>OW203900.1:0-2400000 GCA_934046635.1 Buathra laborator | reverse complement strand
CGCACGCATTCGCTATTCTGTACTTCCCCTACAGTCACCACTCCCGGTCAATTGCTGCCGGTAGGAGTAACGTGGGGTGAACGCGTGCGTACATACAAAGCCACGGCGCGAGTCTGCGCGTGCGCAACGCTCATAGTGGGGCGAGCAGAATTATGGTAAATACGGTGAAGCGAAATCGTTGCCGATACGTGAAGCGAAAGCGAGCGGTTGAATTAAGTGAAGTTAAGAAAAGAGGGATCCCACTGTACAAAGTATTTATTCGTATACGATACGACATAAGTATGAAAAATATGTCACCAATCGTCGAATACATTTCGACAACTGAGAAGCCGAAAGGCCATATCGAGAAGTATTTGCAATTTTCTCTAATTTTTCTCGAACTCATGCGAAATGAACGCGAAGCGACATAATAACTGCCTTAAGTCATCCAGAATACGACAGTTTTTTTCTCAACAATTCTGTTGTATCGTTAATGCATCGTAGTTTGTACGTTTTCGTTAATACTGCGTTGTTTATCGTCACAGATGCGCTCGATGCTCACGTTCCTCGAAGCAGCGAGGTACAAAGTGGGCGGTACACTTGCCGAAGTCGAGGGTGGCAAACGTGGAAAACACCCTCTAGCCGAACATATTTTGGTTTCAAGGGACAAGCAAGGTCTTCAACAAAGTGTTCTCAAGGTTTGTCGCGCGATATCAAAATTGGTGCTCTAGTAATAAAATTGCGTCTCGTATAAATGAAGACTTTTGATCAACATGAGATAACAAAAAGATGAGTTAAACTTCTCAGGAAATCTTCAAGAAGCAATGACTAAATCTCATGTTCTTTTTTTTTTTTTAGGTCCCATCTTGGGCAAAGAACGAATCGTTCGAGTTCCCAGAGGTCCAAGATGAACTGGATCTCCACTTGACGAAAGATCACGAGACCGAGCGTCGCGATTGGGTTGATCGAACCGCCGGCGACGGAAATTCCGAGAATCCACCGGACGAGGAAGACTTTAGTGATTTCGACGAGTTCAGCAGCCAGTCGGAGGACAACAACAATCAGGAGGTCGAAATAGCCGATATAACGGAGAAAGGAGACAGAATCGAGCAGTGCAGAGCCATATATCAGTACTCAGCGAATTTGAACGACGAGTTGAGTCTAACGCCCGGTGATTTGATAACAATTCACGAGAAACAAGCGGACGGTTGGTGGATCGGTGAATGCGCCGGAAGAACCGGAATATTTCCCGCCACGTATGTCGAAATAATTCACTGAATAAGAAGACGAATATTTATTTTCAATTAACGTAACTTCTTATCTTGCGTACTTATGAGACAAGTAAACTTCGTTAACCGAAGTGTGTTCGCGTCTATGCCAATACCGGTGTAGATTTTTTGTTTTCGTATTTTTTTCTCGCCGATGATTTACAAGTGCCAATCTCTTACGAGGATATTAAGAAGATCTAAAAATGAATTGTACGATTTGTCAGCTGTTAAGCGGCGTAATGAATTCATCCATAAGGGAAGAAAAAAAAATAGTTTGTAAGGTTTCTATGGGTAATCTCTTCGAATCGAACCCGAAATTAATGTTTTATCGATAAGCAACGATTCACTTGGGTCGTTGATCGATGTTATCAACGAAAATAATAATAGGACAGAATGCGTAATTTACCGGAAGCAATATTGCAACATTAATAATTTAACTCGTATATATCACTCGTCCAGTTTTCAATACGGTGATCTTCCATTGCAAAACTTCCATTTTTGTTCTTAATCTCGAATATTTGTGTTTATCTCTCACTTCTCTTTATTTCTCATCACGATTACAATAAGTCCGATTCGACGAATTTCGTACTATCGTAAATAAGCGGCTTAGATGTGTAATTAATGTAAATCACGATCGACGCGCGATCGATAAGGAGCGGTACCAAATGATGTATGTTTGTACATAATGATTTATTAAACGCTAAAAGTATTCGTTTGTAAATAGACATTACCGTGCGAGAGAATGTTTGAATATTTAATGAAAAACAAAAAACCATTATCAATGAATTAAAGTTTAATAATAAAAAAAAATGCATTTGTTAATCGACAATTTTGATGATTCGGATAACAAATTTATTTAAAAGAAAAATTAATCAATCTTGAATCTCGCCTATGTAGTCGGCAATCAGTTGTCGTCTCACTTCGATCATATCCTGCTGATTCGTAACTGTAATTGTAATGATTTTTGTAAAATAAACGAGCGCTTGTCTTCTTGCTACAATCGGCAATTCAATTTTCTATCCGTACCGCAGAACGGTGGCGCTCTGGACGTTATCGCAAAATATGTACCGCGTTGCGGATGATTCTCCGCTCGTATACCCATTTCGGTGCAATTATCAGCCGTACATTGATCGTATATTATTTGCAAAGCCCGCCGATATGTTCGATCCCAGCTATGCGCCCAGAATGTACAATTGCCCGTGGCTGCGACGATTATGGATTCGGTGAGATAAAGATACGAACGTCCGTGACTGCATATAGCTTGTTCGATACCTGTTCACAAATTCACAAGTCAATTCTTTGGCAGTCAATCTCACCGAGTGGTTTCATACTATGTGGTTATAAATTATAAATCATTTTTACGGAAAACAAATTATTCCCTTTATAACATATAATTTATTAAAGAGATTTCTCGCGCAAACAACAAATCGAATGATAAACATTTTCTTTTCTTTTCGAATAAACCTTAAAATTGCAAATTTCAAATTGATAAGCGTAAGTAATAATCATTGACTCACTCGATTTGGGGAGCGGCACATAATCAAAATAGGAACCCTGCACTCGTACGCACCCTGGTTGCCGCTTTCCACCGTTCGGATAAAAATCAACGTGCCCTGATATCGGAAGTTAATATATCGTTTTGTTAAATTACAGTTGATGTTGAAATTCAATGAGAAAAATATCCAAGGTAATGATTACAAATTTGATCATTAATAGGTACGAAATAAAAAAAGCGGTAACGTCCCGACGCCAAGTAGTTGTAAAAAGTAACAAGTCCCCGTAGCAAGCGTACGCGAGTCGAGCGCTACCAAGTAGTTATACAGTACAACCCCCGTATTCTTAACTCGACGAGACCTGACACCGTCCCGTTTCTGCATTTTCCCTACCGTCCCTACTCCCGGTCAGTTGCTGCAAGTAGGGGTTACGAGGGGTAAACGCGTCCGTAAATACCGGGTGTGGGTTGGGGTGGGTGAACGGACTTAGGGGAAATGCAGTTAGGAGAAATCGTTGCCATGGTAACGAGTTGAAATAAGGGATCGGTTGAGTTAAGAGAAGTTATGAATACGGGGGTTGTACTGTACGCCAATATCGGGTACCCTCATGTTCGATCGATTTTTTTCTCGTAAATTACTAAATGAATAAAAAAAACAATGGCACTCTTATCACATAAATCGAGTATCAGCTTTTCAAGAAACTCTTCAGCATCCTTATCCGTTTACGCGTTCTCGAGATATGCTAGTGCCGCCCAAAAATTTCACACTTTTACGACGTTTTATCCAGTCTGTCCGCCCGTCCGATGTCCGTGTACCGTCGATATGCTTGTGCGTGCGCCGACTCACCATCGAGCCAAAGCTGGGGTACGTTCCGAATGAGCGCCGGGCGACTTTTCTCTCTTTCTCACCACGAATGAAGGAAAGAGAGAAAAGTTCGCTTGACGCTGATTCGGAACGTACCCCTGGGCTACCGCGCATGCGCCAAATTATCGATCGCTCTATCGAGCCGGCAAGCACCGCGGCTTGACCAACTGTGTGTGTGTGTGTATGTTTATAATCAAAAACATTTTTCTTGCAAAAAAAAATTTTTTTAAATGCCGCCAAGAAGTTTTAACGTGGTTTATTTATTCAAAGCAATAAAAAAAATGAAATATTTTTCAAATATAAAAAAATCAAAAAAGCCAAGTATACTGAAAAAGAGTAGTATTATTGAAAAAATTCAAGAAAATAGTTATTCTCGTGTCTAGAGCGAGGAAAAAAGGTCGATCCCGACGAGTGTGAAGTGAAGCACGAGCTGAAAGCGAGTGCGCATTTCACACGAGTGCGAGAGAAACCGATTTTCCTCGCACGCGACACGAACCCGATTTTCTGCTGTTTTTCCCGCACTAGTGCAGGAAAACGGTCAGAAATTATGTTTCAATTCCAGTTCAAAACCTTGGCGTCCCAGTGCTAGTTTGCCGGACACGGTTTGTTAGGAAATTGCAAAGGCGTGTAAGCTCAATGATTCATAGAACCTTAATCGGTTGATAAATTTGATATAAGTTTTCATTTCCAACATAAGTGAATCAACATTTGTAAGGTAAAACATAAAATATTAATATACGTGTGCAATTTTTTATAGTGATCGACACAAGGGTCACTTTGTAACCTGCAATTCCTTAAGGAGGTTCAAGCGCGTGGTGTTCATTTCGCCTAAATTCGACGAAATCGCGATTGAATTGCAAATACTTCTCGATAGTATAAAAATCTGAAAAAATGCATGCATTGTACTTAAAAGATTAATTTTGCATAATAATATTGCAAAATGTTACTAACAAATTGATGAAAAAAAAAAATTGTTAAACAAATTTACGGTAACTCAACTTTTTTTTTTATGAAAATGATTCGTTCATTTTTCTGAACACGTATTAGTTAGTAACATTTTGCAATATTATTATGCAAAATTAATCTTTTAAGTACAATGCATGCATTTTTTCAGATTCTTATACTATCGAGAAGTATTTGCAATTCAATCGCGATTTCGTCGAATTTAGGCGAAATTAATACCACGCGCTCGAACCTCCTTAAGTCGAATACCACTAAGCGAAGACACCCTGTCGCTACACCGCATCTCTTTATTATTTAACAATTACTGTTATCGCTTTTTGAAAACGACATTTGCCAAAACGCCAAAGATTTTTACTTAGTTATATGTATATAGTTAACCCTTAAACTACGATCCACCACCTCCCACAAAAGTATAGTGTGTTGTACACTATACTTTTTGTAATGAGTGCAGGGAAACCGGCGCGTTTTATATCAGTTTTGAAGGACGGAAAGTGGAAAGTGTGGTTATAATTTTTCGTCCCGAGGACAGAAAAGTTAACTTTTTTACCCTAGGGATGAAAAGTAAGGCAATGCGTATGCGCAAACCTTACTTACGATACTGCTACACAAAAAGCCACTTTCGTCCTGCAAAACTGCTATGAAATGCGCCGCTTTCCATGCACGAGTTATAAAAACATACATTTTCTTGAATTTTTAAAATAATACTACTCTTTATCAGTAACACTGCTTCGCTTTTTATTTAAAATGTTTTAAAGAATATATAATTTTCTGATTGTTTTGAACATTTAAATCACGTAAAAAATACTTGGCAGCGTTTTTTAACATTTTTTTTGCAAGAAAAATGTTTTTAATGTTTTATAAATACTATCAAATATTTTAAAGATTTAAATTCGAAAATGCGAAGAAAGATCATAAAATTACATCGATTATAAAGTTGCGATGGTCCTTGCAAAAAAAAAGAAATAAAAACCTATAGGATCGGGTAGTCCAAGTCCCCAGCCAGTCCAAAGTCTACCGTTTGTGTGAATAACATCGACGAATGGTGCGTCAGTAACATCCAGCTGCAGGTCCAAACTAACATTATTGAAACAAGGCTGCGCCGGATCCAATCCCGTGATTCTGCTGACATGCCAACTATTTTGTCGGCTCTTAAATTCTTTGGCTGCGAGTCCACAAATATGGGCTCCGAGACTGTGGCCTACGAGATGAAGCGGACCCCAATTTGGTTCATTTGGTGAGGACTCGGCTATCGTCGCGTTCACTACATGATGCAGAAATCTTTGTGACAAAAAATAAACAGAGTAAAAAAAAAACAAAGCCGCCTTCAACTTTTTATTTATTGATTTTCATACAAAAATGTTTAATTCAGATTTTTTAATTTTTACGAACCTCGCAATCTCACCTCCCACCGTTTTAGTGTTCACCACAGCTTTGTAATAGTTGAACGTATTACCTCTCGCTGCCCAATCGACCACTACAACATTGACATCATCCTGACGCGCGATACCCGCAATCAACATTTCGCAACCAAAAGTCTATTCATCCCATTGTATTTGTGTCTTATCGTCGATAATAATATTTACGAAATATTTACCCACAAGAGGAACGCATCTTCCATTTCTCTAACCCAAGCCTCGTTACCATGCGCCAAGAAGCCGTGAACTATAAAGACGGTTCGTCTCTCGGCCCGAAAATCCGTCCATTCCAAACCGAATTGCCTGCCGGTCAGCACTTGCACGCGATTGCGCTGTTTTCTCGACGATAAAAAAAATCTAACGTCCAGAACGTTTGCGCGATGCTCGTTGTTCGTGAACCACCATTCCAAAAATTTAGCCACCGTCTGTCCGAAACCGAAACAATCGACTGTTCTCGATTTTGTCGACAATGCTACTTCGGTAAAGTTTAACACTAACGTTGAGCCGTTCGGCCAAGTTAACGAAAAATTTTCGAGATTCGTCGTATCATTCACTGCCACAATCTGTTTGGGTATTTGAATTTTTTTAAGACTCTCAGCAAACGCGAGAAAAGTGACAAAGATCACAAAAACTGCGCGAAACGTGGCCATTGCTTCGATCCACGAGTCCGACTGATTAATGGGGAAACTATAAGAAAATTCTTTGCTTCGAGTCTTACGTTGACCAAAGAGAGATAGAAACGTGACGTTGATAAGCCGTGACGCGTGACCTTAATCATGAAAAAATCCATTCACTTCCTATCACTTAGTCGAGATACATCACTCTGTTGGAGACGTTGAAACTTATAGAAAGTATTTTCGATTAATTGCGAGCAAATGATCACGTACTGTACATTTCTGATAATTAAAGTACTCCCAATCGTGTTTATAAAATAATTCACGATGACAATATCAATGTCCAAATTGAAGAAATTCCAGAACTCGACGAGAGTTTATATGAATTGTGATGCAAAAACAACTTTGGTTCGACTTATTTGTATCGCGAGAAAAAAATACCTTTGTCAATATTTCTTATCAATGTCATTTGTAACTAAACCCATCTTCCAAGAACACTATTTAGTTGAGTATCGATTTGAGATGATTGAATTTAATGACGAAATTTTTTTTGTCATAAATAGAATCGAAAGAGAGGCTGTTAACGAAACTGGAAGATATAAACACGGTATCGGTAGAGAAAGAATCAATAAAATTTGTTCGAAGAAAAAATGATTAAATGTTCACAAGAGATATAAGGAGGTTTTTTTTTTAATAAATATTTAACACATTCAACTGCTCGTCAACTGCTCGACTGTTTATTTTCATAACAAATCAATAGCTTATACCAATTCTCTTTATCAAACTCATTCGTCATCGTCGTAACATTCAACTCGAATCACACTGATTGCTGTGAAGTTGACGTGAACAAACTAAACAATAGATTAGCAAACTTTTGATAATATAGTACATTTAAACCGAAGGAATAAACGTAAAAAGACAAAGTAAACGTTAAACTCACGTCGTGATATCTAGTGTTGTATTATATACCATTGATCTTCTGCTTCTTGCGCTTCTTGCCTTTCTTGATTTTGTCCTTTTGCTGTGAAAATGAACGATTAACAAAGTCTCAAAAGTCCGAAGATTGCCAATCGAATGAGAAAAGTAATACAATCGACATTACCTTTTGTTGTTGAAACTGAGTAGATTTGGATTGATCGGCAATCCGGCTGCCTCCTTGGAAGCTACTGAAGTCCACCGATTTATAGTCAAAGTTCTTTTGCGGCAGCATGCCTCGTTGTTCTAATTCTTGTATGTTTGCGTGTTTCTGGTCTTTTTTCTTGAGTCTACAATGTAAGGAAAACGATGTACTTGACGTCCAAAACGCGTTAAATTAGTTCGAAGCATCGGCAAATCGGCAATGATACTTACGTCGACGAAGTGAAGGCATTGAGTCGTTTGATTGTTTCGCGGTGTTGCCTCATAGGTATTTCCGCATTGATCAACGACGTATTCTTTTTATTCTTTGTTGAAACATTTTGTCGATTAAAAGCAGATTTGTACGGCGAAGTTTTTTTCGTTGCCGCGTCGTGCTTCGTTTCTTTTCGCCGCCGCGGCGTTTCCGGTACTTCGTTCTTACGTTTTTTCATGTAACTCTGGCACACGGTTACGTCCATCGACGGTTTAGGCGTCGAAACATCGTACTTCGATTCCTCCCGATAATCCGCCAAATCCTGCACGTCCGATTGTCGTTTTCTCTTGCGACCGTGCATTTGACTGAGGGGTACGAGAACCTTTGGCGCTTTCGGCTCGAGCGTTGGATTATCGTTACCTTTTACATTTTCCACAACATTCTTAAAGTGCTCGTGAACTCTCTCTATACTTTTGGCCGTTCTGTCCTCTTCCTTGATCGCTGCACGCTTTTGTTCCGCCTCTTCCTTCTCCTGTTGTTTTCTCTCCTTCTCTTCCTGTTCAGCGACCATTGGCATCACGCGTTTGTAACGCTCGAACGGACTGACGAACATAGTCTTCTTTTTTCTCAGTATTCTCTGTCGTTCGGCCGCTTCTTCGTTCTACGATTAAAAAACATCATTAATTAAAAAAAAATTAGATTTCAAATGATTTTAAGCTAAAAAGCAATGGTTCTTAAAAACAAAGCGTCGAATCGAATTTTTGACGACACTTTTTTAACATATTTTTTATATCAACTTTGAAACGCGCCTATAGTCGCTATTAAATCCGTTCAGCCAATGTTGAGATATAATAATAAGCGTTTTTCGATTTTTAATCTACTCACGTCGGAAGTTGGCGGGCTATCGAAAACATTAACAACGTGATTAATCTTCGTGTCGTCCATAATGGTTTCCATCGGCTTGTCGGAATTCAAGAGACACGGCAGATTGGATCGGACTTCCATACCGCTCGGTATATCATGCGGCGTGTAGATCCAAACGTCCGAATTAACGGCTTGATTTCTTTGCGTCAATCGCTGCCTTATGTCTTGTTCCAATATCGGTTTTATGAGCGGCTGTTCGCGAGCCTTAAGAATGATCTTGTGGAGTCGCAAGAGATTTTGCCTGACCAATGGAGGTATCGGGTTGCAACAGGCTAATATTCCTTGCATCTCGCGCGGCAGCGTTTCGGCGATATTCAGGAGCATGTGATTCGGTAAAACGTAACCGGTACTGTCGTCCTCTTGACGAGCTGTTGCGTCTCGCCATCCGTGCAACTCGCGCAAAGCGTACAACTGACGATTATTGAACATCTTTTGACTCTTGCGATACATGTTCATGTAACTCTCCTCGTTCCACACGGGTTTCTCATAGATTCGTTTGCACACTTCCGTACTGCGATCGTAAACAACTTTGAGAATATTAGCTTGTCCGTTGGCCGCGTCAATCAAATCGTTTCGCAGTATGTCCTTTATGTACAGAAGATAGTGCGTATCCTCGCGTGCGTAATTCATCAATTCCTCGGGCAACGGTCTTATTCGCCAATCGGCAAGTTGAAAATGCTTGTTGGGATCCAAATTGCAATAACGTTTCATGAGATATCCGAGACTCAGATACGGCAAATCGAGCTGTTTCGCCGCTTGGTGAGTGTCGAACATATTCACGATGTACAACGATAAATCTCGTTGAAGCCAAAGAATATCGCTATCGGCACCGTGAAATACTTTGAGAACCGACGGTTTCGTGAAAATTTCATTCAACACGTGCAACTCGGAACGCAGTGTCAGCGTGTCGATTAGATAATCCGTGTCGCGCGTTGATATTTGCATCAAACAAGTTATGCCTTGAAAGGTGCGGTAAGAATGATGTTCGAGATCGATCGCTATCTCGTTGTACTGACGAAGATCGTCGAGAAGAATCTTTAGGTCCTGCGGCTTCTCGATAACTATCAGGAGAGTTTCACAGAGCGGCTTATAGAGGATCGGCTCGGAACGCACGAGCTGTGAATCTGGTACGATGAATTTTTCGAGTTCGCATTCGTACGGATGATTGAAAATTTCGCCATTTGGTCCCTCTTCCAGATAGATCGCCAGGGGCTTTATGGAATTTGGTTTATCCTTTATTCTCGGCTCCCATGGCTTCGAACTGTTGTCGATCTTATCCTTGAACGACAACTGCGGCCTCTCGACGTTTCTGGCGGCCAGAAGACGAATCGACGATATAGTGCTCGCGGCGTTGCCGGCCGCCAGTCCGTGGGTCGACGTCGTTGCGTTCCAAGAGCCAAAAACATTTTTTTTATTCGTTTGCGATACCACCAACGCTACACCGGGTTTTTTCGGAAGACCGGCCTCTTCGTCCATGCAAACGCTCTGTAAATTTTGCATCGATTTATCGTTACATTGAGTTATCGGTGACAATATTACATTTTTTCGATAGTCACGACGATACTTACGGCACGATCGAGAAAAATATCGTTAGCTTCGACGAGAGATTCGAATTTCTCTTCTATGTCGCATCGCTTCACGTTGCCCGCCGCGCCGGACAACTCGACTACGCCTTGCATAACATTCAGCAGCTTCTTCAATTCCTTGTTTCGTACCTCGTTGAATTTTGGAAAACAGGCGTAATAATTGAAGTTTTCGCCATTTGGAAGGGTGTTGGAGGCTTTGATGCCTTCCCGCATCACGCCGAACGCATGCTGGATAATAATGTGAAAAATAAGCAAAATGGAGAAAACAAAACATAATACACATAATAAAAACAATAGATGAGGAAATTGTTAAAAAAAATGCAATAGAGTTAAAAGTAAAAGAAGATATTCAACAGGAACTATTTACTGAAGGACCCATTTTATGGATAGCTATAGGTATTAGACAAACGTAAATAGGTATCAGCTAATTATCAAAACATTATCAGAAAAGACCGCCATAAATAGTAAGATAGTAGACAATCGTCGTAAACACAGTGGAAATATTGTAATCAACATAAGAGATTATCTTTCTCGTTGCATAAAAGCGCTTATAGTGCTGATGCAACTACGCCGCTGGGATACATTAGGGACATTCTTTTTTTAGTTCATTTAAGCAAACAGTGCTATTTTTTTGCAATTTCTTAAGTACTCAAAATCCAATAAATTCAAATATTGATAAACCAATAGGATATAATCTTAGCGCTTTAATTCTTAGTCCCAAAAATGTGAAATGTTTATTTTTGTAAAAGGCGAAATCTGTAAAATAAATAAACAAAAAAAAAAACTTATGACGCATCATACATACGTGTTACTTATCGCTTAACGGTTTCTCCTCGACAAAAAAAACGACGGATGGAATCATATCGCAGTAGTTTTGAAACTTTCTGTTGTGACGCAAAATCAATAGCGCATAAGTTTATCGAGAAATATCTTTACAATATTATTTTTTTGAATTTTCAATTGTTACTTTGACAAAAAGTCTACGATACGTACTTTCATCGTTCAAAGAGTACTCACTATTAAAGAATCGATTCTACGGTAAGAGATATAAAATTATAATTTCTCGATTTTTCTTTTCTCTTTTTCGATAAACGTAGATTTGCTATGAATGCGATACACGAGATGAATGCATTTTTCGAGGAATAGATTTGTAAATATTACAACGAAAGTCGCACTGTTGTGGTTAGCCACGTGTGTTCTTCCAAAACAATGATTACCTTGACGTAGTCGTCGAAACTCGCGTAACCTGGTACGACTTCCTCAACTTCCGTGACTTCGGCATCGTTCTCCGTTTCCTCGACGTTCCCGTTGTCGGTATTTTCTACATTATTAACATTTTCCATATTCGTACTTATATTTGTTAAATGTTTTATTAGTTAATGAAATTTTCCAGGTTACATCGGAGAGTTTTTCTCGCGCGACTGGAGTCTGAAGTGAACGTCGCACCGTCGTCGATCTTCGATTATCCGGATATTATTTTGCATATGTGTATATATGTATATATATCGCGAACCTTGCGACGAACTAAAAGCGGCGACCGAGAAAAAAGAAGAATTCTTTGGGATGGACCCCTCGGAGGTAGCATCTACGAGTTTTCGATATGAATAATACAATGATAAAAAAAAATATTGATAAACAAATACAAAAATGCGTATAGTAGCTTTTATTCTTTATATTTTTGAATTTTTGTAAATTTTAGATGTACGATGAAGCCGCATAACAAACGATTCCGTAATCATCTAAAATTTACAAAAATTCAAAAATCCGTAATCATTTGTTATACGGCTTCTTCATAATATATGTACATAATCAACTAATTAAATGCATGTGTTAATTTTGATATCAATGTAAAAAATGTAAATGGAGAAAAACTGTCAAATAAAGGGCATTACGATATTTTTCGAAACGTCTTTATTTCGTCTCTTCTCCGTTGGCAGCCCTGCGCGTTTCCAACGCAATTTCACACACGTCCAGTACGGGAATGTAAACTATATCGTCGGCGATTTATTACGTTTGGATTATTGTTGTTGTTTGTACAAGTAAATTAAACAGCCTAACGATGGCTAATCCAAACTTGGCTGATATGACCGAGGAAGACGCGGCCGATCTACAATTTCCGAAAGGTAAATAAATCGCATTATTTAGGATAACCGAAAATTCCAGCGCTTCGACGACAATCGATCCCTAACCTACAAAACACAAATCACATGCGTGAGTGACCGATTGTCAACAGGGAACTAAGATGTTTCGAGCAATGAATTCGGGGAAAAAAAAAAAGCACAGAAAAGAAAACAAGGAAAATAAGCGTCGCGTTGCAGCATCAAGAAGGTATCTACAGTTATGGATTTCTTGATTTCAGAAAAATCGTCGCGCGTAACTGTAAAGAACGATTCGTATGACGAAGACGATACAGATAACGATCTCGACGTGTCAATTGTGACAGAGGAAGTATTTGCCTCGGATCCGATATGCGAATCTTGTAAGACTACGTTGTCCGAGCCGTACGTCAGATGCGCCGAATGCAAAGACATCGACGTTTGTCTTGTTTGTTTTTCCAACGGTTGCGAAATGCTTCATCACAAGAATAATCATAATTACGTCATTGTTAAGAATGAATTTCCTCTCGTCGAAGAGTCCAATTGGAGCGCCGGACAGGAATTAGAGTTACTGGACGTTGTGCAGGAGTGCGGTTTTGGCAATTGGATCGACGTAGCGAGAAGAATGCAGAGAAAAACGGCGGAGGACTGTAAAAATCATTATTTAAACAATTACATAGATCGTCAGAATTTGCCGGGTCTGCCGATAATCCGAGAGACGAGAACAAGTCTTTTTGCAGCTGATCCTGTGCCATATATGTTTAAACTGCAAGAGTTAGAAGAGCCGCCGCGATTCGCCGCGAATACAACGAATTGTCGGCTGTTGGCCGGTTACAACGCCGCAAGATCGGATTTCGAAGTAAATTTCGACAATCACGCGGAGTCTCTTATCTCGGAATTGAGATACGAAGATTTCGAGCGAAACGACGAGGATTATAAACTGGGCAGTAGCCTCCAGGCAGCTATAGTCGAAGCTTACAACAACAGACTCAGGGAGAGAACTCGAAGAAGAAAGATTATTCGCGACCACGGGCTCATAGCTTTCAGAAGAACGATGTCCTGGTTGCAGCGTTACGAGACGACAATATCGCGACCGATAGCCGAGAGATTGTTGATATTTATGCAGCTCGTCGGAGGTGTGGATTTCGATTTTATCGTCGAGGGATTGCATCATGCGGGCGAGATAAAGAATTATATAAACAAATTGTTGGAATATCGTCGAAACGGCTTGAGAACGTTTTGCAGCGTTGCGATGTTCAAAAAATTGTCGAAGTTGCGTCAAGAGAATGACAAGGATCGAAAGCAATATTTGAGTAACGCGGACTATAGTTGGAGAAGCGTTTTGCCGAGTTCCGTTATTATTCCAAGCGTACCACTCGCGTCTGTGGCGTCACAGCGTAAAATACCGCCACCGTTGGAAATCAGAGGTTTACCGGGAAGCGAAAAACTAACTATAATGGAAAAAGAACTTTGCTCCAACGCGCGTGTCGTGCCGGCAAACTATTTCGATTACAAACGAATTCTGATAAACGAAAACAAAAAAATCGGCTCTTTGAGACTCGCGCAGGCACGTGTACTGCTGAAGATCGATGTTAACAAAACCCGAAAGATTTACGATTTTTTGGCTGAGCAGGGATACATCAATAAACCTGTTCAATGATGTGAGATTAATATGATTTAACGAGCGTCTTTTCTTACTCCCGGCTGCCCGCCGCACAAAAGACGGGAGTCATGCGTTTCACCGTGAACTGCGTGGTTTCTCGGTATCCGATGTTCTCCGAAACGACTAAAATAATACTTTGCGATACTAATGCGATAAATCGGACCGTTGGATGTGCACTTTTTCGTACAAGTATCGCATAATATTTTGCAAAATCGTATACGATACTCGCCGCAAAAACGTTTTCTCAGTTCGTATGATTGTAGCACTCGCCTTCGGTTCGTGCTGCAAACTCACATTCGTAAGAAAAAGTTTTTCCTCCCTCGTGACGTAATATACTATTTGGTAACAAGTGCAGGAAAAACGCTACTTCCGTGCTTGTCGATTGTCGCGCCGCAAAAGGGTGCGAGAATTACGAGAGAAGCGTACGAGAAGTACTTATTTCTCGTATTAACAAACTTTGGAACATGGAACTTGGCGCAGTGGCATGAATCCAATAAAAAAAGAAAAGGCAACAAGAAACATTGACACACCGTTACTTTGTATTGCGATCTTTGTCTTTTTTCCGATATTATTATAATTAACTTCAAGTCGATAGAACGGTTAAAAAATAATGCCCTTGTATATATCGAAATTTCATCGATATATGCGAACATAATTTTTTCGTCCATCTCCAGCCAGAGGGCTATATAACTGATCGCATGATGAAAACTTCGACATATATGGTGCGATTCACATTCTAAAAAGGATGAAATAAAAATAATTTTACAAAAACGAATAAACTCCCGACTGAAAGAGGAATGTAATAAATACACTGTGTTAAGAATAAAAAGTGAAATAATAAGTAATTATTCGCATATTATAATCGGAAGATTTCTACTCTCAACGACGAATAAATCTCCAGACAAATAAAAACCCCTAAACTATAATATGCGAAGGATTATTTGTTGTTTCACTCTTTTTCCTTAACACAGTTTTTTACAATCTTTTTTTAGACGGAAGTTTTTCAATTTTTGCAAAATCATTTTTTAATGTAACACAATCGAAATTTGTATATTTTATGTAATTATAGTATATCGCGATATCAGTTATATTTTTATATCGCATTTTAATACTGAGGAAACGTTCGGATTTTTAAATGTTCGTAGCAATTCGATTTATTTAAATGTTTATCCGTACGATTTCTTTGTTTCTTTTTTTCGTTTCGTTGTTTTAAGAACTCGTTCGATGTGCATAAAATTTGACCGGATTTGACGACAAATTTATCCTCAGAATTTGAGAATGCCGAGACGCTACTCGTATCCGAGGTTCACATGCTTTTGGAACACAGAAAAGCACAGAACGAGTCTGCCGAGGAGGAACAAGAGTTTTCCGAGGTATTCTTGAAGAGTCTCAACTACACCGATCGTTTTCGTAAATTCAAGAACAAGGAAATTATCGCGGCAGTTAGGAAGTAAGTACATCGCGTTTCTATCGCTCACAGCAAATATGACGTACCTTTCGAAAAATAATAATAATGAAATATTTTTATCTAATCTTTTACATTGATCGGACGATTCCCAAATGTCCTCGATTATCAATTGTTAACAAATTCATTTGGTTCTCTAGCCTGTTGATGCAAAAAAAACTTCACAAGTTCGAACTCGCGTCGTTGGCGAATCTGTGTCCGGAAACACCGGAAGAAGCGAAGGCGTTGATACCGAGTCTGGAGGGTCGTCTCGAGGACGAAGAGCTCCGAACTATACTGGACGACATTCAAACCAAGAGATCTCTCCAATATTAATTTACTGTTTAATCATCTGTATTAAAATCTCATTCCGTTTATTCATTGCATTCTTATACAATAAAAATTATCAATTTTTTCATAACTTTATCGATGTGTTTGTTCGTGCGAGATTCGAAAATAACAGGATTCGCTGTCATGGGCAAAGAAGCAACGGTTTACAGCTCTGCGACCGTACACGTTATGTTGACTGTTAAAAAATCGGAGGAGCGTATCCCGCTCCATTTAGCGTACAAAACCACGTTGGGATGCATCCTTCTGTATCTTAGCAATTCCACGCAGCATCATGATAGATCTTGGATCAAATTTTACAACCCCGGTATTCCCCGGTATTCTACATGGCTATAAAGGGCAGCTTATCGCGGCAAAGATAACCGCAAATTATCCCTTAAGGTAGTTATGTCGCTTCGTGTTCATTTCGCATAAGTTCGAGAAAAATAAGAGAAAATTGTAAATATTTCTCGATGCTATAAAAATTTCAATAAATGCATGCATATTAAAGGTACTGAAAAGATTAATTTTGCATAATAATAATTTCAAAATGTTATTAACCAATTGATGAAAAAATTAGCTTGCCAACAAATCTCCCGGGAACCCAATTTTTTTTTTTATAAAAATGATTTGTTCATTTTTCTGAATACGTATGCATTTTTTCAGATTTTTCAATTTACTTTGAAATTTGTGTTTTTTCACACATTTTTTCCATATGAAAAAAAAATGTAAAACAAATAGAAAAATCTCAAAAAATGCATTCAGCAATGTATTCAGAAAAATGAACGAATCATTTTCATAAAAAAAAAAAGTTGCGTTCCCGGGAAATTTGTTGACCAGTTAATTGTTTCATCAATTTGTTAATAACATTTTGGAATTATTATTATGCAAAATTAATCTTTTCAGTACCTTTCATATGCATGGATTTTTTCAAATTTCTATACCGACGAGAAATATTTGCTCGAACTTATGCGAGATGAGCGCGAAGCGACATAACTACCTTAACGTGCAAAACGAAGTTGTGATGCGCCCTTCTGTATATCTACGGAATTACACACAACAGGGAGACACATCTTGGATGAAATTACGTACAACCCCGGTAATTTGCGACAAGATTGAAAAAAAACAGCCAGCTAATCGCGGCAAAGACAACCACAAATTATCTCGTAGGTAATTGCGTACGGTTGACTATGCACGCGAGATCGAGGACCAGCCCTGGAACGGTCATTATAACGCTTTTTTTTTGTCAGTCTGCCGAAGCAACGGTTCATATCGATTCTCAACGGGACCGCGCGTCTATTTATTTGTCAATTTTGTCATCAACAAAAAAGGGAGCTTGATAATGATCTACGACGCGCGACTGCTATGATTTACGATGGTTACCAATGGGCGACTTGCCCACTTTATTATTTTTAAGCGATCTTTGATGAACTGACTTAAATTCGCACATTGGCACATTCGCACAGATTATAGTGACATTCGGTCTCAAGATGTTTTTTCTCTTCGCGTTCGAAACGAGAAAAGTTGCGAATAGATTGGGCTTTTGAGGACGGAGAATGATCGTTTTTTCCGAAGAGAAATACAACAATTGATAGATTATCCTCTGAAGAGTTTTTTGATAAGATATTTTTATACCTCCATGAAGCTAGTAGGGGGTCCAAAATGGATTTTAGATAGACCACAATGAAGTGCGTTTTATGTGCTAATATCCAACAGACGAACCTCTATTTTTTTAATTTATCTGAATTTCACACCTACAATATTCTGGCTAACTTCGGATAACGTTGTCAGATGTTTTTATGATTTCCGTAAATTTGTTTACACCATCTTTAAGTGCTATTTATGTGCATAAGGAATACTTAAGTGACAAATCCCTATTTTTTTTTAAATTCCTCCAGAAATAGGTGCTCTGCTATCTTCATAGAAAATTAGCACATACTCGTGCATGGAAAGCGGCGCATTTCATCACAGTTTTGCAGGGCGAAAGTAGCTCTTTGCGTAACAGTATCGTAAGTTAGGTTTGCGCATGCGCATTGCCGTACTTTTCGACCCAAGGGAAAAATAGTACATTGTGCAACAAGGGCCGAAAGTTGACGTTTGCGACGCGGGTGATGTTTGCTGCCCGAGCGAAGCGAGGGCTGCAATCACACGAGTTATAACCTCACATTTCACGGTCCGTCCTGCAAAACTGCTATAAAACGCGCCGGTTTCCCTGCACTCGTTACAAAAAGTATAGTGTGAAACTCGGGCCGAATTGGCGATTGCAATCGCCAACTTTCAACCCTTGTTGCACAATGTGTACTATTCAGGAACTTGTAGTCACAACAATTTTAAGATATGTTATTACCTCGAGCATCATATTTATATTATGTCTTGATAAAAACTGATGTAGTTTACTTTTTCCCTCGAGTGACGAATGAAATTGTCATTTTTAACGTCCTGTGTTACATTACTATCATAAATCTAGTATAAGGAAAAAATCGTAAAATTACAAACATTTAAGTTACATTCGAATTCTCGACCGTTGTGATTAGTTTATTTCCAGTAATTTTGTTATTGGATACCGTTCAAGTTGTCAAAATAAAGACAAAATCACTGTAAACAGCAGCTGGAACAGACGAAAACTATGATACGCTGTTTGTTTCAATCGATATGGTGCGCTGGCAACATTCTTACCTTCTCAGTTACTTAGAGAATAAAAGGAATCTGTAAATGATCAACCTACGATGGATAAGTTAATGCCAACATATTGCAGTAAAACATAATTGGTACGTATACATTGTTAAAATGATTTTTAAACATTGCACAAAAAAATCGTTGGCGCGAGCAAACATCCACATACTTACTGTCCATAAACTTCTTTGAATCTGCGTTCGACTGTGCATTCGGACGATATTTTACGATTTTTTCTGACAGCTATTAATCATTATATATACATTTTCAAAGCTTCTGTTTGCCTATTACCTTAGAAACGGCACTGACTCTCACATCCGGTTTTTTCTTTTTCATATTTCCATCCACTTAATATTTTTTCTCATTTTACGCAATAAAAACTGAATCATAGTTCCCACTTTGTGTTATTTGTGCAACAAAATCAGCGAATTCCGTTCGTAAACTTTTCTTGGTTCGAGCGTAACAATGACAATCAACATTTACCGTTCAATCGTCGTGTGACCATTGATGTTGGTACATTCGCGCTTCGACAATTCGCTTCGGCGTAACGTACGGATGCATAATACAGTTCTGAAATCACTTCGAGCCGAGGAATACGTGTGTTTGATTGCAAATGGTTTGACGTTTGACCGTGGTATTAGGAAAAGCACGTTTGTCGAATGCAGTTGATAGCTCGGCGGTCAATTGGAACTGTTATTCGCCTCGGTGACTCCGGGTAGAAGTCCCGTGTGACGCGTCGATTCTCTCGTTCTCGTTCGTTTGACTATAACACATTCGGATGTGGTAGATACACATGGAGAATCCTGTAGCGAAACGCACACCTCGCAAAAGCATACGTGCACATTATGCAAAGTTGAGGATTCCTATCGATTGCCGGATAGACTCGGCGGACTTGTTGCGCGTTTTAGTGCTTTGGTTGGTTATGTATACTCCCACCGGTGTATACATACGTTTTTTCGCTTTCCTCGAACCTTTTCTCACACGTGTATGTAGGATATCGGTAAGAATTCGTCGGAAGATACCATCGATGTAATACGAATTCAACGGTGCAAAATGTTATGCTCGGAAATGAAACTCCGAGACTGCGACCGTGCGAGAAGCAATTTTCCGACAATAGTGAACAACCCCTGGAAACCGTGTTTGCTTGTCATGAATATTTCATGTCCATTAAAACATTTCCATCAAGACTTTTGCTACGTTTAATAAATTGAACGGATAGCCAGCGGAATCGTTTATGCAGCGCGCCTCGGGAGTTTGGGATAAGCGCATTAGCAATTTATATTTGTTTTTCTCATATTTTCTTCGCTATCGCATTGACCACTGAATGAAATTAAGGTTTTATCATCAATCCTTTTTTCATTCTCATATCCTCGAAAATGATTGAGGGCACTTCATGAAATGTTGTATAAATTGAGAAGAAATTAATCGTCGGAGTCGTTTGTTTATTTTTGTAACTCCTGCATGGAAAGAGGCGCATTTCGTAGCACTTTTGCAGGACGAAAGTGGCACTTTGCGCAGCAGTATCGTAAGTAATGTTTGCGTATGCGCATTGCCTTACTTTTCGTCCCTAAGGTAAAAAAGTTAACTTTTCTGCCTTTGGGACAAAAAATGATAACCTCACTTTTCACTGTCCGTCCTGCAAAACTGCTATAAATCGCGCCGGTTTCCCTGCACTCGTTACAAAAAGTGTAGTGTGCAAAAGAAAAATGCTGCGGCCGGCAGGAAAGTACACTGGGACCTCTCTTTTTTCTTAACTTCACTTAACTTAACTGCTCGCTTATTTCAACTTGTTACCATGACAATGCTTTCGCTTAACTGTATTTCCCCTGAGTCCGCTCGTTCCACTATGAGCGCAGAATATACACTGCGCACGCGCAGTGTCACGCAGTGGAGGAGCGCGTATACCCCTCATTGCCCAACTTGCAGCAACTGAACGAGAGTGGGGACTGTAGGTGAAATACAGAATAGCGAACGAGTCCGGTCCCGTCGAGTTAAGAAAAGAGGGGTTGTGCTGTAGTACTTTTCGTCCCTTGGGAAGAAAAGTAGCCGACAAGCCATTGCGCCGTTGCAAGCATAAAAATATTCTCAATTTTAGTATGGTCACGAACAAAAATAGCGTATGCTGACTCGAGAGGTAGCATATTTTCCACCCCGTATGATTGTTGTCCTTGCTTAGCTCAGGCAGCAAATTTCACACTCGGGGAAGATCACGCCCTTCCTTCCCTTATAGCATAATACAGTATATGGTGGGGAAAAAATGTGCATAGCACTTTGGTGCTATTGCTTTTTTATGTTCAATTTCTGAATCATCTTTGATATAGCATTGCACGGAATATTGCGTCTTCGTAGCACATGATCTCAAGTCAAATTATTGATCTTTAAAATCGCCTTACCAGTCATTGAATAGTGAAACTCCATTTGCTTCTCTCCACCGTTGTATCACGGAGAACTGATGTCCATGGAAGGAACACATTTTTCGATATTTGATTGCCTTTGCTGGGTACGACGAGGCATTGTTACCTGAGAAAAACTTTGAATGTATCATATAGATACGGCGCCTCGCCTATAACCCTATGACGTATATTGTCGAGTTGAGTTCTTCCGAAGGAGGCGAAAGCACAACCGCAAAATTCCTTGCGTAATGAAATTGCTTTCAGGTCGGTTTGATCAAGCGAAGTCGGATAGAGGCGCAGTCGTCTATCCGGTGTCTATAGATCGAGATGTATCTCGAATTTGCGGGGGGCTATCGAAGCATTGCAACCTATAAATTAACATAATTGTATCGATATAGATTCTAAACATGTCTACCATCTATATTAGAGACGAGTATAGTTGGTGTTGGTCGAAAAAATGGATTTCGGGAAAGGCGCGCTTGACCTTGCAATTCCGAAAATGCGTATAAACGCAATCTCGCAAAGTGTAATCACGAGCAAATTAATTAGCCATACAACAGCTCGAACAAAAATTCTGATTAAAATGTACGAAATTGTGAAAAGTACCCTTAAACTTTCTTCCAATGATATACGCTAAAAAAACAACAACATTTTTTGGCAACATTTTTTTGTATAATGTCCATAGTAATCCGGCCGTAACATCTCATTGATAACCAATGTATCGACGATTCTTCATTTGTAAAAAATAAAAAATAAATAAATATCACTCTTATCTTTGTTTCGTTCGTTCGCCCGACAGGAGACGACCTTGGCTCATGTAAATCGTGAAGGAGACTCGGGGAGAGCGGGTCTCGTGTTCTGCATACCGCCGGGAAGGTGCATTCCGGGTGGTGCATTGAGTCCGATGATGCTGCCCCGTTCCGAGGTATAGTCACCGCGAAACTGAAGAAAGAGGAGAGAGGGACACACATCTTATAAGCTACTACTATACAAGATACAACGTTTTCTGAGTCGGCTGGGCGGTCGGGCGTGCGAGCGGCACGTGCGTGATAGTAGCGGCAGGCCCCGCGACTGAACGAACGACTGCGACTATACCGAGCGCTCTTCGGGAGCATATATATATACTGAAAAATACAACTACACAACGACGATGACTAGGCCGTCGGAGCGGCCTCTCTTGCGGCGCTGTATCGATGCAAAAGTAAAGTGAGGTGGCAGAGAGCGGCGGTGACGGCGACGAGGACTCGTCGCGATAGTCCGGACTGTGGTGGGATGGGGAAGGTGGAGGGGGGAGGCGCCTGTCGACTGGGAGGTATAGAGAGTCCTAGCAGCCGACCTACAGCCGAGTTTAGCCGATGCCGTACGAGTGGAAGCGCCGCCGCCGCGCCGGTGTAGACTCGCGCGCGCTTACCGCGGTCGAGCCGTCGCGGGTCAAAATATATTCAGTATATTCTAAACAACCATCGGACGCGCGGCGCTATCGGTTTTTGTTTGCTCAGACGCCTCTCTCTTAGTATCATCGAGACCGGTGGGGCTTTTTGATACGGGCGCACGGGAGTCGCGCTGCTGCTGCTGCTACTACCGCTGCCATCCTCTCGGTTGGTTCGCGTTTCGTGATTTTCATATACGCGCCGCTACCGCCTAAGCGCATCATTCGTCTATATGCTTACCAACCCGAAACATTCGCCGCTGTGGTGCTGAACTGCCTCACTGGCTTTTGTTACTCTACTACTTCTCCGTCTCTTTATTCCTCACTCGTCGAGTCGGTATTTCTTCGCGCTTCCACCTCTTAACCCCTCTCCCTTCCCCACTCCGAAAGCGCTCGACCGAGCTAACTTCGCACACACGCACACTTGTCTCTGTCTTCGGTTCATCGCTAGCGCCCTATCTTACTCGCTCTCCCACCGCTGCTTGCTACTCGTCGAGGTTTATTTCGTCGTCGCAGTGGGCTCCGCGGATCCTCGTCGACTCCGTCGTCTCGTGGGGTCAGTGCCTGCTCGGATCTTGAGCAGGAACCCCGAGGATCGGATCTCGCGGCTCGACGCCCGAGATACACACACACATATATACATATATATACATACATGTGTGTATATATATCTATACATAAACGCGTGTGTTTTGTATGTGCGAAAAACTCGGGACTAAAGCGCGCGACATATATGCTTTCATTCCTCACGTTCGTTCTCTCTTCGTGTGTTTAGACATCGCGAATCTTGCGCGCGCCGTTGCCTTGACGAATCGGTTTGCCGAAATCGTGCGACATCGTTCACAATTTTTCTTCCTCCATTCGACTTTATTATCGTGACATATAATATGATTTGTCACATGGGATTATCGATGTTTTTTAGTGCAGAACGTTAAAATTTTCATTCGTTTTTTTTTTCTTTTTTTTTCATTTTTTCCGCTATCAACACGTCCAAATGACGAGCGACGTTTAAGTTCGTGATTTTGTCAAATTTTGCATAATTTTCGGGTAGTGAAAAGATCGTTGCGATTTTTTGTTCGGGAATTAGAGACAGTGTCGCGAGAAAATATGTATGTTGTGATGATAGGTTATTGAATTCGAAATTTTCGTTTTTAATTTGTAAAATCGTGTTTACCAAGTCAATCGGCGCGAATCGGCCTTACGGTGGCCTTGAGGGCAACATTTTGATTCATCGTTCACATCCCCCGTTCGAACTCTCTTTCCACTCGATCATACGTCGTCTCTTCTTCTCGTATCTCTCTGCGCTCAGGCCTGTTTCTCATCTAAGTGCACAACTTTTTTTTTTATATTTGTTGCTTCTCGACGTTTATAGAGCTCTCTCTGTACGTCCGAACTCGAGATATTTCAAAGAGCTCGCGGCGATCGAGGAGGGAAGACACAAGAATAAGACGAAGGAGAATATAAAAATAAAGAAATAAAAAGAAACGCGGATAATCGAGGTGGCGGAAGATAATAAGAAACGAGTTGGGAGGGAAAAATGTGATTTTCACATCGAGACACACAAGTGCCGCAGAGTTGTATCGTGCGCAGGATTGTGAGGCAATAGGAGGGACAAGAGTGAGAGGACTAAGGAAAAGTTACGATTCTTACGAGGTGTTCCAGAAGAAAAAAAAAACGGATTTTTTTGGCATCTCCCGCTACTAAACGAGACGAGGGAAACTGCAAGTTTTTTTTTACTACGCCCACAAGGTAAGACCCATGTTTTTTTTATAACATCGTGTTTTATCGAAAAAAATATTTTTTTACTTCGGCGATTCCATTAAATATGCTCGCGAAATTGCTCGGCTCAGGGGTTTTTTTTTCATCCTCGTCCCTCGTATATGTGCTCTACTTTCGAGTTTGATAAATCTTGCAGTGTTTACAAATCACCTGCTTTTGCGCACATAAGGAAGAGAAGTCATTCTCGTAACTTACTTTTAATTTTATTGACATTTTATTTTTCGTCGGAAAAACGCCGACACTCGATAATTTCTTTGGTACCGATAGATTTTCTTTTTCTTTCTTTTTTCGTTAAAACGACGTTCCGCGATATTTTTTTTTTTATCTCTTTTTTTCGTGAAACACGCGAGAAAAGAAAAGCTCTTCACTTTATATCGTCTCCATTTAAATTCACCGCTGAATACAGCGCTCGGGCTTATGTTCGTGAAATAGATGCAGTTTCCGGAAACGAGAGCAACCGTTCCTGCGTACCCACCATCGGACGGTAGAAACACATTACTTCTCCAGCGCGAGAGAAGCCGTTTTACAGCAAAGCTCTCTCTTTCAATCACGCCATATCGCTACGCCCTGTTACCTTTTCATCTCGAGATTCTCTCGCGGCAACCGAGAAGGAAAATAATTTAAAAAATAAAAGAAGAACACAAAGATTTTCGGCGAATTTTCCGGCGCTCTTATTTTTCCACGGTTTTTCTACGATTAATTCGCGTTACGTATGCGAGTTTAGCTCGAGAGCCGCGTGTTCGTTGCGATTAAATATTCATGTAGCACCGCACGAGGGGAAAAACCACAACTGTTCGGTTCTTTTCGGAAAATGAAGGGCGTTTTGCACACTTGTAACACACGTTCTATATACAGAGCAATATATAAGGAAAAGGAATATGAAAAGAAAATGGTGCATATTGAACGAAAAATAATTCTATAAAAACGCCTTTCGAAAATAACATTTTTGAGAATATAATTTAATGAATTTTCCACTGTATATATATCGTATGTATATCGATGAGTCGCCATCCGAAGAAAGCGCGTTAATATTACGCTACAGTGTGTTGAATAGGTATAGATTCGAGAAATTAGTCTACGCGACGGCTCGTCGCTCGCGATATCGCGAGTCGCCAAGTCAGTACGTGCGTTCGTGTCGAACTTTGACCGCACAGTAAGTCAGAAGTCAGTGGGCATATTAACATCGGGCAATTAAAGTTTTAAGCTTTCGACCTGATATAACATCGAACTATAGCTTCAATGGTGTGATTTTGTAATATTTTCAGTAACGAAGTAATCTTACAATAACAATAGCAAATCATAATAATAACAACAGTGCGAATAACAGATAAAAAGATTCCAACATTTGACAAATTATTTATTCTTCTTCGATGTTTGCGCCGCGACAAAAAGATCGAAGAATTTTATATGGGTGTTGATTTTTGTATAATAATAGAAAGAAATTGATAGAGACATAAATATACGGGTTGTAAAACACTCACAAAGCCAACCAGTTGCCGTGTTGTCCGTCGTTATATAAAACAGAATGAGGTGAATACGTGGTGTGTATAGCCGTAGGCGCCACGTAGTGAATTATCGTTCTTTCGAGTGGACGAGATCGTTCGGTCGCTCGTGTTGGATGTCTCGTGTTATATACCGTGAAACGTTGTCCGACCTCGAAGTACAAAAGGGCCGCGACCACGCGATCATCATAGTTTCAGAGAGCGAGGAACTCAAACGCACGGAAACTTATTCGATCGCAGGCACGTCTGTTGGGTTGGAAAAGCTTCTTCCTACCGCGACTACTGTTTCTGGCTTCCGCTGCCTCGAGGGGACCGGAGGGGGTGGGGGGGGGGGGGGGGGGGGGGGGGGGGGGGTGGGGGGGGGCGTGACCTGTGGTTATTGCCACGAGACGCACGGCTCGTAAAACCCCGGCAAGGACGTTGGCTCACTTATTGCCGTACTCTCCTCCCCCAAAAACCCTTTCGTACGTTCAGATCCGCGAAAAAAGAACAATTTTCTTCGAAACACTTCACTTTACGGCACTCAGAATTTTTTTTCGCTTTTGTCCCAAATGAGAAATTTCTTCTCTTCGCGCATCTCACCGCGATATCTTTCATCGTTTTTTTTTTTTTTTTTTTTATTTTCATTCATTAAGTGAATTTACGCCGTGCGCTGCTATATAAAGTCGAACTGTTACGCAATATCTTTTTATTGCTGAATTCACAGAAATGAAAAAAAAAAAAAAACATTTACAGACTTCATGTGTTGAATATTTCATCGACAATTTCTTTTCTCGTTTTCGATAATAGTTTTAAGCTCTCGAACAGCTATATCTTTGTTTTATTTTTTTAATTTAAACGGTAGGTAGATTTCGTTTAGACGCTCTATCATCGCGTTTTGTATAACCTATGCGTCTTCGAAATATGGCATTATATGTATAAAGTTTCATTGAACGATGCATTTTTTCTCGATACGCTCCCGACGTCAACCGTCAATTCTGGCAAATAAAACTGTGATATGCATCACGTGTAATAATGATGAATCGTAAAACTTTATCCACGTGCAGCAAATAACAATCCGGCGATGAGCTTAAAACTCCGTGCGGTCAATACGACGCATCGACTTTTACCCAAAATTTCGGAACGGAAGCTTCAGAGAAATATTCGCGACTCCAGGGATATCTCGATCATGGAGGGCCTCTTATCCCGATATTATCGCGACTTCCGTCACAGCGGTCAGGAAAGTTATATTCCCCTGATCTCCGGGCTTCGAACACTTCAAAGTTTTTCCTTGTAAAGAGCTCTTTCAACTTTATACTTCCGATCTTTCGGCTCCGAAACTTCGAAACTTCGATAACCTCGCCGGCATCGTATGCCTGTCGTACACGTTTGGGATCGCGTCTTGCGATTAATCGTGATCGAAAAAGTGCTATTTATCACCGACCGTGTGTCGCGGTTAATCGGTTGCGTGTCATAGATTTTGGCTCGCGAAACCATACGTTGCGTTTCAGCGGTTACATATAACGACGAAGTTCTTTGACGTTGAATCCTCAGCTGCTCAGTAACGCTAATCTAACGGATTTTGCGTGACTTTGCAGCGAAGAAGAAACGAAATGAGGCGTATATCGGATCAAAACATCGTAAAAAGGGAAAAAAAAAATGAAAATATTTTCAAGTCATTGGAGGTCGATGCTTCGATGTTTGGGACGTGACCCGTCGACTTTTATTCGGAGAACGTAAAACATCGAAAAAAAAAAAACAATACAATAAGTACAAATTTCGTTGCTGATTTTATTTAACTTTTGCCGCGAGAAAAAAAAAATTAAATCAAACATTTTATAAATAACCGGATTATCTGACGTACGAATTTAAATGGAGAATCATCCGATGAATTAGTGGAAAACGTAATATTAACTATTGTTTATTATAGCAGAGGGAAATGGATTGTTTATGCGAACGTTTATAGAATAAACATGGCGACTCTTCTCGCGTCCTCTTCTCGTTGTTGCGCTGATGCAACACGACGATTCGAAGAGACGCGGATGGCCACAGGTATACAGAGTTCTAATGAATAATTCATTACTCCGAACAATATTGTGGCGATTGTAGCCGCAATAGTGTATTACACTATCAATGTTAACGGCAATTGGTATTATTACTCCGAAAATCACAGCTGTTGCTGGAAGAAATTGAAAAAACAAAAAAACAATCGTTTATCGATACGACATCCTGCACTCCGATAAAGATAATCGAGTTGGGAATAATGCATAATTTTTATATTCACGTCGTTAGCCAATAGTAAATAAACGCGAAGCAGTCCGCAATTGATCGTTATCGTCATTGTTTGAAAATCCATCGAGGAAAATATTATCGCGTTTGTTGGCATTACATAGTGGAATTGCAGATAGCCGTTCGACAATTATTAATAAAATAATTAATAGTTAGAAAAAATGAGTAGATACTCATTTAAAAAAAAAATGCTTCGATGAAATTTGAAAAAAATAAAAATACGTAATGTTCATAATAACAACAAATTCCAGAAATTTCTCGAAACCGCTGTCGGTTAATAATGTCGGAAACAAAAAAAACAATGATATATGTCGATGAAACATGACACGCATGTGGCAATGGCGATGTACGAATTTCGACGAAAGTTGAAGACGCGTCACGATATCAGGTACACGTAATATTCATAATAAAGCGTAGATAAATGTAGATAGAGAAATTCATCGAAACTGACCACGCAGTCATCGAATTTTCATGTTCGTCATCATCCTGGGCGCGCGATTGCTCGAGGCTGCTGTCGTTATCGTATAGTTTCTCCAAGCGAGACTCTGTTTTGACCCAACGTCACGACCATCGACACGTAGTTCGAGAGCGAGCGCGTCGCGGGTTATTAGACGCTCGGCATCTGTCAATAATTATCGCGCGGCGGTGGTGATGGTAGTGGTGTTATAACGCGCCGTTGGCAGTGGTTCGCGCTGACCGCCGATTGGATGGAGAGAGTGAAATAACGCGTGTAGAGAGGCCAACGGGTGCGAACGGGAACCCGAGTGAGAAAACCAACCGGCTACAGCAGCGGTTGGTCTTATCCAAGAAAACACAACCGAGGCTAGTTATCAACGACCCGTGGATATAGTATTATCGGCCACGCAGCGCTGCAGCCTCGAATGAACGAAACGATGAACGGCGACGATGAGTGTCCGAGCGTAAAGAATTCTTCGAGGCTACATACTGACTACACGCGTTTAGGTAGATCTCCGCAATAACGGGAGTAGAAAACAATGTCATTAACAGCTCGGGGAACAAAAAAAAAGCTTTCGGCACGATTAATACAAATTTGTATTTGTATTGTATATTTAATAGACTTCAATGTTAGACGCCGCGTGTTTAGTTATTGATATAAGATTTTTTTTACATTACGTGCGTAGAAAGTGGTGCTTTCCGTGACAGTTTTGCGGGGCGAAAGTGACCAATATCATGCCGCGATCGAAATTTAGCTTTGCGCGTGCGCAGTACCCAAACGCATCACTTTCGTCCTTAGGAAATCACGCACCGCCCATGCCCTAACCTAACTTTTCAACGCGTCATGAATATTGACCGCTTTTACCTCGCGAAACTGCCACGGAAAGCACAAGTTTTTACGCACTTGATTTAAAAACTATGCAGTGTGACACGGACCGAAAGTTGATGATTGCAACGAGTGTGAGATTTGTGGCCCGAGCGAAGCGTGACAAGGGCCCTTGTCACACAACATACTATTGTTATTACTCCATTTTTTTTTCACGGATTACGCGTTGGAAAGAAAAGATAGCTACAGTGGATAGAATTTATTTGGGTCGGTTGTTTCGAATGTGTAGCTGATGATGTGACGGAATTTTTTCTTTTTTTTTTTTCGACTTCAAACTAATCTTATCGAAAGTCCTTTATTTTATCTATAATCCTTTTATAGACTTCGGGGTTTCTTCGAATCGAGTCGATGTGACGTTAATCTTTAACGTTTCATTCATGCGCGGCCGTTAGGAGTGACATTAAAGATTGTTTCGTAACTGTTAATTCGAAAGCACAAACTTCCTACTTCGAAGGGCGCCAAGGCGTTCCGAAGGAGTATTAAATGTAATATTTCTTCTTCCTCGTTCCGTCTGGTTAGTAGTTTCGTTTTTTCTCGCTCGACTATAATATTTTTCTTTGGGTGGCGCCACTCGATACTGTGGCCATTAAATACATCTATAGGCGGAATTCGATGTGTGTAAAGAGAGACGTATGGTAGTAGTGTGAAGCGAAGGCCGTCGCGACCAGTTTTCCGAGCGTCCAAGACGACCACAGCGAGCCTAGTCGACGAACCTACGGGCCGGTCTTGAATCGATTGCATATAACCATCACACAGCTCTATGCTCTACTTCGTGTTATCCACTGGTGTACATAAACGCTCGAGCGGACTCCGAGCGTATAGCCCTCTAGTTTTTCTATTTGGATATTCAAGAGACTACGAGACGTTGACGTATTATTGAAAACGATAAACGGCGAAAAATGTATCGATTACGCGGTTGTTGGTAGGCTGCGAACGTAGGTAATCGACGTGACAATAAAAAATGTTGTGTTTCGGTGCGACTAAGACGAAAATTCATTAAATTCTCGGAATTACACACTTCGCATAGAGATATAGTAGTTTCTTCGGAATTAAGTTATAATTAGTTAAATAAATGTTGATGAAAAAAAAGACAAATGTAGCATCGAGATAAACAAATGGCTGTCCTAATGAGACTGGTGTTTGCTGCGAGCAAAAATGATTGTAGAAGAAAATAAGAGGTTACAAATAAACACAGAATGAGACGAAGAGGCGTCGTTATTTTTTTATTTATTTCATTTCGTTGCGAAAATCGCTCGACGTTCAATTCGATAATCACGGACTCCAATACAGCAATCGTGCCATTGCGGCTAACACCGATTGAACTCCCGTGTGCCTTTCGTGTTCACACACGTGTTGTATTGTTACAGACTGATGACGTGTGCACGCACGCACGCACGCGCATATTTTACGATCGAATCGAAATATTGATCGAGTGGAACGAACGCAAGCCCTCCCACAACGCCTATAGTTTCTTTTTTTCTTTCTGTATATAATGACGTGTGCTTTACATGTATTAGCGTTAGCGGCAGACCTGTAGCCGCATCATTATGCCGCGTAGGTGTACCAGTTATTGCCACCTTTGTCCAGTTTTCATTCTATCAAAGCTGTTAATGAATTTCACATTCCTGCGTCGTTGGAAAAAAATGCGTCCATATATCTCAATGGAAATTAGGCCGTTGTAATATTTGAATAAATTCATTCCAATAAAAAGATTGAAAGAAAAAATGGTTTACGAAGTCGGATAGATAACATTTTATTTTCTTCTTGGACCGCGTATTATTTTAACCCTTCAAATGTTATTGGGAAGAAACATTTTTCATTTGTCATAATTATTGAGTCCTCGATGAATCAAAGATAACAATTGAAGTGTATAAAATATAAACATTTGAAAAATTGCAGTTTAGTAAAACATTCAACCGATAGTTGAAGGGATAATTAAACTTACAGAAATCAATCGTTCGATTATTCATTGTGTTAGAAGTCGTCAATTTTTTCAAGAGATTTTATTTATTCGTCACCACGCGCCATTATTCTGCCATAAGTTTTTATTCCTCAATGATAGTTGCATAAGCGACTGTCAGGAGGATCGAAATCTATTAATAAATATTATACATTCGTCGCACTATTTTTATTGACATTCGTTGAATCATCGGCTCTGTAGCCTATTTCGAAATGCACGGAGTTTGAAAAAAAAAAAAAAAAATCGACGACACATTTCTTGTCATCGCACGGAATTAGCCTGCGTTCTCGAGTCATCTTCCCCAACCCTCCCCCCCTCTCTCCTCCCCCTTCCCTTCTCTTTTACTTTGCCTGGAGAATCACGGCGGATTATAAAGCGAGCGCGTGGGGGTGTACAGAATTCGGATGATTGGAAGTGACAATCACTTCTTGGCTGACTTCCAATCCGACCGATGGGCAGAGTCGCGAGGCCCGTAGATGTTCCAGTCTTTCTCTTTAGCAGACTAGTAGCGATCGCACGCTTCGCGCGCGTATCCTTACTTCTCTATTTAGTCTTTTATTTTTTGATAGCAGTCGCACCCTGCGCGCGAGTGTCCTTATGTCTCGATTTAGTTTCTTCTTTCGACTTTAGTAGATTAAATGTTATATATCGAACTGGGGAAGTTTTTCAATCAACTGTCAAAATTCAGCATGATTGAAGCTTCGCATCGAACGACTCCAGCTTTAGATTCGTGTTACAGCCAATCAATCAGACAACAAATAAAATCTCGAATTTCGATATTTTCGAGTTAAAATATCGTTACTCACGAACTCTTTAGGTGAGGATATTTGGATCTATATGCAATTCCGTTCGACATCGGTACTCCATTACACATTAGTGCGAAGAAAGTGACGAATATTGCGCACTGCGCATGCGTCGATTTTTCTACGCGCGTTGGCCAAAAAAATGACTTTCTACGCACCGAACGTAAGGACGAAAAGCCGAACTTTTTGCGCAGGCAGCACAAGAAAAAATTCATTGTCGACAAAATATCTCCCACTTTTTTAGGCGATATATACTTTTCAATAAATCGAATATTCAATTTTTATATCACGAATAGTAAATTGTAAGGTTGAATTAAAGTATGTAAAAAGAAAGTCGAAATCGTCGAACCGTTTCTTTACAATCAGTTGCAAGTAACTCTCATTCGCCTGATGTTAATCTATCGCTAAAAAAATGTCTCTGATATCGCGAAGAAGTCAAGTACCCCACTTGAATTGCTGGTGTGCAGATAAGACGACTCGGTTCAATCATTGCTTTCTACTTGTGAACAGAAGCTTGAATAAAATTCGTGGAAATTATAAACGCTCGTGTAATAAAAATTAGTATTGACGAGTAGTTTATAAATCGTTTATTTTTTCTTCACTATGCAATATTTTATTTAAATTTTAAAGAGAAGCTCAGGCATGCCTTTTCCTTTCGTCAACAGCAAAATCGTCTCTCATCGCCTTCTTTAGTTAGGATATATACATTTATGCGCGCGTCACATTGATCGTCGCTCATACGAATCCGAAGACCGAAGACTTGGATCGCATGATGAATCACCGCGGCGTTTTTCCGGATGCCGCTTGAAAATGCTAATCTCGATGTTCGATTGAGGCGGCGACGCGTCGAAACACCACGCGCGATAATGAGCGGTCGTCGCGAGTCGGTGCTTCCGACCGTGTGCTGCATGCGCAGTGGTAGGATCGTCAGGCATCGGTAAGGCATATAGTCTCAGCATAGGCGACGACAAACGTATTCGAGTAGCCGCGGGTATGCGCTCTCTTGGCGAAGCACTCGAAGCACGTCGTATAACCACTCTGTGCCGATGCTCAGGCCGCGTAATTACACACTGGCTTACCGCGAGCATTCAATTACTCTGCTTATAGAATTTGTCGAGCCAATTGCTCGAACGCGGAATAATATATTACAGACGGATGTACGCTTCGCACATCCAAATTACAATGAATGCAAAAGTTACTAATTATTAAACATTTTTACGATTACTTCGAGATCACGAAAAAAAAAGCAACAACAATTTCTGATGCACCTCTGCGAATAATTAGTACTGATTATTATTATTTTCTGTGCAAATGACAAATTGTTTTTACCGACGAAAAAAAAAAAAAAAATGGAATGAATATTAAAAAAAAACTACTAACATGTGCATTCATTTTCGGGAGATATTGTACAAATTTTCGAATGGTTAATTGAGTCATGTAAAAGATAATAAACTTTCAACAGCAAGTATTCAATACAAACAATGCTGTTTCAATAGGTACTGAACGGTGAAATTTATCTTTTTTCAAACCTCAATTTTTATTTCTGTCTTCGTGAAGCTCAGAGTTTATTAATCGATGTTTCATAAGGCTTTACGTATTGACAGAGATAACAAAGTTCGAGTGTAAAAAAAAAAAGACAGCATCGCGATAAATCGTCTGTCGTTCGGGAATCTCGCAGAATTTTTTTACAATACATAACTACATTGCCGTGATAATAAGAAAAAAGTGTCTGATTATATCTCGTGGGCGATGGTCAATGTTACTCGTTCTTTCAGTTTTTTCTCATAAATTTCTCTCATTCTCGCGACAAATCACTATTAATCTTCATTAGCACTCTCGTGAGCTGTACATTCGCAACGGCGCGCGCACACCTTCTGTTTTTCTGTCGCGCTCAGCGTCTAGATAAGATCGCGATGGAATACATGAGTGGAAACGTTAGAGAGTACATAATGCTTATACTTTTATAGCGTACGGTTGAAAGTACTGTGCTGATGCGTCTTGCATCCGCGCTACTTGGCAAGCAAAACAATGCATAGTATCGTCAATGGTTCATAAAACGCTATGCCAAAATGACACACTCGGCGATATACATTAAATTATTAAAAAAAAAACGAAAAAAAAAATTGTCCATTAGATTTTTCGAAACAAACTTCAACTAACATTCACAATATAGCGAATCAGAGAAATATCAGCTTAGAATTTTATTCTTGTATACTTAATTGGATTCTCGTGATTTGAGAGGATTTATCATTTTTATCGTGGAGCATTGGAGTCGCGAGGTTGAGACATCGTGGCAGGTGCTGTATAGAGTTAACTCACGTGTATTGCTGTAGATAAATTTATCTGTATTATGTACTTATATATAAACGTTGACGCTACGCGACGTGTAACGTTAGTTACATATCTATACATATACATATATATATACCTACGCGTATACGAGAGGGTATAACAATTCCAGTTTATTTCTCATCTCTGGCCCGTTAGACTTTTTCACTTAAAGTCCAGTCGTACCGTCGTCCCGTTTCCAGGGTTTCTACTGAGCGAAAGACAACGAAAGGTAGGAAAGGAGATGAGGATGACCGAGGGCAGAGGGAAATTCATTTGTCGTCGTACTCGTCGTCGTCTTCGCCGTCGTCGTCGTCGTCGTTCCTGTGGGAAACGAGAGGGCAGACTGAAGGGCCCGGCCCCGAGGCCAAGTTATTTCGCCGTGGATCACTCTCGTAATTATCCTTGCGAAAGACAGAAGAACAGACGCGACGATACTGAAACACGCCTGGACGGCTCTATACCCAGATATACGTATAGTAGACCAAAGCCCGGTGCGCAAGACCGAGGAGACTTAGGAAAGAGTCGTTTCATTAAACCCGACGACGAACCGCGCTGAGTGCACCGGGGACTGAGGGAACGGTTTTCCCTCTGCCTTTTCATTCTTTACTTCAACGTTGTTACTTTTTTCTTCTACTTTTTTTCTTCCTTTAACTTATTTCCGGTGTCTAGTAATTGGCGCCGCTGTTTTTTTTTTTTCGGGTGCACAAACACACAATCCCGAACAATTTTGCGAACTTTGTATGTAAGCTACCGGCCGTTGAGTACGTTCTATCCATCATCAACCGGAGATCTTTCATTCTTTCGTATACATCGCAACACCATCTCGAAGAGTACGATCCATCATCCCGGTTATTTCTTCTTCTTTATTATTTCCATTGTCCCGCGACTAAAACGGAATACCTGTAGAGATTGTCTAAAGGCGATGTGAAATCCTCACAGGTGTTCGTATGCTTTAAATCTCGAGAAATTATTTTTTATTAAGAAAATTTTAACGATCTGATATCTGTAAGGATTTTTGGTTTATTTATACAGTTTAGTTACAGATTTACATAATAATTTTGATGGAATCTTTCAAATCTTATTTGTCGATAATTCAATGATGCAACTCGACATTGAGACGATTAAAAATCATATAAAAAGTTCCGAGACAAAATAAAAGTTGTAGTAAAAAAAACCCGACGCTTTGCAACGATCAAAGAGATTCTCCGATTTGATTTTACAACGTTTCTCGACTTCGTCCTGAGTTTCGCTCCATCGTTAAGGTAGATAGATCGCGTGGTGTTCATTTCGCATAATTTCGAGATAAATGAGAGGAAATTACAAACACTTCTCGGAAGTATAAAAACTTGCAAAAATCCATGCATATTAAAGGTACTGAAAAGATTAATTTTGCAAAATCTTATTAACAAATTGAGGAAAAAACTAAATTGTTTAACAAATTTCTGGTAACCCAACTTTTTTTTTTAATGAGAATGAATCGTTCATTTTTCTAAATACGTATAATTTAAAAAAAATGTTAATCATTAATCTGAATTTTTTTTCACACATTTTTTCCATATAAAATAAACTTCAAATCAAACATTAAAATCTGCAAAAATTTATATGTATTTGGAAAAATGAAAGAATCATTTTCATAAAACAATAAGTTGGGTTACCAGAAATTTGTTGAACAATTTTTTTTTCATCAACTTGTTAATGACATTTTGCAATTAATATTATGGAATATTAGTCTTTTCAGTACCTTTAATATGCATGCATTTTTTCAGATCTTTATACTATCGAGAAGTATTTTCAATACTCTCTCATTTTTCTCGAAATTATGCGAAATGAACAACACGCGCTCTATCTACCTTAATCGAGTTAACCCTGATGACTCTTTTGAGAAGAAATCTCATTATTACGCGTCGGACGCATCGTTACATACCGACTGCGGTTTCGATTTTCGAGACTGTGATTAGAAGCCGGAATCTTATTTGCAGTCGAAAGCGCATCCGCGAGGTTGTGCGACTTAGTCAGTAGTGCAGTGACTGCAATCGAATCGGTAGCAGCAGCCAGTAGTAGCGGCGGTATATGAGCAGATAGAGGGAATCGTCCGTGGACAATAAAAGCAGCGGCGCCCGGCCTACGCGGGAACGCGCTTCTGGAATCCGGCCAGATCTACCGATGCTCTCGGGAGAGACATGTCCGCCACTATACACCCAACCGTATGGTGTAACGGTTGTGGCGATTAGCGCGTGCGAAACGGTCCTCGCATACTTCTAGCATCGCGATTATTATACGGCAATACACCAATACACTGCGGAGGATGTTCGTCGTTGCGTTAAATTAATCTCTCCTAACCTAATCGTTTTGCAAATAGTGTCCGAAATAGTCTTCTGTTCAATAAAATGCTTCTCGATCGTCGATGAATTATTCAACGAGTTTCGTTTATTTTTAGATATTTGGCTATTTTTACGTGGAGAACTATTTATTACCTCTCATTTTTACGGCGGGGAGATTTCTCAATGAATTGGCGGCTGGAGTGAAAAAAGGTCGTAGATACACTGAACGTATCTACTACTTTTTATTTCTTGATTTTAGTAAAGTCCTATCGTCTATGATTGTATCCGGCAGTCGCGCCTTTCTGATGTTAAGCTCGATATATCTATTTATCTGTCACGTGATCTGTTTGTCGATGCGTCGTAGATCCAAATCTCCATGTCAGTCGTTCGCTTGAATTGTGGTAAATGCGATATTCGACAACGGAGCTTATTTGACAATGACCTCGAGGATTGTCATTCCTCTTTCATTGTTGTCGTCGTCGCGGTCTTTTGTGAATCTTCGCTGCTGCGTACGTTGTATCTGACGTGTCGAAAAAAAGTTGCGTTGAAATGGCAATGTACCAAACTCCACTCATTCATGACGTTCACTCCACTCATTCGAATTCTGCGTCGTGCCAATAAATACATTCATTCAATAATATTCGAGAAATTTTGAAAGGACGTCGGGAGATGCCCGGGGAAAGTTTAATTATAAATTTGAGAAAGTCAAAGCGTGTGTTGCGAAGCGATGCCAGAAATTGAGTATTTTGTACCAATTTCTCGGAATAAAACAATGGAGTCTATGTACCTTTGAATAATTGCTGCGAGTAACTGATTCTTGGCTGTTTTAAAAGTACCAGTGCGCCTGATAATTGTCCGGACAACACGAGCGACTGTTTGATTTTCACGGTGTATTCTCCGAAGGCGTCGATATAAAATTTTAATTATATCTGCCAAGACTTCCACTAATTAACGTCTCGACTCCCTCGATTCTTATATACATATAGACTTTAGGACGACGGTGTCATATTGCGCAGATAATATACTAACGCACATAACACCTTAATATAAAAAATTTACGATATAAGTTGTATATTCTTTCTATCGATTATCGATTGTTCCCTGATTGCGATGACCGGGAAACGTCCGTCTGGTTTCGATTATATCCTATGCTTTGAAGGTTCATGTTTTTTAAATCGCGGCATTGCTTTAATTTATTTTTAGATTCGAATTTTTAAAGATAATTAAAATTGGTTTAAATTAATTTAGTCGGTGGATACTGAAATGGATAAACAACATTTATTTGAATAAAAAAAAAGAATTTTTTTTGTGCATTTTTCGCTGAGCGGTTGTTTCATTTCACGGTCTGCGGTCGTGTCCCTCGAGAAAGTCGCGTTACGCCACGTTCGCATCGGGTCAATAGCTTCATTTATCTTTTTCTCGCTTCCGAGGAAAAACGCTTGTCTTTTATCGCCAAATTCCCTTCGTTCTCTTCATTTTTCGATATACGAAGGAAACTCGAGAATCACACGGTGCACAATGCAACTTGAATGGCTCTCGTTTTTCCACCAGATTCTATTTCACCGCCGTGTGTTCGCCGTTATCTCTTCTCTTTCCTCACCATCGTCCCCATCCTGACGGAGGCGGAAAGCTTGCGCTTTGTCGCCGTTTTTATTCTTTCTCGGCTTTTCTTTTCATTGAAAAATTTAGCGATGCCCTATAATGTCCTATAATTGCCTGATCTTTTCTATTCTTTTTCAATTTCATTTGTTGCATTTTATTTTTCTTTGTCCGTTGTACTTATTGTTTCACGGAGCAATCAGTTTACGGCATAGTTTCGATATAGGAAGCTCCGTGTATTTCTTTTTTTCGATTTCATGTTTTCCGAGACGAGACGAACAGAATTTTTCGTTGGTTCGTGCTGTTCCTTTTTTTTTTTGGCCAAATAAATTCTTGCTCTATCCTTATCAGCGTTTCTTTATTGTATATTTTCGAATTTCACTGTTTTGTGTATTGCACACATGCGTCATCGAGGTTCTCGATTTTTAAAGATTTTTTCCTGCCGAGCATAAGATTTCATTGGTAGCTGTCTGGTACATCACCGTCTCTCACCGTTGTATGTTAACCAGCCGGTCCACAGGCATCCTACGCGCCGCTTCAGAAGCGAGTCTTCTTCGTTTGACTTGTTTGAACCGTCCAAACAGGTGCGCCGGATGCATTCTGAACATACCATTCGAGAAATCCAAGCGCGAGTATGCAGGCACCACCAGCATCGGCGTATCTCGGGTCACAACCTTCTCGCCTCATTCGTAAATATATTTTCCTAATGTCGTTACATGTTCAACTTTGTTGTTCAACGTTGACTTTATCTCTGCAGAAAGTCAAGCATACTACGATTTTTTTAAGGTTTGGTGATCGATTTAATTAATTATCCGAGAGATAAGTCGTAACTACGCACGATGAAATAATAAATCCACATCATTTTTTTAAGTCTGTTTATCGATTTATTTATTATCTAAACGAATTTTCTAGTATTTTTCATCAGTGTGTTTTGTTTTGTTTTTTTACAATTTTTCTCGGTTCATATATTTTTCGTTCTTTTCGACGATTAATAAAGAAATGATTTTTCTCGTTTCGCTCGATCGTTTCCGAATTTTCTTTTCTTGTATCGATCGTTCTTTTATTTCTTGCCTCGATATATGAGATGTGCAATACACTCGGCCGCTTTGTCCAGCCTTCTTTACTTTCCTTGAACATCGGGATAGCATATATATCGGCGCCTACAGTACATACGAACTCGCCCTATTCATTCGTGATCGACTAGTTTAATTGCTTTCACGTCCAACAAACTGTACGAACGTCATGCCGGGTGCGCCCCGCGAGCAACGAGAAATTTACGAGCTCCAAGGAGTAGTTCAAGGAATTGTGGTGAAGGATTCTCGCGTCATAGCGAGTGTAAGCTACACATGTTCTGCCGGTTGTTACGTACAGGTGGTACACGTATGCACGATGGTTCTGATACAATTTACCATATACCTAGTAAAAAATATTGTACATTTCTGGTACTACGAAGTCAACGACGCGACCTGTTGAAAATTACGAGAACTATGCGAATTTTTACCATAAAGTATGGTAAAAATTCCCATAAATGTGGTAAAAATTCTCATAATATCGAGTATTTTTCTGTATCTACCAGGTAACTTGTAACTTGTATCGAGTATTTACCCGGTAACTTGGATCTTAATTTCTAGTAGATCCTTCTATCCGTGTACTTGCTAGTTGCCGAAAAAAAAGTGGATTTGCTTTAATATTTCTCTCCTTGTAAACTTTAGCGAGTGTTCAAATCAAACCAATTTCACGGGCCCATACTTGGCAACGGAACATTTTCTCGTCTCTTCGATGACAATTTTCAAGAGTCACAAGAAAAACTTTACCAAAGTCTTCTCGTCCTGAAGAATGCCTATATATCGATTATTGAAAATCATTGATAAATTAAAAAAATAATTATTCAAATATTCTCAAACGCGTTTTTATTAGTTTTTGAGATGTAGCGAGCTAATGCTATCGTTATACCATTGTCGTGATTTTCATTGTATCGTCTCCCATCATGTAAGGAACTCTTTGAGATGAGTCTCACTGACATCTTCCCTCGTGCCACGACTGGCGACATCGCGCTTATGACCATAAATGGCATACAAGCTTCATGCTCGTTTGACGCGATCCCAAGCCTCCATAGTGGTACTAGGAGCAAGAGAATCGCGAGAAGTGCTCGTACGGACGCACGTACACTGATTCCTGGTTTACCCTTCATTCCATCTTACGTTCTCCTATCTCGCCGCTCGCGGGATGTTGCGCTCTTCTCCTTGCGCCTGTTTCCTATGTAACGCCGACCAGTGTATCTCTATCTGGCGTTTATGCCGCTCGATATCTTACGTACGCAATTCAAGAATGCGACAAATGACGACGAGATTCGTTTTAAATGGCAGTGTGGATACGTGCGGCGCCACAGCCACTATACGGAAAACACTCAGCGATACCGATCACCATATTCTTCGCGATATTTCAGCGAATTTCTTCGTGCTTCGTATGTCCGTAGACAGGTTGCACGTCTCTCGTGCGCGAGAATGTTGCTGATCTCGGTATGGCGAATGGAATTCTGAAATCGTTTGATTACAGGTACAAAAAAAAAGATTTTATCTTGCGGTTAAGCGGTTGAGATACTGACCAAGTGTCACCCAATCCTCAATCCTACGGAGGCTCGGCATGTTGATAATAATTGCAATCGATCTGAAAAGAATTGTAGCATCACCTTACCCTGTAATTTTGACGGTAGAATGGAAAAAAAGTGTTTACAAAAATTTGTATCGTTATAACAAAACAGCAAACCCTTTTCGTTTAAACAGGAAGTTTCTCGTATGTGAAGTATTAACAAAATGTATGAGTGAAAGACTTTCTCGTGAACTCTTAAACTGCTGCATGCACAAGTGAACGAAATTAATAATATGATGACTTTTTGAAATATCATGCAAAAATATTAATATTTTCTTTATTGGCATTTTCCCCATTATTGCAGTTTGTTTGTCTGTCGCTCTTGTTTTTTTTTTTTTTTTTTTTTATGGACGCTGACGATGGGATAGATGTCGTCGGAAATTCTATGCTCACGACCTCTCATCCGTCGAATCTTTGCTCTTGAGAAATAAGTGATTTTGTACCTCAGCCAGAAGGTACAAGGGGGGCGGAAAACTTTGAATTTAATAATACTTTCGAGAAGTCTGCGTGGGACACAAGGAGAACGTGGTTTCGGTGCTCTGTGACTGTTCGTGGAACGTTCCTCGCGTCTCCCAAGAGAGATACCAAGTGAAAATATATATATAAATGTCGTAGGAGAAGAAGAAAAAAGAATGAAGATGAAGAAAGTGCCGAGGAGTCAAAGTCGAGAGTGGATTTTCGGAATTTCTACGTTACGCATTCGCGGAGGAGAAGGAGGATAAAACTTACCGATAACCCAAGATAATAGACTTTTGTCTCTAACAATGAGCTCAACTCCCCCTTCCTGTCTCTCTCTCACGCACACACACGCAAACTCGCACCATTTAAGATACGTTCAAAACAGTTTTGTTCTTTTAAACAGTTTGAAATATATTCAATAAAAAACAACGATCACGGTTATGGGTTCAAGCTTCGGGGATGCTTGGCACGGTTAATGTAATTGAAGTAATCAGTGAAAACTCGCGTAACTAGCCTCCAAGTTCCCACCATTCGGAATTCTTATGTATATATATATATATATATATCTCGTGGTAAATCCTTCTCGCCCAAGCAATCGGAGGATGAGAAGGATTTTCCGGATTCCCAGACTCATCGAGCCTCTAATTACTGCGCTATCGCGGAAACCCCTCGTGTTACCATGCGAGAAGAGGAGAGGCGAGTGGATAAATCTCTTGAAAAAGTGCTGCGCATTCGCGGTAACACGTTACTCGGGGATTGTGGGCGGCAACAGGGATCGCTCACTTGTATATACGCTTTTTCCGCACACCAGGGAAAGGATCATCCCTCGGGACTTGCTACGGTATGTCGCGTCACTCCAACTGATGCTTCGATAGAAAGCTGCACTGTCGGTCGTTCTGTAAGCTCTACCCATGTATAGATATATGTAATATCTGCACCATTTGCGAACTTCCGTCGTCGACTATCGACCGCGAACAGGGTGGCATATTATACGAGATGAAATCTATTGAAAATCCAACCCGCGTAGTAGCAATTCGTTTTTCTCTGAGGTGGTCTTTTCGTTGTACAGTCGGACCTCGCGTGAGATTCAGAAAGAATCGAGAGAATCGACAGAATCTCGATGGGATAAAAATCTGAAAAAAATCAAGCATATAGGTGCTGAAAATATTGATTGTGCATAATAATAATAATTCCAAAATATTATTAACAAATTAATGAAGCAAAAAAAATGTTCAACAAATTACCCGGTAACTTAACTTTCTTTTAAATATGTTAATTTTTTCGAATATGTATGATTTTTATTAGAATTTTATGTAATGTTTGAAAATTTAGTTTTTTTTTTATGTTCAAGCTGTCTTTGCAAATCTCATTGATCAATCTTTGGGGATCTTTTTGGTAATGGGTGTAATGGGTAGTTTTATGACAAATACATATCCAAAATTTGTGATTTTCTACACATTTCTAAAAAAAAAAATTCTGAAAAAATTCATAGGTATTCAGAAAAATGTATAAAGCATTTTCATTAAAAAGAAAAGTTAGGTTGCCGGGTATTTCGTTGAACAATTTTTTTTTTTTCATTAATTTGTTTATAAAATTTTGGAATTATTATTACGCAAGATTAATCTTTTCAGCATCTTCTGTTTGATTTTTTTCAGATTTTCTTCCCATCGAGATTCTCACAACCCTTTATGAATTTCCCGTGGGGTCAGACTGTACTACGAAAGGACTACTTTACATCGATTGATCGTTATTTACGACGAGATATCGGATATCAAAAAAAAATTACGTAATAACTTTCTGTCGCTTCATGATCGAAAAATATTTTTAGGGTGATTGGAAAATACAGAGTATTTATTACCAACGAAATAGAGCTTTGGAAATTTGTTTACCTTATAAATTGAATCATCGATTGCGAATAATAGCCATTGGTGTCTATTTCATATGGGTAAAACTGCAATCGCAAACTGACGAGAAAAAGTTGTTTTACATTATAATTAACTCCGATTTTTGAATAATTAGCATCGACTAGCCGTGATATTTTGTAAACAAATAATTAAAAACGAGACCAACAGAATTAATAATTAAAAATTAAAGAAATAGAAAAATTAAAAAATATAAGATTTAAATAACGCAATAAAAATAATAATAATCGTTTGGCTGTATAATTGAAAGAAACGAGAGTACTGTCCGGAATCTCGAAATGCGATGTAAGTCCAGGAATATATATGAGGGCGAACAAGAGAGACATATATTACCGGAATTTCTTGAATTCACGGTTGAAATTACACTCTCTCTTCGAGGGGTGGTTATCGATCGTGGGTGGATGAGAGATAGAATCCGGAGTACAGACGAGAGAGTTTCTATACCTTCCCGGTGTCACGTTTCGATAGTGAATTCGAAACACGGGGCCAGTCGTTATTCGCGATAGGGTTCCCGAAGTTGACGGACAAAATTTACGCATGACCATTTGACGAACGCTAGATGACCAAAATTGCACCTCGATGCGCGCAACTTGAGTATACCCCATTCTTCCATGTTCGAGGCTCTTTCGCACAGCTCGAATTTCGAGTGAATTGCTCGAAAGCGGAAGCCCTCTCGCAGTTTCCGCTATTTACCGAGCGAAGTACGATAAATGAAAATCATAAAAAAAAGAAGAGCTAACGCAGAATAGAATTCTTCGTTGTCTCTTTTCCACAGTTTTGTGCTCACCATTTTTTTTTCAACGACGACGAAAGCGGAGACGGATGATCAAAAAGTCTTGTTAAATTCGTTCCGAGTGCGTCCGAGTGCTGACACGGAGTCAGTTCGGGCTGTGATATCCTCTGAGAGAAAAGAAAAAATGAACCGACGAAGTTTCAGTAGATAACGTTAAAACGAAGATGTATGTCACGACAGGGGAGCTCGTCACTTTTATTTTTATCTTCGTTCATTTCCCACGCGAATCTTTCTTCTTGATCTCAGAGAGAAATAAAAAAAATCTCAGGCTTTTCGAACATCGATGGGATTATTATGGCATCGTCGTTGCGCCGATAAAGATCGTCTCATTTTGTTGCCATTACGAACAATGTGTTCCATTGACGAAGCCAATATATCTTGTCGAACTGTCGAAAGAAAATATAACAACTGAAGAAAACTTGGGTTTCCACTTCGATGCGCGACGTTAGAGATTGCGCGCAAGGCATATTTATGAAAAGTTTTACGAAACTGCCAAAGATTTTGATATAAAAATAAAAGTATGTATTGTTGTGTGCGCGCAAGCGGATCAATCATACTTTTTTCTCATTCGCCATAACACCCGTTCACGAGGTTAAGCCGAAGATATAGTGATTTGTGCTTTTCACAATATTAATAAACTTGGTCGGTTATTAAGACAAAAAAAACGCGTAGGACGTCTAAAAATGTTTCTCCAAATGGTTTTTACCGCTACGGAAATATCACGGCGAAATATAATAACGAGTTTCCAACCTATCAAGGGTATCAGCATATAATATATCTCTCTATATATATAAAGTTACCGCCGCCGCCGTGTCAGGAATCGAGGGAAGGGCAAAAATATTCTAAGTCCCTCAAAGGGGATTCCCCCTTGGGCAGCCCATCGAGCAAAAATATTCTAAGTCCCTCTAAGGGGGACTAGAAGGGGTCGACGGGGGGGGGGAAGGAGCGTGGGAGAGGAAGGCCAAAATATTCTGTTCCTCTAAGGGGATTTCGAAGGAGGCAGCAGCGGTGGTCGGCGGCGGAGAAAGAAGCAAAAATATTCCCCAAATGGGTCTTAACTCAAAATAGTTTAACAATTGACGAGCGAGCGCGCGTAGCGCGCGAGCCCGGGGAAACGCTAGTATGTATATAATACTAACGTAGCATCAATGTGAGCAAAAAAACTCATAAAAACCTAGTGGAGGATTAATAAAAAACGGTTAATATTTTCTCAAATGAATAAAATTAAATGTTTATTTGGCTAATTTAATAAAGCCTCAGCTTCCAACCCTTCCCGCTGCGGTGTCCCCACCTACACCATGTTATTACACGAAATTCATATTGACTGGAAATTCATTTAGTAGAGTGCGGTAGTTTGGGAACTTTCTCTGTGTCCAAGTCCACGGGAATTACATTATCGTAATTACGCGCCCACGGCTAAAGAGGGCGAGGTGTACTCTGCGAGGCTGTGAGCTAAACGAACGGCCATTCTCGTAATTCTTTTAAAATATAATTAAAAGTCTGAATGGCTTTTCGCATCATTCCCCCATTGAATTTTTTTTTAAGACGGTTTGTCCGTATTATTGGAGCTGACGGAGAATTTTCAACGAACAATGCTTAAACTTGTAAGTTGCCAGTGAACGTACGAACTGTGGAACCTTAGTTTTCTTAAATTCGCTTAACTCAAGTCCGTTCTTCACACCACAGCAAGCGCTGCGTACGCGGGCGCGTATACGGCTCATTGCCCCCTACTGGCAGAAACTTACAGAGAGTGGGGACTGTAGGGAAAATATAGAATAGCGAAAGTGTCCGGTCCCGTCGAGTTAAGAAATCAAGGGTTGTACTGTACTTCCAATACTTGTCGATATACTTTCGGGTGGTTTCCTTATTTTTTTCAATCTTTGCATGCATCTTTCACTATCGCACAGTGAACGGAATATTCGCTTAATGTTACTTTCGATTACCGCTGCTTTCACTAACGGCGATAGAAAAATCTATACAACGTGACCAGCATCCGGTAGACTGTTCATTGTTGTCGCGTACGTTCATTCTGAGAGACGAAATCGTCCCAATCGTCTATATCCTTCAGCGTCACAAAAGGACAAACGACCACAGAGTGCACAGAGGGAGGATCGAGAATGAAATGAAAAAACTCGCAACCCCGGAAAATCACGTACGACGTGACTGTGCGAAAGTTAATCGAATGAAACTGCTGCCGCACGTACGCGTACATAGATACGTGGACTAGTGTATCGCATCGCCGGAGTGAACACGATGGATCCGTTTAGAAAACAGGAAAAAAAAAGTAGGTGAATATATAACCGCGCGTCGTTGAGTCGCCGAAGTAGAAACGGAAAAGCGCGGGCCACAGAACGACAGCGATGTCCTATCGATGATAAAAGATGAGAGCAAACGAGTGCGCGATGACGGGGTCCCAGAACTGCATGTGGTAATGGACATCAATGCACGAATGTAGATAAAAAATGACAACAGATAAAAAAACAAATTGTTGTATGTTTTTTGTTGTTTTTACTCAGCGTTAGTGATAAGGGAACGCTACAAAATGAAATATCTAGGGTAGACGTACCGTTAGTTGCCACTGTACCATTTATGGCCATTTTTATTATTATACTCTTCGAATATATATTTTTTTTTTTTCAAAACCGCATATTGATTCTTCGAAAGGTCTCATATAAATTCACCAAATGATCTACTTGAATCTTTTTTTTAATTCGATTATATTTTTTTTATTACTTCGAATGTGATGGCCACAATCGGACATAAAGTGGCCAAAAACGGTACCTCTACCCTAATCGGATTAATTTTCATAGTGTAATCCAAAAAAATAAATTATTGTAATATTTGCCCCTCGGTCAAAATTCTCGGAGGTTCTTTGTATTTATTGAAAAATATTCATGAACAATGTGCCATTTCGTCTTGAATTGAACACCCTTTCGTTTAGTTTGACATAAAAGCGCGACAAATAATTTTATTAACAAAAAAAAAAAAAAAATTGCAGAATATTTTTTCATCATTTTGAAAATCAGAAGATAAGGTTTATGTTTATGAAATTAAACTGTCTAAAGTTTCAAACAATGCTGTCTTTCTCGCTTAACCGAATAGGGACGGGTTAAATTCATCGTGCGGGCCGAGGGTCAAGTACCCGAAGTGTCCAGTGCCCCGCTATAAACTTGAGGGACGCGGGGCACCGGTATCACGTTCTCCTTCCGCTCGTACTCAGAAGATCCATACCTTGCCACAAACAACAACGTGTTTCTGGCAGGTAAGATCATTTTGCAAACAGAACCACAGTGTTTCGAGTGGTGGAACGTTGAACGACTCGTCGGGATGGGAGGGCGTGTGTGGTTCGTTGTTGGTCTGTGCATACGAGAGGAATGGCGCATCGATGTCTGAATATATACACAGCATAGAAACGTATGTAGACGATGTCCGTCTGTTGCTACACCGAGGGTACAGAGCATACACACGGAAACGTTCAAACATGACACAGAAGGACGAACTCGGTACACGAGGGATGCTACGACATTGGACTAACGCAGTTCAGCGGTCACACTCGATATAGCAGAAAGCTTCTGCATGAAACGCAAATATTAATGCACGATGATGACGTCGACCGAAATATTGATATTGTGTTAAAAAAAATGAAGAAATGATTATGTTGATACAAATTAATTTTTTATTTTCGTCGATAATAGTTTATCAGGATGAAAAATTTCCTTCCGGGGTTTTTTTTAATTTTATCCTCGTTTATCATCGTCTCGATTATAGAACATTGTCACAGAAACGACCGAGCTGTCAAACGATGAGTTTGTCAAAACAGTTAATCCGCTAGCACGTTACGTTTTGCTTGGAAGGCGTGAGAAAAACTGGTAATTTAATACCGATACCGTCTCCCCTTACTGGCAACACGCGTTTTCGTGATATCGAATTAACCTCTCTGTCATCGACCTGTCGACAGAGCTCAGGCTCGATGAATATGCACGATTATTTCCTCAGTTCTAAGAATCTATGGAATAATGAAGTTGTTGCCCGCTTGCTTGCTGAACCTTACTGTGTCGTCTGTTCACTATCCAGTGTAGCAGGGCATTGCCATACGAAATAAAAATAAACAAATTTTACAAATTCACCAATTTAAAAACTCCCGACTGCAAAAAGAGTGAAATGACAATTAATTATTCACATGTTATAATCGAGCGATTTCTTCGTTATTGAGTATGGAAATCCCCCGACTATAACATGTGAATAATTAATTGTTATTGTACTCTTTTTGCAGTCGGGAGTTTTTAAATTTTTGTAAAATTTTTTTATTTCGTCCTTTTTAGAGATGATGCTTTCACCGAAACCATGTGACCGCTTAGCCACCACACTGGCTGGCGCATCGATCGTTGAGGGGGAGGTCAGTTTTTCTGGGTCCTCGTTGTTCACACTTAAGTAAATACTTTCGTGTGTGCACCGCGGAATCAGAAGAAAACGACCGACTGTACTGGCACGGGGTTTCCGCAGTTTCCCCGTGTCCACGGCAAATGCGGTACAGTGTAGCTAAGTCGGCTGCGGACGCACTGAGGAGTAGGTAGCTTAGCTAAGTGTGGGTAGGGAGTACTAGGAGGGCAAAGGGGGGTGGGAAGGGTTGTAGAAGGCGAAAGCCATACGATGGAACAACACATCTAACCTAACCTAACCTACTGACAGATTTTATTTTCCTGTCACAATTTTGAAGTTCGTCTCGCGACTAACGATAAACGTAAACGTAAAGAGTTATATTATTGTTACTAAGTCCAAATAAATTCGTTCAAAAGTTTTTAGGTAACTGTCATTGTTTCATTTGTTTGTTTGTATCCAAATTTATAGACTGTTTCCTATTTTTTAGTTTTCTGCATATTAAAATTCTATTTTTTGTGCAGTGGGGGGGGCTTCGCTTCCCCCGCCCCCCCCCCCCCCCCCCCGGACCCCACCAGGGGCTCCGCCCCTGGACCCTCTTCGATTCGCACGTCACACTTTTCCTGCATTTATTACAAAAATTAGTATGCGATACTCGTGCTCGAAATCGAATCTTATACGCATGCTGTGAAGTCGGTCGCGCGGAAATATTTCATACATGTTTATAACCCCAAAAATCTATTCGATTATATAATTTGTTGAGTTTGATGGCAGGTATAATTAATTATCAGCATGTTTTTGTATAAAAATTTAATTTTGATTATTTTTATAACGTTACTTTGTTTTTTTCTTTAATTAGTGACCCTGCGACAAGATTTATGGAAATCCAATGCCCATTATTTTTCATGTTGCGTTTTGTGAACGGAGGACAGAACTGGTATACAGAAAAACTTATTTTCTGTTGACCACTTGAGTGACAGACTATTCGTGAACTAAATTCAATTATTTTTAATGCTTTTTACAAGTTTTTTGCAAATATTTTATGGGTTTTAACATTTTTTTATTTATTTAAAAAAATGTTTATTTAAACATTTTTTTATTTAAAAATGTTTTTTTTTACACAGAAAGTTTCACGAAGATAGGAAATGTCTGCGGGAAGTTACTGTGTCTACGCCAGAAAAATTGATACATACTTACGTACAGACAGACATTTTAGGAAAATCCCTTTTTTTAAATACTTTTGCGCAAAAAAAATATTTGGGTCATGAAATATGATAGATTGAGTCACAATTATGACGACAAATGTGAGAAAAGTTTTTTTTTCATTCTGTCACATTGAAAAGAGTTATTTAGTCCATAAATTTGACGGTATTTTTTCTTGTGATGACAATACTTTCTCTTTTATTCTATACTTCGTATGGGGTGAGAGAGAAAAAAAAAGCAGTAGGCATATTTTTTTTTATTCGGTGAAATTTTCGCAACGACTGAACATGTCTAGTAGTAGTTTACAAAATTGTTCATTCTAAACGCGTCAAACAGTCACACAAAAGAGGTTGACGACGTATCGCGTTCTCACGTTTCGCGTCTCTATCGACCCGTCAAACGTTTGTGTGTTTGCTGTAAATCGGCGAGCTGACGTAATCGCGACGGGGGAACTTCGTTTGCGCACATACAGTTTCGGCTGTGTAATTTAACTCGTGTATTCCTTGAAAGTACGAACCCCCGTGTTCTAAGTTACGTGAGCGCAAACGCATGCACGTGGGTAAATAGTAAATAGACAAAACGGATGTGTACGAAATGTAATTAATTAGACTCTAATGATCGTGCCGTCTGATCTGGCGTAGTTTGCAAATTCCAACAGTGGATTCTGTTACATAGGGTCGCGGAAGTTACGGTTCGAAATCGATATATCGCTTCAATTGGAGGTTTTCTCGATTTTATACTTCTATTTTCGTCAGAGATGCAAAATATTGAATATCGGTAATACGATACCAAATACGTAACGTTCATCGATGGTTTCTACTCCTATAATGTTTTATGCACTACTGAACGTGCTTTCATTATGTATTAAAATAATATACAATGCGCAACGGAAAAGGAGTAAATATTTTCTACGATAAAAGGCTACTTGAACCCTTAAATATTACAGTATTACCAGTTAACACTGATAGACGTTTCGCAAGAGAAGTCAACGTCATAAAATCATGAATCGTGATCGTCATCGTGAATAAACATTTATAAAAATCTTTCAACCATTGTAGCAAAAAGTAAATAAATTGTCAAATAAATTGGTATGCAATATACGTGAAGTCCGTTGTATTGATTGCAATTTTTAGTTTTTCAAAATAATGATCGAAAAACAGAAAAAAAACGGCAACAGTTAAAAATGTGAAGAAAATAGACGGGATTTGTCACCAGATAAAGTTTAATCAATTCGTATATTAGTTTGCATTGAGGGAGAGCGGGCGACAAATACATAGCGAAAGCGGAACGCTAGTAGGGGAAGTCTGCGGCATCCCTCCGCGAAACACGAGAGTTGAAGCTAAAAGCGTACGATTCATATATACAATACAACCCCTCTTTTCTTAATTCGACGGGACCGGACGCTTTCGCTATTCTGTATTTCCCCTACAGTCCCGACTTCCGGGCAATTGCTGCAGGTAGGGGCAACGAGGGATATACGCATCCGAATCTACGCGTGCGGAGCGCTTATAGTGGGGCGAGCGGACTCAGGGGAAATTCAGTTAAGCGAAATCGTTGCCATGGTAACGAGTTAACATAGGTGGGCGGTTGAGTTAAGTGAAGTTAAGAAAAGAGTGGTTCCACTGTAGCTGTCTCGAATGAGAGGGTAGGGGGGGGGGGGGGACAACTCGCTTGGCATACAAAGCGTGGCTTGATAGGAAAGCCTTCTACCCCTCCTCCTCCCTTTTCTCCTTTGTGGGTATTAACCGATGCATAGTGCGCAGCAACAAGCGATTCATTCGACGGAGAATTATACAGTTCTGGCACTGTTATATATTGCCCTCCCCCCCTCCTTCTCGCATCCGGCAAAGCTATATAGGATACAGGTAGGTACATCGTCGCACACGCGTTCGATTCGAGTTTTGCAGCGAAGCGATCGTTGTGGCCCATCAGCTCCGACGACGATCGGCAGCGATATGTACTTAGGCAGGACTTAACAGCCAACACCATTAAGGCTTCTCTCACCGACAAAATTTCTGCAGAGTTCTATACACAGTCAACTCTAGCCGACCCTACTATTAATTTAATAACAGTACTTCCATTGTTTTATTGTTCTCACGAATATTCATATCGAAAACTCGCGTCGATAACTTCACTAGAGCTTTCTCATCACACCCAACAAGAATTCGACTCTACGAATAATTGTTATTATCTTTCTACTATGAAATTTTACTTAGATTGATCTTTTCAATTCGATTACATCATGCTGAAAAATAAAGGAAATTTTATCGAATCGTTGGCTCATCATTTTCGAATGATCCGAGTTTGTTTTCCATAAAAATTTGGACTACACATATCAATGTATATTGTGGAAAAAATTAAATAATCAATCGACTTAGTTGATGGAAAGAAAATTCGATGGATTGGAAGTACTTCGAACTGTATATTTTTACGAATTGGCAAAACGAAACGCTCGTTCATAGTCGTACCTTTGAGCCAATTTTTTTAGCTGGTAATGAAATTTCATCAATTTTCATCAATTTCTTTCGAAGCTCGTTCATTCAGATCAGAAAAACTCCAGTCCTTATTTCACAGGAACTATCTTACGATTCTATGTAATGAATCTTTATATTGGGTTTACGATGTATGAAACGATATGAAAAAAATATCGCAAACGTTTCGTCTGTAGTGGTACGTTTCAGTGTGGAAGCATAGAGTAAGGTATACACGCGGAAGAGGCGTGGGGGAGGACAGAGGAGGATAGGGAAGAATCATACATAGAGCTCGTGCAAGCTTTGCCACCCTCTCTCGTGTGCGTCAGTTATAGTTGCTACCACTCTACCTTCCTACCTTCGGATGATCAATAACTCGAACTCGAAGCGTTAGCTACACGCCGACCGTTGCTGTCGCTCCTGGCCGATCGCTCAGGTTGGTTTCCTCTGTGGCGCCCAGCATTCTCTCAACCCCGCCTTCGCCCTATCTCGTTCTTCTTGCCGTCGGCCTCACTAGGGTCGCTCCTACGGCTTGTCGTTGGTCGGGTGGCTGCGAACACCAAGACACGAACCCCTCCATACGACGACTGGAGAGTTTGGTGGAGTTCTCGGCCAGTTTGCCGAGCTTATATAACGGTTCGCCCGACGAGACGCGCCTCTTTTCTGGCTTTTACAAGACGCGTGAACAAATGAAGACGACAAGCTAGCAAGGCACTTCACAGGAATAGCTTCGTGCCTCCTTCATCGTACGCTGGATCCTTTTTATACTTTTTTTTCCTTTACGCACCTTCTCTCTTTCGCACGAGAACCTCTCTCTCGTTCTCTTGAGGAGCTCTGGAACAAGTGCCAGACAATTCCAGGCGGCGTTGAAGAAAAATTGGAAATATGTCGAAGTTAAGAGGAACTCGGCTACAGCGGAGCGGGTGAAATCTTCAAAGAGCAATCCCGACAGGATACAGGCAACAAGAACTACACTGAGAGTGAAAAGAAAATTCTTGAAAGGCCTTTCGATCTTTCTCTCTTCATACTATCTTCTTTTTAGATCTTTTTATTTTTCCAGTACCGTGAAAGATTTTGCTCGACGTCACGGAAAGCTTCGTCGATTCTGTGAGACACTTTCGTGTTGTTTTTGGAAAAAACAATACTGACGGTTCACAAATGCACACGCCATTGTATTTTTTTCAAGTAAAAACGAAATGTTTCATCACCATTCAACCCTTCAAAGTATACATTTATATTTTATTGTAATCAAAGACATTGATCGCCGCAGATAAAAAAATATTTTTTGTGCCTCTGTAACACGAAGTGTATCAGACTATGGGAGTTAGCTTCACCGTGAGCACAGGATGTAAGAAGTCATAATTCATATCGAAAGTGACGAAGGGACAAGTGTCCTTTTAAGACATTGGAGCGGAGAGACCTAAGGTGCCTAAGGGGGATTTCGGGGTTATTAACGTTCCCAATAACTATTGGTTGCGGCGGCGATGAGGCATTTTTGTAATGTCGATGAAAGAAACGCGAACGCGTGAGCCCGTGGAACCTCTAGCAAATATATACATATCAAATAAGGAGACCCCCGTCGATTTTGTTTATCATTAGCGAGGACGATAAGTAAATTCGCTCGTTTTCGTTTCGAAGTAGCAGCACGATTTGGCAATCGCTTTCAAGGATAAATCATCCGGCGTTGTTATGCCGGTTGGAAGTATATGAGTACCGAAAGGAAGTAGCGTATAAGGGCCACGTCGATTAGGTAATAGTAACGCCTTATCGTTCAGGGCTTTGCCTAATTTTCGCAAACCGGAAGAGAACACAACACGACGCCCCCTCCAATGCTCAAATTTCGCGGAACGTTGAGAACGGGTGCGGGAGGACCGGGCGCTCGTAAATTTCAGTCTTTCTCGGCACGACCGCCATGCGTTTTTACGAGCGTTCCAACTCGGATAAACGGCCACCCTAATGTGGGCCCCCTCGACGAATTATGCGAATTACAGAGATAGCACTGCGGTGGCTCCGAAAAGCGGGCGTATCCGCCGCGTTTACTTATATACATATACATACGTAGTACAATATCATGTGCTTTCCGAATACTTTGCTTCTTCTTTGTATCTCAACCTTTCCTTCAGTTCTGCTTTAGTTATCTATCCACGAAGCTGAGTTGTAAAGATTAGACATCCGGGCTACGTGATTTTGTTTAATCACTAAGCGCGCGTCGACCCTAAAAAAGCAACACTTGAATTAAACTAAGAAACTTTACGGCAGTAATGAAACTTGTGCTTTATGCTTGCAGGAAAATTAAAATTTGATACGATTTTACGTGATATCTCGTAGCATTGATTAACAAGGATAATTTGTATACAGAATGAGAGTAATTGGACTCGGCAAAGCTTTCATACATTGCATTCATGTCAATCCGCTATACCAATTCATAAATAGACGCTTATTCGTGTTATATCGTTCGCACCATTCGTGTGGCATTAAATGGAATTGAAGTTAATTTTCCTTTATTGCTTGTGTCACGAAAACGAATAGCCCAAATTATTACCAAATGAAACGTCGATATCAATTTTCATTGAGTTTCTTTTTATGGCTTTGCAATCGGCTAATTTCAACGAAATATGTTTCATTATTCATTTTAAACTGCGACATTGTGCGATTACACAAAGGAGTTGATCAATTAATTCGCGAAAAATACAAAAATCTTTTATTCAACTGATTTTATTTATGTTGAATAAAATTTATTTTAATTTCGATTTGCGAGTTCATACAGTTGATCACATTTACGATTTTTTTCTCTTCTTTAGCCGTTTACCCAAAAAACAAAGTAAAAGAGGCATTGTTAACGATCAGCATTTCTCTTATTCTTGTGTTAAATCCAAGGCACGTCGCTATGAAATGTTATGTAGTTAAATTTACTGCAACAGTAAAACTGTGCCCTATATGCCCGAAGGTATTGCTCCATGTGCGACGTACAACCATGGCGAATAACGGCAACGCTGTTGCTCGCCAGTTCCGCCGAGAGAGTTTCCGAGAGAAATAGACAGTAACGAAAGTACGAACGTCACTGCACCGTGGAAGTTTTGTGACACACCGGTATAAACATGAGTTTTGGAAACTTTTGCCCGTAACACTATTGTTGTTAGTGAAAAGTCCGAGAATTTCCACATAAAAGGGAAGTAACGATCGTTCCGGCGAAGTTACTAACATCTGGGCACTGTCTCTCAGCAGTATTTGTAACGAACTATTGTATGTATGTATATACATTACATATATGTCAAAATGTATCAATTTTCACGAAAAGATTCGTTTAAGGTATATTTCGCTAGTACCACTAATCCGTGTATTTCAAAACGTTTCGAACAGTTCTATCTGTGTGTAAACGTCTTTAGTATACGTATACATTGCCTTTCACCCTGATGAGATTTACCCGACGAGATTGCGTTGACACCGGAAGGCACTATCGATGAGGTACTACGGCACTACACTCTATCGTACTTGCAATTGATGCCCCGGTGACGAGAGATCGTGTTGTGTCGTAGTCGGTCGAAGCGGAGTAGTTTCACCGGGTCGTACCTCTTGCCACTACAATGGCTTTGTACGTTTGCATACATTTCAATAGGCGTGTGTTCATAGTGCAAACGGCGATCGAAACATGCATCATTGCGCTTTGTCTCGTTATATATGTATTTCGACATGAAAGCTGACAAGTTGAATTCCCACTTTGCTTTGTTCGAGGTGCGAAGAACTTAATTTTCACATGACTTTACGGTAATACGATTCGCCGCCTTCGGCTTGGGGTTTGTTTTATCATTTTTTTTAGAGTAAAATTAATTTTGCAATCAACTATCTTTACTCCCGATTTGCCCGCCAGAGAAAAAAGACAATAATTATGCGTTTATCTGGGATTTTTCGGCTTGCAGACTTTCTAAAAGCGCCAGTGTTTGTGGTGACGGAGATGACAAAAAATGGCGAAACATTTTTTAACAGAGATCCGTATATTAAATTGTCATTGCGTGATTAATGCATATGACCATATATATGCGTATAGTAGAGTTTCAGGATACTTTCGTTATTGCATCGGTGTTTTCGGGAAAATCTGGCTGTTTTGAGGACTATCCTCACAATCAAGAGACGCGATAGCGTCTCGACGCCAAGTAGTTTAAAAAGTTAGAAGTCCGTGCGGCGAGTCCGCGCGCGTCGAGCGCTACCGTGTCCTTATACGCCAATATCGTGCCGCCTAAACTTTGACATTTCTTTTCTCGGAAACGAGACATCGGATCTAAATTCTGAAGACACTTTCATGATATAAATCGAATACAAGCTTTAAAATGCGCCTGGAATCAGACCGATCGGTGCGCGAAATGATGAGATATCGCGATCTCGCCCGAAAAATCCTCACTTTCATTATAAAAAAATTCTTCAGAGATTTTTTCGACTGTCAGCTGTTTGTCCGATGTCCCATGACCTGCGTGTTGTGTTCGTGCGTCCATGCGTGTGCCGTGCATACACAACGGTATAAGCGGAACGAACGATCAGCTGTTATCAATTTCTAAGTGTCAGTTCGTGAATACAACAACTAGTAATATCCGTATCCGCGATCCCTAAATAGTACGCTCACACTGAGTGATCGAAAAGAAGGTTAAGTAGAGGTTATTTACAATTTAATTTTTTCGCGAAAATTAGTAAAAAAAAAAAGGACCCTCTCGTGCGGTTAACAAAATGCGTCGTTCGTCTCATAAAATTGTTCAAATAATCGCGGACGAGAGGTCATTTCAATTGATAAATATTGTGCGTGTGATACAAGAAAAATCGTGTCATGCGGATTCTTAACGTTATCAAGTAATAAAACATTTTTTTGTGAATAAATAATAATAGAATAATAAATTAAAAAAAAAGATTGAAATAAAAAATAAAAAAACATTTTCTTGCAAAAAATGTAAAAAATGTCGCCAAGTAGTTTAAATAGTTTTGTGAAAATAAAAAAACTCGTAAAATAATCAAAAATCATCTGAGCCAAGTGAAAATAAAAAAAAAAAAACTTGGCGAGTCCTTAGAATACAAATAAATGTAGTTGCATCGAAAGTAAGGACGAGCAAAGGTTTTTTTTTTTTATTTTCACTTGGCTCAGATAATTTTTGATTAGTTTACGAGTTTTTTTTTGTATTTGTGTTTGGCCTCAAAACAGCCAGAAAAACAGTACGAAATATTTTTACGCATTGTATTCTTTGAGGACATATTCGTCAACATAAAGTCTATTTTGAAAACTTCTCGTTGTTTAGCGGCCATACATATCTTAGGGGTGTAGATAGTATCGTTCATTGAGGTTTTCGTATTTTATCGCAAACAACAGCTTATGCAAAAGGTCCGACTTTAAAAAAATGTACTGCGATCGCGACAAATTTGAAAGTTAAAAAATCGCGTTTTTCTCGAATTAAGACATTTTGTGGTTACCATGCTGTTCATTCATTCTTAGCGTCAATCAAGATGCCAAAGTGCCAGTCAAGATGCGGTTTTTCTGCAACTTCTTTATTGACATCTTAACAAAAATTGAAATATCTCTCGATTTAAAAAAGGCTGAAATGACAAATTATTCACATATTATGATCGGCAGATTTCCACACATAATAACGAAATCAATCACGAAATCGTCGGGATTTATTTTAATTTTTGTTAAATTATTTTTCCTTGTTTGCCACCTCCAACTTTTTTTATCATAGTTCGTACCTTTTGAAAATTTCATTGCCCACGCAATCGGCCTTAAATAAATTCTTATTTACGTGAAACATAATCCAACTCTCACGTCGGTGTTCACTGGATTTTGTCGTACTTATATCTATATTGCCAAGGGCGTGTTATTGCAGTATTGGATACATTATACATACGACATATGATATAAGCACACATGCCGGCGCCGGTGCCCCGCGGGCACGAGTCTTACGCAATTTCATCGGTTTCCACTCGATTGTTCAATCGTTTCGCTAACCGCTTTCAAGGCGTTTCGATCGATCGGCGTTCGAAGATACCATTCAGCGTTACAGATACCCGTGACGAACGTTTGTTTCTTCGTCTACAACGCAAACACGAGAAAGAACGTCAGAGTTTGGAGCGGAACGTGTCTATGCCATGTGTATTTCTCAATAATACATAATGTCGCATACAATCGGGCATCATATGTTATCTCTCAGGAGCATCATCGGCCCACGCAATTTTGTGATTGCGCGTAGTGATTGAAGCAGATAAGAAAAAAAGGGGGGGGGGGGGAGAGGCGGGTCTAGAGCGTTGCGCTAGATACAGCGGCAAGACATTTCGATAAGATCGATTCGCCTTATCTTCGCTGCATCCGAGAATGTTAATTTCTTCGAATCCACCAGCTGCAACTGATATATTCCTCCTCGTTGTAGAATCTTATCTTCGAAGATTGGTGAATTATTCGTTAGATGTAATCGTTGCGGAACGATCGCGATATACAACTCAACACTAATTAATAAATCAGGACGAAACATTCATAGAAATTTCTTCGTGTTTAGAGAATATTGCAAATCCTCGCTTATAGTATTTGTTTATTAGAAGAAACAGTATTGTTCATTTTCATCCATCACAGTTGGAATATCACAGTGATCCCCTTATAGAGTTGCTGGTACTAAAATAAAAATGAACTTCTTTATCGTTAATGTTATATATATGAAAAGTTATTTGTTTGTTTGACGCACGCAATCGAGTACCGACGCATCCACACAGCTCCCCGGGCATCATATACTTTGACCCTTGACCGTCGTGAGGGTGCGTCGGGTCACAAAATTCTTCTAGTCATATAATTGAGACAGTGGCTCTGGTCCCCGAGGTCACCACTCGTTTCCGAAACTACCGCTAGATTTCGCATTTCTGATTTTTCTCTCATTTATGGAAAATCCGATTTTAGTTCGCGAGATGATCACTAGATTACGCATTTTGAAAAGTTTCGTGTTAACGCAAAGTCCGCTGGCTGAAATAAAAAGCCGAGCTTGACGGGAATCTTCACCAGTATTACCGGCGACGGAGAAATCGTTATTTTCTCCGAACTACCTTCGGGTCCGAGGAACTTGTGGTGACGTTAGTTCCTCGTGTATTCTATCATCCAAAACCAGGGTGCGGATGGCCAACGGTGACGAAGGCATCGACACTCCTATATCTTAAAACACAGCTAGTAGGGACCGCGACATTTTAGGTAACCCAGAGAAGAGCGAGCCACAGTCGATTCCTCGATCTTGTGGAAGCCGAACTCTTTGAAGAGGGCCTTGCAGTATGAGTATTGGGTTAACCAACGTATTGGGTACCACGTGGGCACGGCAGAATAGCTTTCGTTTTAAAACTTGAAATTTAAAATAGATTCTCCCACGATTAATAATGTTTAAAATTTAAATGAACGCGCTTCATGATAATTCGTGTCGAGAAGAGTAACTCGGTCGGTAAATCATTGTAAAAAAGTAAAATCATTGTAAAACAGTGTCTTTTAAAACAATGTACGCGCGCGTAACACAAAGTAAAAATTACAAGGCGTTTTAAGACACCAGAGCCGGGAAACCTAAGAGGCCTAAGGGGGATGTCGGGGGTATTGACGTTCTCAATAACTATTAGTTGAGGCGACGATGAGACATTTTTGTAATGTCGATAAAAGGAACGCGAACGCGCGAGCACGGGGAACCTCTAGTGTGTATATATATATATATATATACTGCACACAACGGTCAATCTTGTCGGCGGTGCTAACGTTCTCTCGGAAATCTTTGCCGTTTATTGAGATAGATGTAATAAAAAGACCCTCGTTCTTCGGATGACGGTGACAGTATATGTGCCGTATCCGCGACAAATCGCGAAAATATATCGGATACTCATATATTCCTGCGTTTAAGTGAACGATAGTAGACAAAAAAGAAAAAGAAAATATTAGAAGGATTCGTACCACAAATATCTGTACTTAAACATACAAAGCACGTGTATCGCGTTTATCGCGATGAGTCTTAGTCGCCGAGGCCGGATCTCGCGGTACGGTGCCAATTAAATTTCGAGCGCGGTCGGATCGTACGACTTCCTGGGCGTAATTGTCTCGTTACCGTACGTCTCTCTTGCGGATGACGACGTTCACTCTTTGCTTCGGGCGTGGGTGCCTTTATTCGACTTGAAGGCCGCATCGCCGGTGCTCCCACCAACGATAGTAACGCGATAGTTATTTATCCCGGTCAATGCTGGATCGGAAACAGGGATACTCGAAGCCATCAATTTTGAGCCGAATGATAACAGAAACAAAAAAAAATTCCTAAATTTTTCATGATTTTATTTTATTTTTATAATTGTTTTTTTGTTTCTTTAACTTTTTTTTTCTTCTGCCAGTCGTTACATTATCATATGTAAGGAAAACTGGTATTTACTTGGCTTTCACATCTTTCGTCGCCTCCAGCGATATAGCGGTAGTATATTTCGTCGCTTGTGATGGTGCCAACCCGCGAGAGCTTTTATCATCATCATCAACGGTCTCCTTATGCGCCAGCGGGTTGAAGTTTCCCGAGGCTTTCGTATGTTTTCCTTTTTTTGCTTCGTTCCCGAAGGACTCATCACGCGAACGACCCGCAGACTGGGGAAACATTCCCGTCGTTTCGCCTTTCCTATAGATCACATTCCCCCCGCCTATGTCGTGCGCGCTTCGCGACTTCCGACCTCTTATCTTCGTTAACGCCACCACGAAGGCGTCACACTCTGTAGAATCGTGTCACGTGCGAAACAATAAAGTTGGGGTTCATTAACCGTCGATCGAAGAAAAAAACAAAGGTTCCTCTATGGAGGAGGAAAAGGTCTAAGGAAAAAAAATCAACTATCACAGTCGATTGACCAGTGGGCACATTCCTACCCACACAAATAGTCATTAATCTTATTGTAAAAAAATCTAAGAAACACGCGATGAGTTAGAACACCAGGGATTTTTTTTTTTCAATTTAGCTAAGTTTGTTCAAATAATGATATTCAACGAAAAGATATCTCTCGACCAGAATATGGTATGGACCAGTAATGCGACCAGTTAAGTTAGTGTTTACACGAGTCATTTTTTTATACCTGTGTTCAGGTAAAGTTAATTATTTTCTAAATTAATTTCGCTATTTAATTAAAAAGTTCAAAATGTTGAATATTTACATTATCGTGTAAGTAGGCTGGACCATTGTTTTAATTGATTTTTTTAGCACTTTATTATTTTCAGCGAAATATCGTCCTTTTACATATGCGTCCGTTGTAACTTTCCACTATTAGTAATTCTGAAAACTACTTTCATTACATATCTACAAAACTTATGATCGTATGAGAAATTAATTTTTTCTCACCCACGCCGAATTTTTATTCGCTGCGTCGGCTGTTTCACTCGGTCGAACATTGGAGTACCCGCGTCAACTAGAGAGTAATTATCGATTTTTCAATGAAAAAAAAAAAAAAAAACTCCCTTTTCGATGATTTACATTCATTGAATAGATAACACGAAAAAGAAAAGTCTCCTATCACTTTTTTATATCTTTTTTTCGAAAGGCTGCATGTGTTCGTAGCTTCGATTGAGTCCCTGTACTCGAAATCTGAATCAAATACGAGCTTTCCGTCACGCTTCGACGGGCATTTGCAGTAATGACGACCTTCGTGCAACTAATTGATGCAAACTATTCCTGCATGCTGCGACATCGAAACGTATGAACAGCTGGTAGAGTTAGACTTTCGTCTATATGTGCCAACAACGTGTAAAAAACAACTACTAGTGTAACACTTAGTACGCGAGGTAAGGTAAATAATTCGGGTTTAAATACACTTATTCAAGAACCTTTATATCCCGTGGCTCACCCCTCGACGCCATCTTTAAGACGCCCCCTCTTTCTTTTTCCTACCCTCTCCGGGGCAGTCACCACGATACTACAACTAGTATTTCCTTTTTTGTTATTTTTTTATTCAAAACTTCGCGTGTTTCATGCTTCGTTGATTAAATTCCAAGCTATATTGTAGATGAAAATTGAAGCACGCATTCATATCTCTTGTTGCATTCACGTAGTTTGCAGCACTAGTTACATTCAACATTTGTTATTCAACGTTTATATATTCTCGCTAATTAAAAAAAATTCATTTTTTTTGTTCGAGTCCAAGGTTGGTATTTTTTTTTGCCACATTGACGATAGTAAAGTATCAATTTAATTAGCACTGTTTGTACTGTAATTAAAAACATAAAGACTCGCTTTGACCGATACTCCGGCGTCTAGTGCGGCTTAATAACAGTCATAAATAATAGCCGAGCCGCCTGCACACAGCAACGATTTTACACCTACTTCTACACGTCGCGTGAAATCGAAAAAATCAACACGCGAGACCGTTCATACTATATAAAGTACATGGATAACATCGTAAGATTTTCAAATGGTTCTCTATATATATTATACGCGGAATGCTTATAAGTTGTACCATAATATAATAGCTTTCCAGCTACAGTTTAGCGTACATATAGGTACAACTTGAAACCTTTGAATCGACAATCCAGCGTCAAGTTTATAAACCTGTATACATCCTAACTCTCCTCCTATCGTAGCTCCATCCGTAAGTCCGAAGTTAAAGTGTTGAATTTAACGGTGGTCGTTTAATAGTCGGTAAAGTCGTTTCAAGACTTCTCCTCGGAGATAGATATATACATATACATGTTTTAGAGGTATATGTTATAAAGTTGTGCACATAGTTGTTTAGAACATATATAGAGGGTTGTAGTTAGCGATATCCGCGTGCCTCTTCGGTTCGTTGCCGAACCGTTTGCGATGGATAGACGGGGAAACGCGCAACCGAGCAGTTTAGATACTACAACCAAGGGACACCGAGTGCTCTTATCGAGTTATCGAGGGACTTGAAACGAGAGTATGGCGAGTGGACTACTGTAACCAGGGAGTACTAGTGGACTACTGTATACAGGGATGTATACTGATATAGAAAGTAGCGGCACGCGGTTATTCTGTCAACATTTTAAAAATTCGCCGTTGCAGCTTACAGAGCTGAGTCCCTCTACGCGGGACTTAGAATGTTTGGGGCCGAGTGGCCGCTCAAGGGGGGGGGGGGGGGATAAATATCCTAAGTCCCTCTAAAGAGGATTTAGAAAAATATTCTTTCCCTCTAAAGAGGACATAGAATATTTCGGGTCAAGGGTGGGGGAGGGGGGGGGGGGCGATTTAGAATATTTCCGGCCGGGACCCCCCACGCCCACCCTCCATCCCTGCCTCCACCTACACTCCTGTCTCGATACCCCCTAAAGCCTTCTGAACCCTCCAGTGCAGCCAAAAACTGGAGGGCCCAGAGCTCGATTCTTATGCACGGTGGCGAAATCTTTTTATATATATGGAGAGAGATATATAGTATATCTTCCATATATTTGTACCATACAGTATGGACGAGCACGTGCCCGCTGCGTACCTACACAGATATCGAACACGCATTATCGTCTGTACATTCAACCGGGCATCGTTACCCACGGTATGGTACTCGGACCCTGGGCTATTTCTCCTGTATGCCGGTCTATGCGGTCCAGGGTAGGATATCTCGCATTACGCACGTATAATGGCACATGCAGTAGAAGTTCTACGAGAGGATCGTATGGCGAACATTACTGCAACGTGAACAAAGTGCACCACAGTCGATACATAAATATCGATTCTTTTCCGAACCGTCCGCGTGAACCGGAGTAACGGAAGCCGATACCGAGCTTTGCCTCGGCGCGAATATTCCCTGCATGGAACTCGGTCCAATGATAATCGAAATTTACCATACTACTACGAAGTTTGAAGCGACACTTTGAAATTTCGTACGCCGTTTGGTGGATCGAGACTGTGATACTTTTTATTAACTCCCAAGTGTCCGTAAGACAAAAAGGCCGAAGTTTTACGTTTCACGACAATTGGTTGATCGAGGTGATTTTTGTTACGGTCTATTATCTCGAGAATGGTCAAAAATAAAATAAATGGCATTTGGCACATTCGTACTTTAATCGATGGCGAACGCCTTTTTCCTGAATTAACTACAATTTAAGTATAAATTCATGAAGAATCATTGCAATTTCATTTTTTTTTTTTTGGTAACCCCATTTGTTTATTATAGTTCTCATTCAGGTGGGTAAAATTAATAAAATAATATTGTATCATTATTTTCAAACAGTTAAGCCTTCCAAAAAAGTAATAATCAGGGTGACGCAGCGACAGATATCAGGATAAATACCGACGAAAGAATATCTTTAAAAAAAAAATTCCACAACACAATGTCCTCGCTAAAAAATATTCCATCATATTTCATCGTGCGAATATATTTCGTGGGTTATTTTTTCGGGATATATAGTCGCTGAGATGTTCTATCGTAGAACCCATAATCGATTATCAGAAAACTCGTTAATTCTTCAAGAAGTTCTATGCGATTTTTCCAGAACTTTAGCATTAACTATTTAGCACCTTACAACAATGCAATTTTGACGACACTGGCTCTCCATTTAATCGCCAATCACGAGCTGCTGCTTGACACTATCGTAACGGTGTCGTCGTTGCTTTCAACATTCATCAACTAGAGGTTACCAGCTTTATGAGACAGCTACCGTTTATTTTCAGGGTCTTTTCCAAAAATGCGTCGTTCCCGGTATCGATATTTTTCCACGTAATCGTATTACTGCGCATATTGATGCAATTTTTCCTCGGTTATAGACTACGTAATATCGGATGAAACATTTTTCGTATCTCGGCGCCCGGTGAGGCGTAACGAAACGCGAGAAGCGGCAAGGGGTTGCAAAATAAATACAGTTATAGTAGAGAGGGTTATACAGCTAGATTCAGGATTAGGAGGGAGTGATGGAAAGTTGCAAGCCATCGTGCGGAAATCCTTGCCGCAATCATATTCTCTCTTCAATCCTGTTACCGTGAAGGTAAAGGGCGTACGCGGTTGGCTGGTGGGCGCTAGAGCTCGGCCTGTTTCGATCGACCGCAGTCGTCGTCGTCGTCGTCGGTTGAACGAACGGAAGAGACATCGAACGAGAGAGAGAGAGAGAGAGAGAGATAGCTGCAGAGTAGACGAATGAAGAGACGAGCTAATGTCGACGGAGCACCGGAGGGAGGCTTATATATCCCTCGGGGACGTGAATTCTCGTCGTGGTCGTCGCGTTGGATCGCTGGTTGCCGAAATAAAAATTGGATCGGAATAAGAATCGTGCCTCAAGAAAATCACCTCGCGGGCTCTGTATTATATGTTCGTACCACAGGAATAAGTATCTTATCTCTTGGCGGCTCGTCGTTATCTGGCATGATTTATTTTTGCGATATTCCTTTGTCAACGTTACTTCCCCTCTCGGTCAATAGGATCGCAAGCACTTTCTTTTTATTATTGGTGATTGTTATCGAATTGTTTAGACCCGAATCTATTCGGACCAAAGAAGAGTATCGTCTTACGAAGACAAATAGAAGAGGTTGATGTTTCAATTTTTTTATACCGACACAGATTGCAGATTTTTTTGGGTAAAAGCGAATCGAAAAGTCGTATATTTTGGGTTGTTTGTTGAAGTGAACGGTGAGACGCCGAATGAGATCGAGCGTAGGATCTCGACGTAGGGATATTTAACCTCGTAGATATAGTAATATCATTGCAAGGGATAGATAGGGAGCTGTGCAGGTGGCAACACCTTGATGCAGTATCGGTATTGGGCGCATCCGGACGTTCGCGGTTCGATATCGCACCAGCTTTGCAACCGCACAACCCCTTGAAGGATCTGATATAAATCCCTCCCGGAGTCTCTCTCGGTGCCGCCGATGACGCTCCTTCTGTATCACCCGATCGTAAAATCGGGTCAAAGCTTCTCGGCGCATTCTCGCCCGGGATTCACTCTATGTACACTGTGCCGTCGCGTGAGCTCCGCACGACCTGCCCTGATGAATATTTATTTATTTAGCCGGCAAGTCATCGTGCTCCCTGACACGCAAAGCTCGTCGATAATATACTACAGTATACAAGTTGGAATAAACGCGAAGAGGCTCAGGAGAATTCAATGAAGAATATATAGTCGAGACGGACATCGGCCGATAAATGAATAACGACGAAGAGTGCTACTGATCACGCACTTCCGCCGATCTTATATGACTCAATTATTTTTATTTTCAAAAGTCACTGCGGGGCGTGTCAACGTCGAAGGTACTACCCGTCCCTCGATACTGTCAAATTGCTTGTGTAACTAATATATACCTTAGCTGTATTTAAATATAACAGCGATAATGTATCGGCTTATGTAAATAGATCGGCGACAATATATCTTTGTATATGTCGAACACGTCGACACTGGAATTCGTAAGGTTCCCATGAGGTCCCACCCTCATCCAAAATAACTGACTACCCCCAATCGTTTTGCATAACATTTTACCTTCGGATCCTTCTCGAATTTATTCGTCATTTCTTCATTGATTTTTCTTGGAAAAAAAATCTCGGTGAATCGTAAAGTTATCATCTCATATGCACGAGATTTTGTTAACGTCCGACTGACACACAGTTGCGACTAAGGGAAACAGGCTTTCGCGACGACGAGTGTCAATTTACGTAATTGACAATTTCATTTTCGCCGACGAATTCTCTCGAGTCGTTACAGTTCTCATGGTGGTAACGAGATGTTTGGACCATTCCAACGTCAACTTGTTCGTGAATCCTTCGGTGACTATGCGCTATGCGGAATATCGTCGTGCGAGAAGCCTTTGACAATTTGCCAATGTTTCGTACGTGACTCTCGTGAGTTTGGCGAACATTGCGGGAGTCGCGGAGTCTGGTTCTCCTCGCTTTACTCCGTTGCGAAGGTAATTTACTCGATTTACCCATTCGTCGAATGATAAAGAAAAAAAATCAAATTGCTATAGAATTCGTTACCGTAATGGTCTCGATTTGTCATTGAACAAAAATTATAAATAGGCCTTATCACGATACGTTCGTCTATTTTTATACACGATCGAAATTAATTTTATAATCGATAAATATAATCGTGGCATTACAATAGTCCCCGTCAGATTTGTCATCTGTCATCGACGATGATCGATGTTCCCCATTATCATGTTTCGCATCATGTGGCAATAACTACAGACAATCGGTGAAATAAAATAGGCGCGGATCGTATATAATTATACGCGCGGTCGTAGTTATATGTAGATAAATTCACTCTCTGTGCGTTCGTATGCACATGTGAAAGCGATGGCAATGGTGTGCAGGAACGGAAGCGCGATACTATCGAAATCTATGTGGGTCGTGCCAGTGAGAGGACGAGAGAGAGCTGAAAGCATCCAATTAGCGATGTATCATCGGATTAAAGTTGATTGAAACGGCAGTCGGGCGGCGGGGGTATATAATGAAACTGGAGTTTGAATTGGCATCTACATCGTAACCCTTTACACATATAGTGCTATTTTCCATGGTATCTGTTTCGCCTCCTCTATATCCGATTGTTATTTATCGAATATTGTTGCCTTCGTACAAACAGCTTCTCTGTATACGTGTAGCAGCCGCCAGCAGAGTTTGGCATTTTACGTCGAAGTGCACACAACCGCTCGTCGCTGGAGTGCACAGTAAAGTCAGGCAAATATGGAAAATTGTGCGAGCATCGAGAGGAAACATGGGATAATTCAATTTCGTTGTAATGGATGTTGTAACAAACGTCCTAACGTTCATTTTATGCGTATGAAATGAAAATCAATGAGAATTAATTACATTCTCCAAACGTAATATTTCGGATGAAATTAAGATACACTCGATGATATCGGTATACTTTTATTTTAATACATTTTGACGAACGCGATTTGTTTTTACATCGCAATAATTTCGTTGAATTTTCTTTCGTTGAACACTCAACAAAGAACGATGTTGGTGTTAATAAAAGATAGTAGAAAACATTTGATTTGTCTTGATGAAACATCGCTATTATGAATTTCTCCGAGTGATACTTGGCAACGAAAACCAACACTCGTGACGTATAGAGTATACGTCGTTCAGAAATCGATAGTGCAGCAACCACTTCCATCGCGACATTTAATTACAGAGAACACAAGAGTAATGAAATTTGTTTGTACTCGACGGTGAAACTATCAACGGCGCACCCTTAGTTTCGTGAGCAATTGCAATTTCGTTCTTAGCGAATAAACAGACCAGCCTCTCGTGTATGTACGAATATATGTGAACATATATTTTTCGCAATTGGTACGTACTCCGTGTTTGCACGACGACGAGACATATACGCTTCGATCGAAGACAATGAAAACGTTACGTAATTTATCAAATGACGAGTCACAATTTTTATTATCTTCATCGCGTTGTTGTACGCCACCTTTTGTGGCATTCTTTTCTTCGCTCGTCGGCTCTTGCGCGATCTGAAACAATTTAAAAAGCAGGGAATTATCTAAATAATATAGTCGAAAATACTTACCGGTGCGATACGATCCTCGTTGTCCCTCGCGACGATGATCCATGGCGTCGTCCTCGGCGTCGTCTTCCCAATTTGATCCCCCGTCGTCACCTGAAACGGAAAAAAAAAAACATAAAAAATTAGTACAGAATTCAATTCCAATAAAACATTGGAATTGTATTCACCGCTTCATCGGAGAGGCGCCGAAAAATCTCTCCGGCGTTATCTTCGACGTTCTCTGCTGCGTCGGAAAAACCCTTTCCTCATATCTGTAACTAATAATCAGTTTACGTTCCAATTACGCATCATACTTTTACCTACCGCAGTATGAATTTCTCTCACGAGAATCAAACAAAACTACCGCGATATTTCGCGACCATTCAAACATCGCGCGTAACTAGTGCAGTCGCCGCGAACGCCGACGATCTTTCCTTCTCCTGTTCCATGCCCCCGTCGGCCTCACGACACCCTCGGCAATCCCCGACGTTCTCACGACGAACGTCGCAATCCCCACCGATCAGGTGGCCATCATTCTAAGAGTCGCTTCTACAAGCGTCCCAAGGAAACTCTCTTCGGCGTCCAGGGTGTTCCTCGCCAACGTAGACGTTATCCTGAGTGGCTCTCGAAATCCTCATTGCCACATAAGTTTTCACGTCCAAGGATCGAGCCGCTACCCCAACGACGAAGCTTGTTATCTCCGTCGCGAGATGGCTACGCCACTCGAAGTTTCTCGTTAGCGGAACAATCCCCAGGAGGAGATATTAAGGCGCGTCACGGGGTCCGCATAAGTGATTCGGCTTCGACTGCCCTACCGTGCACATCGCTTCCCGCGATCCTCACCGATAAGGTGACTCTTTTTCAGACCGCTAAGGTGATCGACGCTACACCGATCAGGTTGATTCCCGATCTCCACTGTCTAATGTGGCCACCCGCGACGCGACGTAAGTTCATCGCAGTTTCTTGCGTTTTCATTCTCCCCTCCTCCCCACCTTGGAGCCCACGGCTACGCGCGGGTGACAGCGTTTGTCCAGATTTTATTGCCGTACGTGCTATTACGTAAGCGAACTATTTACGTGGTAATAAAGTTCCTTTATAATTTGGTCACCAATCAAAATTATTGCTAAACCGATCAAAATTTGGGAGATAATCAAATGCGAAGATTATCGAGCGATTTTTTTTTTTTACAGATCGGGTGTTCGAACAGCAGAATTCCACGCAAGCCGGATTATGCTCACATACATTTGATGGAAATTTGGGACCGAATTCTCGTAAAGGCTGTCGCGTGAATACACTGTTCTCATTACTCACGCGAAGAGTTATCGTAACAGGATTTTTCGATACTTTTCGTTATTGAAAATTCGTCGTAGTTAGTTTTGTATTCGTCGATTCTCATGAGTGCAGTTTAGACGTCGAAAAGACACAAGCGGAGCGTGTTATAAAATTTGTTTCTCGATACAAAACGCGAGCAACTACGTACTGTACTGAATCGGAAGGTTGGGAAAAAAATTACGGTCTAAGGGACAGGAAAAGAGTGTACAAGTTGGAAAACTCACGTTGACACATAATTGCGCTGCTACAAATCGAGGTGAGTAAGCGACATACAAATTTTTTTTTACTTCACGGCGTTATATAATCTTCCTATTTGCTGTTGCCGTATTTTTTTTTTCTTTGGCGTTTTATGCTTTCGACTAAACACTGCATCGATGCAGCTGAAAAAGCGCATACAGACGCGTGCCAACGATGCGCTAGTTGTTGTCGCAACGCGGTTGAGGTAGAAAATAGAGTATGGATACACCCTCGGTGAGCTCTTAAGAATACCTTTCGAAGCGAATCCGTGCCACCCATCCACGTCGACTTTGTCCTCGTAGTAGTCATCGTCGTCTTCGTAGGTTCTGGTAGTCGCAGTTTAACTGCTTCGTCATTCCAGCGAAGGCACTCGGCATCCCTTTCCATGTTTCTCGGCCCGCCGCTGTCGTATATACTACAAATACGTAGAGCCCTCTGCACATCGACTACTAACGCTTTCCTTCGTCCGACGTACCGTCGCTTTTATATTCGACTACGGTAAATTCCAGGGACGAGGCATTGTTGCACCCGAAATTACCGGTCTGAAACCGCAGCAGCTTGTTCCAGTTTTACGAGACGCACTGGGCGAAAATTAAATGGGCGACGAACGAGTTATGCACTTATGCGCGTATTAGATTGCTACGAAGCAGGGCGAAAATATTAACGTGTTGAAAGTGGAGATATGACTTTCATGGTTTTTCTTTGTTTTTTGCCACTCACATTTTGAAGGTCATAGACTAACTGCCCAGAAAAAAATGTATGGGTAATTACAGGCTGAAAAAAATATACATCGTCATTTTAACTTTATTTACAAAAATTAAAATTACATATAAAATTTAAATGGTAACTGGAAAAGTTGGCGAAAAATATTTGTTTATCGAGTTAACGATATTTTTTATTTCTTTGCAATTTTTTTAATGTTAGTCACTTTTGACGCAATGTGCGATTCAATGTTCGATGTCGTCGAATTTGTGTCGCGATACGAAAATCGTATCGATGCAATATAATGGCAGCACTCACAATACACGACAACGACGGGTATACACATGGAGATGTATGAATGTTCTACGATTACTCGTATAAAATTAATTAATCGAATGTTCATAAACATGTCAAATCGTCGCATACATATTCAATTGTATAATTGTTTATGCGTTATGCAATTTCGGAAATACAGAACAAAGTGCAGTTGAAATCGCACACTCGGTATTTTCTTATTTCATCCCCATTTTTCACATGTGTTGAGCACAGAGCTTCACTTAAGAATTAACAATTATTCAAACCTGAATTTTTATGTTCTTTTTTTCACCTTATTCAGTTTCATTCGACTTTGGACTTAACGAAATTGCTCAGTCAACGCCAAATGGTAAGAATGAGTTGAAATTTGTAGAAGATATTCATCCATGAAAACCACGGCGTCATGCCAAGTTTCAAGTCGATCGTCTGCTTGCTTGTCGAGTTATTAATTATTGAATATACATTCTTATACATGGTCAGCATAGCAAAAAGTATCCGCAACTCGAACTGACTGCGTGAAATGTCGGACCTTGAGTGAGCCAACCTCACTGACCTGTGCGGAAAAAGGCATTTTTTTACGCATTAGTGCATAAAAAATAAAAAATGCGTCGATGTTTCTACGTTCACTTGTACAAAAAGTCACTTTTTACGCACTGAACGTGGGCCCGAGAAGTCGAACTTTTTGCGCAGGGAGCACAAAAATATATATTTTGCAACTCGGGCATGAAAACGGCGCTTTTCGGGTCAGTTTTGCGGGACGAAAGTAGCTCATTTCGTAACAGCGTCGAAATGTCAGTATGCGCATGCGCGTCACATTACTTTTCTTCCCTAGGGCAGAAAAGTCCACTTTTTTGCCCGCCGCTTTAACCTCACTTTTTTTTCGTCCCGCAAACACTGCCCCTCAAAGCGCCTATATTCCTGCCCTCGCTGCAAAAAATATAGTGTGCAACATGGGCCGAGTTGGCGATCGCGACTCGTGTGATTGCAGCCCTCGCTTCGCTCGGGCAGCAAACATCACCCGCGTCGCAAACGTCAACTTTCGGCCCTTGTTACACAATGTACTATTTTACCGTTGACTAGAATTATCTGTGCGCGTTGCGCACGCGGTCGTTTAAAACTTTTCCTTAACCTTTTCGTCCGTTAAATTTCTGTCTCGATCGAGTTCGACTAATCACGGAACCAATAAACTAACAACGATGGGCTTAGATATTTGCGATCTATTCGATATATATCGCAACAACCAACTTATTAGGAGAAAAAAAAAGAGAACCGTCTAAAAAATGATAGCGATAAGTGAGCTTAGTGAGGTTAGTGCGTGGCTCTAGCGGTTTCCGAAGTCAAGCAGTACCGTTCGCGGTCAGTACTTGGACGGGTACCGCGTAGCCGCGGGCTAGGGCATTGAATCGTGGAGCGGGAGGTAATTTTTCCGGAGACTGGTAGGGACGCCATTCTCTGTCGAAAGGACCGACTGTGTATCGCCAGGTTTCCGCAGTTTTCCTGGCCCGTGTGCGAATGCGACCCAGTATAGGAGTAAGTCGGCTGCGGACGTAATCAGGCGGGGAAGTCGAGACGGGTAAGGGGGGTGTAGGTAAAAGGCGAGGAGCCATACGAATGGAAGACCAAAAAAAGAGAACCGTCTGGCTAAAAGTTCAGTCTCTCACTTGTTTCGTCGTGGTCCTAGTCGGATTTTTTTTTTCGAACACCTGTTCATTAATGTGTTTATCTTCGACCCGCATTAATGTAACGCAGCACCTGCTTATATTTTTATCTTCATCACACGGGATTGTCCAAAGAGAGAAATAGTAACACGGGATAGATAGAAAGGCGTGACACGCAAATCGCGTGCAATGTTTATATACGATGTACCAGAGTTTTATTAGCTTTATGATCGTCGTTAAAACATCCGCATTATGCAATCTATATACGCTGACGGTCGATAAGTTCCAGAGTGCGCAGATAAATTGTGTTATAATTGTGTCATCATCGACCGTTCGAGTGTGGATGACTTACAATCGGCATATCAATTATATATTCCTAGAAGCGTGAATTCATCATTGACTGATGTAACTTTCCCCTTTGTCATTGGGGATTTTTTTTTAAATTTTATTATTCACAATCTCGTTAACCCGAGTTCGGGTAACGAAAAAAATATTCCATTCACAACGCGTTCTATTATTCTTCTTATTCCATATTTTCCGACGGAGTGAAAAAATTGTCGTTTTTTCTATTTGCTCTACGTAAAGCGCCGAGCAAATGCAGGGAGAAAGGTCGTTTCAGACTTTTATTATACACGTAAAACTCGCGGAGGGGCTCGCGTCGGATGTAAAATAATATGACGTACACGCAATTAAACCACCAATGATATTTTAAACGAGATCCTTAAATTACACGGGTTTTTAACGTTTCTTCATTGTTTGCACATCACTTGAATTACAACGGAATTGTCCAGTGACAAGTTTGTTTGTTTGTTGTTTTTGTTTCTTATTTATTTATTTTTCTTCAACCTAAATTTAACCGGAAAATGAGTGCTCGCGGCGACCGACACGTAACGGTTTGTTCGTCAAATCGTTAAAAGTTTGAAGAACCGTCTATCGAAGAAACTGCGAAGTTTCTTCGATAGCGTTATAACAGCTGTTAGATGAAATCATGATTTGTAACTTTTCGATTGAAAATTCGTCGTTTAACTGGAAGCCTGTGGCTCTTAGAGTTGCAGGAATGAAGTTTTCCATAAGAGTAATAGTTGCGTTTGAGTAATGGTATTGTTCGATTTTATGTAGCAAATGGCTCCAAAGTTTCATAGCGTGTCTGCGGAATAGTCTTTATTATCACGTTGTAGAGAAAACGACTCTTTCGAACGTTGCTTGTGTCCCTGGAGGGTGCGTGACACACTCCTCGACAAATCCTCGAGGTCTCTGCGCGACGCCAGCCAGTCCGCGGTTTATTGAGCGATCATCTGATACTCTAACCGCGAATCGTTTGCGACTCTTGACAACTACCTCCATCGCGACAGATATCGTCCAACGACGATAAGCTCGTTACGTACGGTAGTCCCATCGGTCATCATCGTCGGGGAAATATCGTATCCTGCATGTCGCCTTAATACTATTACGAGCGACAGTATAAACAATCGTATTGTACGCGTTTATTTGAAGTTGCTGGTTTTTTTTCTATTTTATTTGAACATCAAATAGAAAATAAAAGAATTTTTTAATGCAAAGCAGTAGATTTACAATAAAATTTTCTCATTTTACAATGATTAAAAAAAAACATTTTTTTTTGTGTTTTTCATTTAATTTAATTTTTAAATGCAGCGACAACGCTAGAAATGTTATTGTCGCGTTTATCGAAAGGGTTAAACGGCATTTACCGAGTTTGGTGTTTATATAGAAAACGTGTCATCGTGCAAAGCGTCAATATAATATCACATATTTTTCCAGCAGTTTCACATTTTCTCACTGCGTCGTTTTCTCGGTGTTCATGTTTCTACACGAAACTTGTCGTTGACTCTATATCTACAAATAATTCTTGAAGACTTTTTGCATCGTTAAAATTTCATATTTACCCCGGAGGCTTTATTAAATTTTTCATTCTACTCAAAGTTCTGACGACGAGGGACCAGCATTTCTTGACCTACCTTAGTCTCTTCTTTTTTTCTCCGTATCTCATTTTTTGTTCCATTGTATCTACCGAAGCATTGACTACTTCTGCAATATGTACGAATGTCATCGTGACACCCAACTCGCAGGCGTTAGCACTATGATACGGCGACGTTTTCTGCGCGGCGTTCAATTGTTTCGCAGCTTTTGCCGCGTTGCAAGCGGCGCGTTGACCTGATTCCATTGTTAAACGAGAAATTGATGAGCCAGCGACGACCATGAAGCCTATGCAACTCGCGCGACAGCGAGATCGATTTCGAATCAGCAAATTTTTCATTAAAAAACCGAAGCGACGGATATTTCGAAGAATGACACAGAGACGAGGAAATGTATTTGCGATGAACGAAACTTACAATACCTCGATAAATTGGGACAAACCTAATGAAATTTTATAGAACCATGGGAATTGCATTTTTTTCAAGTAAATAAATAGTAACGAGATACATTGATAAAAACTGGTATTGTTATCTCGGAACGTTATTTTTTTACGCATTATTATTAATTGATAATTATCAATATTTATTTTATTATGTGTAACACGATAATTAATTTCGTCATCGATAGCTCATAAACTCAGCAGTTTGTTGTTGTTATGTATTGAATACTTGAGGCTGCAATTGATGTACCGTGGCACCATTAATTATCCTATAATATTTAATATTAATTTTATATTTATTATATTTATTATATTGATTATACCAATAAATATTAATTATCGTTACAGACTATATGAAATAAATAAAGCATTAGCACGACAAACGCAGATAGGTATGCGCCAATAAATGGTATACACACACGTTTACGTCAAGTTTAAGGCTGCTATAGAGGGTTTAAGGTCGTGTTAACTATAGCTCGATGTACTCGCCGTGAGCACGTAATTTCTCGGCCAGCTGGAAGCTGAAAATAGAGTCGCGCAAGTATCCTGAGTCTCGAAGTGCCATTGGCGGGATACCAAGAGAGCCACCAGGAGGAAGACCCTCACGCTTTCCAGCCGTGACAACTATTGGGGCTATTCGTCTCTCTCATTGTGCCATGCATCTTGCTTTGTGAAAGAATGTCGACGTTCTCATCCTCCTTTTACTACTTTCTTCACGCCCTTCGGACACTACTTCATGTCATGAACGCAACCAGAAAGATCCGAACCTCTTACGTTTTCCCCGATGAGAACGATAACTCTCTCGTTTTATACGCGAGGTGAATTTCAACGTTGACTTCCGCCTCACATGGTCACCGCCATAGTAGTACATTTTTCACGAGGCTTTGCTATTCGCAGCTCCTCAAACATGTTGGCGATATACATTTTTTTTTAAGAGCATTAATGGCTTTATTTATGTAAGTTCAGTGGCACCAAAGCTTCACCAAAGGTCATCCTGTCGGGTTTAGATTAATATTTCTGTCTTTGTACTGTGCAGCCTTTTGCAGTAAATAGTTTCATGTCTGATCTCACAAGGGCACTATTTACTGCGTTTAATGAACGCATTCTTTAAAAAGATAAAGAGGCTGAAAAATGAAAAATACAAATTCTTGAAGGTATCAGCTTATCAGCTCATTGGGTTTTATCAGCTTATTGAGTGTACTATATGATTTTTTTTACGTTTCATTTTATTGAAAAGATTCATTACTTTGGAGCAATAATACAGGTATGCCATATTTATAAACGTCAATAAGGCTAAAAAAAATTGTGAAAGGAAGTTATCAACTTACCGATACCATACAATTGTGGTAATTTTACATTCAACGTAAGATTTTCACTATTTTAAAGACACAATAGAGCAATCCGTATTCAAAACGGTAATATCTTATTAAGTTTTGTAGTGAATTGTATTGCATAATTTCAACATGAAAAACCGAAATCTACTTCGGTGAACAGGGTCTACAATATGTACGTGCAGACTTGTGCGAGGTACAAATTCGTAATAAAATCAAACTCGGCTTCAACATCCATTCTTACCGAGACTTTAACTGTGCACAGCCACGATACATCTGTGCACTTTAATGAAGCTGACTTTTCCGATTCTTCGTAAACTCAACCTCCGGCGTTCATTTCGTCGACTCATTAGCGGAGTTTCGAAGAAAACGTTCTCAGAAACAGTAGAGAAGTGATAGCAGCATCACGTTCTCGTAACTATATATATAAACCCTTCGGAGTCGGATATCGGTACCTTTTTCTCGGTGAAGTATATGCGCTCGTTATTCACCTCACCATTGGGTGCGAAGGTGCAGCCAACGGTTCAAACGACTTTCATGACGATTCAAGAGGAAGCCGGCGTACCGTTTGCAACTAATTTCCGAGTTTCCACGAAGCCAGTAGAGAAACCTAAAGAGCCGAAGGGAGTTCGTCAGAACTTTCGACGAGCTCCGAGTTGGGCTCACAGTCTGACTGTACTGTGTACATTCTACTTCTTCCACGGCAACGGCAATGGCAACGGCAACGGCAACAAGGAACGAAGCTCTCTATCGATTCCGTTCTCTCCGCACTTTGCCATAGTCCTTACCAACACGCACACTTCTTTTTCGGTGTACCGGATACTCTTCTATATTACAGTGGCTCTCGAAATTACTTGAAGAGAGGCACTCTCTTGTTGTCTCTCTTGTTGTCTCTATCTTTCGGTCTGTGTGCGAAGCTGCCCAGTCGAATAGTGCAAACGAAGGAACTGAAGCAGATTCCATCCACTCGGGACTTTGGTGGAAGGATAGACCACTCTTTTGCAAATACAAAAAAAGAACACGATTCACGCGAAATCCATTATCGTAAGAAATACAGGATTTACTCAACTGGATGCTTATCTAAAAAATAAATCGAGTAAATATTATAAATTTCACGTTGTTAACATTGTTCAGGTGAAAAAATGACTTTACGATTTTTTTTTCATATTATTTACGATGTGAATCCGAGCTTTTTTAAATTTATGACGTCAGATATGCTGTGACAGGAAAATAATTTTCAAAATATTCCTCGACGTCATTGCGCTCAATTTTACTCCTCGAGCGCTAAACAGGGACATATTTTGACATAAATTATTAATTGTATTTCTTGTCTTCTGTGCTGTCCAAATTATTATAATTATTACGTTTGTCTACAGCACAGATCGTCGACATCATACGAGACAAAATATCGACGAATCATAGGCGAGATCGCGTAACGGTGTTACCCGACTCGGGGATTTAACAAAGGGCCTATGACGCGCTACGCGAGCGCCGAATTACCGAGCGCTCGTGAAATGATCAAAATTAATATTCACTTGTCCGTCGACCATCTTGGGGTACGGCTGGTCAGCCCTCGAGGAGTCGCCGATATTTTGTCAATCACTGTTTAGAATTATTCGACGATAATTAGATCGTCAAAATTATATCCATTGTTATTCTTTATTATAAAGTGGAAATTGTGTGTTCCGGAATTTTGGAAACTTACGTAAGTCAATTAATTAAATAAATTCGTATTTCTCGCTCGAACATTTTCTCGCTGTTCAATTGACTTTGCAATATTACTTGGGTCACCCAATCCTACCCCCCTGTGTTCGTCTCGTCAAAATTTATTGTTCTGAGTTAGCTGACTCAGAAAACAGTTTGTTGATTTGTCTGGAAATCAACTGGCGCCCATCCGGTAACAATTTGTTAAAATAATTATCCGTCAAATGGAGCCCCGGCAGCCCTTGACCCAGGCCGCGCCGGGTGATGCTTTCGTCAATATAAAAATTCATTCGTCAAAAAGAAAGCCTGTCTCAATGCATATGGGACATAGACAAATAATTGTGGTTGATTTACCGAAATTAATATGTTTAATTGATTCGTCAATATCAACAATGAATTTAAAATCAGAATAATTTTGGCTGTAAACGTGATCTCACAAATGTATATTTGAAGTGCTTCGCTTTATGGCCTCGCCGCCTTTGATTGTATAACGTTTTTTTAATATTCAACGTCAATACGCCAATTTTCATTAGCGTCGCTGCCGCTTAAATTCTGTACGACAAATGCTAATTAAATTTCTATAATTATTTGCTGACGCCAATCTCTTTCCCCTGCAGAATTGATGCATAATTTTAATTGGTACTTTTATCATTTCACATTTTAACACGAACATTTCGTTATATCGTTTTTTCTTCGGCAGCAGTTGCTTTCTACCTCGTCTGACAATGTCTTTCCCTTCTTCCCACTACCACTCATTAATTCTGATATTGCGAACCAGTCGACTGTTCCGGTAGAATTTGTTCTCACTAAGCTATTTTGTTCGTTTGCCGCAAAGCCATATGGCAAAGAATAAGAATTATGTCCATCGCACTTTGACACTACGGCCATCAATGCTACGCATTGTGGCGTATGAAAAGGAACTCGGAGCGGCCTGACCATTTTCCTTCCTTAATTGATCATTAGGGTAGCAAAAGGCAATGGATTCGGTCCTCATTAACGCTGCGAAAAAAGAAATAGAAACAAGAAAGCCAATGGCATGATCCTTTCTATTAGGCTCTCAATTCATTATTACGAACTCGGTCTCTCGTGTCTCTTTGCCATAGCTTGGGAAAATAGTCGTATAGACTAGTGTACCCAAAGCACACAATATACCGAAGCAAGTAGCAGTATATATTCCGCCTTCGGAATATTCGCTCGTTTTGCAAGACTGCTGCGCGGATAACCTGCGCAGCGATTGGCCATTTGGTAGACAGTCTATAACTAGTTATTGGCATTCATTGCCGCATGCGCCATTGACGAACAAACGTCGCATATGTATGTTTGACCATATTCAACGATGCTCTGTTCCGTCTTTGCTTTTTTGCGATCTATGGACCGAGTTCTCTTGCCAGAGGCAAGATTCGTTGTGCATCGAGAAGCTTGCAGTAGATATGACTATAACTTAAGTTTTCCTGAGTAATGATAAAGATTACAGTCAGCCAAATAATTTCAGATGATTTCTACGCTCCGGCGACTGTAATTCTCGGATATTCTCGAGGAAATTCGGTTTACACCAAGTTGAATACTGGAATATTGTAATAGGCGAAACAATGACTTCCAGTGTTTCGGAGTAATGATTCGATTATAGTCGGCCGAATTATTTAAGAAAATATACTGTGGACTATACTGTGTACTAGGAACTAAATCTGTTGGTCATTTCAAGCAACTTTTAAACGGAGATAAATTGCTTCTTGTTTAATATTTATCAATGTTTTCGGAGACGATTATAATACATTTTTGACAGTTTAGAGTTAACGTCAGATAATTAATTGTTTTGCATGATTTTTGGGTCGCCGATTTCATGAGACTTACATTTCAAGATAGAAGTTCAATCTAAGATCTTAAATAATCTTAAATCCACAGATCAATTTCTGTCGAGTAAATGAAATTCTTGAAACAAACTCGCTAATATTTTTACATTATCGCGGCTAATAGCTGTTGCTAATTGGAGAATGACAGTTTTTTTATTTAGTAAATCCATCTAAAAATGCAGAAATGTTGGTGCTGATCTAAAAATGTTATATAATAACAATATTACCTCAAATACTGTCGGTGTAATGTAATATACTTTTCCTCGGTGAAATTTCTTCTTCCCCTTCCGTGGTTCAGCTACTTCGCAAGCTATTTCCATTAGAATGCAAGAGGAAAACCCGCTCAGGGCATTATGTTACATCGTTATAATTGGTCGGTAATGTAATATGTTTTCGCCCCGCATTCATAAGTTCCTTTTTTCTCCAAACTTTGTGGAAAGAAATTAAGGTATAAGTACTTCCCACTACGATATCTCCAAAGTAGTTGGAACGGCAGAGTTATTTTCATCAGTTATTCACATCAAAGTGCTTTGCGGAAGTGGAACCGACAACGAAAAAAAAAACCTTTCTCAAGCCTAAAGCCTATTTACACCATAGACTTCAGCCACACACATTCTGGCGTTATGCTTACCGCTATTCTTTCCTTCTCGGCGGTGCGGCCAAATTTTTCCATTTTCATTTCCCAACCTACCTTGCCGTGTATTTCGACGCGGCCTGCAGCTTTCAATCGTACAAGTGCGCGAACAACGAGCTTTTCCCTCGTGAATAGAAACAAAAACCACGAAAATACGAAACACGGCTTGCCTCAACGGATATCTGGAGCTGTGGTTTTTTCTTGGCCGACTTTTTCTTGTTGGATTTTTCAAGCAGCCAGTGCACAATTATTTTCTGGATTAATCACGGAGATTTGTCAATTTGGCACGGTTATATGTCACAGTTACGGTTCGACCGTCAAATCCGACGTGATCGAGTTCCCGATCGATATTTCCATTCTCTAATGATTATTTTATCGAGCATCTGTACCTTTCTTTCTTTGTTTTCTTTTTTACGTTCGTGGGATAATGTAAAATTTAAGCGCGATTAATATTTAGAAGTTGTGCCAAGAGACTGCAATCGATACGCGATATTCTTGTTTAAATCAATTCCACGAAGATTGCGTTTGATCGACGACGACGTTGATAAGTCTCATGCGTGAAATGAAAATTAGTGAAAATGGGATTCATAAAAAAATTATGAATAAGATACTTATCTTCTCACGTATACTCGACAAGTGGTGTACTTCTAAAACTCGTCTTACGTTAGGAGTCCATATTGTCCGTAGCCCCGTCGTTATCCTTATATTGTATTTCATTGCAGTGTAAAGTTACATCTACGATAATAACGAACGAACATTGTGCAATGGCATTTCTAGAAGCTTATCTTTTCGTCACAAAATAAATAAAAAAATGTTATGTTTTGTATTTCAACGTCTTTTTTGTTTTTCTTTTTTTTCACACAATGAAGTTTCATCGATTCGACTCAATCGCGAAGAAATAAAAACGCGATAAAACGTTATTGATGCGACAAAAGGTCGGGAGATAAAGCGCAACGAGAAATACCAGTTGTAGCACTGTTACCGAATAGCCGTGCCGCAAAAGTCACAAAACTCGTGGTAGTGCAGCTAACTCGATAAAACCGTCGAAGTGATGCTTCTTTTCGTTCACGTATCCGCTCTGACGTTCATTATCCCAACATAACTCTGGCGGTGTATAAAGTTTCGCTTTGTTTATTCCTGTTAAAAGGAAGAATAAAAAAACAAACTCCACCGGTTTTATCTACGACATCTACGATCTATCGAGCAGTCCAACATCATCGACAGTTCTCAGCAGTCGTCATCAATTTAGAAATAGAACTAATCGAATGACACACGCAAAACAAAAAATAATCTAAAAAAATCGTACATTTCCATCAAGTATCCGAAAAATCTTGCCAAACAGAGATTCTTGGAATCTAATTTCAAAGTGGGCGGTTCATACATAGATCTTTTTCCGTTGACGAGTCCCACGCGACATGTCGTTTCTGCGTATTACAGCAGTCTAAGCAGCCAGTGTTATGCACAAGTACATAAGTAAGCAATTAAGATAGCCGACGATGGAATGGTTCGATGCATGGCCGTTGATTTCTCGAGCCCTCTCCGAAGTCTCGTTTATAATGCCTACTGGCCTCAGGGTGCTTGCGCCGTGCCCTTTGGCGTGCGGCCGGAGTACCATACGATCGCATGTAAACTCACGCGGACACGTGATAGCATCGCTCGTCGTACCAATGCCTTTGCCGAGGCTGTTGTACACTCGTATATAAATCGATTCATTATATATCCCCGTCGGCCCGGGTATCGATTATTATCGTTCACTTATGTCGATTTATTGCCGCATGGTCGCCTCGTTACTTCGCGGCGTTGGCGCCAGCGCACACGCACACGCCGCGTTACTATGAGCACCCAACAAATGCAATGGACCAACCAACGGACTACCAACGGCAACCGCATACGGTTGATGTTAGCGCTTTGCTCGACGTGTATTTTGCTCGTTTTGTTTGTATTGCACGAGCGTTTTTGGTACACACATAATCAACGCCGTGGCTATCAACGAGTAGATGCATGGATAATTCGTCGGGGCAATCTACGGGTAGAATAGTTCGATATCACTACCATCAACGTTATGCACCAACACGTTTGTGAGTCGGTACGATAATTATACATACATTCGAAGCTGTTTGAGCGCCTTAGGGAGCAGTAGTTGTAGTCGGTAGTCTCACTGTTCCGGATGTCCGACCTGGGATCTCGGCATCAAACTTAAGTAGGGATACTAATAGGTGAGCGTGTGGCCTCTCCAACCGAGATAGAATATTGGTAATCTTGCACTGTACACGCTATATGTACTACGATTGGCTACTCTGGATCTACTTATGCCGGAGTGGTTATGTCGGCGATTAGAGAGACGCTGATCCGACAAGACGTCTGTACTATTCGTGGAAACGGATAATATGTAAGGGAACTGTGGCAGGGATATAATTTACGTGTATGCATGATTGGCATGTGAAGTTGACTACGTTGTGAGATTGAGTATACGTATCAAGTGGGTCAACATTGAATGAGAGTTTTTTTTTTTTTTTTTCATTTTGCGTTAATGTGTGAAAATCAACGAAAAATTGGAATGATGGGAACGAGAGAGACAAAACAACATATTTTTATTTCGTTCAATATTCGCTATCCGCACATTTCGTTTCGTGTTTTTATAATTTTAGAAGACTTTGAAAAAAATAACATTGAAATATTGAAATTTTGCAAAAAAAAACCCGAGCGTCAAGTAGTTAATGTGGAAGAAGTTTAAAATAATTGTACAGACTAGCAAAATATCTACGATGCAGTTGGGGAAACGGGCGTAAAATAATTCATCAGGAGTTTCCTGGACTGCATCGGAGATTTCCTCGTCTGTAATAGTACATTATGCTACAAGAGAGGAAAGTGCGTGATTTTCACCGAGGGTGAGGTTTGCTGGCCCGAGCGCAGCGAGGGCAGCAATCACACGGGGTGAAAATACGCTCCTCCCGTGTAACATACAATACTTTTTTTCCGACTGTGCTAAAAATCGACCATATTTTTATGCCTGCAACGGCCTGGCGGCACAAATTACCGATAAGAGAAACCAGGGCCGCGCTTCTTTTTTTTACTCCTTTTACCCCCGCTCAGCCACTTTTACTCCCGCTGGTCAAGAATAGCTAACTTTAGACCCGCGTTGCAGGCATGAAATATGGTCTTTTTAGCGCAGTCGGGAAAAAAATTATTTTAAGCTTTTTGCAGATTATATAACCGACTGTCAGTGACATATGAAAGCGCAACTAACTAAGATTCGAATCAGAGTTCGTTTTGTCCTATTTTTTCATCGTTATACAGTACAACCCCTGTATTCTTAACTCCTCCTAATTCAACCGCTCCCTTATTTCAACTCGTTACCATGGGAACGACTTCTCCTAACTTCATTTCCCCTGATTCCGTTCCACTCCACCCACCCACTCCAAACGGCGTGGTGCTGACACGTTTACCCCTTGTTACCCCTACTCGCAACTGACCGGGCATAGGAACGGTAGGGGAAATGCAAAAACGGGAGGGTGTCCGGTCCCATCGCGTTAAGAATACGGGGGTTGTGTACTCTATACAAAATTCTGTCCGGTTCCGCAACTAAACGCAACTTTATGACTCACCGAATCAACTAATAACCGTGCTAAGAACACAACTTCTTCATATCAGTCAAGTGTCGAAAAGCCTACACGGACGTCTAAATTCTTTTCTTATTCGATCGGGGTTTGTAAAATGAATAATAGTGCGTTGGCCACTTACAATTTTTTTATTTTCAGTAGCTTTGACATACAAATGAAATAATTTGTCACGTTTCTTGACATTGAGAAGCATTTCTAAACGAAAAAAAAAAATATATATCGACACTCAACATTTTTTGTTATTGTGCGAAAATGGGAATTAGCTTCAGAGTGGACGCAAAAATTCTTACGTATAATTTAGGACAGATATAATTTGTTTCTTTAACGTACTTTGCTAATAGGTATTTTCCATCCAGCACGCATTTACATTCATCCTCACAGCGGTGCACTTGACAAAAAAACGCGGACTCACGTGAAATATATGTTGCATGTATATAATTAATAAAAAGTGTTACGAATTACTCCTCGGATCGCTATACTTAATGTTTTGCCAGAGGAAAAGCCGTTTCCCCTCGTCATTCCTCGTTTCCCGGAAGTTTCAACGTGAACCCCGGCGCCAAGAGAGTGGCAAAGAGCATACCACGTACCAGTCGCAGGCGTAACTCTCAATAAATTCTTCGGACTCCTCCGGTGATGGCCCGGGGGCGGGATCCTGTTACTTGTATATATAGTCGTACAAGCGAGAAAGACAAAGTCGGCGAGAATTCTGAGAGCGGAAGTGACGTATGTTTCCAGACGTGCCCGAAAGGGAAGACGAGCGTGAGTGCTCGCTTCCTCTCCGAGACGTTGCAAGCTTCAATTACCCGTGGCTGTGCTCCCGTAATTTTATTTCGTCGAGTCGTTCTGTGTCCGACACTCGACGATCCCGCAATGCGTATGCTATTAAACTTTCACGAATTTACTATTTCATCGATTCTATTATTCAGTGGCAATTGCATCCGAATATTTTTCATAAAATTGTCAGAACTTGGTACCATTCTCGGTTCGTTTCAAGCATCGGAATTTCTTCGAATGACAAGCCAGCAGTCGTGAACATTCGCGACAAAAGGTCTCACGAAAATTTGTCAGCGAAAATGCCTCGAGTTACGGTGCGGTAGTAGGTTGACAATGATTCTGTGGGTTGATGGATACGCCTTCGCGCATCCATACAATCATATACATTCTGCATTAATGCACATATCTCTCGTGTCCGTATACATTTAATCCCATGTTAGTAGTGCCAGTGATCCTTGGACACTGCGTCCGTTTCGTCGATGATAATTCGACGATTATGAAGTGTCGGTCTATAGCCGGATCAATAACAATTAGCTGCATCGAGGCGTTTCGATACTGGATATACTATACACATGTATATAACCTCGTCGCGATTCGTAGCCGATCGAAGGACATACGGCCAAGTGCGCTGACCGGTTGAATATTAAATCCTTCGCCGCGGCATTGATGTCCTCATTCCGTCTGCCGGTACTGACTGACCACCTGATGCATACAAGAGAGCGATCTAATGTATATATACCTGTTATATGCCGTATATAACTTGGACAATACGTCTAGTCTGTTGGTGCTTTATCGACAGACTCGATGAACGCATCGTGTGTATCTCGCACTGTGTGGATGGGGCGTCCTATACCTATCGCTTTCGTCCGCTCTTCGTACATTTTGATTATTCATAACTTTAACCACCTATGCATTAACTGCGCTTCGCATTGGTATCCATCGTCGTACATCTCGGACAATTATTCTCATCGACGTCCTTTCGCCGTTAAAATATAATGACGTAAGTTCAATCAAACATCATGATCCTTATACCGGAGACCCATTCGGCGGCCGATACGACCGGCTCTTTGTTTCAAAGACGGGTCTCTTTGGCTCGTTGATACGTTTGACTGTAGTCCTATCAGCAGAAATTAATAAATTCGTGCCATAGGATCTCTTTATCCGCTGGGATATCGAGTGATGCCGTTCTATTCTACCGCGTTTGTGTAACGCGAAACTCTCGGTGATAACGCAATCGAATACTCCTTTCACTCCTCGTTAAAGAGACCACCGGCGATGTAGAACAGTGACAACCTAAAGAGCAACTAATAATATACACATAAATAGTTAGGTGTCGACTAATTCTCCAAGGCGTTTCGGTTTTTAACATTAGACAGGTGTGCAGTCATTAAGATTTGAGTATTATATTATTTATAAATGTATGAACGTGTCGATTATGATTCTAATCGGGTTTCTTGGGTGGCATTCTTGGGAAGCATGACGGCGAGACGTGTTATGGATGCCTACTGTTAAAAGCAGATGGAAATTTGACCACCCAAGTCGTGGCTTAATTCGACGGAGATAAATCGATCGTCTTGATGCTATGATCCATCAGATCAGAGCGTTCATTAAATATAACATTAGAGTTTAACATTTCAATACAAAAACAAAAATGAGTTAAGAGTTTTAACGTAGTTATATGGCGCACCGATCCGAAACGGAAAATAAAAACTTTTGGATTAAATTGTCGAAGTTTATTATGTTGTTTTTGTTGTACACGATATACGAGAACGAAGCTTTTTTGTGGTTCTTACAAACGTCCGAGGTTCGTGATATTTTGCTGTGACGCTTGTTTGTCTGTGAACTCTTTCTCTTCGATTCTTCGGATTCTACGTGTTTGTCACAGGGATATTAGTCGACCGTATGCGCGTCGATTTTCCACGCTTAAAACTCGGATTTATTCCTCGTTCTGAAGCATACAATGCGAATGTATCGGTTTTTATATGCTATGGCCGCAGGCATGAAGAATAGTCGAATGGTCCTGTTTTGCCATTGTCCGATTCCCATTTTTTACCGACCCCGTTGTTGCGCATCTGTTGCAGCCTGCAGCGGCGTTTGTATGATTTTGCGACATCAGCGATTGGCAATTGGAAATATTTGAAAATAAATTATAAAAGTGCAACGTATAAATTAACATACTATGTACGATAAAAGTCGAGAATTTTGAAGACCAACGTACATTGTGCTTAAAATGTATGTCCCATGAACTGCCTTTGATCTCCAAATTGAACTGCGAGGAATTTCAGAGTACAACAATCTACAGCGAATTCCGTAGGCGACAGCGATTTTCATAAAACACAAAATATCTCTCTATATATATAAAAACATTTCGCCGCTGTCGCCGCCGCCGCCGCCGCCGCCGTCGTGTACAAGAATTGAATTGAGGGGGATCAGCTTCAGTATATGGTTGGGAGGTCCATTTCGGTGAAGCTGACCCTTTTCCCTTTATTATGAGGGGAACAAGGTCAGCTTCACCAAATGGAGACCCACCCCAAGGCCGAAATATTCTAAGTCCCTAAGGGGTCTCAGCCGAAATATTCTAAGTCCCTCTAAGGGAGGGGGGAGAGGAGGGGAGGGGAGGCGAGGAGCAAAAATATTCTAAGTCTTTCTAAGGGGGTATCGACGGAGCTAGCCACGGTGGTTGGCGCCAGAGGAAGAAGCAAAAATATTCCAAGTTCCCAAAAGGGCCTTAACTCAAAATATTCTAAGGCCCGAAAGGGCCTTACCGCAAAATATTCGACAACTGCTCAGCGAGCGCGCGTAGAGCACGCGCCCGGGGAACTGCTAGTCATATATATAAGAACTACGCGAATTGAGTGATATTGGGATGAGTCCTTTATCCATGAGCAGAAAATAATCGTATTCAAACGATCGTACACACGACGTTTACAACTCTATGCCATATACTTGCGTAGGTTACGCCGACGCTGCAGTTCGCAACGTTGGTAACTCCGGCAGCTGTTGAGTTACACCGGCTGGACAGCGCGGAAAATCGCTTAAGCATATTCCTTGACATATTGCCAATTTCCATACACCAATTGTAACATCGCGGTATTTGTTGCCGTCGGTGCAACAGATAGCTCATAAATTCTGTGAAAAATCGGAGGTACGGGGTTTGGTAGACCGAACAAATTGCGTGGCTCGCCGGCGTTAAAAAAAAAAAAAAAAAAACAGAAAAAAACCTGGTACCGGAACTTTATTAGATTTTCCAACGAGATTCCTACGCAACTCGTGCAATTTCCACCAATACAGCCGGTGGCACGCGAATAATTCTTTGGGGTTTTGAAAATTTATTGGTTCTGCGTTGTAAATCCGACGATTTTGTGAATTTCCATAACGCATTTTTTATGTTTCTTTTTTTCGTTTCAACTTTTTCATTGCACTTGCAAGAATCAAACGAACACATAAAATTACACTATTCACATATGTCAGAGTAGAAAATTGGAGTTCCTTTGCTTTTCAATTTCTCGTAATATAACGAGAGTCATTACAGTTAATGACTTTTATCTAAGTGCATTTCAATACGAGACAATAAGCACTCCAGACGACGTGACTACTCGCGTGTTACAATTGGAAGCGGAGTCGGGACGTTTTTCCAACAAGACATCGAGTGTTGGCGTGCCGCCTGCGGTAGAGACTCGCGTGGGACGCAAAGACAAGTCGAATAGTCGTGTCGCCGAATGACACAAAGCTCGAGTACACACTCTCTAATTAGAGTGCGCGAGTGCAACTTTGTATACGAGTGTGGATATATAGTTCGAGTTACGGAGAGCCGACCGCGTCGGAAGGCTCTCGTCGAGATTCAAGCACAGGAGAGCGAGGAATCACGGATACGAGAACAAGGCGTGTTGGCAAAAGTTCGAGTGAGTGTGTCTATACTTTCCGAGACTCGACAACTGCGGCGTCGTCGTACATCCCACTTGTCGTTTATGTATAAATATATATATGTACGCATCGCCCCCATTGCCAATTAAATTGACCCATTAATGAGAATCGTTGACGGCGTACGCGACAACGACGAAACGATCAATCAAATTCACTGGTGTGCAATGAATCGTTATCCGAGCCTCTCGAAGAATTTTCCGTTTTTCCCCGTAAGCTTTTTATTTATTTTCCTCTTGATCCCTTGCTTCTTCAACTTATTTTTTACCACCGACTCAATCTCGTCACCCTGACACACTGAGATCGTACAAACGATTTGAAACTCCGGGGTCGATAGCGAGGCGCGAGAATGTGTGCGGCAATCATAATTGTAATATCTCTTTATCCGCATTATTTTTTCCCCGTCTTTATCGCGATAAAATAATTTCGAGATGCGAAACTTCGCTTGTCTCTTGTTTACAAGTTTTTCAATTAAATCCTTTTCCGCAAGGTGCACGTGCTCCGGTGAAACTGTGCAACGCGTTGAGCGATATAAGCGTTGTACACTTGTGTCTCGGTTCTGCCAGTACTCACGAGTTCGCGTTCGGATAAGATAAGCACACTAGCGTAGAACTTGTGTAATCGAGTTTGATCGCTTTAATTGAAGTTTAATTCGATTCCCCCACTTCTTCCTTTACTTCTTCTAAGACAATATATCGTGTGAACTGTGTTAATTGTATTGGCCGCTTTTTCATCATCCTATCCCGATGACTATGAGATAGACGGCCGTATGTTTTATGTATATCCATTTACCTGTTAAATGGTGTGGGGTACATTTATTTGTTTCTTCATAGTCAATATAGAAAGACAGATCCGTAAAAACTGCACAAAAAGAAATCTAAGACACCAAGAAACAAACACACCATTGTTTAGTGGGTTAAGTTTTAGCTTAAAGGTTTAACAAAAAGGTTTTAAGGTAGTTTTGTCGCTTCACGTTCATTTCGCATAAGTTTGAGAAAAATGAGAGAAAATTGCAAATACTTCTCGATGGAATAAAAATCTTTAAAAAATGCATGCATATTAAAGGTACTGAAAAGATTAATTTTGCATAATATTAAGGGGACTGAGTCACCTAAAAAATCGAAAAGTAAAAAATTTTTTTTCCAGTATATATAAGTATAATGAAAAATTTCATTTTACCTCCATAATATATATATGTTAGACTACCGCTGTAAATTTTTTTGGAGACCTACAGTGTATTCCAGTGTTATGGGCAATGGTCAAACATTTTTCCTTTGCCGCAGCTTTGGGACTGAATGAAAGCATCAATCTTTGCTTGCGACCTCTTATTTTCTTCGTTAGAGAGTTTATTGCGGAACGAGTGCGGGGATTTTTTTTTAAGCTTTGCTGGCGAAGCTATGAGTTAAAAATTACCAAAAAATTCACTTTTTCCACTTTTTGTCTCGTAACCACTCACATAATGGCTTGCGATAAATCCATTCTTGATCGCATGAAAAATCCCCGCACTTATTCCGTAACACTGACTGTTACGAAGAAAATGAGCCGTCGCAATCCAAAATTGGTGGGGCCATTCTCTCTGAAACCTGCGGCAAGCGAAGAAAAATATAAGTGTCAAAAAATGAATTTCACAGATTAATGAAAATAACCAACTTGGGTGATTCACAATAAAAAAAAATTATTTTTATATTTTTTTGTCACATAAAAATGTACACTTTTTTTTTCTATCACATAAAACTGAGAATTTTTTTTTTCTTTCTTTTATTTCACAAATCTCGTAAATGCAAAAAAAATGGTTTAAAAAATAAAAAAAAATACGTCAAATGTGACGTTTAAAAAGGAGGTTAATTCTGCGAGACTTTTCGCGTTGCGACACTGTCACTGTGAAAATCATTTTTGCACTATTGCGGGCAAAAATACAGAATATATTCCGTTCATGCGGAAAAACTGTAAACACTAACGATTAACTAATTACACCGAGTTTACAAGCGCAGTTTTTTACCCGATTGACACAATCGAGTAAAAATCATCGCTGCTACATTACGCCGGTGTATCGCAGACTCAAAACAAAGCGCGGTAGCGGCGATAATCTGAGTCGCATCGATTAGACGTAACGACCCTCTGGTCGGTAAATCGTTACCTACCGAACGCAGTTTCGACATCGATTGTTTTTTTTATGTTCCTTTCTCGATGTTCCTTGTTCTTCTTATCAGAAGAAAAAGAAACGTGCGGAGATGCGGTATTCCGGCATTGTTTGTGTTGCATTTCGGCATTTTTTTTTTTCACGCATTATTTATTTCTAATATTACTAAAATGCTTCTAACTTCGGTAATTTTTTAAATTTCGATCTAAAATTTGGTGTGTATGTAATACACCGTATATACATTCAGAAATTTTTTTTTTTTTAAATAAATAAAAAAATAATTTTTAGGTGACTCAGCCCCCTTAATTCCAAAATTTTATCAACAAATTTATGAAAAAATGAATTGGTCAACAAATTTCCCGGGAACCCAACTTTTTTTTTTTATGAAAATGATTCGTTTATTTTTCTGAGTACGTATGAATTTTTCCAGATTCTTCAATTGGCTTTGATTTTTTTTTATATGAAAAGAATGTGTGAAAAAACACAAAATTCAAAGTACACAAATTGAAAAATCTGAAAAAATTCATACGTATTCAGAAAAATGAAAGAATCATTTTCATAAAAAAAAAGTTGGGTTCCCGGGAAATTTGTTGACCAATTAATTTTTTCATAAATTTGTTGATAAAATTTTGGAATTAATATTATGCAAAATTAATCTTTTCAGTACCTTTAATATGCATGCATTTTTTTAAGATTTTTATTCCATCGAGAAGTATTTGCAATTTTCTCTCATTTTTCTCGAACTTATGCGAAATGAACGCGAAGCGAAGTAACTACCTTAAAGTCGATTTTTCAATTTGCCTGACAATGAAAGATCGTATTGAATTATTTTCTCCAAATACTACAATGTTTTAAAGAAGCACAAGATTTTAAATTTCTTTCGCAAAAATGAAGCATTCGAATATTTATACGTTTTTAAATACGTACTAAAGTTCATTATTCGAAATTCTTTTACTTAAACATTTTTTACAAACATTTATTAACAATCGAAAGATTGTTGACGATCACGCCATTAATTGCGAATTTCCCGTTGGTTTAAGTGTAGTGCAATAGTTTATAGACTAAAGTTTCACAGGGTATACAGGCACGTATGGGGAGCGTCGTGGTGAGGCTAGACAGAGGGCACGTTTGATATCGTTAATGCGAGACTAATCTAACTTTGCGTCATAAACAATATTAGGGAAGGTTACAGTGAGGAAAACGGTGGGAGCGTGAGAGAGAAAGAAGCTTTTATGTCGGGGTGTATGCAAAGTTCGTCCTCTATAGTTGTGTAGCATCGCGGAACTCCAGGCGAAATATCGGAGCTTTCGTTTTCCAGCCCCTATAGCCGTTCGGCAACGTACACGAAAACGATATAACCTCTACTAAACATGTTTCCCTTCTGCTGGCAACATGCTATGTGTTTCGTGTTCGACGTCGCCTTCACTAGAGGAACAGCTTCCTCGTACACAGCTTAATATCGGGGAGCTTTGTTCAATATTAGTGTACCCCACAATAGTACGTGTATCCCAGCCACCCATCATTACATACAAAGAACCCCGCTTTCCAGCATATCAAACCCCTTTATGCCGATGCAACATTAGACGTTACATTATTATTATTACTATACAGCCTGCAGATGCCATACTCAGGCTTCACCGCTGTCTGCAACGTTTGCGTCGGCGTGGTAATCGAAAACACTATCCACCCATCATTCATCAAACCCCCGGGAAAGCTTTATCCGTCTTTTTCCGCAACTTTAAATCCAGCAACAGTTATATTTTCCCAACAATCTATAATATGTCAACATTCTTTTATCCTCATTGGATAATGCGCACGAAGGCGCGCTAATGAAGATTCTGATGCGTTGCAATACAGAATCATCCGCTAATTTCTGTTTCCAGTTTTCCATATTAATTAAAACTCGATTTTCTATATTTTTTCTAATTTATTTACAAGCGAATGGTTTTAAAAAAATTGTTAGTAATTATTTATTGCTACCAGTAAAAATAATTGTAACAACTCGTAAAACAGGACAAAATATTTTTGTTTGTCGAACTCGCCAATGACAACAGTTCAATGCGTTAGTGATATTTTATTAAAAAATGTTAAATGCGAAATGTGATCGTGATTCTTCAATTCTGTTGATTGCATATCAAGTATCGCGCGCATAAAATTGAATATACGACGAGACACGCGAGAGATCGCCACGTCGTGTATTATCTGCCGTATCTTCGCAAAATTATATTGTAAACTCGCGGTATTTTACAAATGCTGTTATGTTTGATATAATTTAATCGATGGCGCCAGCTCGTTGGAGGCAGAAAATTACATAGTATACGTAGTACGCATAGCACGATAAGCGGCAGTGCTATGTACATGTGTTCGCGATGCTTTCCTTCGTAAATACACACTTTTCGCGCGACCGAGACTAACGATAAATCATCATCATAGTCTTGATAAGCGTTGCTCTTCGATCATCATTAATTTCACACCACGCTTCGATCATTATGTTAAAAACGCGCGCCATAGCTTCTTATATTTTCTCAACTGTCCCATCTCCTTTAATTTTCGATATTTTTTTTTTCTCGTCAACGGGTAGTTGAAGCGCGTCGTCGTCGATATATTAATGAAGTGTGTGGTACTTCACTCAGCCTTTAATCGACCACTTCAACGTACTTTATCTTCCGATGCATCGCGGCAACTTTTCGAAACCTGTTTTCAACGCCGACGTCGCGTGTTTGAAGTTGCACGAGACTTCAGACAGACGTTACTCCTCCCTCGAGTAACGACTCGCGGGCACGTATTAAATGACTAGACATGCGCAATTTCTAAGTTACCGACCCGTCGCCATCGACGCTAGATATCGCAATTATCCGTGTATGTGTATAGCTTGCACGTCAAGAGAAGACACGACGGATCAAAAAGGATCTTTAAGTTCCTACGACAGAACTTTTGTAATGCCTTGGAGGCGAATTTTGTATTGGCTTACCAACCGTGAAACCGGATGACCAGATGACCGGAGGCTTGTCATTACGCTCGTGCATGTATACAGACATAGATTACCACCGAGTTATAATTTTGTATCCGGCTCCTCTGCATTTGCATCGAGAATGAATGTTATCCGGCACAATTCCCACAGTTTCTATGATAATTTCGATTGGGCACGATAGTTTGTATCTATCAATGCGTACATGGCATTCGTGGTATGTATAACGACATTACTCGTACACGTGTAGTTTTGTTGTACATATATCTCGAGCAACCGATCGCTATCGTGGCAATCGCACCTGGTGGCTCTGTTCGGTTGCTCTGTTCTACTCTTGCGTGATTTCACGCGACAGTGGTACTTGAGTAATCCTTCGGGTTGCCGCGTTTTACACAGATTCAGCCAGGTTTGCGAGTCGCAACTTTACGAGAGGGCGGATACATATCCGGAAGGGCGTCGTTTCGAGAGAGGTGAATCTTGGACGCTCGTAGAATTCAGTTAGAGCTCTACCTCGGTTCGTACGGCTATGAATCCAGGAGTTTATGCCCTCTCGTTGCACCACAGCCGTATTATTCGTTTTACTGCAAAACAATCTTTAATTTTTGCACATTTTTTTAGGTCAGTCAATTTTTTATTTTTATTTATATTTTAATCCCCGAGTTTGTGAAATGGTACATTACGATACGAAATTTTATTTCACCAGTGCTAGAAGTGCGACTTCTCACACGCGAAGCGAACCGTGGCGTGCGAAAAGTCGGCACTTTTCGCACTCAGTGGCATCAAATATTTTTATTGGTGTGAGTTGTATTTTTAACTGCCGACTGCCCGCAGAGCAAAGACAGGAGTTATGTGTTTCGGTCCGTAATCGCGCTCGCACCTCGAAAGTTAGTAGCCGGTGTTTGTTAAAACGATAGCAAATGTCTTGACAGTTTTCGGGATATGGCTTCTGTACCCCGGTACATTCGGTTTATATCTATGAATTCTTAAAATGTGTTGTGTCCCCGCGGAGATAACAGAGTAAAAAAAATGTTGCAAAATCCAATGTACGTGTGAGTGCCTAACTTCGCGATCTCGAACGGTTAGTTTTCACGACACGTAACCGCGCGGCGACATCCCGAACGAATACAAACGCTACGTTCATCTCTTATAAGTCAAATTTACATTGTTGCGATTGTAATCGAGATTGTTTTTTTTTTTATTGTTTTATTTGCGATAGAAAAGACGAAAAATTAAAAAACTCCCGACTGCAAAAAAAAGTGAAATAACAATTAATTATTTACATGTTATAGTCAGGAGATTTCCATACTCAACGACGACGATATCGCGCGACTATGACATGTGTGTTTTTAATTTTTTTAACATTTAAACATTTTTTTTCTATATTGTATTAAGAGTATTCGTTTCCGCACGGAGAAGTTTGTTGCGGTTCGATCATACTATTTCATACGTACTCGTCCGCGAAAATGGGCTCCAGCGCGAAAATTGGCACTGGCGACCGCGGCGCTTTCACCTTGCGTTCCGTCGCACCGAGCACTTCGAGTTTTACGCGCTATAAAATTCTGATAGGGAAGCGTAGTGCCCGCAGTGACCATACGGCTCGGTTCGATGTATCGACGAATGCCCTGAAGCACATACCCTGTGTGTTCTCCGTAGGCTTCTATGTATGCTATGTATCCGTGCGAAATCCTGTATCGAACGTACGAGAATTCGCAATTTGATATATGTATATTGGCACAACGGCGAAATGGCACTTTGTACGAATTTGCACATAAAGTTTTTTGAATGTCGAGGATGTTCGGGTACATGTCAAAATATTTTTGACGAAAAACATTACGCGAGTTAATGGAATATATTGACAAATACAATAGATACTCTGGCTTCGTTTATTGGTTTCGTTTCAATGGTTTTTTCATCATTTTGAAAAATTAAAATATTTTATGCCGATGTAATGAATCTCGATTTAATGCCCATTTGGACAATTGAATTATCTACGTTATTGTTAGGGTAATAAATTGGCTAATAATTATGCGGATAGTTCTGTATCAGGTTCCAGGTCGCACTGGTCCTGTTTGATCTTGCGAAAGTTCTTTCTGTTGAGATTATTCTTATCGGTAACTGCAACGATCTTTTCCAGAATGGATTCGGAAGGCTTCTGTTCTCTGGCCCAGGCCCACGCGTATCGAGTGCTGAAGAATAATAGATTGACAATGTTATCAAACGGATCGAGGAAAAACCAATTGCGTGTCTATAACAATCGATCGTTCCGAATGTTTTAAACACTGAAAGAAGTGATGCATTGTAGGAACTAACAATTAGTCGATAGAATTCATACAGTACAAGTCCCGTATTTTTAACTCCTCTCAACTCAACCGCTCCCTTATTTCAACTCGTTATCATAGCAACGATTTCTCTTAACTGCATTTCCCCAGAGTCCGTTCGTTCCGACGCGTATACCCCTCGTTACCCCTACTCGTAACAACTGACCGGGAGTAGGGACGGTAGGGGAAATGCAGAAACGGGAGGGTGTCCGTTCCCGTCGAGTTAAGAATGCGGGGGTTGTACTGTAGTTAGTTCGTGCATTGCGTGATACCCATTGTTTCTGGTAAAATCGTTCGCCCAACTCTTAATTTTTTTTCAGTGAATCAATTTCATAATAATTTTTAACATACTTCATCGCTCCGTGTTGGACGCAGTTGTAAGTAACGGCATATGATACGTGGTCGGTCGCCAAAAACGAGAGGTTACCCTCTTTTGGGGCGTAGTTGTGTTTAACCCTAAACTTTCCAGGTTCCGTACTGTCGGGAACACGGTACCGTGACTTTACGGCCAGTAAAACGCCATTCCTAAAAATCACACGAACGTTTTATATAACGATTTGTTTCATGAAATAAAAAAATATATATCGTATCCGATTGTCGTTTTACCATCTAGAAGTCCGAGTATTGACTCCATACAGAGTGCCGTTCTCATCAAGCGTGAAATCGTCGGTCTCGCATTTTGTGTCAATCTGGGGATTCTCGTCGTAAGTTTCGATGAGGTACCATGTTCCCAAATGCTGAAAAATAGTTTTGGTTAGTAATATTAAGTTTAATATTTTGTAAAGATTTATTTACATATTACCGCGTGAACTGACCTTGAAAGTATCGAATTCCGACACTGTTCCAACTGCCGGGCAACTTCCCAACTGCGTTATCGCTGCCAAAGCGCTACCGAAAATACAAAGTGTCACCAATGCGTAAAACAAAGCCATGACGTGTGCTATAAGTGACACTTAAGCGTCGCGATATTTACAAAACGGAAAGTTCCCTTCTGTCTTTGAACAATGTGCAAACGAAGTGCAAACGAAACTGACGATGCGCATGGCATTCGCTACGGTCTGTAAACACTTTCAACTGACTTGCGTTATGCAATGTTTTCAAGCTCCGTATACAATCGAACAAAGCGCATCGATGATTGGAATCTCAAAGCCGAAAAATTGACGTTATCGCGTCGCGGTTGTCACGATACCTAATAATTGTCATCGCCATGTGCCACGGAATTCCAGCGAATCGTAGACCATTGTACCAGTAGGATAAAATCATTATCGGTCCCTTGATTATTTATAGACGGGCAAGGATTCACCGATTCTTTGCAGCGATGATGGCAACCGACCAAAATTTTCGTACATTCGACAATATAATTGTGTATAAGGATACAAATTTATTTCTCCAGTTTCCGACGTCCACACTGAGATAAGCGTTGATTTGTAGTTAACAAATGTATAGTTATGGCTGACGAATATCATTTGAGCCAAAAGTGAGTTGACGGCAAAATGAAGTACAACAACATTTGTCAATTGTTGACAAATTTTATTTGTCTCAACTGAGATTTGGTAACAATTACTAATAAATGTGTGTTTTCGCCATATCCAACGATCCATTTGATAACTACAAATAAATTCTTTTCTCCGTAGGATTACATTTTATTGCATTATACACGTATTATATTGAAAATTGTGAAGTATCGAATTTATATAAATTACCTGATGTGACTTGTTACATAGCCGATAAACGCAACATCGCAGTACTTTACGCAACCCGATGATGCATTTTCATTTTCACAATTTACATAACTGACATCGAAGGTAATAACGAAATCGATATTGTAATATTGAAATTTTTTAATCGTGTATTCCCGAGATGTTGCCGGTAGGCATCATTTTTTTATGACAGCTGGAGTTGATTAATCTAAGTGATATACCTATTTGTCTTTCAGGTACGTACTGCTAAGGATACTACAATAATTACTTTAGCAAGCGAATCAACTTTCACGCGCCCGCTTGGTATGTATGTGCCACAAGAATTTTTATTTCTGCGTGCCGCGACTTTTTATTCGATAAAATCTGTCAAAGGCTTCGTCGATATCACTATATTGATGTCCACTGTCATACTCAATGCACGTGGCGATTGCTTCACTGATTTTCAATCTCGATGTATTTTCTTTATTCTGTCATCACAATTCCGTAGTGTTGCGACAAAAATTTTGAAAGATCATAATAAACAAAAAAAACAAACAACAAAAATATTGTAGTTTTGGAATGAAAACGAAAGATTTGGGAAAAAAGTGCACAGACATTTTCCGTGGTGTAATCCGGCTCGGGTCCACACGCGAGCTTTCGGACCCACGTGCGCGAGCCAAAGCTTACTCTCTTTGTTTGTCCATTTCTATACGTTCGTCGAGCTTCTGCAAAGAAACGAAGATTTGCTCCAACGGGTTTCCTTTCTTCGGCTGTAAGCACCGACTGGCCCGCTTCGTTTCCGCTTCGATAGTTCCCGGTGGTGAATTATCGGTTCGTGTGTGTGCATTGTGTGTGCACACAAGTGGAAACGAGGAAAAGAGGAAAAGATTTCTTTTGCCCCGTCGCGAACTATTCCCAATCGGTTTTCCAGTGGTCAACATGCTAAAAATCGTTATTGCGCAATAGGTGCAACTGTACATGTTGGCGACACTCGCATACCCACATATAACTACTTATGTTACACTTGTACCTACGTTTGCCCTCGGTACAGAGCCGCTCGCCTTGGCATTGTGACTCCGGCATTCAGCTCGCTATTTAGTTTTCTTTAGATTGTGACTTACCCGATTCTACAACGACGAATCAACCTATGGCTTCAGTAGAAAACGGTATCGGGAAATGTCTCGAACATACAATAGCCCTAAAACAAGACAAGTTAGACATCAAACTCTACGTTCGTTCGTGAAGAGAGTCAAAGGTCCGAGTCTTTTTAATCTTTTCATTCTTCAATCCGATCGCTCAAGTACTCGTCGTTCCAATAAAGAGAAACAAACAATAGCTCGATATCTATTTAAGGTAGTTATATCGCTTCGCGTTCATTTCGCATAATTTCGAGAAAAATGAGATAAAATTGCAAACATTTCTCGATGGTATAAAACTATGAAAAAAGGCATCAATATTAAAGGTACTGAAAAGATGAATTTTGCATAATAATAATTCCAAAAGGTTATTAACAAATTGATGAAAAAAATAATTGGTCAACAAATTTCCCGGGAACCCACATTTTTTAATATGAAAATGATTCGTTTATTTTTCTGAATACGTATGATTTTATTCAGATTTTTCCATTTACTTTGAATTTTGTGTTTTTTCACACATTTTTTTCATTTAAAAAAAATTATTATTACGCAAAATTAATCTTTTCATTACCTTTAATATGCATGCATTTTTTTAGATTTTTATACGATCGAGAAGTATTAGCAATTTTCTCTCATTTTTCTGAAACTTATGCGAAATGAACACGAAGCGGTTTACTATCTTAAAACCTTTTCAACTAGTTGTCAATCCCGTGACGACGAATTCTCGAAAATCAATGCATCTTTGCATATTTAACTGTTTGAATACTTCTAACGATTTGTCTTATGAATATTACCAATATTTATCTGTTCGTCACGCAACCTGGCGTCTGTCGAGGTTGTTCACGGATAAGAGAGCGAAGGCAAGATGATCTTTTCGCGTGCAAACATCGCGGTTTCGTTAAGATATATCTCGTTGAACTTGACGCTGGCAACGGGTCATCCGTGGTATCCTCTGAGCGTATGTCGTCCGGCGATTTATCTCGACGGCACACATATACTTTCGATAATCTTAGAAATTTATGCGTTCCCGTGGATCATTAACCCTTTCTTATCGCACATGTCGTTACCGCACACACCAATAGTATATAGACGTATTACACTTCGTGTGGGCGAGTCTATTCGGATTTTTGCGCTTAACTTCCATGTAAATTGTCTTCACGGAGACCATAAAACGTTACTGCAGATATCCGATGAGCAATTCATAGCCTTTGAAAATATCGTGCTGCCAAAAATGATCGTGGGTCACAGAGACCCCTGTGGGAATAATGAAGGATTAACGCAAAATTTTATTACAATATAGTGGACATTTCGAGTTAGAGGCGAAGATAAGGAAACGGAACGACGAAAAAAATGTATAGAACAGGTCCAACAAAACAATTCGAATCCAGCGTTCTATCGTCATTGATTAATTACGTCGTTATAGCTGCAACAACGTGTACAGCTGACGATCGTGTGTCGTTTCAAAACTCGAAACTCTTTCGGGCACTTGAATAACTCCCGAGGTGTGCGAGCGAGTCGGAGCGTTTCGTTCATAGATTTCCATTCATAAACACGAGGCGAATGGGCGATGCCTACATGCTCCGCTTCACCAATACCTCTTTAACCGGTTGAGAGCCGCACTTATCAGTCGTAACGTCGGTGCATTCGCCTGACGAGTGGATATAACGCTATCGCTAACTATACGGTGCATACGATATTGTATATAGTCGCAATGTACTATCATCGTTGTACACAGTACGTGCAGTCGTACGTTCAGTCCCTGATATTACTCGGCGGAAAGATCTTTCAAGATGCCGTTACGAGATATTAGTGATTCGCATGTCATTACTATCAGCATTTCGTATCTTATCGCAAAACTGATAATAATTTTAATGAACCATGGCTTAGACAGTTCTCGAAAAAAAATTGATTGAAAAAATGTGTTAATGATGCGTTGCAGACATTAAGTACAGCATGAAGTATACATGTTAAGAATGAGGTTCAATTTTAACGATGAGAATGAAATTTTTAGAAATCGCGAGATTCGACCCAAGAGGAGGTTATCAGCATCAATCATTCGTATCAGCGTTGGTGAAGAAGAAAAGTCTATGTCGTTGAAAAGTTGATTAGCACACTCTATCTGAGGAAAAAACTTATGTACCACGTCTATTGATACGCATTATTAGAGCATCGTGTCTCTCGAGCTAAGTGCTCGACACGATGTTCGGAGTCCTTCTCGGTAGGCATACAACAAGGCATACAAGATAACAAGTCTCTCGCTTGGCGTGAATGCTACCGAACTCTGATGTCTGACGCTTTCCGATAGTGATGAAGGTTCCACTCAGAGGAAGATGGTTACAAACGTTTGCGAGTATGACGGCATTTGACATAGTAGATGTAGAGTCGCCACGTGTGTGCGTAAACGAAGCGTGTCCGCGATGCGTCGGACAAAGATAGACTCAATAAGAGAGAAGAAGCGCGACAGCGAGAGTGAAAGGAAGGGAACACACTGCGAGAGAGTCGAGTGATAAGGAAGTAACGAATTGTCTAGCTAGATGAGGCACTGCTGCTGCTACTGCTGCTGGCGATTTGACGATCGCCGACCACAGCTACAGCTTCAACTCTTGGACACTCGTAACGTTATTTTAAATCCTCCTACACAACTCTCAGTCTGAGAACTCATCAACTATCTACATAACGACGATAATAATGATACTATTGTATTACCGGAATACGTACTTTCTTCCCATAGAAGTAAACATTTGCGCTCCAGTCGTAGAATTAATCGAAATGATTGTCGGCAGAATTACACGAATCAGGTAGTCATTGTGGTACAGCTAAGGATGTGCACGAACACCCATTTGCTCGAACGTTTCGAGGTTCGGTTCGACATGTTGCTGATCGAACCGATTCGAGCCGAACTCGAACACATCTAACTGTTCGAACTCGTCGCACTGTTCGAACCCATCGAACTGTTTTTGCAAATGTGATTTATTGCAAATTGAGTACATTTTCAGTAAATCCATTGTTATACACGTTTATTTCCTTAAGTTGCCTCGTTAATGCACACTTAGTTCATACAAGTTTTTCATTTAAAAAAATACAAATACAAAAAATGTCTCAAACATTAGTACGATTGACTTATCTGTACCGCCGGAACTGTCTTATATCGTTCAGTGCATGTAAACATAACATAATAGGTATATGCATGCAGTGTTAGCGCGACTAATTGAAAATGCACTCCTGTATTCTATAATTAATTTTACCAAGAAAAGCCCCGGATATTTTTTACTGTGTGGCTTTTTAAAAATTTTATAAATGCAGATAAATATTTTTGACTCTATTGTATTTGAATTCCGTTGCACACAATTCCATGTTTTACACAGTGCATCAATAATTTCATAAAAACCCATCGTCAAGTAAATTATTTCGTCCTACAGTGCTTAATTTACCATGCGATATGTTGCACTATGCGTTTATTATACGACGACATAAAAACCGGAAATGTTAACATATCCGTAGATTTTATTTTATTTTATTTTGCCGGGTATATACAGAGAGTTACCAGGGAAAAAGGGACGTCGCCCCTGTTGTTCGCCTGTGCATAATATTTGCGGCACTAGGCTGCAATAGCCCCGGGTGTATGTATTAATCATCGGGTTAATGGGGTGCCGTAAATCCGGGACGATATACGAGTGTATTAATTCCACAACGACTCCACCTACCCTCTAGCCTTCGCTCACTCTGATTCACCGGACGAAAATGCACGTAGTTATTAAAAACATTAGTAGTAATAGTAGTAGTAGTAACTTTCCACAAGTGTAGCGCCGTAACAGAAGAGACACAAATACATACATAGTTATAGCAGCATGTGTTCGTCCAATGTATCTGCTATTATGTAGATTACCGGTGTGCGAGAGTTGTTTTACGCGGCTGGTCGGGAGTTGGAGGCCTCTCATGAACGCGGATAATATACTACAACGTTATGCTCCCATCGTGAATTTGCTCTGTCGCCGTGTTGTCGTTTCTCCTCGAGACTCTTACCAAGAGAGAGCTTCCGGCATCGCGAAGAGCCCACAGAGAGAGGCTATAGTTATTACAGTATGCACACGTTGCTTGCCACCCATTGGTGCTATTTCCTTTACTAAGGATCCTAATCATTGTTTACGTAGAAAGGAGCAATTTATAACCCACCGATCGCACCGGGATCTTCTTTTCCTCTTTTTTAAAGCAAACGTTGACGAGACTTGAATTTTACACCTCATTTTATAATTGCTGTTATTAAGAACCCGCATTTTTTTTCCATCCTCGCTAAGGAAGCGTTTTTTACACTACGGCGAAATTTGTGATTATGGCATTCGCGCTATCTTTACCGTTGTAATTCTGCAATGTGAACAACTAACGCGTATTCCATTCTCATATTATAACGCAAAAAATAAGATGGATTTATTTAATTTTTTTTATCGTATCTTGGGACGGGATCTCGAAGGGCGCGAAACGCTCGAAACGACGAATAAAGAAACGGGCTAACAGCATCATTTATAATTTACAATATAGTAATAGATTTGCTCATAGAAGTACGGTGATATACGAGCGAGAATCACTTCGCTGATTAAAGACACTCGAGATACTGCTGCACAGTCGAGTAACCAGAGAGTAAGAAATAGAGAGCTCGTAAAAAAAAAGCTTGCCAGCAGTTACGATGGGCATATCTTCAGGATACTCGAGACCCTTTTCAGCAACAGGATCTTCGAAAGTTCGTCTTTCTCGTCCTCAAGCAGAGGCATCTTGGTCATTGTCGTCGGAGATAGTCGAAAGGAGAAACGAGAGTCCACTCAATCTCATTGCCACGCGTGGTGCGGGGAACTCAAGTATTACACGTGTCTACTCGGTACAGGGCGTCTCGCAGTTTTCCATTAATTGTCGTATCATATTCACGCCTCGAAATAAACTGAACTTTCCCTTTAAAAGATTTTTTTTACAGTTCAAGACTTTTGAGATATGAATAATTTCAGTTATGAATAAAAATAAAAAAATTCGCAATTACCAACAATCCCACTTGACTTTAGGGTCTAATTCCCACGATGAATGTGAAAAAATACGTGGAACAATATGATATTCAAAACATTTCTCGGAATTCATGACTTTTACTTAAAAGAAATGTCAAGTATACCCTAATGTTACTTTTAAAAAAAAGTTTTTCATCACCCGATAACGGCACCAAAAATAGGTCTAACACCCCATCGCCTACGCCATATTGTAGAATTTTTCCGGTAAAAGTCGATAGACACCGCGATTGTGTCGATATTCCAGTGGCGAGCGAAAATATCGCTGTTCAAAACGCTGAAAATCGCGACTTTTCTCGAAATTTAGTCGACAAAAAAGAAAAAAAATGTTTGTCATTCACAGTTTTAAATTAAATCTGTTCCATTTTCTCCTGTCGATCGCGAATCTGCAAGTTATGTCGCTCGCAGGTCGATATTTTCATCGAAAAATCATTTCAGAAGAAAATTGAATAAATATTTTTTTTTTGCGAATATTTCGAGAACGACAAATATCCAGCGACTTTATCAGCTCGCCAATTGCTCCACAATGAGATGACTCACTATGAGCAGATAAAATAGACTTAAAATAAATGTCCGTGTTGTAAAATCATCCATCGAATACATTGTATATATTGGTAGGGCAACTGTACACGAGATAAGCGACCGAAGTGAGTAGCAGTGGTATGAAGACTGAATTATGTGAAACGAGATAGCTGAGCCGAGAGTACCCCTTGCTGCACCCGGGGACCAACGACAAACGAATTGTTCGTTCTCGGTACCTTCGGGTCCGGTAACAGTATTTGCGGAACACTCTAGGTGCGGAAACCCGTACGGGGAATTGCTCCAGCACGAGTGCTGGTTCAGAAGAGCTCCGATCGTGTGGACACGATCGTTCTACTGGTAGTATGGTAACAGGTACACATGTACACATATGCCACCGTGTGCGCATTTACGTTTCGTATACGTATAGAATCTACACAATGTGCGCTGCTTCCAAGATTGTTCCTCGTACACGTCCAAATGCACCATTGCGCTAGAAAATACTGCATCGACGCCGCTCATTCAGAAACGATTTTCTTGTCATTCCTTCATTACGGTTAAGACCATTGTCATCTTTAGTCTTTTGTCATTGTTTTTTTTTGTCATTTTTATTTTTGCCGCGATGCATAAATAAACCCTCAATTATATTGATTTCTACAGAAATTAAATCTTTTCTACTAAATGCATCTTGACGAAAAAAAAAAAATACAAGGAAATTGAACGCGAGAGAAGAGAAGAAACCGCGAGTAAAGGAAGAAACGTATCTCAAAGGACGAATAGTAATTATCTCGATTGTTACTCTGGAAATAGGAAGTTTTGTATACTATATATGGACAAGTGGCTCCTTTACTTACCACGTTTATTTGATTCATTTCATCGAATCTTTTTCCTTCACTCACCAAAAAGGTCAACGGGGAAAGTCCATTTATCAATGTGGGAAACATCGTAACTCAAAGTCCATTACCAACATCCAAGGTGTATAGACGCTTGTGTGCACGCTAAGGGCATCGATTCCATAGATATCGACGGGTGAGAGATTATCAGTAAAAACTGTGGGTCTTCTCGTTCAATTATATTGAAATCCGATCGATCACGGTGTAGACAATCTATAATTCTGCCGTTTCAATTACCTTTTCGTTCTAATGGAACATTTTTATTTTTACAAGTTTTAATCGTGCCGCGTTGATTTCTTTTATATGCGATAAACCGAAATTTTAAGATCGATTTTATTTTAAGTAACACGAGAATTAGTCCCGGAAAATAGCCCCCCGGAAAATTGACCTCTCGGAAAAGTGGTGCATAGAAAATTAGCCCCGGAGATTTCGCCTCAAACCACATGTGTGTGTATGCTGTGCGTGAAGTTTAATCCGCGACAATAAAACAATATGCAATACGATACCATAGACCTTATAATATAGAATGTCCCGAAAATAGAATCAAATGTCCTAAAATACTAGTTCACCCCATTGCCCTTTGCCAGAACTTACTATTCTGACACATACATCGCGGTACTAATGCTGCCAGGGGAGAACGGCAGACCCGCGAACTCACGCGGTCGAATATTGCACTGTCCGACGGTCGTGAAATTATATTTACCGAAAAAATGGTGACTAATTAAAAAGTCTTTTTTCCTAAATTTCTAAGAATCCGGAATTTATGTGGGATAAATTTCCGGGGCTAATTTTTGTGGGCACCAGTTTTCTGGAGATCAATTTTCCAGGGGACAGTTTTTCTAGACGCTTTTTGCACATGTATACGAAAAATACCGCTTCAGCTCGTACCATATAGACAGCCCTCGCTATTGGCTCGAGTGGTTAGCTTCTCAACCTTCGTCAAAAGTTCGATTTCTCGCATTCGTATCACGAAGTACTATTCTGTGTCATTCGAGAAATTACACTTCAAACTGTATCTATAGTTTTTATCCGGATTTCTTACAATCATATTCAATAATTATTCGAGCCATTCGAAGATTACGAATAAATTCGAATTTATGGAATATTTTATTTCGTTCATTGCTTTTCTTTTGCTGGTTCTTCTACCAGTAGTGAGGTTAAATCGATACATTGAATAAGCGGATAGAAATAATCAACCGTAAGTACCTTCGAGAGACTCTAAGCGATTTCAATTGATTTTTACGATAACGGGAACCTTTCATGTTATTCCCCGGGGAGAAATTCCACGATCCGTTGTTTATTCACGTGCAGCATGGCGAAGTAAAGTTTAAGGGAAGACTCGGCTGGCTCTCCCAGTCGCCGTCGTTCGATCGTTTCGCTAGTCGCGTCTGATTTTGCTTTTGGTAGTGCGGTCGCGAGGGTGCTGCGGAGTACTCTCTAATTAGGCCCTGCGGTTCTTGATGGAGAAGTTGGCTCTGTAACGACGTACCAACACGACTTGGCTTGGAAAATTAAGGCGAACATTCGGGGACGACAGTGTCTCGCTTCGATCTCGGCTATCCCGGTTTCTATAGCTTTCCATCTTCCTTTCCTCCCTTCTTGATTACCACGCATCCCTAATCATGGTGGAGTTTCAACTTCTAATGTGTACAATATACGATCCGGTAATATTCGGGACGACCTGCGTTGAATTCAATCAATCTAATTTAACTCGGCGACAGGTCCGATGTTTTGCTACTTAGGTTTCTGTATGCGCAAGGCAACGACGGGACAAGTTTGCATATTATAGAACTCACAGAGGCATATCGATCGAACTCGAATACGCAAATAGAGTTGGTCTACAATGGTTTTTAGGTATCGTAAAAATAATTGATATAGTATCATTATGTTAAATTCTTTGAATAATTAAACTTCGGTGGAAGAGTATGGAAACGAACCAGTCCACAGGGCTCTTTCAAAGGAGAATCTTCATTTTTGTTACTCATACGAGGAGGAAAATAAGTGATTCGTTTTTGGTTCAATATTAAGCAGATGCCGGAACCAGGTCCATCTTTGCATTACGTGCAGATCTTTTGAAACTAGTTTCATTGGTTTAGGAAAACAATTCTATATTTTACGGTCTTGTCACTGCGTCTCGCATCTCCAGAACGCGAATAAAAATAACAAAAGTACTATGGAGATATTTCGAACAATGGAAAGCTGAGTCATACGGTAGGAGGGGTGGACGTCGAAAAGCGTGTTGTACAATATGCACAGACACGCGAGCACGTTTACTTCAACAATGACGCTGCGCGACCGAGTATTCCGGTTTCGCATCGGAATTTCTGACGTGAGAATTTCAGAGCTCTTTCCGACTGCCGTGAGGCACCGGACTCAAAGCTTTCTCGCCTTGTTTGCGTGTAACCCGTATATATTTTCATATGCGAGGATCAAACTTTTGGTCTTGAGATGCGCGCGGAGCGGCATAAATATTTCAAGTCGGATATGTGGAACATCTCTAACCCCGTTGTATTAGATTGCACGTCGGGGACTCGAACTCTCGAGATCGTGGAATACTGTACTGAAACTTACGAACATCAGCGACACGGGCTCACCATGAGGTTAGCTATATTATAATCTAATGCAATTCACTTCGAAGCGCCGAATTATTGAAACAATAGAACTACGCGCAAAAATGTCGAAGTGAAAACAATTTTCATATTAAACAAAATGTATAATGTTAATGCATACAAATTGGAAATCAGATATAAATAATTCATTGGGAATTATTGTACTATGTGCTAATAAGTTCCAAGTTTAATCTTCATCGTGTAATTTTTGGTCTATAATATGTCAGAGATAAAAAATTGAAAAAAAAAAACGAGTTATAAAGCAAGTTGTACTGTGATGAAAAAAAAAAAAGATTCTTCGTATGCGAAGTGATTTTGTATCTTGAATTATGACATTTTTTGCGATTACTTTATCTCTGTGTGGGTCTGTACGCAAAAACCGGAAGCAGTTCGTGTTCACCGGATCCTTACGGCCGAAGCCTAACAGCAGCAAAAAGTCCCGGTGACTCGAACTTATAACGCAATTGTACGAGGCTTAATTCGATAAATTAACCTCTGGCCCCGGTCGAGTGCGGGGTCTATCATGGGGCAAACCGAGACTCGTCCGAGAACTGACATACGGAGGCAACTGAGCGCCGCGCGGCAGGAAATCTCTTCAATCTGCCCTGATGCGCCTCGTTAACGAGTGTTTGTTTTCCTCCGTCGCTGCTGCATCACAAGCATCAACGGCAAAAGTCGTATAAGCTTTGCATTGCGTCTTTCCGATATATGAGACGCACGAGGCTACCACGCGGCTACAATTTCCTTTGATCTTCCGTGTATTTCTACGGCGGCATCGGGATGGCCTCGAAAACTACGTGGCTATCGTGTACATCTATCTAGCCAAGTGCAGGAATTTGGAATTCGAACCTATATACTGGCTATCGAGTGAAACATCATCTTGAGCCATCGTCGATTTTACGCGAGTTATCGCATCGCATCACCGAAATTTTATTGAATGAATTCAACGAAATTCTCATTCACGATCGTACAACTCATATAATGAACTTTTTTTGCAATCTGCATCAATAATAAAAAAATGTACGCAAATGAATACATAAAAAATATGGCAAGAACAACAACAAATAACTAATTTGCAAAAATTTATCCGCTAATTGACGTATGTCCAGTATTCAATCAAAAATCAACATTCAATCTGCTCCGCGGATCATTGACATCATTGTACGAGTTATTTTATTATGCAATACACTTAAGACTTACTTTGCTATTGCAGTCGTTTGCAAGTTGTACAATTAGTAACTAAGAGGCTATAAGTCGTTTATCTCATGACTTATCTAACAATTAATTATCAAGGCCACGTCGTTGAAGCAATTGACTCGAAATGATCGGTGATTACAATCGTACACCGATCTTTAGCACTCCCTAACCATTGTTTCATGCCGATTGTAATCGACAAAAATTATATAGGTTTGCTGAATCGCGCATGAACGAAAATGTAAGATGAAATTCATGGTCATACTTGAGAATTTTAAAGGTGGTTCAGACTGCGAGGCTTACCGTAGCAAATTACGATTATAATGTACGATAGGATATCCATGGCTTACAGTATGATTTCGTCCTCGCAGACAAATTCGAAGTGAATTTACTACGTGAAAGGAATGAAGAGCTCTGTTGAAGATCGGATACAGTCGTCTGGAAGACCGACTATAAAGAAGTAAAAGAAGTCAATGGAAGTATTACTGTATGTATCAGTAGAGACGGAGATTCTTCGGTCTATATCAACATTGTCAGGAATATGACAGAAGTAATTTTACCTATTTCTTTACTCTAAATCTGGAGTCGAGTCTTGAAGTACTCGCGTCTTCTTTGTAAACGCAGACATTTCCAGTAAGACGCCAACGAGAGCTGGAAAGAGGGTGTTATTGCTTTGCGAGTACGACGAGATGGAAATTCTAGCTTCCAGCGAAAAAGATATTTTCTCTGCTTGCGGAGAGGTTCTCAAGAAACGTATGCAATACGATAAAAAAGAAAGATAATACAGTTACATCGGAGTTAGTAAATGTGAAAGACTTGACACAAGTCAGAATTCTGGATATTCCAGGTGGCATTTTATCTGTGTGCCTTCAATAAACTTAATTTTAATTCATTATCGACATATTAACAGCTCATAGTTCATTTTGTATGCTGTACTCTGTAAGCCGTGATTATAAGGGATAAGCGTACGATCATTTACAAAATAATATATGCAAGATAGCCGATGGAGGGAGCAGGCGAATTTCACGCCGATTGACACAAATTTACGAGTCTTTGATACGGAACCGCGTTGCGTTTGATGGCGCCATTAATGATTCAAAGCTCTTGCCAACACCGGCTCAACTGCATAGTATAAACGTCATAGTGAGAACCCGGATTTCAACATTGCTTGTCCACCTGCAGCACGCTGTATAACACAATTATGCAGCTTAATGAAATTGCCGCATCGTAATTGCTAATACGCTCCCGTGGATTAACGATATCTACCGATCGCTCTCGTACGATTAGCTACACATTAAATTGGAATGGTTCGTCGATGAGGCTGCATTTTTGTCATGCAATACATCGAAATGAATTTTTAATTAAGTGCATTGTGGAGATTTTCACGAATAGAATTAGAGACGTACGAGTCAATTTTTTCTTTTTTTTATTAAATTTAATTGAAAAATGTATAATATTATATACATTTAAAGAGAGGGTATAATTGCGCATTGTATTTATATGAAAAATATCATCCCATTCAACAAATGTTATCTAAACTATAAACTGTACAATACTACAAGCAAACAAAAAAACTGCCTACAAGACAGTGATAATTGTAATAATCTTCGAACTTTTCTAGAAAAGCCGTTATAAAAAAACAGAAAGTTACCGACTGTAGGTCGGCAAATTCGAAATTATCAATTATACGGAATTTTTACCCGAAAATATCAATTGTAACTGTACGGTGTTGCGGATGGCTCCGTTGACTCGAGCCGACGCGGATTGTAAGTCCGAGTCTCAATACCGATTGAACCGCGAATACCGAACTCCCACGCGATCAACTAAGATGACGAAGGTGTTTATTTTGAGTTTAAAAAAATGGAAAATTTATTTAACACTTGTATTATAATATATACACTAATTTACATTGAAAAGTTTGTTTGTGGATATTAGCTTAAGAATGGTGAAATTGTTATGTTTAAAGCACGATACGAGAATCAGCGTAGCGTTGTACTGACGGTCAGACTCTCGGAGTGTCTGTTTGCGTTGAAGGATCGAAGACGACTGACTTTTCGAGAAGTCTCAAAAATTAGTAAAGATCTTTAAGGAGTGGGGTGTAACGTCGCTTGTGTCGAACTTCTTAATTTTGATTGGTTGTAATTTGCACGCGGAGGTGCGCTGGTACCTTAGTGGCGTTAGAAAAAATGCATGCGGGTCCGAGGCCCTTGTCGCGGCCCGTTAATCCCTTCGCTTTGTCGAGCCTGACCGTCATAAAACAATTAAAGACGCGTCTTGCTTTTTTCGAGATAATCCTTTACGTGCTCTTTCCAGTGAATTCATGGATTAAGCGACTTTCTTGATTTTAGTGTCTGGTCTGCAAATGTTTTACTGTTCGACCCAATCGCCGTTACAGCGAATTTAATATTTTTTATTATGTATGGACAAACCCAGGCTTACAATAGTGCATTCACGTAGATATATTATATGACTAAAAATTCTTTCCGCGACGGAACAGTAACTTCAATAAATGATTGGAAACAAAGATTTACCGACAGATTGTTGATAAATGACAATTTAATAATTTTAATGAATTTTACCGACTGAGCAACTTAATTCGATATGAAATAAAAAAAATGACCGCAAAGTTATGATTCCGATTTGCCTTCATCGATTATTTCAGCCATTATTTTTTTATCTTTCGTTGTCCAATTAACGACAAATTAAAAAAGAACTCCGTATTTTCGTAAATTTTCACTTGTTTTTCGATATTTTTTTTTCTGCGCTTCGTAATAATTTGTCGTCTGCTATGAAATTGTCGTCGGCTTTCAAAGTTTGACAGTAAATTGTAATTATACTGGATATTGAATTAATTTTCGTTGTGAATTGATAAGCAAGAAGTTTTTCAGTACAAACGTGGAATTTATACGTTTGTTACAAATGAAAATCATATATCGTCTGATGGGTGGAGACCGACTCTACACCTGCCAAGTCTACGCGAAGTCAACTCTACACCAAATGTGTACACCGACTGAGTGTACACGCGAGCAAGTCTACACCGAATAACTCCAAACTGAAATTCTAACACTCCACAACTGTACACACCGACGATTTGCATAAAAAGTCTGCACCGATCAACTCTACACGCGAGCGAGTCTACATCGAATAACACTGCACTTAAAACTGTACACCTGCTAACTATAAAAACTGCACACGAAGCAGCTGTACGCAACGATAAAAAACACGGTACGACGAAAAGTCGACACCAAAAACTTGACACAACGAAAAGTCGACACGAAAAACTCGACACGACAAAAAGTCGACACGAAAAACTCAACACGACGAAATGTCAACACTGAAAACTCGACACAATTCTTTTTTCTTTGATAACATTCGGTGTCGAGTTTTCAGTGTCGACATTTCGTCGTGTTGAGTTTTTCGTATCGACTTTTCGTCGTGTCGAGTTTTTTATCGTTGTGTATAGCTGCTTCGTGTGAAGTTTCTATAGTTAGCAGGTGTAGAATTTTAAGTGCAGTGTTATTCTGTGTAGACTCGCTCGCGTGTAGAGTCAATGGGTGCATACTTTTTATGCAGATCGTCGGCGTGTACAGTTGTGCAGTGTTAGAATTTCAGTGTGGAGTTATTTGGTGTAGACTTGCTCGCGTGTACAGTCAGTCGGTGTACACATTTTGTGTAGAGTTGACTTCGTGTAGACTTGGGAGGTGTAGAGTCGGTCTCCACTCACTGCGAAAGAGAACAAAATTGGTTTGTAGGATTTCTAGTTTGAGCGCCGTACGGACATCCGGTGAGAGAAAATTCTTTTTTAATGGAAAATTGTGAAAAAAAATATTTAGAGCCGTCGGATTGTCTCGGAATCAGCCCGATCGGTGCACGCAATAATGAGTAATTATTATGGCGCCCGAAAAATCCACCCTTTCACGATATAAAAAATGTCCCGTTTGTCCGATGTCCCGTCATGCCTGTGTGTTGCGTCCGTGAGCCCATGCTTGGTGAGCTGTAAACACAAAACGGTACAAGCGACGAACTATCGGCTGTTTTTAATTTTTTCATGTGTGAGTTAGTGAATACAGCAATTAGTGATATCCGTATTCACGATCCGCGAATACGTGCGCTTATACTGAGTGATCGAAATAAAGGTTAAATAGTGAGGTTATTTATAATTTCGTTTTTTCGTAAAAATAAGTAAAGTAAAATTAGTAAGTAAAAAAAGCGAGGGGTAATTTTAATTAATAAATATTGTGCGTCTGATACACAAAAAATCGTGTTGTGCGCAATCTTAATAACGTTATAAAGTAATAAAACATTGTTTTTTTTAAATAAATAGTATAATAATAAAAAATAAAACAATAAAAATTTTTTTGTAAAAATGTAAAAAGTTCATCAAGTAGTTAAAAAATAATTGCCAAATATTTTTTTGAATAAAAAACTTGAAAAAAAGTCGTGTCAAGTAAAATTTAAAAAAATCATATGAGCCAAGTAAAATAAAAATTTTAAAAAACTTGGCGAGTCCTTTGAACACAAATCAATGTAAGTTGCATCAAAAGCAAGGACTCGCCAAGAGCAAAATTGGTTCGCACCATCCCAAGTACAGTGAGAAAGCTATTTTTATTCAACCGCAAGCTAAACAAAATATGCGGAGGCATCGCAGTCACTCTAAATGCACTGTGCATCATGTTGGAGGTACACCGAAGTCAATTCTGCAAAATTAAATGTTTTTGGAGCATGCGCTGCGGAGTTACTTCATTGAAAGCTGTGCGAAGAGGCCTCAAAGGTCATTTTAATATGCACTCTCTGCCTATTGTTATATTGAGTGGCTACAAAGCACATTTTTTCCATTAATCATGAGAGATTCCTGTCAAATATGAAAACATCATGAAATAAGATTATAGAAATAATGGTTGAACGTTCGTTTTTGATCAGTACCTTTGAGTTATCGAGAAGCGTCACACACTATATGTTTCGCATTGCCACATCGATCTCGTTGATTCGGTTTCGAGTATCGACGAGTCATATATTTTTGGTTTATACAATGGGTCTTGCTCAGCTGTAGGCTAACTCACACACATCAATGGAGTGTTTAATCAACGCATCGTTGACGATCCTGACGCTGCTTGGATGCTTTGCGTTGTCGTCCGGAATGGGGTTGCGTCAATTCGCGGTATAGTTTGCCGCTGCATGCGCGTCCACTAGGTGGAATATTTCCACACATTCCAAAGCAACGCGTGCCACGTTGGGGTGTCTATTTCCACCTATAGTCTCATGACACTTTAAGAGCTTGCATACCGAGCTGCATTACCTGCATCATCGAGCCTTTGGCGATTGTCTAAACATACGCAAAGTTCTGTAGTACTTAGCTTCCATCGACATGCGTAATCCAAACCCGGAGCTTGTTTTCCACGGCGTACATGCACTGTGTGACGGGATGTACCTGTCACCTGCAATGAGCTGTACATGTGTATGCAATAGACCACTTTGATGCATGATCGTTATTACATGCCACAGAGTTGGTCTCGCTTGACTACTGCAAGATATTGATTGAAGATCGTTGACGAGAATTACCGAACGTTCTTGATCAATTATACACCAAAGCAGTCTCGGGGATTAACCGCTACAAAACTCGTTTCTTGTCATAGATATGTGACGGAAGAAAACACTGGAATATATTGTAATAATATACTTAAGTACGGTTGAGATCTATGCAAGTCTGACATAAATATTAATCAGTGAAAGATTCTCATATATCCAGCGTCCATACTTAAGTATCGTTTAACCATTACAAATGTTACGTCGCTGCGTGTGAGAATTGTTGACGGAGAATCGATAACCAAAGATTGTTTAATAAACTTATGAGCACGATTTCGTCGAACCGGAGCCATCATGTAATTCTGTCATCGGTGATTCGAAGAAGATCTCACCAGTCGTTAATGAGCTTGAGTTACTCGAGCATTCCAAAAGGCTTTAGCCGACGGCGTGAGACCACGGTTCGATCATTGACGTCGAGCGTGTGTCGCTAATATCACGCAACGAAGAAACGAAGAAACGAAGAAAAGTCACCACTACTACCAGAGAATGCTGGCTCATGTATTTGGGCCTAGCCGACTCCAAGGGATACGACAGTCACCAAGGCTTGGCGAGGTTTCGTTCGGCGAGACACACCAATACTACGAAGCGTCAGGCTCACGTATAGAGGCGCTTGGCAACTTCTAGACGAGAAGTCTAACACCACGAGCGAGGGCATTGACGGCTTCACCAAAACCATGATGCGTCGGGCCCCATCGATATAAACATTCAAGATCTTCTCCGAAGAGTGCAGCACCTCACGGGCAGCCCCGCGGCTTAACCAAGCGAATAAGAAGAGATTTTCGATGGTCTGCGAAATAGATAATTAGATTAGATTCACGCATGCGTATGAACATTAGGTCGGGTCATCCATAGTGTAAGTTAGAATTTTATGTTTTATTCTTCCTATTATGATTTATTAAGGGTAGGAGTAATATTTGGAAATTAAGCCGATTATGGTTATCAACCCTTCTGGATTTTGACATAAATAAATGACATGAGTAATGCTTTGGTTTATATCACGGGGGAATATAGTTGAAAAAAAGGAATACAAGAACGTGTTTCCAATAAGAAAGATTTCGATATATTTACACCTTAGTTTTAGATTTTTATATTTTTTCCGCGAAGTGTTGATCATGGGGCATTGAGTATTGAGTTGCAAGAAAACTTTGCTACAAAAACAAAGCAGGGCATAATAATTCTCCCGCGACTTTAAATTCTGAGAACTGGCCATGGTATACGAAAAATGTTAACGACCAGTTCGAAAGTTTTATAAACATTCGGACCAACGAGGTTCGTTCCGAGTTAAGAAGAACAGAGAATATACGTTCACGCTATTCTACCGCGACGAAGAAAACTCCGCGACAATATAGTTCACCGGTAACGAAAAAGAGATGTGTATATGATCCGGTTAGCATGAGTAAGTGTCTACGTTAGGAAGGGGGACGACAGGGGGAAGTGTTTCTAGAGATGTGCCTTGGGCCAGCTTCGGTGCACGTGATCGTACATATGAGGCGAGTAGGGGAAGGGTGAGCCACCCCGCGCAATGCATAGAACGCTCTGGAGGCCCACCATGTATCGATAACCGAATTTTCTTGGTCGATAGAAGAAGGGCAATAAAAATCGAGGAATATGCGACCGCTTCCTAGCCAGAGTAGGGATGAATAAAGAATAAATTAACGATCAATAATTATTATAAATCATGAACAATGGTTATCTTTTTATAATTTATTTTCTTGCGCTGCGGCTATGGAACGGTCTTTTGTTTTATAGTTTGATTCCGATGATTAAGGAATCAACTACCTTCTTAACGTTTCCACTCCAATCGGAGTCATCATTAGAAGTTTTTATTCTTTACCTCTAACCTCTTTTGTGATGTACGTTATCTGTCTGTTCGACACGGCGTTACCTCGAAGACCGTTCCATAGCCGCAGCGCAAGAAAATAAATTATAATTCATCGGTCACAGCACTAACAATACAAAAAGTTATCATTTTATGTTTTGAAATAGCAAAATGTTAATATTATCGTAAAAGTTAAACCCAAAGTTTGTTAAATTCAGAATTAACCAATGGAAAGGCTTAATAAATTAATTATTTAGGTTAATTGAGTAATCATACAATGTTAACATCCATCGAAAACCCAATGAAATCAACTACTAGAACGCTCTGTTAATTTATGTCATTTTAAACGAATTTAAAATCAATTAATGTACCAACTTGTCAAATCGATGTCGATCGATATTCAACTTATTATTGTAAAAACCCCAATGAGAATGCACGTATGAGTATGAAGATTAAGCATAAAAGATCGATAGAATCAATTTACAATATTTTAGGTTTTGTTAGTTAATTAATTCATTATCGAAAAAATTTTCATTGATCAAGTAAATTTCCACCTAGAATGGTGCTTTAAGTTTGACATAGTTCAGAAACCGACAAAAATAATAATTTGCTAATTAACAATGTCAAAATCCGATTGGAAATAGGTTAAATAGAGTCATTATTAGAAATCGACAGCCAATAGAGAGAACAAGGGAAGCGGAGAACTCACGCCTCGGCCAAGACGTTGCCCCCTTCTACGGCGGTATGTGTCATCTCGAGTCAAAGCTATATAACTAGGGTCCCTTTCACAGGCTCACTCATTCATTCTAGTTTTGGATCTCATTAATATTCTTCAGTCTGTATCGACACCGAATCTTTTTTTTTTATCGAGACTTCGAATTTATTTCAATCTTTTCTTTTTTGTGCGAAAGTTGTAAAGTATGCGTGTAGTTCAACTTCCAATTTTGAATCATCAAAACAAATTTTATTTCGGCGCTTCTTCAGTTTTGACGATAACAATAAAGCCGAAAAGTTAATCGTTTTTGTGGCGTTTACGTCAATTTCTTTACGAGAAATCCTTCGACCGCTCGACAATTTACTCAACACGCCGAGGGTAGCATCGACCAATGATCCATCGACCAGTCGCACCTTCTTCATTTCCTGTTTGTCGGATATTTTATTATTTTCTTCGATAAGTTAATTATATTCAATGTTTCCTTCAGATCAGTGACCCTTCCTCCATATAAAATTTCAAATTAGAGATCTACTCATCCCATGTCATTGTGGCTCTTTTGGCGATCATAGTTGCTATCGTTGTTACCCTTCTTTTGCGTGGAATTTTTCTTGAGATCTCCGTAACATTTTGTCCCGCGTGTGCCGAACGTGTCGCGTGAAACCCCTATCGTACATATCGATGTACAATCCAATCCAAGTTGTTCACTCCTCATCGACGTTTCCTAAGTAACCCTCGAGTTCTATCTAAAAATCCTTAGAGTTTCTTTCGCGAATATACTCTCGCTTCTTCCCGAGCAATTTTCCTCGAAGTTTAGCTCAAAACGAGGCACTCGCGAATCGTAGCTGCTGCGATAACGCGTAAATTGATTAAGTTCATTGACCAAGCAGAGGCCGGCTCCTCACGTAAATTCACGATTCGCAACGTAACACAAATACAATAAAAATAAGGCACGCACGAAAACGTTGAGTATCTGAAGTCATGAATTCAGATGGAATCTGTGAGTGTCGTTGGGTGTTGTTTTGCGCTCTCGTACGTGTGCCAGATCTTCCATGGAACTGCTCGATGATTGGAAATTTACAAACAGAAATCGATACCAAACCGTTTACACTGCAAGACAATGAAACTGAGATTGTAGAAGTCTATGATGGAACTAGTCATAGAGTTTGTAAGGATGAGCCGCAGGGCATTTAGAACGGGTCGGTTTCATTCAAGACCAACTGTGTCGTCTTCAAAGTTAATTAAGGGAGTTCGTCGACGAAGGGTCCCCTCTGTCCCGCTGCCCTTCCGTATCGTCTTATTCTCTTTCCCGTCGTCGTTGTTGTTATTCCGCGTTGCCCTTTCTTCCCTTGTGGATTTAGCGACGAATCCGCATGAGCGTAGCACACCCCGAGAAGCCGCCCACGTAAAAGCGGAACTCACCCCAACTGTGATTGACGTTATTGCCTTTTGATTCGTTTCCTCCGTTAATCCTGAAACAACGTAACCGAGGCATTGTGTGACGAGTCCATGTGACGAAGGCACAGTAGGCGATGGAATGAGTGAAATAGAGCGAGAGAGTATAAAGGAAGGAAAAGAAAGCAAATGAGAAAGACGATTGGAGGGGAACGAAATAATTTTCCGTTACGAAAGCGAAAACTTTGTTTCTATCAAAATTCACGCGCAAACGCTGCTGGAACATGTCGTCTGTGCAGCTCGTTTCGGAAAATGATTTCTATGAACATCAAAAGTTCGCTTCTGATAAGACAATCTTGTGGGTAAAATGAAAGTCAATGACTATTGTCGACTATTGTTTGCAAACGATGGAATAATGGTATGTTACTTTATTGAACATCACGCGCATGACGATTGCTCTGTTGACGATCAGTCCATCCGTTGATGTCTTTATTGACGTTTCAATCCAACGCGTCGAATCTAATTGCCCCGCGTTACACGGGGTATCGTAACGCAAATAATACACAGAACGGCTGAATATCACGATAGTGTCGCGTGTATACTATCGGTGTTGCACGCATCATGCACCTCGTGTACATAACTATATATAATTGAAAGCCGTTTACCGAGCTACCATCGTGCGTTACGTTCATGATGTGAGATTGAATACACGAACAGGATTGAAGAATTACTGAATTAGACGTTCGAAGTACCCATACTGCGATCGTTTATTCGTTTGCGGGCTGGTAGAAACCAGTTTCAACAGGTGATGTTCGAAGGGAATACAGACCGAGTAGATATTTTATGTTCGTTTGAAATCTGCATTCATCGTTGTCCTAATTAGAAATTCCATTGCCACAAGTTCTCGACTACACAGCCACGTGGCTCTGTAACCAAATCGAAACGGTTACAATCTGATCTAAGCAGTTCAGTTCTGATCTGAGGTCTGCACGCAAAGCATCGAAACAAAGTTGCAAATCGATAAAATTTCGCAAAAGTTCCAGTTACTTGACGAAGCAGGTGCGCAGCTCTGCCACGGTTCTTTAGTGAAATTGATGCTTAGTCAATCAGTTCTATGATTTTATTTTATGTGGAACTAAATAAAGCAAGTAAATACAATTTGCTACATCAAAAATTAGATACTAATACATCTAACCTGTATTGGTTCAACAGTTGCGTTGACAAAAAATATCCCCGCTAGACCGAGCAATACGACTTAAATCACTTGTGATATAGTAGAAGGTTTAGTATCTTGATGTGGTGGGCGTTAGAACGGAGAGCTGAGATTCGAAACCGAGCCAACTTATATCACGTTGCGGCGAAGCAAGGAGAGTAATCATCGTGCGGTATAGTTTAACGCGCGTATACGGGATAGTAAGTGCGTACTCTACGTGCTTTCGTGACCAAGCACTTTGGTGCAGTAGCCGCGCATCTACTCTACTCTTGTTAGCTAGGCATGTTGCTGATGCGGAATAAAGCGGGAAACCCCGTCAGAAGCCGAGCGGAACTCCGGCTGTGCAAGCTTGCCACCATTTCGGTAGAATTGGCGTTAAGTCGCCAGGGATCTGATCGAAACTACAGGTTGATCGGAGCTCGGGGATGAGCTTTCGACAAACCGTCGTCGTGTGTTATACAGGTAGAATTTTACCGTAAGGTGTACAACCGTAAAAGTTGGTTCACTTCGCTCCATGTCCGGAAGATCGATATGCCGAAACTTTTCACACGCCACATTTATGATATCCATTAAAATAGTTCACAGCTCGTCGTCGACGACTTAATACTTCTGACACTGTAGCTGTAAGTGTAGAGACCTTGGATCAGGTCACTACGAATATATCGACGGCCACGTTGTCGCAAAAGCCTCGACTGCATTTATCCTCGAAAGAGAGAGAGAGAGAGACAGAGAAGAGAGGGTAGTAATCCGGGCGTTTTTCGAATCTTTCTGCGTGAAATCCTTCTTTTACTCCAGCTTATGTTCTCAGACGGCACGAACTAGATTTTCTATCATCTACGGGATATTTCATCTCCCATGAAATCTCATCTTCCATCTTCAGGAGTATAGAGAAGGAGACTTGTATAAAAGCCAGGTTTAGCCAATATATACATAGATATGATGGATCTTAAAGGTTACATCGTAGGTCAAATTGCAATATCGAAAGAGACTAGAGCGCATTTGGCGATTTTTAATGCAAGCTTGATAATTTTGTTATCTGTCGTTGACATTTAATGGACATCGACCAAAAATTATGATGAACAAATTGAATCGTCCATACAATTGTACTTAGAAGTTTGATACTGACAACGAAAAAAATCTGATCCGCCGTATATTCTAAATGTAAATAAAAAGTAACATCTACCATTTGACATGACTCATCATGTATAGCTGCATAAATTCCAGTTATGTAAACTTCGCATAAATATATCTCTATGGACTTGACTCGTGCCGGAATGCAACAACATCATAATTTATCGCATACAACATGAGGCCTCAATGGAAGATCGGGTTTTGGTAAGAAAGTGACATCCAGACTATCGTACATATATATAGGACGTGGATATAAGGCTGCGTCAGCTATCTCTTCAGTAGCGCGAATTTTTTAATAAAACATATCGAACACCTAGGGAAACTACCGTCAACGTGGGTGAACTTTACTAACCAGCCATGCATAGTGTTCATATGTGTGCGTACGCACGGCGATACGAATAACGATGTAATACCTGCTGCGCTCGTGCCAAACGAGGATGACGAAGTGGTTGGACCGAGATGTCTCTACGCTACACGTGAAACCACCAGAGTAGTTACTTCCAGTCAACGAGTTTAGTACTCGTGCGACAAGCGTGATGATACTGCTACGAAACGCTCACCAACCGATCGGGGAAATCGAGGAAGCTCCCTTGCATATCGATTAGGTAGATGAAGCTATAGACCCGATATAGGGATGAGTGGGTTGGTCATTTCATGTCGATCCAACGCTTCGAAATTCATGGGCATTTCTATCGGCTCATCTCGACAAAAATGAAAGAAGATGATACGATAATTTGCATAATATTGATTATTGGATAGTGAGAAAAAGTTTGTGATTTTCACATTCGCTGAATGGACGGAATTTCTCATCTTTACTCTTTTGATGCTCCTTCCACTACGATACGTTATCCTTTCAAGAATAACAGCAATAGCTACAGTTTTTGTATGGAATGTTAAGCTCTGATGACACTAATCACCGGGACATGACAAATATCGGATACGGGCGTGATAATGAGTGGCAAGAATTTGTTATACGATCCATATTGCGGAATGTTTCGATTTTTCGTATATTTAAACAGCGATGTTTTTGCTTACTAATGGAATATCGCAGAAACCGAGGTGTCAGTAAAGTAATTCAAGTTACGTATAATATTGATAAGAGACTTACACGCACTCCGGTAAATTCAAGAAAGTGTATACTGACAGACGATATTGTAGAAGCATGCATCAAGGTTTCTTGAAATTGTTGCATTACGTTACATCCGCGTTTATTGAAAGAATATGGACAATGAAAGACAATCATAACTTGCCGAAATATTACCTGTAAAGACTCGATAAGAGTATCCGGTTCAAAAGGGAGGATATAATAGAATAAGAATGTTTGCGTAACCTATTTATATTTTACCGTACCTATGTTTAATTATACATATACTACCGCGTATTCAATAGATTAGCTCCGAAAGGGGCCATTCCAGATGATGTTATATTAGGACAAATCCGAAGCTTTTGATAGAAGAAATCATCGTTAACTTGAGCAGTCAAGCGGATAACATACAATTTTTAATAAATTATCAAACGAACAGACTTGTGTGAAATATTAATGTTATGAGTGAACTTACCGAATCGTGAAACCGGAAAATGTACCGGAAACTCTAACTTTTTTTGTTTAAGTGTTTTTTATAATAAAGTAGATGTGTGGAAAAAAGAATAAAGTGTTGCTGTAGCCGCCGAGCAGCAAAATTCAACCAGATATTTATCAAAAGCATTTAAAGAGCACTTAATTCTGGTATGCCGTAAATATGAACAAAATTATTTTTAGATCCAGGATCGCTAGGTTTGCGTCAAGCTAGCGGTCCTAGTAAAAATTTTATTTTGCGGTGAAACTAAAATAGCACCTAATTTTTATATGTTCAAAATCTCTTTTCGCAAATTTGGGTTTGCTAGCTTAACGAACCAGTATCAAATGTTATTATCCGAAAGAAAAAAAAAAAAAACAAAAAGAAACATCGGATACAGGCTTGAAACGATGGTTGATAAAAATTGTTTTGTTCTACCTATTTTGTGAAAAGTCATGTAACACGATTTGTTTTTTGTACAGGATACTTTTTCATCTGACTATAAAAAATTGCATTTGCGTCCCATATCTATAATTATCGAATTCTATGGACGAAAAACAAAAACCCGATCATTGTCTGGTAATATATACGTAGCCAGTATAATTGCTTTTGCTAATGTCTATATTCCCTACTGTATTATTATGGATTCACAAATTAAATGCAAATTGCGATAAGCGTCATATCGTTAACGAAACTCTGTAATTATAGACAACGTGGGAATTCATCAATTACTTTCTACAATACAATAATTGCAGCTTCACCATCGCCATAGCCGTATGCATCGTCACCTAATGAGAATTTAATGCTTGCGGAAAACCAGTTAACGATTTTTTTTCGATATTTCAACAATATCGCAATATTATACATCCGGGGCAATGGACATGCGTTCGAATAATGACTAAAGTGGAGAGATGTTACAATGAAACCAATGCTCGTGTACACCGAGTTAGCGCACGTATTGACATTAGAAATCCTTCACCGTTTGATACTCCCGAACCTACGTAGACGTGAAAATTTGTGCGACATATTATAGTCAGCGCATCGGTAACGTTGCTCGTTTCCACGCCGCCTCTAAACGACAATTGCGTGCCCCGCAGTACACGCGATATAGTGAAATTTCCCACAATTCATACGTCAGCGACAACCGCAAATCGTTGCAGTATACGCGCCAACGGGGTGAATTCATCAATTGCTCCGCGATTTCAATGAACTGTCACGCGAACCTTCGCTCTCGCTGATGTCGTGATTTTGTACGGCTAACACATTTGCTTCTTCGCCGAAGGCTGTTTACGATAGTCACTCAATAACGGTGTAACGCTGCCATTGAAAGGCAACATTATTGAATTACGATGATTCGCATATCATTTCAGAGATGAAACACCGCCAACGGAAAGGATTTGTTTTGCTTGATTAAAGTAAAATTTATTTTCATTAAGGAAATATCTGCTTCGAGTTATAACGTTACTTACGTTTGAGGCTGTAGAATCCAAAATTCATTCTTTTTCCTGTGAATATGATTAAATTTCCGCCAGGCAGATGCATTTCAGTTGATTCCGAGAAACGCGCTGTCTCTGGAAATAACAAGTATCGCAAACTGCAACCGTTAATGTCCTTGTCGACCAAAGAATTTTTATTTTTCTCTCGTGTGACTTCCTTCTCCTGCTTTTCCGACAGCATCGCGTAGTAAACCAGCTTCCACGGGCCGTAGAGAAGATGCTCTTCTTGACTCTCGGCGTAATTATCCCCCTTGGAGCGGCACGATTACGGCGAGAATCTCAGCGCGTTGTGTATAGAACTCCGTGCTAAGTCGCGGAGTCGAGGAGACGCTCAGCCGACCGAAAGCGAAATGACGTTGGCGCGTTCACACCTTTCTCGCTTTTCATCCAACGATCTCTCTCTCTCTCTCTCAAAAGACGATCAAAAGGAAAATGAATAAAATACAAAAATGACGTAGAAAAAGCGAGATTCCGAATGAAATGGTATATTGCTCCTGTATATATATACGCCATTGGATTTCTAATAAAAACTTCTTCGTCCTGCCACAACCCACCGATAGAACTCGTTTAGTCTTTGATTCCTCACCCCCTACAACATCCACCACTTTCCCGGAAAAGTTCGGTCACTTACGTTGCCTTCCCTGAAATGTTGTGCATCAAACGAAATACATATTGCAGCAGAACCGTCCGTGACAATTAAGACGTAAAGTTTGCCGCTTGGTTAATTAGAACTTATACGCATGAATAAATCGATCGTACACCAGCGCAAGACCGAACCGTGCAAATCTTCATTGATGTATCCACCAACTATGTTCAGACTCTTCGTCATGTACTACAGAAACGCTTTTTTTCTCCATTTCGGAATGCCGTTCTCGCTGGCAATTAATTTCACGATTGACAATTTCTCGTTCGAACAATGTTTAAAATTCACGAATAATTATTCGTGATATTATTTTCATTGAAAGAGGTACGACAACGACTTTGCTTTCCTAAACCTCTGATTTGTAACGTTTTCAGCTCTTCCTCCGATGTGTATGCGATTGCTCTCAATTTGTCGTTTTGTTCATTGAATGAATGGACCGGACCCATTCACAAAGTTCGTTGGCGGGCATTGAATTCAACTCCATTGCGAGTATCGCTATTTCGTTCCATAGTATTAATACATCAGATATATATCGTCATATCCCGAGGGAAATTGGTGATATCATTTTCTGAGTAATGTTAGTTATCAGAGCCGTTAAAACTAATCGGCTTTTGATACAACATTTGTAAGACCTTCGTAGGAGAATGTACGAGGCATCGACCAATTTTATTCTACGTATAACTTGAAATATTACTCCTACCCATGATCGAAGGGCGCGGAGAGACGAGAAAATGAATTTAGCTGCTGGGGAATAGAGAAGCGCTGAGCGCAGGTAAATAGAGCAACGAAGCAAACGGCTTAACAAATTTAAAACGAAGTCGGCAGTCTAATGCAATTCTACGGAAAACCCCCTCGGAAATGCGACTCAAACTTCACAGAATATTTACTTTGAATTTTTATATTTGAAGCCATTCCCAACAGCATCATACCGACATAAATTTCATTGCCGATACTGAGGCGTAGACGTAATAAATGGTTTTATGCCATTCCCGTACGGTGTTGCCGCAGAGATGTAATTATCAAAAATATGGTGGACTAGACAATTCAATAATTGAATATTCACTGTGCATCGCGGAATATTCAAACTTGTCACGATTTAAGGTTTCATGGAATAAATCTTGGAATATCAGGGATCAGTTATAATTTATTAATAATGATATCTGATGATGAAATTTATTTGTAAATCGACTGAGATACATTTTCCCATATGATAATGATTCATGATTCTTCGTGGACATGAGGGATGCATGAACATTAATGTAAACAGTCGGATCCTCAACTAACGCACGTCTGGTGCCCGATCTGTTAACATTTTTTACTTCTTCTCATCACTCGTAAATCACTCGCACGCCTTCATTTTAATACGAAGACAAGAACGACATGTCGTGAAAGACTGTATGCATGAGCACCAGAGTTCCAGGCCCTTTTGTCGGTGATCGTGGGCGTTGAGGTCGTCTTGGCAGCTTCCTCTTCGGGTTTGAGGCCCGAGGCGATTGTCGCGCGACGGAAGTTGTCCGCTCCGTACCAGCAGCATTCAAGAGAGGATGTTACAATTAATGCTGACCGAGCCTCGTTAGCACGTTTCCTTTTTCCCTGACTCATTCCGGTGAACGGACGGGCGGATACAGTGCAAGGCGGCCGGCCGGGAACACATGAGGAAACGCGTCGATGAGCAAATGCCCCGCAGCGATATTACAAACGTAGAATGACGAAATAATGAAAGAAAGAAATAACGAGTTAGTAATAGCAACGTAAGCAAACAACGGGCAGTAGATACTCCTACAACGGAACGGACAGACGCGAAAATCTTTGCAATGGAATTTACGTGAGTTGAAATGTCTCTGTGAAGTTTCAACAATTATTTGTATTCTTTTCTTGCCTCCGACTAATTGCTCATCATGTTCAAATACCATGTTTTTGTTTTTTCACGTTTTACCCTAAGGGGATGCAAAACTCATTCCTTCCCTTTATTTAATTTTAAATCCCTTGTAAAAAATAATCTAATAAACATGATTCCAGAATGAGTAATGATTTTTAAAAATATTGCAGACGGTAAGAAATTAAATTGACTGTTTTCATCCGGACGTATACCCGTGTATTTAGAAGAAAATAATCTTGTGCTGTCGTTAATAATACCCGATAAAATTACCGGTTTAAGCCTATGGGCATTAATCATTCCAATCGCGACTCATAATATTTGATTTTTTAAATGGGAACCGGTATCAGCATACTTTGTTAAAGTAGCCACTCACTGTCCTTGTCGATACAGAAGTCGATCGGAAGCATTGATTCGACGATTGCCATTGAGTCAGCCTATCGCATAGCATCAGACAGACAATTGTAGTCATGAAAGCGTGTCACCTCTGAGCGGATGAAAAAGAGTTTGAGCGAAAAAAAAAAATCGATTGCGCAATACGCGCTACTTTTTTTTGCTTCTGCCTATCGCGAAAGCAAGCAAAAGAGAATGAATGGGTATCCTCGATGAATAGTGTTTTTCGCTTCGTTCGTTCATGCGCTTTGCCATTTCGCGTCTCGACGGAAGATCGAATCGTTTAACGCCGATCGAACCGTTTAATCTCGCGATTTTTATCGGAACTGTGCACTCATCTGGAAAAAGCTTGACGAGACGCGCGGACCTCGGGTATATGCGATAAACTCGTTCCCAGTGAACGTGCTCAACACGAGCGTTTTCATCGGAAAAGCGATATGCGTCGTGACGCCAATACTCTATGAATCTACGTTGACGCGAAAGGTTGGAGAAACTCTGCTCTCTTGTCTGCACGAGAGTTCCACGTTCCATTTTTTCCATTCTATTTGATTCGAATGACAAAGCAGTTGAAATGCGCGAACTATCGACACCCGATACACATATATATTAAAAGAAAAAATAGTTTTATAAAAATTAAAAAACACCCGACTGAAAAAAGAGTGAAATAGCAAATAATTAATCGCATATTGTAGTCAGAAGATTCCTACACTCAACAACGAATAAATCTCCTGACTATAATATGTGAATAATTATTTGTTATTTCACTCTTTTTTCAGTCGGGAGTTTTTAAAATTTGTATAAAATTATTTTTAGTTCATCCTTTTTAGAACCACAATCGCACAATGGTCATTCATACATTCACAGGGAATTCGGCGAGTGAAAGCGCAACAATAACAACAACAACAACAATAATGGCCGCATATATCGAGGAAATTTCGATATATTCGAGCACATTATTTTGTAACGACTTCATCTCTACCGAATCGCACTTGATCATAATGAAACCTGAAAAAAGACATAGTCTGCAGTACAAAGAAAAGGTGTGTCAAATTTTGTTACGACATTTTTTGTCGTTTCGGAGAATATTGGATACCAAGAAAACGCGAAAAGTCAGATTTCACGGTGAAACTCATGCCCCGTCCCCCGGCGGCGACTCCCGTCTTTTGCCCGGCGGGCAGTTGGGAGTTAAAAAATATATACGTAATTGCGAAGAGTAAAGCACGTATCAGACACGGAAACTGGGGTCATTGATTTAACGTCGAATTAACTGTTAATTAGATATTGAAAACTGGGTCACGTGCAATTTTAGTGTCGGCGCGTTCTGCAAAGCATACACTAGGCTTCGCTCTTCCAGTCCATTTATGCACCATTCCAAATAGCATACATAGTGCATTTGCGTAATGGATTGAAAAATATTTGTCTTTCGTCGTTTATCGATACAATAAGTAGTGTCATTCGGTTGGAAACTGTTCTGTCGTTAAATCAATTGACTGTTAAAATACAGTAGTCGACACGACGGTACGGAATCACGTTCTACCGTCGCGTATCGACCACCACGAGAAATTTCAGTGGCTTGTGAGGAAAGTTGTGAGAGACACCGGTGGCTGATTTGCGTGGTCCGTGACCAAGAGGATTTAATCTATTAGATAGTCAATCAAGGACGTTGATTGGGTGCACTAATTAGCCTTCAGTTCGCCTCGAAAATTTTCATGAATTCTGGCATAAATTAGCAGTACATTAACTTAGCATTATGGTATTTTCATGACTTTCGTACCGCCTTTGGTTGACTGTGTATTTTTTTAAAGAATATCGTTGATCTAATAATCAAACAGGGTAATTCTAAAGATAAAATCAGTGGTCAGCGATCATCGGTTATCGTAGTAAAAATCGACTATAAAATTCTACATTTCTTATGATTGCTTAGGTGCACGTTGTTTGCATTTCGAAACTGTTTTTCGAACAACGATTTTGGGTTAAAAAACAATCGTTTACAAAAATTTTATTTGTTGTAAAAAATGTGATTTCAACTGTAAAAATAGTAATTTGTACGTAATAATGACGGTGGAAAAGCAATTTTATCTGTTGCAAAAACTATAAAGTAACAATTTAACATTGTAAAAAGTACGAACATTCATGCAACTCTAATGAGGACAGTCGATAAAAATTAAATAAAAGCCCCGTTCTTCCGTTTTGTCTTGCATAATAAAAAGTGCGTGTATTAATCTCGTTTCAAGTTTAAACAAAAGTATTGTACTTGCTAAAATGTGAAAGTAATTATCTGTGGTCAATTATATTAACGTTATACTGTCATTTCCGAAGCACCGTAAACCGCAGGAATATAATTGTTCGCGATAGATGTGAATCTGCGAATTCATCTCGTGCGTTCAGCGCTCAGGGCAAACTTGCGACTCGGTGATGCTGTACAGACGTGAAAGTAATTAATAATCTCATTAAGCGGTACGGTTCACTCGCTGCGGTCGTATTCTTGTTCGCGAACCTCAGCGACGAGTCTCACACAGTCGTATCATCTCTCTATATTATAATTACTAGCAGGTTATTGCGCCTCGCGCGCTTCGCGCGCTCGCATTGACTTTTCAACCATGTTAACGAATGGACGAATCGACGAATGGGCGAATGCCGAATATTTTATTCGTACGAAACGACGTGATTAGTATGATATTCAGCTGTAGATGCTGGCGCATAGCTACCAGGGCACACAGCAGCCCAAGTCATTGAGAGTTTTTGTCTTGCCAAAAAACTTTCTCAGTTAGCGATGAAACTCTTCTTTCCATGGTACATGATTGAGTACATGTACTCCGATTGACTAAGGGTTGGTTGAGAAATTCGGGGTTTTACGTCCTCTTCCCTCGTCACAAAAAACACAAAACCTTGTAAAAAAAAGCACAAAGTAAAAATTACAAGTCATTTTAAGATACTGGAGCGGTAAGACCTGAGGGACCCAAAGAGGATTTCCGGGGTATTGACGTTTCCGATAACTGTTAGTCGCGGCGGTGATGAGGCATTTTTGTAATGTCGATAAAAGGAACGAGAGCGCCCGAGCCCGGGGAAGCTCCAGTAAATAATAAATATAATAAATTCCAACTTATATAAATAATAAAATTCCAACTTATGAGACACTCGGTATATCCCTTTGGCCCTTACCCCTCCGAGTCGAGGGGTGGGCCGGGCAAGGGGGCAACGGTCACCATAGCAACGGTCACCATAGCAACAGTCGCCATAGCAACACGTACTTAGCTAAGATATGTCGAAAAATATTCTAAGTCCCTCCGGGGGGGCGGGATCCCCTTAGAGGGGCAGGGGAGGAGGGGATAGGGAAAGGGAAGAAGGGGGGCCCCTTCTTTAGAGGGACTTAGAATATATTTTTGCTCCCCACGGCGATGAGACCTTTTTAGAATATAAGCACTGTTGTATATGAAACAATTGAAAAGCGAGCGCGCGTACCGCGCGAGCGCGCGTACCGCGCGAGCGCGGGGAATCCCTAGTAGTATTATACGTCGTATATCTACAACGTTATAATATATGCGCCTCTCCTCAAAGATCTAACGGATTCATGTGATACACCAAAGTACAACGTATCCGAGTACTTTCAGCTACTGCTAGCCGAGTAGGTTAGTGATATTATTACGTAGTATGTAACTACGCGAGAGCGGGTAAACTTTCCTGCAGTGTAAAACACGGAAGAAAACCAAAAAATTCAATCGCCGTCTGCTAATATAAAAGTCTCTGAGAATTTCTAATTCTAGCGTTTTAATGGTGATTAAAACGAATTGCTGTACATTGAACATAAAATAAAAAGCTATTCACATTAAATTCATGGTAACAAAAGTCATTTTTCGTACAATTGGAATTCTTGAATTCGAATATTGAAAAACGGATTTTCACGAACGTCATGCAAAACCCTGGTGCTGTGAGATCTGTTTTTCATCGTTCCATTTTTTTATTTCTTTTTTTTTGTTCAAACTGTACCATTTTTATTTACATCGGAGTCTCTCTCTCAACGGGGCGCGAATCTGATTGGCTTGGCCTGCCGATGTCTATCGTATTGCCGATACTGATTGGTTTACGGAATTCCACCACACTTTCGTACCGCCAGGGGTACCCCTCGGTCGATCTCCGGTTCTAGAGATACCGTCCCGTCCGTCCGTTTCCCCTGCTGTCTCTCGATCCATCACTCGCCCATCCTCTCATTCAATTACCTCAACCGCATCACGCATCTTGCCAAGTTATCAAGTAAAAGCGACGAGCGTCGAATCGGATTACTCTGGCTTCGTCGGCAACGAGCTCGACTGCGGGTTTGTACCCTATGGATATCTGCAATCTCTTTACCTGACGCTTGCTCTGCAAGTGAATCCTCTGCACTGAAGTAGAACGAAACTAGTAGGTCGAAGAAATAGAATGTATTAATAGGAAATCGACGAATTACACACTGGTCGGTCGGCACGCTATATGCATGTAAATCTCGATATTATGGATATATAACTTTCGACTCTTAAAATACCGAATTAATGTGGTACATAAAAAAAATACATTTCTTCAGTAGTCAAAATTGCGCCCATGCCATACACACAATTTTTTATGCTGATTGCATGAAAAGTTCATGTCGTGTCACGTGTTCGCGAGGTTAGGGCTTTGACTGCTCTAACCTGACTTACCCGTGCGTAGAAAGTGATGAACATTACGCTTTGCGCATGCGTTGACGTTTCTACGTACGCTGGCACAGAAAGTGATTTTCTACGGACTGAACATAGGCACGAAAAGTCGAGCTTTTCGCGCAGGCAGCACAAAAATAGTACATTATGCTACGAGGGAGGGAAGCGCGTTATTTCCGCTGAGTTTGAAGCGTGATTTCTCGCTTCGCTTGGGTAGCAAACACACGAAGTGAAATCACGCGCTCCCGACCGCATAGCGTATTATAATTTTTTTTCCGACTTCGTTAAAATGACCACATTCTCATGCGTGCAACAATTCAATTGTACAACGACACATTTTTTAACTCCCGACTGTCGGGTAGGGCAAAAACGCGGGAGTTCTGAGTTTCACGGAGACTAGCAATTTCGTTATCCGGTAACAGAATTTCCAGAAACAGACTTAACAGAATTTAATACAGCGATTCTATGACGTACGGTCAATGTTGTTGTAACCGTGAATTTTAATCAGCTGAATATTAGTACAAATAAAAGCGTTTTACTGAATAGTCCTTCGAATATATATCCATCTTCTGCGATAAATTTTCTTCTATCTTATGTGTTACGGAGTATAGTGCAATACCGTATGGACTGTTGCGCGTCAGCCGCGCACAATTCTTAACGTAACCGAATGTTATTAACTCTCGATAGTTCGCCGGTTGCTTGATCGTTATAGACTCAAATGCACGGAGTGCTTCCATTCAAATTGTTTTTTTTTTTAAGATGGAATGATCTTGATGAACGAACTGCCGAGTGAATCAACAAATAACCGAGTTAAGAACACTCAGCAAAAAATTTGGAAAATTTTTCCGAAATATTGTTTTAAAAAGTGTCCACGTGACCTTCCAATTTCCATTAAATTAATCGGTCGCTCGGTGCTTTTACCTTTCATGCGATTGAATATCAAATGAAAAAGAAAATCGAATATTTGTAGATTCCGCGCGAGATGACTAAAGGTAACGTAAATTTACATTAGACGAGCAGTTTCATCGATGAAAATATAGTATATTTGTTCGCCAGCAAATTGATATTGCCTCTGGAGTATTCGTCTTCCCCTCCTATCACACATATATAACCGATAATCCCTCGTCTCAGTATGAGCACCCTATCTCAAGTGCAGTTACGCATTCAAGGGTAGAAACATCGTGCCCCGGCAGACTGCTAAGCAAACACACCATCCTCAAGTCCCTCGAGGAAGGTTGGACGACGGAGTACGGTGAGAGACCATCAGTGGTCTTTCTCCTTGCCGTAGTTCGATTTACGCAAATTCTCAACCAGTTTACTGAGAACGTTGGGGAGTGCGGCTGGTTAACCACTTCGTCATTCGGATGAGAAAACAATGAGCGAGCCGCTGGTCCAGGAGTTGCGCTGGCGTTAAGCTGGTGAGGGGTCTCAGAGGCTCTCTTTATACGTAACGTCACGGCGAGGAATAACCTAGGAGACGAAAAGACGCGCGATAAATCTTGAGGGTAGCTCAGCGAGATACCCGGGCTCGTTCTACTTTTTTTCTCATGGAAAAACATCCGTGGACCATCTCGTCCAGCTATATATTCCCTATTATACTCTTATAACGTCTGGATAGATACTGCTATCCATGCGGTACAGTTAATACCAACGTCCGCTACCGTGGATATAAGGTTCTCGTAAAAATACCGGACTCGAGTTTTACCGCACGAAGCCGGGCTCGTGAAAAGGAATTGCTCTCGTTAATCACAAAAGTTGTCTCAACGGGAGCTAAAGAAAGTGCATCGGAAGCTCTACGTGAGCATCTTGTGCAATACACGTAAGAAAAGAAAAACCAAAGCACTGAACACTTCCAATACTGTAAGCTGCGACAGTTAATTGGGCAAAAGCATATAAGCTCGATGAGGACAAATCAATAAAAATACTCTTGGAGAAAAATGAAGGAAGCGATTAAACATTTTGTAGCAGAAATCGATCATATACCACACAACCAGAAATAATTTGTCTGATTTCATTAAACTCATTTGAAGAATTTTTTTTCTTCTTTTTTTTTTTACTAATACTGATTTTTCTTGGGTGTGCGGCTAATAAACTGCTTCATTCAGAAAGAAATATTTACCATTTTTTAAAGTATTCTCATTTTTTTGCTATTATCACTAGAAAGGTATATTGTTTTTGTTTTTGTCGCATACACAACGAATTATTTTAGCTCCTATGAAGAAAGCCCATCAATTATTTCGTTCTTTTTCTCTTCCATTGCTCTACAGAAAATAATTATTTCAAACATTTATTTCTCGTCAACACGGTACTTTGTGCGCAATTCAGATGCGATAAAAATTCGCAAGGGAATCTTATAACGATGCATCATAAATATTTTAATGCCATTGAATTTGACGATCGTCCCTCGACGATATCCCGTCGACGCAATTTCTCGACGATAAATTCTGAGAACGATTTATTCGAATGCGCACGATATATAGCGCATATCACATACTGTGACGTGTACGAGAATCGTCGTGTATATTACGCCCGAGCGAACACGCCCTTGTGCCTCAACGGTGAAAGATCCTACCAGGTTCCTGGAGGAGGACTTCAATGCTCAAAGATTCTCGCGGCGGGTCTCCGAGACCGTGCACCGATATACTAGACTACCTGCTGGGTATGTTATTACCTCTCCACCGTTATCATCACGACCGTGAAACGATGATAATAATAGAAGCTTTGGAACTTCGTATAATTTTCAAAGAAATGGGTTTTCGTTTTATACTATACATATATCTATATAATAAATATAAACATCTTATGAATATCGAGTATTTCAAGGTTTCGTGAGGCAAACGAAAAAAGGGCATTTTTTTTAAACATCGAATGTAACATCGCATGTATATGTTACGAATTCGCACAGAATACCTTTTGCTTTTTTGTAGAGGAAGCCTTGTTTTCGAGATTTTCATGTCAGGACACTCAAAATGATCCAAAACGTCGAGAAAAGGGTATTCGCGAACTATGCATGTGCGTCTCTGACTGTATTTTCTTAGCATTCCAGCGACTGCAATTTTTTAAATATCGAGCCTGAATTTAAATCACAAATTGATTCTTCTTAAATATGGTTTGGAATTGAACTTCAAAGTCGTTGAAATCCTTCGAAGTGTTCAAATTTATAGTATTTCGAAGTTTTTAAAATTCGTATGTTCGCGTTCCAACCCGTGCAATTTTTCGGCACTTGCTATAACAATAGGCAAGGAGTGCCTATTAAAATGACCAGCGAAGCCTCTTCACACAGTTTTCGATGGGGATTCTCCGTAGCGCATGCTCCAAAATTTTTTGTTTTTTCAGCATTTACTTCGGTGTGCTTCCAACATCATGCGTAGTTAATTTGAAGTGGATCCGATGACGGGAAATATTTTTTTCAGCCTGCGGTTGAATAAAAATAGCTTTTTCACTGAATTTATCTTGTCGGACGTCCGTATCGCAGTGTAACTTTGGATCGTGCGAATCAATTTTGTTCTCCTTCGCAGGAGTGTTTTATCACATCATGACTATTGTGCACAAACATTTTAAAACTACTGCGAAGCCTTTAATGAGTTTTTCCAAAATAAAAATTCAATTTTTTTTCCGCTAAATGTCCGTACGGTGCTGCAATTATGAAGTCTACGAACCAATTTTTTTCTCTTTCACAGCATTATTTTATTCTATCGAAAGCACTATGCACGGCAAATTTGAAGAAATTCCGACGTCTTTGAACATTTTTTCTACGCATTTTTCCATTTTAAAATCAATTTTCTCTCGTCCAATGTCCGTACGGCGCTACAATTCTGAAACCTACGAACGAATTTTTTTCTAATTTTCAGCAATATTTCATTGCATCAAAAACACTATGCACAGCAAATTTGAAGACATTCTGACATTTCTTAATATTTTTATTCCACAATTATGTTTAGTTAGGAATTATTTTAAAGGTTATGTAATTTTAATTTTCCAAAAAACAATTTTTCATCATGTCAAAAAACAAAATTTGGTTGCGAAAAATAAAACACGAAATATCACACATTAATTGACAAGTATTAGCTCTTTTTATTTCGAAAACAATATATTTTCAACGAAAATCATTCACAATATTTTACAATACGTTATTCACATTCGTAATAAAAATCGTAAATTTCACGAGTGCACTGAAAAACTTAGTTATAATTTCACGAAGAATAATTACCGAATATCCAAAGTGATTGAAATTTGCCAAATAAAATTGAAAAAAATCGCGTCTATATATTTTTTTCCATTCATTCTATCTGTCAAACCTTGGAAGCCGACGACAATTCCATAGCAGACGTAATAAAGTTCGCAGACGCCACGACGTTGGTATTCTGTGGCAGGATCATTTGAAATTAAAAAAAAAATGTCAGCTTTTCTTTATTTTTTAATGTATATAACCTTAAATATTGGGAAACTGCAATTTAATTTTTTCAAATCTCTTTAAAATGTTTTCGAAACAAAACAAAAAATTCAAATTTTATTTCGAATTTTTCCAACCACCCTTCTACTTTCTTTTCAATTGTTTCAATATTCCTATCTTAAAACAAACAGGAGGTTCAGGTGAAACGCGCAGCACGACGTATAAACATATTCGATACGTAGCGCATAACCCGAAGTGTAATCACACTTGATGCCGAGCGCGTAGCGCGACGTGTACCCCCGTGAGCGCCCCAAAAAATGTCCCCTCGGGCCATTTTTCGGGGGGTTTGGGGGGCGGAGCCCACCAACAAGTGCCTCTGCGCTCGCAGGGCGCTGAGGCGCTTGTTAAAATATTGGATTCAGATTTCGACACAAGTAGACTGTGATGAAATATGGTTTAATATCGAAGTTGCCGTGGATTTGTCAAAGAGTTCAGAATTCATTGAAAATTGAATTATTACTTTCCACCTTTCACGAAGCTTTCGGTATGATATCTCATAGAGCCGAAATTAATTAATAGACTTTCTCTTCGAGGAAAAGGTGCTTTGTGAAAGATGGAAAATAATGACGAAGGCCCGAGGCCTTCAACTTTCTTTTTTCTGCAGCAAATATTTGAAATTGCTCAGCTTTATTCTTTGCATGTATAGAATAGACTTGAGAATAAATAATTTGTAATGAAAATTAAAATGTGAATGTTCTTGTTCTTGTTCATTTGCAGAATGGAAGATGCCATTAAAGCTCGTGGATTACGGATAGACGAGATATCATCAGACTCGATTTTAAACACGCCTACGTCAGTCTCGATCAGTCAGGTTGCACGGTGTTTGGTCGTAATCGAAGAGTCAAGCGGGTATCTGGTATCAACTACGAGACCGGCAGCCTTGATTGGGGATAGCCGGGGTGCCAGGGTGGCGATGCGACGATGAGTCCGGCTAGCGTGCAGGGGCAGCGCGTCACCCGACACCCCCGAATTGTCGGCTACGTAGAGTGTTCGTACTACGGCCTCAGTGTAATAGTGTTGCGCCCGAGATCGTCGACTGCTGTGTCCGTTGATGCTGCCACTGCTGCTGGGCTAAAACGACTGTCGGTCACCGCAAGCACCAGCATCAACACCCGAGCAATTCACGGGCCATGGACATCGACGAGACGAGAAACGGCACTGGCAACAGCGACGACGACTACACGAATATATACTTTATCGTCGGCGATCGGAGAGAAACCGCGAGCTTCCGGTCGGATCACGTCACCAATAAAGAACTCAAAGGTTTGTTTCTAATCTTTCCAATTGGTATCTCTTTTTCCTTCTATTTAACCGTCCGTAACGAGTTTTTCAAAGATGGACCGGCCTTCGGCAAATATTAGTTTCGATTTTGGAGCTGTAGAATTTGTGTGTTTTAATATACCTTAATTAACCTGCAAATCGACTCACGAAGTACAAAATTCTTTGAGATAAAAAAATTAAAAATAAAAGCTTAAGATTGATAAAATAAGAATTTTTTTTTTATTGACATTAGTTCAATAATATTAGACGAATGCATCAGAACAACAGAATAAAAAATTCGGTGACCCATATTCAAATTTTATCCGATATTTCCACACACGGTTTATTCTTCGAAGTTAATATCGCAGTTCTGACACATAAATCTTATCGAATATACAGATTAAAGTAGCAATTACAGCTTCGAAAAAAAAAAGTACGACCAAAGCCATTTCCGTGTGCTCGCAACATGCGAGCTCGGGGAATCGAGTACTCGTAGCCCGGAAAAACTTTCAACCCTTAATCGCAGCTGTCCCGTACTACTTTTTTTTTATTGCCGCTACTTTTAAGAGCTGCTATCAGAAGTTGCATCATTGCCGGTCGTAAAAACTCCGGAGATGTAAAAACGTATCAAAGCCATTTCATACGACGGCGCATTCAAGGATCGTTGCATCCGCTAACTTATACATTCGCCAAGATTCGCTTTATAATCATAAGCGACGAACGCTCGCTTTTACGCAATTTTTTTTCAGATTCTTCAACCTCCTTTTTTTTGCCTCTCATGAAGCTCTCAACAATTTTTTGCTTGCTCTCCCTTTGCTCTCAAGTTATTCGATCACTATCGTAATTATGTTTACTCGTATACTTCGCTCTCCCTCGACGTGACTTATCTACGAGGCGAGCGCCCGCCATCGCCAAGGAATCCCAATTTCGATATGCTAGGATGTTCAACGAGCTTTGAGGGTGGATTTCATCGACCTTTGGTAGCTCGATCCTCATTTAGTCCTTCACGAAGAAAAAGACGCAAAATCATGAACCCTCGTTACACGAATATCTCTTGTGTGGACCAAGAGATCAAGCGACAAAATAATAAAAATCTGTTTGTTCGATAAGCAGCATCGTAAATAAACATTATATCAAGCACATGATTTACCATCCAAATCGCTCGAATTAATCACAAATTCTATTTCATTCTATTGTCCGCAAAGATGATTGAATCTTTTGTCCTCGCGGATTCGTAAATCGAAATGGTCTAATGTAGAGCCGTGAAATTACACGTTGAATCGTGAAAGACGATGGATGGATACGATTTGTCAGAGATCAACAAAAGACACGAGACGTCATTCAATCATCGTTACAAGGACAGTCCGAAAGATTCTGATACTCATCTAACGAGTCTCAGGATAAATGTTATCAAACGATCGAAATCGATATTGTTTAATCAGTTTTCGAGATTCCGCAGTTGACGAAATGTACTTTTTTTATATTATATATTGTAAATTCTGTATACTCGGGGAAAGCAAGGATGGTTCCGGTTAGGGACGCCCGGCATACCGACTTTGAGGTAAGATTAAAGGAGAGTATGGTAGGATTTCCTTGCGGTACCCGATAAAAGGATTAAAACAAGCTTTTGGTCATAGCCCGACCGAATGCACGCAATATATTTGCGTTGATAATTAATTTGATATTCGATCGCGAGAGGAACTGAGGAGATTCAAGAAAGGGTGCAAATAACTGGAAAAGCGAGAGAGGCCTGGATAGAGAGCGAACGGCTCATACAACACGGTAGTTGTTCTATTCTCTTGGGCGCCTTATAGGTGTTTGTAGATTCTCTTGAGTACAATATATGTACGGGCTGGAGCGTATATTACTTACTATAGTAAATAACTGTATCGATCGGTGAGTAGGTAGAGAGGCGACGGGGCCGAAACGAGGATCGATTCCTCGCCGCGGACATCTATTAATGCACTTCCCCATCGCGCCTGGCGGCACCCACCGTGCGAAACTCCGTTCTACTCCACTATATGCTATAGTGTAAGCTATATATACATATATCTTTGTATATACTATATATGACACTGTACCGTAACAGAAGGTAGAATAGAACACGGGATTCGGCGGAAATTACGAAACCGCGAGGGAGAAAGCCCGACGGGATGTTACAAGGCTGTGTGTGCCTCTGTTCCCGATGCCGTGCTTACCTCTATACGTCATCCTCTCGGCATAGAAACTAATCTCTGCACCTTCGAGAACTCTAGAAACAAACGGATCCGCCTGTAACGGCATAGAGCTTTATAGAAAGCGCGGTAGTAATGCGGATCATTTCTATGAATCTTGCAGTGACAACGGTGCTGCTATGGTTGTCGTTCTCCGGCACCATCGCGACGAAGTAATTTAACGTTAATTACAACCATGCTAACATGAGTCCTAGAAATACATTCGTCATAATTTTCTTTCGCCCACTATGTTATTAACGCTAAAAAACGATTACTCAACCAGTTTATTGTCATTTTTAACTCCCGAATGCCCGCCAGGGCAAAAAGACGGGAGTTATGCTTTTCGCCGCGATGCGCGATTTCGTTATCCGCAATGTTCTCATAAACGGCTAAAAATGACTTGACCAAATTTGATACAGTATTCTATGACGCACGGTCAACAATGTTTTAAAAAAATGTTAGTCTATTGAGTATTGATAGAAATAAAAGCGATTTATTAAATAGTGACTCGAATATATCGAAGATTGAGCGCCATTTTCTGCGATATATTTTTTCGACTCCCGGTGGCTCACAAGGCGCTCGATCTCTTTGCGGTATAACCTCGAATACGCGGAGGTACAGGTCTCGGTGAAAGCATCATATCTAAAAATAATAAAATAAAAAAATTTTACAAAAATTTAAAAAACTCCCGACTGCAAAAAGAGTGAAATAAATAGAACATTATGCTACAAGGGAGGAAAGAGCGTGATTTTCACCGAGGGTGAGGTTTGCTAGCCCGAGCGCAGCGAGGGCAGCACTCACACGAGGTGAAAATACGCTCCTCCCGGGCGGCATACGATACTTTTTTTCCGACTGTGCTAAAAATCGACCATATTTTTATGCCTGCAACTGACTGGCGGCACAAATTACCGATAAGAGAAACTAGGGCCGCGATTCAGGAGCGGTCGATTGATCCATATTTTTTATTTATGAATAAATAAATCAAAAAATCAAAAAATTTCAAAAAAAATTCTTTAAAAAAAAAAATAAAAAAAATAAATTAATTGATTATTTATTTATTTAATGTCATACGCGGCTTCATTTACTTTTACTCCCGCTGGTCAAAAATAGCTAACTTTAGACCCGCGTTGCAGGCATGAAATTGGTCTTTTTAGCGCAGGGGGGAAAAAAAATTAATTATTCACATGTTATAGTCGAGCGATTTCTTCGTCATTGAGTATATAGAAATCCCCCGACTATAACATGTGAATAATTATTTCTTATTTCACTCTTTTTGCAGTCGGGAGTTTTCAAATGTTTGTAAACATTTTATATATGCATGTTTAATTTACTCCGAGTCTTTCATTGAGTTAATTAGACTGATTGATCCTTTTTCTTTCCGATAATTAGTCGCATGTAGTATACTTATCTGTTGAGAAAAAAAATAAGAAAAATACACAACTCAAACATGTGTTTTTAGTAACGGGTCGGAACGATCATAGAAAATGAAGACGATCTCATCTCTGGATCCAGTTTCCCTTAGGTGGCTCCCATTAACTTCCTACGCGGTATATTGCCCTTAGACTGAACCACCTCATTCATCCCTCAACTCTCGTACGTGGCTCGTGCTTCTCATCACCGTCATGCGAACCTTTACTGGCCGAACTTGCCTCCGAGGTGTTTTCTTCACTCCCACGAGACTCGAACTTTCAAGCATGAAGGGAGCTAAACTTTTTGACTAAATTACAGTGTCATGCTACAACATTACCTGTGGGATATCTAATACACAGCTTTTACGCCCGGGACACGTATCATAACTTATCGTAAATACATGTTTAAAGCTCTATCGTGCTTCTTTCTACACTGAATGTAAAAAGCTTTAAGCTTTAGTAAAAGCCTTTTAACGATACTTCCTCTAGGAAAATTTATCGTCCATCGGGCGCATTGTAGCCACTGTTCGTGCGGTTAAGTAAAAAAAAAATTATTAAGTAAATGAGGCAAAAAAGCAGATACTATAATCACGAATATATGTGTACGCGATAGTTGTACGTATATATCGAACATCTTGCAGTCTTATCGGACAAGTGAGTGTGGGTTTAGTTCCTTCGCGAAGCTTTTCGAGGGCGAAAAGACCAACTTTGTAGCTGCGTAGGCTGGGGATAGCAGATGTCCGATAAATTGTTGCATAATATAGAAAAATATTTTCATTTAATTTCTCCATCCCGTTTATTATCGTTATCGTAAGGACACCCACTCACTTCGATTGTCCTACATATTTCGGAACTATGAGAGCTCTGGGAACTCGGAGATTTTTCATTATTTCGTGCGACAAGGAAAAGCGAACGATATCGCTGTCGGGAAAAATGTTATGAGTAATATATAAAGTTTGCAATCGAAGACCTCTCCCATTTCTATTTAATCACAAATTGCTGGCGGCAGTCGGGCGAGCGAGAGAATATTCGTAGCAAAATGGATTATGTCGGACGAGATCCTGAGCTGCATTAGAGATTTTTTTTTCTTTTACAGAGAAAATCTTTTTCCTATTAAAACATAAAACAACTACCTTGTTACGAATAAAGCTTTTTTCTTTCCTGTCCGAGATTGTGACGGGAAATAATTCCGTGAATCTTCGAGATTTATCGAACTCCATTGTAATGAGATACACACTTTTTTATTTTTCTTCTTCCATTACTTTTGTTCTTAATTCGGGAAATACAGAAGGTTACATTTTCAAATTGAACTTGTTATCAGTTTTTGCGCCAAAATGTATAATCATAAAAAAGTAGCGGAAAACGTATGGTGCAGCGATTCTAGAATAATATCCTAATGAATTATATTTTTTCCGAAGTCCCAAGATGTCGATAAATTTAACATTTTGATTCTTGTCTTTGTTAAACTTCTCAAATTAAATTTAAAAATACTATTTTCGATTTATCTTCGCTCGGGTGTTGACATCGTCTATATATTCAGACAAATGTGTGCACTCTGCAAGCTAAGTAGAGATTGCTTTGAACGAGAATACAATTTTCTATATACCCACATTGTATAGATATTTGGTCTACTCGCGCTCGTTGCACGCCAAGCGCACGGCGAGTATCGATTGGAGAAACTCCGAAGTAGCAAGAGAGTTCTACAAGGGTTCATCGGTGAGTTGTAGCAACAGTGGTCTCTGCTCCTGTACAGCGTTGGGCCACTAAAACTCCCCGCTCCGGGAACGAAGCTCCTCGCCCTTTCCCCCTGCGTACCGGTACTCCACCGCACAAAGGTTTTAAATCATTATTTTTAATAACAACGATTGCAAAAAACCGCTGGTCGAAGCGGTACATGCGGTCGGCGGTCTCGAGACCACCGGAACGCAATATCGCTGCTCGTCCTCTTCCCATTTACGTAATATTTCATACATAGAGACTGCGTCTTTAATGGAACAGTGAAAAGTTATCGTGCAAAAAAAGAAATTAGTTGTGAATGAAATAAATATTGCAACGTATATGATGCAGTAGCGTATATTGACAGTGACATAACTAAAAACTATTATTTTCAGACAATATCCGAAAGTAATCTAAGAGAAGGGAAGGGTGCAAGAAAAAATCGTTGAAAGACTGGAAGAGGTGGAACGAAAGAATGGAAAAAAAATGGGCCAACAGTACTCTGGAGCTCGTCAGAGCGACCGAAGCTTAACTTTAGGGGTCAATGACCCGTGCGCACGCGCTTTCATTTCCAATCGCACATTATTCGAGTTCAAACCTTTTAGTAATATTAAAATGACGATTTCTCATTTCTTAAAGAGACGCACTCAAGCACTCATTATTAATTTCATCAACTACGGATAATGAGTAGTTTACGAACAATTTCTTTCGGCTCTTCTCTACCCTCGGTGGATGGCAACGAGTTTTCATGTGTATCTAACGGGTATAACGTTGGCTACGTGACGAGTGGCCATTCTATTTTTGTCGACGCAACGCAAGCTACGGTGTAATGATTTTACTATTTTCCTTGAGCAATGAATTAGCAATTAGTCTCTCGATGCGTCGAGAGACCATTATCAGCCGCGCCCCTGTGACCTTCGCCTTCGAGTTATTATAAGTTAAAAGTATCGTCTTCGTTACTCTGTTTCTTCGTACTGAAACAATCAGTCGATTATAGCGCGGATTGAACCTTTAATTTTACCACTTTATGATTGGTTTTTGTCAGCTTCGATGTGTTCATCCTTGATATCGATATCACGCAATCAGCTTTTTTTCATTAATAATAGTAACTTTTAATGGATTAACTGCAGTCTTGCCTTCAATCTTTCTTCGGCAAATTAACATTTTTTTATTGTTTCTACAGTCTCTTTTTTCAAGAACTCTCATTTTTTTTCGATCGTTATTATATCCATATACATATATGTATTTGGGGTGTTTCTGTAACTTATTATATCTGCCTCTATTTTTATTTCTTAGACATTAAGGTTTTTTCCTTTCTTTTGCTTCATTCCGTTGGATCACAACGACGCTATTCACAAAGTCGAAATCGAACTTACTGTAATGTCCCCTCCTCTCTACCTGCAGCGACGGGGGTTGTCAGGGGAATCGTTCCGGTATTGCCTGCGTCGAAAGAGTTTGGTTTCTGCGAAAGCTTCGAAGTATCCCGGGGCGACTTCGAGTGACGCTTGCTTAATTGGACGGCCTCCTTCACCCTGCTCTTCGTCCCATTTCACTCGCCACATGTCTCCGTACTGAGCCGCGCCGAGAGGTGAGATAAGCGAAAAAAGCACATGCGCGACTGACATTGACGAGAAATTCAACATGGTGCGACGATTCACATGCGATCCGTATATTAATCTTTCGCTCAGGTTCGCCGCCAAATGTTCTTCGCCGTTGTTGCGATGCAGCAGCACAATCTCGGAAGTTGTTATTTTATTTTTCTCATCGCGTCTCTCGTTGAATCCGTGCGCGTAACTTCACCAATCGTTGATTTCTTTATTCTGACGAAATTGACCAATGAAAAAAATGCTAAATTCGGCAATAGCAAAACAGTATTTACTTCACATTCATTCTAAGTTAACCATCCAACTTGAGTGAACGAAGCGTTCACTTTCGACATTCATAGAGTTACCCACTCGAGCCGCCGTTAATTTTTGACCCCAGGGCTACGGACTGACGAGCTCGCGCCAGCCTACATCTCGTTCCAATGATATTGGCCTCAACAAAATAATGAATAAATTGAGCGGTCGACAATAAAAATATAATCGTCCGCCGTACATCCATGATTCACGTTTCATTATCCTATTAGAGCCAATGAACGGGGTAGAAGATAGCGAGTGGCCGGCGCGGCATGATTCCCCTCTCACCCAGCTGGTGAGTCCCTCGACGTAAGGCCAACTCGCTTTTTTCGCGTCTCCGTATCCCGCGATATTTCTTCGTCGTGTTCCATCTCTGTCTGTCGTTTGAAACAAATACACGTTTTCTCGAATCTTTTGTCTCGTCTATCTTGTCTGTGTGCCGGCGTAGTTCTCCCGTCGGAAGAACGAGAACGATCATCTCGCGTGTAAACGAACGTACAAGAGGCGTGCGGGATCGCAGTATTCGTTGGTTTTACGGTCCGAATGTTTTCCGGGCTCGTGGCTCGACCCCGGGGTCTCTTCCTTTCTCGATCTATCTATACGTATTACAAGGCGATCGCGAATACTCTGTGCCGAGTTGACGAAGAAGACCGAACGACGCGACTATCACGAAGGACGCGTTGCCTTCTATACAACTCTTTCTACTGTCGTAACAGTAGGTACATACGATGGTTTAATCCCCCGTGAGTTACCAACACCACGCTGTCGGACCTATGTTACTTACGGTTAATTGCGGCAATTCCACTCGACATCGGCGTCCGATCGTGCCGTACGGATCGACCAGTATACAAGGAGCTCATAAATACCACCGGCACTTGAGACCTCATGGGTTTTCTCTGCGAGAACGCAAGGTTCATCGTTGATTCTCGGCTTCTTTTATACATCGGCCGATCGAACGCTCCAGCCAACTTCTCCTTTTATCGCCCTTTTGGAATCGATTAGAGCCGCCTATCAAAGTTGACTCGTCGCAAACGGAACATCCACGCTTGTACGATAATGCCAGTTCGCTTTAGCTTCGTGACGTCTTTTCCGAGACTAGTCGGTTAGCGATTTCCGTGTCGCCGCAAGTTTTGCAGTCGTCTTGGCACTCGACTGACTGTTTTCGCTTAGCGCGAGGTCTCATACAACTCAACTTAACTAAGTGATGCGTAATCTTATCACAAACGTACTCCGATAATGTTCTTGCGTATTTCTACTCTCAAAATTGGTGGTCTCAAGAAGCGCTTTTTTTATACGCAAGTTTTTGATAAATGAAGCTATTGTCGGCGATCATGGTCATCAGATGGTCATATTCCATTTCCCGCGCTGTCTTATTTTTATATTTCATTCGGAAACTATCTCGCAAAAAGTCGCCCAAGTTCGCATCAGATTCATTTTTTGTTTGCCGCACGAATTCCCGAATTGCCTACATTCATAACGGACGCATATCAGACGTGAATCTCTCAAATGGACCTTAAATTCAAGCGTTCGGAGTGAAACAGGTATCCTACAATTCCTGCATCGAGTGGGATTACCAGTTGGGATCTGACGTTTTTTCATGGAAAACTGAAAATCAGGAAACTACTGCACTATCATAATAAAACTCAAAACGCAGCTTAACTTAACGCTGCGCTTTTGCTTGAGTTTATAGCAAAATGCAGCTGTACTGCGACAACGCGATTGATTTTGAAATTTCGACACGAGTTCTCAGTTCTCATGTGTTTGAAGTAACGGGATTCCAAGGCACGCGGTGAAGACGAAATTAATCGGCGACAACTGGTTTCACGTAATGTATTCAATGTTTTGAATCCAGGAATTGGTTATAACAAGATAACGAATCTATTTTTAACTTCACGGATAAATACAAGCGCGAAGTATGTGTCGTAAAGAGTTACAAAATCTATTTTGAAGTTGACCCAACCATTAGTGACTAATGGCTGGCAAAAATAATTTAAAAACTCAAAAACTTTCACTTTTTTGTGCCGTGGAAGGAGAAGCTTTCAAGCATATGTATCACGCATTCTCGTTAGTTAGTTTTTGCAAATAACAAAATTCGTTATATAATTGTTTAAAGGTTACCATCCTCAGTAGTCATGTACGGAGGGGATTCATGCATAAATTCGCCGAACGAACCCTATAACGATTAACTCGTAATAAAAAAATGTGGTTATCATAGACTGAATAGTCGATTTTTCCAGCCATAAAATATCTGCGTGCAAAAGTTAATACTTTTTTTTTTCAACAAACTAAACTTTTAAACACCCCTTTGAAAATACGCTATTATAACCCTTTGAATTTATGTATTCTTTGTGTATATATGTTTGTGTGTGTAAATATGTTTTATACAGCGACTTATTGATTTGCATTTAAATGCGTTTCATTATACATTGCGTCTCCAACGGTACCTGAAAGATACCTCCGTGAAATATGGATACGAGAAAAAAATGTATAAGTAGTCTTTACTTAATTCCCTTCGCGATGCCTAAATGGAGTTTCATAATGGCGCGATTTTTGCAGTAAATAATTTAGATCTCCCGGAACGCGGCTAGCCGAACGGAGGGCATACGCGCGCGATCATATATATGCCGAATTAACTCGCATATAAATTGGTCTTTGAAGAGCGCGTACGAGAGCGTATACAGACCTCGAAATGGTGCATGGCCCCCCATATATACTATCCGATGCTGCAGCTGGGATTGCTTGCAGTACCTAAACTCGGCTTTGCACATAGTCATGCCAACGAGAGATATTCTCGGTTTCCTGCGGTATCCGTGGAATTTAGCGTTACGCTCAACCGCGCACGATCTTCAATATGATTTCACTATTCTGTCGTTTCTCCGACACATTTCCATAGAAATCTCGTACACCTCGTCGTTTTTTTGTGAAAATCATATTCAATAATTGTCTCAATAAAATTTGTGAATACTTTATTTGATCTATACCTCTTCGCGAGTTTTCTGTAATCGCGTCTCCAAGTACCTTCGCTCTTATTGCTTCCACAGGTTCGCGTACTGTGGACTGAAGGCTCTTTTTTTCATATCGAATTTACACAATTCCGATGCCCGGCAAGAGAACGAACGATGAGCTCTCGCGCGAAGCTACGGCAAAAATGAAAAAAATACGAGTAAATATGATTTTCTACGGAATTGACGTATCGCGATATAAGATTCTCGTGTGAATACGTGCGCGCGTGTATATGCGACGCAAAATCTGCATGAGGATCTTTTCTTGGAATCGGATTGAGAATGCCGGAGAGTCCGCGCATGTATACCATACACGCGGAGATATACTGTAAAGCTAACAGAGAAACGGATTTTGACTATTGTTGCAGAAAGCGTTTGTTGCCATTGATAACATTCCGTTCGTATAGTATCGCTTGGCTATACCACGATTGTTCAGCTTCATGGACCCCCTTGTGTCTTGCCGCTTCATCCGTTTCGTTCCGCATCTTGGTGTAGGTGTACATAATTTATGGAATCTGTCCCGCCCGGTATTATCGGGATTACCACTAACGGGATCTTCTCTCGCTCGGTCGCCGACCGAACTCATATAAATAATTCGTAGGGGGGTTGGACGAGTGAGATGCCTGCCTTGGCGTCGACCGAGCCACAACGAAATTGATTCGAAGTTTCGAGATCAGTGGAATTGTTGCACACCCCTTTGCGCGCATCAGTCGCGAGAAGAATCCATCAACGTATTGCGATAGAACACTGAACGCTATATAGCGCATGTTTTTACCTCACGATGTTCCCCCGATAAGATTGATTGTCTGTGGCTCGAACGGAGCCGGGAGAACCGTGAAAGCTCTATATGGACTACACCTTCCCTCGTCTGAGCATCGCCCGGGCTTATCGGAGTCTGGAAATTAAAGACGAAACAGAGATCCTTCGGAATCGCTCATCTATACACGCAGAGAAGGATCTGATGAACATAACCATGGCATCTGAAAAAAATTACTGTGCTGCTACGCTAAAAATAAAACTTTGCTCGTCCTTTCTTTCGATGCAACTACATTTATTTGTATTCTAAGGACTCGCTAAGTTTTTTTTTTAATTTTCACTTGGCTCATATGATTTTTGATTAATTTAGGAGTTTTTTATTTTCACAAAACTATTTAAACTACTTGGCGATATTTTTTACATTTTTTGCAAAAAAATGTTTTTTTTTTTTAATTTAATTCCTTTTTTATTTATTATTTTTTTAATTATTTATTAAAAAAAAATGTTTTATTACTTGATAACGTTAAGAATCCGCATGATACGATTTTTCTTGTATCACACGCACAACATTTATCAATTAAAATGACCTCTCGCCCGCAATTATTTGAACAATTTTATCAGACGAACGACCCATTTTTTTAGCCGCACGAGAGGGTCTTTTTTTTAAACTAATTTTCACAAAAAAATGAAATTATAAATAACCTTTAATTAACCTTCTTTTCGATCACTCAGTGTGAGCGTACTATTTACGGATCGCGGATTCCGATATTACTAGTTGCTGTATTCACGAACTGACACTTGGAAAATAGCAAACCGCTGATCGTTCGTTCCGCTTATACCGTTTTGTATGTACGGCACACGCATGGACGCACTAACGCAACACACAGGCATTGTGGGACATCGGAAAAACAACTGACAGTTGAAAAAATCTCTGAAGAATAATTTTTATAATGAAAGTGAGGATTTTTCGGGCGATATCGCGATATCTCATCATTTCGCGTACCGATCGGGCTGATTCCAGGCGCATTTTAAAGCGTGTATTCGATTTATATCATGAAAGTATTTTTAAAATTTAGATCCGATGTCTCGTTTCCGAGAAAAAAAATGTCACCGTTTAGGGGGCACGATATTGGCGTATAAGGACACGGTCGCTCGACGCGCGCGGACTCACCGCGCGGACTTTTAACTTTTTAAACTACTTGGCGTCGAGACGCTACCGCGTCTCTTCATACCGAACGTGAAACACATTAATATCGGTGACTTTTGTATTTTTTAATCAATTGTTTTGTCCAAAAACAACGTTAAAGTTTGATTTAGCTGATGGGAACAAATATGAAATAAAGTGTCGGAGTCTGTTCTCAGCGGTAAGTACTCCGTGTATGGATGTTGGACTCGTAAACGAAAACGTAACACGTAACTGTTAATTAATTTGAAGGCGGTAAAGAAAGCATTTCTTCTTAGTACATTATTCCAACAATATTGTGGCTTTAATTGGCTTCTCGACATGCGATCGCGGCGATGAAGCAAGAGGGGTTTTTTATTTATACCATCTCCCTTATATCGTCGGCTGATAATATATTTCTCCCCTCCTTCGTGAACGAATAAACTACCCCAGAAGCTGCGGTGTAAGCGAACGCTTTTTCTTCCTCTTGCTATGAACTGTTATGATTCCTTCCACATTCCTCCTTTTGCTTCTGATCCGTAAAGCATCTGTTTCGCCAACGCGCTTCTCTCCAGCTCCCTTCTCGTTATCGCAGAAGCAGCGTTAAAGCCTGTGGAGTTACACAACTCGCGCCATTACAGGCACAAAGAGAAACAGTCGTAATTCTGTACAACCGCAATAGTAACTCGTCGTTATACGCGCCGTTGTAACTCGCGTATACGCGTGGCACGTAAGCACCCTCTGAAAATCCGGAGCGTTATACAGATTGCTTTTTTGATCGACAATTCTATTTCCTGTTTCCGTTCGTTGTACACACACTCGACCGACTTCGATCGCTTAATACCGCTTTTATTAATTCAAAGTTCAAACTCTGCCAGTTCGACGGAATATGAAGAGAGTGGGAGCCAAAGGCCTGAGCTGTTACGTCCCGCATCTTTTTGCGAATTTTCCGATGGAAAATTCCCGAAGCGAAACGAGACGAAACTCTTCTTAGCAACAGTGCATCGCTGAGCTCATCTGGGGTGCTATTTCACACTTCAGCTGCACTTCCGCGATGCGCTGCAAAATTGTACCCGCCAATATACTTTTAAGTATCATTCTCGAATTTACAACATCCACCAGGTATAAAGTTTCCGGCACGTTCAGCGATCACAAGATTTCTGCGCGTGGCGTGGACTTCGTACCTCAAAACTGTCTCCGATCGATAAGAATCAGTCTCTAGACAGCAACAATCAAAGATAGATCAGTCTAGAGGTCTCCGCAACATCGTATCACATAGGTCTATAAATCTTCGTTAGTTAACATCCAGTACTGCTACAAAGATAGTAATAATAGTACCGGGCATGTAACATCGCGAGTCCGTTCCAAAGTGCCTACGTCAGTTCGAGTAATTAAAAGTGGAATATATACAAACATATAGACTCGATAGAGACGTTAAATAATCGTAAAGTTCGACGGCTCGTGTTCCAGCATCCTAGTAAATAGCTAAGTGTAAGAACCCCGCCGGGAGGATGAAACAACGATCGTAAGTAGGAGAGTTGTAGTTGTATATGTGTGTGTATGGATGTCTGAGTGTGACTTTTCCTGTCAATCTCTTTTTACTCTAATTCATGAGTTATTCAATTATTCGGAACTAAACCGGTTCAATATATTTTTGTATTATTATGTTTGCTAAATTCTTCTTTAAGGCTTTTTATTTTGAGCCCTCTCACCTTTTTACAGGTATCGAGAAACGGAGTCCGTCTAGGGACGGACCATAGCGCCCACGAAAAAAAATAACTCCGCGTTTCTGGCGCAGAGATTTGTTTACAGTGAGCGAGAGCGAGCATAACTTCCTCCCTCGCATGTAACAGAGCCAAAGTTAATTGACCGGAATCGCGTTTTACGCACTATACACTTACAATATATAACACATTTTACTTCATAGAGTCCCACGTATTTCGGTTTGCGCACAGGGAATCATCGTTGTTGGATGCCGCGTGGCTGCCAGTTTCCGAGGCCATTTTTTTTTAAATCCCGACTACCCGCCGGTCAAAAAACGGGAGTTATGCACCCAGAAGAATATTTGTTTGATTCAATGAGAAGTTATTAGGAGCAAAGAATAATTTCTTAGAGTCCGAGAAAAATTTTTTCCTTCCTAATAAATTTTCATTGAATGAAATAAATATTTTTCTGGGGGTGCGTTTCACCGTGAAATCTCAGTTTGCGCATTTTTTTGGGATCCGATGTTCTCCGAAACGACAAAAATGTCTTAACAAAATTTGGCACACCTTCTCTTCGTGCCGCGGACTGTGTTGTTTTTTAGGTTTTATTATGATCAAATGCGATTCGGTAGAGATAAAGCCGCTACAAAATAATGCGCTCGAACATATGGAAATTTTGTCGATATACCATTATTGCCGCTATTATTGTTGTGCTTTCTTGCGCCGAGTTCCCTGTTAATAAATGAATAAATACGCGCGACGACGAATACAAGTCACGAATAAACTGTGAAATTTTCTAGCATTCATTTACATATGGATGAATGTACTTTTTACTTCCGCACAAGAAGCTTTGTTTTAGTGAAGATTTTTTTTTTAATTTTCATGTAAACGTGTTCAGAATGCTCCAAAAGTCGAAAAATCGAATTTAGAAAAAACTTCCGTCCGTTTGTGCGCATGCGTGCGCGTGTGTGTATGTGTGTGTGTGCGCGCATAATTTGACCTCATACCTTGAGAACGGTTTGAGATACCAAGCTGAAATTTATCCCACATGTTGAGGAGACAAGTCCCCCCCTTAGTTGGTCTATTTTTTAACATAATCTAGGCAGTCGTTCAGTTCTCACGCCATTTTGAATTTTTCCAAAAAGTCTACGAGGTCGACTCTTACATTTTTTGATATTTTGGGCTGAAATTTGGATCAAACATATTTTCTTACACCAGCAGCATAGCACTGATAAAAAAACTGCGTAAATACTAATGAAAATGACTAATCACAAAACGAAGCTTCGTGAGGAAGCCAAAAATGATTAACCTACTTTCCTACAAACGGAGCTGAGTAAACTGTGACAGAAGAAAGAGAGGAAGCAACATGCCAATGTAGTTGGCAGCTTTTAATACGTTACTTAATAAAAAAATCGACGACTTTTTTTTATTATATCCATGTTTTTTGTTCTAATTGTTCGAACAAAACGCGACTCTCCTTTCGAAATTATTCACGGTAAATTTCAAATTTATTTATTTAGAGGTGAGTCTTTTTTTGTTTATATTGATTCATGAAAATGTGTTCGAGGCAATATTTCAGTGGTTAACTTCATTACTGCAAAATAACGCAGCGACTTCATCGCTGCAGATTTAACGCAGTGACTTTATCGCTGAGAAAAATTGAAGCAATAGCTTCATTATTGAGATATTAACGCAACGGCTTCATTGCTGTGGATTCATCGCAGCAGCTTCATCGCTGCAAATTGAATGCAGCGACTTCATCGCTGGAAATTTATACTTCATATTCAGTAGCGATGAATTTCAAATTTTTGACTTTAAAATTAAAACAAGAATTAATATTCAAAAACAAAATAAATAGAAAAACAATTCGTCAAAACGGATGGTAAGATTCTCATTCTAAAAAGGATGACAATAAAATAGTTTTATAAAAATTAAAAAGAGAGTGAAAAAAGAGTGAAATAACAAATAATTATTCGCATATTGTAGTCGGGAGATTTGTTCGTTATTGAGTGTGGGAATCTCCCAACTATAATATGCGAATAATTACTCGTTATTTCACGCTTTTTTCAGTGGAGAGTTTTTCAAATTTTTATACAATTATTTTTTTCAGGCACGAAACTCTACTTTTTCTATTAAGTTTACCTTTTTCTTGGTGCATACACTGTTTGCAAAATAAAATAAACGAAATTGACAACGTATGACATACCGACCAAGATTTTAAGGTGTACACAAAATTTTCAACCGTATCAGTCGAGATAAAAAAAAATACAGGGGTGAATGAAACTTCCTGCTGACCGCAAGTTTCCATTGCCCGCCCAAACGCTGCTTTTACTACTGATTCAAAGTGTGTCAAGTGACTTCCCCTACCATCGCAAAATTCAAATGTGTTTCGATACTTTCGAACTCACTATGCTCGGCTCCAAAATCAGCGTAAATGTAATTCCTTGCCGTGTGTCAATCGCGAGGGTTCCATATCGCAACGCTCGTATTTATTCACATTCACGTTTTACCGCTACAATGCTCTAATTGAGTGACTGCAATACACTCACTGTATTCCGCAAAACCCATAATATATATTGATGTTCCGGATGTATACATTGTAAATATTGTTTGCCTGCACAGTGGGGATTCTACAATTCCAGTTTAATTAGCGTTTCCCATTCAAATGGGTTTGCGTGGGTGCGGCAACCTAACCCGTTCCCTTCATGTAATCACAGCGAGCGATTTTCAACGAGTAAATGCAACATCCCATGGTCGCTATAGTTACGTTTTACTGTATACATTGTATGGTGAACCATGAGCAAATTCTCTTATATGTTTAGCGTGCATGGAGGGCGGCGGCGGGGGGAGGGCGGGGGGGCGTAGTGGCAAATACCTGACTTAATGGCAAATTCCTTCTTCTCTGCGATTGGACTGTTTAATTGGAATTCACCGCAGGCATACATTTGATTTGCTGCAAGTCCTTTTCCCAACCTCTTCTTTTTCAACACTTTAACAACCTGCGTGGAAAAAACTCCGTGTCCAATTACAGTTTTGAGATATTTTATAACAAAAGCTTGTTACTCATCATGATGCGTTTCTTTCACACAGAGCATAAATGCATTAACAGAAAATAAATTCCAAATCGGTGGTGAGAAAAATCATTTTTGTCGCTAACAATCTCTCGTATTGCATTTACCAAAGAAAGTGAACGCCCTCATGGTGTTTCACGCTTGAACGTCCAACAAAGCATCTAATATCTGTGGATGTAAGGGAGCGATTTTGGGGTAAAAGTTTTCATCATCGTTGAAGATGTAGGAGGGGTATCTATATATATATAGGTGTATGAAATCTCCGGGATATATGGACCTCCTAGAACATTTTTCCTTTGATCAAAGGGCTGCCTGCACCAGCGGAAATCTACACCCAAGAGTCGCAAGAAATCTCCTCACGGGTATCAAGGTTGCAGGCTAAAGCGTACCAAGACGCGTTCGGCTAGAAAATTGGAAAGAAGTCCCTCCGGGGCGATTTAAAACTCTGCACCACTTTTCCTCACTCTTTTCCTCTGTCTCTCTCTATCTTGTACTTCTCGTGTTTTTCTCGTCTTCCCTTCATTTCTCACAGACCACCTTTTAGCTCACTCCGGTTTCGGGATAGCGAGCGAGCCGCACCGTTGCAAACTCGTCGACTACAAAAGTTTGATGAATTCTTCAGTAATATAACTTCACCGGGCTGAACTTAATTCGTGGTTGGAAGCGTTGGGGTACCTAACAGTTGAATAAACTAATGATATTCACTTCGTTTTGCAGTTAATGAAGTTTTCAACCGGGGGATCGGGGGGTCCAACCCATTTATTTCAAAGCTTGCTTTTACGTCAAAGCTGCGCGGCCAGACCGTCGTTCGATGTAGAAAGCTCATTTGCTTTGTGTCCTGTACGTGAACGTAGTTGTGAGTTTTCCGGATGAATAAAAAAGTCTTTTTGATCTTTCATTGCGTCTCGGTTATTTCGTTTTTAACTCCGTACTGAATATTCGAATAGCAGCAAGATAAAAGCGAATGTTACGCATTTCGCACTGCATCAACGAACATGTTCAGTATTAAATGTAGCTTATTTTTTTTCGCCATTAGTTCTTTGAATCCTTGTGTTTCATTTGAATAGTTCCTACAATTTTCCGTCTCCAAGTTTTAGGCCTTTCAAACAGTATCACAATATTAAAAAATATATATTTCTCTCTATATGTAGAAAAACATTTCGCCGCCGCCGCCGCCGTGTACAAGAATTGAGCGGTTCAACTTCACCATATGGTGGGGGAGGTCCATTCCGGTAAAGCTGACCCTGTTCCCTTTAATATAAGGGGAATAAGGTCAGTTTCACCAAATGGAGAGCCTCCCCTCGTACGGTGAAGCTGACCCCCTCCCCAAGGCCGAAATATTCTAAGTCCTTCTAAGTGAGGGGGGAGGAGAGAGAGAGAGAGAAAGCGTTATTTATTGGGGAGGGGAGGAGGACAAATATTCTAAGTTCTTAGAAGGCCCTTTCTTAAGGGCCTTAGATTAATATATTCAACAACTGATCAGCGAGCGCGCGTTGCACGCGAGTCCGGGGATCCGCTAGTATGCATATATATTTAAAAAATCTATCAACAATATAAATTACAGTATTTTCGATAGAGATTAAGCATTAAATACAAACAACCACATTACTATTATCCCTAAAAGAAGAAAACATAATTTTCTCTCGAGAAAATCATCATCGCAAACTTTATTATTGTTTCTATATTTGTACATCAATCGCAGGAAATGAAACTGAGAAATGGTGCTTCTAGGTTCGAAAGCCAGGGATATTTCCAATATCGGACAAAATTACCTATAAATTTGTCCACCAGTGTGTGCTCGATTCTATCAATTTTTTTTTCTCATAGAAACTTGATGATATTCTGCGCCGGAATATAATTTTTACACCTTCCTCATAATGATATATATCGATAACGCAATACCGCATCAAGTATGCCGAATACGTGAGATATGATGACGAAGAAAACCCAGCCGTAGCCACTTTCATTCGCATTTTCATTCGTGTTTTTTCTCATTCGAGTCATTCGCAAGGATGAAAGCGTGCAACAAGGGCCGAAAGTTGGCGATAGCAATGAGTGCGAGGTTTGCGCTCGAGCGAAGCGAGGACGGCAATCACACGAGTTGCAATTGCCAATTTCGACCCATGTTGCACCCTATATTTTTTTGTAACGAGTGCAGGGAAATCGGCGCATTTCATGATTGTTTTGTGGGACGGATAGTGAAAAGTGAGGTTATAATTTTTCGTTCCAAGTGGCGAAAGTGAAGCGTTCGCGAACTGCACATGCCCGAACCTATCTTTTCAATACTATCAATAAATCAGCCGCATTCGTGTCCCGCAAAACTGCCATGAAAACCGGTGCTTTCTATACATGAGTTACAAAAGAAATGTTCCACCTCTACACAAGTAGAAAAGCGCTGAGCATACAGCACGAACCCAGTCTAACAACCATCCTGTTCACAGGTTAGAAGCTCGCGAACCTCGATGTGCTTCTCTCTTTCTTTGACGTTCGCTTTTTCACGTTGTCCTTTACTCCGGTGTCCTCGGAAGCAATGCTTTCATCGCTTTTGTCTTGGTTTTTTTTTGTTCTCTCCTTGCGTACGTCCCATGCCAAAGGCCAGTCGAGTCGGGATAACTGACAAAAGGGGATTCTTTCTCGTTGGATTTATGCCACTGGCTTTTCCCGTCAGTGAACTCTCAACCATCGCACATTTACCGCTGTCTCGTTTTCTAAACTTTCACATTGAAAAGTTAAACTCATTTCGTAACCACTCAACTTTCAGGTGGTAGCTAAACGTTTCGGAAACAATGTTTGCTTTTCATTGCACGGCTTGGACGAGCGTGAATTCATCACGTGAGCAAAAAAAATACTAACGAAATTTGTGATAACAAAATTTTTTTATTAAATCGTGTTCGACATGGAAGATAAGGCAAGGATTTAATGAGTGGAGAATGATGCTCCCGTATTAAAAGCGGTAATTTTGAATCGTCAATTATCGATGGGAATTTCTATGCGTAACATGCACCACCTGAGATTTCGAAATAAAATTTCGTGAAAAGATATTTTTATTTTCTATAGATTATTCAATCAATGTTACAGTTGGTATTGCAATATCATTTTTGATATTGTCCGATTTGTGAACACTTCCCGTTATTGAACGAAAAGGATTACAAGTTTAAAGAATAGACTGACAAACCCATCCATATAAACATGTATCAATCATTGATTCTACGTTCTACGGACTAACCTCAGTGTCGTTGAATTGAAGATGAATTATGTACTTCGAGATGTGAACTACTATTTTAATGGGTTACCCCAATAAACTCAACGTAATCGTTGGTTTGTTACAGAACTCTTTAGAAGCGCGGCAGAGGCTGGCCCTCTAGATATCGTGAAACTTCGCAAGGGGGATAAACTCCTGAACATCGAGCCACAGCTTCCGGCAAATACTCCCGACACCCCCTATTTGCTTCAGGTAATTTTATCGCAATGCAATAATGGTAAATTGATTTGATTATAATCGTATCCGGCCTTAGACAACAACTTACGTTGCTTTCGGAAACTTTGTTCATTCTTTTTTTGCTCCCGCGGAAGAATTCACTAAAGACGGTACTAAATCTAAATAATTGGCAATCATAATTAAAACACAAGTGATTATGATTTTCAATTATTTTGAAAAGTAATTAATAATAAGGTGCGAATTAATAGTACAGATTGGTCACCAGAAACGACGTCGGAACTCCGTGTATTGTTTTATTACTTTTCATTATTTTTATTATTTACGAAATATTCGCGCATGGTTTGGATTGCATACTGCAATAGTCTGTCGACTGACCGATTTATTGATTTGTGATGTTCGTAAAAAAAAAAACAGGTTGTCGGAGCACATCCGACCTCTTCGGGAATGATTGAGGCGGATCTGCTGCGTGCTCTGGAGAGGCGAGTAGCTGCTCTGGAGCGTGAGTTGCGTGACCACCAATATGCCGCGTCCTCGGAGCCCTCGATCGCGTTACGAGATCTCAAACGACAGATGGACGCTTTCAAGAACAAACTTGAAACAACCGAACACCTTAGCTGGCTTGGTAAGCGACGATTCTTTGATTTTTTTTTCAGTGCGGGTTCTGCGGCGCACGGGCACGCGAGGGAAAGGTTTCCATAGATGACCATAGGATCTCTCAATCGTTCGTGAACGACGCGCAGATTCGAGAACCGAATGACGGATATACGAGCGTATAAACAGCCGCGCAGCCAGAATCCGCGTTTGCTTCTGAATAAATATTTGCCATTGACGTGGCTACACTTTCCGTCGCCACCGCTATTCATATCCTGCCGCGTACGCACCGCTAGCGAACTAACTAAAAGTCTAGAAACTTAGATGATAGGCTCCGTCAAACGGACTGGACTTCATCCAATCAGGATGTTGGAAAGACGTTTTAAGCGGTTACCAAAAAAAAAATATATGCTTGAAATTTGTAGAAATACTTTCTAAATATCAAAAAACTGACGACAGATTTTTAACGAATGAAATGCACGAATGTAAACATTATTCATGGTTATTCCAGGTTTCTACAAGGAGCTACCAGAGCCCATATCATCGGAAGCATGTCGTAGATTGCAGTATCGACGAAAGAGCGACAGCGTTAAACGTCGAGTGCGTGAAAAGTTCCTCAACATTTGGTGAGTAACAATTGAAGCATCAAATGTATCATCCCACCATTTATATCGTCTTTTATCTGAGTCCAAAACAAAACAATACGATTTATTTATACATATCCGCCGTATAATAAACTCCAGCGAAGGAAATGTTATTTTTTGGTTTAATGCTTTATCGTTGCACGCGCGTATCATACATTTTTATTCTTTCATTCGTGACAAACTCGTCTCGTATAATTAATTCGTGATAACCTACGAGCGCGAGTCTGCGTGGAATTGAAATTCATCGTTCACTCGCGATACCCACCCCGGCTATCCATGGGGAAGCTGCATTGCTCGCAGGCTACAGTTCCGTTTTCGCGAATTTATGGCTTCGTTTGCGACCAAGGATAGCGGCAGCAGCAGTAGCAGCAATAGCAGCACCACCACCGCCGGAACGGCGCGCAGGGGGCAAGAGCAGGAGGCAGCGTCAGGATTGTGCCCCTGGTAAAAGCTCTCGTCGCCCGGTAGCTGCGAAGCTTCGGTCGATACTGCCCGATAGTACAGCCTCGTTGTGCGGTCACGATATATACTAAACTATACTGTACCATTCTATATATACAGCTGCTACCATACATTTGAGTGGATCGTCGATGGCTCGTTTGGCTCTAACGATGGGACCTTGGCGACCGAGGTTCCACTGGGAGTTTCTTCCATCAAGGTTATTTTCAGGCGCATTATATACCCTCCAATGCAAACATGGAGAACAGAACTCCTACTGCCAGGGCCTCTCTCTCTCTCTCTCTCGGTATCGGCTTTCCATTGCTTTTCCTCGAAGTCTCATCATTCAACGATCTACGATCTATTGCATAATGACAAAATTCAATTTAAGCGGTTTCCCGCCCACGCAGCTATACTCGAAACTAATATAAATGCTCGTGGAATCTTCTTCTTCGCGAAGCATGGAAAGTTACGTCATATCTCTTGTGATCCTTATTATCGGGGTATTATCATTTTTTAATGCTAAAATTAGGGTTCCATCATGACTACATTGATCAGATCGGGTCTTTTTAGGACCTTCTGGAATAAAATGTTTATCATTTTTTTGTACACTCGAAGAAATCGTGATGGTGTTATTATTATCATTATAACTTTTCATCAATAATACACTATTACTATTACTATTAGACTATGTATACATTTTTTATCCATGCAACAATTATTGATAATAACTGTATTATAATTGACCGAACGAAATTTCATAGTTCCTTTAACTATAAATACACTAGTTGAATACAGTGATAGGTTTTTTTATAGTAAGGGTTAGGGGAAGGTGGGGTACAGTGAGCCACTTTTTTTTACGAATCATTGAATTTTTCAGGCGATAATAATTAAAAAATAAAATTCGTCATTAGTTTTTATAGACGCTTGGGTATCCAAAACAGCTGCAATGGCTGCTGAAAACAAATAGAATATATTCAAATTATTTGAACGAAAATATTTTGACAAATGTCTCATTGTACCGCACCGGTGCCATTGAGCCAGGTAGTGGGGCACATTAACCCACTTATTTTAAAAGTGGAAATTTTGATGAATAGTTATTTTTTATTAAAAAAAAATTGTTTATGAAACTGTTCTAAAAGGTACGGTAGCTTTGAGCAACGCGTGAATAATTAAATACTCAAGTACGAACGACAACTGCACTGCTTCGAAAAGTGAGGTTATATTGTACCTGTGACACTCTATTATCTATGGTTGCAATGACATGGCTCATTGCCCCCCCCTAGTAATCAAGATAGTTTTTAACGAAAAATGATTATTTATCGAATTAAATTGAACAAAACATTGCCACTGAGCACCGCAGAAGCAGTTGAACGATCATTTACGATCGAAAACTCGGGCTAATTTGGAAAGTAACGTGAGATATTACATGTTTAATAAGAGCCGACATTTTGTTTTGAAGGGTCTAAATCGATTTTTTTTATTATTCACAAGGTCTCATCCGTTTTGTTTCATGTTCGATGAATGCCAATTTAACTCAGTGCCTACCAGAAAAAAAACTATTATTTATGAACTTCAAACTTACGAGAAAATTCAAGTGGCTCACTGTACCCTACTCTCTCCTACTCTGGCTTCTCCGCTATGTGAAAGCTTTGTTTTCGTCAAAAAATTGTTTTCCAGATTTTCATGTTACTCTCAAAATTATCTTAATTAGTTAATTATTGTCTTCGAGAAAAGTGGTGTGCAAAATATGTACGTATGTATATGTATCGTCTGCTTTTGTTGATATTCTAGCGACTGCTATTTTTGAGGTGTTAAGCTTAAATTTGAAGCGCAAGCATACTGGTGAAATAAAATTTAGGATTGAATTTGACACGAATTCGTCAAGGCATTAAAAATGTATAGCATTGTGCATTTTTTAAGAAATATCTCCTGTGTTAGTGTGTTTGAAAATGCCACACTGTAATGCGCATATTTTTCAAGACAGTACACCGAAATTTTCTATACAAACTCATAATGTATAAAGAAGGTGGCAAAGTACAGGCTTTCGCATTACTTTCTCAATGTTTCGAACCTTTCACATTGCTTCTTTATGTGGGTCCGAGTTCGATTCCCGGCCGGCACCAATGGATTTTTCTATGTGCTTTTTCTGTGTCTCCGGTGGTCCTAAATCCACGTAAAACAGTAGGTTCATCCTCCTCGGCGTAGGGCCCATAGCGTACCCATCGTCTGGGCGTTGAGTGTGAGTACCAGACTTAACGTTCCGCAATAGCTATTCCTAGCCAGAGTATAAGTTAACGTGCTGAGCACCTGGACTACATAACACCCGGGTATGGTGGGTGGTAACGTGTGCTTCTAGGGCACCAGGCGACATCCTTGAATAATTAGCCTTACTTCCTTAATCAGGGGTTCTGAGGACGCTGACGACGATCCCTAGCATGGCTACATTAAGGATGCTGGGGGGACAGGAGAGTTACGAAGACACCCTGAACCATCAGTAATCCCGAGAAAGGTGCCAAGTTGCGGAAGCTTTCGCGAATTCAAAAATGGGGAGGGGGAACATCAATAATGCCTGTCGGTTGTATTCTGAATCGTGGAGAGGATCTCGAAATACGACGTAGACTATCAGGACCGGGGTACACAATGGGCCATAAGCCTGAGTGTCAGTGGAGCGCAAAGGAATTACAATCCACCAACCATATTATTATTATTATACTATTGTATTGTATATAAATAATGAGTACCGATAGCTAGAAAAAAAAACTAGAACAAAAAATTTAAAAATTCCCGTCTGAAAAAGGGTGTAACAAAGAAATTCTATCAACAAAAAGGTGTGAAATAACAATGAACTATTCCCATTATATAGTCGAGAGATATACATAGTCCCAATGACGAAGAAAACGCCCAGATCAGGATTCAGTCAGGAGTTTATAAAATTATTGTATTTGTATTTTATCCTTTTTAGTGTATTTTTTTTCTTTTTGAATAACTAGTTCGCCGTATTTTTGAGGTTATATTTTACAGAGATCAACCACCTTCCGAACGGTTTTTCATTCTTTCACGGATAATTTGGCGAGAGAAGGAAAAAATAATGGCGGGTAAATCGACCGAATTTCGATAGTTTCCAATCTATTATTTTCCATTGTATTTATTTCTATCGATTTGCACTCAATCATAATCAAATCTGAAAAAAGACACGGATTCCGATTCATAGGAACGGTGCTATGCCAAATTTCGTGCAGACATTTTTTTTCGGTTCAGAAAACATCGGATACCAAGAAAACACGAAAAATCACATGTTCGCGGTGAAACCCAGAACTCGCGTCTTTTGCCCGATTGTATGGCCACTACCAATGTTCTCTTTCAGTTTACTAGCAACTACCCTTCGCTTGTAGGCCTTTTTTTACGAAAGGATTAAATTTATATGATATCTTCGAAGTATTAATAATTCTTTTTGGAAGATTTTTCGGTTTTTTTTTGCTAATTCTTCTTTCGACATAATAATCCTTGTTTTTCGAAATGTCAAAAGTTGTACTTGAACGTTGGTCCCGTGTACGTTGAAGTTCCAATCGATATCCCACAAGCGTGTACGCAATTTGAGATGAGAATAATCGATCGCACGGACTAACAGTCGCGAGAGTGGCATGCATCTTCTCCGTCATGCGGGACTCTCGAGGCCTGTTATAGTTACGTCCAGCGCCTCATCGAGTCGTCTATTATTCCCAGTCGCATTACTGCCTTCTCCCGTGCACTCGCTCTCGCTGAACGTTCAGCTACCAGACACACAAGAGTACCTATGTGTCTGGGATGTTGTACCGTGTTCCGCCGTCCTTAGCAGGATTCGCTACACTGCCCGCGTGATTAAGTGATCCGAGAAACTCGGCGTGCACGTCGATATTTCTATGGAAGACAGATGGATGGCAATGCTTGATTGATCCACGAGAGCGAGAGCTGCAATGCGGACAAGGATCTCCTCCCGACGAGAGCAACCGGGACCATTAAGAAGAAGATCTCGTCTCCTCGCGACATTGTCCGTGGTCAGGTTCGATAAATTCTCATATGCGAGGCAGTACTCGAGAAAAAAAATTGATTCTTTGTCTATCTGCGTTTTTTGCTTATTCACCTTCAGGACTGTCTTTTCCTTTGCAGTCTTTTGCGCACGGTGATGTTAATTTCTTCACCGTAATGTTTTCTTCTCTTTTCGTTCAAAAAAATATAAATAATAATTATGGATTTCTCTTAAATGTTCCGAAGAAATTACTGGAATAATTACATACAAAGTATTTTTCATAAAAAATAAATAAGCAATTTTTTTTAGATGATCCTTCGAATAGGAAAAAAGTAAAATTAGAACGTTGCATTTTCCGCAATAATATAAACTGTAGCAGGGACTGTATTTTTTGTCTACACTGTCGACAAAAAACCTCTTTCGACCTGACAATTGAGATATTCGATATAGTACTCACCATGTGGGACACACGAAGCGATCTTTCCACTAGTCTTCGATTCTTGTACCGACCTACTTTACAATAACCCCCTATCTACCCGACCTTCCATTCTCTTTTTGTTACATTTATTTTATTGTGGAAAAGTCGCGGCGTTCTTCGTTGGACGCTCGGGTCGGAAAAATCGTTTTTCGACTCACGTCGTTACTTGCCCGTTTGTGTGAGCATCAAAGAGAAAAGTCCCCTCGGGGGCTCGGATAAGTGCTCGGATATCTTCCGCGGTACAGAGGAAGATAAAGAATGAAACGAGACGAAAAACGAAATAGAGAACCCAAGCGCAAGTCCTTTTTTTTTGGGGTAAAAGAGGCAAGATGCGATCCCGAACGAAGGAAAAGGTCTATCAAATTTTTTTTTGTACGTCAAAAGATACGGCAGCAGCATTGTACGAAATTTGCGGACTCGGGTCAACGAGCATCGGCGTCGCGGGCACGAAGACAACAACAAGCACGTTTGGCTCATGGAGCTCACGGCAACTTCTGATGCGACGCACTCATCCAAAATCCTTCCGGATAGCGATAGGGGCGACATGAATAATTCAACATGCGTACGCACCCGAACTATACATACGCGCCAACTGCTGCCTTCTCCATGTGTATACGCAGATATAACGGAGATACGTGTACATCGCATTCGGACTGTTCGAATGAGCGCAAAAGCCGCTCAATATAATAAGCCAAGTTTAAGTCGCGTCTGGTATTATTCTCGGAGTCTTTACCTTCGTGTATATATACTTATACATCAGCGTAGTAAAACTTCACGAGTTAGTGATAAATATAAATTCACTGTTCTGCGGAAAACTTTGAGACGGTCAATCTCGTCGGTGTCGACCTTGCTCTCGATTTTATGCCAAATCTTCGCTGACGTTGGAATCTCATTCAGTCCTAACCGACTGCGCTGGTATTCGAGAAATTGAAAATTCTACTCTTAAACTCTCGTCAAGGTTATATTTTTTTCTTTTGCTTCCTCATAGAGGAAGCTTTGTTTTGATGAAAAAAGGAAAACATTCAAGATTTCGGTAAAATCGTGTTCAGAATGTTCCGAGACGTCGGAACATTCATATTTAGAATAAAATTTTTTTTACAAAAATTAAAGAAATCCCGACTGATTAAAGAGTGTAGTCAAGGAGTTGCGTTAACCAAAAAGAGTGAAATAACAAATAATTGTTTGCATATTATGGTCGGGCGATTTCTTCGTAATTGAGTGGGGAAATCTCCCGACTATAATATGCCCGATCAGACATTTTGGTCAGACTGCCTGATGTCGTATCAGGATCAGCTCAGGTGTCGGTAAGGCTTGACGGATCAGGTTGACCGAATGCCACCCAGATCTGGGCCCCGTCAGATATTGCTAAGAGTTGCCTTATCAAGTTATCCTGCCGTATTTGGGGTCAAGATCAAGGCGGTTAATAATAAGGCATTTCACTATAAGGTTTATATCATATTACTCGGGTCCGGTTCAGTTGAGGCAACACTAAGATCTGCCTGATCAGACATGACCTGTTATTATCAGACTTGGTCCTGATTCCAGATACGTCCCGCTAAGCTGATATGGCAACCCTCAGCGATATTTAACGTATCCCGGATTCGAGTGACTTTCTGTTGGCCTAATCCGTCTTCTGGAGGTCTGATTCATCAGCCGTCCATTACGACGCGAGTAAAAATGCAAGTACGGGAGCGGTTGTGACGTTTTAAGCGGTGGCGCAGTGCTTAATTATTTTTATTTTGCTCATTTGGAATAAGTACACAACACAGTTTATTTATTCAGATCTGAAAATGGGAAATAAAAATCTTGGAAATATTTCTGTCAATTATTAAGTCCGTTTGCATAACAACAATTATGTTATTAAAATACTTTGTTTATTCCCTATTATTGCATACTAATCAATTCCCAATTATGAATTAATTAATGGTAAATTTTTTAAAATAATTTCTGACTATAACTCGATTAACGATTTCCCAATGTTAAACAAAGTCTCTTGATTTACGATTGTGAGAAAAGGCCCATTAAACGTCGCACTTTCGTTTTTTGATACAATGATTTTTTTCCCTCGCGTTAATAAAAAATATCTAAAACATTACATACGTCCGCAGTGTACTGTGTACTGTATTTATTGTGTGATACTTCATCTTATGAAGACATTTATAATTTGTACTATATGTGTGTACTAAAACTAAAATGTCAAAGTCCGAACTTTGTCAATAATTAAAAAACGTCTTATGACTTATGTCATGTCGTCCGGACGTTGAATATGAGTTTGAAGACATTTTTCCTAGGTGCGGATATCTGAGGTCGTTAAAGTGTAATCATTGCATTCTATTCGCTACAGGGTCACAGGTCAGGGTGCCTCAGTGTGAGCAAAATAAAATAAGTTTTTTTCGCGATTAATTTGCACAATTATCATGTTAAATTTGAAAACCCAGTATACAAAGACCTAAAATTAAAATTAAAATAACGTTAATTAATATAATTTTTTTTTGTACGTTACCCAGGCGGTAATTCGGCAGCGATAAGGCTGCCTGACCAGGCACCTGATTGGGACCGAATCGAAATCGAATCGCGTTACATGCCACAATGTGGATATGATGGGTTACCTGATTGAACTGGCAAAAATCTATGGATCGGTTAAAATTTTATGGAATTTTGCATTTTTTTAAACATATCTAATGATATGATAACTGTTCCAATTTTTGAGATATTGAGCTACAAAATTTTAGACAATCGGACTATCCCTATCCAATGATTGGTATTAAATTACGCGAAAATTCATTGAGGCGTTTTAATTTAATAAGATAGAGTGCTTTTTTAATTTTGGAGAAAATAGATATTTTACCTCTGATTCAAGTTTACGTGTTTTTTTTATTTATTTGAACTTTTACCTTCTGCGTTGTTTTGGGTAATATTTCGAATAAAATTGATCCATAAAAAATTATGCAAATTAGATTTGTACATCCCTTCCTCATTTGGTTTTTAACGTCGTCAAAAACAAACTGAAGTGCACATCGCAAATCTAATTTGTATCATTTTTATTAATTAATTTTTTTGTAATTGATGAATTTAATCAACGTTGCGGAAGCTTAGAGCTCTTTGATTTGGTTGATTTGATATATACGAGAAATGTTCTATTCTATATCTATCTTTTTTTTCATTTTATCGGCAAAGAATTAAGATAATTTTTCATCGATTTATTAAAGCGGATCAGGCTTATGCAAAGTTTCGTCCAGTCCGAACAGCGTGCAGTACTGTGCCCGATAAAAAAACAAGTATCCCCCAGCGAGGCGTGCGTCTGATAGATCCGAAGAGAATTTGAAATTCAGTTAAAAGTTTTACCTGTAAAGCTCAGACTTCGCGAAGACGAATGCATCTTAGCCAGAAAGCTCCGAGGAGAATTTTCAACTGTCGAACAGTGAGAATTGCATTAGGTTTTACATTAAAACTCCAGTCGGAATAAGAACTGTAGGATTCTACGGTTTTTATTCCGGAAGATCGAAGAATTTGAATATTCCAGGCTTTCACAAAGCTTGACACATTCGCCTATATGCTTCAATTGCTGAATTATTATTCTAAAGAATTTACAGTTACGGATAACAAATAACGGATACAAATACGATAGTTACGGATAGTCACGGATATAAATTTCATGATTAAAATTCGATCTCTGCACTGTTATTGTGCAATTGTAGAATGTGCAGGTATGAAGCTTGCAAACATCGGTTTCCTCAATGAATTCCATTACTCGATTTCCGTGCTTTTCTCCTTGACTCTCAACACGTGTCTATTCAAGCGACGTGTATTCAATCCCCTTCGCAAATCTTCAATGAAAAGGGTTCACCTTCTCCTCCCGTAGATATTCCGACAACTGTGTGCGAGAACAGTTTGAGAGCACACATTCCATCGTGTTCTCAACGGTGAAGCCTGATTAATTTGGATAAAGACCACGGTATGTGGAGCTAAGATTCACCACCTGGAGTGGGATTCCGCTTTTGGCCCCACCAACATCATAATACTATCCGACCGCACTGATGAAATCACAGCGTGCATGCAAACTACACAGAGAGAAGGATCTGATAAACATTGCCATGACGTCTGGATAAAAATTACTATAGTGCCTAGTAATGCAGCGCTACAGCGGCGCCACCTATGGCACAAAGTACGAAAATGATAAGAATTTTTCCTACAACTATGAGGAGTTTTTGTCAGAACTTATGGTAAAAAATGTTATAAGTTTCGCACTATCTGCCACAGGTGGCGCTGCAGTGCCACGTTACTAAGCACTATATTACGGGGCAGCATGGGCGCCACCTACAGCCCAACGCCCTAAAATAATTTAAAAAAAAAGCACTATAGTATTTTTTATCCACACAATATGGCAATGTTTAACGGATCCTCCTCTCCGTGTATAGTGAACGATCGACGTAACACTCCAATGCGTATTCTCCGACATCAACCGCCGGATTCACATATCTGGAACACAAATTCTAGAATGCTGGAGGGGTATTACGTAAGAATTTCCGATTTGCAAGAATCTCATTGCACGTATTCCTATCTCGATAGGTACCGATTGTGCAATCTTCTTCCGACGAAGTGCAGATACGCTCAGTCATCTTTAAATAGAACGCGTCGCATCTACCCTGTTCCGAAGTGTTGTGCGTAGATAAATTAGCCTTTAGTGTTTTCCATGTGTGCTGCGTACGCGTTTAAGTGGTTACGGACAGCTCGTGGGACGAAATCATAGCAATCGTAATAATCATTTTTCGATCGAATTAAAGTAGAATTAAAAATTGCGTTGAAATAGATGAAATAGATAATAATGCGGTCTTTGTAACTTGATTTATCGATAATAATTCACCGCATTTTGTATTTATTTTATTATAACCTTGATTACCGTAAAGAGGGTGTTACCCGAAATTTAACTCCTTTAGTTTTCGTATTTAAAACATCACGTTCGGACAATTTGCACAGCAATCAATTTACTACATAAAAATTTAATCATTCTGTTTAGAAATGGAGACTTCGTAAAGCAAGGGGTTGAACTTGAGGGATGAGAAAGGGATGAGATAACGATGTTCCCTATACAAGTAAAAAAATGTTACGGGTTTCCCGAATCTCTTTTAAATACCAAATATATCGGTATTTCGCAAGGCCTTTAGAAAAATATCGGGGCTATGCGAACAATAAAATGATCGAGTATGCGTGAAATGTGATATGAATCTGGGTAAAAAAAATAGCCCTCCGGCAGAACGGCGCGTGTAAACGCGAGACGAGCTTTAACCAGCACAATATACACAACGAAAAAAATCCATACGATACAGTTATGGATACTACTGAGATTCATTATGCTTTACACGCGGGTAAAAAATAAAAGCACGACTGAAATATGATGGAATACTCGCTTGGGACTTTCTATAACATATTCGATCGTAAACCCACCATTAGCTAGTTTTTCGTATATCCGAATATAACGAATACCGCGCAGTGCTAAAAGTTTGTTCTATTCATTTTTCGACTTTTCTTATAAAAAAAAAATCAATGTTGTGAAATTTGTAGAAACGGTCGATTCGCATCGCTGTCGTGTTGTATCTCGCTTGACATCAAAACTACTTTATGATCTGTTTTACAACTCGAAAAAATTCAAGGAAAAATATGATTCGTAACATTTTTTAGAATGGTTTCACTTTGGCTGCTTCGTTTTTTCGTTCGGAAAAACGATTCCGTAGCTATGTCGGGTGCTCTACTTTTTGGATCTCCGTTTTATAAAACACGATGAACTCGTCGATGTCGGGGATATGCTGCCCAGCCGCGAAGATGTCGCTGTTTAAAAATACCGCAGACCGCGACTTTTGCCAAAACGGTTCGAAACAAAGAAATCTTACGTGTGTGGCGAAACGTCGTGCGGTTTGGCCTCTGAAGTGTCGCGCTAAATCGAATACGTCAGGTGTGCCAGAGTTTTGATCTTTGCCCTGGAATTCGCGAAATTTCATCGCGATAGAGGTGTGTGTACGTGCACTGCGGGCTTCGCGTATTCGTCTAGTGGTAATGGTGAAATTTTCAAGCCATCTGGAGAACTTCATTTCCCGCCTGTCATGAGTATCAAATTTATCGGATAACTGCCTTCGCCGATTTGAACTTGTATACCGCTGGGACTTTTCGTTCCGGCATATACATGCATGGCGGTGGGGTTGATCCGATATACGCTGCGTTATGGACCAGTCTAGTGGCAATACAGTATGACGGTTTGCCATGGATGCATACTGGAAAGTTGAAAACGCGAAGCTCCATTATTACAGATTTTTTTTTGCTAAAATCATACGCCAGCCAGCCAGGGATTTACGTCAGGCCGTGGAACATTCGCTCTCGACATTCCATTTATGAACTCTGCTCGTGCAGCAATCTGCTTATCAGTTTTATGCTTGCAAAAAAATATAGAATTCGTATGAGGCTCGACATTTTTTCGTTTGCATAAAATATAAAAAAGTAATCTAAAAAAATCGTCCTGTATTAAAAAAAGCAGGTATTTTGCTCTATACACATTAATCGCGAGGAGTTACTCAGCGTGCAAATAAAAGCAACAGTCAAATAAAAAGTTCGCTAGCTACGATTTTGCGAATTATCGTTACCTCGCGATTTCGAGACGGCTCAGCATACATCGTAGTCTTAAAGCACGAAACTAGTCGAATTATCAGTTTAGAAAACTCAAAGTAACTATATAACTTAAGTACATTGCAATCGAGAGCGCGTTATATACACGCGTCTATAAGGAAGTCATTTACGCGCACATATGCAGACGGTAATAATATTCACGGATGAGAGGACTCTCACCGACAATAATCCGTATCTACGAACAACCGGGCAGAACTTTCAGCGTCAACGGGCCACGAACTCGAGGAAACTGCTGATGCGAATATGCTTCGAGTGGGTGAGATTAGTGTATACCGCACGCGAATCCCATGTTCATGACGTCGACTTACAAGATATCTTCAAATATAATAACCGATCATCTTGCAGGTAGATATAATATTGTTAGGAGATCAGATATAGAAACTATGTTACGTTAGATATAATCCGATTATCGTAGATCGAATCAACTCGCAGTCCGATGCTTCCAGGTTAAATCCGGTTTTAGTTTGATGGTAATATTAGCTCCATTCATCGAATATAGGTGGACGTTACAGTAATTATTCGTGTACCTGGACTGTGCTGGAATTAATACGATTATATCCTTTCAAAAATATTTTACTAGTTGCGAAATATTTCATCATCTTCCCGGATATTATAAATTATGTTGCATATTAAGTTTCTATTCAGAACATCACGTTCCGATCCTCTACGTCGAAAAATAATAATTTTTTTTGGTAACCTTCAATTGATCTCATACTTTTTGTCAAATTAATTCTGTACAATACAAAAGCTAAATGTAACAATTTTGTCAACTTGTCAGTTCGGTTGGTCTATTAATAACTAAGATGACCTCAATTAAATCCGAGAGTAGCGCAACTGTAATAACAATGCGACGAAAGAAATTGCCTTTATTTCTTTTCTCCTCATATACGTACTCTTCGGTGGAATATTTCCAGATATTTCCAGAACGTCGAAAATGTATAATTCCTCGTCTCATTGCTTTTCGTGATGCGCCCGCTTTCGCAGAAGCGCGGATAGTCCAAGAGATGACGCTTGTTGGCTCGTGGATACTTTTGCACCGGCGACTGCATAAGGAATGAGCAAAACAGTACCACTTTTTAATCGTACATTTTGAGGGCTCTGCATTGGAAGAATCGAGGACGCTGCACTCGCATAATGTATCTAAAATCAGAAATCCAATCAACGACGTTTTTTTCTTGTTTACATTGGGTTTTTTTCCTATTTATTTTCATGTGTTGCGCATCTGTGACTACCATTGGAATTCCATTTTATTTTAGTTACATTTTTAATATGCATGATATACTGCATTTTGTAGGATAATACTGCGTCTCGTTGCTTATGGGACGCATTTAGGTATATATCTGTAGGTATATTGGCTGTATCTGTATATATCTAAATACACGTGGTCGGACGTTATGGATGACCTATTCGCAAGCCAATCCATTTGATGCTGCCTCGTTGATTCGAACTATTTTCTCGGTACCTACGTTGAATGCGTATATTCATGGGTACGTGTTTACCGTGGAGCATTCGTCAGACCCCTCGTGGCTTACCATAATTTACCTTGCATAAAGCCCTACGTTAATTCCGATGGCCTATAGAAGCAACAACAACAATAGCAGCCCGTTGTAGTAATAAAAGTAGCAAATAAATCGAGACACTTTTGCTTGGCGGGTGACACTTGAAAATCGTCGGCATTATACTTACCTATCCAACTAAACGTCCACTGCGCTGTCTGAATGCTTTCTCCGGAAAAACTTCGGCGGTCATAGAGGCCGTTCCTGAAGGCATCATGCAGGCGTGAGAGCTGTGAAGAACGACGAAACATTCGGCGGATGTGGAAGTTACCGCATCCACGATCTTGCCGACAACAACCCAATGAACTTTTTTTAAACTGATTCCCTTCGCCCTACAGATATTATGATAATATGTCTATGAGACCTCGGGTAAAGAAAAAACAAATGAGATACAGAATAAACAATACAGGGCTTCGTCCTGTATAGCGAAATGATTGAATTACAGAAGTATGAAATTGGCCATTATTTGAGTGTTATTTTGTTTCTGTTAACAAATGTGTTAAGTTTGCTCGCAAAATGATAATTTTTCCATAATTCTAAAAGTGAATGGTGAACATACTTGTGCCGACTATCGCGCCTATTCGATCGAGCATCTCCAGCAGTTAATGATGGATAGACATTATTTTTCATTCATTCAATAACGAATCGCGTGGTCATCTATCCGTCTCGCTATGTTGATGTCCAACCTAATGATCGGTCGTGATGATAATTTATTGATCCACCGCGAGTATCGCAATTAATGCAACGCAACATCGTAATACGTAATCCATGCGTGGTCCATGATACCATTACCTATTACACATATGCACTCGTGAATTCCAGTGTACATAGTCCATGGACTATGTATTTGTGATCGATTTGGACATATCTACTTAGTGTCCTGTGGCCACTAGCTGACTACATAGTTAGCTATAGTCAAGTGTACTAACGGCTCACTGATCGGTCGACCGCTGGCAGAGAGAGCCGTCTCGTCAAGCTGAATAGGTAGATGGTTCCTCTGAAGCTTGTCTGTGGTACCTGGAGATGCCATTAAGCCATCGTTATCTCTAAGGCAATAAACTCTCCTGAATTGACTACGTTCGCGTTTGTGTGTATGGCTGCGTGTGCATAAACCCGCTTAGCCCCACAAAACACGCATTATGGTTCACCACTTTTTAACGAGGTGAGCACCAAGGCAACGGCCAATAGATATACCAGAAGCTGTATGGAGTGAGAATTGAATACAAATGATCGCTAATCAGAGATCATTGAAATGACCGTGACGAGAGAGGTGAACGCGTTGCTCGTGGCCCGCTTCCTGTCACGCGATCGTCATTTGCTCGTACACGACGATAAAATCTGACGATTTGTATTATTTTCCGACCCTGTCTTTCTCTCCGCTTGTGCACGACATATCCAGTTATGTTGTTTGCAAAGCTTATGATTTGTAACATATACGGGGTATTTCAACCATATTCGAACCTTTGTTGTTTTCTGGCAGCTTCGTGAAATGTATTTTACCGGTAGTAATGGTAATAAGGATATATCGACAGATTCCCCATATTTTGTATCATACCGTGTTACTTAGCAACTCATTTATAAAAAATAGATTGAGCGTTTAATGCGCTTGCAGCATTCGGTGATTCCGCTTCGAGAGCAAACGCAATCACGTTGGGCTGTTAAATTTATTGGATATAGCAGACAATGGCATCAATGAAACTTTGCCAATGTCGATATACGGTAGAAATTGGAAGGGTTACTCATGCAAGCATTTGTTGACTGGTTTGTCGAATATAATGGATTTTACGACAAACAATGAGAACAAAAAGGCATAATTCATTAGAAAGTCTTTTATTAAGAAATTATTATAGCTGCACGAAGAAATATGAATCGATGCTTCAAACAAACTGCCTGGCTAAATACGCGCCAACCAATTAACTGATTGATCTGGGCCATTGATTGCTTGCCTACCCAATCGATTATTCCTATCAAATAAATTTGTAGATCAAGCCAAGTAATTGGGAAGTAATCAACTGATATGTTGATGTAATTAATTTATTAGTTGGCCCGACCAGTTCATTGGTTGGAGCGTACTTAACCATGCAGTTCGTTGAAGCAAAGAATTTTTTTTCCGTGTGTAGCTTAAAATTCCCTATTGTTTACTTATTTATTTCGCAAATTATGATTCGCAAATTATAAAGTACTAGCAGGTTATTGTGTGCATTGCGTTTTCAACCATTGTAACAAATGGTTTACGAATGGACGAATGGGCGAATGTGAGATATGTCTTTCGTACGAAACGACGTGTTAGTATGGTGTTCAGCTGTAGTAAATTCTGGCGCACAGCTGCCAGGGCGCACAGCAGCTCAAGACATTGCGAGTTTTTGTCTTGCCACAAAGCTTTCTCACTTAGTGATGAAACTCGTCTTACAATGGTACATGATCGATTGGTATATCGATTGACTTAGGGTTGGTTGACCGATTCGGGGTTTTACGTCCTCTTCTTCTTCCTTCGTCCTCTTCGCTCGTCCTTGTCCCTCGTCCTGTAACGGATGTAGCGAACGGAGGACTTTAAAGGGACTTAGTGCAAGTGAGTATCGATAAGTGTCGGTGAGCGAATACTGGCAGACAATTTCATAGGATTCTCTTATATATATTTAGAGATCTTATATATGGGGTGTCTGTGAGGGGTGTCTATGTGAGTGGGTAAAACAAACATTTTCAAAAATATATAAGATGCATAATTGCCAGAACAACCATGTTGATACTAGTAGCTTAGTATAATTTTTCGAATGAAAACGAAAATTTGAATTTTAAGCAATTCGTTGCCCTGATCACCAAACAATGTTTAGGTATGAGATCAACATTTCTGTTGATTAAATCATAATGTATAATTTCGTGCAAAAGCAATATAAAACTTCATTCGACCATTCACTATTACGTTCAAAGCAATGAAATGGATTGCACGTGTACTCTCGATGGTTCACCAAAGTTAGTTATTTGTTCGCTTTCAATTTCGATCCTCGTGGGTCACAGAAGAATCGCAAGCAGGCAAAGGGCTGACCTTCATTGGCCGATTGACTCCACCGGCGAGAGCGCATTTTCAACATGACTCTGCCCCTAACAAGCTTCACTGATCACAAAATCGATGGGATGTTATTACTTCCCGGGAAATGTTCGGCAACTCGAATTCGCGCGGACCAATCGCTAGCCGCCCCCCCCCCCCCCGCCTTCCCCATCTCCCCCAATGACAAAATAAGATTGCACGCTGCGTTCGAGAATTCTCGCTCAGGTTGGAAATAGAACAGGATTCCATGTGCGTTCGGTCCATTCAAAACGAAAAATCATCGGCGTTACGGCCACCCTTGTTGATACGACGCAGTGTGGGTGGAATGATGCATGCGTGCACGCGGGGGCACTCTCGCTTCGGTAGCACCGGCTTTTCAGCATTGTCGATCGATCTATCTGTCAGCTTCCGAAACGCGATGGTGCGATTCCCTGTACGCCTCCGATGATCTTTTGCGTGTACGATTTTCCCACGCCTCTCGATTCTCTTCTCTCTATTTTAACTACGAAAATCAAGCTGTCGACGTACCTCTGCGTTACATCTATCCCGATATTCGGAGTATAATAACTCATAACGTCGATTGCTTGTTGAACATATCGATCGTCCATATGCCCATGTATATAGGGTACACTATCGAATAATTGGTTTTGGCGCTTTCAATTATACAAAATCGTGGACTAGACGAATCTGTCATTGTCAGACATGGTAGGCTACTGGTTTATCTCGAATTCCGGATATTATTTCGGAATATCAATTCGCGGTATGCCAGTCGTCAAGCTCGTTAACAACGTCCATTTAGTACGAAATCCCCCCCCGACATTGCTATACGCCGTGAGAAATTTAATTTCGTTCAATGAATTTACTTTGAACGATTATTCAAATGATATGATCAATTTATATTTCATTGATTTGATAATTCGATAATTAATGAATTTTCGTGCATTCGGCGGCTTTTACCGGTATCAGTTTCGAAATCAATTAATTTACGTTATCGGGTAATGTGATTTGTAGAATTTACGATACAGAAATCTCGTATAAAATTAACATTTGAATAGCGTGACGTCAGAGAAATCAGATTCGGATATCTTTTTGAAATAATTTGTGGCGCGCACTGCGAAGTACAGGTATAAGGTGTATAATTGCGGCGAAGATCTTCCATAAAAAGATGTATGAAATAGGAAAAATGCTGTACATCGTGTGTGTACCAACTTATCTGAGATTCTGGCGCGCGAGAGTTCATAACGGCATCGAATGAGGGAGAAAAAGAAAAAAAAATAGATATACACGATGCGAGTGTTGCAATTGCTCGGCGCCCGCGATGCGCATATCTATATATGTAGTGTACGAGGCTTGCCAATTACGTGATTACGAACGCGCGCGGTAATTGCACGGGATCGTCGGACGTCGGTGTACGTACCAGTCCGCTCATTCGGAGGGCTGATTCCCTCGTGCTTCATGCATAGCCGTGTACGGAGACACGCTCGTCCTTGAAATCACTCGAGGGAAATATCATTCGGGTGCGGCTTCGGTGAGGCCTCTCTCGATTTACGGTATGAAGCATCAACATGCATCAACAATTTGCTTCGTCCTACAAACGCACATACTCTACGCAATTTATCTATGGCTAATCTCGTCGAATTATCTCGCATTTCTTTTATTTCAAATTTCTTTATCGATTAATTAAATTAAATTTTTATTCGTTAGAATGATCTAATTTTTCGCTCGTCGAGTCGATGCGTGTTTTAGGTTTTTTCGTATCTCATTTTTGTTTCGTCGAGCTTTTTTGTTTCTCGTATAAAGTTTCTATTTTTCAAATCTCATTTTCGTTCAAAGAAATTAATTAGCCATCGAATGGGTAATTTTAGCTCTTAGCATAAAAATTTCAACTCGTAATTACATCTTTTATCCAAGAATATTCCTTCAAAGTCCTTTGTTTCAAAGACAAAGTGGTAAATTATTACATTTTCATTTTATCGTACGTATTCAAATTATCGTGAAATTAACAACACGATTTTCTTTGAGAATCACCGGGGTTCGTCGTTAACCCCGTCGCTACCTTCGTATATTCACGTAAATTGACATTTATTCATTCATTTCAGTGACGTAGCTGTGTCGGCGAGTGTACGAGAGTGGCTGCGCTCGCCGGCTTTCGACGCTCGACAATGGGAGGACGAGGAGCTTCTGCTCATGCTACAAACGATGTTCGTCGAGCTCGAGTTACCACAAAAATTCGACATATCACTGTCGACATTGAGAAATTTTCTCTACGAGGTTTACAGCAACTACAATGAGGTGCCGTTTCACAATTTCAGGCATTGCTTCTGCGTCGCTCAGATGGTAAAACAATCGCATATTATTGCTTAGAAAACAAAGATTTAACAAAAATCAATGTTTTTCCAACTCCCGGATATCAAAGGAACAATAATTTGAATTATTTCTTTCTATACGCAGATGTACGCGATTGCTTGGGCAGTGGATCTTCCTTCGAAGATCGGACACCTCGAGGTCTTCGTACTAATAGTTTCATGCATATGTCACGATCTCGATCATCCCGGTTACAACAATATATATCAGATAAACGCTCGTACCGAACTTGCATTACGTTACAACGATATATCGCCGTTGGAAAATCATCATTGCTCTGTGGCTTTTCGCGTTCTCGAGGCACCGGAGTGCAACATACTCGCGTCGCTGGATGCCGCGACCTTCAGGACCGTTCGCGAGGGTATCATCAGGTGCATTCTCGCGACCGACATGGCAAGGCACAACGAGATTCTCAGCCAGTTCACTGACACCGTTCCGGAATTTGATTATCAAAATAAAACGCACATCAATCTGGTAAGTAATGGATTCATTCACCCTTCGACACATACGTTCCATGTATCGTCTGAAATTTCATATGAAAAAAAAAAGAAGAAACGCACAATAGAAATTGAACTTGTAATTTTTTCCGAAAATGATTAATTAAATAATATAAAACATAATAAACATATTTGCAACACCCGCAGTTTTCAACACTTTTCTTCAACTTCGAAGTTTACTCGTTTCAACGCTTTTTAACTTAAGACTGCCCACCAGTCAAAAGACAGGAATTATGTGTGTTCACCGTGAACATGTGAATTCGCGTGCTTTCTTGTTATTCGATGTTCTCAAAAACGGCTAGAAATGTCTTAACAACATTTGGTACATCGTTACTTTGTACCGCGATCTTTGTCTTTTTCCGGTTGTATTATGATTAAGGTAGTTATGTCGCTTCGCGTTCATTTTGCATAAGTTGGAGAATAATGAGAGAAAATTGCAAATACTTCTCGATAGTATAAAAATCTGAAAAAATGTATGCATATTGGAGGTACTGAAAAGATCAATTTTGCATAATAATAATTCCAAAATGTTATTAATAAATTGATGAAAACATTAATTGGTCAATAAATTTTCCAGGAACCCAACTTTTTTATAATGAAAATGGTACGTTCATTTTTCTGAATACGATTTTTTTCAGATTGTTCAATTTACTTTGAATTTTGTGTTTTTCCACACATGTTTTTCATGTATAAAAAAACGTCAAAGCAAATTGAAAAATCATTTTTATAAAAAAAAAGTTGGGTTTCCAGCAAATTTGTTGACCAATTTATTTTTTCATCAGAATTATTATTATGCATAATTAATATTTTCAGTATCTTTAATATACATGCATTTTTTCAGATTTTTATACCATCAAAAAGTATTTGCAATTTTCTCTCATTTTTCTCGAACTTATGCGAAATGAACGCGAAGCGACATACCTACCTTAAGTGCATATCGACAGGAATAAAACGGTAAAAAAATAATGCGCTTGAATATATCGAAATTTTGTAGATATAAGGTAAACGGCCCAATAGCTGACCGTGGCCCAATTACTGTCCGTTAGCCATGCTATAATCGATAGTAAATTCAGTTTATGTTTGACAAACTTGCAATTTTTTTTAGAATATTCTCCAATTTTTTTACTTTGCGACAATACAAGCACCGATACAAAGTTTTATATAATAGCGGAGATTAAAAATATTATGTGCTGACGCTTCCAAAACGAGCCGCCATCGAGGACTTTCTTGTCAACCTCGTTAAGAAGTTGCGAGTCAAAATGATGTTTTTTTACGTTTTTATTAAAGCACAGGCAATATAAAATCGCATTTATAGGACTTATTAGGGATCAATGAGAATAGTTATGTGCGTAAAAATACGCGCATATTACAATTTCGTGAGAAAATACATAGGACATAAATCGGTTCACGATCTCGTGGCATGTCCCGATTAGTGTTTGTTTCACCGGCAGTCATGCGACAGTTTCACGTTAAATTTCCCCAAATATAAAAATAATTTCTAAAAATGTATATATAATATTAAATATCCAAAAACGCAAAAAAAATATATATAATATCCCCAAAGTAATGGTTTTATTATTATTTTTTTTTATATTATTTTTTCTGCGCTGCCGTCGGTCATTATTTCGGACGTTGCGTTCATAGTCTTAGTCAGTAATAGGGCATACAACTATTCGCGATAAGTCAGTGATTCGGACTTCGATAAGTTAGTAGTTGGGCCACTTGAGAAAGTTGTAGGACACTAATTGGGTCATTGCGATGAATTCGTATATGGCGAAATTATTAACTTAAACTGTAAATTATCGGGTACCGCCCCGCAATTTTAGTTAATTCAGTGTCCAAAATGTACAACAACACCGGAAATTTGAAGCTGTACGTTTTTTTATTTGATTTCTTTTGCGATCGAATGCCGCAGGGAGCTTAGGTGGTCAGTAATTGAGTCGTTTACCTTATGACGCCTTTTTTCGTTCATTTCACACCAAAGGGCTATATAACCGATCGGATGATCACATTGTTGCCACGTATCGTTCGATTCTTGTTCTAAAAAGGATGAAATAAAAATAATTTTACAAAAATTAAAAAAACTCTCGACTGAAAAAGGAGTGTAATAAATAAACTGTATTAATAAAAAAGAGTGAAGGAACAAACAACATATTCGCATATTTTAGTTGGAAGATTCAGGTCACTCAACGACGCATAAATCTTTTTTTGTCAATACAGTTTATTTATTAAACTCTTTCTTCAGTCCGAAGTTTTTTATTTTCTCATCCCATATAAAGTATGGAAAAAGAGAAAGTATTGTAATTGCGAGAAAAAATAACGCCAAATTTATGGACGAAATAACTGTTTTCAACATCGCAGAATGAAAAAGAAAAGGTTTTTTCACTTTTGTCGTGATATTTGAGACACAATTTATCATTTTTCATGACCCGCAGAGTTTGTTTTTAAGTAAAAGTATCTTTATTTTGGAATTTTTCCACTCCGTCTATCTATTTGTACGTATTAATTTTTCTGGCGTATACACAATAAACTCTCCGCAGTCATTATTAATAACTGCGAAACTTGGTACGCGTCGTTTACATATAAAATGTGAGTTTGGAATTGAAATTCAAATTTTTTCATACATATTTTCTAATAGTTTACCTGCGATGTGAAAAAAAAAAGAAGAAAAAAACAGCAAAAACATTTTAAAAACTACGAAAAAATATTAAAATACTTGAATTAAGTTCACGAATAGATTTTCACCAAAAAATAATACATATTTTGATACATATCAACAAAATACTAACTTCACGCCATCAACAATTTGGATGAGAAAGTCACGAGTTGCCACCAGCAACCAGCCAGTAGCAACTGCTTCGTGTCCAGTTTTTAATTATTGTAAAATAATTTTTTCTAAGTGCAATTACCATTTGTAAAACACAAGTGTCTGAATCGATTGAAGAAAAAGAAGTAGAGAGTTGATCGATTCGTTAGAATCATTTGACCAAAACAGCGTCTACATACTTTTTATGGTCGACTACTTCATAGTCGCACTTGATTTATTTTTTGCTATTTCTTTGACCAAAAATTATACGAGTAATCGGTTGGTTTGATCGTAGTTGTCGATGATCCTGATAAAAGTGGCGGATATAAGTAACGAGGCAAGACCAATGGATGTCGCGGAGCCGTGGCTGGACAGACTTCTTCAAGAATTCTTCAAACAGAGTGACGCAGAAAAGCTCGAGGGACTACCTGTGACTCCGTTCATGGACCGTGACAAGGTTACCAAGCCGTCTTCACAGTGCAGCTTTATCGGTCTCGTACTGTTACCTCTGTTCGAGTCACTCGGTGAACTCTTTCCGGAACTGCAGGTTCGTAAACATTGAATAACTCAGTAAACCATTCAAATTAGGTGAAAGCCCTGCGACTGTGAAATTATTGTCTACTATATTTGGAAAAGAAAATTGATTTACTCTAAAGGAGATAAAAATAACTATGCGTAGCTTTGGATTTCAATATTTTAGAGATATCAACAAAACAATCAATTGTCCGCTTAAGACCAATTACTTTTAGCTTACGTTCGATACTATTTACCTATAAAAAAAATCGCGTACATAATTCATATTCGCCGCTTCCGATGGAATACAATGCTTCTCTGTTAGACATGTAAAAACTGTAACCATCGTTGCCACAAAAATTCCCATAAATTTGGTCTCATCGGTAAAACGTTTTTTTTTTTTTTTCAGGAGTTTATAGTGCAACCGGTTCGTTTTGCCCTCGAGTACTACAGGCGATTGAACGAAGCGGCGAAGGACGAGCGTCATCATCGCAAGAGCATAGTGGACCTTGGTGAATCGGCGATATTGACGACAACGTCCAGTGGTTCGTCGGCAGTGACAAAATCTTTCTCGACGCATAGCATGCGCTCGAAGCGTTCGGCCGGCACGATACGCTCGCGTTCACGTTCAACCGACGAGGATGCGGAAAATTTGACAATCGAGGAAATCGACAATCCGGAGAGTTCCGATCCCGAGACCGCGACGGAAGTCGAGATAAGTGAAAAAACATTGAAATTCAAGATATCAACGGAGGGCAGTGTGGCAACGCCATCCAGTGCCGGACGCAAGAGTTATCCGGGCAGTCGCAAGGGTAGCAGAGAAAAATCGTCATTGGATTATTACAATAACGATCTCGCTAAAGCCGTGAGGGATCACGATCGCGAGAGGCGACGGAGCAAAGGCGAACATTTTAATAGCGACATGAGTTCACCGGTGAGCGCAAGATCGGTAGACGACGATAGAATGATCGTCGAAGAATTGGAGAAAGACGTGACGAAAATGACGGAGTCGCGGGTCCACGATGAGAAAACAACGGAGGGTAACGGCAATGTGATCGCCGTCGAGAGTCTCACGGGCGGTCACAGAAATCGTCCGAAGAAGAGACCGAGCGTTGCCGACGATGAGATCGACGATCATCGCGTGATACGAAAAGATTCCGTTGTACCGTTCGAAAGCAATCTACGTTGTTGTTGCGATGACAAAACAGTCTCGAATAATCACAAATCGTTGCTAACTCGATTGCGAAATTTTACCGATCGTCTGAGCATAAGTTTCGACTCGAAGGAACCACCGATTGTGAAAACGACGAAGCATCACGGTACTTCCGGTAGAACGTTGATGAAGAGCGAATCGGTAACGAGCGGCGGCACTTCGTCAACGACACATCGTCAAAACAGCACGATCCTGATGTGCACACGTTGCAATTTGGCGAAAAGCGCGAAGGACAGCAAAGAATCGTCGACGAACACGATCGTTGAGATCGCCGGTACGGAGAAGCGAGCGATGACACTGCCAAAAGCGAGAAAGGCACAGGACGGAAAGAACAAAAGTTGGAGAATGGTTTTCGTTAAAGAGAAGAGACCGTCGGCGTCTTTGGAAACACTGCCGGGCCACGATGCGGAAACCAGCGCCGCCAAGCATCGACGAAATCTGTCCAATCCCGAAGGTAAAATTCACGTTGCAAAGACGATTTGCCTGAAAGAAGCTAACAGCGATGAGAAAATATTGAAGTTTAATGACTTCAAGGAGATTGACGTTCGAACAACAAAGAAACCTGAGATTATCGTTCATCCGGGAAGTTCGAACATCGTTGATGACGATATTGGCAAAGTCGAGATTCGACGTAGTTCCGCGAGTATGGAAGATATATCGAAGATAACAAAGCAAAATGAGGGAATTTTGCTCGGATCGCTGGACGATAAGAAACAGGACGAACTTCAACATACGGGCAGTTTGGATTCGATGCTTTACAAAGAATCGGCGAAGAGTGAGAAGAAACCATTTGGATTACCGTCGCCGTACTGCGGGAAAAAATCATCGCCCGGTCTGTTCTCGCGATTCAAATCGGGAATGAGCATTGACGGTACGAGAAGCACAAGCAACAGCGGCGGTTCTCTGCACGATCAAACGTCACAGCAACAACAAACCGGATGGATTTCCTCTTTGACGGCGAGTTTTCGTCCGAAACGACAGACCGGTGAATTGCAGAGCAACGTTCCTCACGGTATTCATTCACCGAGTCACGAAGGGGTCAAGTGATACGTCGTGGTCTCCGTTAAGAACAAAAGCGGAAGATTCGCGGAGTTAAGCGACTGGTGGGCACAACGATCGTCTTGCTGCACTCGCTTGTCGAATGAGAGCTAAATGATGAATGATTATTTTTTCGTCGTTTCGATGGTAACGGAGGAACTGGTGAAAAAATTGCGATACCGTACAAAGGTCACATATCCGATAATATACATTTTCGATCGTATTTCAATGCGAGAACACTTTTTTTCCTGACAAACTTAATCAAAACTCAAAGTAAAGCTGTTTTATTTACGGGAATAGATGCTTCGATTTTTTTTGTTTTTTTTTTTTTGTCGCGAGAAAAATTTGAGAAAAACATAATAACGACTATTTTATCGGCAGTCGGATAAGCTAACATTTGATGATGCGAGATGCGTTGTAGCATCGACAATTCGTAACCCCAGCACGAGTTCCTCCATCGCTCTGTTCGAACAATTGTAATCGCTGTAGCGACAAGCCTATGAGGTGCGAAGACGATCATATAGTCTGTCGCACCAAATGCGACTTTTGGTTGCATACGAATGGCGCGATCTAGTAGTTCTTCCTCGTGTTATCTTCCTTCCTCGACGCAAAAGGGTGTTTCGGTGACACGGAGACCAATGTGTATTAATTAAAGAATAAAGAAAAAAAATCAACAAAAAAGAACATCAATCGACAATAGATAAATTGTCAGATACTAGAATTGTCGAAGGGGTTTTTCTTATTGAATGTTTGTGACAAGAGAAAAATGCATGCGATAAGTGATTATTTAAGTTGAGTTATCGCTCGGCGATTAGATCGATTACTTTATCCGATTGGATTGATCCGCTCAATCAAACAAAACGGATCAAGTTTTATCGATGGTGAATTTACGTTTAAAACCTGTGAACGACTTTACTCTTCAGTGAAAAGTAATCATGTAGAAAAAAAAAAAGAAAAAAAAAAAAAACGGAGATCTGGGTATCTCCTTCGATGAAATTCAGGTGACTCTGTCCGATTCGACAGTCCTAAGTGTTAGGTGCGTAGATTATTTTATTTATTGTCCAATTAACAAGTAGCCTAACGACTAATTATTAATGTTGTTCGTTATATATTATATATATATAAATATATGTATAAATATGCAAAACGTATCGATATAAAATTCGAACCCCCACAAACGTATATATACGGATAAGAAAAAAAAATGGACATCTATGACTATATACATCGTTACGTATAGATGCTACAAAAAATGGCAGACAGATAAAATATACATCTATATTATAATATAGCTGCCATATGGTAAAATCCAAAAAAAAAAAGAGTAATTGTTTTGAATGTTGCGAAAAGAGAAAGAAATTGCTAGAATATATGAATATAAGATTTAAAAAATTAAATAACGGCATCTCTCTCTCTCTTTCTCTCGTTCTCTCTCTTTCGACCATTGATTATAACGGAGAGACAAGACAAAGAAACAGCCTATATCTCCGATATAACAGTAACCAGCGTTCGTTCAGCAATCATTGAAGCGACTCTTACAATTAGTTCTCGACGATATCACGCTTTCATTTTTAGATGTTTATATTTTTATACTTCATCGGTATGTCTATACGACGATTAAACCGCATGTATTGTTGAACTCTAGTCTTACGTTATTACTTTCATCTCTCCCAACAAGTATTGGGCATTTATTAATTTTCATTAATTAGGCTCCACTCTGTAATTAACTGCGATGACATTTGTTGCAACGTTTTAGCCGATCGATCTACGCGACAAATTTGGAAACACAAAACAAGTTAAACTATGATAAACCGATTGGAGAATTAATTGTTGTTGTTTTATTTTGTTAGAGATTATTCGATCTCGTGACCAATTAGCGTTTGTGAAGTTTAAAAAAAAAAGAGCACTTCGTGTTTTAACAGTGTCGATAAAATCGTTGTAAAGCGCCGTATACTTTTGTGACGACGAACAGAAAAGAAGAAAAACGAAACACACACAGGTACCTACTCTTCTACCTGACGTATACCAAAACTGATAATTTTTTGTTGCGGTTTATGAACCGAATAAAACTTTCCACTCGTGAATCTTCAACGAGAAAGTTATGCGAGTCTCTATAATTATTAAAGAAAAAAAACACTACCTGTGCCTGATCTTTGTCATTTATTTATTTGTCTCTTCCGCGTACTAATCCGATGTTGGGAACGCCAGATTTAGGGACTGCTTTTTCGAAATGTGACAATTGTGATATTTTTTCTTAACTTGTCTCAAAATTTGCGAAAAAACAACAACAAAAAAAACACTGTAAAGAAAACAGAAAGTGTTGCTAAAAAAATGCAATATCCATATCGATTTCGATATAAAATTATAATCGATCCATTATGTCGAGGCATAGCTAAACATTTAAATAAATATACTTTTTTTCCCGACTGCACTAAAAAGACCATATTTCTGTCTGCAACGCGGGTTTAAAGTTAGCTATTCCTGACCAGCGGGAGTAAAAGTAGCCGTGAATAAAATTAAATAAATAAATAAATAATTGTTTTTAAATTAATTTATTTTGATTTTTAAAAAATGTATTTATTAAATAAATAAATAAAAAATACACATGAATCGACTAGGCCGTTGCAGGCATAAAAATATGGTCGATTTTTAGCAGAATCGAAAAAAAAGTATCAGATGCCACGCAAGAGGAGAAGATTTTCACGCACTTTCCTCCCTAATAGCATAATGTACTATTTGCGAGATGCAAATCGACGATTGAAAAAAAAGACTTAAAGTTTCATTGATTATTTCTTCAATGATCAATCATATTTAAGAGATAGGTAGAACATTGATTCGCGCAAAGGTTAAATTTCGAAAAAGTAGTTGATAAAACACGGCCTAACGGTCGTTACTCGGTCGGCCCGATAAGCCGGTTACGGCTTATCGGTTCATTACTGTACCTCCGTCAATTCTTTATTTATTCTCGCTGAATATTGTTATTCCACGTCGGTCAATTATACGAGAAAACTATTATAATATATCACAACGCGAAGAATGATCAACTTCGTGTAAATTGTATAATACGAAAGAAAAATGAAAGCACAACAAAAAGAAAAAAAAACAAAAACAACCCACAATGTCGATGGACTTTTGCGATTTGTACTAATACTCTCCCGTCCTTTCTCATCACCTCTTCCGTGCCCCTTCCAATCGCACACTACGTTTAGTCACTGATACTACGTTTAGTCGAGATAAGTGGATGAAGGATTTAACGCGCTTTGCGATAAGATCCGAGCACCGAACAACGCGACAAACAATAGAAACAAAACAATTTCATCAGGACAAACGATTGAATATCGTGATAGTTCGTGGCTCGAATGTCGCCGCAGACTTCCATATTTTTAGCGCTAGAACAATTTTGTGTGAATGTACATAATTTAAGGTCATTCAGAGAATCGTATATCCGCGTATCGAGATGTATAGTTTCTGATGATGAGAAGATTTTAAAAAATCCATACTATACATAAAAACAGATAAAAAAAAAGAACTTTTACCTGATATTAAGTAATTTGGCAATGACAACGCTCGCTGGCGAGCGATTATCGATATTGATCGAAAGAATAATGTTTAAGAAGTCTGTGAGGTAAAACAACGCCGAAGGGATGATACCGAATTGTTCGGGCGTTCAGTGATGGAGACGATTGAATGATAAATAGTAAAAAATTAAAGAAAATGTATTCCAATTCGGAGATAATTGTTTTGCGTGAATGTAATTGAGGAGTTGACTGTGCAATGTTTTCGGAATTGTAATTGAATCGAAGAAAAATAAGGAGTTACGAAGCGATGCATTCGCAATCAGCACTGAACGCCACAAAACGCGTATTTAATGATACGTGAACAAGAGATAAGTACGGTCGATTGCTTTGGTATCTAATCATTCCGTTCGATTCCAAGGTGTCGTACTATTATATCGTAGGAAACTACATGTAATTCTAAGTATAATGCATAGTAAAAAAATACCAATGTATCTCGAAAAACAAAAAACAACAAAAAACAAAAGCCACGGTGAAATATTAGTTTTTTTGTAAATGAAAATAAGTGAATAAAATAAACGTATACATGAACGTGAAAAACTGTACATGAATGTTACTGATTCTTTGATTTTTATTCGAAATATTTGCCGTTGACAAACTATCGTGTCTACACATTGTTCCAGAAATTGTCCCAAAAAACAGTAATTGAGATAAAAACAACATTGATCAGACTTGAACTTCTTCATGGGCTTTGAATTTTTCGTATATTCAAGTGTATGCCTCCATCTGCCGTGGTGAGAAACGATTTTGGATCAAATTTCATCGGGATCGAGGTTTCTTTGCACGGTGATAGTTCATAGTTCGATAGAACGTGAATGAGTCCGAGTTTCGTTTCCAACAGTCCCAGACGCATGCCTGTATAAAAAGTGAACAAATTATTGAAGTAAATGCTAATTCTATTTATGTGGTTGTTACGCTGTGCCTGAATGAAATTTGGTTGCGTACCGACGCAGTTGTGAGGTCCATCGCCGAACGGTATGTACACGCAGGGTTTTATATTCTTTTTGTTCTCCTCGGAAAATCTCTCGGGATCAAAAACTTCCGGATTCGGAAAGTATTCGGGATCGTAGTGAAATCCAGACATCGAAATATAGACAGGTGTACCCTTTTTTAAAACGAGATTCGAATTTGGCACTTTATAATCCGCGAGAGTCGTACGATCCAAATATGGGAGCGTTGGATACTTTCGAAGTGACTCTGATACCACCATATCCAGATAAGGTAGTGTCATCACCTGTAGAATCATCAATTTACTTATTTATTTCTTTATTGAATACAGGCAAAGCCCGATTACAGGGTGGTGTGACAATCCATCACCCAATACAAATAATTTGTGAAAGAGATCAGTCGGTACTTAGTAGTAGCAATATACCATATATAGAGTAAATTAAAATTAACATTTCAACCCGCATCCATCGGCGCATAACATGAAGATAGATAACAAGTGGAGGATGATAATTATCGACTCGCACGCGATACTGTGCTCGGCACGTTCGAGAAAACAAGATTTAGAGTAGACGTACCGTTAGTGGCTACTGTACCAGTTATGGCCATGTTTATTATTGTACTCATCGAATACATTTTTTTTTTAACTCATGAATAGAAAATCCCGCTTTCCTCGACTGTACAGCGTGGCGGAACGTGGGCCGTTCCCGTACGCCGTTAGGAAATGTCCTACGCATGCGCACATCAGCTACATTCTTCTTTTTCTACACGCATATTTGTTTCTCTAAACGCTGCCGCAACATTTTCTAACGCGCCCGTCACATTTTTTAACGGTGTGTTGAGGTTAGGGACCCTTTCCGCTCATACTCTACAGTCTCGGAAAGCGATCGTTTCTATTCTTTCGTTAAAAAAAGCACGGTGTGCAACTAGTGCCGGAATTGGCGATTGCAACTCGTGCGATTGCCACTCTCGCTTCGCTCGGGCGGCAACTCTCGCACTCGTCAGAATCGCCAATTTTCGGTACTAGTTGCACAATGTACTATTTTATAACGAATGTAAGGAAATCGGCGCATTTCGTGGCAGTTTTGCGGGACGGACAGTGAAAAGTGACGTTATAATTTTTCGTCCTAAGGGACGAAAGTAAACTCCCTCGGGGCGAAAATGGGGAAATTCCGAAATGCACATACGCGAAGCTATCTGTTCAATACTGTCAAGCAATAGGCCACTTTCGTGCCGCAAAACTGCCATAAAATGCGCCGCTTTCCGTGCACGAGTTACAAAAAAACGATTTTACGTCACTGCAGCACGGAAAGTGAGGTTTTCCTCTCTTTCTCTCGCCTTCTCTCTTTCCTTAAACTCTCTTTCCTCGTCTAGTGACGTAAAATTGTATACGATACTCGGCGGACAAACGTTTTCTGAGCTCGTGTGATTGCAACACTCGCCTTCGGCTCGTGCTGCAAACTCACGCTCGTCAGAATAGTAAATTATGGCCCGAGGGAGGAAAAACTTTTTTCTGACGAGTGTGAGTTTGCAGCACGTGCCGAAGGCGAGTGTTACAATCACACGAGCTGAGAAAACGTTTTTCCGCCGAGTATCGTATACAATTTTACGTCACAAGGCGAGGAAAGAGAGATTTCCGTGACGCAGTGACATAAAAGAGTGGTCCCGTCCTCGGGTCGTAATAAACTATTGTATCTCTACAAATTAGACAATCTTGTAATAGGAAGCAGTACATATCTACCATTTCGTACGTGATTTTTCCACCGTTTTCTTTGATCCCTTCATTAATTTCCTCTCGCAACTTTTTCTGAATTTCGGGTGCGAGGGCAAGTTCGTACATCGTAAAACTTATAGTCGTAGACGTAGTCTCGAAGCCACCAGTGAAAAATATAGCAGCCTGAGCAACCAAATTATCGCCGTTCAATTCTACAACACGTCAAGTTTTGGAAATATTTTTTAGTCGATTGTTGAGCCAATAACTGTTTTTGTCGGGTGCGATTCCTCAATAACATGACTAAATTCTGTTTGCTGCATCTTTACCAAAAATGTCTTTTTCCGCTTCAGTCTGATTATTTCTAATCTCGATCAGCAGGTCGATAAGGTCGTTCCGCTTCACTGCCGATCTCTCACGTTCGTGTATTGTATCCCAGAAAACTTGTCTAAGAAATCCGCTACTTTTCTTCGTGAAGAACTTGAAGTCCATAAGCTTCGCCAAATGGGGAACAAAGAATAGAGATGTCATCTCCATACCTCGCCAAGAATCGAATGTGAATATTTCACGTCCGTGTTTTCGAAATTCGGCGTCGGGATTATTCAAAGAATTGACTTTGAGCCCATAGGCTGTACTACCGATAATATCAGTCGCGTACTTCGCGCACAATTCTTTCATTTCCATTGTGCGACCCGCGCCTTCATAAAAACAATGAATGATTCATATCAGGTGATTCTTGAAATATTTTTATTTATTAATTTGAAAATTGTCATTACCTTTTAAATCGAGAGAATCCAGATAATTGTCGAGATCTTCACCGACCTCGAGCATCAAATCGAACATCTTCTTGAGCTTTCCCGACGTAAAGATTGGCGTAATCTTCGATCTTATCAATTTCCATGCGGGATTTTTCACCATTAACAGACTCGCGTTACCGAGACCGTCATTGGGACTCGCTGCCGCATATCTATCCGCGAAATAATTAAAGTCACGAACGAGAATGTTTTTCGCTAGTTCGGGATCGCGTGCCAAAAAGAAGGGTTTGTCGAATATGTAGAAACCCACGTAAGGCAAATTCGGAAATTGATCGTATAAGTTCTTGACGAATTCACCGGGTGATGTTTTCATCAGTAGGCAATCCGTGAAATTTCCCGTGAAAGGTGTTGGCGATATCTCCGCGACACCGTGTTTCTTCCAGTACAGAAAATTTCGTGTCATGTACATGTATGCACTGACGATAGCGACGATAATAAAAATCATGCCGTCGAGGCCCCAATAACTGGATAGAATAGCCATAATTAATCCAAATTTAATATCAGAGAACGTTAAGTGAAAATTGAGCGAAAAAAAATCACAAGAGCAGCAAACAGTCCGTGGATGACGGTTGCTGCGTCGCAAAATGACTAGTTTTTCTGCATATCAACACTTGAGCAGAGATAGCAGCCTCTGAACTTTTATAATGCCCCACTTCACTACTGCTAGAGAACATAGATATACATGGAAGCACAGGCCTCATGGGACGGCTTGGTAAGGACTTGCTGGGGTGATCCGTTAGTGATCACCCCAATCACCGCTGGCGCTGACAGTATCGGTGTGAACGTATACGGCGATACCATCCGTCGTCTCATTCGCTCTCACGCGCCTTTCCGCGCTGCCGTCATGATGCCCAAACGATGAATAGACGCCAGGCCTGCTAGACATTAAGTTTAATAAAACAGCATATGACATTCGTATAATATATATTTAATAGCATGGAATTAATTAATCAAAATGACGTTCTAGGGAAACCAGAGTTGACACGCATAATTAACAGAGTAGGAGAAGATCTAAAAAACTCCATAGATACAGATAGGATCCAACAATCTACTTCAACCCAATTCTCAGACACGGACACTGCTCTTCAACCGCAAACACCAGAGATTGAGAACTATTTCACAAGCATTTACAAACTTAAAAAAACATTTACATCCGTTAACAATAAAAAATCAGCGGAACTCGACTTAATTCCAAATATTATCTTAAAACACCTTCCACTGAATATAATCACGCTATACGGCGTGCTTTTTAAAACCGCGTTAAACTGGTTCTACGTCCCCGAGATCTGGGATACAGCGAAAATTATAGCTTTTCCAAAGAAAAATAAAGAATCTACTGACCTAGCGAGTTATAGGCGTAATTCCAAACATCAGCAAGGTGTTCGAGACGATTTTGAACGACGCGATACAATCGGTAGTTGGGGAAAAAAAATCCCTGAAACGCAACTTGGTTTCAAATTGAGGCCTTCGGATAGTTCGACACAACTCGTCGATAATTGTGTTTTTTACGAGATATTATCCAAATTGCACGCGTTGTGAATTTAATCGCGAATCATTTTATTTTACTTTCAAAACGAAAATAGTACATAGTTGCACACCGTGCTTTTTTTAACGGAAGAATAGAAACGATCTCTTTCCGAGACTGTAGAGTATGAGCGGAAAGGGTCCCTAACCTCAACACGCCGTTAAAAAATGTGACGGGCGCATTAGGAAATGTTGCGGCAGCGTTTAGAAAAACAAATATGCGTGTAGAAAAAGAAGAATGTAGCTGATGTGTGCATGCGTAGGACATTTCCTAACGGCGTACGGGAACGGCCCACGTTCCGCCACGCTCTACAGTTGAGGAAAGCGGGAGTTTCTATTCATGAGTTAAAAAAAGAATTTTATTTGATCACGTAGCTACTATACCGTGCACGACGAAGTACCTCCACGGGGGTAACGTGAGAACCTGTCTGCACGCTATTGTTACGTCCTACGTAACCTTTCAACATAACAATTGCCAGGAATCCGAAAATATAGAGCATAAAGTATCTTTCTCAAGATAAAACATTAGAATCTCGCGTACAAGTCAGCCCCGCGCTCTCGCACCGAGGCACGCGTCTATCTTCTCCGCCACATACTACCAAGAAGCGATACGTCGCAGACGGCCTTTGCGGGCACACACAATCTTTCTATATCCGCGTTCCGTTATCAACACACTGGACACTGCCACTGAATTTTATTACGCCTATTAAAACGTCGAGTCTATTTCTCTTATAATTTTTAGCCAAATCTTTTCGCCGAAACTCTTTCTATCGACAATTAATTAGACCATCGAAACTCATCGCGACGGTTACTTCAAATAAAGGGTCGCGATCTCATTAGCCCCACCACAACACAATATTTTTGCACTACTAGTATAGGACTAAAACTAGTATATAAAATCAAGCATCTTTACCAAAAATCAGTATGTCTACGATTATTCTCCACGTATCATCATCCACAACGAATCTTCGCAGAGCGAGCAAGGCTCTGATCGACGAGACTAACTGCGAAAGCCCTGCACGGCTAAGTCTCTAAGAGTTGAAGTTAAACTAGTGATTGTAACCAGACCATTGTATTTTCTTCGAACATCGGACAATAAATAAGTATTTAGTGAGTACAACGCAATAAACCATCTTCGACTATTATTTCTGCATGCTCTACCATTGTGCTACGAGGCTATCAGTCTCGACAATCCTCCGAGCGTAATCTCCTATCGACGGACAGTGTACGGCGAGGTCTCCGTCCCTGAGTAAAGGGCCAACCGCCTTGACTAGAAAGAGAGACCAACGTTACGCATGTTCTGAACGAACTCGCTTGAGCTCGTTGGGACGTAACACTATCCTAGTACTCGCGGTGCAGGGTCCTCGTCGAAATCTTCGGCTTCCACGAGATCGGGGTATGGACCGTGTCACTGCAGGTCGAACCGCTGCTACTCGCTTCCGGATAGAACTGCGGCACGGGTTATCTATCCTGTCGCGATCCCCTACTAGCTGGGGCTAGGAAACAGGAGTGAAAACAACTCCGTCGCCGTTGGCAATCTTGGAGTCAACGTTACCGAAAACTCCTCGGACCCGGAGGAGAAGAGGAAAAAAGTACCTGTTCGCCGTCGCTGGTAACACTGGTAAAGTTTTGCTCCGCGATCGCCTTTTTACATCTATTCAGATAGCCTTTCGTTTTTGAGAAAATATTTGAAATGCGAAATCTAGCGGTCGCCTTGACGACTTGACTAAAACAGTTGGACCGTCTTCTTGAATGATGATATCTGGTCAATATTATTTTAAAAAAAAATCTAAAATGCACCGATAAGTATTTTACAGATATGTTTACAATGCAAATATAATGAACATTAAATAGCAAAAGAAATTGATATCACTAAGAGAAAGAAATCATCTTTGGCAAGAATGAAAATGAATCCGAGTGAAAATATTATAAAAGTACTGTAATAAATTGGCGTCCCTACATTACGTAGTGTCACGGTAAACTGTGTACAAGAGCCAATACGGAGTCGTCAATTTTTTTTCTCCATTGCCATATTTCTTTTCGGTTGCGTAAAGAGCTGCTTTACAAAGATCACTTTTTTCTTTTGGAGGCAAACGACTTTGGCCGCGTTATCTTGAATTATTTTAACACCATTGCGCGTTGCCAATAATGCGACAAACTATTTCGCTGCATTTATGAATTCACGGACACCTCATACGGACACCAGAATATATGCACACAAGAGTACTATCGGTCCTAGTATTCGATAAAATATGATATCGCGTCCTTAAAGGGAAAAGCGCTTACGCGCTGCGTATAACATACCACGTTCGTTTATTAACATTTAGAGACGCAATATATTTTAATTTATCAACAAATATATTTTTTTTTCATAATTATGTTGCATTCCCTACCAAATGAAGTAACTATGGAAACCACGGTGGTTAAATGATAAAAAATCGCCGAAACCACCACAAAACCACCATTACCACAGTAACGCGGATGGTACTTTAGCGGCGATTTCGGCGCTGAATGTCAGAAAACCACTGTGCTAAACATTTTAGTAGCCGGTGGTTTTACGGTTGTTTCTACGGTGGCTTGGCAGAAAACAAATATAAGCGGTGCTTTTGGTAATAGTTCATGATAAAACTACCATACTGATATCTTAGCGCACAGTGGTTTTGCAGTGGTTTTTTCAACTAATTTTTGTCACTTAATCATCAGGTGGTTTTACAGTCCTTTAGACACTGGTCCAATGCGACAGGATTGTCAAGTTTCCGTAAATGCAAGTAGAGGCCTCCCTCTGAAGCGGTAAGGAACGATTTTGAATTTAACTTCATCGGGATCAAGGTTTCTTTGCACGGTGATAACTCGTAATTCGATATAATGTGAACAAGACCCAGTTTCGTTTCCAACAATCCTAAGCGCATACCTGGAAAAAAGTGAACGAATAATCAAAACAAATTATAATTGCAGTTCGGTCGTTGGGTACATTATGTCTTAATCTATTCATCGTTGCATACCGAGACACGTGTGAGGTCCCTCTCCAAATGGCATGTAAACGAATGGTTTTCGACTTTTCTTGTTTTCCTCGGAAAATCTTTCCGGATCAAAGACTTCCGGATTCGGGAAATATTCAGGATCATAATGTAATCCAAGCATAGGAATGTACACGGGTATACCCTTTTCCAGCACGAGATTAGAATTCGGCACTTGATAATCGGCGGTCACCATTCGATCCAAGAAGGGCAGAGACGGATATTTTCGAAGTATTTCAGAAACGACCATGTTCAGATAGGGAAGAGTCATCACCTGAAGGGTATAAATAAATGACGTTACGATGTTAAAATTCGAAGCTTTAACGTGGCATAATTTTTTAGTCACCATTTCGTATGTTGGCTTCCCACCGGTTTGTTCTAGCGACATGTTTATTTCTTCGCGCAATTTCTTCTGCACTTCGGGCGCAAGTGCGAGTTCGTACATTGCGAAACTTATGGTAGATGACGCGGTCTCGTAACCGGCGGTAAAAAATATCGCTGCTTGAGCAACCAAGTTATCACCGTCGAATTCTGTAACACGCAAAAGTTTGTTTCAAGGTTTTTTTATGTTTTAATCGTCGAACAAGTGTCATAGGTTACTTTCACTCGGGTCCAATTATTACATATGCCGCTAACATAACATCAAAATGAATTCTGCAGTCAGAGGTTGCTGATAGACGTTCATAAAGATATGTGTTCACGATAACTTTACCAAAAATGTCTTTATCAGACTCGCTCTGGCTGTTTTTAAGTTCGATCAGTAGGTCGATGAGATCATTTCGCTTCACTCCCGTACGCTCGCGGTCGAGTATCGTGTCCCAGAACACTTGTCTTAGAAACTCGGAACTTTTCTTTGTGAAGAACTTGAAGCCCATCGGCTTGGCGACCTGGGGAGCGAAGAATAGAGATGTCATCTCCATACTGCGCCATATATTGAACGTGAAAATTTCACGTCCATTCCTTCGAAATTCGGCATTGGGGTTGTTTAAAGAATTGACTTTCAGACCGTAGGCTGTGGTTCCAATAAGATCCGTCGTGTATTTTGCGCACAATTCTTTAACCTCCAGAGTACGGCCCTCGCCTTAAATAATTAATTGACGAAATATAGTTTTAGTTTTTCATTCTGAAAGTTTAAGTACCTTCGAGATTAAGCGAATTCAGATGAGTGTCCAGATCCTCGCCGACTTCGAGCATCAATTCGAACATCTTCTTGAGTTTACCCGACGTAAAGATTGGCGTTAACTTCGATCTTAGCAGCTTCCATGCGGGACTCTTCACGATAAAGAGATTCGCGCTACCGAGAACGTCATCAGGGCTCGTGGAGGCGTATCTGTCCACGAAATAATGGAAGTCTCGAAGGAGAATATTTTTTATGAGTTCAGGATCGCGCACCAAAAAGAAGGGTCGGTCGAATATGTAGAAACCCATGTAACGTAGATTTGTCGATCGATCGTATAGATCCTTGACAAATTCGCCAGGCGATTTTTTCATTAACAAGCAATTGGCAAAGTTTCCGGTGAAAGGTGTCGGTGGTATCTGCATGACTCCGCGTTTATTCCAATAAAGAGAATTCCGTGTCATGTACATGTATGCCACAATGATAGCGATGATTAAAAAAAGCAGACCGTCAAGGCCCCAGTAATTAGTTAGAACAGCCATAATCGATGCAGAATTAGAGAAACTAACGAAAATGCTTAAATTTTCGATGAGAATTCACCAGTTCACGCAACTCGCAATCTTCAGCTCGGAAAGACTGAAGCCTCGATACAACTTTCTTATTTCTGTATAAGTCATGAACTGCTGTTCTCATTCCGTGTTCCCCACTTCATTACTGTGACCGTATCATTTGGGTTCTACAGCGTCTCGATATTCGAAATATTTCGTGATGTCGACGAATTGAAATATTCATCGTTACTCCGTTACTGTTATCGAAACGGTTGCGATTACACCGATGGCAAAAGCTATAGCCGAGTAATGCCAAACATATATACTAATCATTCTAGATTTCTGTTAGGCTATCTGTATTTTATTTTTTGCGACGCACGAGTAAACTGTTATCTCTGTCTGTCGTGCCACAGCATACCTTGTGCCTGCATGCATCTAATACAAATAATTTAGCAATTTATTTCGACTATAAATAACTTGCAAACGCTAATAACCCTATAATGAATTTTATAAAGGGAATGTACGATTAATTTAATATGGAATTAAATGAAATAATATGGAATGTGATGTATAGTAGTCGTGGAAAGGTCAAGGTTTTACCGATACCAGAGAGACACTTATCTGTGTGGTCTGTTTCAATCGTTTCGCGGTCGAGGTTACTGCGATACTGTTCACGAACATCGTAAAGTCGTTATGTGCAATGTTGCGAATGAGTAAATTACCATTCCGAATTCGGACATTTTATTAATAAAACTTACGAAAATACATTAACAAGAGATAGGAGAGTATCATAATTAGGAGTGAATTCGCAAGATTTAATAAAGCATGACATAGTTTCATTATTGATGTAAATAATTGACTTTTTGATTTTACTTAATTAATTGACTCTTTATTATGAATCTAAATTAATTTACTTTTTTCTGTTAATGATATAAATATGTTAATTCTTTATTTTTCGTAAATTCAGATGCAAACCACCTTCAGACGCGGTTAAGAATGCTTTCGGATTAATTTTTAATGGGATCATGGTTTCCTTGCACGGTGACAGCTCATACTTTGATACAATGTGAATGAGACCGAGTTTCGATTCCAAAAGTCCCATACGCGTGCCTGTAAAACAATTAACGAGTAAACAAAACGAATAATAAAGGTGGAATTGCGATCGTTACCCTAAGTCTTAAGGTAGAGAGAGCGCGTGGTGTTCATTTCGTATAAGTTCGAGAAAAATGAAAGAGAATTGCAAACACTTCTCGGTAGTATAAAAATCTGAATAAATTCATGCTTATTTAGAAAAATGAACGAATCATTTTCATAAAAAAAAAGTTGGATTACCAGAAATTTGTTGAACAATTTTTTTTTCATCATTTTGTTAATAAAATTTTGCAATTATTATTATGCAAAATAAATATTTTCAGTACCTTTAATACGCATGAATTTATTCAGATTTATATACTATCGAGAAGTGTTTGCTATTCTCTCTCGTTTTTCTCGAACGTATGCGAACCACGCACGCGCCACGCGCACCACGCTCTCTATCTACCGTAATTAATCCAATACAATACCGATACACGCGCGAGGCCCATCTCCGAATGGTAAGTAGACAAAAGGTTTCCGGTCCTTCTTGTTTTCCTCGGAAAATCTTTCCGGATCAAAGATGTCAGGATTTGGAAAGTATTCGGGATCGTAGTGCAATCCAAGCATCGGTATATAAATAGGCGTACCCTTTTCCAGTACAAGATTCGAATTTGGCACTTTATAATCGGCGATAACTACACGATCCAAGAATGGTAGAGATGGATATTTTCGAAGTGTCTCAGAAATGATCATGTGCAGATAGGGAAGATTCATCACCTAGAGAGTAATAAACGATTTATATATGGAAAAAGAGCCGATTAAATTTAGATTGTTTCTTTCCGAAAAAAAAAAAAGATTGAACTTCGGAGCGTTCGACGTGCACGACTTTGTCGCACAAGTTTTTTTTTTCTTTAAAGTTACTTGACGTTCAGACGCTACTGCGTCTCTTGATAAAAACAAGGTGACTATGCAGAAATTCGAAACTCTATCTTGGCAAAATGTATCTCACCATTTCGTATGTTATTTTTCCACCGTTTTCTTCGAGCCATTTGTTGATCTCTAACCGCAATTTTGTTTGCACTTTGGGCGCCAAAGCGAGTTCGTACAATGTGAAGCTTATCGTAGTAGACGCGGTCTCAAAACCAGCGGTGAAAAATACCGATGCTTGGGAGACCAAGTTATCGCCAGCGAATTCTGTAACACGTAAAAGATGATCAATTAAAAAATCTTTCAGCGATTGTCGAACAAGTGCCGAAAACTATTTTTACTCGGGTACCAGTACGACATCTGGAGTTAGTACAACACGAAATAACACATGTTCTGGACTTATTTTAGTTTGCATTTATTATTTCAATTAAATATGTTGACCATAGCATTACCAAATATTTTTTTATCAGACTCGTTCTGATTGTTCTTCAATTCAATCAGCAGGTCGATAAGATCATTTCGCTGTATTCCCGATTTCTCCCGGTTGTTTATCGTGTCCCAAAAAGCTTGTCTCAGAAATTCCTCGTTTTTCTTTGAGAAAAACTTGAAGCCCATAATCTTTACGAATTGAGGAGCGAAGAAAAGAGATGTCATCTCCAGACTACGCCAACGACTGAACGAAAAAATTTCACGTCCGTTTCTTCGAAATTCGGCTTCCGGATTGTTTAGAGAATTTACTTGAAGTCCGTAAGCCGTCGTGCCAATAATATCGGTCGTATATTTTGCACAAAGCTCTTTCATCTCCACAGTTTGTCCCTCGCCTTAAATTAAAACATTGACGAACTATAATAATCGATGACAATGTTTGAAATATTTCGGCTATTTGATTAAAAAATTTAAGTACCTTCTAGATTGAGAGAACTCAGATAAGTGTCGAGATCTTCACCGACATCGAGCATCAAGTCAAACATTTTTTTGAGTTTGCCGGACGTAAATACCGGCGTGAGCTTCGCTCTGAGTAATTTCCATGCAGGATTATCCAGAAAAAAAAGCATCGTGCTGCCGATCGTGTCGTCGGAGCTTGGCGAGGCGTATCTATCACCGAAATAATTAAAATCGCGAACAAGTATATTTTTAATGAGTTCGGTATCGCGCACTAAAAAGAAGGGTCTATCGAATATGTAAAAACCCACGTAGGGTAGCTTCGAGAATTTAAGGTACAGGTTCTTTACAAATACACCGGGTGATATTTTCATCCGTAGGCAATCGGCGAAATTTCCGGTGAAAGGCGTCGGCGTTTCCTCCATGACGCCGCGTTTTTTCCAGTAAAGAAAATTTCGCGTCATATACATGTACAACGCGACGGTCACTGTGATGATAAAAACTATGCCGTCAACGGCCCAATGACTAGTTAGAAGAGCCATGATTAAGCCACATTCAGTAAAACCGACGAGTTGCTTTAATTGTATATAGAAAGCACAGAAAAAGAGGTCACACTCGTTGAACACCACGTCTCGGAATGACTGGTTATTGTACGCGATAGACGTATTTGTATTTATATCGTTATTTCGAATAATTTCCCACTTGATGAAAGACAGTTTGTTTGGTGTGGCGAATTAAGATAACATAGTTGTTATCAGTGGCGATGTGATAATATTGATGACTGTCTACTGCTTTCGACTAATACTTGAATTGATTACTGTAAGTATTGGTATATTTATACTAATACAATAACATGTATATGCATTTTTCACTGTAAATGACGCAAATAAATTAAAAAGGTAATTATAGTTTAAAAAAAGAAGCAATAAGTAAGTTTAATTATTTAAGTAAATTTAATTATTTTATACGTAATAGTGGCCGATTTTAATCGAGTATAGTTCGAGGATCTACCGATATCTGAAAAACACTTTTCTGGCGTTTGCGTTTCATTGCCTCAAACGGGGTAATGACGATCAAGTTTTATAAATAGCGCCTTGTTAAACAGCGCCGATAGCGAAGACGATCTTGTTGTCCGTCAAGTGCATTGCGTAACAAAAAAATTGCTGCGGGTATAATAATTATTAACGAAAACCAAATAATTGATACGCGTTCGCATCGATATTATTGCTAATTAATATATTATTACTAATATAAACTTTCACCTTCACCTTCACCTTCACCTTCATGAAAGTGTCTTTCATCCATGTAAAAAATCAGATCGAAATATTTAATAAAGTATATGTTTTGATTCATTATAAATTGCATTTATTAATCTTGGGCATTATTTTGTCGAAATTGTTATGCAACATCGTCAAGCTTTCGTACATTCAAGTACAAGCCTCCCTCCGGCGCGGTAAGAAACGATTTTGGATTGAGCTTCATAGGGATTGAAGTTTCCTTGCACGGTGATAACTCGTAGTTCGAGAGAACGTGAATAACACCGAGTTTCGTTTCCAAAAGTCCTAAACGCGCGGCTGCAAAAAAATGTACGAGTCATCAAAATAAACCATATCAGTATTTCGATTATCGTTACACTTTCCCTTAATTAATTCGATGCTGCATACCGATGCACACGCGAGGTCCTGCTCCGAATGGCATATAGACGAAGGGTTGTTGATCCTTCTTGTTTTGCTCAGAAAATCTCTCTGGATCAAAGGCTTCCGGATTCGGAAAGTATTCGGGATTGTAGTGTAATCCAAGCATAGAAATATAAACGGGCATACCCTTTGGCAGCACGATATTCGAATTAGGTACTTTATAATCTGCAGTAACCACGCGATCCAGAAATGGTAGAGATGGATATTTTCGAAGTGTCTCTGATACAACCATATCCAAATATGGAAGCGTTGTCGCCTGAATTAACATGAGTCATCAGCGCTGCTATGTCAAATTTTACAGCATTATACAAACATGTATATCTACCATTTCGTATGTTATCTTGCCATTGTTTTGTTTAATCGATTCCCTGATCTCGTCTCGCAATTTCTTTTGTACTTCGGGGGCTAGTGCGAGTTCATACATTGTGAAACTTATAGTAGTAGAAGCAGTCTCGAAACCAGCAGCGAAGAATGCCGCCGCTTGCGCGACCAAGTTATCGCCCTTGAAATCTGTGACATGTAAATGGTTATAGTAGACTTATCTTCGTTTAAGGTAGTCCGAGCGGTACAGTCCGACCATAAAAATCGGAAAAAAATTAGGCATATGGAAGGTGCAGTAAAGTTTAATTTTGCATAATAATAATATTAAAATGTTATTAACAAATTAGTGAAAAAATAAATTGTTCAACAAATTACCCGGCAAACCAACTTTTCTCTTAATGAAACTGATTCGTAAATTTTTCTGAATACGTATACATTTTTTCAGAATTTTGTTATGATTTTGAAAATTACGATTTTCACCCTTCATTTTGTCTAAAAAAACGCAATTTTCAAAATCTTAACAAAATTCTGAAAAAATTCATACGCATTCAAAAAAATTTACGATCCATTTCTATAAAAAAAAAGTTGGGTTGCCGGGTAATATGTTGAACAATTTATTTTTCACTAATTTGTTAGTAACATTTTCATATCATTATTATGCAAAATAACACTTTACTGCACCTTCCATATGCCTGATTTTTTTCAGATTTTTATCCCATTGGCAAGTGTTCGAAATTCTCGTTGATCCTTCGTTATCCCTCGTTTGACCAGACAGTACCGCTTGGACTACCTTAATCTTCAAGCACATGTCGATAGTGCCTTCTGATCGGACATAAAGAGTATATGTGTAGTAAGATCGAAGTGATTAAGACCAGTTCTGCAATTATTATTTGTTCCTATTATATTCTGACTGTAAGAAATTCATTGTAACTTTACCGAAAATTTGTTCATCCAATGCGACCGGACTGTTTTTAAGTTCAATTAGCAGATCGATAAAATCATTTCTCTTCATTCCTGATTTCTCACGGATGTTCATCGTGTCCCAAATAGCTTGTCGCAGAAACGTCTCGTTTTTCTTCGTGAAGAACTTGAAACCCATAATATCGACAAACTGAGGAGCGAAGAAGAAAGATGTCATCTCTATACTGCGCCACACACTGAACTTGAAGATTTCACGTCCATTCATTCGAAACTCGGCGTTAGGGTTGTTCAACGAATTCACTTGAAGACCGTAAACCGTAGTGCCAATAATATCTGTTGTATATTTTGCGCACAACTCTTTTATTTCCAAAATGCGGCCTTCGCCTTAAATGGAAAATGACGAATCATTACAATGAGATGCCGATTATTTAAATATATTTTTCATTAATTTAAAAAGCCTATCTACCTTGTAGATCGAGAGAATTCAGATAAGTGTCGAGATCTTTGCCAACGCCGAGCATCAAGTCGAACATCTTTTTTAGTTTGCCCGACGTGAAGGTCGGTGTAAGCTTCGTTCTAACCAATTTCCATTCAGGATTATTCAGGAAAAAGAGCATCGAGTTACCCATCGTGTCATTGGAGCACGTCGATGCGTATCTATCCGTGAAATGAGCAAAATCTCGAACGAGTATATTTTTAATGAGTTCGGGATCGCGAGCTAAAAAGAATGGCCTATCGAGTATGTAGAACCCCATGTAAGGCACAGTCGAGAATTCTTCATAGAGGTCCCTGACGAATTCACCCGGTGACTTCTTCATCAGAAGGCAATCAGCGAAATTTCCCGTAAAAGGAGTAGGTGGTATCTCCATCACTCCGCGTTTCTCCCAGTAAAGAAATTTCCGTGTCATGTATATGTAGGCCGCGATAGCTGCGATGATCATTAAAATCATCCCGTCAAGGCCCCAGTAACTTGTTAGAACAGCCATAATTTATCTGAATTTAGTGAAAGCAAAAGATTACTTCAATGTCCAATGGATAATGTACAGAGTCCGGTCACAGTGATTCGTTGGTTTGTCGCGGAATGACTGACTGTTTCACAAGACGGACATGTTACTTACATAACACCGGTTGCATGTGTATTGGTCTCTACTTCATAATGTTTTATGAGATAGCGCGGTGGTTAGGAAGAAAAAAAATATGCGTAGTTGTTATCGACCCTCCCGGATCTATAGCGATGGCCTAACACAAAAAGTCGACTCCAGGATGTAAAAAATAATCCGCATGCGTCATTAATGACTTTTCTTACTGCACCTCATATATTGATCAATTTTTGGAAAAAAAAGATAAATACTAGATGCGGGTCGCTAATTCATCGTATAATAACGAGTATAATGTGACTTATGCAAGAGCCCAAACAGTTTTTCGTGAAAATAAAAGATTCTAAACGAATTCTATTGGCAACTTAAGGTAAATGTCTCAATGTCCGACTAGCTAAGAGTCGGTCCCCATGTCTCGACAATTTTTTATTAATACTGTGCCCAAACGATTAAAAAATTGAACAAACAATGATTGAAAATTTGTTCGTTTAATTTTTCAATCGTCCGGGCACAATACAGGGGTGAAACATTATGCAAACTTTAAATTTTGGTTATTGTTTATACGGAATTATTATTATATTTATTCTTTATAAATTATTTTACTAAAATATGTATTTTTTTATTCAAATACGAATTTATTTATTCGTTACTACGTTGATTTACGCCAAGCCAACGTGTCGCGTCATAACTTGTGACGTCAGGCACGTGGAAGACGGGGCGGAGCGTGACTGACGCTGCGGGATGTCGTTGTCCCGCCAGCGCCGGGGGAGGGGAAAGAAAGTCCCGTATGCGGGACTTTTCCCGCCAGTCTGGCATCACTGCCTCCAATGCTCCCAATGAGACGATTTTTTTTCTACCGATAACGCTTCCAGATTTCGATGTATTGAGGACAAACATACTTTACCCCGATAATATGATGTTTCCCCAATTGGAATCGCTCCATATGAATTACATGCCAATGTTGGCACATGTTTTAGGTGGATTTCACCTGAATACTTCTGAGGAGCGAGTGAGGGAGCTACGGGCTCAAATGGACAACCGAATGCGTAATTTTGAACAATAATGTTGTTTTTTTTCGTGCGATATCGTTACATGACATTTTTTTGTAAGTAATGGATTGATATAATATCACGTGGATAATTGTATCATACGCGAACGTAAATACGTCAAGCTCAATCCCATGTGTCTCGTTCGTCGACGATAATCGGCAAGATTAAAAAAGGAGGAACTAAAAGGAACAACACTGCGGTAATGCCATGGCGAGCTTGCCGGAAAACGAACTATTACTATCGGTCGCTGTTACTCGCTTCAAATAATTTTTCTCATGTTAGATGCTGCGTTTAACAAATAATAAATTGCGAATAACAACAAATTTTCACCATTGGTCAGTAAAAATATGTCTGTTTTCAGATATTGTGGCAATGACCATGAACAGCTTCGATATTGTTCGATAATAAACACTATCGCGTTATCACCCACTTCTCTTGTATTTAATTCATTTTCTTTTGACTGAAACATCAACGAAGTGTTTCGCCTCGCGTTTGCACATAACCATTCGTCGACCGTATTTCGCGGAACTTGCGGATTTTTACTTTATGATGATATTTTTCTTTTTTTTTTCATTCTTTTTTTTCTAACTATAAACTAAAAATTAGGAAAAAAAATGTGGAAAGAATTATGGTCCCCCGCATTCGGGGTTACTGCACGAAGATCAGACATGACGAAACTACAGCGGACGAGAGTTCTGATTTAACGTTCATGATTTAACGACTCAAACATACGTCAGGCTTTACAGAACTAATTTACCAAATTTGGTTACGACATATTAAGGCGTTTTCGCAAACATGCATGACATCAAAAACGGTGAAAATCACGAGGCCTCAATGAAACGCATAACTCCCGTCTTTTCGCCCGGACGGGCAGTCGGAAGTTAAAAATATTCAGGATTCACCGAAGTAATGTAAAAAGAAACATTCGAAGGGATACGATATGTTATAACTAATGGTGATTAAAGATAAACTATAATGATCTTAAGTGCGATTTGGTTCACTTAATTTTTCGTATATTCAAGTGTAGACCTCCAATAGATGCGGTAAGCAATGCTTTCGGATTGATCTTCACTGGTATCAGCATTTCCTTGCACGGTGATATTTCGAACTTCGATAAGATCTTGATAAGCCCCAGTTTCGCTTGCAACAATCCTAATCGTAAGCCTGTGAATATAATCGATAAGAACGAACAATGATTGTGTTTCTACAGTGTGGTTACAATCCGTAATTGTATACCTATGCAAGCGTGAGGTCCATCCCCGAATGGTAAGTAGACGAAAGGCTTTCGGTTCTTCTTGTTCTCGGCGGAAAATCTTTCCGGATCGTAGACTTCTGGATTAGGAAAGTATTCGGGATCGTAATGCAATCCAAGCATAGGAATGTACACAGGTGTACCCTTTTCCGGGACGAGTTCCAAATTGGGTACTTTATAATCGGTTGTCACCATACGATCCAAGAAGGGCAGCGATGGATACTTGCGCAGCGACTCTGATCGGACCATATCCAAATAGGGCAGCGTCATCGCCTGTAATGCGATGAATTAACGAAATTATTCTGTTCGATTTGAAGCCCTTAGTTTAATACGGTATAACTTACCATATCGTACGTTATCTTGCCGCCGTTTTTCTCGAGTTCTTCATTGATCTCTTTCCGCAATTTCGCTTGCACTTCGGGTTCAAGCGCAATTTCGTACAATGAAAAACTCATGGCGGTGGATGAGGTTTCAAAACCCGCGGCGAAGAAAACTGACGCTCGAGCCACCAAGTTATCACCGTCAAATTCTGCACGATCCAAAGTATTCCGTTATAGCATTTGGAACAAAACATTAGTTGCGCGATTGTGCTTTGTTTTGCGACATTCACCGAAGATATGTTTTTCCTCGTTTTCGACCTGATTGTTCTTCAGTTGAATCAACAGGTCGATCAGGTCGTTCCTCTTTATTCCCGATTTCTCTCTTTCGACAATCGTGTCCCAGAAAACTTGTCTGAGGAACGATGTGCTTTTCTTAGTGAAGAACTTGAAGCCCATAAATTTCATGATATGTGGCGCGAAGAATATCGATGACATCTCCAAAATGCGCCAAGTATTGCCTACGAAGATGTCTCGTTCGTTCTTACGAAATTCGGCTTCCGGATTATTTAATGAATTGACTTTCAGACCGTAGGCCGTCGTGCCAATGATGTCGGTCGTGAATTTTGCGTATAATTCTTTCATCTCTATGGTGCGAACCTTGGCTTAACAAAATTTAGCGCATCGTTCGATAGTGGAACCACAGAACAAACGAAAATGTTCACCTTTTACATTTTCAACAATTTTGTTACCTTTCAGATCGAGAGAATTCAGATGAGTCTCGAGATCCTCACCGACTTCGAGCATAAGATCGAACATCTTTTTCAGCTTCCCCGACGTGAAAATCGATGTCAGCTTCGATCTTACCAATTTCCACGCTGAATTTTTCAAGGTAAAGAGGTTCGCTCTGCCCAGACTGTCGTCGGGGCTCACGGCCGCGAATCTATCCACGAAGTAATTGAAATCACGGACAAGAATATTTTTAATGACATCAGGATCGCGTATCAAAAAAAAATGGTCTGTCGAATATGTAAAATCCCATGTATGGTAAATTCCGGGATTTATCATAAAGATCCTTGAGGAATTAACCGGGTGACCTCTTCAGCGTCAGAAAATTACCAAAATTCCCGATAAATGGCGTTGGTGGTATCTCCATGACACCGCGTTTATTCCAGTAACCAAATTTTCGTATCATGTACATGTAAACACCAACCATGGCAGCGATTGTAAAAATCGTGGTATCCACACACCAACAAGCAGTTAGAAGTGCCATGGTTAATTCAAATCACTCCAATCTGCCGAATGGAGATAGAACCCGGAGCTTCGATGAGTTTGATTTTGCGTCGCGACACGATTACTCTCGCCTTCGATAATTCAAGAATTTATAACAAATCGCTAAGAACTCGCTATTCCCCACTACGTTCCCATGTGCACATCAAATCCGTCCTCTTAACGTCTGACGTAATCTCGGAATATCGACATTTCATAGATAACGTGCTTACGATTCTTCTCAAAGTACTCTTAGAGTGTGGTTAACATAACGTTATTTTATATGGCGATGTTTTCTGCGAAACTATCAGAAACATTTTGACGACGTTCAGCTCAAATACGATTGTTTGTACGGATGTACGGTTGGCATGTGTGAATGAAAAGAATATTCAATGACTCGAGGTCAAATTTCAAATGATGTTCGAAAGACATTTCGTCGTTTTGATGATGCCAGATTCAGTTTCATGATAAGCCGACTGGGTAAACGGCGAGATAAAAATCCGCTGGTCATGAGTAGGGGAGAGTGGGGTCCCTGGTGCCACGGGGTCCAATGTGTCAGAGCTGTTTTGCAGCGTTCTTATGTAATAACAAATCCAAATGCAAATAGCAATTGTTCGTCTCAAAACTTTATTAATATGAAACAAATCACTTCTAGCTAAAATTAATATCAGAACAAAAATACTTGTTTCTTTTATAGATAATGACGTGTCAGGATCATGCAAAAGTAAATTTTCAGTGGTCATAATAAATTGTGCTGCATTTGTTTCTAGAGATTACACAGTAAAAAGAAAGGGTATAGGACGTTTATTAGGACCTAGGGTATAGCCCACTATGCGTATTTTGACCTACAATTAAGATTTAACAGCTCCACGCACGCAATTCCAAATATATCTCAATTTAAAAAAAAATTCTGCACATTTTCTGCACATTTGTACAATTACCGGTCAAATGAAGTTCCAGGACAATTACGGTAGAGTGAGAACGAGAAAGAGATTAATTAGCGACTACATGCGATCGGCAATTCGGTGATCTCATTGCCTTGCTTTGCTATCGATAAATTAATTTAAAAAAAAATTGTATAACGTGCAGCGGTCAATATCTAATATTATTAAATTTTATTATTGATATTAATATATCTTTAGAAATCGCTTTCATCGTCGGCGTAATAAAATTGTAAAGATCTAATTGTGAGCCATTCAATAAGATCATGTAGAACTTGTGTAATTCGATAGTAATTCATGTACACCCTTCGGTATTTCCCGACATGGTTAAACTCGCTATTTTTGAAAGAATGAGAATTGTAGCTCGATAACATATTTGAATATTGAAATTGAAGTTTTTATTCCATTATGACGGCAAAATGTTATAGTAGTGTGTTTGAAAATAGTATTCTGAACTGGATTCGATTTTGACCATGAGATAGAAATACGGGACTTTGGTAACTTTTTAAGGTGTTTCGTTCCATTCTCGGCCAAACATTAGATTCAGAAAGATTTTTGAATTTTTCCCTATGGGATAAAATTCTGAAAGAAATCAGCCACACAGAAGGTGTTAAGTACAGTAATTTTTAATAATAAAAATGCTAAACAGCTATTATCAAAATGAAAAAAAAATTGTTCAATCATTCGGTATTCGAACATTTTTTGTTTAGCAGAAATTAATCCGTCAACTTTTCTGAATCAATGTACCTAACTTGTTTAAGATTATTTCCAATTTTCGTTTTTTTTCTTTATAAATGAAATGTTTAATTTTTATTATTAGACATTTTTCAAAAAACAAAATTTTCGAAAACTAGAAAAAGTTCAATAAATATTCATATGTATTCAAAAAAATTAGCGAAGTCACTTCTACTAAAATAAAGTTCGAATGTCGGTTGTCGAATGATTTGTTGAACAATTTTTTTTATATTGATATGTTAGTGACTTTTGGAGCTTAAGGGGGCTGAGTCACCTAAAAATAGAAAAAAAATTGATAAAAAAAAAAAATGTTTCATCGTACATACATACGGTGTACTACGAACACACCAAATTTCCGATCGAAACTCCAAAAATAACTGAAGTTAGGAGCATTTTAGTAAGATAAAAAACAATGACTGCGTGGAAATGAAACAAACAAAAATGAAGAACGTAATAAAAACAATGCCGTTAGTAAAAAAAAAAAACAGAAAAAGTAAACGATGTTAAAAATGCGTTCGATAGGTAACGATAATCTACCAGCATTTACAGGTCGCAGTTCCGCGACTTTCCTTTGCCATTTATGCGGAAATACATATAAGCTTTTTAACGGTTTCAACTTGATTTCTCCTCGCTGCCAGGTTCAGTGGGTAATTGGTACTTGAATATATGTGCATAATCCAGGCAAACGCTACTGTGACTACGGTTATCAATCAGTACTTGCGAAAAGTATTTCGTGTTCTCGTTCTGGAATTTATCGTTATTTCTAATAATCAAAGGCCCAACGTCGCTTTGCTTATACAAGAAATTACCAGTAAAACTAGTATCTGTTGCAATCAGATTTCTATCCGCAGCCAGACTATACAGATATAATAACTATTCGAAGGTGTTTGTATCTTCCGAATAAAAATCATGATGTCTATGGGAATCTACCAGCATTTATAGGTCGCAATTCCGCGACTTTACTTTGCCATTTATTCATCCGTGGATAATATTGTATAATCAAAAATCATCTGAGCCAAGTGAAAATAAATTAAAAAAAACTTTGCTCGTCCTTACTTTCGATGCAACTATATTTATTTGTATTCTAAGGACTCGCCAAGTTTTTTTTTTAAATTTTCACTTGGCTCAGATGATTTTTGATTATTTTACGAGTTTTTTTATTTTCACAAAACTATTTAAACTACTTGGCGACATTTTTTACATTTTTTGCAAAAAAATGTTTTTTTATTTTTTATTTCAATCTTTTTTATTTATTTATTATTCTATTATTATTTATTCAAAAAAAATATTTTATTACTTGATAACGTTAAGAATCCGCATGACACGATTTTTCTTGTATCACACGCACAATATTTATCAATTGAAATGACCTCTCGTCCGCGATTATTTGAACAATTTTATCAGACGAACGACGCATTTTGTTAACCGCACGAGAGGGTCCTTTTCTTTTTTTACTAATTTTCGCAAAAAAATGAAATTATAAATAACCTCTACTTAACCTTCTTTTCGATCACTCAGTGTGAGCGTACTATTTACGGATCGCGGATACGGATATTACTAGTTGCTGTATTCACGAACTGACACTTAGAAATTGATAACAGCTGATCGTTCGTTCCGCTTATATCCTTGTGTGTGCACGGCACACGCATGGACGCACGAACACAACACGCAGGTCATGGGAAATCGGACAAACAGCTGACAGTCGAAAAAATCTCTGAAGAATTTTTTTTATAATGAAAGTGAGGATCTTTCGGGCGAGATCGCGATATCTCATCATTTCGCGCACCGATCGGTCTGATTCCGAACGCATTTTAAAGCTTGTATTCGATTCATATCATGAAAGTGTCTTCAGAATTTAGATCCGATGTCTCGTTTCCGAGAAAAAAAATGTCAAAGTTTAGGGGCCACGATATTGGCGTATAAGGACACGGTAGCGCTCGACGCGCGCGGACTCGCCGCGCGGACTTTTAACTTTTTAAACTACTTGGCGTCGAGACGCTACCGCGTCTCTTGATAATATATAATATAAAAAAAACTAATTACGAAAGAAAAGTCGGGTTTTTTTTTATGTGGCGGTCCGGCGCCCACCATATCCTTAGATCGTTAAAAGTCGGATTATTTCCGAACGAATTTAACAAAAATTATAAATATAAATTAAATAAAACAATTTGAAGGATTTATAACACTTGCGTATTTAGGGTTACTGTACGAAGATCAAGCGCGACGAAATTATAGCAGACAAAATGTTCGTATTTGTTATGATTATTTACGAAAAAATAGTCGAGTTTGTGAGAAAAAATGGCCTTGACGATTCGATATATCTGAATAGTTTTGGGCTTATTCTATTTTCAAAGTTCATTATATCTGCGAGTTCATGAGTAATGTTAATGATTTACCGTCTAAAACATACTTTCGGCTGCATAGAACTACGACGCCAAATTTGGTTAAGACATCTTAAGCGGTTTCTGCGAACATGCATGACAACGAAAACCGTAAAAATCACGAGGTCTCAATGAAACGCATAACTCCCGTCTTTTTGCCCGGCTGGGCAGTCGGAAGTAAAAAATTAGCTTCGAAGGACTCTTGATGTGTTCAGGAAAAATTAAGTTCTGACGGCAAAGATAGTTTTTCAGAGCACCAAACGGAACGAATAAATTTGATTCGGAGTGGGTTTTTTGTAGAAAGTTTAGAGAAAAACAATAGCTTCAGAAGACTCCTGGTACGTTCAAGGAAAAATAAATAGTGCCGGCTGAGCAATTTGTTGGCTATATTTCTAAGCTACGAGTGCCATCGACCGGAAATTGTAATAAACGTTTAAAACAAAACTTGTTATTATTTGTGTTGCATAACGTGTCCAGGAATCAGAATTATCATTTTTTATTCTCATAAAAAGATAGGTTAATAGGTCTTATCGATAACGTGTTGAACTATTCGAATGTGACTAACTAACTTTATTATGACGCGCTCGGTTCACATGGTTACGTTGTTTGTTTTGTTTGTCTTGTTCGTCATCTTTGTTTCTCAATCCCGAGTCGCATGACGTAAAACGTGTAATCGATCTTTTCGTTCAATTTAATAAATAACTGCTAACAGGTTTTGGGCCCAGGACATCCATATAATTAACGAAATGTACATGAACGACTAGTAAAGATTCACATGGAAATCATGGCGAACTCCGACGAATTCAAAATACCGAAGCTAACGACCGAGAACTATCATGCGTGGTCCGTACGAACGAAAGCAGCATTGGTACAGCATTGGAATGCTGGGACGCAATAGATCTTGGTTACGCGAAACCTCTAACCGCCGAACAGAAGAAATTGGATAATCGTGCGTTAACTTTTCTTTTTCTCGTCGTGGAAGATAATTATTTGGATGATATCGAAGCAAGCACGACAGCGAAAGAAGCATGGATATCTCTGAAGGATATCCATTCAAAGTATGGCTTGCTTCATACACTTCAGTTAATGCAGGATTTCTTTAACATTAAAATGAAGCCCGAGAAAAAAATGATGAATTATCTCAGCCGCATAAAGGATTTACATCGAAAGTTAGTAAGTGGTAATCATGGATTTAAGGATAAAGAAGTAGCTCTCGTCATATTAATGGGACTGCCTGAGAAGCATGAAACATTGATTTTGAATCTCGAACAAGACGAAGACGATGTCACTACGAAGAAAGTAAAATCGAGATTACTAGTAGAAGAGAAAAGAATAAATCGCAGAGAAGAAAGCGACGGCGAAGAAAACGAAAACGACGATTCGAAGGCACTTTTTATATAAAATAAACGTGTATTTAACTATCGGGGAAAAGTAAGTCCCAACGCTGGAACCTATTCGAATGATATTCGACGAGTAAAATGTTTTTGTTGCAACGAGTTCGGCCACATCGCACGTTATTGCCCTGAATACCGCAACAAAGGATCAAGCAACGAAGATTGTTGTACGCCGCCTATTTGCGACATACTTTTTTCCGCTCGTTCGGTCCGCGGCATATCTCAAAAACATGTAATTAATATTAATTTAACTATCTTTATATTTTAATTATCGCATAGTGCCATAATACTGGCATTTTTATACCAATTTGCGTTCGTTCGGCGAAAACCGGCTATTCAAATCTCGCGCCACTGGCACCACGGGGGTAGTTCCTCTATCCGCCGCTAGGTGGCGATTTGCCGAAAGTTTCTCGCGAACGAAAGTGTCCGACGACTTCAATAAGAAGCCGAGCAAAACACAGAATTAGCATGTACGCCACCGTCTCTGGTGGCACGGGGATCTCCGCCCCTCAGGAGAAGCGCTAGGCACGATCACCGATCGAACTGCGTAAACTTTTGTGTAGCTCCGCGAGCAAATTAACTCCACCGTCCCTGGTGGAATAAAACTCCACCGTCTCTGGTGCGATAACACACCACCGTCCCTGGTGGTCTAAAAAAATCGTTTCGCGCGCCGCGTAAAAAATCTAACTTTTAAAAATTCACGCGCCGCGTAAAAGAAATATCTAGCTTTTAAAACTCTTTGTAAATACTTTTTAACTTTTAGCGTTCGTAATAAAACTGTTCCTATTTCACTCTTTATAATCTTCCATTTTGTCGCATATAACTCGGGGTAAAATAAACTGTTTTACCTTACCTATCGTACTCTTTCTTTGACCGGGCTATCTCGACTCGGGAATCACAGAAATCGGAATCGGTCGGCAACAACGGGACCCGAACTACGACCATCGATTCCCGCCGTTCCGCGAATAAATCATTTTTAATTCTTACGAAAATTATTTCACATCTTTCCCTTCGTGAAACGGTAACTCATCCGCCAAATTGGAACCAACGCACCGGCGTTGGTAACAAGATAGTAACGAGAAGAATAAAAATCACGAAGCAAAAATAATCCAGAGGGCATTGTGTGTCAAATCCGAGCGAATAGAGGATTCACAGACATGGTATCTCGACAGCGGTGCAAATCGATCATATGACCTCTCATTTCGAAAAACGAACGAATTTTAAAAAAATAACATCGAGTGTGACGGTTGCAAATAAAAATACAACACGAGTTGAAGGTATAGGACAAATGAATCTTGAAGTCCGAGATGAAAAAGGAGGGTTAAACGCCACACTAAATGATGTCCTATACGTACCGGATTTAGACGGGAATCTTTTGTCTGTCGGCAAGATCGAGGAATCGGGTCTAAAAGTACATTTTGAAGACGATAAAGCCAAAATTATTGACGAGGTTGGCGAAACATTATTGACAACGAATCGCGTAGGTAGACTATACCCTGTTAAAGAATGAGGCCCTACTGCACATCATACTAGAAAAGTTGATGAAGATTTATGACATCAAAGACTGGGTCATCTACACTACGACGCCGTAAAACGAACCGGATATGCCCACGAAACAGACAAAAACTCGAGTACAATCACGCGAAAACTGTTCCACGTGTAGGATGGGGAAAATGAAACGTAAAAGTTTTCCGACAGATGAGGTTAACCGAGCAAGAGCGCCACTCGAACTAGTCCACCCAGACGTAGTAGGAAAGGTTAATCCTGCATCGAAAGGCGGATCAAAATATTTCGTAACGTTTATAGACGACTATTCTCGTTGTACAGTCGTATATCCAATGAAAAAAAAGAGTGAAGTATTGAGTAAATTCGACGAATATAGACGCATGGCTGAAAATGTCCACAACTCAAAAATTCAAACGTTGTGAAGTGATAACGGCGGCGAATATCGAAGCGAAAAATTCGAAAATTACTTGAAGAGACACGGAATTCAACGATAATTGACCGTGCCAGGAACGCCGCAACAAAACGGAGTTGCTGAACGAATGAATCAGACCTTACTCGATACGACAAGATGTCTGCTCATTGAATCGGGCCTCTCAAAGTCAATGTGGGCAGAAGCTTTAAGCACGGCTTGTCATATTCGGAACAAATGTCCATCGAGCGCCATCAAACAAAAAATCCCAGAGGAATTGTGGTCAGGACAAGAAGTCAGCACAGAACATCTAAGGGTTTTTGGATGTAAAACTTGGAGTACTGTCCATACGAGACAGAAGAGGGATAAACTCGATCCGAAGGCATACGAATATATATTTGTAGTTTACCCTGATGGTGTAAAAGGGTACAAACTCTGGGATCAGAATACAAATATTTTTATTCTCAATCGCGACGTCATTTTCGAGGAGGAGTCTTTCCCATTCAAGAAAAGAACTGACGAAAAAGTTACTCGTGAAGTTGACCGCAAGAGTACTGACGAGGAAATTACGTTTCGTGTAGACATCGAAAAATCAAATCAAATAAACAACATGGAGTACGATAGTGATGACGAGGAAGAACAATACGATATTGATTATTTAAATAGGGCCGAAATACCGGAACAAAACGAAGAAGTCATATGGATACAAAGTTTTCTAACGGAAATTGGAGCAAGTGATTTTATTTCGCGGCCGCAAACTATAATGGTTGATAACCAAGATGCAATCTCTCTGGCAAAGAATCAAATCACATCGGAAAGAAATAAACATATAGATTTGAGACATTTCTGGATTCGAGAACAGATCGAGAAAAAATCGTTGGACTTCGATTACGTTCCCACCGCTTTGAATCTTGCTGTATACATATCCTCAAGCATTCTTGTTATTATAACTTTTTTTTATGGCGTTAATTAAAGCGTTAATTTGTCAATGTATTGTTGTTTCAGAAATTCTGATCACGCAACAAGGACCATCGCTGGAAACGATTGTATTAACAAAATAAACAAACGTATCTTTTGCCGAATATTTTTTTATTGTACAAATATTATTAAGTTATTATTATACAATCTTATGTGTTATCGATCGAACGGTAAAATTGTAAGACCATTTTTTTTGACGAAACAAACAAATAAATAAATACTTTTTATCATTGTTGAAATGAATAAATAAAACTGTTTGTTCTTGAATTTTATTTCGTACGCTCTATGTATGCAGTTTTATTTTGTTTTCTTGCTGCACGTTTTTTTTTTCCATGATTCTGTCATAACATTCATACACCGCTATCTTACATCATTCGTCGTCGGTTGAGATTCACGTAAAAGCATCTTGCATCGGCAATTTCGTACAGATCCGCTTCTGGAGTATATGTAGAAGAGGGTTTTGCCGAGGACTCTAAACTCAACGATTTGTAAGTAAGTTTCGGTTTGTTCAATATACCTCACGGTTAAACTTTCTTTCTCGTTCGCACTCATACGGCAAATTAATTTCGTCGAATTAAATTAAAAAGATCATTGAATGATGGCTGATATTAGTGAAAATTATGGCGGCGACGATCAGCATTCTCAGCACAGAAGGTTGCATCTGCAGTTTTTTTCCCTAATATTCGGTTTTTGCTGCCTACTATTCGGTTTCGGGAATTATTTCGACTAAACAAACACTTAGTTCGTTACGTGATCGACGAAATTGCTCCGTCATTGAAGGCTTCTGCGAAGATAAATTCGATTTCGCCGGAATTAAAAACATTTGTCGTTTTACGTAACCGGAACATATCAGCGACTCTTAGGGCGAAGTTACCTCCTCTGCAAGAAGAAAAAGAACTGATATCGAACGAATTTCGCAAGCACATCGGAATGCCAAATTGTATTGAAGCGATCGATTGCACCCATATCGAAATATTGGCGCCGAAAATCGAGGAGCACAATTTTGTTAATTGAAAGCGAGTGCACTCGAAAAACGTTCAAATTGTATATATATATACTTTGATATCTACATTTAAGAGATCCATGGTGGGATTGCGACGGAGTGTTCTTATCGATAACAATTTATTAATAGATCTGTGACTACTCGACTAGAATCCTGTTGATTAACGCGCGATATGTTGGAAGTTCGCACGCTTCGTCAATTTGGAAAAATTCGAGAGTAAAGATCGAAATGGATCGCGGTTTCCAGCGAGGGGCACCGTATTTTATGATTGGTGATTCCGGCTACCCGCTACAAACGTGGCTCATGACGCCAGTCCCTCAAGCTGTTACTGACTCGCCCGCAGGCCGATACGGCGATGCTCAGACGTCAGCGAGCAGTGCAACGGAGAAAAGTTGCTCGGCACTCATTCGGAACGTACCCCCGGGGTGGATTCAACGCTACGCAGCCTCTTATCCGCGCAGTCCGCGCATGCATATGCGAACTGAGATTGTGATAATACAGACTTGCAAGATGGCAGCGATGAAGTGAAAGTGTTCGAACGTGGAATCACGTTATTTCTTTGATCGCGATCACCAGCGAAGAGAGCACGTTATCGTGACGGTATCCTCGAAAACCAAAGTACTCGAAGAACCCATGTAGGATCTAACAACGGGGCTAAGCTTGGCCCTTCAACGGTTGCCATCATTTCAGTATTGGCGCAGCTCTGAGCACCATGACTGGCGTGATAACGGTTAGAGGACGGGTGATAACTTCGGCTCGCGAATGAAACCAATGCTGGCCCGCGAACGAAACCAATCTTGATCCAATAATTAAACAATGCTACCCAATGATAAAAAATAGATTTGGCTTAATAAAGAAAAGCAGTGCTGGTGCCTCCCCAGCACTAGCTCCGTTGCAATAAACATTGCAACGGATAAAAAATCACACACACACACCATATGTCAACATATATGTAGAAAAGCTTTATTGGAACAGTGCAATCGTAACATTAAATAATCTACGATTGTTAATGAAAACAAATTACGAAGCATTTTGTTATCGACGGCTGCCAATAACAAAGAGAGCAGTGTGCGCGATAGCGCATGCGCGAAATAGACGCGCGTCTTTCTTTGTTTGCGAAAAAAGAGTTATTCTCGGTGTTTGATTGGCTCTGAAAAGGGCCGGTGTTTAGAGGGCGGTGTTTTTGCCCGGTTTTACCCTATTCTAGGGTTCTTTTTTGGCGGACTCTCGACGATGTTTCGTCGGGTGCCGGTGGTCGGCAGTCTCGGTCGCGTCGCAATCCGCGTCGGGATGTATTCCGGCGGTGGTGGTGGTGGTCCCTCGATGGCGGCTGCAAGAGAATTAAAAAGTTCCTCGAACTCCTCGTCGTTCGAGGGAGGTTTCTTTTCGGGAGAAGGAGGGAAGATTTGGGTAATTTCCCTGAGAGGAATACGTTTCGGGGGTGTCTGTGGGAGAGGAGAGATTGCGCGGGGTGGAGGAGAGATTAGGGGTGGAGGAGTCGTTGGGAGAGGAGAGATTGCTGGTGGTGGAGGAGAGATTAAGGGAGGAGGAGATTTTGACGGGGAAGGTTTTTTTCTGAGTGGGCAGAGGTCAGGAAGTTGTGGGTGGCGAAAGACGGGAGTTTCGAGGAGATCGATTGGTATCAACTTCCAGCTGTTCGGAAGTTCGAATTCCGGAGCAACCCTTTGCTCCCTCCGAAGCCGAGGATCGGTGAGTTCTGACCGATTGGCCGCGCGGCGTAGTAACCGCTTTTGATATGAGGGATTGCGAGGTTTCCGAAACATACAGTCCTTTTTGCTGTGAATTTCCCTTTTATTGCAAGATAAAGAAGGGAAGAGAAAAGAAAAGGAGAGTGAGAGTGAAGGGGTTGAGAAAATATTCTTTACTTCTCAGTAAAGAATTAATTGCTTCGCAGCAATTAAGAAAAATGGAGAGACTTTGCAGTCTTCCGTGGAGAAAGACTTTGCAGTCGGTTTTTTTATGGAGAAAGACTTTGCAGTCTTTTTTAGGAGCAGTCTTTGCGAAGAGAAGCTTGCTCAGCTCGGAGGAGTAGTTGCTCGGACTTTGCAGCTCGAGAGACTGATCTCGGGTTGCGAGGAACGGCTCCTTATATACCCGGCTCGGCGCGTTCGCGAACGTTCGCGCACGCGCTGGGCTCGTGGTGGGGATACGTCGCCTCGTGTCGCTTCGCGAAGTTTCGCGATGTTTCGCGAACGTACGGGAATTTGCGCGATCTGTCGGTATGTTACCGTCGCGTCGGCGATTCGCGGAGTTTCGTGAATTTCGCGAAGTCTCGCGAATTTCGCGAAGTCTCGTGAATTTCGCGAAGTGTTTTCGTTGTTTTTAGTTTTTGTAAGTGCGTGGGTGGAATTCCGGGTGCGCGAGTGATTTTTCGAGTGCGCGTTTTTATTTCGATTTTTCGGGTGTGAAATTACGGCGTGTCGTGTTTTTGACACGTCGTAATAATTGAAGTTTTTTCCGCGAGTGACGTTTTTAGGTTATCCTCGCGTCGTCGATCTTTATCGAGGGAATTTCGGGGATTCCGCGCCGCGTCAGGGGAAACCATCGATTCAGGTAAGTTTATTGATGTTTTCGTATATTAATTAATTTGTTTTTTTTATGTTTCAGGTGCCAGAGGGGCCAAAATGTGGAGAGACGCCGAGGGACACCGAGGGACTTCGCTGCTGGACACCGAGGGACTTCGAGGGATTCCAACAGGTAAGTTTTAGTGTGTAATTTATATAAAAAATTTGTGTAACTGTTTTACTAATTAATTTGTGTGTTTGTTTTTTGTTTCAGATTCGAGGGATATTCGACGAGGGACATCGATTGCCACGACGAGGGATATCGACTGCGACGAGGGAGCGAACGAGTCAACGAGGGACTTCGACGGCAGGTAAGTCTTACTCCGGTACGTTTTTCGAGTGCGAATGATTTTTCTAATATGTTTCTTTTTTTTGTTTCAGGTTCGAGGACTCCTTGGCGGAATCAACGACGGGGCGACGACGAGGGACGACGAAGCGACGACGAGGGACGATGAAGCGACGACGAGGGACGACGCGATGCTGGAGCCGCCGAGGGCCGAAGAAAAGGTAAGTAGGTAAAGGTAAAGGTTAGGGTACTTAATTTAAGCTTAACTAATATTTACATTTTTTTTTTTCTGTTTTTTAATCTATTTTTTTTTCTGTTTCAGATTTTCAAGAGGATTTAGTTTTAGAAAAATGTATGCGCCATAGGGCGCGTACAACAATTTTAATTCGCTGTATTGCAAATATTTTATCAATAGTAAATTACATAACCAAACCAAATTATGCTTCAAAATGAACGGTTTTTTTTTTTTCAAATAAAAATAGTCAGTGATGAACAATGAAGAAGAAAAAAAATTAAATATAATATCAAATCAGATGACTGTAGACAAAACCGAATTACAAAGTATTCTACTTTGAAATATGGCAAATATTTTTTCAACATTGAACTAAATATCCAAACTAAAAGAAAAGTCTGAGAACAAACAATATCTGTTCAAACAAAAAAAAACTGTAATAAGCAATGGGGAAAAAGAAATTAAATATTATATTAAATCGAATGACTATTGGCAAAAACGAATGAGAAAGCATTCAACTTTTCAGTATACCAAATATTTTACCAATAGTATATGAAATATCCAATGCAAAGTACAAATTAAAAAAATAGCGTTATCTATTCAAATGAAAATAGACTCTGAAAAGCAATGAATAATGTGAACGAAATATATTATTAAATCGTAATAATGTTTGTTCCGTTAAAATTTTATGCCTTTATGGATCGAGTGAATTCATTTCACGACTCTCATGGATCGCACTCTTCTTCAGACCGCCTTATCGATCGCCAGCACATGACAACCATTTTCCAATTTTTCCCGGTAAACGCGAAGATTCCGCGCTCTCGCCAAATTTTGCAACGATCGCAGCTACGCATAGGAAAAATAGACAAAATTAATATAGCGTTCTAAATATTGCGCTAACAATATTCACTAAATGTTTATGGTTTTTTCACATGAATACCTTGAAGGCAATTGTATGCCTTAATTTTGCTGAAGTTCAGTTTTCCTTTGCCGTCGATTTTGTCGGAAAAAAAATCGGTTAATAAAAAACAACGAATGAATAATAATCGCTTACATTGTTTGGCGACTACAGGGACCTGTTCGTTGTCATCTGCATCGTTGAAACCGCGAATTGAACGGACGCTTTTTTTTGTTCCTGAGTTTTTCTGCGGATTCTGAAGCATGGATGGTATGTCCTGAAATAGTTATTTTCGTGGTAGAGCAAGGAAAAAGGTCGATCTCGACGAGTGTGAAGTTAGGCACGAGCCAAAGGCGAGTGCGCGCTTCACACGAGATGCTTATAAACAATTACCGAAAGCGTAATAAAAATTGTCGTCAAAATAGACGCTCAGAATTTCGCTCGATAATCGACGTACACTGCCGTACCGCAGTAGCGAAGAGGCCGCGTGGTTGTCGTGGGGGAAAGGGCACTCGACGCGTTCCAACGACTTAATTGCACATTCTCGTCGTAATGACAATGTATTACAATTTAGACGCTAAATTTGTCGCTTTTGCGTAAAATATATCATAAAATTATTTTCGTTAACTATCTTATATACAGTGTGTATATTCCTTATGATATTTGTCTCCGATATTTATCTTTTATGTTGCTAGCCGAAACAATCTTCTTCGTGTTTTCAAAAGAATTAATCATGACAATTCCTAAGTCATTTGATCGGGTTAGAAAATTAAATGCATCTTCCCGCACATTTTCTTCGTAACCCAATACGTATAAATTAGGAATTTGGTAACTAGTTTTTTCCTCATTTCCGTATTTTGTGAAAATGCCTGTTATCTTGAAGATTTTTCCATTATTTAACTGCGCGATGTTGTCAGTGATGCCAGACTGGCGGGAGAAATCCCGCATGCAGGACTTTTTTACCCCCTCTCCGACCCTGGCGGGACAAAAATATCCCGCCGGCTGCCCTCGGCCTATTCGCTAGGGCGAGCGCAAGCCACACCCCCATCACTCTCTCGCCCCGCGCCCGCCTCCGTCCCCGTGACGTCACGGGACATGTCTCGACACGCTCGACTGTGTGACGTCACAAGGCATGAAGCGGCGCAGTCGCCTCGCGCTTGCGTGACGTCACGGGGCACGAGGCGTCACAGTCGTTTCGCGCTTGCGTGCCGTCACAAGACGACGCCACACGTTGGCTTCGCGTAAATTAACGTAGTATGTAATAAATAAATAAATTAACTAATAAAAGAATGAATAAATCGGGTAAATTGTTTAACAATCGAAATTGGCGGATTATTTGTTTATAAATAATAAAAAAATGTTTAATTTGTTTAAACAATTGAAATTGCGTTTCAATTTTTTTGAAAATGCTAAAAAAAAGTTTTATTTGTTTAAAAAATAGACATTTTCGTTTCAATTGATTAAAAAACCAAAATGCCATTTAATTTTTCCAAAAATAAATAACAAAATATTGAATCGGTTTAAAAAATTGAAATTCGTATTTCGTTTGTTTAAACAATCGAAATTGACTCTTAATTTGTTTAAAAAATAAAAATTTGCGATTCAATTGAGACAAAAATTGAAATCGGCGTTTCAATTGATGAAAGAATCGGAATTTGCGTTTTAGTCGTTTAAAAAATCGAAAATTGCGTTCAATTTGTTTAAAAAATCCAAATTTTCGTTTAAATTGTTTAAAAAAAATTGTTTAAAAAATGTGCGTTTCAATTGTTTAAACATTCGAAATTCACGTTCAGATTGTTATAAAAATCGATATTAACTATTTATTTGTTGTAAAAACCGAACTTCATTTCAATTATTCAATCGATGGAAATTCACGTGTGAATTGTTTAAAAAAAATAAAAATTCACGTTTAAATTGTTTTAAAAACCGGAATTTGCGTTTTAATTGTTGTTAAAATCAAAATATACGTTTAAATTGTTTAAACAAGCGAGATTCACGTTTAAATAGCTACAAAATGAAAATTAGCGTTAATTCGTTTAAAAAATCGAAATTCGCGTTCTAATTATTTAAGAAATCAAAATTGGCGTTTCATTTGTTTACAAATGCAAAGTTTTCGCCTAATGTGTTTACAATATATAAATTACCGTTTCATCAGTTTAAAAAAATTATTTTTTTTTGTATTTTTGAAAATTCTTTCACATTGGTTGTTTAAAACTTAAAAGTTTTCATCCAATTTGTAAAAAAAAAAAATAACATTCAATCTCTTAATATAACGCATAAACAAAGAGCTTAATCAGCGACGATCTCCGAAAACTTTGAGCGGTTCGTTTATCGAATGAAATTTTACTGAAAAAATCTAAAATAATCCAAATATGATCGTTTTCCTATCGAATGGTGTTGAAGAAATGTTAATCGGTAAAATGGTTTTTTTCGTGAAGAAATGTTAATCGGTAAAAAAGTTATTAAATGTATACAATTTTATACAACTTTTTTTTAGAAATAAAATATTTTATAATTTATGATTCATCAATTAAAAATATTATAATTTTGAAAAGATTTACTAGCAAGTTTCGAATTTTCAACCAAATTGAATACACATTTCCAAGTTTTGAACAAATTGCACGTTAATTTTGAGTTCTTGAACGAATTAAACATGACTTTTGTTTTTTAAACAATTAAAACAAGAATTTCGATTTTTTTAACCAATGAATTATTTTTAGATTCATTTTTACACAAATTAAACGTCAATTTCGTTTCCTGAAACAAATCAAATACGAATTTCAATTTTTTGCGTCAATTAAACATTTTTTTATTTTTTTTTAACCAATTGAACATTTTTTTTTTTTTTTTGAAAAATTAAACGTCAATTAGATTTTTTAAACAATTGAAATGTCAATTTCGACCGATTAAATAATTGAAACGCTAATTTCAATTTTTTATATAATTGAATCGACAATTTCTATTGTTTAAATAATTGAAACGCAAATTTCGATTTTTTAAACGGATTAAACATTTTCATATCGTTTGTAAACAAATTGAACTTCAATTCCTATTTTTTAAACAAATTAAACATTTTTATATTATTTGTAAACAAATTAAACTTCATTTCCTATTTATTAAATAATTAAAACGGAATTTACGATTTTTTAAACAATTTACACGTAAATTTCAATTTTTTGACCAATTAAACGTCAATAACTATTTTTAAAGAAATTGAACATCAATTTCGATTTATTTCCATTTCATTTCAAGTCAAATCATGCGTTAATCTTCACGCGTGACGTCACGACCCGCGCTGGCTCGGTCGCTCGGGGCATGAGTGACGTCACGAGCCCGGTGACTCTGGCGCGCGAAGCTCCGCCCAGCCGTTAGCCCGCGTCACGTGGTGGGGGGAGCCCGGCGAGCGTGCGGGACTTTTTCGCCCGCGAGTCTGGCATCACTGTTCGGACGACGAATCGGAATCGAGCGGTAGCTTTGACGAAGAAATGTTTTTCGGCAACAGCAAAAGATCGGGTGGAAATTATTCAAGAAATGGCAGAATTTATGGTCAATCTAACGGCAACTACGGGTAATGCCTGATATAATAAGTAATTTATCGATCTGTTATTGTTATAACAAAATTGCAAACGCTATTTTATCGTTAATTATTATCAGAGATAACAGAAGAAACGATAGAAACAGACAGGACTCGTCGGGCAATCGTTATTCTTCGAATACCCCGAATTACGTATCAATGAACGATCGAGGGAACGGTATGTCGAATATGAACGACAATCGTAATTATCGGAATGGAATGCAATCGCAGAATCGTCACAACGACAACGACGATCGGCGAACGCAAGTGGAGGTTTTGCATTGAACAAAAAAACGCCGTTTCTCGCGACACTTTTTTACAGACGGAAGAAATCATCGATATAATTGAATGTTTTATTAATCGCAGTGCGTAACGCAATGTTTCTTCGACGAATTGAATTTGGTGGATCAGCGAGGCTTTCCTCAGAGAGGCGCGATAACGGAAATAATGACGCGCGGCGTGCAGGAACCGATGGTTCGAGATTTCCGAATCGATCGCCGAATGCTTCCGTTACGTCGATTCCGATATGAATAATCGCGAGAAATGCGCGTTCTCGAAGAATCTCATGGCGTGTTTTGCCGACAAAGGAAGAGAGGTGGGAATAATGGAGGACGATGAAACGAAATTGAATATTCATTCTCGTTCTATCAATGAAAAGTTCTATGTTTTAGAGATGCGAGAATTGGGACGATCTGTAGCGGCGAGAAGACGAATGAAACAGACTTCGCATCGTTCCGAACGACTATGCGAGGATGAGCGACGCACGGCAAACATTATCGACCGTTACTGGAAGCAAGTAAAAGCCGCCCACAAGGCTTTCATCGAGAAGCAGATACTGTTCTCTAATATTCCTCAATATTAACATTTACGAAAAACAGTTCAGCGTCAACGAAAAAGCTTTCGATCTGTTCGTCGTTCATCTCTACAACAAACTTCATTACTTTCAGAAAGAATTGAACAGAATGCAGGTGAGAATCGGAATATTAAATTTCCATGATTCCACAATTTGCAGATTTCGATTATTTAATATTGAACCGTTTATTTTTTGTTTCTTTAAGACAATCGACGAAGCAAAATTGAATGCCGCATTCAAAGCCGTTACCGAGTCCGAAAAAGACGAGAAGATCGAGACGCTAATTTGCAATCAAGTTAATAAGGAGAAAAGACATCGTCAGGATGAATTCGATAAAAAGGTGAGTTTTTCGTGAGTTCCGCACGCTATCTTAATCAACGAAACCTTCTGCAACGCCACAGTCGATTATTTGACAAATCTACCATTCCAATGAAGTTTTTCAATTTTATTTTCTTCTATCAATTCATCGAATTTCTTTTTTTTATCCCGAATATTCGTACATTAGTTTTATTCGCGTAGCTTAGTGATTGTTAGGAACGGTATCGCGGCGGTACATGTATTATTTAATATCGCATTCCGCACATCGATGATAATACTTGGGATCGAATCAGCAACGGTGATCCGTGGTGGATTTTAGTCTGTCGAGATTCGGAAACTCGACTTACCCTCGCGACTCGTTGAGCGTAACACAGCTCCTTACGCGGAAGGTATATCGTTCGATACAGAGGATTGTACACAGCATATGCATACGCCTGCGGGTGTCTGTGCAAAAGAAAGAAATATATATATACAAAAACTGGTGTCCGCTGACGTCCCTCTCGCTTTTTATCTATTTCCATTTGGCTCGTTACTAGTAGTTTCGGCAGCGACGAGGGAAGGATGGTAAGGCGAATCCTGTCGCTCCGACGTGAGCGCCGGTCACGCCATCTGTCGCACTTGCCCTTATCACAGTCGATAAATAAATCGTTTGTCTAAATAACAACAATACAAATCCAGTGCACTTTTCTGTATTGTCGCGTTTTGTTTGCCGCCAAAAAATTATTATTTCGCGCAGTTTCTAACGTGTGTTAAGTCGTTTTTAACGCTTTTATGCATATTTTTTATCGAATAAAAAATACTTTTTCGTAATTTCATCTGAAATTTTTGTGATACGGTAACATGAACAGATATCGCGTAATTAAAATTCGTTTTTAATTGTTCGATCAGCGCGTCTGTGGGTAGGTTATGGAAATGCGATATGTTGTTATTACAGACGATTCAGTATCACGTTGAAAAAATCCACACGTTCCAGATAAATGAACAGTAACAACAAGAACGCATGAATTTGTCGAACTGAACACGTATCAATAGTTTTTTGAACTAATAATTTCTATGCATTAGAATGATAAAAAAAATGCTATGCACATTTGTATAATGTGTTTTATAGTATATCGTTTATATTATATTATTTTCATAAGCAGAAATAAAATTAATAACATTCCATTTATTAAACTTAACCCTTACTATCAATATACTTTTTTTTTAAATTCCAGAATTGCTGGTTTTTCACAATGGCACCGACTTGTCCAGTACCGGTGGAGGATGCCGTTGCTGTTATTGTGCAATTTCAAGACCATTTTTCCAACGGTAAATTCCCAGCTTGGTCTAGCGATGTGTGGAAGCAAATGTCTGCAGCGTTGGGTAACCGATGGAATTTCAACTGCGTGTATACAAATGTCACAAAGAATAGACGAGACATTATGACATTGGCCCGAAAGACGATGGGTGAAACGGAGTGTATAACACACGACACAAACAATAATCCTACATTGCTAGCGGACTCAACGAGTGAATCGTCCAATGAAAGTGATAACGAAGCTGCCTGCGAATCATTTATAGTACAAAGCAATCGCAAGTTGGCAGGTCAGGAAAAATTTGATTTACAGCTCAATGAAGATCAATGGAATTCCATAAAACCGCAAACCGACAACGCCGAAAAAAAAAAAAAAAAAACATTGAAGTCGGGAGTATGGACGAATGTAATAGCGATGGAATTTTGGCGACATTACCGTTTTCCGTGTGCATTCGTATTCAAAGATTCATACGTGGGTCTGTGTGCAGATGAGTCGTCGTATGTTATAAAGGTAAATGGCAAATGCAAAAGTGCAGCATGTGGGAATACTTTTCGAGGCACAGCTGAACGAAAACTCACTGACGCCGGGCTATTGTTAAAAGTCGATAGACGAGATACTCGTGGAGCACCACACGAGTTGCTGAAACGTCCTTTCAATGGGGAACTCCGAACAAACGCATATAAAGACTTACAAGCGGAAGGGAGTGCAGGCTACAGAAAACGTCTTGCGAGAGAGAATATGCAGCCAGGAGACACTGAACCGCCGTTCATGCCTAGCGCTACCGTGGCACGACAAGCTAAAAAAGAAGGGAGCGATGCCGATCTCGGCATAAAAAAAGGCGACGGTCGTGATATTATTAGGACGATCGAAAACATGACGTTCGATCCTAAATTCTACGGGGTTGTGCACGAAGTCGGATCGTTACAATTTCATGTCTTTTACAGTACTCAACCGCAACTAACCGCGTATAAAGAATATTGCCGTTTGCATAGAACTTCGTCCACCATCGCCGTTGACGCTACCGGTAGCGTTATAAATGTGTTTAAACGCGAAGACGCCACCACATCTGGACACATTTTTCTATATACCATCGTCATCAATTTCGAATGTACTACGGTAGCGGTTGAGCAGATGTTGTCAGAAAAACATGATACCGAGTTCATCACGTATTGGTTGAAACGATGGTTGAGAAAAGGCGCTGTAATCCCGAAGGAGGCCGTGTGCGACTACTCGCGAGCCCTGCTATGCGCGTTGAGTTTGGCATTTAACAACATCACCATCAAAGCTTACATCAACTCCTGCTTCAGCTCTATATTCCGGGGTAAAGCCAACGAAGAAAGGCCACAAACGCGAATCAGAGTCGACGTAGCTCACCTGATCCATCTGATTTGTCGGTGGAAGTGCTTCTCAACTGCGAGTCAAGCGTGCATCAAGGATTTTTTCGTTCGATGCGTTGCTCTCATGGTCGAATGCCAAACTCTTGACGACTTTAAACAATTATTCAGTCTTGTATGTGCTGTGGCACTACAGACTCACGAAGACACTCGCATTGATCCATCACTTGCACCAACTACCAAAGACGCAAGAGTAACACTGGAAGATTGTATCGCAGTGAGGGGTGTAACGGCTGTCTTTATTCAATCTCGGAATAAAAGCGTTGAAGACAAAAAGGGTGAAGAAACTATCGTTGATTCGTACGATTCCCCGCTTGGACCGGATCAATCGGACATCGATATTTCCGTCGGACCGTGGATTGACCAGCAAATCGAAGTAGCGAAGCGAATCCTTCGCCCTGGCAAAGATCTAAATCCTTATCATCTTCCAGCTTTTATAACGCAGCTATCGAAGTTGTGTAAAGAGTTTCCTTTGTGGAGTAGCGCCGGAATGCCTCGTCGAACTCTTCATGCGACGTCGAGCTATGTTGAGGGTTATTTTAACGACGTAAAGACAAGAGTTTTGGGACACACGGCTCTCCGAGTCGACGCTTTCATGAAAATTCACGCGCGAGATATTGCTGGAGCAAATTTCATTTTTTCATCGAAAATGATTGAACATAACATGAAGGTACTTGCCGAGAATTGTAAATCAAGCGAGCCACAGCCACAGGACGCCGACGATGTATCGAGCTTCGCTGAAATTAAAACGGATGTATCGAGCTTCGTGAAAATCGAAACCGATATGCCGAACTTCGCGGTAATTAAAACAAATGAGTACGTTTCTACCCGTTTCGACGATTCGGATCTGAAATCCACCGAAAATTGGCGAGGAATCGGTGGAGTGCCCGCTGTTAACGAAACAAACCTTTCGGGACACGATGACGATAGCCGATCGAGCAACGCCTGCGCATTCGATAATGCATTGTCCTCAACACAATTACCGCTGGAAGTCATCAACAATGTTTCATTACACGATTCGTTTTTAAATGATCATTCTTACAGCAAGTTAAACGAAGCGGATATTAACTTGAACAGCTGGGAGAACGAGATGCCGCGTATGGATTTCGATATTTTACCGTCCGCTCTGAGCGAAAAAAAAAACAAATCCAACAATAATGGGATCACAGAATGGACATCGACGACGAACGACGTAGGAGATCCGTTCGACTCTGCATGGCCCGTAATAAACTCGTTTTTAGCTGAAAAAGAACGATCAACCTCCGACGCTATGATACTCCGCGACTACGATGTAGCATCGACGACAACCAAAGTTGAATCCGTTCCGGGTAACGTGATTCTGCCGATATTGAATCATCAAAATGCATCGAGGCCGCGCAACGCAGTTCTATCCGTTTCTCAAGACCGTCACTTTATTCCGAACGACGAAGTATCAAAAATTCCGAGGGGAGTACCATCGAAGGCGACTGATATTCTTCCATCCATTTCTCCGGAGGCTCAGCTTACTCCAATCGATGAGGAAACTACGAGCATTGACGAAGCCAAAGAAAAGCAATTGGAAACAACGAAAAAAAAAAGCAGCAAGTATTTTAAAGCTTATCCGGAAATTCGACATACGAATACACGAATCACAAAAAGTAAGAAGCCATCTTTATTACCGAATGGTTCGAAATGCCGCTTGGTAAAAATCAATCAGATTCACTATTCCGTGCAAAATACATGCCCCTTCGACTCGCTTGTACAAATGATAATGACGGCTGCGATCGATAACGCGCAGTATTTCACTTTCGTGGAACAGTCGACAAATAGCACGATGAAACTCGTCCACAACTTAATCACAAACGGATTGACTCAACAAGTACTACTTGATAGAGCGTTAATCCTGAAGAGTTTATTCGGAGTTAAATCTCAAGTACAAACGGATAAACGAGTCTTAACTTCCGTGGTTGATGCCTTTTCTTGTATTAAAATAATGGTCGAAAAAACTTTGGAATCGGAGCCTAGTATACTTAATACAGAAGAATGCTCTCATAGCGGTCGTACAACATACTCACAAGTGCTGATCGATGCCGGTTTCAAACCTATTCTACAAAACGGATTCAGCGCTTTGGAGAAAGCTTTGAATTTTCGATCGCCGATTTACAACATCCGCTGTCGTTTCCCATGTGCCGGACGTTTCACCTTGTTCAGAGAACCCGGTATTCATCTCCTCGTGATACTGGATATACGTAAAGATAGATCGTGTAAAACTGGTATCTCGTGTACTCTGAGGCAGATGCCGGTCACATTGAAGCTTCCCGTAGGTGACGAAACCTCGGTCGAGTACAGGTTTGTTAAACTGCTGTTGTAATTATTTATCATCAGACCAAATTTTTTTCTGCAACTTTTTTTTTTTCAGGCTCGCTGGAGTAGTGGGTCATATGCCGAAACACTATGTTGCGTACTGTCGACGTGTCACCGGCTCTTGGCAAGAGTACAACGATATAAAAGATAAAATAATGCCCTGCGGTGAGCGCACCGAGATCGAGCCTCACCTTGCTTTGTATATTCGTATATAAAGCAACAAACGTTTATAAAGTTCCGCCCCCTCCATCGTTGGCCGCGAAAATAAAGCTCCAGCAATCCCTTCCGCCGGATAGTATTTTTTTGTCTGATCGATCGATTTAACGTTCGATAAGAGACAAAGGGTAAAGCCGGGCAAAGCTTCGCGCAGTTTCGGGTCGTCGCTGTTCGCCATTGTTGTGTTTACGCGAGTCGGGCAACGATCATCGGCAATTAACATCGCGATGTTTAATTAATCGAATTTTATAAGCAACCGTGTTTTGCATTACGATGAAGCGACAAATCAAGCATATGATTAGGTACCGATACCTTCCGTTCACGCACGGGAAACTAAAGTAACAAAATCATAACGACGGATCGCGGTTACCGGCTAAATAAACTGAGGGTTTATCCAAGCCGCGTCCCCACACACCCCAAGCTCCAGCGAAGTCGAAAGTATGCTTGTTGCGTAAATGTGCGTAGAATTAATAATTTCAATGAATCTATAAACTGTGTCGACGAGGGATGCGAAAAACGAAGAAGAGAGGCCTCCCCCTCCTCTCCAATGGAAGAACAATTCAAGACTTTGGCCGCGTGGTAGAAAACGGAAGTGATACTCCGAAGAGAAATCTCCTCGAAAAAAAAAAAAAATCTTCAAAAGTTGTCGTTTCGTCACGTAATGGTGCATATGCAGGTCACATCGATCTCCTATCGGTTACCTGTGCACGCGTTGAGTGTTCCAACGCAAGAAAAACTGTCGACGATATCGATTGAAAAGCATATATATGAAAATTAGCCACCAACGGAGTTTGAAGGAATTCGTCTTTATTGTCGTCTCTCAGAAAGCGACGAAAATCGTTTACGCAAATCGTCGTCGAGTCATCGTTACGAAGGTAGCCACGATATCGAAAATAAATGACCGGAACACTCGGGATAGATATGCCGACGAATTATTTTTCATCGTCGATCGTCAGCAAAGGGAAGGTACATCGGTATTAAAATCGACGATTGGAGTCGTCGATCGTCAGCAAAGGGAAGGTACATCAGTATTAAAATCGACGATTGGAGTCGTCGCTCGTCGCTCGTCGCTCGCCTTCGTATCTCGTGCGACAAGCAGATCCGAAGAATTCTCGTCATCTTGATGGACGTTACTCGTTAAGATCCTCGGATATCACGGGTTTGGTACGATCGAGAAATGCCGCCGTCAAGTTCGCCCCGATCACCGTTGTCGTCGTCCTCTCGCTTACCGTCGATTCACGCTTCCTGTAGGGATTCGACGGCTGACAGTAGAGTCTGTGTCGCGAGACATGCAAAAAAGAAAACCAAAAAACACGAATTTCAGTAACGATTACGCGCTATCGTCCAATGCGAGAAGTGATGCCTCATCGTATTTTGGACTTCGGTATTGAGGAAACCGTCCAAGAGCGCCACCGAGAGACCTTGTGAAAGAAAAGAAACATTAATAGAATTGTTTCATAGCGAGAAACTACATTTTGTGAATAAAACAGTGATAGTTTTACCTGTGAGGAGAGAAGTATCGTTCGGGCGTATGAGAACGCATTCGCCACATGCCCTTCCGTCGGTTCTGCGAGCACAAAAACATACGTAACGCCCAAAAGTGGAATAAGCACGAGAAGTGCTTTACTCGCGTTTCTGTACTGTTGAGTTTCCACATTGTTAGCCAATCTCAGCTTTGACGTTTGTAGAGTTCCTAATAAATAAACTCTTCTAAAAGTGTAGCCTACGAATCTCTCTTCGCGACTTGACTATTAAATTATTGTTCCGACATGTATTATTCGAAAGGTATAATAAAACGACAAATTACTTCTCTTATTACTTTTAATGCTCATCGACCATTTTATAAATAAGTTTGCCGTTATCGAGAGAACGTGCAAAACATTACATTAAAGTAGCAGTGTAAGTTAGAAGAATGACGATTATCTTCATGATAATAATGTGCAGAAGTCGATGCGTCGGAAGGAGGACTCGCTCCGATGATATCGTATGGAGACGACGTTATCTTCCTGTAGCACGAATTCATGTCGTCCGCGGCGTATTCCAAGCAATCGGCACCACTTCTGCAATCATGAAACTCTAAACGTTAATACTCTTTTTGTTGCGACAAACTAATATCGCGAATAAATCAAATCCGTAAGGAAAAAACAAAATGCCGTCTCACCTACTTTCGAACAGCAAATCGGCTCGAGAATTGATGAACCAAACGATCAAAAATGAAAAGCTTGCTACTAAACTTCCAAGAATAATTCACAGTCTTTCTGTCCCCGCCGACGGTTTTAGGAATATTCTTACGCTGAGCACCGACCACACGGATTCAGTCCACGTTGAGAATTGTCCGGATTTCATGTCGTAGCCTACAAAACTAATAAATTTTCCGTTCGTTACTTTCTATATATAAATTTTCCTACAAATTTTATTTTATTTTGATTTTTTTTATATTATACTGTACCGGCGATACTGACTCACCAGCTTATTTCACGCAGTGAATGAATTATTATATTGTCAACTTCCACCATCGTTAGCGTGTAAAAAATAAAATATAATTTGTATTCGGTTAGTATTTCAGTAAACGGTCATACGACTGCCGGCCGAATGTCGCCTCGAAAGGATGGATTCGGGAGGCTAAGCTTTTTGTTAAACGTTATTAAACTTTTAAGTTTTTTTATTACACACGGACGCTTGTCGCGTTACTTTCGTTCACCCTTCTTCTGCTCCCTTTTTCGGATGATCGCCCTCTGTCAAAGGCTTCTCATCACCCTTTATGAAGCCATGTTTCTAGAGCGCGGCGGAAGGCTATTGGCCGACGGCTGGCAACCCTATCACACGCGTACGCAGGCTAAGTCGAGCGACCGCGATATTGTTTTTTGAGTTTTTTATTAAAATAAATGCCCAACAAACGTGCTAATTAATTATTTCGTGTCTAACAAACGATTGTGCATCGATTGCCACTGAATTAAGACGAAAAAAATGAAAAATAATTTTTTTCCGCTATCTTGACACTGAAATTTTAATTTTGCAATAACAATTAAAATATTATCTAACAAAAGTTGTAATTTATCAAACAATGACCTACAAACGACCAACAATTTAATAAAATTTTCAAAAATTATAAAAGTCATAGTTGCTCCGCTAACTTCACAGAGGTTCTTTTCCTTGATAAAGTAAACGCTCTCGATTTTTATCGATTACACGTGCACTGAGATCAAGATTTTTTTTATTTTTAGTCTGTCACTGGATTCAAGCTCTTGTAAGCAATTGACTATTTGTGTCAGCGGTTTTTTCGGAGATTTGACAAGCTTTTTGAATATCCCAACAAAATGTTCACCCCAAAACGCAGAGATGTCACTCAGAGGGAGACCGAAATGCCCAACGTCGTCAGCGATGTGAATGAGATTGTGCATATTCAACACCTGTGAATCGGTACTATACAATGATGGCAGTAAGCTGAAAAAATGCCTGAGTAAATCTCTTGCATATTTTCTCGCCGTTACAATTAATGCATCGTCACTGTTGATAATACGATATGCAACAAACAAAAGCATGAAATGTTGATACAAATCGTTTGCTAAAATTTCTTTGACAATGATGGGTCCGCAATAATGGAGAAAGAATCGATATTACGTGGCTTTCCACTGTGCTATAAGATGGAGATCAAATTTCTTGCGTTGAAATTCACAGGGTATGTCTTTTTTTAATAATGTAAGGCGGTCGTTGAGTCTATTTACGTCGACTATTTTAAGACGAGTTGCACTTTTTCTTGAAATCCATTTTTCAATCAACGATTTCATTATGCCGACATATAAAAGATGCATCGAATCAAGAACGACAGGTCTAACCGGATCAAAATTCGTTACGCGGAGTAATGGTGTATCGATGTCTGCGTGATGGTACTCGACTTGATTTTTTCTTCAAAAGATTTTTTTGTCCAAGTTTCACAATCCATTTCTGGATACACTCGCTTAGTGGTACTTTTACTACCTTTTTTACGACGTTTATTTGTCCGAACAGTTGTTCCTTCTGTAAAGCACCTTTCACAAGCAAAATATACGCCGGGATATTTACAACACTTCAAGAAGGATCTCTCAGGCGCATCTGCAATAATTCCTGATAATTTGAAATTACAATGTCTTCCGTGTAAAGTCAAACCATTTTGAATGAGATCATTTGATTCATTGACAAAGTTTTCCAGAAATTCAATAACGCTATGCGGCTTAGAATCTCCGCAGTACATGGCAGCGACAAAAGGTTTTGTTGCGTATTTCTTGTGAAAAACTTTCACAGCGATCGGCCACACTTGCATTTCAGAATTTTTGAAAATCTGCATACCGTCTATATGAATAACAAGCGCCTCAGCACCGTGCGGGCGCAGAGGTTCTTGTTAGTGGGCTCCGCCCCCCAAACCCCCGGAGAAAGTCCCGAGGGGACATTTTTTAAGGCACTCACGGGGGTACACGTCGCGCTACGCGCTCCGTATCAAGTGTGATTACACTTCGCGTTATGCGCTACCTATCGAATATGTTTATACGTCGCGCTACACGTTTCACCTGAACCTCCTGTTTGTTTTAAGATAGGAATATTGAAAGAATTGAAAAGAAAGTAGAAGGGTGGTTGGAAAAATTCGAGACAAAATTTGAATTTTCTTTTTGTTTCGAAAACATTTTAAAGAGATTTGAAAAAATGAAATTGCAGTTTCCCAATATTTAAGGTTATAAACATTAAAAAATAAAAAAAAAGCTGACAATTTTGTTTTAATTTCAAATGATCCCGCCACAGAATACCAACGTCGTTGCGTCTGCGAACTTTATTACGACTGCTATGGAATTGTCGTCTGCTTCCAAGGTTTGACAGATAGAATGAATGGAAAAAAATATATAGTCGCGATTGTTTTCAATTTTATTTTACAAATTTCAAGTACTTTGGATATTCGGTAATTCTTCTTTGTGAAATTATAACTAAGTTTTTCAGTGCACTCGTAAAATTTACAATTTTTATTACGAATGTGAATAACGTATTGTAAAATATTGTGAATGATTTTCGTTGAAAATATATTATTTTCGAAATGAAAAGAGCTAATACTTGTCAATTAATGTGTGATCTTTCGTGTTTTATTTTTCGCAACCAAATTTTGTTTTTTGACATGATGAAAAATTGTTTTTTGGAAAATTAAAACTACATAACCTTTAAAATAATTCCTAACTAAAAATAATTGTGGAATAAAAATATTAAGAAATGTCAGAATGTCTTCAAATTTGCTGTGCATAGTGCTTTCGATAGAATAAAATAATGCTGCAAAGGAGAAAAAATTTGGTTCGTAGACTACATAATTGCAGCACCGTACGGACATTTGGCGGAACAAAAATTCAATTTTTATTTTGGAAAAACGCATTAAAGGCTTCACAGTAGTTTCAAAATGTTTGTGCACAATAGTCATGATGTGATAAAACACTCCTGCGAAGGAGAACAAAATTGATTCGCACCATCCAAAGTTACACTGTGATACGGACGTGCGAGAAGATAAATTCAGTGAAAAAGCTATTTTCATTCGACCGCATGCTGAAAAAAATATTTCCAGTCATCGGATCCACTTCAACTTAACTACGCATGATATTGGAGGTACACCGAAGTAAATGCTGAAAAAACCAAATTTTTTGGAGCATGCGCTACGGAGAATCCCCATCGAAAACTGTGTGAAGAGGCTTCGCTGGTCATTTTAATAGGCACTCTTTGCCTATTGTTATAGTGAGTGCCTAAAATGTTGATATTATTTTTTGAAGGCCCTCCGTAATACCCAGATAAATAAATGGTCCAATAGTGTGTTTCGCACTTTGCATTTATTGCAAAACCCGCCGATGAGTTGTACCGAATAAAGTTTGTGCAGTCGTAAAATAAAGTTTGGTAAATTCGTAAATCCTTCGCTGCGAAGCACTGATAATAAGTCTATAACCACGTTCAAACACAACGTGTTTTGATTATCCAAACCCCATTGTCTTAATTTATTTTCCAGTCCAGTATTTTTTGTGGACGATTCCAATACACTATTTGCACTATCATTTAATTGGCTATCAGCTTTGCTACCGACACTAAGATCTTTACTGTCATCCGAAGGATTATGATCGATGCATTCATTCGCATGAGATGCGGCGGTATCACTTTTCTCTTCAGTTTGTTTTTCACTATGAGGCACATCATCGCTAGTATTTGGCGTAGCTTCGATATCACAAGCAGTATCACTTTGGTCTTCACAAACTGATGATTGTTTTCTTAGTTCTCGATATTTTTTGAGTCTATAATATTTATTCGACATATTGTTTTAGTAAACCAAAACCGACGCTCGACGCCCAACGTCCGAGGCTCGATGGGCCTTGACTACACTTACTAATAACACTCACTCTCGTCTCTATTGTTTATCTCACTTGCGGGACGCAGGTCCTTGTGTCAGTATTTAAGGTAAAAGTACCAATGCCCGGACGGTTAAGACTATTCCGAGATCGAGGCAATTATTGGAGGGTGAAAAATAGTTTTTTTCTTGATGTGGGTGACACCCACGAAAAGGTCGTAACTTCTTCTTTTCAAAACCCATCCATCAAATATTAAAATAATAAATAGTTTACTAGATAAGTCTATTAATGTAGACATATGAAAAATGTACGGGTCGTCAGACGACCATCAGTCGTACGTCCCCAATTTCGGATGCCACTGTCCCAATTATCGGTCGTATTCTTATGGGCGACGAAGTCGGACGGTTTATAAAGTTTTTGGACAGCGGGAAATATGAATATGTAAAAATGAGATAACAATTACAAAGTCTTTATTTCTTTTGTCTCTTGTCTTTATTTTAATTTGCAATAATGAACAAATAATAAAATTTGAACTGTACAAACAACATCTTTAATATGAGATAATGTTACTCATCGACTTGTCTTTGCTTTTTTTCTGATATTTCCGCTTGAAGTGCCTTCATTTGATGTAATTTTTTTTTTTCTTCTAATAACTTTCTCTTTTCTGCCAATTTCTGTTTTCTTTCTTCTTGTTTTTTTCGCTTTTCGTCCAACAATTTTTTTTTTCTGCTTGAGCATCTTGTCTCTTCTGCTGTCGTTCTTGTTTTTTGCAGTTCGATTCTACGTTTCTCTTCCTCTTTTTTTTTAATGAAAAAAGTTGACAATCGGCGGACGTGGCCACAGTAGGTACCTTTTCGGTTCTTTTCCTTTTTTATTTGATTTTTTAGCATTTCCGGGCCAAAATAATACATTCTAGAAAACCGGGGGTACCGTGTCAGTCATTCGATCGTTGCCAATATTGTGACTCCTATCAGTAGTGTTATAAGTAATCATCTCGATAGTCCTGGCGCTATTAATTGACTCGTAATCAACCGTAAGCCCACCGATCATAGCTCCGTTTTTTCTGAGATATCAGTAACGCGCGTCTCAGTGACTTCGACAATACTCTTCTCGACAACTTCGGCTTGACGATTCGTCTCGAGAAATATGTTAGTGCTGCTCGTCGTGGCGACTTCGTTATTTATTTTCTCGCCGATCGCATTGGCACTCTTCTCGACGAGTCGATCGTCGCTCTTTTCGCCAACTCGTGTATCCGTATTTTCGACGAATCCATAATCTCTTCTGTCGGTGAGTGCGTTACCCTTCTCGTTGACGTTCGCGATGCACTCGACGGCATTTCCGATTATGTGCCCGTCGGAATTTTCATTAAAAAATGCGGCTAATTTTGCAAGAGAAAAAAAGACGCACTATAGACCACTATAAAGGCTGCAAGATGGAAATGGGACAGTTCTAAATACAAACCTTCATCAACGATTATTTCATTTGGAGCATTTATTTCCAAATTCTCGTGTCGGAGAGAAGTATCGTTGGTAGAGCTCACATATATCGGCTTCGTATGATCCAAAAATGTATCAATTTCGACATCGAAGTCCATCATGAAGTCGATATCGGGGCCGGCAACAACTAGGTCCTCAATCGCATTGAACTGCCTATCCAGATCCACGGAAGCGTCGATATTCTGGGACGGAGCCGCTGCGTTTTCCACGATGACATCGACATCTCCGTTCGGCTGATCCAACCGAGTCGCTGACTGAACGCTATTCTTGTTTTTGTCTACGTATATCAACCCATAAAAATTGTTCGAAAAATCAATAAAAAGTAAAAACAAAAAACCCAATTTGTCCAGAACCTCTACAAACAAAAACCGAAATGACAGCAGTGATTTATAACATTCGACAACTCCGTTAACCGAGCCAGCGACCGAGCGAGAGTTTTCGTCTGAAGCCAAAAATCAAAGAGTCCTTGCTACGTTGTATCACCGGTCCAACGTTTCGTTTCTTCCGATTCTCTCAAAGCTTTTAATACTTCCTTAGGCAGTTGCTGTTCGATGAAATCGATGCGATGGTTCTTTTCAGTGTGAGCCATGGTTTGAGATACCTCGGACTCGCTATTTTTATTACCTCGTGATTTCGACCCTTTTTTAAGAATGTTAAAATCAAGGGCATCTACCGAAAAGGGGCACAAGCCGCACGACCGGAAGTCATTCCTTATCGTTTCTGTTAACGCCATGGACTCTATTGAAGTTTTCAACAGTGGTGCAAATATCTTTTTCTTCAAACGCGCGCCATTATTCTGCATTCTGTAGGTGGTTACAGTTTTCTTCCACCCACTCTTCATCGGATGAAACACGGGGACGTCGAGGGGTTGCAATATATGCGTGGCGTTTGGATACAGTGCTACCAGTTCGATCTGATTTTTTTTACAGAATTCGCTTAAAGGAAACGTACAATGAGATGAATGACCGTCGACGTAAAGCACAATCGGAAACTCGATACCGCTTTGTTTCACCCACGAATAGAAAACGTTTGTAATGTATTCGTAGAAGGTTTCAGCTGTCATCCAGCCTTTGTCTGAAGTGCCGATGCTCCACTCCTTTGGAAACTGTCGGGAAACATTGCTCGGAATTCTTTGGTACCAATACCGTCCTAACGGCGGAACCATATTGCCTGCTGCGTTGACCATGAAGAGTGTTGTTAGGCATTCCGTTTCGTCCCCGTCAACAATTTTGTACACAGACTTAGCACCTCTTCGTACCAAAACATTATCTGCTTTTGGCTGTTAAGTGCCGAGTTATACGAGAAACGTCTGCTCACGCGACAAATCCCTGCAAGAGTTTGCAGGGTTTGTTATTATTTTTATTGTGGGCGTACCGCAGCTCCGTCCCATACGGGCCCGTGGTCACTCGAAGAAATAGGATTGTAGATGTCAGACAAATTAAAAGGACTCAACGAAAGTAATTTTCCCGAATCCGACTTTTGTTGGTCGTAGTAAGCATCCCATTAAATGTAAGAATGATTTATAATGTATGGAAATTATCGTAAAGGAAAATCAGTACAAACAAGCTTGGGTCATTAATAATTATATAGTAATTATTAATGACTTCCAAGTTGGAAACCGGAATAAACGAAAGTGTCGGACGCACTGTATGTGTAGCTTAATGGATAGTATTCGGGTTTTTGCGAGATTCTCGCATCCACCCGTACTCATAATTTCTCCTGCTATTATTTGGCCTCATGGGCCACACATCATACGATACCTCTCTCACGCACTCACAGTATGGTCTCTGCAATGTTTTTCTGTATTTCGCTGGTTATAAAAATGCACTGCTTCTAACTAAAGGTTCTATCGATTCTAGCACTCTAATAACACTACTAACTTGATTCCTACGCGGGGACTGAGAAGCTGCGTCCACGCACTCGCGAGTTATGCTTCGGTCGGGAGTGGGTCCGCCGATCGTCCAACTACGCGAGATTTAATTCGGCACTACGCTTAGCACCAGCGCGGAGCTTCCTCTGGAGCGACTGCTACTGGTATCAGAGGAAGACTAGCTGTTCATCCCGCTGTTCCGCCGTTGAGCGAATTATTCGCTCTCCGGAGGGACAGGGGGGAATTCGTCACATTCGCAATTTTTGCGTCGCAACGGTCTTTGAGGCTCTCGCGCGTGATGTCTCACCGCTTCGCTGACTCCCCGTCTTACCTTTCCATAGGCGACGAAGTCGACTTCGGCGAGGTGAGAGGGGAAATATCGCGGTATTAATTTTATTTTCTAACGCGAGGGTTTCGGATAACCCGCGCGTGTCGAATCTCGTGACGTTGCTCGCGTCGCTTATCCCTATTGCTAGGAGGCCCGTTTACGTTCCGGCGGGACTCGGGAAAAGTTTCCGAGTCTCGGCGGGACAGCTCGGGATGTCGACGTATGAAGCTCTCATACCAATGGCGCCCTGGTCGGTTCATCGGTGAATGGTGTAGGTCTGTTCATCGCCTTGACTAACAGTTTCACGCTATCGAGACGTTGATTCGTCGTAACCGGGTATCCGGTCTCGCCGAGTTGGATAATGCAATTTACTAGGTGTGCCTCTTCCTCCGGGGTGAGGATTGTAGGTGGTCCAATTGTCGCATTCATAGGTTGATGATTTTTATTTTATCGTGTAACGTGCTTCTCGGGACTCCGTACTTTATTGCCGCAGTTCGTATCGATGTGCCGGATTGCACTGCGCCGAGAGCACTCTCCACAGACGATTGGTCGTACGTTTTTCTCGCTGCTTTTGGCATCGTGGACCATTCTTGAAATTGCGAAATGTCAATGAAAGCCTGCATACATAGTACAAAAGTTGAACAACTTATCTACAAACGACAATAATTTTTTTCTTGCTTTTTTTTCACAAAAAAAAGTTTTTAATCGATAACCGTTTTAAGGTATTCTCCGATTTTTTTTTTTTTTTTCATCTAAACAGAAAAAGTTTGTGGATTTTTGTAGAGAAGAACAATTCGTGAATAATATAAGCTTTTTTATTACACTCAGTGTGTAATAAAAAGAAACGGGGTCAATTCGGTTCAATATATCGTTATGCTGACTATATAACCTCAAAATGTTGTCACAGCAAATAATCCGAAATAATTTTATTATCGAAATGTATATATTGTGACGGGCTTTTCGCAGATCGGACTCTCTGCAATCGGCTCCCCGTTCAATCTATAACGACGCTCTTGTTTTTCAATGCCCGATTTTCTCACCTTATTTTTCGCTGTATTCTTTCTGGGCGCCAGAGTATCTTTCCCCCGATACTCAGGGAATCTCAATTTTCTTATTTCCAAAATCTCAATAACTTACTCGACTAGCGGGATAAGGAGTGCAGTTCGGAAGAAAATCACATAAATCCATTATCCAAATGAATAACGGCACCAAAGTTTTCCGTACAATTAAAACAATAAATATCGTCGTTTATTCATCTCCTTTTCTCAACTCAATTCCAAATTCCAAATCAAATAACAATCAGTTTTACTATCGACGATATTCGAACGTCGATTTACCACACAAAAACCGATCGGCCCGCGGGGCTTCCTTCTAGCTATCCTCGACTTCGGATTCCTCGGCCGTCGAAATGGCGTGTCTTCTCCAGCGGATCGGATATTCTTCGTCGAATAATATGATTTCTCCCTCACGGAGATTACGAACACGAGATCCACGGAATACTCGTTACTTTGACTATCTGTCTGACTCTATGCCTGAACTATTATCTTTCGTAAATTATGAGAGTAACGCTCTCCTTTGTGAACTCTAACTAATTCGACAATACGTCCTGCGTAAACGACGTGGTGTACGAGAGTGATGCTCGCTCGCCCGTACTACGGTACGCATACTTCGGTAATCAGGGGAAGGGAGAAAAACTCCTCGCACGCCGATAATTCGGCGATTCGTCGTAACGTCTTCGCGGTGTCTCTTCCGTCGCGTATCCCTCACGCGCTTCCCTTTGTCTACAAGCGATGCCGGACTCCTGAAAAATATAATATGTTCCTCCGGCAGACTCTCGTTCTATAGTTTTCTATCTCTCGAGTACCGTGGGGATTGACTCTGTGCTCGCGCGGTTATAACGACTCTCACGCGTATTCCTTCCTAACGTGATGGAGAGAGAGCGTACTATTACGCCTCGTCACAATATATAACGCACATGTACTCACCGATTGATAAAATCGTTGTTTATGCGGCTACAACACAACTTAATTTGAAAACGTATGGTTTCCTTCTCAATATCACACGTTAATGAGCGATCGACGTTACAACGTAGCGAAACGTAAACAACAATTGTTCGACGTCCGATCATTGGGTCTAGACAGCAAGATGCGCGCGTACCGGTGATCGGACGCCGTGCCGGCCGTGGTACAAATGAACAATGGCTGTCCCAAAGATCAGACATTGAAAAAATGGTTTAATATTTTATTAAACGCACATTGCCACGCCAGTATCACGTAGCTTATTTAATTCCGAAGCTATCAGTCGGAAGTACATTTTGAATATCGATAAGGCGAAGTCGATATTCGCTAATGAGTAACCGCGAATCCTTAGTTCTTCGCTTAAGGGGGCTGAGTCACCTAAAAATGATTTTTTTATTTATTTTTTTTTAATTTTTTTTCTGAATGTATATACGGTGTACTACATACACACCAAATTTTAGATCGAAATTAAAAAAATTACCGAAGTTAGAAGCATTTTAGTAATATTATAAATATTACAAATAAATAATGTGTGAAAAAAAAAAAAATGCCGAAATGCAATACAAACAATGCCGGAATACCGCATCTCCGCACGTTTCTTTTTCTTCTAATAAGAAGAACAAGGAACATCGAGAAAGGAACAGCAAAAACAATCGATGCCGAAACTGCGTTCGGTAGGTAACGATTTACCGACCAAAGGGTCGTTACGTCTAATCGATGCGACTCAGATTATCGCCGCTACCGCGCTTTGTTTTGAGTCTGCGATACACCGGCGTAATGTAGCAGCGATGATTTTTACTTGATTGTGTCAATAGGCTAAAAAACTGCGCTTGTAAACTCCGTGTAATTAGTTAATCGTCAGTGTTTACAGTTTTTCCGAATGAACGGAATATATTCTGCATTTTTGCCCGCAAAGGTGCAAAAATGATTTTCACAGTGACAGTGTCGCAACGCGAAAAGTCTCGCAGAATTAACCTCATTTTTAAACGTCACATTTGACGTAAGAGTATTTTTTTAAATTTTTAAAAAATTTTTTTTGCATTTACGAGATTTGTAAAATAAAAAAAAGAAAAAAAAAAAGAAAAAAAAAATTCTAAGTTTTATGTGATAGAAAAAAAAGTGTATATTTTTGTGACAAAAAAAATATAAAAATAATTTTTTTTTATTGTGAATCACCCAAGTTGGTTATTTTCATTAATCTGTGAAATTCATTTTTTGACACTTATATTTTTCTTCGCTTGCCGCAGGTTTCAGGGAGAATGGGCCCACCAATTTTGGATTGCGACGGCTCATTTTCTTCGTAACAGTCAGTGTTACGGAACGAGTGCGGGGATTTTTCATGCGATCAAAAATGGATTTATCGCAAGCCATTATGTGAGTGGTTACGAGACAAAAAGTGGAAAAAGTGAATTTTTTGGTAGTTTTTAACTCATATCTTCGCCAGCGAAGCTTAAAAAAAAAATCCCCGCACTCGTTCCGCAATAAACTCTCCAACGAAGAAAATAAGAGGTCGCAAGCAAAGATTGATGCTTTCGTTCAGTCCGAAAGCTGCGGCAAAGGAAAAATGTTTGACCATTGCCCATAACACTGGAATACACCGTAGGTCTCCAAAAAAATTTACAGCGGTAGTCTAACATATATATATTATGGAGGTAAAATTAAATTTTTCATTAAACTTATATATACTGGAAAAAAAATTTTTTACTTTTCGATTTTTTAGGTGACTCAGTCCCCTTAAGAGAAATGGTTCCATGCCGCGCGTGACGCTAGTTCGAAAATACTTTTCGCTAATTCGGTTATTATTTATTCATTGATTGTGCAGATATTTTGGCAGTATATCAGGGAATAATCATAAAAACTAATAACATCTTTATTTTTCGTTTTTTTTCATCATAACTTTAACAAATTCGAGCTCCCGTCCGATCATTGGGACGCGTCCGACAATCCGTACTTTTACCTTAAGTCTTCTCAACGCGAGCCGTGTTGATATACGGTCACACCGCTATAGATATATTCTTTAGTATTCTTATACCGCGTAGTAAGTGAGCGAAACAGAAAGAAAGCTTGATAAATAGTTCGAACTCGCAACAACAGAGCGACCTACGATTTAGTATCGTGATTTGAGTCGACTGTCGAAATAGCCGTCGAAATCTTAGAGACTAATACTAATCCGAGTTATACCTTGGACAGCATGTACTTCTGTAGTCAATAATGTGAACTTCAATTTGTATCACAAAAATCACTCCAACGCTATTCTGAAGTGTCGGATGCGGAAAATGATTACGATCCGAACTTGATTAGCAACAAGTACATGACGAGAGAACAGTACGACACTTTACATCCATCGACTAATCAAAACGTACCGAGACGCAATGAGGTGTGTAAATGAAACTTTTTTTTTTAATTGATGATATGACTTTTTTTTTTACGAGGCCAACGTTTTCACATTATTATATACACATCGCATATGAAATCTGTTACAGGTCAATCCGTTCATCCGTCAATCGGTCCTCCCATCGCAGATGGTCCGCCAATCCGTCCTCCCGTCGGGTTCGATAGATGTCTATGAGTCGGAACAATTTGCCAATAAGGGTTCATCCAAATGTACTCTGACCAATTCGAATTATCGAGTCAATAAGACGTGCAAACAAACGTTCATTGGACCAAGCATTGTAGTATCGGACGATGATGATAACCGCATTGACGCAGGATTTATAGGCAACGAAAACTACGAGTCACAACGGCAAAAAGTATGAGTTCGCCAGATTTTATTATTTTGTTACATTTCGCGTGCGTTATATCGTCTCGGAACTGTACTAAAATGTGTTAAAATTGTATACATTTTTTTTGTCCTCCCGAGGATCACGAGAGTCGATCTGTATTCGTGTACAACGTCACATTTTCTTAAGAATTCTTGCCCTCTCATTTCATTTTTTTCTCAACGACGACTCTGAGAACGACTCGCCGAATCGGCTCGATTCAAGACAACATAGACAAAGCGTGGACACCAGAAATGGCGGTCGCGTCACCACGTCGAATCTAAAAAAGCGAAATGCAGCCTTCGTAAATGTTGGTCGCGTGATTGCGCCGAATCACACATTGCGAAATGTAGACGTCATGAATTTTAGTAGCACAATTCAGACAGACGTCGTCGAAAATGTTAGTCGCACGACTCAGACAGATGTCTTCAAATCTTTCGCCACTGTCGGTAATCAAACCGATGGCGGTATTTTCTGCGGAAGTCTGATGGAGCCATTAGTCAAACTTTCGAAACAATTTAAGGAAACGTCGGTGAACGTTTTTACGTGTTAACGACGATTGTTGAAGATCAGATGAAGGAGAAAAAACAAAGAAAATAATTCGCAAAAATGAGTTGAATAATCCTGGTTATTGAATCATTAAATCATTATCCCGCCCATTACAATCGCAGGCACGTTTGCATATAATTTTCTGCCACCGTTGGCGTCATTGCGAAAGTCTATATACGTGCGTATTTAATCTATTGCACTACCCCTCCCCCCTTTTTTAATCGTTGCATCGTTACGATTGTTGAAGGACTGATGAAAGAAAAAAATAAATAACTCGAAAAAATGAATTGAAGCCCCTCCCCCCTGTCGAATCGTTGAATCGTTATCCCGCCTATTACAATCGAAGACACGTTTATTTTCCGTATAATTTTACATATAATTGTATTACGCGCCTCTTCCGAAGAGATTATAAGTGCCTCCTTCGGTACCTCCTTCGGTATACCGATGTCGCCACGAAGATTCAAAGATCAATTGTTTTATATCCGGTCCCGCTCCTCGACGAATGGCAGAAAAATTAGATATGGGGGAACGAAGTCGAAAGGATCGTTCCCCTGATAATCAAGACGACGATCGTCTAGAAGATCGAATAAAACGTTTGGAGAAGAAATTGGAACAACATAGGAAGTCTAGTCGAAGTAAGAAAAGTAAGTATATGTCAAGAGGATATTTTGCGGAATTTCTTTTGGACGAAATATTCCTTTTCGCTTTCGGTCCAAATGATTGCGAAAAAATTTAGACTCGCATTACGGTCCAACCGTTTGCGAAGTCATGCGAATTAGCGAAACAACATCTTGCAAGTCGTGTGTTTTTCGCTCGGATGAGGTTTCATCTGTGTTTACGCCGATATGAAGAACTGAACTCGTTCGTTCCCTCTGTTTACGATGAATATCCTGCCCGATCTCGTTTTCTTTTTCTCAATTGAGTTTCGGTCCAACCGATCCACATAATAAAATTTAAAAAAACACCAAGACACGGATTGTTTATTCGTTTATTTGGTGTATCCTCTATTAGAAAAACGCAGCAGGGATCGCAGGGAAAGATCACGGTCGTCGAATGACGAGTCACGATATTCACAGTCTCAAGAACATCGGCGTTCTCAGCGAAACGATTTATCGAATTATCGACGAAGTGTTCACAGTATGTCACCAAGTCCAAGTTGTAGTCATTCGAATGGAATTGACGAATCGCGAGATGAAGATCGTGACGAGGTTAATCTTCCTGTCCATGAAGTTGACAGCGATCAAGCGGATATTAATTTCGCCGATTCGACGGAATCTTTAAACTTGGAACAATCCCTGGCGAGGGCAGGCCCAGCAGGCAAGACTGGTGAGGCGGTTGAAGCTATCGAGTCTTCGAAGAATTCTAAATCGACGTCTGTTATCATTGAGAAAAACAAAGGGACTGCTGTTGGTCCTGGTGACACGCAGTCAATTAACGCGGAAGAACAACTCACTGCAGAAATCTTACAAGCTATTGGTGACAGACTTATGCCTGAGACCGTACTTGGCACCCGTAGTCCATAAAGATTTGATGGTGAGAGTCGAAGAAATTCTGAAAAAAGGACTTCCTTCCGAAGAGAGGAAAAAATTAATTAAAAAATTTCCTCCACCTGAGAACTGCGTGTCACTGAAAAACAAGAGAGAATAACGGCTGGTGTGAGCGGTTTACTAAACTTAACGTCGTTGGTATTTAAACTTGAAGCGGAGGAAAAGCTTCAAATGCTCAGCATCCTTAGCGGCTTGTTGGGCATTTTCGTTGACCTTCAATACGAGGAATCGTTGATTCGAAGAAGCCTGATTTAAAAAAATATAAATGCGTCTTCGAGAAACTCTGAATTCGACGTCCGCTGATGAATGGCTGTTGGGGAACGATTTGGATGGACGAGTTAAAACAGCGAAGACCACGTCGAGCCAAAACCTCAAGCCGAAAGCTCAGCAGTCACACATTGCTAGTGCTTTTTCTAAAAACACGAAAGGCCCGCCGCGTCGTCCGTCGTACAACTTCAAGCGCCAGACCAATGCAACGCCAAGCGGACAGAGATCGTCCATTCGCAATCAAAAGCCTCAGACGAATCGCAGGCTAACGCAGAGTGTTGCAAAGGTTAACGCAGAGAAACTCTGTAAGTTATACAGCCGGTCGATTATGCGAGTTTCTTCCTCAGTGGATGAAAATTACAGATAATTCAAAAGTGCTGAGCTAGATCGGTGGATATAAAATCCCCTTCGTTTCCGATCCTATTCAAATATCATCCCAGCGAGACCCACTGGTCAACTCGAGATAAAGAAATAATATCGCAAAAATTGACACGCTTATTAGCAATCGGTGCTATTCAACAAGCAAAGCCTGTAGATAAGCAATTTATTTCAACAATTTTTTCGATCCCTAAGCCAGATGGATCGCCGCGCTTAATTTGAAATTTGAAAGGGCTTAATAAGTTTATAAAACCGGAACATTTTAAGTTGGAGGATGGAAAAACGGTTCGTCGAATTATTACTCCTGGTTGCTTTATGGCAACGCTTGATTTAAAAGACGCGTATTATCTTGTTTCCGTAGCCGAGACGGACAGATCATTTTTGAGGTTCGTGTTCATGGGTGAAATTTATGAATTTTGCTGTCTACCGTTTGGGTTAAATACAGCTCCCTATACGTTTACAAAACTTTTGAAGCCCGTTGCAGCATACTTGAGAGAACGAGGTTTTCAATCCATTGTTTACCTGGACGATTACTCGGGAATTCTTACCCTGGCGGGGATTCTTCTTCGGCGTGTAAGAGTAATGTTCAAGAAACTCAACATTTATTAGAACACTTCGGATTTATAATTAATGTCGAAAAAAGTAAAACTGCACCGTCGGTTCGTTGCTAATTTTTGGGCCTCATATATGATTCGCGGAAAATGACGGTGGAACTTCCTTCTGAGAAGCTAAGTAAATTTAACTATTCTATACGCAATAGCGGCCGATATTAATCGAGTATAGTTCGAGGTTCTACCGATACCAGAGAAACACTTTCCTGACATTTGCGTTTCATTGCCTCAGACTGGATAATGACGATCAAGTTTTATAAATAGCACCTTGTTAAATAGCGCCGATAACGACGACGATCTCATTGTCCGTCAAGTGCATTGCGTAATAAAAAAATTGCTGTGGGTATAAAAATTACTAACGAAAACCAAATAATTCCTACGCGGTCGCATCGGTATTATCGTTAATTAATACATTATTACTGATATAAACATTGGCACCTTCGTGAAAGTGCTATTCATCCATGTAAAAAGTCACATGGAAATATTTAATAAAGTATGATCTGTTTTGATTGATTATAAATTGTATTTGTTAATCTTGTGCATTTTTTTGTCTATATTGTTATGCATCATCGTCAAGCTTTCGTACATTCAAGTATACGCCTCCCTCCGGGGCGGTAAGAAACGATTTTGGATTGAGCTTCATAGGGATTAAAGTTTCCTTGCACGGTGATAACTCGTAGTTCGAGAGAACGTGAATAACACCGAGTTTCGTTCCCAAAAGTCCTAAACGCGCGGCTGCGAAAAAGTGTACGAGTCATCAAAACAATTCGATTATCGTTACACTATCCCTTGAACAATTTAGTGCTGCATACCGATGCGAACGCGAGGTCCTGCTCCGACCCTTGCCGATCTTGTTCGTCTACGAAAATCGTCAAGTTTAAAATAGGAGGAAAAAGGACAAGGAGGGACTAAAAGAAACAACACTGCTTCAAATAATTTTTGTCATGTTAGACACTGCGTTTAACAAACAACAAATTGCGAATAACAACAAATGTTCACCGTTGAGCAGTAAAAATATGTCTGATTTCAGATATTGTGGTAATGGCCATGGCCAGCTTGTTGAACAACAAAATTATATCTTCAGCCAGTGCGACACACACAAAAAAAAGATTAATTGGTCGATAATAGACATTATCGCGCTATCACCCACTTCTCTTGTATTTAATTAATTTTTTAGCTGAAACATCAACGAAGTGTTTCGCCTCGCGTTTGCACATAATCATTCGTCGAACTTCTTTCGTTGAACTTGCGGATTTTTACTTTATGATGATATGCTTCTGTTTTTTTTTAACTATAACTAAAAATTAGAAAATTTTTTTTTAAAGAAACATGGTTCCCCGCATTCGAGGTTGCTGCACGAAGATTAAACACGATGAAACTACAGTAGACAACAGAATCGCCGTGTCTATTATGATGATTTACGAGAATAATCGAGTTTGTGAGAAAACATGGCGGTGACCATTCAATATATCTGAATAGTGTTTTGCTTTTTTTATTTTCAAAGTTCAATATTTCTGCGAGTTCGTGGGTAATGTTGATGATTTAACGACTGAAATATACGTCAGGCTTTACAGAACTAATTTACCAAATTTGGTTATGATATATTAAAGCGTTTTCGCAAACATGCATGATAGCAAAAGCGGTGAAAATCACGAGGCCTCAATGAAACGCATAACTCCCGTCTTTTCGCCCGGACGGGCAGTCGGAAGTTAAAAATATTCAGGATTCACCGAAGTAATGTAAAAAGAAACATTCAAAGGGATACGATATGTTATAACTAATGGTGATTAAAGATAAACTATAATGATCTTAAGTGCGATTTGGTTCACTTAATTTTTCGTATATTCAAGTGTAGACCTCCAATAGATGCGGTAAGCAATGCTTTCGGATTGATCTTCACCGGGATCAGGGTTTCCTTGCACGGTGATATTTCATACGCCGATAAGATCTTGATAAGCCCAAGTTTTGCTTGCAACAATCCCAATCGTAAGCCTGCGAATATAATCGATAAGAATGAACAATGATCGTGTTTCTACGGTGTGGTTACAATCCGTAATTATATACCTATGCAAGCGTGAGGTCCATCCCCGAATGGTAAGTAGACGAAAGGTTTTCGGTTCTTCTTGTTCTCGTCGGAAAATCTCTCCGGATCGTAGACTTCGGGATTAGGAAAGTATTCGGGATCGTAATGCAATCCAAGCATAGAAATGTATACAGGTGTACCCTTTTCCAGGACGAGATCCGAATTGGGTAGTTTGTAATCGGTTGTCACCATACGATCCAAGAAAGGCAGCGATGGATACTTTCGCAGCGACTCTGATAGGACCATATCCAAATAGGGCAGCGTCATCACCTGTAATGCGATGAATTAGCGAAATTATCGTGTTCAATTTGAAGGCCTTATTTTAATACGGTACAACTTACCATATCGTACGTTATCTTGCCGCCGTTTTTCTCGAGTCCTTCATTGATCTCTTTTCGCAATTTCACTTGCACTTCAGGTTGAAGCGCGAGTTCGTACAATGAGAAACTCATGGCGGTGGATGAGGTCTCGAAACCCGCGGTGAAGAAAACTGACGCTTGAGCCACCAAGTTGTCACCGTCAAATTCTGCAAGATCCAAAGTATTCCGTTATAGCATTCGGAACGAGACATTAATTGCGCGATTGTGTTTCGTTTTGCGATATTTACCGAAAATATTTTTTTCCTCGCTTTCGACCTGATTGTTCTTCAGTTCAATCAACAGATCGATGAGGTCATTTCTCTTTATTCCCGATTTCTCTCTTTCGACAATCGTGTCCCAGAAAACTTGTCTGAGGAACGATGTGCTTTTCTTAGTGAAAAACTTGAAACCCATAAATTTCATGATATGTGGCGCGAAGAATACCGATGACATCTCCATAACGCGCCAAATATTGCCTACGAAGATGTCTCGTCCGTTCTTACGAAATTCGGCTTCCGGATTATTCAATGAATTGACTTTCAGACCGTAGGCCGTGGTGCCAATGATGTCGGTCGTGAATTTTGCGCACAATTCTTTCATCTCTACTGAGCGACCCTTGCCTTAAAAAAATTAGCGCATCGTTCGATAGTGGAACCACAGAACAAACAACAATGTTCACCTTTTGCATTTTCAACAATTTTGTTACCTTGCAGATCGAGAGAATTCAGATGAGTCTCGAGATCCTGACCGACTTCGAGCATAAGCTCGAACATCTTTTTCAGCTTACCCGACGTGAAAATCGATGTCAACTTCGATCTCACTAATTTCCACGCTGGATTTTTCAAAGTAAAGAGGTTCGCTCTGCCCAGACTGTCGTCGGGACTCACGGACGCGAATCTATCCACGAAGTAATTGAAATCACGGACAAGAATATTTTTAATGAGATCAGGATCGCGTATCAAAAAAAATGGCCTGTCGAATATGTAAAATCCCATGTATGGTAAATTCCGGGATTTATCATAAAGATCCTTGACGAATTGTCCGGGTGACCTCTTCAGCGTCAAAAAATCACCAAAATTTCCAATGAACGGCGTTGGTGGTATCTCCATAACACCGCGTTTATTCCAATAACCGAATTTTCGTGTCATATACATGTAAACACCAACAATCGCAGCGATTGTAAAAATCGTGGTATCCACACACCAACAAGCAGTTAGAAGTGCCATGGTTAATTCAAGTCACTCCAATTTGGCGAATGGAGATAGAATCCGGAGCTTCGATGAGTTTGATTTCGCGTCGCGACACGACTGCGCTCGCCTTCGATAATTCAAGAATTTATAACAAATCGTTCAAAACTCGTTATTCCCCACTACGTTCCCATGTGCGCATCAAATCCGTCCTCTTAACGTCTGAAGTAATCTTGGAATATCGACATTTCATAGATAACGTGCTTACGATCCTTCTCAAAGTACTCTTAGAGTGTTGTTAACATAACGTCATTTTATATGGCGATGTTTTCTGCGAAACTATCAAAAACATTTTGACGACGTTCAGCTCAAATACGGTTATTTAAAAGCATGTGTGAATGAAGACGGATATTCAATAACTCGAGGTCAAATTTCAAATGATATTCGAAAGATAGTTCGTTATTTTCATGATCCCAGATTCAGTTTCATGATAAGCGGACTGGGTAAACGGTTCACGTCATCATCGGACAGCTCTATATTCAGCCACTCGGTTATGTATGTTACGACGAGATAAAAATCCGCTGGTCATGAGTATACTGCGATTAATCAGCTGCAGCCAGTTGTTCGCAATGATCAACGTTTTCTTTCAATCCCATGTTGATGAATCGCACAAGACTTATCAGCTTCACGCACGTAATTCCAGATATATCTCAATTTAAAAAATTAAGAGTTTTCTGCACATTTGTGCAATTACCAGTCGAATGAAGTTCTAGGGCAATTAGGGTAGACTGAGGACGAGAAAGCGATTAATTAGCGACTGCATGCAATCGGCAATTCGGTATTCTCATTGCCTTGCTTTGCCATTGATAATCGATAAATTAATTTAAAAAAAAATGTATAACATGCAGCGTTCAATATCTAATATTATTCAATTTTATTGTTAATAGTAATATATCTTTAGAAATCATTTTTGTCGGCGGCGTAATAAAATTGAAAAGATCTAATTGTAAACCATTTTATCAGATCATGTAAATCTTGTGTAATTCGATAGTAATTCATGTCATTCATGATTCGGTACTTCCCGACGTGGTTAAACTCGTTATTTTTGAGAGAACAAGAATTGTAGCTCGTCAACATATTTGAATATCGAGATTGAAGTTTTTATTTCATTATTACGGCAAAATGTTATAACGTGTTTAGAAATAGTATTCTGAACTGGATTCGATTTTGACCATGAGATAGAAATACGGGACTCTAGTAAATCTATAAGGTGGGTGTTTCGTTCCATTCTCGGCCAAATATTAGATTCAGAAAGAATTTTGAATTTTTCCCAATGCGACAAAAATCTGAAAGAAATCAGCCACACAGAAGGTGTTAAGTACAGTAACTTTGGATAATAATAATGCTAAACAGCTATTATCAAAATGAAAAACAAATTGTTCAACGATATTGTTCATCCGGTATTCGAACATTTTCCGTATAAATGTAACTTGTTTAAGATTTTTTTCTAATTTTTGTTTGTTCTTTAAATAAATGAAATGTCTCATTTTTATTATTAGATATTTTTCGATAAACGAAATTTTCGAAAATTAGAAAAAATTCTAAAAATATTCATATGTATTCAAAAAAATTAACGAAGTCACTTCTGCTAAAATACAGTTCGGTTGTCGAATGATTTGTTGAACAATTTTTTTTTACTGATATGTTAGTAACTTTTGGAGCTTAAGGTGGCTGAGACACCTAAAAATAGAAAAAAATTTATTTAAAAAAAAAAGTTTGATCGTACATACATACGGTGTACTACGAGGACACCAAATTTCTGATCGAAATTCCTAAAATAACAGAAGTTATTTGTCTTGTCTTGAAAAAAAATTGGTTAAGACATCTTACGCCGTTTCTGCAAACATGCATGACAACGAAAACCCTAAAAATCGCGAGGTCTGAGTGAAACGCATAACTCCCGTTTTTTTTGCCCGAGCGGGCAGTCGGGAGTAAAAATTTAGCTTCGAAGGACTCCTGGTGCATTCAGGAAAAACTAAGTTCTGACGGCGAAGATAGTTTTTCGGCCCGCAACATTTTTCCAGGGAACCAATCAGGATCTAATAAATTTGATTCGACGCGGGTCTTTTGTAGAAAGTTTAAAGAAACAAAATAGCTTCAGAAGATTCCTGGTGCGTTCAAGGAAAAATAAGCTACGAGTGCCATCGACCGGAAATTTTAATAAATGTTTAAAACAAAACTTGTTATTATTTGTGATGCGTAACGTGTCCAGGAATCAGAATTATCATTTTTTAATCTCATAAAAAGATCCGGTAAATAGGCCTTATCGACGACGGTCCTCAGACTTTGACAGCTGACATTGAAACCGTTGCAGCAACGTTGCTATCTTAACGCCACCACGCCACCACGCGATCTACTGGTGTGGGTATGTAATTCTTGTCCGAATGGAATTTCAGAGAAAGATTTTTGGCACATACTGTTTTCGATGTGTTACGTCCGAATCAGCATTTCCTCGGTAATTACGGTCAAGGAACAAAGTTCCATTTTACACGTTTTATACTATTGAGGCGCTTTATCAGACTTATTCCCTTTTCAAGTCTGACCTTTCGGAGAGTTACTCGGGATAGGTTACAGAGTGCGCCGCGTTGAAGATTTAAATACCCGAACTAAAAGAAATAATATAACACGTAGAAAGAATCATCGACTCGTAAGATCCGTATAGTAAATGCGTCGTAACCATATGACAGAAGTGTTTGCTACAAAATTCTCTGAGACGACGCCGTACGCTCGATGCGTCTCGTAGTGAAATTTAATCCGCGCATAGTCACTGGACAGCGCTCGCAACTATCGCGGCCCGGTACACTCTTCGCTACGTTGACACTCGTTACCAGAGGCCGAAGAACTCACGTCTTGATATCACATTTTAATTTAAAAAAGGGCTTCTCTTTGTATTTTTTTTATAATCACAATCGAAATTTATTTGGTTATATTGAATAACCATATTAACCGTTAAATGAATGTTCTGATGGGAAAAACTTACATTGATGAGTGATGAATTAAAGTAAAGTTTTAGATGTTGATTTAAATTATATATATATATGTTGAATATGATGATTGTAGTTAAAGATGATCGAGAATTCAAGTTCGGCCTTCCTTCCTTCCTTCCTTCAAGGATTTCCAATTGGTTGTGTAAATATTTGACGATGATGAAATTAACGATGAGATTCACGATAACAACCGAATTTATTTAATTCGGAATAAATTGTTTAACACTTCGCGTTGATTTTAATTTAATGTTGAGATTTTATTTAAAATTTTGATTAGCACAAATACACTTTTTAATTCACTCTCGATAATATGGTTTATTGCGCGATTTCCAATTCAATTCCCATTATAGTTTTAAAGTCCTTAGAAAGTCGTAAATGTCGATCAAAATTCTGACAACTCCCCGTTTCGAACAGTGTTAACATTCGTTGAAGTCAATTTACATTTTTATATTATTTTTTAATTGTTGTAGAATTATTCAACTATCGAAATGTTCTTTGAATAATTTGCGATGAACGAATTATTGTTTAGATGGTTATAATAATTTCCGTCGGCATTGTTGAACTCTAATATTGTCGTATTTCGAAATTCGTACTGTGGTAATAATTTCATACGGTGATGATTTTCGTACTGGTAGTATTTTTCAAACTGTCGTAATGTGGTAACAAAAACTGTAACTGTTCTGTATTTTTCGCACTGTCGTCCGGTTGCCGTGGGTCTTGTATTTATTGATTATCCCGGGGGGTCTCCTGGCCGATACTTCTCTTCATTGAAGCGTCTACTCCCACCTCAAGTAATTATCGATCGGTCTGTCTTTTATGAATAGTAAATTTACAAATTGACGATTTATAGTTTAAACTATAATTTTGGTAGTTAAATGTTGCGGTAGTAATTGTATCCGGTCAAAAAGATTAATTGTCGAATGAGAATGAAATTTCTACGATCATTTCCATCGAAAATAACAATTTAAATACGAAGATCTTATTTAAATAACTTAATTATATTTTTATATTTTTGTTTAATAACGATGTGACTCGAATATTTAAATCCATGCTCGATTTTACTGCAATTAACGAAGTTTAAAGACATTTTGTTTATTAGCGAAATTCTGAGATTATTCATTTGTTATATCCCTATTAAATATTGATGGTTAAGTTAATTGTTGATTATTACATGTTTCGTCCAAAAATGATTGTTAATAAATTATTTGAAAGGTGCTGCACTCATTAATGGTGACGGTAATTTCTCGAATCGGCTCCTTAAAAACAGCCATACTGATACTTTGGCTGCACACTTGTATGTATCTGAGAGGTGCTTCCCATGGTGTTGGAGCGATAAGAACTTCTCTTTTGAATATACGCAAAAGAAGGATTCGGATTGCCCAGACAGCTCGGTTTAAACAATGCGAATAGAGACTTCCGATGCCGATACCACCCCTCTAGTAACTTGAATATTCACTAAGCTCAAGTTTGAGGTACATGACTATTACTATGCCAATCATTGAATATTCCTTATTTGATGATTTAAAGATGTTTAGTTATTGTCCATATTATTGATTTTTTTGTATTCGAAGACCATGATGAAATCACGTGCAATGCGTATGTTTCGGATTATCCTTCGCTCTCCTCTTTACTCCTTGTTCTCTCTTCTCTCTCAATAGATTATAAGTTTTGTAAAATTTGGTTATTTATAAATTGCGTCGACGAATAATATTTTTTAAATTCGCCAGACGTAACAGATGAATCAATCGCGATCAAAGAGCAGTGTGTGTGCAAAATATTTGGGATTGTAGAGCAATCAGGACATGGGACTGTAGGTACATGGATATACGCTTTTCAGTAACGATATCTGACGTAGGTACTAGTTAATATATTACGGTCATTTTTTTAAGTTTCAGCTCAACTGGAAACTTCAAACACGCTTTAATTTGAATAACGATGTGAATCATAAGGTATATATTACTTATTTAACATGGTAAGCTGGTTGTTTCCAACATCGTAAAGATGTACAAATAAGTTGCGATTACCAATCTCATATGCAATCGTAACATTGTCGAAATCATGAGGAAAAATAATGTTAAAACTCGATTACCTTCGAGTTTTAGTGTCAGGAAAGGATTTCGGAGAGACTCCGAAATAATGGAAAAACTCACTTAATGAAGACAATGAAACTTTATTAAGATGGCGGTAAACGGATCGCCGAAATAATTAAATAAAGAGACTAATTAGAAAATGAACACACAAAATAAATAAATACAATTAACGTTCGTTCGACCCGGATCGACCCGGCGTCGATTAATCACGGCGGCCTCGTGCAGTTCGCGCACTCTCGTTCGATCGTTCGATATTCGCGTTCTCACACGTGGGCGTCGCGGACCCTTGCGTTCTCTCACTATCATTTCTAACGCGCTCAGCTCGCGACACGTCTGTCCACGATCGGCTATCACTCGAGAATCTCCGTCTCTCTCTCTCCACCTCGCTCGTTTCCGTCTAACGCGTGTCTGGAGGAAAGTGAGGGCGTTCGAGCTGCCGCGTGGCTTTCGTTATCACCGGAGCTCCCTCTTCTTCCCTCGCGGGATCTTTCGAGATTCATATTCGCACAAAACACACACACACACCGCAAATAATCGTTAACATTATGATTAAACTTGCTGCGATTGTGGTGAATATTCGGTCAGGACACTTCGAAAAATCCATTGGTGTAAGCTTGAAACTTTAAATACTCAAAGTTGAAGAATAACTTCATGCTGGTTTCCGGAATTCTTAAGCAATATTATCAAACATTCTATGTTAAATCAATGTGGCCGATGTGTAGAATATTTCTTTTCCTACTGCGGTTTCGGAACCTTTTTTTGTGGGATGCTGAAGAATGAGACTTTTGACGTTCGGACACCGATTAGAGTCCTCTACAGCATTTTCTTTCTTCCTTTGTATTTCTGTAAGCCAATTATTGTTACGTAAAATTTCTGTTTATTTCTATCTTATTTTCGATATTATTGACTTGTATTTATTTATTATAAGCTTTTTACACTTTGTTTATTTTCATGGCTTTCTTGTTTTTATTTGTGACGAGGCGTTACTACGCCCTCGCAGGCACGCTAAGGAAAAGTACGCGCGAGAGTCATAGCTAGGCGCGTAGACAGAGTCGGCCCCCGTCGATACCCGAAGGAAAGAAAACTACCCAGGTGGGGTTTTGCCGATGCTGACCCAAGGGCCGGTATCGGCGCAACGCTGGGTGCCAAGCGTCGAAATGTAAACTCGGGCCGAAGCTGGCCGATGTGCTTTGGCCGAGGCTGGGTTAGCAGCGATCGCCGAACTTGGCCCAAAGTTCGCCCGATAATACATTTCTTTCCCACACACCCGTCCTTACCTGTAGAATTAAAAAAAATGTAAATATCCTGTGACGTGATTTTTTTGAATCAGCGTCACAAAAACCAAAACAACCGCAACTCGCATAAAAATACCGATTTTTAATGCTGAAGTTTCGCGTTACTGCCTCTCCCAGCGACTTAAGATACCGTCAAGCTCTCGCTAAGATATCGATCGAGATTTTTGCAGTTTACCTTCTATGTTTTTGTAATTATTACGAATTCTTTTAATAACGTTCATTATTTCAGTTTAAATTCAAGTTTCATATTTAGTTCAGTACTGCTCTCAGATTTAGTTTTATTCCAGTTTTAGTTCAGTTTTGGTCGAGATTCTCGAATTCACTTGGTGGGACAAAGTTAGCAAATAAAAGGCCCAAGTGAAGGAGAGACTCGACGAAGTGTCTTGCAACTACGTTAAAGTCCGGTGCAAACCCGGCACCCTATAGAAAAGTGCAATGCGTTGAGATCAGGCGGAGGTATCGTTTGGTCCAGGCAAGGGTGGTGGAACCCCTTGCGCTGCGTTATAGTTGAGTAGAGCCTTGTATCTCACGCATTGACTAAGGGAAGCGATTGCGAAGATTCGTTCAAGTTACCGCGTTATAATATCGGCTCTCGATTCGATAAAGTCATGAGATGGTTGAGAGGGCAGTAGTTATCGATCCAGATCCCGCAAATAATAACGATGATTCATTACGAATTTTCGTAGGAAAAGACAGTCGACGGAGAGCTGCCCTCGAGGCAACTCGGGTCTCTCTCGCGCTCCCGCTACCGTAGGCTTCGGCCTATTGTTCTCGCGCTCGAGCCATCGAGGCATCGTGTGATCGCTGTGTCTCGCTCGCGTTACCGTGGATCCCGCTGTCGCTCTCGCTCTCGTGTTCGCGCGTTCGTTCGTCGATTCGTGTGTTTCGCGTGTGCTATCCTCGGTAGGATTCCGAAAGGAATTCTTTTCCGAGTCGATAATTCGATCGATGCATTACAATTAACGCTCTCGAGTTGGAGTGCATGTGTGTGAGTTCTCGTGGCATCGTCAGATGCAGTTCCCGGTCCTTTTTGGATAAATTACGCGCTTCGGTGAGTTTTTTTGATTTATCGAAGTTATCGTTCCCGTGTCGCGCTCGTGGTCCCTTGTCTCGCTTCGATCTCTCGATCAGCTGAGTACTCGCGACTTGCGGGCGTGCGATCTCGTGGCTTCTCAGCCAAAATTATTAATTGTCGTTCCCGATTTCGATAACGTTGAGATTCTGATCTCCGTTTCCAGTGAGCTATTCTATTGACCTCGGATCGCGACCCTTCTACCACAACCCGCATCCTGAGCAACCGTGCATTTCCGCAACCGTTCGCTCCCGCGAATGCATCGACGTTAGTTCTCGTTCCGTTTTAGTTTCCGTTTTGTTGTGTCGTTCGTTTTGTCCCTGCGGAGGTCGTCGTTCCACCGACCTCCAGATTAGTCCGGTTTGGTAATCCCGGCGAAACAAAAATTAACCCTGCGGAGGTTGCCGTTCCACCGGCCTCCAGTTTAGTCCGGTTGTTAATACCGGTGAAACAAAATTAACTGGCGCCCACCGGGACGCCGATGCATCCGCGAAGGTGGACGGCCGAAGGTGACGTGAGTTTTCGAGTTCGTGTTTTTTTTTGAGTTTCGATCTCGCTCATCTTTTTGAGTTTTGAGTTTTTTTTGTAAAGTTAGTGTTGCGTTCTCGAGATCAAGGAAAATCCGTCACAATCCTTACCTATAGAATTAAAAAAATGTAAATATTATTATTACTAACATTATCAACGACAATGAATGCGAGAACACGAGCGACTGTATTCGAGTCTGACCGCGTATATAGTCTATATCTTCTTATATACAAATTATGTTATTTTTACCATAACAAGATCGTAAAGAGGTCGAGTAGAGGTACAAGACAAAGCGATTCGACAGTTTGGCGTGATACGCAGAGCCGTAACGGAGTCGATATTCGTGGGCACAACGTTACGATTATCGAACGTTATTTCAATATTAATTTTCATGAGTGATCAAAATTATTTTTTTTTTTATAAAAAAAAAGCTAATAGAAATAAGCAAGTCGCGAAGTGCTTTGAGCAATATGTCATGCCGACGTTCAAGCGCTGGACGAATAAGAAAGTTTCGGTACTTAAAAAAACGTAGCGTGGAATTTTCAGTGACAGTGGATGAAAACGTCGAGCCAAAGCCAAAAAAACCAAAAGTGGGACACGAAGTTCGCGAACCAGCGTTAATTTTGTCCCCTCGAAGATCCGATAATGATACGACGGTTACATTGTCGCAATCTCAAGGACACAATAGTGGTGCTGAAAACAGTTTTGACGAGAAAAATGACGAGAAGGTCCGACTGTCACAAGAGTTTGGGACGTTAAGTTTGTCTCAGCGGATCAACGAATGCTTACAAGACGGTTGTACAGCCAAATTTATTGAACATTTCAGTCGAAACCGTATTAGACGAGCAAAGAGTTACAGATTTATCGTCAATCGCGATTAAGTTACGACAGTGGGCCTTGGAGAATTCCACCGTTCTGAATCATCGAGTTCTCACGGAATTACTGCTCGTTTTGAGAAGTGAAGGACACGCCGATCTGCCGCGTACATCAAAGTCTTTGTTGCAAACAACACATCGCCAACAATTGCGTCCCATGATGTCTCACAGAGATCAAGTCGGAAGCTATATATATCTCGGAATCGCGAATGCGTTAAAAAAAATTAATCCGGATGTATATCTCGATACCACAATAAGAGTTTTGGCAAATATTGACGGCGTGTCGTTGTATAATAATTCGAGGCAACAGTTTTGGCCGATACACATTAAAGTATTTCATCGCGATTACACGAGCGTGCCAATCGTTGTGGCTATTTACTCCAGAAACTCGAAACCGAAGTCTGCGAATGACTTTCTCACAGACTTTGTCGACGAAGCGATATCGCTTATTGAAACCGGAATAACGATCGGATCGACTACGTATCACTTCGAGGCTCCAGTGTTTGTTTGTGATACTCGCGCTCGCTCATTTCTCAAAAGATGTAAGGGGCATACAGGATTTTACAGCTGCGAAAGATGCGAAACAAAAGGTGAATCGACGGTAAAAAACAAGAGAATTTTGCCCGAAGTCAATGCGATTCTAAGAACGCATGTTGTCGTTCGCTGAACAGCGTCAACCGATGCATCACTGCCAGAACGAAAAATCGATTTTACTCAAGCTTCCACCGTTTGATATCGTCCATAATTTCGTCTGAGGGGGTTATGAAAATGATTATGGAAAAACAACTTGCTCCGAAAGGAATGTTGCTCGGCTTTCTCGACAGAAACGAAATTTGTTAAAAATGAAACTAGCGACTCTAAAGCACGACATCCCTTGTGATTTCCAACGGAAAGAGTTCGATCTCGAAGATTTAACGCATTGGAAGTCAACCCAATATCGATTCATTCTATTTCACGCTGGAGCAATGCTATTTCACGATGTGCTCTCACCAGACGCATATAAACATTTTCTACGACTATTCGTTAGTTGTCGTGTACTGGCTGATCGTGACTATGCTACTCGATATACAAATTACGCGAAGAAGTTGTTGAGACAATTTTTTATCATGCTAACAACGTTTTATGGACCTGGTAGCCAAGCAATGAATTTTCACAATTTAATTAATTTAGCCGATGACGTTGAATATATGAAGGCACCGATTACTGCGTTCTCGGCATTTTCATTCGAAAATGCCCTTGGAAAAATAAAAAAATAATTTCGGAGTCCGTGAAATCCCCTCGCACAAGCAATTAACCGCTTAGCCGAGGTCGATATGCTCCCACAAAGTTATGTGCATCCTCGTGCTGAAGTCAGCGATGGTGTTTATCTGCTCGGATCACCAAGCTATTTGAAAAAAAATAAACATACGCGACGCGATTCTTACTACGGTTCACCCAGACAACGTTGTAGAACTCTACAGTGGCACTATTTTCTAAATCGAGAATATTATCGCCGTACACAACGTTAGTCTATCGAAAACCGAAGATATCATCGCTGAAGGCTATAAACACGACATGAAACGCAATATTTTCGAGAAGCCAGCGCCGTCATCGCTTTTCGGCTTTCGCGAAGTTAAGAGAGGAAAGAACGAGCTGCAAATAGTTTCACGTAGTGAAATAAAACGGAAATGCATCTATTTGCGGACCGAAACTCCCGATGGAAACGAGAAGAAATATGCAATTAGTTTTTTGCATTAATAAACAATCGCCGCGCCGAAGGTAAGAGAAGGGTGTTTTAAAGTTCAATATACAATATTAATTAATTTCAACATTTTTCGAAATAATTTTTGTCTTTTTATTAACTTTTAATTCTTTTTTGTATCGATTATATTTTCAGTAAATATTCGATCGAGGACCAAAAAACTCGCAACAAGTGTGAGACATTTCGCGTGGATCTCGATCTCGCCGAAAACACGACAAAAAAAAATGTCGGTTTTTTATCGATTCGCGATGCTTTTAAACTCATTCTGACTCGAGGTTTTTTTTTTCGTTTCCGGGAAAAATCGACGTGTTTCGTGTTTGTTCATTACAAAAGGCATAAAACAAAAGATAAAAAAAAATGATTAAGATTGTTCTGCGTGAATCGAGTCGATAAATCTCGATATTGTCGCAGTTTCGAAAAAGCCTGCGATCAAGCGGAGACAGTATCTCAATATTGTCGACAGTCAATTTGTAAGTGTCGACAAATTCACTCCTATGTAAACGAAGACTGTTGTCTCCCAATATCCTCGAAAGAATATGCGCAACCACCAAAGAATTCATCAGAGAACTCCACGACGCGTGAACACCGCTGTCTTTCGATATCATCGAAAGACGATGCGCAATCACCAGCGAAGTTATCGGTGAACCGCAGAGTTAGTGAAGACCGGTGTCTCTCAATATCATTGCAAGACGATGCGCAATCACCAGCGAAGTCAACGGTGTACCGCAGAGTAAGTGAAATCCTTTCCATTCATTCGTTGCCTCTCCATATCGTTGAAATTCGACGTGGAAGTGAAGAAAAGAAGAGATTCTGGTGAAACCGATTGCACGTGAGTAATATACTTCAATTACTGTATTTTTATTTTTTATACTATTTATACTGTCGATCAATCCATCCTATATTATCTTTCCATCATAGAATTTGAATTTGAATTTGAACAATAATTTAAACCATACCGTTTTAATGAAAAAAAAAACTACCCTTATTTTCTTTAATTCAAACATAACCTTGTTTTCGTCGGCTCAAACATAAACTCTTATCTCATTCGCATCGTACGAAATTACACGCATGCAAAGCGTGCGTAAAACTTTTAAGCTTGTCGGCCTACCTTTTTATAATTGTTTTGTTGTAGAATGAGTCTAAAAGAAAATACAAAGTTCGTGGTCGTGTCGTTTCCGACCAAAAAAATGACAAACAATTTGGCCGAAGTCGAATTAATTCATACATCTTGGCTTCTTTCCTCTCGCAACGGATGGTCCTGTTATTATCCGCCCAAGCGAGATTATAAAAATGTTGCTACATGGGTCGAACTAAGTCGTGATCCTGTTGCATCGTGGAAGATGTGCAAAATAAATATCGTCGCAGAAGCAGGTTCGTAGTAGCAATAAAACATTACCCTGCACAATGTAAATTACAATCATTAACTTTGGTATTTTTTTTACAGCTGATTATGCTCAGGGATTGAGACGCATGCATCGGTCATTCGTAGAAATTCTTGTTTCAAGTATGGACGAGATGACTGACGCAGAAAAGGAGGTTGTAGCCCACGCTAAGGTTTTAGCGACCGATACGATAACGATGTGGGATAATATCGACCAGTTTCCGCTGTTCGAACCAAACGGCGACAGTGATTCCGATGACGTTATGGCTGTCAATAAAATAACGAATAAAACGAAAAAGCTGCGAATAATTGGCGATGAAATTGAATCGGCTTTAATACAGCTTCCACGTTTATTTCGTGAGCCGAATAATTTTCTCGCTGAAGCGGAAACAACAGTGGGATTGACGCAAAGCGAGATGTTCCAAGCAGTCGATGACGAATTTATGAATATCGAAGAGAAGAACGGCAATGACGATCTACTTCTGTCGACAGAAACTATGTCGGAACCACGTCAAGCGCCCAGCATAAACAACACTGGTTCGTCAGCATAAAAAAAAAATAATGTTAAAAACACGCGCGTCGACGTCGCACGACGTCAACGGCCACGTCATCGAACCGCGTTCGGTAAACCGCCCTCGTAAGGGAAAGGCGATCGAAGGCAGTCGATGCCGATCGATCTGCGAGATAGGAAGCGTGGGAGATAAGGAACGTGAGAGCGTACGTGCGAGTGCGAGAGTGTGCGAAGAGACAGAGAAACGAGCGAGAGCGAGATCAACGGGCCGAGTCCCGAAAGCCGAGCGTAGGGGCGTAGGAGTGTGTGTGTCGGTGATCGCGGACGCGAGAGTTTTGTACACGCGCATATGAGTTTCGTCGATCCGACGAGTTATTAAAATATATTTTCATTTATTCTACCGCTCCCGAGTCGTGCAGCGCGTTATTCGGCGATGAGCCGAAAATTTATTACCCTTTCCTGTACAGCAAACCGCTGTCAAGAGTTTTGCTCGCTGTGTGAACGGCTAGCGTAACCCATGTGCGGAATAACTTCACAGAGGTTACAAGGAGCAACTTCACGGCAGTAACACATAACATAACACTGAAACTCTACGAAAAATCTTGAGAAACGACAAAACGCTTATTATAATATCTTAACATTGGCTGAACAGATTTAATCGCGGTTGGCACGTTTGAAAGCTGATATAAAAATATATAAAATAGAAGTCTTGTTAAAATTTCGATCCGACGCTTAGTTTTTAAGAACTATTAAAAATACGGCGCACTTCCGGAATTTTGGCGTGGACTTACACGGTAGCGTCTCAACTCCGAAATTTTTTTTTTTTTTTTAAGTACTTGGCGTCGAGACGCTACCGCGTCTCTTGATATGGCTGAAAAATACGTCGCGTGTCTGAAATGAAAACGGTAGATTTGATACGGGTACATTGAGGATTCTTTTTTCTGGTTATAGTTTCTGATTGTGTTCAACATTGTCTCTATTGTTACAGAAAAAAATCTAATATCAATAGCTTATTTCATAAATTACAATGCACCCTGCGTACAATCTGACGTACACAATTACATGCAATGAGTTATGTTCTCGATTTTCGCGTCTCTCTGTTTTTGTTTATGATATTAACAATCGAGTTATCAACACGATTAACTGATAGTTTTCTGAAAGTTCAAAAACAAGCCACCGTCGCATGCGGTCACCACTGCTTTTGGATTGAACTTTATCGGAATCATCGTTTTCTCGCAAGGTGACAATTCGTAATCCAATAAAATATGAACAACTCCCAGTTTTGTCTGCAACAGTCCCAGTCGTAACGCTGCAAAATAATCGGCCAAATTAGAGAAACGATAATGACATTTCAGATGTATTGAAAAATGAATTTATTTATGCAAACCGATGCAAATATGGGGTCCTTCTCCAAAAGGCATATAAGTAAAATTTTTACGGATTCTTTTGTTTTCCTCGCTAAATCTCTCTGGATCGAAAACTTCCGGATTCGGAAAGTATTCCGCATCGTAGTGCAATGCAAACATGGGAATGTACACGGGCAGACCCTTTTCCAGGACGAGATTCGTATTGGGAACTTTGTAATCCGCAGTCGTCACACGATCCAACGTGGGCAACGGTGGATATTTTCTAAGCGCTTCAGATACGACCATATCCAGATAAGGTAACGTCATGACCTAATCAATTAACATTACAGCGATTTTGATATTTCGAGCTTAATTGCAGTTCGGTATACCTACCATGTCATATGTAATCGCGCCACCACTTTTTTTGATTGCATCTTTGATCTCTGCCCGCAATTTCGTTTGCACATCGGAAGCAAGCGCGAGTTCGTATAATATAAAACTCAGAACTGTTGACGAGGTCTCAAAACCACCAATAAAGAATATTGCGGCTTGCGCCACCAAGTTATCGCCGTCGAATTCTGCAATCATAGAATCCAGTGTTATTTAAGACGATGCAAGCGTCTTCTTTTTCCATTTACATTTGCAATATAGATTGTTCCAATAATTGTATACATTAGCTGCACATTACCAAAAATGTTCTCATCCGAACTTCCGGCTTGACTCCTCTTCAATTCGATCAACAGATCGATTAGATCATTTCGCTTCAGTCCCGAATTCTCCCGCTCTACTATAGTGTCCCAAAATACTTCGCGGAGAAACTTCGTGCTTTCCCCCGAGAAAAACTTACAACCCATTGGCTTTGCAACATGTGGTGCGAATAATAGCGCGGTCATCTCCATACTTCGCCATGAGTTGAATTCAAAAATAGCACGTCCACACCTTCGAAACTCGGCTTCCGGATTGTTCAATGAATTGACTTTCAGACCGTAGGCTGTGGTGCCAATAAGGTCCGTCATATACTTTGCACAGATCTCTTTCACCTCCACGATACAACCCTCGCCTTTAACAAAATTGACGAACAGTTGTCAATAGAAGTTGATCATCTAAAAGTTTATTCAGTTTTACAAATTTCAAAATTTCATCTACTTTTTATATCGAGGGATTTCAGATGAGCCTCGAGATCTTGAGCCACTTCGAGCATTAGTACGAACATTTGTTTGAGTTTGCCGACCGAGAAAATAGATGTGAGCTTCGATCTGACCAATCTCCAAGCAGGATTTTTCAATGCAAAAAGATTCGCTTTACCGAGACTGTCGTCTGGGCTCGCAGATATGTGTCTATCCGCAAAATAATTAAAATCACGAACTAAAACATTTTTTATGAGTTCCGGATCGCGTATCAAAAAAAATGGCGTATCAAATATATAGAATCCCATGTAGGGCAAGGTGCGGGATTGTTCATAAAGGTCTTTTAATATTTGACTGGGTGATCGTCTCTGCATCAGAAAATCACCAAAATTCCCGAAAAATGGCGTTGGGGATATTTCCATGATACCGCGTTTCTTCCAGTAACCAAATTTTCGTGTCATGTACAGATAAGCCCCGAAGATTGTGATGGTGATAAAAATTACGACGTCCAGGCACCAGTAACCAGTTAACAACACCATAGTTAATCCGCAATCGATTTTATCGCAGTAAACCGGAGCGTATGAATACGGTTGTTTTTGAAACGCAACATGACTCGTTTTTTCCGAAGCTCACCTACTTATAGCATTGCGACAGTGCATACAGTGTAACATTCACCGTATCCCACGATGTGAAAAGTGAACTATATCGCTAATGCTAATTATATGTATTCGTTTTCATTTGCGCCGACATGCAGGAAGATAAGATTAACCTTCCTCCAATATCATGAAATATTTGTTCGACAGAATTGGATGAAGCCGTTAATATGCCATTCAAATTTGAAAAACACAAATTTAAAGCATTCTACCTAACACCTCGATGATGATGTAACTTTTCCAATGCAGATATCTCATTTCATACATAACAATGAATTCTGTGTACATTTTGATGTGTACAGTTCGATCTCAGCACATTAATTTGGTGGATATTCGTCGGCGACGTTAACCATTCCGTTATCAATAAGTACGAGCGCTAATTTTTCGAATATTTAAATACAAGGTTCCGTCGGGCGTAGATAGGAAGGCTCTAGTATTGAACTTCATCGGAATTGAGGTGCTCCTGCACGGTGATACTTCGTAATCCGAAAGAATATGAATAAGTCCGAGTTTCGTTTGCAACAGTCCGAAGCGCTGACCTATAAAATAAACAAGTAAAGTTAACAACTGAAACAAAAAAGACACTGGGATTACACGTTATGGAATATTAGTTTTGTAATATAATACCGAGACAGCTGTGAGGTCCGTTTCCGAAAGGCATGTAGGAGAAAGGCTTTCGGTTTTTCTGATTTTCATCGTTAAATCTCTCCGGATCGAAGAGCAATGGATTCGGAAAGTATTCGGGATCGTAGTGCAACCCAAGCAAGGGTATGTACACGGGAGTACCTTTTTCCAAGATAACATCTGAATCGGGGACTTTGTAATCAACAGTCGTCATACGATCCAAAAAAGCCAACGGCGGATACTTTCGTAGCGTTTCACATACGACCATGTGGAGATAGGGAAGTGTTGCTACCTGAAATACAATGAATTCACGGATATTTATCGTTAAAATCGTAGAACGACACCTATGATGATTGACCATAGTTGTGGTAGCACACCTACCATGTCGTATGTTATTTTACCACTGCTTTTTTTGCGTGCGTCTGTTATTTCTGCTCGCAATTTCGTCTGTACAGCAGGTGCAAGCGCGAGTTCGTACATCGCGCAACTCATGGTTGTTGACGAGGTTTCGAAGCCAGCGGTGAAAAATATAGACGCTAGGCCTACCAAGTTATCGCCTTCGAATTCTGAAAGACATGATCATTGAAATCCGTTGCAAACATCAATCGGCATTCGTATTATCGCACTGTACCGAAAATGTGTTGATCGGGACTTGTAGTGTGATTATTCTTAATTTCTATCATCAGATCAATAAAATCGTTTCGCTTTACTCCCGATGTCTCGCGTTCAACCATTGTGTCCCAGAATACCCGTCTTAAGAACTCCTCGCTTTTCCTCGAGTATACTTTGAACCCCATAGGCTTGACGACCTGGGGAGCGAAGAAGAACGATGTCACTTCTAAACTGCGCCAGATGTTAAACGTGAAGAATTCACGTCCATTCGCTCGAAATTCCGCATCGGGGTTGTTTAAAGAGTTCACTTTGAGACCGTAGACCGTTGTGCCAATAAGATCTGTCACGAATTTCGCGGACAATTCTTTTATCTCCAAAGGGCGGCCCTCGCCTTAAAGAAAATTGTTTAATCATTTCAATCAATACCGATAATACAAATATTGTCTTTTCTCTTTCAAAACACCTAGCTACCTTCAAGATCAATGGAATTCAGATAAGTGTCGAGATCGCGGCCAACTTCGAGCATCAAGTCGAACATTTTCTTGAGTTTGTCCGATGTGAAAAACGCTGTGAGCTTTGATCTGACCAATTTCCATGCGGGATTTTTTAAGGTAAAGAGATTCGCTCTACCGAGTTTATCGTCAGGGTTCACAGATGCATATCTGTCCGCGAAATAATTACAATCGCCAATGAGAACATTTTTTATAAGCTTGAGATTACACACCAGAAAGAACGGTCTATCAAGTATGTAAAATCCCATGTAGGGCAAGTCGCATGATTGATCGTAAAGATCTTTGAGGAATAGACCGAGCGATTTCGTCAACAAAAAATCACCGACATTGCCGACAAATGGTGTCGGTGGTATCTCCATCACTCCGCGTTTCTTCCAATAACCAAATTTTCGTGTCATGTATGAACGAGCGCCGATTATCGCGACAATCATGAAGATTATGGTATCGAGGCACCAATATACACTTAACAATGCCATAGTTTATCCGAATTGGGTTCGACTGAACTTTTGGCTTCTTCAGTTGACGAAACTGAAGCAGAAAGAATATTCTCGATTATGAATAGCGACGTAACTAATATTACTAGAGAAGCTCACGTATTTATAATATTCGAAGCATTCCCCACTTTGTGAAAAGTAAAAATAAGCCTTCGCTAATAATATGTAATCGTAAGATTTTCAATGGCATGAAGGATGATAAGAGTAATAATGTTGGGGATATTCTTTAAGTAGAGTTCAATGACACCATTAAAGTAAGATTGAAATTTCAAAATAAACGCATTTGAATCATTTCACTGACTTCCGGATGTCATTACTGATGTTAACCAGAAATAGAGAAGGTTGCATTTCATATGTACGGGATAGAAAATTCGCCTTTCTTTTTCTCGTTACTAGTTGTGTTCAACTTTTTTTTATTGTCTCTAAGACATTTCCAATACAAACAACTTATTTCATACATCACAATTGATTTAACGAATATAGGAGCTTCCGGAGCTATGTGCGTACCGACGAAATCAACGATCACATTGTCAACCAGCTTGACTAGAAATTTTTCGCACGTTCAAAAACAAGCCTCCGTCTGGTGCGGTAAGTAATGCTTTTGGATTAAGCTTCATCGGGATCAGAGTTTCCTTGCAAGGTGACAATTCATAGTCCGATAGAATGTGAATAAGCCCGAGTTTCGTTTGCAATAAACCAAGTCGTATGCCTGCAAAATGAATGATAAAAGGAAATACGTGATTATCGTGTTACTACGATACAAAACAATTCATTCGTGCGTTGTATACCGATGCAAACATGAGGTCCTTCTCCGAAAGGCATGTAGGTACAGGGTTTACGTTCTCTCTTTTTTTCATCCGTAAATCTTTCTGGATCAAAGACTTCAGGATCCGGAAAGTATTCTGGATCATAATGTAATCCAAGCATGGGAATGTATACAGGCATACCCTTCTCCAGAACGAGATTTGTATCGGGAACTTTGTAATCAGTAGTCGCCACACGATCCAAGAAGGGCAGAGGAGGATACTTTCGAAGTGCCTCGGATATGACCATATCCAGGTAGGGCAGAGTCATCACCTAAAAGATGGACAACAGGAACTGACAATGGCGGCAACGTCAAATTAAAACCTCATTACAGTTTATCTACATACCATGTCGTAAGTTATCTTGCCCCCACTGTTTTTGAGCGCATCTTTGATCTCGGCCCGCAATTTTGTTTGCACGTGAGGTGCAAGAGCGAGTTCGTACATTGTAAAACTTAAGACCGTGGACGAGGTCTCGAAGCCACCGGTAAAGAATATTGCAGCTTGGGCAACTAAGTTGTCCCCGTCGAATTCTGCAATGATACAATTTCATGACATTAATATTAAATTGTATCAATGTCGCAACCTTTATTTCATTCATTAACATTGATATTTTTTTCGTTCAATTAGGTACTGCAGTTTACCAAAAATTTTCTGATCCGGACTTCCAGCTTGACTTTTCTTTAATTCTATCAACAGATCGATCAGATCGTTTCGCTTCATTCCCGATTTTTCCCGCTCCACAATAGTATCCCAAAATACTTCTCGCAGGAACTTTGTGCTTTTGCTTGAGAAAAATTTGAATCCCATTGGCTTGGCGACGTGGGGAGCGAAGAACAACGCTGTCATCTCGAAGCTTCGCCACAAGTCGAATTCAAAGATATCCCGTCCACACTTTCGAAACTCTGCATCCGGATTGTTCAATGAATTGACTTTGAGACCGTAGGCTGTTGTGCCGATAAGATCCGTCGCATACTTCGCGCACAGCTCTTTCATTTCCAGAGAGCGTCCCTCGCCTTAAACAAAAATTATGAATGGTTTCAACATAAGTTAATAAATCCAAAATATATTAATTTTATCGTTAAATTTCTAAATCGTGATGTACCATTTAGATCGAGAGATTTAAGATACGTGTCGAGATCATCACCGACTTCGAGCATCAATTCGAACATTTTCTTGAGTTTGCCCGACGTGAAGATGGGTGTGAGTTTCGCTCTTATGTATTTCCACGCGGGATTTTTCACCATTAACAAATTAGCGTTGCCAAGACCATCGTCAGGGCTCGCAGCCGCGTATCTGTCCGCGAAATAATTAAAGTCACGTACAAGAACATTTTTCACGAGTTCGGGATCACGCACAAGAAAGAAGGGTTTGTCGAATATGTAGAAACCCACGTAAGGCAAATTCGGAAATTGATTGTACATGTCTGTAACGAATGCACCAGGTGATTTCTTCATCAACAGACAATCGCCAAAATTGCCGGCGAACGCTGTCGGTGTTAGTTCCACAACCCCGCGTTTTTTCCAGTACAAAAATTTACGGGTCATGTACATGTAGGCACCGACGATCAAGGCGATCATAACAATCATGCCATCGAGGCCCCAGTATTCCGTGAGGACTGCCATGGTTCCGCCAAATTTGGCCCTAACTCACTTTTACTGCTCAAAGATATTATCTTCTTCGTTATACTGGGATGGCGCACATTAGAATATTTTCCGCGAAGTAACTTGTGTTGCCTGATATACCTTGTATTTATAGCATCTCTACCTCTCCGATGCCGTTCCCCACTTCTCTGAGATAAAAGTGCGTCATCGCAACAGAATCCGTTTCGGTAAAGAGCACATTTTTCGGATGACGTAAGAGAATGCATACCCAATACTGAAACTATATGTATATGACCCTAGTTATGCTAAATTATCATTGTTTTTGTATACGAATATGTAGTCATTAAAATGTAATTATCAATTACACGATGAACATTTGGACCTTCTCTTTAATTTGATCCCAAGTTTATCCGGGCAATGCGAACGCCTGAAACCTCTCATTTGATTTAATAGATTCGATCAATTTATTATTCGATTCATGGTTTCTTTAAAAAATTTCCATGCCAGCTGAATACATGTATCTGGCATTCCATAATTGCGAATATTTCAGCCTTGTATGTCCTTGCGCTCGCGGACTATCGCAACGATGTCAATGAATAGATAGCGTATGTCTCTTCAATTACTCCAACGTTTACCAGGCTGCCGAAAGAAACGACCGGGACGACGCAATAATTACGTGATTACTATTCCAGCATCGTCACTGGAGTCTCCATACGATATTATTTTGTAAATTATACCCACTGCTATGTAAGGTGCAATAAATAATATCATTGACAGGAAATTGGTGTTCGTGACGAGGATGTGATGCGTGCAATGGTCGACTAACTACACCCCGTTGACTGTACTTTTAACCAGCGAAATTGCTTATTGTGTATAAGTCGATTATAGTTCAAAACTAAACAAAAGTTCTACCAATGCAGATCTGCAAAATTGGTTGCTAATAATCGAGTAATTTACAATAGAGGTTGCATAAGATAGATCGCACCTTTAGAATAACAGTGCACCATCTCTTAAAAACCTACCAAACAAGATCTTCCAAACTTGTTCTTTGGATGAGATGTAGAGGTCAAACACAACACATAAATAAATGACAGAAAACGGCATAATTTTTTATATGAAATACCGATGTTTTTTATTTGTTTTTATTTTTTGTAGTCGTTTAGTTATTCATTTGTAAGAACCGTTCAGGTCCTGGAAACGTCCGTTGAATTCGTGCATTCGCGTTCCCTCATCAGCGGCGAATGCTTTTCCTGTGTGTAAAGTTATTTTATTATTTTAGAAGATTAATGATGTTTCAGTCGGATAGTTTCTTCGCAGAATTACGACATATTTGCATGCTATTTTCAACATTCAATAACATCATTTTCTACCTAAAGGCAAACAGATCATTATAAATAGGATCCGGTAGGAATTCAAGTATTTTTTGTTAAAAAACGATAGCACGATATAATCATCAAACTTATCATATGAAAACTGGAAAAACAACGTTTATGATAAATAGGTACAAAAAGCTGCTCTTACTGACCTTTCAAGAAAAATAGTGACTTCGTGTTAGCTATAGCCAAGAGCGATGCGACGATGTCGGGAGAACACTAATTACTGGTCTTGTTTCAGTGGACCTGTCAAATACGTTACTGACATTGCAGTTACGCGTGAACAAGCGATACGTGTAACGAATACAAAGATGAGGATGTACCAAAATGAAAGAAACACACGAAATTAGCTTGATTTGATACTAAACGAACGCATGGACGATCGATGCGAGGATCAATCATAATGACATGGACACGGTCGTCACGATATATATACAGACTGGCAGCCAGGTAGTTTAACGAAAAAGTCCGCGCGACGGTGCGTGTCGAGCACTACCTGAAATGTCCTTATACGCCAATATCGTGCCCCCTAAACAGTTCAACAGTTTTTTTCTGGAATGGAGACATCGTATCGAAATTCTAATAACACTTTCATAATATGAATCGAATACAAGCTTCAAAATGAGTCCGGAATCAGCCCAATCGGTGCACGCAATATAATGAGTTATCATTATGTCGCCCGAAAAATACACGCTTTCACGATATAAAAAATGTCCAGTATGTCCCGTTGGTCCGATGTCCCATCATGTTTGCGTCCGTGAGTCCATGCGTGAGCCGTGCATACACAACGGTACAAGCGGAACGAACGATTAACTGTTGTCAATTTACCAAGTGTTAGTTCGTGAATACAGCAACTAGTGATATCCGTATCCACGATCCGTGAATATTATGCTCACATCAGGGTGATCGAAATAAAGGTTCAATAGTGAGGTTATTTATAATTTCGTTTTATCGCGAAAATTAGTAAAAAAAAACCCTCTCGTGCGGCTAAAAAAGTGGGTCGTTCGTACTGATAAAATTATTTTAAAAAATAATCATTTTATAAAAATTAAAAAAACTCCCGACTGTAAAAAGAGTGAAATAACAAATAATTGTTCGCATATTGATGTCGGGAGATTCCCACACTCAACAACGAATAAATCTCCCGACTATAATATGCGAATAATTATTTGTTATTTCACTCTTTTTACAGTCGGGAGTTATTTAATTTTTATAAAATTATTTTTATTTCATCCTTTTTAGGATGGGAACTCGGAAGTTACGGGCGCGCGCAGAGCCGAGCGACGACTCAGCTGGCGTTAGCTTGAACCAATCGACGCCATGTTAGGCTAGGCTCGCACACGTATCCAGTAGTCGTAAGAATGTAGTAGTCAAAAGCGATATTTACGAATTGGCAATTTTACAACTTTTTTCAAAGATATATATCTCCGCGGAGGCGCAATGGATCTCAAAAATCCATGGACTTATGCACAACCTCCCAGCCATAGAAGCTCTGGACCAAAATTTGTCAAGACATTTTTTGTTATTTTGACAAACATGCATGCCGAAGTTTCGAGGTGAGATCTTTCGATCGTCGCGAAACGCATAGCTCCCGTCTTTTCGCCCTGCGGGCAGTCGGGAGTTACAAATCGCGGGCGAGAGGTAATTTTAGTTAATAAATAATGTGCGTGTGATACGAAAAAAATTCGTGCCATGCGGATTCTTAACGTTATAAAGTAATAATACATTTTTTTTTACATAATAATAAATTAATAATAAAAAAAATTTGTAAATAAAAATTAAGTAAACAATAAAAAAAATTTTTTTTTGCAAAAAATGTAAAAAACGTCACCAAGTAGTTTAAAATTAGTTTTCAAATCATTTTTTGAAAATAAAAAACTTGAAAAAAAATAAAAAATCAGGTGAGCCAAGTGAAAATACAAAAAAACTTGGCGAGTCCTTAGAATACAAATAAATGTAGTTGCATCGATAGAAAGGACGAGCAAAGTTTTTTTTATTTTCACTTGGCTCATATGATTTTTTTTTTTTTTTTTTCAAAAAATGATTTGAAAACTAATTTTAAACTACTTGGCGATGTTTTTTACGTTTTTTGCAAAAGAATGTTTTTTTTTTTATTTCCATTTCGACTCCCTTTTTTCAGTAGTGTTTTTTCATTTTCATCAAATTATTTTTATTTCATTCCTTTTAAAAGAAAAATCGCACGACGCGAGCCAATGAATACGATCATGCGATCAGTTATGGAGGCCTCCGATGCGAGATAACCAAATAAATAATGATGTCGTATATCGACGGAATTTCGATATGTTTAAGCGCATTATTTTTTTAAACCGTTATTTCCATCGACTCGTGCTTAATTGTAATAAAAACTGGAAAAAGAAACTGGTGATGGTAATGCAAAGGAGCGGTGTGCCAATTTTTGTTGAGACATTTTTAGACATTTCGGAGAACATTAATTACCAAGAAAACATGCAGTCAGATTTTCACGGCGAAATATATATCTCCGTCCTTTTCCGGGTGTGCAGTCAATAAAATAAAAAAAAGGAAATATTAGTGAAACATGAATAAATACATTTTCAAAACTCATCATACTATGAACCAGATCCACCACCAATCATTTCATTTAATACTTTAACAATGTCGAAAAGATTGTACGGTTGGAATTCTTATTGTAGCAATCATTTAACGTGATGTGAAACATATTCTTAGTGTGTCTCTCTCGCTCCGCCGAGAGTACCGATCACGCTGTCTCTCTCGCACTTACACAAGTTTCACATCACCTTAAGCACAATGTATGCAAATTGCTACCTTCTTTTTTTCCACGAGAATTTCAAATGAGTCGTTGAATTGCAAAAAATACTCGCGTCATCGTCATCTACGCACTACTTGAATTGCGCATCATAAAAGTCACAAAAACATTTCCAATGTAACTGTCAAATTTTAGTCAGTGCCAAAGGTCTTCTTTTTTTTTATGGGCGAAACTAAGAGAATTTATTAATTCATAAATTAATTGACAGTGAACAGATTCGATAGGTATTTTTCGTCTGGATGTCTTCTACTTCGACTGGCAGTCAAATGCATATACGCAGTATCTGCAGTTACAGCTACCAACATAGTTTTATCGGTAATTGGTGATGTCAATTCTTGTCACTGATAGTCGGCAATGCAGCTTGCTGCACGGTGTATGTACCTGTATAAGAGAAAGGGTAGATCGTCGGTCGATAAGGTAGACGGCCAAATAAACTCAACGCGGAAAATGCAGTCTCGTTCGAGGCCAGCAGGTTGAATCTTCTACCGGTAGATGACTCCGAGCTTCTTGGGCTTCTAAACAGTTTTTAAAAGATGGTCAGTCCAGTTATCTTTCTCATAAAAAAAATATTATGACAAAAAAAAACATTCATTGAAGCTATGGAAGATCACCAACCATCGGAACCAAATCAAATTTCGCACATCCATTCTACGAAACTTAATTTCGATCGCAAAATAATAATTCCTTCGGATCTCCTTGTACATTGAATTCAGGCTATCGATATCCAAGAAACAAAAAAAAATTGCTGAAATTTTCCGATTTATAACAACCCTGTTGCCTGGTTAACGGTTTCTATTCTGAGATCTTCAAAAGACCACAGGTACCACAAAGGATTTAGGTCGATCGTTCTATGAATCAGGCATGAAGGCGTTAGCGAATAATTTCCACTGGCGATTATATCTAATAATACCTATAATCGCGTTCGCCGGCTTCGACCAAATCGGGATGTTGCTTTGAGGATGCTATTGCCTTCTGCACCACCCTCTTGACAAAAGATTTCAGCGCAACTGAAAAAGGTATAATACACATCCTATATTTTCGCCAGTCGTCCAATTGTCTCCCCAATGTCTCTAAATCGTTCCCAAAAATCTCTAATCTAAAAAACAATTTAATTCGTACACATTTTGTGAAGAACGAATTTTGATCACCCAGCGAATGATAAATATAATTGTACATTGTAGTGCCAACGAACGTTGCAAGTCTCACCTCGAGTGGTTGCGTATTATGATTACAAGTTAAACGTGTATCGAGATATTTGTTCAGTTGAATTCAGTCTGGTGCTTTCACAGCCAATAGTACACGGAGTTTGAACTCTGAAAGCTAGAGATACCATAATTACGTTAATAGAAGAAAATGGCCGTCGGTTCGCTAACCAGGCATAGAGAGGTGCACACCAGCACACGATTTTGATAGCTAATTGCGTGTATCGGAGGGTTTCGCCCTTTTGGTATCTCCTCCCGATTCTCCGGTTGAAACCGAGAGCGGGAGCTGTCGCGCGGGTAAAGAGCCTCCTCTCTCGTCGGTTGTACAGTGTAACGCGAACAGAGAAGATGAGATGAGGCGAGAAGGAAGGAAGTAACTAACGCGGAGGGTACAAGAGGGAAAGAGAAAGGAGAGATGAGCGAAGCGAGGCACGGACCCTTCTCAAACTCGGTCAACCGAGGCTGCAGAGCCTCATCGTCCTTACGGCTTTGATTCTCTCGTCCACGCGGATGCCCCGAACGCCGAGTGGATAGAAGGATATATAGGCAGCGTGAGAGGAAGATAAAAAAAACCAACATAGTAGTAGCCCTTCGAGCACCTTCCAGGCAACTGAACTAAATTATCGTGTATAACGAAAGGGGAGGAGTGAGACACATGGAACGATGGAGAAAAAAAAGGAGATGGACAGAGCGAAAGAGCTGTTGGCTGAAAGTTCGGTCAGCAAAGGCGAATGGTCGTGCAGAAAGAAGTTCGTGAACTAGCTTTCGATTTGAATTTGAAAAGGGGCGGATCCGCTGGCGAATTCTTCGTAGAATTATAGGCATCCCGCGCGGCTTCTTCTTCTTGTTTTTTTTGCTTTTTCGTTTTCTTCGTAACCCGGAAGAGAGACGCGTTCGCGCGTTTGAACGCCCGGCTGCCCCGACGGAAGAAAGTGTATTGCCTTGCTGGCCAAAACCATTTGTGACGGGACGACCGGACTTCTACCATTTTCGTTGGCCGTCCTCGAGGGACCTCCCGGCATGGGTTTCTCGATCACTCTTGTGTTATGTAGTTTGTTCTACTACCGTTCAATTGTCTATCTTATTTTTTTTTTTATATTCCCGAAGAATATTTCCCACGATTATTCATGAATTCAAAACGCACGAGTCTCGAAAATCCGAATAATCGCTCTTGGATCGTGTAATTACTTTTAATTGATTGCATAATTTTGTGTCGAATTAACATCAAATGAGCCATAAAATATTTACTTTAGGTAAAGTAATATCAGGCCGAAGATACAGGAGCAAAAGTACGTAGGGAAGACCGGGGTTCAGCGAAACACGAAGAAGTCGAAGTCACTTTTAAAAAAATCGGAGATACCAAGCAGTGAGTATCGCACTCTAAGGCATTAGATTGTATACTACGGTAAGTTATTTCTTGGAGTGGCATACTAACAGCGTGAAATTTCCGATTTTTTTGAAACGCCGCTTTTACCAGCTCCGGTTAATTATGTCTTATATGATCGACGATCGATTCATTTCGCAATAAATGTTCAACTGAAAATGAAATTGTCAATATGATTTTTTTACTGAGTTCGTCTCAACGCATGCGCAACGTGTAAAACGTTAGAATTTCGTTGAACATTCACCGAAGCCTCCTCTCGGTCACAACGATTTTGTTGGGCCCGAGAGCACATTGAGAGCGCACGTGAACACAGTGAGAGAAGGAAAAAGAAAGAAGTACAAGAGACAGCGTGAATTGTGAGAAAAGATAGGCAGCGAGGTGGTCTTTACGTGCGCAGTATAACCGTGGTTTGCACATACTAAAAGTTCCCCGGTCCGGCAACATGTATCTAATTTCTTATTGTCCGATTTCATAGCCAACCTCTCGAGTCCCTCGTCGTTCATTATATATTTTTCTTTTTCTTTCTTACGAGCGTACGTTTACTCTATACCGGTGTGTATTCTTCGATTCTCGGGACTTTCGCGCAGGCAGCGTGTACGATCAGTGAAAGCAGAAATGACCGACGCGCGAGGCACGGTCTTTCCTTCTAAGCCTGACCGTTCCTCAACCCTCTACGGTTGGCCCCCATCGCGCTGTCCAAAAAGGGTTGTCCCTTTGAAAATTTATAAGAGAAAATACAAGCAATAAAGTTCACGTATACAGTGTAGGTAAGTTACCTACGAATCGCCCTTTGGCAAATCCACACGAGGAACAATAAATTTCGACCTATCTATGCGCCTCGGACGATGGTCACTGCAGGGTCGCGCGTCGCGTTTTTCCCGACCCGTCGCTCGCGCGCACGCTCGTTCAGCGCACGTTTTAAATATCGCCTCGATTTAAATATTATCTTGTAAAGGGGTGAGTTTAATGCATTTATAATTGTATTCGGAGGGCGGGCCGCGGGGTCATCGGTCGGACATCACTGACCCTTGGGATGACCCGGTCACTCTATGCTGTAACACTGCCGTAGCTGTCTTGATCCCTGCTGCGGAACGAACCGTCCCGCGCCGAGAGTCGACCGCCGAATTCAGAGCAACGGAGGCACGGGCCTTACCGGTTCCACGTTTCAGCTCGGTAAACTCTATACATTTCCGGTGCACTTCACGACACTGAATAGTTCGGGTGGTCCCTACCGATCGACGTCGATTCTTTCTTTTCCTCTTCGCTGCAACCCTTTCACTTCGCCAGCGTGTCCGATTTAGTGACGATAGAGTTGTTTCGCTTCAGTTCTTCGTTTCCTTGTCACGCTTTTTTTTGGGCGATGATGCACTGTACACGTTTTTACTTCTCACGAGAGAGAATCCGTGACAATCAAAAATCGTTCTGGAAAAAAATCATTGTTATCACAGCTATAATCGTACTTTTTCTGAGGGAATCGGAAATAGTGTTAACACTTTTTCTGGTTTTTAAACTATGCAAAAATTTTGTTCTTTCTTGATGTCTACACGAGTATCAACGTCGATAAGAGAAATCTTGACAAAAAGATTTGTCCATTTGGACAACATTTTTTTTCGCCAAATAGAAGATACATCAATGTTTCATAATTTTTTTTAGTTTTTTGAGAAAACAAACAAAAAAGCTTGAATTTGTCAAAAATCTCTCACATTTCTGCCGCTATGCGTTGGTCATGAAGGTGCAACGCATAAATGCGTCCGCGGCTGAAAACAGTTCGAGCGTTTTTTTAATTCACCGAGACGTTGCAATATAACGGTTTGTCCTGTAAATTGAAACGGTAGACCTTTCGGGTCGAGGTATCGTCGCCAACGGTGCCGCAATTCACCGTTGGACCCTTCTAATTGTTTGGGAGGCCACGACGCCGCGGACCGCGGTCATATCGCATATTTCATAGATCAGATACGAATTCGCAACGTTTCGTCCCGGCGAGCGGGCCGCAGGCGAAACGAGCGCACCATGTGCATCGTCGACTTTCTTCATCCCTGGAACGCGTCTATTGCTAACCCTTTCCATTATTCCTCGAGAGTCGCATTTTGCTCCATACTCGGCCACTTCATCACGTCGTATAACTACCTTCACCGTTCTTACATTTCATATTTATTCTATGTGTGTATACACAACGTGTGTACATAATGGGTATAAATATGTGTGTATAAGTATATTTCGAGCGACTTGCCGGACGCCATTGTTCTTCGAATTTATGCCGAATGTATGTACGATAGCCAGTAGATAGAGGATTAATTTATGCCAAAGACGACGCTCGGCTTTCTCGCAGGCATACATCACTCTTGAATAATGGTGTCCACCGCACTAAATCCTACTGGGTTAATTGAATTATTGCCGAATCCACGAACCGGCGAACGCCTCCGTGGTTCTCTTCTATATCGCCGGCGGTGACCTAAACGATCGGCGAAACTATAGACGAGAAACACGGGAATATTACTTTCTCGTCGAATTTCGCGGCCTCGTCGGTGTCTTCTTTGTCGTTCACCGCGGAACGATCTCAAAAACTACCTAAAACAGTGGAACAAACGGGTACTGTCAATGGCAGACGACCAGCGGTTGGCACATTAAATGTCTTCGATAAAAAGAGACAAAAGAGTGGCAACAACTAGTCATCTGCGGTTTCTTAAAGTGATGATCAATGTAACCAAACGATACGAAACGGTTATATGGCTATATGGGTTTATGGTAAACGAAGTCTTTCCACGAATTCCGTTGCGTAATAAAGATCGATCTCGTTTTATACCATTTCGTTTAGAATTTTCTTACTGCCTCGGAATCGGCTTGTTAGGGTTTAACGGATTCGTGATCCCCGCAATATTGAATTAGAATTGGAGTTATATTAGCAGCGAGATGCACAAGCGAATCTTATGGTAGATGAACTTTTGATAATTTGCTGAAGAAACTGTAACTTATTCAAATATTTCGGTTGAATCTTCAGCTTTCGAGAATCGTTACAAAACGCGGGATGCTTGCAACGGATGAAAACGCGCGCAGAAACCAATGTCCAACTGCTGCGCAACTGCGGACAGTTTGAAGCTTTATGATTCTCTTCGTCCGCAAGGCTGTGAAACGCCAGCGGGTAAGGTATAAGGTACACCAAGATAGTAGTATAACACCGCGGCAAGCCGAAATCGTTATTAACAGCCAACAACGGATGACAGCATGATCGGGGTCACTCTTGGCCGCGCGTGGTGTGTGCGATCTTGGCCCTTGGTTTTCTTGGGTAACCCCTCGAGCAATATCCCCGTATACCTCGCGGTCCTTTCCTACAGACGACCCCGAATTAATATTCAAATCTGTATCAACCGCGTACGAGCCTTGGTCTACTGTATTCTATGCTTCACTACCGTACTATGCATGTATTTCATCGTGTATGCTGTGTCCTCGTCACGGAGTTGGTACCATGAGCCGGAGAGAGGGCATACCTCGAAGCTGGCCGTCGTCCGATCTTCCAACGGACTTCGCGCGTCCGTTTTTTTCACCTTCTTCCTCTTTCGATTTTTTTTTCTCTTCCCGTTGAAGGAAAAACGTTACAACGATGTGCAACGCATAGGCCTCGCGGTATGCCACCACCCCATTGATGCCTCACGGCTCGGTGTATCTGGTCACTGTCCTCCTGTCGACAATGTACCTGCAAGGGATAGCGGGGATCTTGCTATTTCCTATCTGATGATTCGCGGAACATTCGCCCCTCCCGATAAATTTGGCAGCCTTCCCCGTACGTTCTCCGAGTGGACAGAACGGTCGTACGCATTGCGGACTGTGCTTCGCGTTTATCGTGCGTGAAACGAATTTTGTTTTTTATTTCGCCCCCGGCGACTACGGATGGTCGACGTCCAAGCACGCATTCCATTGGATATCGCGTACATCCCTTTTCGCAACCGACAGTGAAGAGGATCGTACTCGTCATTGTTACGTTTGTGACCTGATTATTTTCAGCTCGCAACCAAGTGGACTCTATGACCGCTGGATTTTTTTTTAAAATTATAATCCAGGCAGTGTAGATTCGCAAGACCGTTCAACGACTGTTCCAACCCCTACATCAATGTCACTGGATTGCAAAAGTAAACGGCTCTACTTTCAAACGGTACTCAACGAAGATCTAGAATTTTCCTCTAAGATGTTTGATCGAATTTTAGAAAACGACAGCTATTAAGTTTGTAATTTCAGCGACATCAATTTTGACTTTGCAGAATTTCTGGTTTTTACGACGGTTGAAAAATATGTTTAGCCATCGGACCTGTCGAAGATGCCTGTTTCAACAAATATCCAAGTCCCACCCTTTCGGATATTTTGTTATTATTTTCCTTACAATTTTCCAAAAACAACAGTTGGTACAAATGCGTGAAATGAATACTCCACGATAAATAATAATTTGTCACAATCAGCGAAGAAAATTTCATCTAGATGTTAGGGGGTGCAACCCCTCGTACAAAACGTATGTGTTTCGTGTTTGCTTTTCTCCCGACTCTTACACATTGCACCCGTTTCTTGTTTCCCCGCGGAGAGGTTCTTTGCTCATTTCATATCATCCCCTTGGCACTGACACCGAGTCCGTTACGAATGCTCCAGAATTCGGAATTTCCACGCTCCTCGTGGCGGGTCGCGACATACGATCCCGAGGCAATATGTCGTCGTGCCGACCCGACAGAGAAGCTTTAAGAAGCAAAAATAAAAACGCCTCAATGGAACAAAGAAAAAAAAAGAACAGAATGAGGGAATGTGTCGGTAAAAGAAAAAAAAACAAGCGTGCAGATTCCTGGTTGTAAATACAGTGGCTTTTGCTCGATTTATGGTCAAAATTGCGGACAAATGACCGCTCGTCTCTGTATGCACTCGATATGTCTGTTAAGTTGAATGAGAGGCGAGTGTAAAAAAAAATTCGACCCTTGCGTAAAACCGTGGCGCTAGAAAAAGTGCGAAAGAAAAGCGTTCGATTTGAGCGCAACAGAAGTCAGGTTACAATCCGAGGTAAAGATACAGCGAGGGATGGAGAATAAGGGCGAGACGGAACCTGGCAAAAAAAAAGGCGCACCACTGCATTGTCACGACGAATGGGAATAGTGAATGAAATACGATCGGCTTTTAGTAAAATGAGACCAAAATACCGGGATATCCGAGTCTCTCGTTCTCCCCTCTCGCCTCAAACATATCCAAAGACATTCTGCAGGAAACGCGCCCGACGAGAGCGCACGTGAAATGACCATTCGCGATGATTTTTTCTACGTGTGGTTTATGCGGTTGCGTTAGAAAAAAAAGTGAATCGACGATACCGGGCGAAAAAAAAGCTCGCTGTTAGGGTGAATTGGTCGATCTTCGGTTAAATGGAATTCTTTTCTTCCGTTGGTTTCATAGAACCACCACGGTATAAACTTTCATTTCTCGAGGGTTAATGATTCTGTTATTGAATGTATTTAATCACATTTAATAAAATTAGAAATAGACTGTGGACCGATTCTTTATATTATTTGACATATTTTTGGCAAGGTTTGGATAACAAAAAACAATTGAAAGGATTAATTAATATTTCAATAACATGTTGAAAGAAAAGAATATCCTCAATTGCTTAAAGTGCACAGACTCTAAAAAAAAACAATAAAATTAATGTATAATAGTGCTGAAAAAGATATGAATTTTAACCGTGAGATTAACATAACTTATTGGATTTACAATACGTTTGCAGTAAAATTAAAGTACATAATTAAAAGTGCAGTATCGACTACAATTTTTAAGACACCATACCCTAATTTTTCATTATCATTGCTCATGGAATTTAATGTACCAGTTTATGGATAATCATTTCCACTGTCAGTGTATTAAATTTTCGGATTTTTTTTTACAGTGCGCCTATTATTACTCACACTTTTTTTTTAAATGAAAACAGGTTACTTTTAATAAAAAAAAAAAATTATTAAAAAAATGATCTCGATTTACATAAATCTACGTAGATATTTTTCGTTTGTCTTCATATATCTCGCTTTGTCAACAATCTTTTCTTCGATATACTATACCTGGTTTACCGGTTGTTTCACGTGAGTATCAAGTATCGAACGGTTCCATGAGATCTCGACAATATATTGGCCGCGCTGAGATTCGGTATTGAATCTCACATTGGGTTAGCAAAGGACTACTGGGCTTCGTAAAGACGTTTGAAACGCGAGACGATCGTACTTTACGTATACCGTGTTTAGATTTCATATGGTTAGAACGTATTTAAGTGCCAATCCGACTTGCTGTGCTCGTGTTCCGAGGTCGAAAGATATAAACGATGAAGCAGCTTCTCACAGCCAGGGCACCCATCATCATCATCCGATACCTCTTTTTGATTGTACTGAGAGTACATGCTGGCAACATCAACAGATGCGATAGTGTCTCGACGCCAAGTACTTGAAAAAAAGTTTTTTTTACGTGGCGAAACACTACCGTGTATACATACGTCAATATACCGGATTTTTTCTACGAAAAATTTCGGGTAGCCGTACACGATGTTCGTAAATGCATTAGTGTGTGTGTGTAGCAATATACTCGGCATCCAACCTGCCGCTCTCGGCGTAGCTATGTGCGACGACGTCGACCGTGAAGAACGCAGAAACAAAAACGAAATAGCCATCTATCGTCGGCCCAACGGCGCATAATTGCAGGGTGCAGCATCGCTACACACAACGATATGAAACTCCTCGGAAACCACCCCTGATGGACCAGCGGTTCTTCGGTCATACGAAAAATCTAGAAAATTTGATTTTCCTTCGGACATTGCTTTGAAAGAATATAAAAATGGTAAACTATTTCTACCGGAAAAGCATTGTACTGACAATTTGTTGTAAGGTAACAGGAGAATTTATTGATTTATGATTATTGGGATTTTTAGAATTACAAAAAAAATTAATTCCGAGATTCATTTTATTTCGAAGGCTATGCCGGAGTAAAAAAGCGTCAGAAAAATCATAGGTATAGGATTCATGAATTTATTACATTTATTATTAATTTTTTAAATTAAAGATTAGTAAAAAAAAGTATGAGAAAAATAAACTGTTAGCATGAGAACCGCTTTAAGGAATCTCTATTCCTCCCCCTCTTTCCCCCTCGGCGCGAGCGGCTTCGGCTTGAAACCCGAAAATTCTTTTTCTACGAAATACGCTTGCCTTTCCTTCTCGCTTTCCATCGATGCGTCTCTCTCGTTCCAACGGCGTTGAATTACCTATAGGCTGGAGCGTTTCGCTTAGTTTTCCCTTCGACGATGCCGATTTCTCGTGGAGACTCTCTTGTACATCGTTCGTTTACTCCCCCGTGAGCATCGAACGGACGTCGAACGTCATCGTGTCAACAGCCAACCGAGAAGAATCCTTCGGACCCGTGGGGGCGGACGAGGAAAGATCCGAAAAGTGGTTGCAGATGAAGATTAATCGGTCAAGCGGACACGAGCGATGTTCCACGTCGTTACGGCACTAAAATTTCTTTCGTAATCCTATATTTCTTTCACGACAATGTCCATCGGCGAACGTGCATTAAATTCTGTGTTATGTCATTTCCGATCGATATTTAAACTTATCGTACATTTCATTATCAATGTATCATTATTATTATTAGTTTACCAATCCGAAAAATCTCCGACTTATTTATGCCAACTTAGTTATGCCAACTTGAGAGAGAATAAATTTCAAGTTTTTTTCGTTACAAAAATATTCGAATAAAAAACCATATATAACAATGGCCGTAATCATTTCGTAGTCGTTTCGTAATCAAAAGAGATCGTAATCATTTCGCGTTACATCGTGTAATAAAATTATACTATTAATGAAAGGGTAATTTATAGATCAATTTCATTTGGCAATTATAGTTTCGATCGTCACAAGAATATATCGAATATAATTTCGTGCATTGACAACGGTTTTTGCTAACGTGTAAAGAACGAAGTGGTATCTCTTGGGTTCGAGTATAAGTCATTGACGATAAAAAAACGAGAATGCGCGCGAATTCTTCACGAAGAACGTAAAGGCCATTTACGAGCTAAATTGATGGCCGAGTGTTACCTTCAATAGATATTTTTTTCATTATTTATTTTTTTTCGCGCGCGCCGGCAGATATCATTACAGCGAAGGGACAGATGCAGCGGGGAATCCCTCAGACTCGCACCACCGCTCACCCAGTGGCTCAGCAGAGCGAGAAGAGAGTCTCGAGTTTGGCCCCTTCCGTACTCTCATCGTTTCATCCATTCCCTCTCATCCCCGACAACCAGAACAATCTCTTCCTTTTATTGGAGAGACATTCGAAGCTATTCGAATCCTGGGAACCTTTTTTTTGTCTTCTTTCTTTCTTCTCCTTCTGTCTTTCTCTTCTTTTCACCCTCGTTCTTCCCTGTATGCCATTGCTCGTCCCGCACTGTCTTTGGAGATGTAATTATTTTCACAGCTTGGCTCTACTTCGACTCTCCTATTATTCCGTTTGCTATATTCCTGGTAGCAAATAAAATCGACAGGACTAACTATCGCAGCTGCACAGTTCGAAAAAACTGATGCGTCCAATCCAATCGCGGACTAGAAATTTATATTTCCTTGTCATCGTCAAATCATGCCAAACAATCCATGTTTCTGACTATTCAAAAACATTCCGAGAAATAAAAAATTTAATCTTGAAGGCATTTAAAAATGTACTTGAAAGCATTGTTGAGTGAAATAGTAAAAATTATGGAAGAAAAAACGGACAACAATCATTGATACTTAAACGATCAAATTTAACGAGACTCGATAAATTTTAACTCAAACCAGCGGCTGGAACTGCGATAATCGGTCAAATCTACAAGATACACTGTCTACTTTCTACCTACAAGTATCCTCAATATATCGTACCGACAATCGTATCGTATTCAAGGTCCAATACACTTCCCTCCTGTAAGCGCAACAAGTGCAATACATATATATATATATATATATATATATATATATATATATATAGAGAGAGATTTTTTTTTTTTCCTTATTTAACAACATCGACGCGAGAACGTTTACAGGATAAATCGAGCGTGTGCCGAGCGGCGCTCAGTGCACCGAGAAGGTTTCGCTCTGGGAACTCCCGGTATCGGGGTATGCCTGAGCCTCGCGCCACCGCAGCCCAACAAAGTATGTTAATGTCACTCATAAACATCGGCAACAGGTTCATTTGTCCAAAAGAGCCGATCGTGTACTACGAGGACGAGAAGAAGCTCGTGCTCGCGGGACAGTCGTGGTGAGTATCGTCCAGCCACGAAAATTTTCGAAGAAACACATCCGCTCCTCGGCGGAGTCGAAGCTTTTGGACCATTTGTCAGACAGACACCCGCCCAAGAATCTCAACGAAATCGGCCACATTCGCGTGTGGTCGTATCGTTTCACGCGGCCATATCTCCCCGTACACACCCTTCGAATCCTTCGCAACCGCATTCACTATTATATGTACGCTATAACGACTTGCACGTTCCACGAGTCACGAAAGCCTCATCCGAGATAAAAGTCTTGTCGTTAAAAAGATACGAACAACACGAACTTTCATCGCGCTGTTAAATAACGTCCAACGTAACGTGTTAATGTCAGTCCATTCCACCGCGCAATTTTCGTTTACAATTCAAACGACGAACGTTGTTATAGAATATTACGAAATATATTTTATTATCCAAAGTGATTATGGTACCTAAACGTACCTTTGGTTCGTTAGAAAAATGCACAAATTCCGCTTATATTTTATATTTTTTCCGCGTAGTATTATCGAAATAAAAAAAAAACTCATATATTTTTTCGACTTAGAACGGAATTCATTTCGGAGAGTTGAGGATTATTTTCAGACGGCCAACGTCGAAGTTGTTTCAACAAATTTTCCAGCTTCTTCTCGTCATGCATTTTTTGAATACGACATCTTTGAAGCAGCGTCAAGCTTTACAGTTAGACCACTTGTTGTTTTAGGCAGAACGCAGAGCTATACAAGAGACCTAAACTTATTATTATTATTGTACCTGTCACGGTAGATAACACTCGTTCACTCGTCCATATCCGAGATAATTTTCTCGGGTTCCCGCTGCTAATCCCTGGAAAATCCTTCGTGTTCGACGATTCGTGACCGCTCACAGGATTTTCTTCATTTTCGCTACTCTAACTTTTTTTTTCGGTACTCTTCGTTATCGTCTTTTCGATAATTGTTTCGTATAATGTTTTCGAATACCTCGTACAATTTATATCTCGACCGATCCTACGTGATCATCGAAAAGAATTGCATCAATAAAGGATGTTGAGAAAGTCGCACCTCGGAGAGACTCAACAAGTCATTGCAATGCGGGACGAAACTACAAAGACACATAAATCTCTGACTTGAAAGGAGGAGTATGGAAAACAAGTTACATATTTTTACGAAACATTTAAGGGTTCCTTCGTATTCGATGATATTGTCTATTGAATGTTTTAAGCTGTTTCCATCGCCTGATTCACATTCATCGAAGCGCCATTGTAGCATCCGTTGCCGAAGTATGGTACAAGGAAAAACCCCCTGCACGTTAGGGCCCAGAGAGCCGGTGCTTTGGTACTTAGACTAATCTTGCAATCAATCTTGGAACGCGACTTACGGTCAGAAGCCAGAGCACACAGCTGCCGATGAGAGCATCGAGCGATTACGTCACGGCAAGGAGATCAGTATAGTCGTCGTCGGCGGAGAGGGGGGGTTGCCGAAGAGTTAGATGCTTCGGTACAGCTCTTGGCATCATCCAACGTCAGCGGCAATTGGAAAGAAGCTATATACGCTCCGGCTCATTCGAATTTTGGTTTCCCACCCTTGCGAGCCGACAGTCGGAGATCAGAGAAACGCGAGTGGAAAAGAGGGAAGGAGAGAGAGAGAGAGCCAAAGGATAGGAAGAGAGAAATGGACCTCTACTCCACCCCTTCGGGCACAGCTGCTTTCCCTTTCTTACTGAAGATCCTCTTCCCTATATCGTTGTGGGTAACACGGAGAACAGATCGTATTTACTTTGAACAGCAAAAACGATCATTCTTAAGCAGCATGATCCCGCGATGAGCATTATCATGACTTATATTTGGTCATTTGATAGAAAATTCTCAATATTCTCCAAATGTGCAGAATTCTCACAAATAATGGCGAAATATGCGCAGTTCGTGGACTTAGTGATTTAAAAAAATTATATTTGCTACTGGATCAGAAGTTAAAACTATTTATCCCGAGAATACCAAAAATGCATCTGCTAGACCCGAGCTATTTTCACAAACCGGAGGCTCTTCAGAAACGAGTAGCTTTTATTATTTCCACCGTGTTGTTATTGCGCCTCAACAGACATCTACCTTACTTCCTGACTTTTCGTATTCATTGCAATTAAGGAATTATTCTAGTGTAACGGGACAAAAAATAGCTGATTTTCACAATTTTTTTTCGATTGATAAAATACGTAAATCACTCTGATTTTTTTGATGTCAAATCAAAGCACTTATGAAGAATAGAGGGCGATTGAAAACGGCTTGTAAGAAAATAGTCTCCTGGTGGTGTACAGTCGTCTAATCGTAAATATTGTCAAAACTAAATTTGAAAGAAGATTATTAATCAGTATGAAAGCCGCTGTCGCGCTATGGATGATTTTTTTTTTTCGAACAAAATTGAAAAAATGGCGGCGATTTGAAAAAAAATCGCGAATTTAGCCGTTTTTTCGACAGTTTTTCATTGAAAAAAATATGAATATTTCAAATAAAGCTTCCATAGTAGGATAAAGGATGGTGTAATGAATGTTATGTATGTAAACCGTACGCATCGAGTGTAAAAAAATGTCTTGATCATTTTACACTAGAGTGATCCTGTAATCATTAAAAGATTGATGTTTAACAAAAATTTCGCAACGATAGAGATCTCGGATCGAAAAGGTGAAAAAATGGGTGTATGGTTCTAAGGGTACAATTTTTCATCATAATCAAAGCACAGCGTAAAATTCAAATGGAATATTTTACACTAATGCACAGTTGAATGATTTGTCGTACCAATAAGTATAAGACTTTAAAAAAAAAATTCTCAGTTTCTCGAATAATTATCCATCCGCGATTCTTCTCCATTCATTTATTTATATCCAATTAGCGTGCCAGAGATATTCGAAAGATGAAATAAAAAGTACCGGAAGTACAGGGTAGGAAAACTAATTAGCGACTTTGCGTGAACTTCATGAGCTTCAAGGAAAACTTCGAGCAAACCTCTCTCGCCATCTCTTTCAGTGAGCTGTACTTCAAGGAGTATAAACTTCGATTAATTAGCGAAATTGCAGAGGCGAATGAGAGAGAGCTAGAGAAACTTTTCATTAATTAATTAGAACCTTGCCCGGTATCCATAGAATATTCATTTCAATATCGACTCAATCGCCAATCACAATACACCATCCACCGTCTTCCGTCAACGTAAGTCACAGTTGTTGACGACACGTGAACCATTGGCCACTTTAGAAGAACGTACTAATTGCTGTATTCGATAAGAATATAAAATTATTACCGTATTTGTCGATTGCTCATAGCATGAGCCCATTGGAATCGAATAAACGAATTTTGAATGAGACCTTAAAAAAACATTTCCCTCACCCATGAAAATTGATTCTCCGAAGGTACGTTCCTTAATTTACGTCGTATTTGGAGTCACAAATTTGTTGTAACTGCCACTGTTTGGATGTTTCTCGAGGGTCCAAACACGACGCCTGGACAACCCCAATGATAGTTTTACAGTCAACCCCTTAAAATTACGAGAGTCCAGCGAGAGCGATGAAGGGAGCGAACGTTAAAAAAAATTGAAAATAAAGACCCTCGTGCTGAAGAATTACACGCTCGTGTCTCTAACACCGCGGGGTCAAGAGATGACCGTACGGTCATCGTCATCGTTGCGCGCCCATAGGCCATTAGCTGCACTCCTCACCTTATAATCCGTCCTCGCCATGTGACCCCCGGCGCAATAACTGACCGGAACTTAACTAGCGAGCATCGAGAGACCGACGTCGTTCTACGTTTGGTTACGATGCTCCATTGTCCATTGGCGAGGCGAGAGAGTCACCGATGGAACCTGACCGGTCTGCGAAAACCTGATAGATCCGTGAAGCGTGCCCCTGCGCTTCATATATAGCATCGCTCTTGCCTCCGCTGTTACATCGGCCGAGTACAGTATCGATGAAACCCCCAGATGCCGGTGTACCAAGCTCGTCATCATCGTCTTTCTCTCGATTAACCGATCGACCGATTCGACACGGAGGATATCGCATATAATATAACGTTATAGTACGGAAACAGGATGAAGATACAGTCCGGTCAGTCTGCAGTGGTCAACGTTCGTGACCTGGGCCTTATCCCAGATCGTCGGGCTCGTGACACGATGTCGCGCTGGGGTGAATGCGAACCCGGAAACTCGCGAAACGATTCCAGGCTCAGCAGCGCTAACAGCAGCGGCACAGTTCTAGCTTATACCTGTGATAAACTGGACAACCGACTGGAAGTTTCAACGGCAAGTTTTCGCCTTCCAAGTTTGAGTATCGTTGACTGGTTCTCAAGCAGGTCGATGATAGCACGGAGGCGAACGCGTGCTAACTACCTCCAAGATCGGTATGTAGCGGTCATCGCGCCCGAGACCCATACAGAGTTTGGAGGACGACCCCTCGGTATATATCGTATACGATATCAATGAACCGTTTCGCATGTAATTCTCCCATTCTCTCTTCCATCCGATTCTCGTTTGACACGATTCGAAGACCCGAGATACCAGTCTCAACAACGAGTTTCGCGGACATTCGTCAGCGCGAACACGCGAGATGGCCCTTGACAGAGGTCACGACGAAGCGCGCGACCTCCCGGACCCACGACTGTAACCCCGTTACCCGACAAACTAGATCTTCTCGTTTACTCTCGTTTATTCTGTTGCTTTTTTCAGGACTCAATCTATTCATTGGCTTGGAATGGGTTGTTTTCGTTGTATAGGTTTGGTACATTTCGATGGAAGTGTGCTGGGTTGGGACTTTTCTTAACCTTCAACGTCCAGTTTTTTCGTGAATGGCAACGGTGACAGGTCCACCGGCTTGTGACCCAGGGTTGCTGACCCTTCACTGACCCCACTGACCAGCGAAGAACTTGTTCGCTAGTTTCGGTTATAGCTTTATCGCTCCTATCTTGATCCATAAATCTGAAAATTTTACATTCAGATTGTATGATACTCCGAATCTCTGTTCGATAGGATCTACATTAGGGATTTGTATCATTATGCTGCTTAAGCTTGACGGGCCGTCACGATAATTATTTCCGGATTCCACGATGAGTGCTCGGTAGATTCACGTTGCTACGCTTTGGAGTTGGCGCAAAAGGTTTAGGCCGACCCTATTCGTACCTAAAAGAGTCGCTTATAAAGACACGTAAAAAGACAAAAAAACCATCAAAATCATGCAGCAACGCAAGATACAAAACACTCGAGAAACGCAACATTTTACGTGACTGCAAAGGTTTGCGTTAAAGGCACGCAAACAAAAGCTTCGGTGATTTTCGCAGTTACGTTACTCGTAGACACTGCGTGTCTCCAAATGTTTACATAGATTTGAAAGTTACGTTGATTTAAACGTAACGTGGATTTAAAAGTGATGTGGCTTTAAAAGTTACGTAGATTTAAAAGTTACGGGGAATTAGAAATTACGTGGATTTATAAGTTTGTAAAAGTAACGTATCTTTTAAATCCCCGTCAAAATTTGGAGAAACGCACTTTCTAAGAGTAACGTAACTGTCAAAATCGCCGAAGCTTTTGTTTGCGTGCCTTTAGCGCAAACCTGGCAGGTACGTACAATGTTGCGTTTCTCGAGCGTTTTGTATCTTGCATTGCTGCATGATTCCGAGGGCTTTTTGTTTTTTTACGTGTCTCTATCAGAGACACTTTTAGATGCGAATAGACACTTCCAAAGGTTTATGATAAGTGAACATGACTGACAGGGTATTCATATTTCTGTGACAGCACGGGGTCGGTTTTAATTTTTTTCCTTTCGACGAGCGAAGTTCTCATAAAGAGCAACGACAACGGAGACCGAACCAGTAACAATATCTATGAATGATTTTTCAGTGTGTGTGTGCGCGCGCTTCTGCCGTGGAAGGTACATCGCACAGTTGGGACCGCTTGCCCGCAATCGGGATTTCGTGAAACCTCACTCGGTAAATTTTCCCAGAGGTGTACGTTACTCCCCGGATATACATATACCAAGGCTACGGAACCCAACGTGCACGAACCGTTATTTGCATAGACCACGGGATTTCTTCGCAGCCGGCAGCGACCTAGAACTCGCGTAGGCGGGTGCGTCCTTTGAAAAAAGGATTCGGGGATACAGTCAGTAGCGATGACTCGACGAAATAAGAGCATCAACTTTGAGGACAAAAAAATCCATTCTTTATCAAACATTTTTCGGACTTTTAAATTTTTTCCAAGTTCATAAAATCAAAATCTTGATATTCGAATGAAGAAAATATTAAGTTGCACAGTTCAGTCTATTATCGTGAGCGATAAGGTACATTCACCATAGAAACAATAAAATCAATTTGCAAAATTTGATTGAATAAATTAGTTGATAAATAATCTCTCTGAATAATTCTCAGTGATGATAAACTTTGCACTGAAACCGTCGCATATGCTCGCTACTTGAAATACGTTTTTTATCTTTTTTTTTCCCCACGAGCTCAGCCGTTCGCGACCGAATCTTTCCGGAATTTTTCACCATCGGATTTACATGCGTATAACAGGGGCTTAGTTGCTCGTAAAACCGGGGAGGCAGACACATATTCTTCTTTTTTTTTTTTTTCTTTTTAAGCGCTCAGTCCCGTATGCACGCTAGCAGATTCAGCCGGAAGAGTCGAAAGGGGTTGTCTTTCTTCCTCTCTGCTCTCATCTCTCTCGTTCTTTCGTTCCTTTTCGCATACTATGGAGTCCACATACTACACATATCGCTGTTTCCGTCGCACCCCACCCTCTGAACGTTTAGAGCCCGAGCGACCACACCGCGGTCGCGCGAGTTACCCGCCCGCCTTTTACAGGGGGTATCCTCTGAGCCCGTAAAACGATACTATAATGGGGTGGCGCCGTAGAGAGCCGGTGTACGCGCCGTTGTTCAATGCTGGACCTGTTCACCGGTCAGAGGTCCAGCAGATGAGAACCGGACATCGGTCAGCCCACTCCACGGGCCAACGAGTGAGTCAATAGGCGTGAATGCAGTGCGCCCGTATCCAGCCAGCAAGCACACTCCACCCAGTGATGAGTCAATTTCGCTCGAATACCGTCTCGAATATTGAATAAATCTTATGAGTGTACTTAGAAGTTTGAAACATGCTTTGGTGATTAGTCAATGAAATGAAATCTCCTATACACATTCATAATAACGGTATGAAACATCGCGGGAAAACCCATTCGGCAAAATTCTTTGACAAATTATCTTAAGAGAAGACTAAACTGTCTCATAATCTCTGTGATAAAAGTAATAGCATCCTAAATCAAGAATTGATCCTTCCCATACTTTTGTACAATTTAATTCAGTTTATTCACTTCATGAAAATCTGTAACTTGGTTCTATAACGTACATTATAATTTGTGGTGCACGACTACGACTCTAGAAACGTTGAATTCCTTAACACAATACAATACTAATGAAGACGATTTATTTACTACAGGAAGATACAACCCTACAAGCATTCCCCAGAAGCTTAGAATTATGTTAGTTGTGCAAAGATTTGAACGTTACAAACATCCCAGAAGACTTTTCGTGAAACTGTCCTCTGTTGTGTACAACAATATATAGTTTCCAACCGCAAAGTTGGAGAACGTTGCGTGAGCTCGCGTGAGTTCTTCACAAGTTGTGAAATAGTCGTAAGAGGAGAGGTTTTCGCGACCCGGAAGCCACTCTCGTTGTCAGTTTCCGTATCTAGGACAATGGTGTCCCGTCGTCCCATCGCGTTGTTCTCATCTGTACAACTCGCCTCGCGCAGGGATGATGCCACCGCGGGGATCTTCCCGCTTTTCAACCCCCCGGAAGAAATATGCCCCTAACCGTTTCCCATTATACATCCAAGAGCTGATCGGTGGCCTATAGGGGTTGAAACTTATGTGGCTCGCGAGGGGGTTAACATTCGCTCTGCTACTATAGCGCACCTTATAGACATAAACCAAGAAGAAAGAGAACACTCGTGACGAGAAACGAGAACGAGACTGAAGAGGGATAAAAGGCAGATAGCGAAGCCAGCGGGGTGGGAAGGGGGAGTTGACGTTCCGGAAGAGGAAAAGGGGCGAAGAACATCGACGAAAAAGGATGTGCGAAGGGGTGACTCTCGTTCGATGGATGCTGTGGGAATGTTCTCACGGTGAGAAGATCACCTGTATCCACTGGAGGAACATCTCCTCGGTATATAGTTATACTCTATATACCCCTTCGAAGCCTTCATCCGGCTCACCAACCAAGCTATCCCTATCATCTGGTCCAGATAGATTCGGATCACCGAGTAGAGCCACTCCGATGGAAAACTAGAGTTCTCGTATCCAATACTTATCTTCGATATGTTGGGGTGAAATAGATATAGACTCCAGTTTTTTTTTTTTTTTAATAGATATTGTAGCATACGGATTGTCTTGTTTCGGTATAACAAATGCAAAGATCCAAGTCTGCATGCCCATATATTTGGTTCGTGAATTATTTTTGGATTGTTTTATCAAATTTATCGATCAATTTTTTCGATTGTCTGATTTTTATGTTAGAAATCTGAGATTTCAAGGCTTTTTGCGTTATTTTTTTCCACTCTGCGTGAAGCCTTGTGTTATCCTACAATAACCATGGGAGAAGCGAAACATCCTATATGGCGGCTTTCGTTTCGTTTACACACAGTACACAAACGCGCATACATACATCCGTGGATATACGAGCTGTGCACCCCTTCGACTTGCTGCCGCTGCTTCTGCTCTTCTTCACCCCACCGCTGTTAATTTTAATTTCCTAACGAAAATCCCGCCTTTGTGAGAAAAGAGCTGGCAGAAGAGAGTGAAAGAAAACGAGCGAGAGAAAGCCCGTCAGTGCTACGCGACGAGTGAGTAAAGAGGAAGACGAAGAAGAAAAGCCGCATGGGCTACGTTTTTCCACGCACATCATCCCTTTTACATTTTAATTTCTCCCCTTTTGCGACGGCTTTTCAAAGGTCCGCTACACCGCCAGCACAACTAGGTGGCATCCCTTTAACATTATAATTCTTCTTCTCTCCCTTCAACTTACTCCCGGTACATCATATTCTCGCTTCTTTCTTTTTTTTTCTCTCGATCTATCCTCCCCTTTGGCCATGAGTAACGTACCGATTTATAGGAGAGGAGATGAATTTCTAAGGAAATGTTATGCCGTGACCTGGAATCAATGCAAAACCGTTGAACGAGATCGCTCTTCGGCTCACGGAAACTCATATGTTATACGTACCACAGTTTATATAACCCTAACCCATAACGTGAGAGAGATTTTGCCGGGGCGGATTATCGATCTCATCGTTGCAGAGAGGACCTTCCTATCCTGATATGCCACCAGCCACGTATTCGTACTTTGTGCTCTCAATCATAAGTCCCGTGGCATACATTAACGGTCGGGGAAACGCGAGATTTTCGCGGGGTTCGTTGTGTTCTCGTCGAATCGCAATAGGCTTAAAAGGCTACAGAGTAAGTAACGATTTAACGCCGATTCGTTTTCAACGGAAATTTGCATTGTGCAACATTGTAAGCTGATGCGTGGAAGAGTTTTTAGGCGAAACTGAAAAGGAACAGTGCAGTTCGTTGATTTTTTTGCAGGTAGTTCATATCCATTTTATAGTTTAGTGTGTAGGTTTAGAGAATTCGCTGCGGCCTGTCGGGTGTTTGATCGCTGATACGCCGCTCGCTGCGTGTTAGCCTGCAGTAGTGCGATCAATGGGGATCATCATCAAGCAAAGTACAAGGTCGATGCGCGGCGCGAGACTCGAACGATTAACGAAACTCTCATTTACACGACGCCCAGATTTATCTACAACAGTTGTATCATACAGGCGAGACATCAATTCTATTCACGTGCCATTCCGTAATTAAGAGATAAGATTATTAACGACGGTCATAATCGTAATACACAATATCTCGCGATAACGAGGCTGAGAGGGGAGAAGGAGAAAAAGAAGAATAAAAAAAAAAGGAATGAACACAGAAGCGGCAGTGGTTCGAACGGCAGTGAGAACGGCCAGAGCGTGACTATTAACCGGAATGATGGGAATGGGAGAAAAACACGGAGAGAGTACGGGAGAAAAAAAAAGATGTAATGGCAGAGAGGCGGGAAGAAAAAATGGAAGGATTATAATTGGCAAGAAGCATCGATGATTTATAAGAGGCAGTGAGTATATTATATTTCGGTGAATTGGTCTGTAAAGTTATTCGGTATCGATGACTTAACGCCACAAAGATGTGGATATCATTTTTTGGAATTGCAGCTACGATTTAATAAACATAGAATAACGATCTATAATTGCATTCATGATTTCGAATGGATATTGGTGATGATGTGTTTCAAAAAGAGTCGACAATTTTGCGGTCCGAACTATAAATTACGTAAAGGATGTTTGTAATGTGTTTTACTGACGCGAATCTTGGAATAAACCAACGCACAGCCAAAAAGACGCTCTTGAGCGATGCATCAGTGGTGTAGCAGAGAGAAGATTCACGCGCGAGCCGCCTAAGATATTCTGCATCTCGACTCGTTTTCGAATGAGTAGTGTCGCTCGTTGACCAGACGGAATAAATGATATGCGAACCGGTCGTCTTTTCACTGTCCAATAAACTGAGTCGCGTGCTGCTTACTACAATACGGTCAATGCTCTGTTTTTTAATCCCACTGTCCGATGGTCCAGCGACGCCTCAAAGCGACCAGAGGAATGATTGTCGAGTTACACACCTGTCTTCCGCAAAAGACTGCTTCTGGACCAAAGCCACTGCGAAGGGTGTTGAATCTTCAGAGGGGAATCACTAATTCTTTTTACATGCAAAAAAATCCAATGGAAATCATGAAATTGCGTATAGTGGCGGAACGAAAGTGGAGCAGTGTCCACGTTGCTTTCCGTGGAGTGGAATATGGATGCTACACATTAATGTATTGTATGAGGAGTAGAAAAAAATACTCTGCTTGTTGAGTGGCCGCGGTTGACTGGACGCACGTTTCGCACGTGTATCCAGATATACTATACATGTTTTATACGATACAACACAAGTCGGATTCCACGAGGGGCTTCACGGAGAAGCAACACCTGCACATCTGGACGCAAGGGGAAAGGCCGAAAAATCATAAATGATCCGGACAGGGGAAGTTATTTTATGCCCATCAAGATAAATCATAGAAATTGGTAAAGTCATATTATGATATAATGGGATTCAAGTTGGTACACTATCCGATGTTGCTTAATTAAACGGAGCACTTGCAATAAATTAATTACATGAAAAAAAGAATCATTTGCGGCAGAATAATCGCCGATAGACATATCATGTGAAAAATTACGCAAAGGCGAAAAGGCTGTGTATCAGTAAACGTGGTAACATTATCGACGAATGTGCGCTGACGTAGAAGATAAGACGCTAACACTTGTAACACGTTTGCATATACGTTAGACTCTGTCTCTCTCGACATCTCACTTGGTTGCCTGTTGTACGTTTTTTTATAAACCATTCTCCGCATAGTGGACGATTGCTTTTGAGTGACCAACCAATGTATCCGTTGCCCCTACTTATCTCCGTGATTCACCGAGTCCACTGCCAAGGTACCCATGCATTCGCTACAATTTACAAAAGGTTGTAACGTACTTTGGTGACATGGGCGTCCCTGGGACCACGGGTCAGCACGCACGTGCGACGACAAGAGGCCACGATTTTTTTTCTTCTACTACTTCTTCTTTTTCTCTTGGCTCTCTCTATCCCACTTTATTTATTGCGAAGTAGACTATCGCCCGAATCTTTGGCTTTGTACACCGGTCTTTTTTGGACGTCTCGGTAATCAATGGCGCCCGTAACGAACTGACGTATTACCTGCAAACAATGATACGGCAGAAGAAAATACAATGATAGAAGAGAAAAAAAAAACATACAGTAGGAAGAATAGAAAAGATCGTCGGAGGAGCAAGAGGGCCGGTCATAGTCGGACGATGTGTGACCTGCCCAGTGAAATCGGATAGGACCGGGCAACGCCCATACGTGACCCCTGGTCTATCATCTCGCCAACAGCAACGTAGAACCGGCGACTACTGTTCTATGGTATTACATTTTGGAAGGGGTATAGTCCAAAATTTAATTCTATCCCGTATAACGTCCCGACAGGACAGAACGTTGGGGAGTATCCTGCGTATGTCGAACTGCAGGCTGCATAACGGTGAAATTTTTTTGTTCGTTTCGTGTCTAAATTCCGTGGTCTTTGCCTGTTCACCACGCGTCCGAGTCGTCGTCAAAGTTTCGATGCGATTCAGTTAAAAATGTATATATACGCGATTGGTTTTCCCTCTCGTATTCGAGCCGCGATTAATCCAGCGCGTTTTTATTATAACATACTCAGTTGTTATACACACCCAACGTGTGACGAATTCGATATACTTAATTCGTATAATCCTTCAATAACTCTCATCATGTTGACGTGATGTAATTAAGAGCCGAAAACAACCGTGTGCCGCTCGTTCTAAACGAGACATAGTATTATACGTATGTTAATTGATAGGTCCGTTAGAGAAACTCGCGCTCGGTTCGTGTGGTCCAACTTGATAGCACTAAAAACTTTGGTCAGTTTTGAGAATCGATGTTCCACGAAAAAAAAAAAAAATTGACGCATAGATTCCTAACGTGTTTCGTAATATCATGAAGAATGTATCTGAACTGCTCGATAAGTGAAATAACTTAATTTTAAGTCTTATAAATATAATATCCAATTCTTCGATACTTTTTATACCTTCGATCGTATTCGGTTGCAAATTTTATTGACGAAATAGGTATAATCAATCTATTGTCCAACTTGATAGAAGCCATATGACGTTTTTTCGATATCTGGTTAATATCCGAAAGACAATTCTTGTATATGTGGAATTAAATTATATAGCGTCGGATGAAGTATATTAACCACGAACCATTATCGGGGTCAAGGGTGAGCACGCGGCCGTGCCGCAACGAGTAGGCGCGCGTGCATTCAGCAATATAAATTCGTCATATCGCTATAGCTAGAGTGACCGTTCCCGACGATACCCAGTTCCTTCTGTGGTCGCCACATTGAAACGAGTGTGACCCGTGGACTCCTCGATTAATCAGGATTAGGCAAAGATCCGACCACCGGGGATGGGTTACCGCGAGAGTGTCGATGTCCGAGCGCTCGTCCGATATGTGTACGCATCGGTCGTCCGTGTCCGCGAACGCGTGATGCCCATCAGTCATAAAGCCGACCGGACTATAACAGCCGAGCAATGCAAGAGGTGTTCTGCCATCACTGGCCAGTACATCACCTCTCTTGTATACACACTCGGCTTTGTACCACAACCCCAGTGATCATTATACTGTTATTAAGTTCGACGGGCATGTAATCGGGATAACCGGGGCCTGCGGTCAGGGGAGTTTGACCGTCGAACCACGGTGTCGACGTGAGACTGCTGTTACACGTCGACAGTCCGTCCAGTACACCCAGTAAATCGTTTTGCCTTTATATTTTGCATCTTTACTTTCATTCGAATAAATTGATCAGAGAAATTGACCAAATGGTGAGCCGAATTGATACGAAATATAATTGGTAAAAAATATTTTAAATTGCTATTTAATCAATCGGTAATTTCGGCAAACTACAACCGGTTCTTTTATTAATGTTATATTTTTAAAGTAATTATGTAAAAGTTGAAGTATATTATTTCTTTTTTTTTAATGTAATTTGCTCTATTCATTATTTTACTCTTCGAATTTTCGTGTACAATATTTCTGAAACTAAAAACAATGCCATTATCGATCGAAGAATCACTAAAGTTCACAGCGTCTTTCTTCACGTTAAGTGAATAACTGTTCGAATATCGACGAATAAATTTCTGTACGTCTCGGGCGATATCAATTATTCTTAACTTTCTTTGCTTCTCTTCACGGACACAACCACATATACTCGTTAGATGACCATTTTTTTTCTCCGCTATTCCTTTCGGTTTACCAAGTGCCCCTTCGCTCTGGGAACTCTTCGAGAGTCCACATGAGAATTCAACCCTTAAATATTGCCGCACGGTGATAAAAGTAAGGGGGGAGGTGGAGATGAACACTGTGGTCCACGGAGCGTACGTGACCCATCCGAGAAATTCTCAGGCTCTAGGATAGAAAAATTCTAACCCTTGCGCGGTCATATACCTTAGGGTATAATACGAGAGCCGAGATAAATAGGGATGCTGATGGACCACGGGTCTACTTTGCGTTAAACTCTATCCAGTTGTCTGGATGCAGGTCATCTCTCGCGTCCCCAGCACCGTTTGCGAAGACGACGATGACGAGGAAACCACGATGATGATCGTCATTAACATTATGAGAACCAAGTAGTGGCTATTGTCCTACAGGACATCGGATGCAAAGACCAGGTGGCCAGCGTCAAGGGATCCTGGGGCCCATTAAGCTCTTGGATTAATTGTGATGCAAAAGTTCTTGATGGCCACGCGGAAAACGTAGATGGATTATGGGACAGTTAAAACGTGCCGTTTCGAAGACCAACGGCCAACGGTCCGTTCTTCGCACGAGATGTTAATACTATCATTCTTAGTCACGGCAACAGGCCTGAGCTTAGTAAGTAAGTTAGTCCGTTGGCCAGATTTTTTTTTCCGTATGCCCAACGATTTTTCTAGTAGTAACATATACCAACGTTTAAACAGCGACAACGAGATTAACGAAAAGAAAAAGATTTATCGTTCAAGACATACTCGAGAGTCACGAAATCTTCTCATTGAATAGAACGTCCAATACAAATCCAATCAACACGTCATGAACTCGGACCAGTTATAAAAGCTCGTAAAACTAGCATCTTCGACGCTTCTTCACATCTCGAAATGTCTAATCCTCCCACTATAAAATATAGAGTATTGGCGACAGCCAAGAACTAGAATTTCGGAAAGATCCCCAGTGTATTTTCGAAACGAGAACCATCATATTTAAAGGTCAAGAAAGACTGCGTCTCATAATCTTCCAGGACTGTAAGTATATATCCCTCATATCAGAACGTATCAGCAAGGACTGGTTGGTAGTCGAGTAACGCTTTGAATATTTATTGCGTAAGAGATCGAGTCTCGCGCTTCTTGCTACACTCACACATCTCTTTGTGGAAGCTTCGGCTGAGACCAGGGGTTAGCACACGGGAAAGCCAAACCCCCGAGATGCCGCGACCGTTTTCCTTTCGTGGTCGCCCGAGATGGGGGACAAGAGGGGGGAGGGGGATGAGTCGAGTTGCGAACCAAGCCGAGGGCACTGTCCAGCATGCTACAGCAGCAACTCGATCCTCTAATACGAGCACATCGCTTTAAAGCGAGCAAGAGAGAAAAGACTGGAGGGTGGTTGAGCGAAAGTGCTGGATAGCCAAAGAAGAGGGTGACTCGCCTGCTACGAGAGAGCCGTAGGCACCAGCGTTACCGTCGAGTTGGGGCTGGGTGTGGGTTGGTTTTTGGGGATTGCCGGTGATTCTAAGAGGTCCGGCGCGCTCACACACGTGGGCGGCAGCACACAGAGCGGGGGGAGGGGGCAGCAGGAAAAGGGGGAAACTAGCGGTGGGTATAAGGTAGCGAGACGCCAGAAGCAGCGGTAGAAGAGCAGAGAGAGCCAAGGGGATGAAGTGAGGCAGAGGAGACGACGAGAGACGGAGGGGTGGGTTGGCTCTCTCTGGTCCAGGGGGTGCGAGTATTGATCTCGCGGCCCACCCTACCTCCCTCATCTCCCTCTACGTCCACGGGGTCGGAAGGGTGGCCCGGGTGGTGGGTAAGATGTCAGCATGCGTACATACAAAGTAGCCTCTGCTTCTCGTGCTCGCTTCTCACCGCTGGTCTCTCTTCGCCTCTACTTGCTTGCCGGAGAGCTCCAATGCTTTGCTAGCTCGCCACTGGTGTGCGCCTTCACGCAACCCACCGCAGGAGCCAGTCGCGCTCTCTCTCTCTCTCTCTCCCCTCTCTCTCTCTCTCTCTCTATATATATATATATATATATACCACTCGTCACATCTTTGCTGGCCAGCAGTTACTCGTACGTTACATATGTACATATGTATTGTGCAGATTCGTGTATAAGTTTAGAAACGTGACGGTAAGATTTCTTTTTTTTCCATCAGGTGTGCCAGATGCATTAGCATTGGAGCGGTGGTCAGAAATAGTTTGAAATATGGTTTTTACTGTAGACATATTTATTTCGATATTTATCATATCATATAGAAGAAGCGTGATTGGCACTTTGAGAAACGGCCCGGTCATTACTGCCAAGAGTTTGATCCATTTTATCCATTTTTGGTTCAATATATTTCATAGATCGCCCAGACTATAAGTGATGGACGTTGTGGGAGCGCGATGATTGGATAGGTATCACTCATCTCGGTTGTACTAAGTGAAAGATTGTGGTTGAAGGTATCCAACACTGACACAGACCTGATATACCCAATTGTGGTAGCGTAGATAAATCTACTGCAGAGTAAGACGTCAGGGAGGCACGGATGTTGAACGACCCCTCGATCGGCCTCGCATCCCTCGAATTCCTGAACTACGTTTTCCGACTGCCGAAACGCCGCATTGATTCACTTCGGTGTTCTCACTGCGATTCGATTATCAGTGATTCCATATACATCAATTCGTCTGAACAATTCGGATCGTACTTTCGTCTGTTATCGTTGCGATTCTCGAAACTTTTGTTTCCATTGGACTATAACCGCAAATTCCCGATTCGTCTTTGATTTACACCCTGTCATCTGGGAACCATTAACCCCGGGTTAGTCTCATTGTACTATATCGTCGTATACTACGGCATGTTCACCCAGCGGTGGGAGGTGGCTTCGCGAGAGATTCACCCTTTCTCGCGCCGTATACCTACATCATTCCCCTATAGACTCCGAGTTATACCGGATATATAACGTTATGATGGTACTACGGCGGAAGAGAGTCACGCATCGAGGGCGGGAAAGCATAATTATCCTTGGCACACGCGTACTCACGTCCGACCCTATTATCTTAGGCGTTGGTATCTCTCTTCCGATTTTACCCCCTCCATACCCCCCCCCCCCCCCCCTCCATTTCCTCATATCCGTTCGACCACCCCTTTCTCTCGTGAGGAAGAAAACACGCGCCCGCGCTCGTCGACGCACACGCGATAAGTTTAATTATTTCAATCAATTGTCCCGCCCGTTCGTTACGCGTCTACCGTTACGTTTGTTTTTGTATTATCCCCATCCCCGTACATCCATTCGTAAAAGCATGTTGATTAAATGAAGTATTGCTGGCTGATATCAGAAACTCATATTTTCTTTGCATAATCACAGAATATATTTGACTCCAAACAATCTGAAACGATATTCAGTTTGCTGAAAAAACGTACACGCGGAAATAAATTGGATGACTGAATAATATTTGTTTGATGTAATAAACTTCTTTTACATAACAACATAAACATTTGCATGATTGGTAAATAAATATAGCTAATTTGATAAAAGTATACCAAGTCGTTTAACTTCGAATTCAATAATTTTTTCAAACAGAATCACTGTCTTAAATAACTTGGTGGACCGAGAAATATTGAAATTCTGTACGGCATGTAAATGCATAAACTTCAGATTGAATATATGAATCATTGGAATAGTTTAAAGTTCAATGTAACTGGATGAGAAGAACGGTGAAGATACCTTCATATACCCTGCGAACTACAGAATGGTTTACTAACCTCTCTGGGCTATGGAACTACAGAATAGCGTACTAACCTTTCTGTACTGCGTCCTGGATGCTGTAACTTTGAGACGTAATTCCGCAGGCGTAACGTTACAGGGGTTGCCATGGGGGAGGTGGGGGACGGGGGGAGGCGAGCGGCGATTTGACCTCCGGCCGCGCGCGCCAGCCGGCAATCAATTATATCGCGCGCGCGATAACGCGCTGGAATGAGTGAGGTAATGAATTTTCTCGCGCGAAAACCCCCGCAAGGAACACCCCTCTCGGACCAGCGTTGCCGCCCCGACGTCGACGTCGTACAGCGGTCCAACGAGCGATAGGGGAAAGACAGAGATGAAGAGAGAGATTCCCGAGACTATACCGGGAGGGCGAAGGAAAGGCAAGGCGAGGGTGCGGAAGCACTGTCCAGAATCGCGCGCAACCAAGAATTATACAGGCTAAAGGCGAACCTGAGTAAGAGCGCGTATAGATGTGAGCGAACCAACACACACGCGAACGCTCACATACATTATTTAAACGTACACATGAATCGGAACGAGAAGTTCGCGAGCAAACACTTACCAGCACCACCAAAGCTATACCACTTGGTCTGGAGAATACGTATACAGCGTCACATTGGTGTGTATACATTAACGTATTAGCGAATACGAAGAGGTTCACGCATACCTTGACAATCCCCGCGTTCGTTTGTGTCCGCCCGATAGTAGCCGGAGAAGCATAGAGCAAGCTGAATTGTGGAGAAGCACAGCTTTTGCGTTAAGGGGTACAGTTATTCGCTATGCAAGAAACGGATCAAAAATCAGTGATTGGCACCCTTGCGTCTTTCTCCATCCGACATGATTCATGGGCCATTCACTGCAGTAATACACCGTTGAACACGATCAACTCCCTTTCGGATGCCAACGATTTTTCGATGGCCAACCACTGCGACGTTCATTCGGAGATAAGTTTCAATGCCAGCTCGGTGGTATATAGCTGTGGAAGCAATTTACATGCCACCATCTCGGGGTCCAACGGAGGGGGGTAGGGATGAGACAGCACCGGAGCATTGTAATTCAAGTAATGTAAGCTTTATGCAAAATACATGTTAGTTAGAAGTGCACGGAGATAGAGTCTCATCCCTCTTTCGGAATTTCTGTCTCGGTCTATCCTATTGCTTTTCTCCTCTGCCTTATTCCTATTTAGCTCCCTTATTCTGGTTTCTACCGCGATCTCTCTCGTTCTCTCTCTTCATCTCTCCACTTCGCCTGCTTTCAGTTCCCGGCGCTTATATACTGCGCTTCACTCTATATGTTTTCCTTCTTCCTCTCATCCACAGAGTCGTTTCCATTCACCCGCTCTCGGGTCGCCTAGGCCTTTTCTTCCTCCCTCTTCGTGGCTTCGTCTCTTCGCTACAGAATCTCTCAAACTCCTTTCTCACTTGGACCATATCTATATACGGACATGTGTGCGCGTGTATGTGTCTCCCGTTTTCTACTCACTCGCAAATTTCCCTCGCTCGTCCCCTCACCTTTTCTCCCTCGCATTTTCCCCCGTATCCGAGATCTCCCCAGGGTACACGGACACTGGCCGAGCGTCCGCCTGGACAAGGCTCCTCTGCTCTGCTCTCCTCCTCATCTCGGCTTCTCCGGCTGCTTCGTCGTGGCAGAAACACACGCAGAAAGTACACATACGCACACACACGCGTACCATGTTAACCCCCTAACTTGCAACCTCCCGCGCTATTTTCCCATACGTGACGTTGCTGATCAACACGAAGCGAACGTGTACGTGGAGTTTCGTGCGTAAGACTTTGTTGGAGATATAACTATAGTCGTTCTTCGCCGGGCTGGGGTTGTCGGCGAACGCGGGCTTGCGAGCTACACAGGCGAGGATGAACCTTGAGAATGTTCGTCGGTTTCAGATATTTTTTTACATACGTAAAAGAAGAGTTGAGGCGACACGCAGACGGCACTGAAATTGTTTGTTTCATTCAACAAAAATTTGTTTATTGTTTAAAACGGTTTTTGTCTCACTGTCGACTAGAACAACAGGGATCTCTTGATTAAGAACTTCAATTATTATCAATACAATGTTGCGAACAATTTTTTTAAAGGAATTTCTTATCTCCAATATATCTTCATGTGATCAACTATGAAAATAAACCGATAATAGATTTCAGATTGCTGTTATGTGTTACTTTGATTAATTAAAGTGGAACGAGATTTTATAATTATAATATTTCGTATGCAGAAAAACCCGACTTGCAGAGCTCGAACATGGAGATTCGCCCGGTGGTGAGGTTTTTCACAAACGTGTGCAGTTCTTAGATACACGTATATGTAGTACATAGTCGAGTATATACAGAAAAATCGTTGGTATATATGTTTTCGCGTATGTAATATATATGTGGATGGGATCGCTTTTTCTCTTTTCCTCTTCCTTTATCAAAGTATAACGTTCACTACTCTCTTTCTTCCTTTTTTTATATTCCTTCTTCGTTCTTAATTCTCTATTTCGTATCTCATTCTCGTTCTCTCTCTCTACTCGTTGACTCCCGATCCTTTCCTCTTTCTTCGTCTTGTTTGCCACCCTTTGTCCCCACGACGCACACGCACAGCCACCCACACACACATACATACGGGCGAGCGAATCGCCGGGATGCTGGAGCTCTTGGTCAACCATCCCCCTTGACCAAGGGGTGAAACGCGACATTGGCGTAGAGGGTATTTTTAGGGTGGTTTTAAGAAAGTTTCATGAATATTTTAACGCCCTCGCTCGCTGGAATTCCGTAAGCGCGGCTGCTACACACGCGTCGACGAAATATACTACCGTTGTGTGTCGTACCGGGGAGCAAACTACGCGCTCTATACTCATATATCGGTTTATATTTTCCAAGGACGACTCCGATCGGCCTAAGGAAAATGAGGGCCGAGTTAAAGTACTGTCCCTCGTCTCACGATAACGTCTCGCAAGCCAAAGAAGCTTTTCGGGGATTTAAAAAAAAAAATTCTCTCTTAACTCAACTGATATCTCGGAAGACAGAGCCGAATGAAACCCGAATTAGAAGTAAGAAAAAACGGAGTGACAATTTTTAGAAATATTTTGTATGCTATTTTACTCGCTTCGTGATTTGCCCCATTTGAGATATTCAAATCAATTCGAATATCTCAAGGGTAGTTTCGACGCCACTGCTTGCGAGAAATGGCCGCGAGAGTGTGGCTCTGTGTGCATTATATGTATACTGCCGTATATACTATATATAAATGTACGTATGTACACATGTAGTTACTGGAAGCTGAAACGAAGGGGTTGAATAACGTAGACGCTGTCCGTACCACTCGAGAAAAATTTCTCTCTGCGTTTCTCTTCGTGCGTTTCTCCATATTTAATCGGACATTCATTGTTTGAAATTATTCGGTGATTGTGCACAATGAAACAAGTACGATTATCGTCTATCACGAGTTTTCACAGATATTACAGAATTACTGTGAAAGCAATAAATTACAGATTTTCTTAAGTTACTTCGGCGAGATTCTCCCGGAGAAATGCGCGCGTTTGCTGTCTAAGCTTTTGCTTTCTATAGCACTTCTCTGCTGTATGCCATGACTCTCTACTACCGTTACGGAAGTAACGAGGAGACGAAGAAACTTTCTTACACCGCTTCGTGTTTTCACCTTAACCCTGAAATTTACGTTCGCGGCAGAGTTTAAAGGTCTCTGGGTGGTTCGAAGTTGGTTTCTGGAGCCCTAGAGCGGCCGTTCCTTCCTGACGCAACTTCGCTTTCAAGGTGAACGAGATGAGCGGCGAGGAAGGTTGAGATATTCAAGGGTTGAAAAAGATAAAACATAATTTGAGGGATCCCCAAAAATTTGCGAGCGAAGAACACCGCGGCGATATGTAGCTTTGGCTGATGCGAATGATACCCTAATCTTTCGGAGCGTAAAAACCCGATAATTGATCGTTTAAATTAAACAAAATGTATTAACTTTTATAAAATATGCACAGCGTTACTTTTAACTATCACTTTAATTGACTTTTTCTCGATCGCTCGTGAAATAAAGATATGAAGTGATCACAATCATGAAAATACCTCAATCAAAATGATCGAATTTTAGACATATATCATTTGTAAATTTATAAGACATAACAATTAGACGTACCGTACCCCTCGATACAGTTTTTTGACATTGCATGGCCTTTATGCAACATTTACCTTTTTTATTCCTAAAATTTGACGATCTCACGATTTCTTTTACCGACGTTTGGATTCGCGTGTTCTCTAATCATTGGCAGAGATGTTAATTACAGTTCTAAAGGTGCTATGATAGCTACTCATAGTGTCGCAATTTTCGTAACATAATAGATGAATCGCTTACGTAATAATACTTAAAAAAAATGTCTCATTCCAGGATTTAAAAAACGGCAGATAAACATTGATCTTGTATTGCCTGCTTCGTCTTTTAAAATATTGGAGTTTATAGTCCGACAACAGAAATTTTCTATTTTTTAGATCTTCGACCGACTGAAATATACTCGATATATATAATCAATATATCCAATGCGATATCCGATACGACCAATCCGGAATATATCCGATATATATTATGCGTATAGACATGAAATATAATGTATAGACCATATCGTGCCGACGATGGAAGCACCACGTTCTCGGAAGCGATTAAGAAACTTTTTGCGTTCGAATAATGCACAGTCTCTCGCGTGACTCTGCACGAACATCCTGTGAAGGTAATACGAACGAGACTACGGTCTATTATCACGTAAAGTGTAAGCCATCTTATATCATATATACATATTCTTATACCACACAATAGTTATAATACGCACAAGCATTGACCCTGAATTTTTCTCCGGCGTTATATATCTATATGCTATATATGACTGAACCCCTTCTAAATACACGTCACATCACAAAACGATTCTGTACCACGAACGACGAGTCTATTCTCCGAACCTAAAGGATCGCATGCGAGAATTTGGCAAATGAAAAAAAGCTTCGCCGATAATGGATTTTCATAAGAAAGCACAAGTATATTGCCCGCAAATTGTTTCTGCTTTCGTAAAACCAATGGCGAACTATTGTAGTTGACGAAAATTCAGGCAATACAATCAGTTAAGGTAATTATGTCGCTTCGCGTTCATTCTGCGTGAGTTCGAGAAAATTGCAAATACTTCTCGATGGTATAAAAATCTGAAAAATGCATGCATATTAAAAGTACTGAAATGATTAATTTTCCATAATAATAATTCCAAAATGTTATTAACAAATTGATGAAAACATTAAGTGGTCAACAAATTCCCAGTAACCCAACTTTTAATGAAAATCATTCGTTCATTTTTCTGAATACGTATGAATTTTTTCAGATTTTTTAATTCACTTTGAATTTTGTGGTTTTTCACACATTTTTTACATATAAAACAAATGTTGCATCGTGTCATATCGATTTCACAGTAAACAAGTTTAAAAATATTAATTTTCGACAAAGTAACACCTTCAATAAGGCTGCGTACGTGTGGCTGTCCAGGGTTTACTCAATAATTACGTAGGTCCATTCGATAGCCATACAGAAAACGTACGAGCAAACTTAATTGTCGAATTACGTATATATTCATATCTATATATATACCCGCCGGACGCTCGTAGATTTCGAAGTAGCAGGATCTAATTTGCATGAGGGGAAGAGATTCGAGAGGCCTCGTCGAGTAGAAAGATATATAGTATCGTAGCGAACCCCCCCTCTGTGGCAATTCACCGGCTCACCGGGGCCACCGGCGAGGAGCTAAGATCGTGGAAACGACTTTCACCGCGTAGGGGTTAGTGTAACTGGGGTAGAGAGCGAGGGTTACCACTGGCCAAGAGACTCGAGGGTGGCCTCAAGCGCCGAGGCCCGAAGCGGAGATGAGCTACGGGCAGTTTTGACCCCCCGAGATCCCCCGCGACGCTCAGAAATTACCCCTTATCTTCGCCCGGCAAGGTTGAGAGCACGAGGCTAGGGCAACCCGCGCGCACCAACGCCGAATCCTAATGCTCAATCTCAAGATAAACGCTCTACGGGTTATTAGAGGCGAACCTACCTCCCTCTCTCTCCCCCACCTCCCTCATAGCAGTAGTAGCTCTCGACATACATATGCGCGGCCTAAAACTCAAATTCTACTACGCTCGCGCGTCGAACGCGCGAACAAAAGGTCTGTGTGGAAAAACGACTCAAGGATAAAATTACCAAACCCCTTGGCCACTATGGTTTTAAACGTACTATATTAGAGACAATAGTTCCAGACTCTTAAACATAAATTTCGTAAAAAAATCACAACAGACAGTTGTATTGAGTTTGGAAATGATTCAGTCACTTCGCACAGATACGTGTCGAGTTTGACTGAAAATAGAAATGGAATTTCAGGTGACAAGAAGTAAAGAGACTTGAATCAAATTTGAAGCGAAGCGGAGAGTCGAATTTGAAATGGAATGAAGTCGCTAATCTCTTATCCAGAATGGAGAAGATCAAGGGCTGCAATGTGCTCGCGTGGCGATAAGAGAGGAATGGACTTACAAATTTCCAACCCCTTGACACTTCGAAAGGCACGAAGTTATCCTCGCAATATCATTACGAAATTTCGTAAGTACGTGGAAAATCGATTTCTTTTTTGTTCGTCTATAAAAAAAAGTACATCCTAAAATTTGTTCGTACATTTTTTATACATTTTGCGCACTTTTAAATGCTACACGTTAAACTGTTAACATGTTAGTTACAAAGTTCGCACAAAAAAAAAAATTATGATATCAACGGAATATTTTTGTAACGCTGGAAAATAAAATCCAGAAAATTAAGTGATAAATTCCATTGTTTGCACACCGTCATAAAACTACACTACCTTCTGCATCACCAACTTTCAATCACAACGGGATTTATTCTTCCCTTCAACTTCAGTGTCTCGCAAAAAAAAAACAAAAAAAATAAAATAAAATGAAGAAGATATAACAAAAGGGGGGAAGAAGAGCTGCGTGGACACTGGCCAAGTTCAAGTCCAAGATACGCCGTTTTTTTTTTTCTTTCTTTTTTTTTCTCGTCCTTCCTCGTCACTAGCCCCTCGGTATAGATAATCGAACCCATATCGTTCGTCGTCGTCTTCTCCGTTGTCCTCATCCTCGTAGCCCGCGTGGTATATAGTATTCGTTGTGCGTGGGGGAGTGTAGATATAACGGAACGACTGTTGTCGGGGCGGTTGGATTGGGGAAGGAGATACAGGGAGAGTGCGGGGCTCTCGAGACGCTTGACCAGGCTCTCGTGAATCGCAAATCGATCGAGACTCTCCCGGTGAAATCCCCACGCCTCGGCAACGGCAGTAGCGGCAGTAGCCAGATGAGCGTCCGGACCGAAGGCAAGACGAGAGAGGCGAACAGTGAGAAAAGCTCTCGTACCCGAGTGAGAACGGTATAGGAGCGTCGAGGAAATAGTTCTCTGGAACTCGCGACGCGAAGATTAAAGCGCGCGTGCACGTACACGCGGATAGAGAACGCGAGCAGCGTAGACTTAGATACGTGCAAGAGGAGAGCCTTCACCGTCCGGGAGCTTCGCGTAACACACATGCATATAGAAATACGTGCGGGGGCGAGAGCCGGAGACCTGGTCCCGTCACGTACATATACGAGCGCGGATATATATATATATATATAGATATAGTATAGGTATGTACGCCAGAGACCGAGAGAGGCGCACATGCCGACGCGCGTAGAATGTAATTAAGATAAATTAGCGTTAAGGGGAATTGGGCTAAAGCTTGGCTGCGTTCGTTGAGCGTAGAACGTAGAGGCGAACGAGAGAGCAGAGAATGAAAGATAGAGCTCGAGGAAAGATACAGATAGACACAAGCAAGCGAATACGAAACGAAGAGGGCGCGAGTTAGCGAGGTGAGACAGAGAGAATGAGTCGGACACGAAACGTTAATATAGGGGAGCACGTATTTCGGGAGAAGCTGAAATGGAAGTGGTGGTCTGTGGACGCGAAGACCGCGGACGAGCATGAACAGCGGTAGCGTCCTTCTAACAGCGCCCAGCACTCGAATGTGCGCAAGATAGAGAAAGGGGAAGTTGAGGGGGATGAAAATCCTCACGATGTATGTTACGGCGTTGCACGAGCGGAGAAAGGCAGTCGTACAATCGCATATATATTTTGCATCTATACATATATATATATGCATAACGAATTGCTGAGAATGAGAAAGGCGTAAGAAACATTCTTCTATATGCTGTATCATGTTGGATGCGATATTTTGTATATGCAAAAATAAGAAAGGATAGATGGACGCGAGTAAATTTGTATTTCTCGGGAAAATGTGCAACAAAAGCTGATGGGGTAAAAAGTTTTTTCAAGAAAAAAAAAATGATACGCTAAGTAGTTGAAAATTCTGTTTATAAAAATAAATTAAATGATGCGGTCCAAGTGTAATAGAAGAAACATAATTCTCTATCGCGATAACTATTGGCTTTAAAAAAAAATAGCGTTCCAGTGTTTGCAAGCATCACGATAAGCCGGTAGTAGTATTTTTACAGGATTTTCAAGTACTCGGCGCACTATTTTTTTTTACTGTTCGGAAGATTTCACTTTTTGAAATGTGATATTTTTTTGTAAAGTGTTTTCGTGTGAAGATTATTTCATTAAAAAGATTTTTAAATTTAATGGGTGGAAGTTTTTGAAAAAGTTCACTTTTTTTTTAATATAAAAATGAATTATCATGACTTTAACAGCGCGTCCGTATCACTGACTAATTCCGATTCTTAACAAGACGCTATCACGCAATACGCAATTTAAAAATCTCGAAAAAATCTCTTCCTATTCCAAAAAAAGACGTGTCGACGATAGCAACTAACAGCTGAGCCGACTGTGGCGATGCGCGCGCCACCACGCAAATTTTTCGATGAACTGATGTAGACGTAGCGTTATTTGGAAACCACTTGTAGCAACATGACATCTGGTGGATTTTTTTAAACTACGGTACAACCCCTCTTATTTTAACTTGACGGGACCGGATCCTTTCGCTATTTTGTATTTCCCTTACAGTCCCCACTCTCGGTCAGTTGCTGCGAATACGGGCAATGAGGGGTATACGCGCCTATCCGCGGCGTGACTCTGCGAGTGCGCAGTGTACATTTTGCGCTCATAGTGGGGCGAGTAGACTCAGGGGAAATACAGTGAAACGAAAGCGTTGCTATGGTAACGAGTTAACATAAGCGAGAAGTTAAGAATAGAGGGGTTCCACTGTACTTTATCCCAATCATCATAACCTATTATTTTATTAGAAAATATTATTTAACATTAATATAAAGCGATATTCACATGCAAATAAACGTTTTCTGTAAAAATATCTGTTAAAGTAATTGAAACTTTTACAAAAAAGGACTGTAAAATTTTGACCGCCTGGGACGTTTCCGCCACCTTTGCTCGATGTTGATTCCCAATAGGACCCTTTGATATTTGAATTGGACCCCCTAAAATGCTGACCCCGATATCTTAGAATCGGCTCAACCAATTTAGTTGTAACTAGACGCTTTCGAAAGATTGTTCCCAAATTATATTATAAAAAAGACATCCAACATTCAATCCGATGTTTCATTCCTGAGATGTATCGTTCGTAAGTATCACTTCCTGTATACTTCCGACACAATTACCGTATGTACACACTGTACCGTTTAATTATTGGAACAATTAAACAACGATGGAAACTTGACATGGCATAGCTTAGCATAGCATAACATTGCGTTTCTCCTCAGATACATAGATTAAGGAAGTAGTTTAGTTTAGCGTATTTACTATAGTATAGTCGTAGTAATATAACAAAACTATAAATCCATCCATCCATTGATTTTTGTTTCTGTAGGTAGAACATTTATAGTGATAGTTTAGAAATAGTTAAGCGATCCGAAAAAAAAAGATCTTAACATTACCCAATTAACAAGACCCATCCCAGTATGCGTACGTGAGAGTCGCACAACCATAAGTCCAAAGGACACTCGTAAGTACGTTGCAACATCTTAAAGCGCATCACATACCAAGTATTTTCATGATACTAGATTCGGGCGCTCTACAGCAAATGGATCTTAAGAAAGATATATCTATCCGCTCAGCTTAGGATTCAACTATTATATTAATATGAATTTACCCTCAAAGATTATGCCAATTAAAAAACTTTTAATTGAAATATTAAAAGAATAGCTAGAAAAAAAGTTTTAAGCCAAATCTTCAACTTGTTTCATTTGACGGACCGAATGAATGCTGATTAAACATATCTTTTGTTCGTTCTAACTTATCGCCGTATAGTCGATATCGAATTTCCGTTATACAAGTACATGTTACGTACACCGTCGGTGAAGCGCCGTAAGGTAGCGATCATCATACATAGCTGCCGAGATATCCGTACAAGCAGGTGAACAGTTTAGATACAAGCGGAGGTTGTATACACGGGTTCTGTTACGTCGATAAGTCTACGTCGTTGAGTAACGATATCTTCGAAACCAGCACACGGCGGCCGCGTCGCGTCCGGACCAGCGAAAACGGACGAACATGAGAGAGAGTCCCTCTCGCGGACCTCTCCTAGTAGAGCGAAGCCTAACAATGCCTCGAGGAAGCTGCTGTTGATGGACGCTTCCGATAGAAGAGCCGCTTGCCTCTCACCGGCCGCGTTTCTCTCTCGTCCCATCAACAACGTCTTAGACCGCTTGCGCCGCGTGCACACACACCGACGATCACGCAACTCTCGCAACGTCTAACTTCCAATCGCTCTCTGGTTCGCTCACTCGCGCTGCCATTATATTATTTAATTAATCAAGTTCGCGGCAACCCGACCGACGGACGGAATTAATAACCTTATAGTATATATACATATATATACGCTATCTACCATAATATAGGTATACAAACGTATTAGAAGGCAACCACCACGATCGATGTCGAGCATTCAACGAGGAAACTATCTAACTCCGTATTTGCAATACAGAACTTGTTCATTAATCTCTCATGGTTCATACACTATCAATGGAATGGAACTTAATGCGAATTGTTTTTTCCGACGTAAAGTCATTTTAGTCATTTAAAATTTTTTTTTTATATGGTTTTTTGCCAATTGTTGAAATCCTCGTTACCTATATCGAACTAATTACTCGATAAGTTTGAATATATTTAATATTTGCGATCGGCTTTTTTTTTGGTAACTTTTTTATGTTATATTCTAAGTAATTTTTTCCGTATTATTGGAATTCTATTTATCTACAATGAACGAAATACTTGAGAAGTTATCGCAATTAATATTTGTGACTTGGTTTTTTTTTTACTTACGATGATTGAAAACAATGCTTGTTTTTCAACAGCTGGATCGCAGGTTGGAGCAACAAGTATGGATTTTTTTATCAGCCTAATAGCGAATGATTAAAGACTACCCTTATCGGTGTGAGTCTTCGGAGTTTGAGTGATAGTAAGTGGCGCGACAACACCCTAAACACCCTAAGACCGTAAAACTCCGTGGCTAAGTGCTCGTTAAAAGCGACAAAGGATTCTATCTCTTATCTCGCGTTCATTTCGAAAACGAGAGAGTCAACCGTCGCGTCTATGCGCTGCTTGCATTTTCTCGTTTTCAACACACGTGGAAAAGTGATTTTTACCTCAAAAGCATTCTGAATCGTCTCTAGACTACACTGCATTTGTTCTTCCGCCGTTACCGTAAACTGACCGACACCCGCCGCGCGCATCCTGCGGGCGCTTAGACAAGAGATTAGATATTGCGAATGAATGCGATTTCTAATCTTCTCGAAAAAATACTAACGGACGTGAAAGCAGAGAGTAGAAACTCAGATAAGATCATCCAAGATACCGAACGAACCTAACAGTAACAAAAATTGTAACAGTATTACAATTTTTTTCGGTATTCGAAAACACTAAAATAAAGCTGCAGAAGATGAAAATTCGTATTAATGCTTTTCTAGTCTATATATATCCTTTTGCGACGATAAATTTTCCGTGAATGAAAGACCTTTCCGCGCGACCTACCTCACGGGAGGAATCGACAGTAGGTCTTTTGCCCCCACCATAACAGATCCGGAAAAATACCGAAACATGCCGAAATGTCTACCACCCCCCCGGCCGAGTAAACCTTCTACCTTCGTCAACCCCTCGAGAATCCTCACGGGGTCGTTGACATTATTATGCCGGTTCATCTTCGATAACACATTAGAAGAATCAGAAAAAAATTATTCTTCGGAGAAGCGATTGTTATTTAAATTAAATATTTTTCATAGTACGAATAATAAAAAAATTACTTTTTTTACCCTTACAAACGGCAGGTCTTTTGCACCCCTACCTTTATCAAGGTAATACACCGCCCAATTAAAAAATCTATTAACGTCTTTATATTGAAATCGGTATATCACGATTCCAACAACATATTCGCCACAGTTTTATGCCGATTTAGCGAATATTTCATGAATAAGAAATTCTGAAAGCTAAGTGCTCCATACATATGATATTTTAAACAATTTATTTTTCAATTGACCAATGCATATAATATCGTCTTTTAAGTTTTTATTATGCATTCATATAAATCTGCAGCATACATATAGTTTTTTTTAGGCGTGAAGAAAATGTAGGCCGATCATCGATATAAAAGAAGTCTTCTAGTAAATCACCCAAAATTCGTGTTCTTTCATGTTTCATCGATGACTAGAACGTTAAAAACTTCAAATGAAAGAAATATATTTCTCGTGAGTCACGTTACCGCGAATAATTACGAGAAAAATATATTCGTTCGTCGGTGTTGTATACATCTATATATATATACATAGGATACCAACAACCAATCCTATACTATAACGCACGACAATCAGCAGCAATTTTGACAGTCATCGATCATATATATCGGCGTGCAGTTTGCAGTTTCTATCGCAGAGGTCGAGAGAGTTGTGCGCGATTGGGCCTCACGGATCGAGTTGGGACCTTCGAAATACACGAAGAGCCCCCCCCCCCCCCTCCCTTTCTCCCTGTGCAGTCGATCGGATCGTACGAGTGTGAGAAAATCTCGGAACATGCACACAGGATAGAAAGACGAAGCCCGCCGAAGCAACGTGTCTCTTAATGCCTGTCGCTGGGATGATTTATCGCAATGACGCTTTTTTTTTTCTTCGCTCGTTTTTTTCTCGTTCTCTTTCTAGCTCTTCGTCTCCACCTCTCGTCTCTTCCGGCGCTTCTATTCTCTTCCTTCGCGCACAACGCCGAATAGCACGGCTGCACTCGCAGTGTATTTATCGATCTCGCTCTTTCGACTGCGTGTCTTTCCTATCTTTCTTTCACCAATGTATACGTCTATAAGCCGCGCGGGGAGAACGGAGTCTCGAACATTGTATGCGTGATCGGCGCATTTTGGCCTTCGGCATGACGTCTCGCGGTAATGGAACACGATCGCATCGACTCTATGCGAAAATATATTATACATGTATATATATCTCCTGCGTCGAGGGAGTCCGACCAAACCGACGCCGACAATGCACAACCTCGAATGATCGAGCTATTTTTTTTTTTCGCAGGTGTGGCTTGCGCATCAGAGATTCTCGGCGATAGCGGCAACGATTAATATTTTTTTTTCAAAAAAAAACAAAATTTCGGATCAATAAAAATTATTATAAATTTGCAAGGCCGATGAATAAAATTTGCTATAAAAATATTAATGCATTTTTTTTATTCCTTCGGAAGAATTTTTCTGAAAAAATGTTGGACAACTAAAGATTGAATATTTATTTTCCAAAGAAAAAAAAAACATCGTCATTAATAGAAAAGTAAATTTTTCTAACATGACGTTTTTGTCAGCACAAAGAAACAATAAATGCGAGAATCGCAGTTCAACAAGTATCATAAATTAATAACACAACCCCCTATGGTTTCCGTCGCTACACAATGATCATTCGCGTACATAATTAACAGTGTAACGCCGGGGTGTTGTTGGCTCGCTGAAAGAACTGAAAGTTTTTCCACGAACTTGAATCGTCGCGAGAAGCTCACAGTCTATTCGAAAGAAATTACCGTACGAAAATAAATATTATATTGAGATTTGTATGACGGGGCTTTTGTCGTGTCGCAGAATTAATCTGTAAATCACGACAATAAAGTAATCGGCGAAAACGGTAATAGGAATATTCTCTTAAAAGATACAGTCGTTGGAGTAGACCGAGGAGGGATTGCAAAACCGATGCAGAATATACACTTTCGTCTACCTGGAATTTCCCCCTCCCCCTCCCTCTGCCTCTGCAGCATTCACAAAGCAATGGGGGGTAGTGGTGTAGCGAAGGGGAAGACTTCTCGGTGTAACGCAGCGCATACGATGCACTGGCTTCGGGCTTTTCTATATATCCGTGGGGTGTAAGTACAATGTGCTGGAAACACCCGGTATTTACATTGTTCGGAAAACAATGAAACCGAGAAACCCCCCCCCTCGCTCGGTCGCTACTACAGTCGCTTGCGTTCCTTCTCTGCCCCCCGCAACGGCAAGTGCACCAGTGTTTCTTATCGTTCCGACACTGACGGCAAATTATGATTGCCCTAATTTCCTTTGACTCGACTTCCCCTTTCGCACGATTGACGCGAATATGCGCTACCAAAGGGAACTCGCTAAACTTTCGAATATTCCTGTGGATTGAAACGCAGCACTTTATTGCAGCGTCGTACAGTTTATTGCATTACGGTACGTATACTGTATTTTGAAATACCGTAATGCAATACAATCGAGTTTAATGGCAGTGAAAGATATACGCGGTATACTGATATTCAGAGATCGGAAAGTTGGATTCTTAAAATCGAAGATGAGATTTAATTGGAATCGTTCATTTCTGTAACGAAAGATAAATCCTTGAAAAAAAAAAACGTTTTGTATAGATTATTGTACATTTTTCAACGTCATTCATTCAGAACTATTCTTCGACAAAACAAAATTTCTTTGAAAACTTTCGCGTAAAATTGACATTTTTTTTCCGGGAGTAGAAACAATTACTTCCGTTTCTTTGGAATAGCGTTTATAATACATTTTTTGAAACTTGTTTTTATCAGATTTTATTAATAAATAATAAGCGTCGATTGAACGTTGCGATTTTGATTTTTAATGTCTACGACGAAATATTTTTGTGAGCATTATCTCGGAGTTTATTTGATGTTACGATGATTTCTACACGTATAAGTTCGGCCGTTGGTCTATAATAGCGCAAGACAGAGATTTTCCGTGTTCGCAGCATTACAACGATCGGATACCGGTTATCATCGATAATTGTGTGTATATACGTCGAGACTAACGGTACAAAAAGTAAACACAAAATTTCAATGCCTCATTCGTACTATAAGTAGCCGACAGTCGTAGGATCAGGTAGGTCTAGACATCGTGTTTCGTATTTAACCGAATATGTACGCAAAAGCTTACAACTCGTATTATCTCAATTATCCTATGTTGAACAACATTTTCTCAGCGGTATAGATCGGCGCCCGGATTGTCGCTCGCAACTTATATTGCGCGATAATTTCATAGTTTAGATCTTTACGCAAACAAAAAATAAAAATAACTTGTTAAAGAATATATTTGCAATCTCGATAACTCTATGAATTTTTGCTTCATGATTGATAGATCATTAGATTAACAAAAATCCATATCTCATGATCGTTCGACCTATCGACTGTACGTACCGAAAGTTAGCGTGAAATCGTTCGACCGAAAAAAAAAAAATGGAAAAATAAAGAAACAAACTGGTCCTCGAAACCGCCCGGGGATACGATGTTTCTCTATTTACCAATAGTACATTATATATCGATGATATTTCATCGTTTTCGTAAGATAAAAATCTCTCACGTGAGATAGACCTAAAATTATAGGTTTTCGCGGTTTGAATTATTTCTTTCTGGGACGCGACGGTGCCTACACACGAAACTGAGGAAAAAAAGAACGAACAGTATGAGAGAACGAGGGAGAGAGTCACTGTGTGGCGCTCGAGCGGTACGCGATTGGATTGAGCGAGATGGAACGTTAAGGTGATGGCGAGGGAGTTGCGAGACCGAAGAAGTAAGATGGAAAGATATAAAGCGGGTTAGGTCGTCCAAAAGAGTGATAAAGAAAGAACGAATTTAGTCTCGCGGCTCTTACACACAATCCCCCTTGCCCTTTGCCTCGATTCATCCTTTTTTTTCTCCTATTTTTCCTCACTCCTTCATTCCCCGTTCTTTCTTCTACATTTATTTATTCTTTCAAGTAATCAACCGAACGAACGGCGGGGAGGTCTCGCGATGAGCGAGGCGGCGAGACGCGTAGGAAAAGAGAAGCGAGGAGCTTCTCTTCTCGTTCTCGTTCTCGTCTCTTTTGCTTTTTGGTGAGAACTCGAACGCCGCACTAGCATGAGACGCGGATACCGATTAATCCGCGCTCGGAAGCGCGCGCGCGCGCCTGGCGAAAACGTGCTGCCAGCAGCGAACTTTAATTGTGCTCGCCGGACTCTCTCTCGCGAGTCACGAACAAAAGGAACTCCCTCGCTATGCTATATGGACTCTCCTGCTCTCTCTATCTCCCGATTCTCTACTCTACTCGCTCAAGGTTAAGGCAAATCGGAGCTTCCATCGCGAATGACGTCGGGATGCAGTTAGACTAGTTTTAGTTCTACTTTTGCAGCTCCCCGCCTCCAAGACTCGAAGACTCTACGTTCACGAACAAAGAACGATGTGCTGCGCTAAATTGGCGATTTTCTATTCACAAAATGAAAACCATGATCATTTTCTTCTTTGACTTATATTTCGATACGATTTTTTTTTACTGATTAAAAACGCAACTTCTTTGCATGTTATGATTATTCGTTAAATTGAATATCAATTTCCACAGTGATTGGTGAAATAATTAAGAGAAATATTATTTTTACTATCGGAAAAATATTTGGTGTAAAATATATGATATAATAATTGAATCATATCGACATTTTATTATTAGACAAACTATTTTGACGGTTATTAATGTTTGAAGCGAGAAAATACAGAAGAACATGTCGTTTAGCATTTTTTTAACCTTTAAAATTGGACACGAAGAATGGCCTCTTCATCATATTTTATTAACGTTTTTCAGCGCCCTGAAGCCGACCGAAAAATGGCTTTTAAAGTTTGAAATCTCACTTTGTGAATTTGTTCCCGTAGGAGAAGATATACGCCTCCGATTTGACAATACTCCATCGGAAAGCAAATATATCACAATTTAAAAATCCTTAAAATTTTAACTTTTCGAACAATTACTCCGAAAATGTTTGTTCCATTCGCTGTTTCAAGCGAATATCAGAAGTATTTTTTAACGCTAATCCCGAATCTGCCACTTATATCAATATTTCTAACAAAGATTCACGTCAACGGAGAAAAAAAAATTTAATAATTTTCGAAGATTACCATTATAATCTTCCATTGCAATTCTCAAACTCAAGATTAATCTGAAACTACAATCTCCATAACATAAAAAATATTATTCAAGTTTTCGAAAAAGCCGCTGCGATAATTCTCGCATGAGTTAATAATTACCATATAAAAAAAGATGATTGTAAGCGGCTTTCTCGGTTTCTTTTCGGGAGCAGAGATTTGTCAGTGGTCGCTACATTATTGTAACCATATCTCATGCTTATAACTATACTCGGTGTACAACACAAGTCGTTGGCCTTTGGCGCGTAACGCGGAAACGAAAACCCGTATAGAGTAGTTCTGGAGAGTGAAATAATATAGGCGCTTGGTAAAGCCGGTAATCATACAGTGGTCCAATTACCATAAGAAGGGCTCTAATTTCGCACAATGCTCGCGAGCGGAGCGCGCACCCTTTCCACCTTCTTCTTTTAACATCTTTTTCCTCTCCTACCTCTATGCTTCTTCTTTCTCGCATCGTTTCGACTTCTTTTTCAGTTACTTCGTTTCTCTCTTACCGTTTGGTCTCTTACCGTACGAAGAGTCTTCGAGATCTTTTCTCGCGCATGGAATGAACTGCTTCTACATAGGGGCGACTTGACCAGTCGCATAAGTAACGCCGATCAGCTTTAACGATTTCTCAATCAATCCTTCAATGGCTTCATCGTGGCCTGAGTCGTATCCTCGTCGTCTTTCACTCTTTTTCTTCTATACCGCTGCTACCAACTTTGGCCGCTGGACAACTTCTCGTCGTGGATGAAAATTTGATACCGTTCATCGCGGCATGGAAAACGCGTTTTGCCTCGTCGTTGTTATAACCCCGTCGTTGTCGTTTCTGATAGAGTATTATACTACGTATATAGCGTGTGTACCAGCGGTTTTACGAGCTCCATCTACGCACCTCTTTGGACCTGCAGACCTTGAACATGTACGACGTGAAACCCCCTTCGTTGAAGGAACCAGAGCTTATTGAAAAAAAAAACCTTCCTCTTTCTTTTGTACGACGCACAACAGATATACTATACGACGCTACCACGCGTGTGCGTATCACACGTGCACGTGGCTATAACAGCTCTCTGTATTTCTATTAAATAAGTTCAGACTTGTTCTACAAACTTGTATCGTACAATCGCTTTTTAATGATCGTCGGTCGTTGGTTTATACTCAAATTGCTTGTTTGCAGAGGCGTACGCAGACCCATGATATTGATGTTTATTGTTTCGAAAACTTTGAGTTTTAGACGATTTTTATAACTCGTGTTTTTTTTTGTTTTTTTTTCCGAAAAATACGAAATGAATATATAATAATCAAAAAATAATAATAATAATAATAATAATAATAATAATAATAATATTGCTGGTAGGGAAAGAGTTTGTATATTAGATATAAATATGGCTTGCAAAATTTCTTCTGTACCATATCAGCATCTTTAGTCCTTACGCGATTTATTCGAGCATTTAATAAATACTCCATCTATCTATTTATCTATATTCATAAAATATTCTGGATACCAAAAAATATTATTATTTCATTCCGTTTTTCATGATATTACGATTTATTTTTACAAATTTATTTGATGTAATTTTTCTGGCAATGTTTTCGTAAGAATATTAAGTAACATTGTCTTTGTCGAATTTACGACTACAGAATCAAATGTTTTGAAATATTGGACTCAAAAAAAATTGTTTTTTTTTTACATGTATTCGAAGGTTTCCCGCTTTAATTTTTTAACGCTTATGTGAAATCGAATTCTTCGAAGAGTCGATGGTAAATATCCACTGCTTGATTCGCATCTACCCGAGAATTTAGCTTGAAGAGATTCATCTATGCGTGATGATTTTAATCAGACAAGTTATGTAAATTGTGATGTGCACGAAATTACGAAAGGAAAAAAAACGAGGGGTGTTAGCAGAGAAACGGTACATCAGAAACCGGAGAAACGGTAGGAGGCACGTTTCGTACGAGAAATGATTAAAATTTCAATTCATTTTCCGCGTGGACTGACTCATCAGGCACCCTTCGGCCTTATGTAGTACATATACGCGCTGACGAGAACGAAGCCAGTGTCTAGCTGCGGCTAGGTCCTCCTGGTTTATCTCTCTCGTACTCTTATTTCTCCTTCACGAAACCTCGGCTCAGCATCCAATTTTACTGCGCTACTCCGTGAACGCCTCACCCTCGCTTCGCTATCTCATTCCCCAACTCGCTCGGCAATGCCCGTGGTACCATCTACGAGCTCGCGAGGTCCACTTCGTTATAATTTTCTCTAATGATACACTCCTGACTCTCTGATTCTCAGCTGCCACCGACCAAATATTTTTATTACTACTCAGCAACCCTTCCCTCGAGCCACTGTTACGGCAAGAGTGCTGCGTAACCCTTTCACTGGCTCATCATTTTTCGTATGGCACATGACCAGCTACATGGCACGTAGGCATCGCATCGAGAATACTTGAATTAAACTGACGATGAAATTTCGTATCGATCAAGATACGAAGGCACCAATAATATTATGGTCGCGCTATTGTATCCAATTCGTAATTTAAATAAGACTTTCTATCGTCGCTGTTGAAAGTATCGTTCGTGTTACAATGTATATCGAATGGTGAAAAGTATGAAAACGATGAAGATAGATCGATAGAAGGCGAATAGCCGAACAAATGTATGCTTGCGCCATTCGACTAAATTTATAATTCGCCTGCAAGTAAATTTTAAAGAATAATGATAGAAGAAGAAAATTCCGTGGGCGAAAAATACGAGAGAGTAAAGATTACATAAATCCGGTAAGCACAGAGATATATATGTATACATATAGCGGAGTGTGAGGCTGCGACTCTGGAATGCGAAGCAGTCGCACGTGTCGTCATGTGCGACGACGAAAACTCCTCTGCCAGTGCCCACAGTCCGCGATTTCTAGTCTGATGCCGAGGGTGTGAGAAGTCAGAGAGACGAGAGATAAAGAGAGAAAGAGAGAGAGGGAGAGAGAAAAGGAGGTCGACTCTGGATTTCCTTAATAAAATGGGGCGCAAACGCCACGCCAGCGAATATCTGGCTGATAGTGGCTCGGTCAGCTCAACGTCCACCTCGAAAATGCTTGCGGGGTTGCTAGGGAAAATCTAGAATAAGAGGTGGGAGGGTGCGTTGCTTAGGCTGATTCAATCTGACACGAGATCGTGAGCTCCCGGGGTATAGTGAGGCCTCCGCGCTCACCCTATAGTACACCGAGGCTAAGGCTCTCAATTCCGTTCGCTATTTTCGATCTTCGGCTCGACTCAGATCCAAAGTAGATATCCGCTATTTTTCGTTTCGATTTTTTTTTTTTTTTTTTTTCGTTAATGTAAAAAAACGACGTGTAGATAAAAAAACTAACTTACCAAATTAAATGATGATGATTACTATACTGGGAAAAATATTTGTTTGTTTTGAATAAATTTGTTTAAATCGAACGATTATTTCTTATTTCATCCAAAGAGATAAGGAAATGGGGAAGAAATTTATTTGATTCAACGAGATCTTTTATGTGAACAAATGCTTGTTGGGAAAAAAATATTTCTTGAATCACTGAACTTTGATAAATATAGTTCAGCACCGAAAAACGAGAATGAGTGGCTTTCGATGCTGCGAGTGGAGAAAGAGGGTCGTTGCCAACCCCCGTTGGTCGTTGCCAAGTTAGCGTTATCCAAATCCGACACTTAGACCAGCGGCGAGGGATTACGATAACGTTAGCACGGAAATTAATGTGCGACTCGGTTATATACTGCGTACAGTTTATAGTATACATATATAACTCGCTACGTTTCACGGTCTTGTAAGTTGAATTGCTGGTCATTCCGAATCTCAAATCGGCTATCCGTGACAACGGGAAGATACTTCGTTTGGTTATCGATGGGATGCAGCGTTGGGCATTGAAAAAAACTTCCTCGTCATCCAATCCCGTCGGATCAGACGAATAAAAATATTTTTTTTCTTTTTTGCAGATGTTTGATCAAACTGTCTACCGTAATGAGTTGCCATTAAAGAATATTCGCCCGGTGCATATGCATGATGGGGAAACGAAGAATTCTAAAGAGTCTGCGAATATCGATTATCGATTATGAAAAAAAAAATTTGCATAAAAACAATTTTTTTTTCAATATCATTGCGCAGATTGGATTAGTTTCTCATATATTCTCAATTTTCAACGTTTATACTTCAATGAAAAAACGTGTTTATCGCATTCATAAATAGATAAAATAAATAACTCGAATCCACTTGTGACTCTGCGAAATATTACTTCGAAATTCGGTATACCGATTGTTTTTCAGAATTACAAGAAATCTCATAAAAATAAAAATTAAATCGTGTTCGGACGAAATACGTGAATACGTTACCTAAAAGTCGGAAATCCGTGGTGCTGTATTTACCAATGCATGTGGTTTTATACAAAAATGTCCGTACTTTTCATGGGAGCACCTCCACTCGGTGATGCGATCGAGGGATACATATATATTATTCAAATATGGTTCGCACGTAGCCTTCAGCCCCTTCGGAAAGCGTGAGTCCAGACGTATACGGGATACACACGATATTCCGAGAGAAGCGAGAATCACCATTCGTTCCGCGCACTGAGGACACACGTTATCCAAGATATCGGTACGAGATTTTCTTTTCGAAAACCGAAAAAGGATCCCGTAATAACGTCAAAACGTTTTCTCCCGTTCTCCCCACTCAATTCTTCTATTCCTCCGTTTGTCCGACGCCACACACTTGTCCCACGAGTGAGCGCGCGCTTGCCGACCGCTCATAAATGAGTTTACACCCTTTTTTTCACCTCGCAATTTTTTTTTCCGTCACTTTCTGTGTGTATCGAGTTTTTGTAACCTACAAACGAGCGGCAACCCTTTGCAAGGGATGCGCAGCGGTGCAAATGCATCTGGAGTTTCTTTCATGCCGAGAATTTCTCGTTCGGGGATGTAAAATGAGACGCGAGAATTTTTCCACTGATAATCTATACTTAGATAAACGTCGACGACGCGCGATCACGCGTGTACTTGCGATTCTCTACTCTTCCGACAGGTCTCTTAGACGATTGCTCGCCAAACAAGATGTTCGCCGGAACATCGCTTTTCACCATTTTGACATCATAGATTGTCAACGTGTCGCATCAATATAGCATTGTATCCCGCATCTAAATTTATCATTCAATGATAAATCAATGATTTTTTATTTTATCATTTATTAAATTTTTGTTTATAATTTTTTTTTTTTTTTTTTCGTAGTTCGGAAAAAGATTCCGAAACAATTTGCAATGATACGTTTAAGTAGATACATTTTTTCCGACCGCACAGAACAACATTACTACAAACATCTATTGCGCGGCTGTAAAGTTAAAGGAAAGTAACGCAATGTTTTTCACACAGCAAAAAGTATTAGGAATTCGATTTTTTTTAACAATGAAAAATAAAATAATGCTACAGCTTAAATTTTTTTATTTATTTGAAAAATCGACAGCGTCATTCAATATTATTTGATGTGTTAATAAGCATTTTTAAGAATGGCAAAAGAATTACCGCACGCGAAGCAAATGTTTGTAGCGTGAGTAATCCCGGGCTTAAATTTATTCACGCAAAGTCGGCGTTATAGTGCAACATAATAAACCGCGTTTTCATGTAGCCGCCGAGTTGTTTCGAGGAGAGTAGCTGACGTGACCCGCGTGTGCCATATATGCAAAGTGAACCCCGTATACAAGCGCAGAGACTCTCGCCGGACGAAACTCTTCGCACGCGGCAGCAACGTGTGAGTGCAGGCAGAGTAAAAAAAAACGTAAGCAAAATAAAAAAGTTAGCCGAAAAAATGCAAGGTTACCCACATTTTTTATTGGCCCGAACCGCGCGAAGGTCGCGACAGGGGTTCGTTGGGGTCGTTGGCAGTGTTGATGCAGCCGGGCAACTGCACGGCTCTTGCACGCGCGTTTCGCGAATCTCCGAGCGCGAAACGCGCGGCGAATATCTCGCAAGCGAGAGATTCCGACCGGTGAGATCCGATACTCCCGGCAACATTCAAAGTCAAGGTCTCAGCCTCTTCGAGATGGAAAATTTGATTAGCGCTATAAAATGAGATAAAAAAAGGAAGCAATAAACGCGCGGGAACATAAAAAAAAATCCTCGACATGTTTCATTGACGCGGGCTATGTGACGTGAAATTCGTTTTAGAAAGTTTCAATCAACTTTTACGAGCTACGTATCGAGTATAGTGTGTCCGGAAATCGTTTCGCCGTCTTCGTCGTCATGGTCTTTCGCTTCTCTCTGTACACTGTGTTTGGCTCTTCTCGCTTTTCGCTGTAATCTCCTTCTCTCGCTCCCGCGCAGTATCGTTCGCTTTCGCTGTACACGATAGAGCGTAACTATACGAAAACGTATACACACAGAGCGCCGTGCGCGAAGAGTTTGTATTCGGTTCCAATGCTCGGCGAATCGTCGATATATACACGCTAACCGTATACAATTTATCCACGACACTGCCGTGCCGAACGGTGAACCTCAGCCTTGAACTACCTGCTGTATTTACATCGAAAGAAAAAAAAAATGGCGCTCCGACCAATGCGAGCAATTTTTATTTAACTGATTGAACAGATTTGTCAGCTTGCAAACATGCAAAATCGCTACGAAAATTGTTGTGATTTGATAAATTCAATTTAAGGTAGTTATGTCGTTTCGCGTTGATTTCGCATAAGTTCGAGAAAAATTAGCGATAATTGCAAATACTTCTCGATGGTATAAAAAACTGAAAAACTTCATGTATATTAAAGGTACTGAAAAGATTAATCTTGCATAATAATAATTCCAATATGCTATTAACAAATTGATGAAAAAATTAATTGGTCAACAAATTTTCCGGGAACCCAATTTTTTTTTTTATAAAAATGATTCGTTCATTTTCCTGATTACGTCTGAATTTTTTCAGATTTTTCAATTTACTTTGAATTTTTTTTTTTTATATGGAAAAAATGTGCGAAAAAACACAAAATTCAAAGTAAATTGAAAGATCTGAAAAAATTCATACGTATTCAGAAAAATTAATCAATCATTTTCATAAAACAAAAAAGCCGGGTTCCCGGAAAATTTGTTGACCAATTAATTTTTTCATCAATTTGTTAATAACATTTTGGAATTATTATTATGCAATATTAATCTTTTCAGTACCTTTAATATACATGAAGTTTTTCAGTTTTTTATACCATCGAGAAGTATTTGCAATTATCGCTAATTTTTCTCGAACTTATGCGAAATGAACGCAAAGCGACAGAACTACCTTAAGAAAAAATGGGAATTATATCCGATACAGCTGAGAGCGAGCTGTAGGCTACGGTGTAAGCTTAACCTAGAACTACCCTGCTATATTTACTCGCAAAAAGTTTGCCACGACTATTCCGACTGGGATTGACCCAGTAGAACTATTCTCAGTCGACTACGAAAAAAGTTATTATTTCCGTAATAGTTCCTAACGATTTAGATGCTCGTCTTGGATAACGGTAATCAAATTTCGACTTTTTTTTTTCAAAAGAAATTTATACGACTGTTAACATCGTTTAGAAAAAATAAAAATACATAAAACAGGACACGACAAAAATCCTCTTCGATAAAGTATTAAATTAAAGACAAAGTATCCGTATTAATTCCTTCAAAAACTTGCAAGATATCGTATTTCCGTAAAATAAAAGTACAGTACAGTATTTTTTTTTCGATTTAATATCGTCGCGCGGATATCATAGAAATTCGTTGTTGATCCTTAAGCTATAAAAATCCGTGGAGGTATATCAATCTTCGTTAAAGGGTTACATAGCTTTTTCTATTTATAAAAAAATCCGATAGACCCTTAAAGGCATTACTGATGTAAAAAAAACTGATATTACGAAAATAATACGCGATCATTCAACGGGCTAAATTTATATAAATTTTAAATCGTTTTCAACCTGTAATCCGATGATTCGAATACTCGCACACGCGTACGTAAATATAGAATTCTTTTGTGAAATCGTCGGGGAGCGGTGAATTGTAAAGTTAGATCTGACAGATATGTTAAATGCGAAGTTCGAATAATGATTCTCAATAATTCAATAAAGTCCTTCGAAATTATCTCACATACTACTCACCTGTCAGATATAATTACGTTGCATTTCCTATATGCGCAAATATTCAATTCCACGTTCTGCTATCGGAGTACTGTGAACTTTGGACCACCTGTTAAATTAAATGCAAAAATACAAATTTCGCTCTGCTATCATCGTCTTTACGAATGTCTTTTCAGCTTCCCAATACAACAACGAAACCAATAACGCGCCCTGAAAATATAGCTAGTTATTTGAAAATAACTATGACTGTCACGAAAAAATAAAAATTGTCATGAAGTGAGAACTATATATTTCCGTTGTCTCTTACAGCGTCAATATTTCGATTAAAATTAAACAAAACTATTAAACTTTAATTTACGATCGTAAAAGAAAAAAAATAGTGAGCGTTCTATTCATTGAATTTTGTTGGCGTCTACAATAGAGGGTTTAAGCATACAATAATATAGGTATACGATATTACCTATATATATGCATATATAGTACACGACTGGAAGAGCAAGGATTCTCGTAGCGTGCGCGCGTCTCTCGAGCACCAGAAGCGCACTTGCCTTATTCCGGCTGCCGCCCTCCTCTCTCATCTCGTCGGTTCTTCCTCCCGCACCCGAAAACTATATTCTCATCGCTCTCCCTCTCATCCGGACGTTCCTTACTTCCTCTCCGTTGCTCCGATATATCTCAGGCGAACGACGCGGAGAGAAGCGTCGCGCGGTCGAGGGGGGTGCCGGACGAGGGAAAAAGAGGCTCGACGCAAAGGGGAGAAGAGAAGGACAAGGATGAAATTCGGTGAGCAAAGAGAGACCTCTCGAGGCTGGTAGAAGGCGCAACGAGGACCGAGAGACAAGAGAGAAAGCACGCAAAACGAGAAGCGAAGCGATAGATGAAGGAGAAGTGAGAAGGAAAGTTACGAGGGTAGAGAGTGAGATCGTACGTAGAGGGCTACGCTGAAAGTCCTGCAGGATTCTCCTGTGTTCGTGTTCGTCCTTCGCGACGCTGTGGATATATATTCTCTCTCGTCCCTCGTCGTGGAAGCGATTGTGCGGAGAGGAAAGAGCGGGGGGCTTCGGGGTTAGCAAGGAGAGTGCGGGGTATACCAAAGGTGGGGGCAAGGAGAGCTCGACATCTCGAAATTTGGTTGGCTGTCTCGGAGCCGGCGGCTCTCGACGTCCGGGCGTCGCGACGCAAGGGGCGCAACGCTGCTCCGAGAAGCGAGACAAAGACGACGAGCAAGCGAAAGAGAGAAAGATACAGGAACGAAGAAGGGGGGCGGCGGGGGGAAGGGGGGGGGGGGAGCGCAAAGAGAGCCACGGCGTCGTCGGCGAGACGGCATAGCGGACACGTCGGGGAGAGAGGAGGGGAGAGGATCGCCAGTGTGCCTTGGCGCGCTAGCATACAGGCCCCCGAGGACTCGAAACTCTGGAATTCCAACCGACAGAACAGTGCCGGCGTTCGTGGGACGCGGGTCTCGAGATTCGCGTGAAGATTTCGGCCCATCCTCGAAGTTATTGTGAGAGCGAGCGAGAGAGAGAGAGAGAGACTCCCGAAAGGCAAAACGGCGTTTAACGAACGTACCGGCGCTAAACGAAATTCAATCCGGAGATACTCGGAAAATAACAAATAAAAAAAAAAACGAGATCGCTGTGATAGAAAAAAATAAAATAATACGGTAAACAAGAACGCGATAGAAGTGGGTGTGAGAAAGCGCGAAATAACCGTTTCGTGTCGAAAGAGAAAGTGGGGGATACAAGAAAAATTGACTGTGGGTGTGCGCGCGGTGTCTCGTTGTTTACAAGCGCGCGCGCGCGCGGGGTTTTGTGCGACCAACGAAGAAGGATAACAACGTTCGTGCACCGACACTATCGTGCATTTCGTCGCTACGTTTTATACAATTCACACGAGTTTGTTATTTATCGGAGTCAGTTGATCGAGGGAACCGGCCTCTGAAACGTCGAAACCGGTGATTCCGAGATTTCGAGAAAAATTGAGAAAAACTAAAAATCTTCGAACTTTGGCTGTTTTCTTGGTTTTTTTTTTTTTTTTTTCGTTAAATCGCGACGAAAAGTGTACAGTGATCGATTGCGAAGCAATGCGGCCGATACGGTTTCGCGTTAACAGTGAGAGAACTTTGTGACGATAGATAAACACAGTGATTGTTGTATAGACGACGATATAAAAGGAAAAAAAAACACGTAGAAAGCGAGACGGAAGAGATTTTGACCGAATCGATTGATTTTAACATCGCTATAGCTCCGCGGAGTCTCAGCGTCGTGTCAACTGCGAGAGAGGCTATAACCGATAAATCATGTAATCCGTCAAGGTCGGCCACTTATTCCTTTTATTTTTTTCGTTTATATATTTTTTTTCTCACCATTGTACGATCGAATAAAAGTTTTTTCGCGTCGTTTGCCATCGAAAAAAAAAGACGGTCTATACGTTAACGCGCGCGGTGTGACACGGTGTTGCGGGCTGCGTATGCGTGCGCGAAGCGCACAAAAAAAAAATTATAATATAAAAATAAACATTCTAACGAAACGACGATGACGCCGATCGCTTTAGCGACCCGCTGCAGCACAGCCGATTCGCACGCGGCGCGTTTAGATTCGCGACTATATACGTGGACGGATTTCGCGATCATATGATAAATGTAGAAACACGTTATTTTGTTTATATGCGTCCCTTCGTTTAGTTATTTTTTTTCTACAATATCATTCAAAAATTGTTCGTTTGAATATATATATATATATATTTTCAATATTTATCTAAACGTTTTCTCGTGCACGGGTGTGTCGTCTCGTCGTAGTGAGGACTCGAATCGCATAATCGCATCGAATAAACGAGAGATCGAAGTAAATACACGGCACATCGTGCGTTGTTCGGCGATAAAAAAATAAAAATACCGTTCGATCGAATGTGTCGAGAAGCCACGCGCTTATTTCGAAGTCGTGGTGCGCGCGCGTTCAACTCGCCGTGAGATTCGCGTTGTGTTTGTGATCGACTGTAGCCGGCTTTCGTGAGCGCGGACTATCGTGCCCCGCAGAGAGAGAGAGAGAGAGAGACATAAACACGATAAAGGGTTTTTTTTACGAAAGAGCCAACAGTGCCGCGTTAACGTGTCCGAGTAACCGCGTGTGCGGGCGCGAGACGCGTTGTCGTGAGAATAAATAAATAAAATCGACGATCTTTCGATAGATCGATTGCATAGACAATATGAGTGAAATGACGAGTGTCGAGCAGCAGCAACAGCAGCAATACGTCGGCGGTGGGAGCTCCAATAACGAGCATCACTGCAAAGATTGCGATTTGTATTTCGAGAGCGCCAAGAGTCTCGAGGTACACCTGCGCTATCATCGTGGAAACCTGTTGAATCAATGGGCCAGTCAGGCCCAACAGGAGGAGAGCAACAATAATAACAGCAAAGCTGGCAATCACAATAATAGTCACGTGGGTAGTAAAAGGGACAGCGTTACGGCACCTGCGGACTCGAGCGAACCCTCGTCGAGGCCACCTTCGGAACCCGCCCCTTCCCAACAGCAGCAGCAGCAGCAGCAACAGCAGCAGCAGCAACAACAACAGCAGCAACAGCAGCAGCAACAGCAGCAGCAGCAAGCCCCGTCCCAACAAAGAACTCACCAGCCACCCCCCGGAGCACAAAGTTACAGTCACTTTCAAACTCCGATGTTTAGCGAAACGAGTTTTTTCATGCAAAACGATCCGGCATACATTATTCCGCATCATTACTCACCGGGTCACGAAGATGCGCAAAACAATAGTTCGAGCGTCAATTACACGCGATATCACCCTTACCAGCATCAACAACACTTCACGGGCGAACGAGCAAATTCCGTTAGTTCGACGAGTCCGCGTAGTCCACCGTTGCAATGCGACAAGTGCGGTGGCGTTTTCGAGGATGCGAATCAGCTCGGTGAGCACGTGAGATCGAATCATCCAACGTCGCCGAACTCGTATCCGGGACAACCGCAGTATCAGCAGATCGGCGGTAGTCCGCAGCAGCAACAACAGCAACAACAACAACAGATGCATACATCGCCGCCGCAGAGTAGTCAACAGTCGCAGCAACAACAGCAACAGCCTGGTTACGATTACAATGGTAGTCAATCGTCGGTGAAATCCGAGATAAAGCAAGAACCCGAGGAACAAGCTGAGATACTCGATCTTGACTCGCACAAAGTTCAAACTCACAGATACGAAGAGGAATTGATGAGGATTCATCAGCAACAAGAGTTGCAGATGCAACTTCAGCAACAGCAAGCGATACAGCATCAACAGCAGCAGCAGCAGCAGCAACAACAACAACAACAGCAGCAGCAGCAGCAGCAACAACAGCAGAGAGTTGGATCGCATTCGGTGAGTTCCATGCTAGGCTGGCCGCCGGCTCAGCCTCACGAGTATCATCCGGGTCTATCTCCCATGGGTCCGATGGACAGTGTATCACCGATACCGGATCAGGGACAATTCATGCGTAGTCAGCATATACCCGTCGAACCACCGCGTCATCCAGGATCGCCGATAATAACGAGTACTCAACCAATGCCCGGTCATCAAATGGCACCCGGTTTGTTGCAACAACCAACGAAACCTCCGAGTATCGGGAATCAATCGTGGAAGAGCAACGAGGCTCGTAGACCAAAGACTTACAACTGTACCGCGTGCAACAAGTGGTTCACAAGCTCGGGACATCTTAAGAGGCACTACAACACAACGTTGCACAAGAATGCGGTTAAACAGAGCAATCTACCGGATCCCGCGCATATGCCGATAAGCGCTCATCATCATCCGGGAAGAGACGCGAATTTGGGACATTCGGGAAGAGGAGGGGGAGGAGGATCGTCGAGATCACCGGAGTTATCAACATCGGGGAGTCCCCCAAACTTGATGGCAGGTCCCTCGGGCGAGGCGGCGAGGGGCCTGCTCCACACGCCAACCAATCTTTACACCACCAGCAATTCCAGCAACGGCAGCACCAACAGCAACAGCAGCGACTCTTCGCCGGTGGTCCTAACCCAGCAGCAACAGCAGCAGCAGTCGTCGGGTTCAACGGTTCACATGGGATCCACAATGGTGGGCCTCAATTCACCGGTACCGTCCCCAATGGGATCCCACCATCATCATCCACACCACCAACAAATGGGTTCGCCGTCACCCCAGATGGTACAGCACCAATTGTCAATAGGTTCGCCGTCCCAACTTGTGGTCCATCATCCCATGAGTTCGCCCATGTCACCCATGCAACCACCGCCGCCCCCGCAGCATCTGAGTTCGCCTTCGCCAATGGGATCCCATCATCACATGAGTTCGCCGTCGCCCATAATGGCGGGTGTACCACCAATGGTTTCACCGCCGATGGGGGGTACTTCGATGCCTCATCAGCCGTACCCAAACGCCTTGCCCCCCCACGTTACAACTACTACCAGCATCCCGGTCCTGCTGGAGTCTATCACCAGCCACCTAACTACTACTGGTAACGAGATTCATCATCAGCAGCAACAGCAGCAGCAGCAGCAGCAGCAGCAACAGCAACAATTACAGCTGAGCCAGGATTTGCTACCCGGTTTTGGGACCTTCGGTAATCATCAGAGGCCCCTACCGAGCTTCACGCAGTTCGGTATCACCGGTTTTCTAGTAGGCCACAATCAACCACAGGCAGTTAACGTGGGGGGGCTAAGCCCGGAGGAAGGTATTCCTCAGGAGAGATCATTCGACTCAACGGGATCGAGTTACGATCCGTACAGAAATTCACCGCCGAGATACGAGTCATTGACAACTCTGGAGGTCGACATGTCGCCTCAGCCTACAAACACCGACGGGATGATCATAAAGCAGTACGAAGTACAGCAGCATCATCACGATCCTCGCAATCAGAGACATCAGAACTCGAGATCGCAGAATAACGGTGAGCATATACAACACATGGAGACTAACAATAATTTACCGCAACGGCAAGGCAAGGAGGAGATCAATCCCAACATCGGTAAACAACAGAGCAGAAACGAAAAGAAAACTGTCGTCATTACGAAGGAGCATCAAGTTACGAGCACCAATACTGGCTCTCACTATATATCGCAGGAGGGCTTTCACAAGTGCATCGAGTGCAACAAAGTTTTCAACAAGGCTTGCTACTTGACTCAACACAACAAGAGCTTCCACTCGGGCGACAAGCCGTTCAAATGCAATCAGTGCGGCAAGCGTTTTCCACTCGAATATCTCCACGCCGAACATCTGCAGAAGCACGCCGGTGAAAAGCCGTACAAGTGCGAGATATGCCCGAAGCAATTCAACCACAAGACGGACCTCAGGAGGCACATGTGCCTACACACTGGCGAAAAGCCTTACGCCTGTGATAATTGCGGCAAGGGTTTCATCAGAAAGGATCACATGATGAAGCACCTCGAGACGCACAAGAAGAAATCCAACAATCACCACAATTTACACCTGAGAGCGTAATCCAAGATCGTATGGTGAAAAAAAAAAAACAAAAAAACAAAAAAAAAATTGCCTCGTGTGCGCGATATCTCGATAATTTTCTTGTCAAAATGGACACACGCTTTCTTTTTTCAGCTCCTGTGTTTTTAGATGTTTCCTGACGTAAATAAATTAAATGAAACTAATGGGAGAAATAAACAAAATTTTACATATTACGAAAGGAAAGAATAATTAACTTTGGCCTCCGAGAACAATGATCTCGGGTGAGAAACGATTTTTTTTTTTATTTCGTCGCCGATGATTGTGCGCGTGTTCCATTCGCGTGGTTATTTCGTCGAGTCAAGGGCGTTCGCGCGCGGTTTCCACAGGAATTCGTTCGTTTCGCGACGAGTCTTTTACGGACTCGCACACGCGAGAGCGGTGACGCGATTAATACAGTCTCGAAGGAGGCAAGGGGAAAGAGTGTAGGAGCTATTGGTTTTATTGCTCAACCATATTTATTTGACCGTGACTGGAGCGTTGCCGGGTTCCAGGAAAAATTAATTAGGCTTGGCAGGGAGCGCGTGAACGGCCGATCGTGCGTGTTCGCGAACAGCTTTGCTCGAACGGCGAATTTACTTGATCGAATAAATAAACGAATTAACCGTGACCACCGCGAAGCGACATTTTTCCATCTCGATCGATTTACAATCGATTGGCGCTCGAAAGATCGTAGTTCTCGTTTTTTTTTCGTTCCACCGTTTTTTTTCTTTATCATCGTATAACGAAACTCGCGGTCTTCGGAGTCAAACGATAGCGTTAAAATATCCACGAATAAGAGTTCGACTCGGCAGACCGCGAGACGAAAATTAATCACGTTCCCCGCTCATCGGCCAAACCTCCTGAACGGATTGTAAATCATCGGTTAATGACGAGAAATTAATAAAAATGGATATTGAAAGCGATATCAAACCTTCGAAGCTTATCGATTGTACAAAATACGTTAAATGTATAGCCATATTATTATTAATTATTAATATTATTGTAATTATTGATTTAATGTGATCGATTAGAAACTGATTGCGAAAAAAAAAACCTACTCATAATACTCGTATTTTATAGCGTATAGCGATACTATATATGTATATTTGAAGAATACAAAAACAAAGAAGAGATTCAGTGCGTTTTGCGAAGAAATCCGAATGTTATGAAAAAAAAAAAAAAAAACAGAAAAATACAATGTGAAAACGCTCGAGCGACGATAATCGTATCGATTGGTCGTCCTCGATTCAACTGCATGATTTTGTTTTTTATTGGGTCGGAATTTTCGAGGTGAAGATTTTGAATATAACGTCGAATTGTCGAATAAAGTCAAAGATACGTTGATAAAAATTAAACAAGATTAATAAAACCTTGAGAACTTTTTTTCTCCCAAACGCACACATTCCCGTGAGTGGATCGAATGTATTCGAAAATGAGTCGAAAAAAAATAACACATATATATATATATATAATATTATATACGACCTCTCGTCACTCGGCACGTTTTCACATCGACTTTTCTCGCTCTAAACTCACTTTTCTCTTCTCAAAACTAGTATAGCCTAAGTTACGAACACGTGAATCCCTCGAAGAAACAGTTGAGCAAAAAATATTGTATACTTCAAGTCGAATAATAAAAATAAAAAAAGAAAAAGTCGAGAGATAGAGAGAAATAAAATCGTTGACATTTTCTTCGAGAGTTGCACGGACGACATGTGGATAAACGTTGACCTCGCCATAACGAAATACAAGCGAAATGTTTTTGTTATTCGTTGGTTATGATTATCGAGCTAATTGAATTTTTCTTCCACATTGAATTGTTTCTCTGATTCGAAAGAGCGTTGTGTTGTTTTTTCCTTTTTATTAGCGGAGCGGGGATCTCCCGAATTTTGTCTTATCTCGTTGTTGTTTGAAAAGTTCGTTGTAGCATCAGTCGTATTGTTTTGTGAAGCGCGGCTTGTTTTTTTTTGTACGGAATGTTAAAACACAATTATCGTTCAATCGCCTTTTTCATACACGACGCACACGGTAAACACGGATATCAACGTATGCATATATATACATAAAAATATATATATATATTTCATTGAGACGAGGTCTGCCTTCTTTTGTATATACATTTTAGTTATTATTAAACGATAAACGAATTATAGCCTCTTGCCATTTTACTACGTAATATCCCAGAACAGACTACCTCAGAGTTCAGGAATTATCGATGAAAGAGAATGAAGTTGAAACGAAATGAATGAAAAGCCAATGCAATAATAAATATTGTTAAAGTACAGAGTGTATCGTTGCGGGCGGACAATTCATATTTTTCCTATCTGTTTATTCTTTCATTCGATCTTTTTTTTCCATGTCGATCGTTGTCTTCGAGAGATCGAAGAATTTTTTTGTTTTGTTTTCAATCAATGTCATTCCGATATCGGTAAATAAGATATAAATAGATCGCGATTCCAATAATTCAGGGTAAATTTTTCTCTCGTACTAATATATATCATTCTGTGTTCGGGTCGCACGAGTTCCTTTGACCGCCCGCCGATACACGTTATAAGCGTGTAATAGTGCATATGAGAAGAAAAAAGAAAACAAATAAATCTAATATAAATAGATCAACGTACATTAGAGACATATCAAACAGTATTACTGTATACTCAGTTAAATAGTAACGGATAAGAGATGATCCAGAGAGCAAGACGATCGATACATATTTTTACTTCATATCATTATTAAGACGCGTTCCGCGATTTTTTAATTGAATAACGATATATTGACACCGGGCATTCTATTATGCGAAGCAATCTTAATTAGGTAAAAGAATAAAAAATAAATAAAAAATAAATAAAAGTAAAATTAAAAAATCGGGATTTAATGACTCGGGCATTCCTTCGGTAATCGAACGATAATAATGAAAGAAAAAAAAAGAAAAATTATCGGCTACAAGATAATTAGCCGTTGCAGCGTGTGTCGCTCGCGCCACGTGTGCCCACAGTGATTCGTTACGATTAATCGTACGATTAATTATTAATTATACATATATATTTATGTCGCGCGACTCACGCTCGGATCTTACACAGTACCAAACTACCATTGGTTGTGCCAAACTGTAATGTTTCGTTTTTCTCTTTCGTTCTTTTTTTTTTTTTCTTTGTATCAATTGTAATTTAATATTTCACGCGGGCATTGACGATGGGAGAAGCTTGTAAAGTGTATACAACGGTACGATTTATATACCGTTCGACAATTTTTCTTTTTTAATTAAGAATTCAGAAGCAAAACCAGAGATCGAATCGATTGGCTTGAGGCCTGATCACTACGACGATTATGAGAGAAAAAAAATTAAACAATCTTATTCACTTGTGCCATAAATGATACGAGAACTTTTTCTTTTTTCGAACGTCTCAATCGGTGGATTGACAAAAAATAATATGACGATGTGCGCACACTTTATAGCAGCGAAACTGTAGGTAATATTTAAATTAAAAAAAAAAAAAAAACGACACGTGGTTTCTGTTCCTGTATACAGCCGTTACGACGAGAGACGAGGATGAAAAAACAAAAAAAAAAGATCTATGAATGAAGATAGAAGTATAATTATATGACCTGTATTATTTTATATGCGTTTAATTCTGTTTTTATAAATATATTTTATTTCATGAACCTCACAAAACTATGTTTATCTTTATTTATTGACACTACACTGCGACATCGCGATAGTATACATTTTTTTTTATTATTTTGCAGCTTCGCCGAATTTTCTCATTAATTCTGTTGGGTTTCATCGATTTTTCATTATTTTCTCGTAAACAAAAAAAATTCGTTTCGATTTCGCGATCGCGATTTTATTTTGCATCCAAAAAATTCCATTCAAATGTTTATCAAATCGACAATATCGTTGCGCATATTCATTTAAAAAATGTTTACTTTTTTTGCGAATTCAAACATTTGCTGATTTCGTGCAGATCGATCGAGTTACAGAGTTGCGCGCACGGTTTCGCGTATTTGCGTAATAGCAGATCGTCGAATTAAAATTGGGCATTCCATAAATTTAGCGAAATTGTCGGGGACTCGGTGAAACTGGGATACATAGCACACGAATCAATCGAGCGAATTCTCGTACGAATCACGACCGCAAATCGTATGATTGACACAGAACGACGTAAGAGAGACTCAAAATATCGTGATCGAGAACTCAATCGATTCCGAAAGTCGAATTATCGTATCAATTTGCTCGAGTCTCGGACAGCAGATCTCTCGACTATTACTAGATAGGTTTAGGCAACATCTACCTGATGACGAAGCAATATTGAGCGTTTTATCTACGATTATTAAGACGAGTGAAGAGCGAAAAGAAAAAGAAGAAAAAAAAACATTGAAGTTAACAAAAGATGTAACGTGAAGAAAAAATAAAAGCACACAAACACACGATGTTAGGTGTAGTCCACTATAATGTACTATGCGTCGTCTAGCTGAATTTCTATGTTTTTTAATTCGTTGTGAACGAATAGTTCTTTTTCAGTATATATATTTATTAATAAATTGTAGGATAACTAAATGAAAAAGAGAGATCGCGAGGAAAAGGGAGAAAGAAATGCCAATCAACGAGCTGCGTGGCGGCTAACTGCATTACAGCTTTTGTATATCGATTGAATAACGATTAAAAAACATATTATATCACATTTCTTTTAGTTGCGGGAAAAAATTGCTCGCGATGTATCTAAAAATGAACCAGAAACGTCGAGTAATCGCGTCGAAGCTTCTTTCTTTTTATAAACCGAAAAAAAAAACCAATCGTATGTCGTGACGAAATCGTCTCGAGTAATACGGAATTTTTGTAATTTTCTCAATTGAACGAAGAGACATCGAGGTGGCGAAAAAAAAAAATTTAATGCGAGTCTATATAACTAGGTAGGGATAAATTCGACTTTAACGATCGAGGTAAAGCTTAAGATTCTATCCTCGAATGAAAGAAAAAAAAAAAAAAAAAAGATGATTATCGGAGCCGCGCACATCGCGCGTGAATTATTTATCTTAGACTAATGAAATTAACGAGCAAAAAAAGAAAGAAAAAAAACCATAAAATAAAACGTTCGGCTAAAACAGGAAACAGTCGAGTGTCCGATGACATTGTTGGGTCAAAAAAAAGTCCCATGTTATTACGCAATGCGCTGAAAGTATCAATTTTTCGGCACACCAGGATTATTATTCCGCACAACCTATTAACGATATAACTGTATAGTTTTCACTGTTCTCGACCATACACGATAGTTGAACGATCAATTCGCTCTCAATTCTTCGATTTTGTATATGAAAAAAAAAAAAAAAAAAAAAAAGATAACAAAAAAATATACGATGACGATTAAAATACAAGAACACGAAGAAGAAGCTCACTGCCGCCACGACAAGGACAAAAAAAAACGATTAACGGAATAAATAAATAACGATTAATGAAAAAAGAAATAATAATACATTGTGAATTATGTATTTTGAACGATGCCATACACAAGTACCTCATGATGCAAAACACATGTACAAATGTTCATACGATTTCAGAATGATAGCTAATTAATAAAAAATAATGAATATCCGAAATCGAATGGGTTACACGAGAATATAATCAATCGGACTCATCCACCTCGTATTCTCCTCCCTTCCTCCCCCCTCTACCCCTTTGATTTTTTATTTTTTTTTTCTCTTCGAACGACTTCGCAACAGCTGCTGAATCTCGTATACGTACGAACGATCGTCTTTTTCGTCGCGACAATGAAAACGAATATAAAAAAAAAAAAAAAAAAAAAACACGAATGAAAAGAAAAGAAACAACATACACGGACCACGTGAGACTGCTCTCTCGAGTCGGTGAAGTTTATTACTCGCGGGGCTCCTCGATCCGGGGCCGCATCCTGTGATAAATAGCGAGATTACGAGTCTGTGTGTTCGGCGGCCAATGAACGATCCTCGGCAACGTGGACCATATGTTCCCTCAAGGCTGTGGGACCGGGCCCCGGATTCATCGAGCGCGGACTCTGGACCGAGTCTCTATGCAAGATCATCAAGCAAACCAAACACCGAAAACAACTCTTTGTTTGAGAAAAAAAAAAACAAAAAAAAAATCACGAAGCATCGTTATCGGAAGCCATTGTTTCTCCGTAAATTTGTTATGCTGAATGAAAAAAAAAAAACAAAGTCAATATTTGCAAAAAAATAATTGAATTTTTTTTTCGCCATATTTATTGCCGTAAGTAAAAATAATAAAAATTACAATATTTCGCTAGAGATATTTCTTGGAGGTTAATTCTTTTTTTTTTTTTTTTTCGATGTTTGGACTTTCGATCGCTAAATTTATTGCCCGAAGTGTGAAGTCAGTTAACGACTCCACAATATGATATATATACATGTATCCGCGAATTCTACAATGAAAAAAGTGAATAGAAATTCCTATAGGCGAAAAAGTTTGTCTGGGGTGCGCGTTCTCGCTGATTTACGTTAATGTCCGGACCCCCGCAGTTCGGAGGCTACAGGAGAGAAGCAATGATTCTCTATCCTCGACGTACCCGTCATCGATGCGTATCCGAGAGCTTTTCCCACAGCAAAGACAGCTGTCGTAATGAGTTGCATCCTCACGTTCTTCATCCCCCCGTCGTTATAGCAGCGCTGCGTTGTTGTGTATCATGTCGATGCGCCTCTATGCGTTTTACACGAAACACGCAGCTACACGTGACAATGCAAGTTCGGTAGATTACTACGGTGTGCAGACGCACGCACCGATCTTCCAAAAGATCTTCGGCGGTTAGAAGTTGCAAAAAAAAAGAGAAGTAAATATGTAATTACGAAGGGAAAAAAAAAAGAAATCTTCGAAACAATCTCTGAGATCTCTGATGCAGTGATAATCGAAGATAAATTGACAAAATCGAAGTAGAATTATAAATGTTCATCGGTACATACATATGAATGGCTTACTAAAGATTCGATAAATCGTTTGCCGAAGCCATCGACATTCTTGCAAAGACCCTTCTTCGCCGGGAGGTCCGGATTGAGGGTCGTGGATCGAGAGGAAAGTTGAAGATTCGCTCATTCTTACCGTCCCATAACTCATAAGGGGAGGACAAAGGTGAGGCAGGTCGTGGGCATAAGGAAAGTTCAAGAGTTTATCCAGAGCTCGGAAAAGTTTTCCGGGTAGTATCCGCGTGTAGGTGGGAGAACACGGGTGAGCGAATAAGTCGAGAGGGAAAGTGAATGAAAAAGATAAAGTTGTAACGCCTCACTGCTCCGTGTGTTATTTATTTCAAGGTCATCCCGCGGCAAACTTGCGAAAATCGCAAGAATGGCCATTCGCGAAACGACGAGTCAACGTCGAAGAAAAAACAATCGACGATGTGCCATTTTCATGTAATCGACAATAATTTCCATCAATTAACCGGCGGTATTCAGTTATCGGCGGATTATTCACGCGAATAAACTTTTTTTTTTTACCACACGGCGATTTGTATTCGCAAATTACGATTATTCTCGCGTTAAATTATTTTTTAATGTTTACGCTCCGAGATTATTGTTTTGAGAAGTTAACGAAACAGAAATATCTCGAGTTTGGATATTACGCGGCAAAACTGGATACCAGATGGTCCCTTTGACTGATGTTTACCGCTGCTACGGAACGAACGACGCAATTCGCGGGACACAGTGCTTGCAGTACATTCGTACGGTATAATCGTAGCCACTTGCGCAATCGCTCCCTCGCGAAAATACGTCGATTATAGCCTCATTGTTATACCGGCACAGTATCCCGCGTGTCGGTGAAAGCGCTTGGAGAAAGTGGGCGAATCCGATAACGAGTCTATTCCACGTCAACCGAGACACGCGCGTGGCGCTATATACCTGTATATATACGATCTCAATATAGTTTAGCACTTTTCGGTGACGGTATATATCATGAACGATCGACCCGCGACTACGGAAACAAAGAACATCGTTCGAGGGTCCATCGTCTACTGGGATTCATTCCCAATTCAAAGAGAAATGAAGTTCGATCATATAGTTTCACAATCAATGACCATACGATCGAACTTCGCAACATTTTTTTTATTGAACCTTTTTTTTTATGATTATATTATAAATAAAATAAATACATACAAAGTAAATAATTTTTTTATAAAACTAGCGACGACTGCCAAACGTATTTTACGGAATGTATTTTTCTTTAAAATAGTATCGATGAATAAGTAAAACATGATAATAGCAGGAGAAAAACAGATGTTTTAACCTCGAATCGATGAACGATAAAAACGTTTTATTCGACTGGTTTGCGTTAGTTTTACAGTTGCGTTCGTGTTCGACGAAATCGGCATTCGCGTTCCCCGACTACAGCAAAGACCTTTTCAAAGACCGCATAATTATTTTATTCATTCGGTAGATTGACGACTTTTCATTTGAAGTTTTTTTTTCACAAAGATTTTATTTTTTATTTGTTTTTTTTTTTTTTCGATAACTTACGGGATATGATTTTTCTTACGATTTTGATCGCAAGGGTTAAGATTTGCTGACACGTGTTCAAAGATTGCAAGCTTTCAAGAGAATCAGATTTGCTCGAAATTTGCTGGAACGATCTGCGTATTTGATGCACGCAATCCAAATCATAGGCGTTATGAAAATAGTTTTTATTTAATTGGTTACAAAAAGTAATAGATATTGTCCTCGACGATCAAGTGTCATATGTATTTCAAATAAATTAAAAGATATTAATTCAAGAACGATCAAAATATTGATTGTATATAGAAAAAAATTTCTCGAAATTCGACGCCACATTTTCCGCGCCCAACATCGCTCGAAAAAACGATTATATTCTTCACGAAAAAATCACGAAATTTAACGATCACGAAAAAAAAAATCTCGAAGTTACGCAATAATAGCCGAATCTCGATGTTTCTATCTTTAGATCGCGTAGAGGATAATCAAATTGTTGCGATAGAAACACGCGCGAGAGTAACGAACTTTATAAGCGTCACAAAAAAAAAGAATTAACTTCTTAGAGGGCACGTGTTGTTATTCGAAGATAACTCACGTGACTGATGGCCCAGTAGTCCGGTCATCGAGTCACCATGTTCGTTAATCCAATGTCGCGATTCTTTGGGCAAAAATATGCCAAGCTTCCATTTACGTATATTGCGACTACAGACCGAGATAAAACTAATTTTTACTTCCGAGATACGCGCGATTGAAGCTGAACGTCGAAATCATCGTCAAAATAAATCGATATTTATCATCACGACTTTTTCTCGTGAATAGATCATCGTGATGACTAACGATTGTTACGCATGCGCGACACCGAGTATCGTGCTGCCAACGATATATCATCATAATCATAGTAAGTTCTTATCCGTGACATTCGCGCTACCCGTAACTTTTCGCATAGCGTCATTTCAGCGTCAGTTGAGTAGCCAAAAACATCACATAGGTAAAGTTTAGACAATGTCAACGCCAAAATCGGACGGTTGAGTGGAGAATGTATAGTTGAAAAAAGCTACGACCGAGCGTAGCCCCGTCACGGTGTCAGTTAACGTCCCGATACCTAAACTTTGTTAGTTCGCGAAAGTTCACCGAGGGTGATCGTCACGTGTGAAATACATCGATTAAAGTGATTTTCCATACAACGATCGGTTCAAGGAGATGCGAGATAGAAAAAAAAAACATCGAGGTTAGGCTTGGCTCGGCGGCGTCGAAACAACGAGGGTATCGGAAAATAACTGCGATCTCTTTACACAAGTTAGTCGCTCATCTGATAGTTATCGAATTACATTTTTTTTCGTGTCGACAAGATTCGTTGGTATTGAAAAAAAAGCAATCTGAATTGGCAAACAAAATGGCCAACAATATTTATCGCCTTTCATTTTTTTTCCGTTCTTTCGAGAAATATCACGAGGTAAAACATTAACGAAACGTACATAACCACAATTCGTGTATTCGTGTACGGCGAGTTCTGTAAACGCAAACACAGCGCATCATTTAATATATAAATCATTGGCTCTACGCTCGCGTTGCGTCTTTGCTCTTTGCTTTGCGTACGTCAAGCTTGGCTGAGCTGTTGAGCGAATGAGCTGTTTATCCCTCGTCGTTGACCTTTACATTTTCCTGGTACGGTAGGCCCGTACACTCAACCAAAACATCGCGTAACAAGGCGTCGCTCATCGGACGATCTTTACTATACCTTCCCTTCATTTCGATACCTAATAAAAGAGATTTCGATAAAAAAAAAAATCAACAATTTGGTGACAGTATCACTACCTACATTAAGTATTTGACAATATTAGTATCAACGCGCTCGCGCGCTCTATAAACTTAATTTCACGTTAGATGACGTAAACCTACGAAGGCGCGCACCCTGGAGTGCGTGTATATCGAAAATTGAATATTAAGTCAGGAAGAATCAATCACAATAATGCGTGTATATATCGCTTTGCGATTATTGTCGCGACATGTATTTTTTAAGAAAGGATTTCCGTTTATTCATGACTCCGGAAATGGAAATGAAAAAAAAAAAAAACGAAAATCGCCAATTTTACATAATGTTTGCCGAGATTCAACAGAGCTCGCTGGAAAAATAGTTTTTCTTTTTTTTCACGATTATACGTTTTGTTCACTTTTTTTTAAAAGTCCGACCAAAAAATTTGAATTTTTATACCAAACACAATAGCGCCTTCCTGCCCGCTGCTATACCCTATTTTCGTGCGTAATGTGTACTCGTAGATCGATTTCGTTGTATTCATTCTCCCGCTTAATATAACGCATCACGCCAGCATCCGGTCTCAATAATAATACAATAACCAAATCGATACAAGGGGGTGGTGAAAATGATTTTTCGTGAAGCAGCGTTGACATGTGTCGAAGCTCTCGGAAATCGATAGGAATAGCTAGAAGCCTCGTGCATAGAGATAAATCTTTCACTAATACCAGCGTCGCTCTAAACTGTGTCAGAGAGAAAAAAAAAAAAAAACACGAACGTGCAAAGGTATACAGAGGACGGTACGGTGTTCCTGCCGAGTGTCGCATGTGTATTGGTCGTACTATAGATCGCGCACCGCGGGAATCTATAGAGCTCAGTGCCCGGGCTATTCAGCTTCACGAAAGCATATCTCTCTTTGGACGCGTATAGAAGGAGGAGCGGCGAAGATTTTCGACGGTATGTGGTATATAGTAGTACAACATACACACACACACACACACAGTTCAGATAGAGAGGGGGAGCGAAGCGCACAGTGCAGGATACGCTCGGTGCGACACGACGAAGAAGCACCGTGGTGCACCGATGCTTCTGATGATTCGACGATGCTGGAGGACCAGGTGCATCCCGGAGCCTGGGAAGCGCAAACTCTGCTCGAGCTCTCGGTTCTTCAGCCCGGCAGATGCTACCCCAGCGCAGCATCAGCAATAACATCGGCCCAAGAAGAACCATCGAAAAGCAGCCAGCGGCAAGAGAAGCGGCAAAAGCAACGCTGACTGAATCTATCTCTCTCTCGCTCTCTCTCTCTCTCTCTCTCTCTCTCTCTCTCTCGTTCGTGAGTCTCAGTCTTGTTTGTCTACGGGAAGGAAACGCCGGTGCATCAGCCCGAATCTCCGCCGATCGTACCAAACGATCTCTCGCTCTTTGCGCTTATATTCGGCCTCATGGATAAACGAACGCAACGAATGTACTATATACATACACATCGCTCGCATCAGCCTTGCTGCGTTGGCGTTTGACGAACGGACCTCTACTTTCGGTTATCCACCGACGAGATGAGACTGAAAAATAAAATTATTGTTATTATTATAGCGCTATTGTAGATGTCTTTTCCGAGCGTTCGTCGGCTTTGCGGAGAGTCATTTTCGATTCGGAAATTCATCGGATTAATGCGCTTCAGACGTAAGGGGTTAGGTATTTTTTTTAGCTCAACATTGCGCAGTTTCAAAAAATTTGATTAGCAATCGGTAATGGCGAAATTTGACGAAGTTATATTGGATAACTGTACTTAGAATTTGAGAAATAATTGAATTGAAACGAATGTAATTCATTTATACATAACGATCTTCCGACGACGATTCTTATAATTCGACGGAACGATGGATGAATTTAGTAGCGATTCTTTCTTTTTTTTTTTCCGTTTCTCGTATTCGTTATTTTGAAAATATAATTTTGGGGAAATTTCGCGTTAAGATTTTTTTTCGTGGGTTTTCGTGCGTGGGGTGGGTGGCCCGCCCTTAGAGGGTTGAATGCGAGATGAAGATTTGTTGCGAGTGGATTTAAATATCGTATAACGGTCGTTGTTCAACGGTCGATAAACCTCCGTTCCGTCGGGGAGACGAAATGGCAACGAGGTAAAAATTGTAACGAGAACCCTTTTCGCGTGATTCGTGGATGAGAGTGAATGCAGGTTCCGGGATACGGTTACCGGGGAGTATAGCTCAAGCGCATTAGTAAAAACGTGATATTGTCCGACTCAACAGGTTGCCGCCTCCTCTTTCACCCTTCCATGATCCGCCTGGCGAAGCCTCGAGCTCTCCCTACGAGGCTCTCCGGGCAACTCTCTCACTCCTCCGCTATATTAAATAAACCTGACGATGGGGTGATTTCTCTCACGGTTTTTTTTTATCCGAAACGCGAACGAGGGGATCCATATACTGGATTCTATACGAGGCTATCGCTCTCCCTCTCTTCTACTCATTCGTGGATATCTGTCGATCCACCAACCGCTGCTCTTTTGTAGCTCGACAAATGGATTCGTGAGTAATTACCTAATGTCAATGTAACGCCGCATTATCGGCGGTATCGAGAACGTAGACGTGATTTACTTATTTCGCCGTACATTGCGGACGATTAATAATAAATATCTAATAATCGTTTATCGAAATGTTGAAGCGCGTGGAGAGTAGAGCTTAGTTTCTGCATTGATGCAACGCCTTCATAGAACGAATATGTGGACATAACCGCGAAAACATGTAGGGAGAACAATGAAATACATTTTGTGACCATCGTATCGATATCCCGAAGATTTCATACAAATGTTATAATAATAATTTCTCAATCATCTCAAAAGTTATACTGAAGAATTTGAAGGAGTGAAGGGGAAAGATTTTGCAATGAAAAAATAAAAATTACATCATACATACGTAATAACGATGAACAAAAATTGCAAATGTTTGAACATATGGTTCGATTTTTAATGTTTTTTTATAGGCACATTATTACATATCAGAAAAAAATTACGGGTTAAATAAAAATTGTTCCATGCGTTTTTATTTTAATGATTTCGCGTTTGGAATCATTTTTATCTAATCATTTTATAAATAAACTTTCAAAATTTGCCCAGTTTCGTGTGCTTAAGGTAGTTCTGTCGCTTCCCGTTCATTTCGCACAAGTTCGACAAAAATGAGAAAAAATTGCAAATACTTCTCAATGGTATACAAATCTGAAAAAATGTATACGTATTCAAAAAAATAATCAAATCATTTTCATAAAACAAAAGTAGGGTTTCCGGGAAATTTGTTGACCAATACATTTTTTCATCAATTTGGTAATAACATTTTGAAATTATTATTATGCAAAATTAATCTTTTTAGTACGTTTAATATGCATGCATTTTTTCAGATTTTCATACCATCGCGAAGTATTTGCAATTTTTGCTCATTTTTCTCGAACTTATGCGAAATAAACGCGAAGCGACATAACGACCTTAAAATCAAATTTTTTTCTTTCTACTATTTATTTTTAGCGTTATTATTATTATTATTATTATTATTATTATTATTATTATTATTATTATTATTATTATTATTATTATCATTTTCGTCCCATTGTGTGCTGCTGGTGAGACTAGCATTTGGCTCGCCAGACAACTCGTTCCATAGAATCAAAACGAGTGAGAAACGAGAAAGTATATACTAGAAGGAAAATCCCAATCAGCTGCTCTCCAGATTCTCTAGAAAAACTAGCGTACATCCAGAAGGGTCGAATATTCCTTGACAATGGTTCATAATATAGGTCTCGTCAAGATTTCGTCTACTTCGTCGATTCTTGTTCTCCGAGAACGCAACGTGGGTGCGTTTCTAGCCTTGTAGCTACATAAGCTCGGCGAGAATTCTACAATGTGTGCGACGGATAATACCGGAAAAGAAGTGTGTGTATAACAGTGCAACACGTGTGTACGCGCATCAGCACATGTCGGAGCTCCTTGTAGCCAGAGTTCTCTCTCTCTACAACAGACGAGAGTTTCAAGCGCGAGCCTCGCGCTTGGCTGCCACTCCGAGCACGTGTCAGCCGGCCACTTCAATGGCTTCACTCTCTCTCGAATTCTACAATCTCGAGCGTTCTTCACGCTCGTTTTGTCTCGTTATTTTTCATTTTCTTTTTCCGTCGTTTTTATTATTTCGATATCGATCGCTTTGAGCGAATCAACGTTTTTTCCGTTGACCTCGAAATTAAAAAAATGCGATTGATTGCGAAAAATGTCGTTATTTTTGATTGCATCAATTTTCAGATACAGAAAATTCTTGACGAAAGATTTTATATCGGAAAATTAAAAAAAACACAAAAAAAAAACAAAGCATGTGCAGAGAAAAACGAGAGATACCCGCAATTTTGTTGAACACCGAGAGAACTTCCTGGTAACACGAGAAGCTTCGTAAAGAATCGACTGGTGTGTTCCTCTCGTCTCGGCGTTGCGAGAGAAACGACACACGAAACGGTTTTCTATACGCTCGAGAGGAACCATTAGCGTGCCTTTGAACCTGTGCGCGACGGTGTCCATGTCGGACTTTCTCTTTCTCGAGCTAAGGAAAAATGTGCTCCCGATCGAATTTCTCATGGTCTCCCCCGTGTATATATCTCTCGTTCGCTGTTCTATCGGCCTGAGACGCTGGCGGAGAACTCAGCGGAGGCAAACGAGAGCAAAGAAATCGTGAGAGGGCGCGAAGCCGAGAGCCCGGATTGATCGAGATATTAATAACGAACCTTTTACAAACGACACAAAAGAGTGCCAAGCAGTTAACTGGAAACTCGTTACATATAACCGATAAAAAAAACGAAGAAAAAAAAACGTCTTTCCATTAATTTCTCAGCATTGAACTTTTTTTCAACGAACGTTTCGTGCGAATTTCTTGTAAAAGGGTTGATACTCGATTACGAACGTTCTCAAGAATAAATCATTTTTACTTGTTTGAAAAAAAATCTCACATTTGTGCGCTTTTGCAGGTAAAATGATTTTTTCCTCTATAGTGAGAGCATTTCTAACCCTTTTTCCGTTTTTTCTGTTCCGTGAATCATGAAAGTTGCACCGACGAAAGTCATGGGAACGAAGCATTAATTGAACCGGAGAATTTTAACCCTTTCTCTAATTTTCAAGCATTTCGCGTTATAGCGCGATTTATTGAATTATGATCCAGCGTCACCCCGATCTCTTGCGTGACTGGTGTAAGATTGGGACGACCCTTCAACCCTTTTTCAGGTCCATCGATCTTTGAACTGCACACACAGCCGCGAACTCCGAATAGCCCTCTTATTTTTTGTATACGTGAAGGGCGTTTCAACCCTTTCACGTAATTTATATTTCGATGATAAATAACGTAACGCCGAGGGTATCGAGAAATCCGTGAGTAATATCTGCCAGTCTTGTATCCGTAAAAGCGTGAAAATTTGCGACAAACGAGACAGCCGTTATCCTCCGAGCCTTACCTCCTCTACCCCTACCAAATTCACCCCGTCATTGGTAATACAGCAGAGAGCTCGTCTCCGCTTTCCTCTTCCCTTTCGACTTGCCTTCTTTTCCGTTTTTTCTATTCGTTCGTTCTATTTTTTGTTTTTTTTTTTTTGAAATCCAACTCTTGCCTGCACCCTTCTTTCCCACGGAATCCTTTCTAACTTTTTCTGAAATACGCTTGGCGACCTCACGAGCGCTATGGCTTATGTATGTACGTAGAGGTGTACGAGGTGCAAAGCACGAGGGTTGCCAGAGCGGTGAAAACTTACCGCGACTTTTAGGGGTTTGCTTACCCGGTTAAGGAAATCCGTTTCACGAGAATACGCACGACGGCATATTGCACGACAGCGCATTGTCGTAAAAATTGTGAAAACGCCGGTATACGATGACGACGGCGGGAAGAATTTCATGACAAATCTTGATAGACGTGGAACGAATTCGATGCGTATACCTACCGAGTACACATTGTGAACTATACGATATGCCTCCATGGATTTTTTTTTTCCCCGATGAAATGAGAACTTGGAAAATAACCGGATAAAGATCGTCTCGAGTTATATTTACGGAATAAACGTACAGAATCTCATCTCTCCCACACGATAGAGAAAATTTATTTTTCCAGAATTACATGGAACCATTTTGCATTCTAACTAACTCAGTACGAAAAAAACCAACCGATGTATGATTGTTGTATGTAAATGAAATTCTATATATGTGTACTTTCTTAAATCAATTTTATTTGAATTAATTTTGGATTCGCCTTGTCTTGAGTGCTAAAATTGGTTTTTGTTTATAACGCAACTGCTTGTCTCTTCAATTTTAATTACAACGAGCTATCAATCGAAAACAAAATCTGTTGAAAATTCGAATGTATTTTTTTGATGTCCTTAAGCCTTCGCTTGAGATCTAATCTCTCATCATGACCATCGTTAGCTTCCAATCAAATAGATATGAAACAACAGTTAACACTAAAATTCATAAAATGACCCTATAAAGATTGGCTACGAGGCGTCGTTGTAATAATTCACCAAAGAGATAGTAGTTCATAGCGGTCATTTCGCCAGTGCATATGAATACTTTCGGCAAGTTGGTCGGTTTACAATATTACACTATTTCCGTTTCGAGTATATAACACTACGTTGTCGTAACTTTAAACGGACCTCCACGGCTCGTAAACTCGAGGCGACAGTTGTGGTCGTTCTACTACTTTGCTGAAATATATGTATCTGTTGTGAACATATATACACATACACACACACGTACAGCGGGGGTACGTTTTACCAGCAAAGGGAATCACCGAACCGGAAGGGGGTGTCAAGTTGGGCGGTACCGCAACGCAAAGTGCACGCAAGCCAGCAGTCCTCCTGGCAGGTCTCCAGTCTCATTCACGACGAGCGAAAAGCCTTCTCTCCTCTCTCCTTCATAGTTTCCTTCCGAGAGCCCCAGCAGGATCTATGAACAGGAAATCCTTCGAACACTAAACTGAATCAACGACCTACATATCCTCGCGCGTACTTTGCAGCGATGATGTTCTTATATCCTTTCTACCTTAAAAAAAAAACCTTCCGCACCATGGGAACGTAGATTTTCATTAATCTTTTTCTCTCCCACGGATAATACAATACAAAGAAAAAAAAAGAACCTGCGAGAAAAATTGGATAATAATGAGCTTAGAGATCGCGATTAGCACTTGGCGCGAGATGATATGATTCAAATAACATCTAACGCAGCTGCCGAAAAAGTGCTGCAATATGAATAATTAGATCCCTTATTCGAAATCGTTAATTACCAAATATCACGTATTGATGCGTAATCACTGTTTTTCTTGAACTCATTTTCATTTAACTCTCAAACACCACACATGGGTCTGCTGGACCAAAGTTGTTTCAAGGAAAACTTAATTTTTTTCCATTCGTCGTTTTCGATCTTTTTACAAACGTATAATTTTTACTATATCGATATTGCACTTCACTAGACATCTTCCTTATATTCTGGCGCATTCATTTCACTATAATTTAACATAAAGATATTCATTTTTGATAAAGTTTTGCAATGATGAAGTTATCCGGTCTCTCAGGCGCTGTCAAAAACCGGCGGTGTAAACATATGTGTGGTATTCCGGGGTTAAAAAAAAATGAACGTTAGCCGTTTTCGAAGTTAAAAAAATTAAAAAAAATTAATAAAAATCAAATATTGCGGGTCTGAAACAACAACACGTTGTCACAAAGTTAAGTCCAATCGTATGTGCGATATTATGAACTCATACTACCCGCTGGTTCACACTATCGCGGTCTCGATTAATCTATACCTACATTGACCGCGCGTGGGAGTACGATGACAGGCGGCTGTGTTAATCGTCCGTAGAATTGTTGGATCGCAGGTGTGCTAACACTGTACCCGAATGGGACCCGAGAGACACCACAGCGGATGCATGCAATCGAGTGCTACTACCTGTCGTGTGCAGCATATATATAGCTCGCAGGTACGACGAGAGGAAGACGCGCGAGGTCCATCGTGTGTAGTAAGACCTCCGCTTATATATATATCTATATACATAAGCGTGTGTATATGCGCCGGATCAGCCACCGGGACCAAGAAAGCGAGATGAAAACGGACGCGGTCCGACCCTCGGCGAGGTCTGAGGTTTATGTTAAGAAGCACAAGGCGTGCATATAGGAATATATTCCACACGTACATAAAACGAACGTAGTATGTTGGACTCGCGCGCGCGTTGGGAATCTTTTTGTCACTACCGGTGTGCGGCCGGTCGCGTGCCGAACCGGAATCTCGGTGTTTTTTTTTTCCTTCTTCCCTTTTCACTCTTCACCGACAGCGATCGTGGACACACGTTCGTTGCAGGCAGACGGACAACCTGTGAGGGGTCAATCGAGGATTAACCTGGTTTTACCCTCGATACATGGGAAGTGGACACTGCGCCTCGGTCGCGTGAACAGGGAGGACTAGAGGCACAGGTGCCTTCCGGTTTTTACACCAAACTTATGAAACCGGACTGACCCCCACTGATTTTTGGCGCCGAATTCTCTGACACAACAGTTTGAGATATGTTCTCGTGCATACGGCTTTTTTTTTCATAGTCCAAAAGAGACGAAATATTGGGGTCGATGTATCCATGACTCACATTAAGTATGACCAATGAATTACACCTTTCTATTTTTTGCTTACATACATTACTTGCTTTACAATTTTTATTCAAATACGGAATCCTCATCTACGAACGATGATTTTTTTCGTTTCGCAATCTTGAAACCGTCGATTTCGACGATGTATTTACATATATAAAATATTTTTAAAAAATCGTAGTGAAAGCTCCAGGCGTATTTTCTTCGATTGCATAAATAACAATTAGTAAGCAGTCGTATCACTTTGGATCAAAAGCCTTCTCCGTACATGAAGGTTTGAAAATCTTTAGTTATACTTGCTACAGAAGAAGTATTATGGCGATTATTTTTTATTATTTTCGTTTTTACCGCTTTTAAAATATCCCGGTGTATTTCAATATCAGTTCGCAATGCTTGTACCGAGCTGTTTGAATATTATAAAAAAAGCTCTTTGGTATATATCGAGTTGCATTGTAAGTACGGCATATAAAATTTAGGGTCATGAAAAACTGACGCTGTGCTGTAGCTGTGTTCGAGAAGCCATATACGAAGCAAATGGTTTCTCGATGGAAAAACGCGAGGGTGGCCAATAAAACGATTTAACGTTTAGCGTCGAGGACCTTGAAAGAGGGCTAATTTTGAGTTTCTCAAAAGGGAAATAGGCGTTTCGAAAAATCATAAACGTCCCTATGCCTATAGCTGGCAAACTAATCGGGTGGGGGCGGAGGTTCCCTTCGCGTTAAGGGAACTCTAACGGGAAGCTCAGCTTCTCTCTCAGTCCGTCGAGCTATTTCTGCTGTTCTACGACCGCATGCGGCCCTACCATCAGCCTTTGCGTTAATTATTGCGGGTCAACGGTAATTTCAGAAAATTAAATTCCCCTCACTCTTGAAAAACCCTTTGAGGCATACCGCCGCGCGTTTCACTCGCCTTGCGGAGTACGCTCTATAAACGATTCAACTTGCACCTGTATACAGCAGATAGCAATATAGCAAACATAATAATAGTATTTTTCGAGATCGGCCTCCAGTGTTGCAAGAATTTCAAGCGGTTCCGCGTCGTCTCGACACCTACTTTTTCTCTCTCTTCCTTTCTCTACCGTTTTCTTTTTTTTTTTGCCACGTAATATCACGTGTCGAGGAGGTATCGAATCGGTCGATCCAAAACTGAATAAATCAATAATCTAACATTCTTATATGGGACGATATCGGAAAATCGGTTAATTTACTTTGCGGATAAGCAGAGTCATTCACAATTTCATACATTTAGCGAAATAATCGACTCGACAATAACATAATATCCCGATAAATTATCTTGATCAACATAAATCCTTCCACAGTGCGAAAATCCTTAATCATTCGTAGGAAAACTTATTTTTTATAGCAAACTATACTTTCACTTTTTTATACTTCTTTTTTAATGATCCAATTCGTATTACGATTCATTAAACATCGACTTTCAGCCAAATGTCCTTTAAAATTCGAATACATTTCAAATAACAATTGAAATATGTTAGAACGGATGAAGTAAACTGAATCTTTCCTTGAAAAATATTGCTGCTACCTGCGTGCCGAATTTCTGTAGGTAACATGTCCTTCGTGACGCGCAAATCGGTTATAGAATAGGGAAATAAAACGTTGAAATCGACAGACACATATGTATATGCATGCAGGTATAAGAATATTCAAAGCAGAGGAAGAGGTGTGAGGAAAATAAAACATCGAGAGATCTCTTTGTCGTGGAAGTAGTTTGCCAGACCTGTAGAATTCGTGAAGCGTTTCACCGGTTACCTCGAAATCACCCCTCTCGGAAAGACCGATCGTGAATCAAATCGCATTAGGCTCGCAGATGCATATTCATGGGAAACGTATGCGGGATTACACAGATTTCGTTGCGTTCCCGCCTACCGTATGTGCTGCTGTTGATGCCGGGGTTCCCCGGCACCGAGCGGCAGCACAACCGAAGGCGAATCTTGCAACGTCGCGCATGTCGAGCGAGCTAAAGGGTTTCGCACAGCAGTTGCACGCTCGCGGGGCATATTTATCAAAGCCGAAAACGTACGTAACTCGTTGTCACGCCGTAAGAGAGAAACAAAATTGGACGAGACGTTTTTCTCAACGGTTGAGATCGATTTACGAGCGCTCGTGTATAACACGTATACAATGTAATGCGTACCGAGTCAACGGAAAAACGATTTTTATCTTATTTTCATACATATTTAACTTATTCATGTTAAAAATGTATTCTTGTCAAGAATAAATGTTTGTTTTTGTATGGAAAAATCGTAAATGAGTTATAGAATTTTAATTTTTTTATAATAATTTAAATAAACATTTCTCGTGTATTGCCGTTGGAAGAAAATATTAATGGCTAACCAAAGCACGAAACTTATTTTATTTCGATAACTAATGGAATTTTGGTCATCCCAGCAATTTCATTTTGGATAAAAATTAGAATGAAACATAAGGCTATTTTCCGCAAATACAATGTAACTAAACAATTTCCTTCTTTTAACAAAATTCACCTTTATAAAAACGACTTTGAGTAACAATTTTTGAATTTTTTCGGAAATACCCATCTTTTAAAACGTGTGAAAATGCAAAAGGTTCAGTGAGAACCTTTAGTCCGCGTAAACATCCAAAGTCGCACGATCGGAAAACAAACGAACGTCGTATAGTTCTTTTCGAAGTTCGAAGTCTGTCTTACTTCGGCACATAGACTCGTCGTTTGCTATCTAAGCTCCGCATTAGAAACATTCCCGTGGAGTTATTCAACACTCGTAGGCCCACGCAGAAGCCTCGATTTCTTCGGTGGCATCGCACGATTCCTCGATGCTTCTCGTTGGTCTGACGATGAATTCAACTTGAGGATTATGTGGCGCGTGTGTGCAGAACCAGAGGGAGGAAGTGGAAGACGAGATCATCTACGTCTCTCCTCTTCTTTCTTCTTTCTCGCTGTTATGTTCTTCATCGTTTTTCTTCTCCTTCGTCTTCCTCTCTGTCGTCCTTCTCAACGCCTTCTGGAACTCCGAGCCTCGAGCCCGAGGTTGTTCCATCGCCGGTTACGCGAACATTGTGTCACGCACCGGATTATCCTCCGGTCGCCCGTCCGCCGGAAGGGCGAAGGGGTTACGACACGATTTAGCTCGTGCTCAGTGGCTCGTCGCGGTGAACTATTCAAATGCAGATAACCGCCGGAGACGAAGAGAGCGAATAAACGCATCCGGGAAATCCCTTCTGTCAGACCAGAAAAATCTAAACGTATTTGGAAACTCTGAAAAAATTCTCGATAAATATCTTAAGACGGTAATAAATTTCTCGATGTATGCAGAGTCCGACCGGTATAGAATTATTTTTTTTTATTTTGTTCTTACAATAATAGCTTATATTCATCGCTAGTTTAGAAAATATATGAAAGTAATCAGATAATTACGAATCTCTTTTTTAACCGAATTTTATTCAAAACAATAATAAAAATGTAGGGTTTATTATTCATTGCTGAAATTTGTTATAAAATCGCATGGATAACGGTTTGAATAATTACTTCTTCAGGTGTTATGCATATCACCTGTACAATAGACTCGCCATAAAGCGACAAGTGCAATTTCTTGATTTCGTCGGAATACAAATGACTTTGAGTGCAATAAAAATGAATCTCGCGTTTACGATTATTGCAATACCGAGTACCTGCGTTTACCCCTTTTTCGCATTCACGACTGCGTACAAAAAGAATGGGTCGTTGTTCGAAGAGGGATAAGCTGCGTGTCCTCTCGTAAAGTGACGTTCGGAACCAAAAAAAAGTGACCACTGGTCAACGCCGGTGTCCGTCTACCTATCGAGTAAAACCTAAAACAAAATGCCGTTAACGTATTAGTTATACCGCTTCGTGTTCATTTCGCATAAGTTCGAAAAAAATAAGAGAAAATTGTAAATACTTCTCGATGGTATAAAGATCTGAAAAAATGCAGGCATATTAAAGGTACCGAAAAGATTAATTTTGCATAATAATAATTCCAAAATGTTATTAACAAATTGATGAGATAATTAATTGGTCAACAAATTTCCCGGGAACCCAACTTTTTTTTTTTATGAAAATGATTCGTTCATTTTTCTGAATACGTATGAATTTTCCAGATTTTTCCATTTGCTTTAAATTTTTTTTTTATATGAAAAAAATGTGTGAAAAAACACAAAATTCAAAGTAAATTGAAAGATCTAAAAAAATTCATACGCATTCAGAAAAAGGAACGAATCATTTTCATAAAAAAAAAGTTGGGTTCCCGGGAAATTTGTTGACCAATTAATTTCTTCATCAATTCGTTAATAACATTTTGGAATAATTATTATGCAAAATGAATCTTTTCAGTACATTTGATATGCATGCATTTTTTCAGATTTTTATACCATCGGGAAGTATTTGCAATTTTCTTGCACTTTTCTTGAACTTATGCGAAATGAACGCGAAGCGACATAACTACCTTAAAACTATTAAAAAAATTATTGAAACTAGCGTCTCTCGTATGGAGAGCAGCCTTTCCGTATGGAATATATAGTTGCAAGAATTCAAGACGATAGATGCGGTCTACTCGATGGTTGCGCGGGCGAACCCTCGGGAATTCGTGGTAATGCGATTAACCACGAGCGAAGCAAGAACCGGGTAAACCACCGTTGTTCCACAGTCCCCGTACGTTAATTCTCTTGCGAATATTATATTATGGAACGTCGGTCGGTGTGGCCGTCGAGTATATTTTGTTTTATTGCGTTAGAGCCGATATCGAAATTCTATCGAGATAATAATAAGACGCGTGTGCGAGAAGCAGAGAGAAATAGTTACTCAGCAAATCCGATCTAATGTAAACACCACTTGCTTTCGATTGACTTCGATACGCAAGAAATAGATTCGGAAATCGGATCGAAAGATAATAGGTGTATAAACGCGAGTATTCGACGGTAAAATTACTGTGTCGAATTAATTCTCCACTCCACAACGATTGTAATTCTGTGTGATAGCATTTTCAGAATCACATGTAAAAATTATAAAAAAAATATCTTTAATATAATAATGTAATATCGGTAATATTTTATTGAGATATTTCTTTTAAGCGTCAATTTTAAGTTCTCTCTTACTTTCGTCATTCGTCACGAAAGCCGAAAAGATTTTGAAGAAAGATCGCGACTTTGTAAAGTTCGAGAGACTACCCGCGGTGTTTAGAACAATACGCGTCGGCGTGGGGTCTTTCGTTCCGCTGAGTTGAGGTATTTATGACCGTCGAAAGAGCTGCGAATTTTTGCATGGCTCGTCAAAGTCCGTGCGCCAGATTATCGAAAGTCTCTACGCGTTGTTTCGTTGGCAAAGTCGAAGCAATACATACGGAAAGTCGAAGATTGTTGAGAGAGGAGCAGAAGGTGAATTTTCCAAGTTTGCTCGGCGCAGTACGCCTCAGCGTGATGCTAATGAAGCGCCAGCCGTTAATGAATCCATTTTGGTGTATATATATACCGCTGAACTAGCTACGTGCTGCTACGGAGGATAGAGATGCTACCGGCAGATAACCGCTGATAGATTCCTGTGAGAACTATCCAGCTATGCGCGACCCCTACCACCGAACCTCGGAGATTAACCCTCCTGCGAACTTTCTCTCTCGTCGAAAAGGGGAAGAGAAAACTCTCATTGTGGATGAGCGAGAAAATGAGATTGAATAGATACAGCGAGTTCCTCGCGTCTGTGCGATGTGGTCATCAGCACGCGAAGGCATTTTTGTGTTTTCTCCTTTCCATCCCCTCTTTCTCCGTTTGCCTCTATCGTGACTGGAGGATCCCTGAACTGATTAATAAGGGTAACTTGCTTCGAACCATCGAGGCATCTCGTATCGTAAGGTTTCACGTGATTTGAACATCCGCCCATCTACTAAAAAAAAATATAACGGTACTCAAAAATAAACGTCACAGTATATTTTCTATCGCGTTCGATTAATCGCAATTCTATACCTTTTTTCCAGAAATAAAGTGTTGAATTTTTTTTACCAATGATAAGGGATCATCATCTCAGTAGTTACACGGAGCCCGTCCGGGCATAAAAAAAGGATTTTTTCATGAATTTTTTTTCGATGAATTAAATTCGCTAATCTGTCCGATTCTTTTGTTAATTCAAAGCACTCGTGACGAACATACAAAAAAATGTAATAGTTTATTTTTATATTTCTTACAAAGGTTTTGGGCGGTACAAAACTATATCGAAAATAATTGTCGTTCGGTGGTGGAGACTTCTACTCCCGTAAATATTGTCGGAAATAAAAATTGCAAAAAACTTGTCAGTATGAAAAACGCTATGGATGACTTTTTTTTATTTTTATGAAAATTGACAAAATGGCGGCGATTTCAAAATTAAGTATCGAATTGGGCTTTTTTTCGACAGTTTTTGGGTCAAAAAAATATGAACTTAAAAAAAAAAATCCATAGCGCCCTAAGGAATGGCGTGAAAAATAATGTGACAAAATTTGAGATGGATAGTTTAAAAACGCTTCCTTATCCACTGTTTTGAAAAACGGCGTTTCGGAAAAACGCGTTTCAGGAATTTCATAAAAATTTCATAAAAATAGATGATTTAAATTTTTTTCCTGTTCATCGTGAGTTCTTTAAATTAAGGAATAAAATCGTACTGATTATCAAATATTATTCATCGAAAAAAAAATTCATAAAAATTAGCAATTTTTATGCCCGTCACACTGAGATGATCTCTAAAACGATTGAATTGAGTTGCGCATTGGCAAATTTTGGGTCCTCGTTACAAATGTTGAATTTAAGTTTTTTTTTTTGTGTACAAAACTCTGCGGAAGGTACAAAAGAAAAGGTCGACAGAAATTATTTTTTTCGGCTTCGAAATAAAGTTGATAAGTTATACATATTGCGTGTAATTTTATATTAAAACGAAAGAATTAAATTATATTTGCAATTGCGGGTGTAAGCAATTCCATAATTTGCTAATTGCTCTTCTCATAAATTCGACGGTAGAGAGACAGAACTCGTTGAAATAACGTTCGAAACGAACTTTCGCGCGTAACTGCGAAACGAATTTACGACGTTCGGCGCGTCACGTTATACCGGGAAAATTCGTGCACGTTTTTCCCAGTCTCGTTTTCGAGGGTGAAGGCGAGAACCAATGCCAAAGGAAAACGGAATAAATGCGTGTCTGGACACTCGTACAGTAAGCGCGCGGTAGTATATTTAGCAGCATCGGATTTTCTTCGACGACAGTAAAACCGTCACGATTTTCGTCGGCGATTGTAGTGCGGAACGGTTGGCGTAGAAGCGTACAAGCGTTGGTACAGGGCGCAGAAAAAGTCCATTGTCCAGACGGCGACGGAGAGAGTGAGAGAGAGAGAGAGAGAGGGACACAGCGGGTGGTGAACGTTAGGAAATTCGCCGAGGGGTATAGAACTCGTTGGAAGTACCGAAAGCTATAGCTCACAGCGGTCGACGAGGGGGTGGAGGGGCCCTTCGGGGTGCGGGGGGTTATAAGCCGTGGAACCTTTTTCCAAAGTACTGCAACCACCGGTTTGGCGTCTCTCGACGCTGCTGTACCGAATTCATGTATCTGATTTTCCTGCGAGTTCGGACGAAGTTATTGCAACGCGAACACGTGCATCGATTTAAATGCTTTTACAAATATACAACTCTTTGATCTCAAAATTAAACTGAAGATCGCACTCACGACCATAAAATCGAGACTCTGACGATGACCTAACATTGGAGTCTTAAGTATCATCTGAACCATAAAAAAAATTTCTTGGGAAAAAGTCGATAAACAAAAAATAGAATATATGCAATTAGTATTTAACACGTGATGACCATAAATTCAAGTTTAACGATTGAAAAAATAGCATCGGTCGTATCAAATACCAATTTTGTCGGAAAAATACGTCTAATTTGATGAAAACGAGCAACAAAATTGACTAAAAAATTTACGAAGTAATATATCTGTGAAGACATGAAAATAACTATGGAGGAATCAACGAGCTTTTTTCGTCCTCTAACATTATTTTGGATTTCGTCCCGGAGGGCTGTGGAATCGAAATAATACTACTGGCGTATAGTAGTAGAAGCCCTGCGGTATCACCCGGATAACTGTCCCGTTGACTCCGTTACCGGAAAACTGCGTATAGTACGGTCCGACGAAGAGATGACCAAAACAAATCCCCAGGTTGGTGACTCCCGTGGGATAAAGCTTCCCTTGGCAGTCCTCTCATGCAAACTTCTTTACCCCATCGCCCGCGAGAACGTGGTGTGTTGCCATAGTGTGATATGGATTCGCGTGAATCGCGACGCACCGAGAATAGCATGAATAATTCGCTATCCGTTTTTTCTCTTTCGGACGGAGGGTGACTCGGTAAAAGTGGAAGTCGATGAGGGACAGGAAAAGAGCGATGGCCAAAATGTAGAACGATCGAGAAATAGTGGGACAAAGAAAGTCGGCTGGAAAAGATCGAGGAGGAACGAAGGATAGAACGGCAAAAGCGTGTTACAGTAATGCAGAAAGAGAGGGATGTTATGAGGTCCACTGGGGAAGGGGATTCTCCTACCCTTGCCGCACCCTCGCGACCACAATCCTTCGCACGGATCCTTTTATGTTCCGAAGCCTCTATCGAAATCGGCGAATAGCCTCGGAACACGCATGTTTCATCGACTACCTTATCCGAGTCGTAACAAATATATCCGCATGTGTATCTATGATTAACCCCGAAAGACCTCACATTTTTTTTACCGTCTCAAATATCCTCTCGATATCCTTCCGGCAACTTCAGATCGATGCCTATTGTTCTATCCCATTCATAACTTATGTAACAAGTAAAAGAAGGCTCGTTAATTGAAGATCTCACACTTCGTTCAAAAGAACAATAAATTCTCATTTCATTTTTTTTTTTACTTTGCGACTCGATCGAAAAAGTGAAAAAAAGCAGCAACTGTCTACGACTGATTGCAAGTAAAAACAGAGTGCCGGGTAATAGCGCAAAACAAAAGAAAGACAAGAACGCGTAAGGGAAAATTTCGTCATAATTGAATTCATAAATTTTTACGACGTCACCTTCATCCCTCCCCTCCTCTTTCGTTACTCGTAGTTTGCGTAGGAAGTTTTTCGGAAAAGAATACGGTACGTAATGACGGGGACTCGTCCCAGCCGAGCAATCCAGGGGAATTCCACGAGCAATTGTGGAAAAGCCTGGTCGGCAATAAAACATGTCGACGGCATGTGTCCACCGGTATGTCGCGCGAGATACGGTGGCGGAAAACGCAAGGAGGATCTCTTTACGACTCTTACGCGTCGGCAAGCCAGGAGAATGTAACGTATCGCTATAGATGTATGTATGAATATATCCCGCGTATCCACGAGCCTACGGAAGGGATGAAAATGGGAGAGCAGTGTTGAGCCTTCGAGCATTTTGCTTTTGCCACTGTCATCTTTCTCGCCTTTTACCGCATCACCGTGACCGCGCCGGCAATAGAAACAGAAAACACTCGTTCGAAATGTCTCGGCGCGTCCCGGAAAGGGGACATAGCGCAGCAGTACCCACGCAATTAGCCCAACTGCGGCGAGAATACCGGCGAATGGCCACCGCACGGTGGCCAGACTCTTAATCCTCATCCTCGAACGCAAGATCCTGGAGAAAGAAAAGATTATAGGAAATAAAAAATTAAGTCCTGAATGTGCTGTCGGAATTTTCGCAGTTTATCCTGTTCTTCTTACGTGACTTGAACAATTGCGGTTTATTTAATTTTCATGCACATTATGTCAATTGAAGACGTACAATATTACTTTATTTGACAAATTGACTTTTATTATGATTTTATATATTTTTTTATTCTATTTTCGTGTTATTCAAAAAAATTCGTATATCTTTAGGAAATCCTACTTGTTGGCACAACATTTGCAATATTATTCTAATGCTTACCAATCAAATGCGTGCGATCGATTTTTTTCTTGTCGAACCCATTAAAGACAAAAATTAATCTACAGGTATTCTCGCACCCATTTCAACGCAACATCCGATAATCTTTTACAAAAGCAATGCGTACGCCGAATTCTCGGAATGGATTCTAACTGTGAATTACAGCGAGTGCGCTGCGCTTACATAAATCATCGAAAACTCAGAATTCTCACGTCGCATGCCAACCAATCGCCTCTTTCTCCACTCACCTAAGACCTAATTATCCTGGCTGAGCTGCTTCCTCTTCTTGTTCGTTGCAAAATAGAGAACTGTGTGATTTTGCGAAACCTCGAACACTCTCGAGGTCGTTCGAGCTTATATATACGTTCGACCGGGCGTTCACTCAAATCAGCAACAGTCTTTGAAGCCCTTAATCCTCAAAGGCACCTGGGAAAATACATGCAGCACAGGCACTCTGTGATCCGTTGAGAAATACTAAAGCCCTTGTTCGCTCGGTCACGTTCGCGATATACCGAGGCTTTTTTTCTCTTGTTCTTCAATATTATGTTAATAAAACAAAAATCATCTTTTTCGTGTGAAAATCATCGATGACTGTGTCGAAAATCATCGTCGAGAATAAGTAAGATATTTTTTCAAAAATTATTTAAAAAAAAAAAAGCACATCAATCTATTCAATTCCGTTTCTTCTTCTTCAGTTTCTTACGATAAATATTCGATTCAATTGTATTTTGAACAGAATTTTTTTTCATTTATCCGTCGAAAAGAATAAAGGTAAGAATTTCAATATCATTTTTTTAAATCAAGGTTTGATATCAACAATTTTTCTAGTTTTATATTTATTAAAATGTATCAAATTTATTTTTTACAATCTTACAAGCGCGATAGACTGACGGGCATTTTACGGGATGCGCAGAAACGAAGTTTACGTAACTGCGGCACGGAAAGTGAGGTTCTCTTTCCTCGCCTTTTGACGTAAAATTGTATACGATACTCGGCGGAAAAACGGTTTCTCAGCTCGTGTGATTGCAACACTCGTCAGAAAAAAGTTTTTCCTTCCTCGGGTCGTAATATATTATTTTTTTCATTTTTGTTTTACTTTGTAACAAAATAGTATATTGCGATAGGAGTGCGGGAAAGTGGCCGTTCCGGGAAGGCTGTGAAGTTGGCAGAACAAGTCGGAAGCGAGTACCACTGACAGTCCGAGCCACAAGCGAGTGCTGTCACTGGTACGGGCGGGAGGTACTTAACCGCACGAGTATCACATACTATATTTTTTAATAAATGCAAAAAAAGTGTGATGGAATTGTACGTAAATATGAATAGTAATTGAATAGAAGCTGCCGACGCCCAGGGGGTCCAGGGGCGAAGCCTCGGCGTGGGGTTCGGGGGGCTAAGCCCCGACTAAAAAATCCACTGTCTCCGATTTCCGAAAAATTATTATCCGAACTCATTCTTCTTAAATTTGTTCAACGTTTAACCTTAAAAGTGACAAATCAGCACTTTTTTCGACGCAAGACCAAGATTCCATAAATTGCACAGCTGCGCTCGACTGTGCTCACCTGTGTCTTAATTTTCATCCGTCAGATGGCGCGCCGGTAGAGCTTGAAGCTCAACGTATCGAGGATTTATCGGCAAAAGTGTGAAATAATCCCGTAGAAAAGTGAAATAATGAAATATTATTTCATGCTTTGCTAAAAAAACGTGTTTTCCAGAACACTTTAGAGGCACAAAAAACGGCACTTGTTGTGCATGTATTAAAACATATCGTTATTGCGTTGAGAAACTTGTCTTGGAGCGGAGCAACTTGGTAAAGTGCGACAGAGGTTTGCGTGTGTGGTAATCGATCACAGGAAGAGAGTCGACCCCCGAGAACGTTGGTCCAGCGTCTCCTTCGAGTCCTCTCTCGTGTTGTTCCTCATCCTCGCAGAACTCTGATAGGGGAGGGTTTTCGCGCTCGACGTTACACCAAATTTACCTAACGTATAGGCTCTGCACAGCGTTACAGCCAGTTTCTCTGTCGCGCTTTCTTGCCTACTCGCGTTCCGCCCTTCGGTTTTGACGACCCCGCGCAACCCCTCGACGTTTCGTTGTCCCTCAAGCTGGTTCGTTCGTCTGCTACCAGCGTCGGCGTCCCCGCCGACGTTGAATTTCGCACCCCAAGTAGCGGCGGCAACAGCGGCAGCACACAGGCAGAGACCTAGGATGATAGCGCTACGAGGAAGGAGAACGAACCAGCTACGAAGGGGGGAAAGACGGAGAGAGCTTGTTATGGACGTGATGGACCCTCCGTACCTTACAGCACAAGCTCTTGCGAGCGGAGCGAAGGGGAGAAGCTTTTAGAGCTTGGAATATTCACGAGGCAGACCTTGGACAAGCGAAACACATTCTCCCTCTGCCTCGCATCCAGTCTACACGAGCGCTTCCAGAAACCTTCCGGATATATCCTCTTACGTCCGAGTGAAGCTTCTGACATTCGAGAACGAAATAAAGAACAAAAAAAAGAACAGGGCGTCGATGGAGGTTGTGCAGAAAAATTGAAAATTTGAGGACGTGGCAATACGCCATCAAAACTGAACAAATTGTGACGATAAATCTATATATTTTTAGGCAATATGTATCGAATTTATCGTTGTAATACTCTTTTTTTATTTCGGTTCTTTTTATCGATTGTTTTTGATACTATGTTTGTCTTTTGATATTCTAATACACATATGAATGATCGATCGAAGCTAATCGTCGTGAGATAAAATATAATTTTATTGCAAATTTGACTAATAAATAATAAAACCTCGGTGACCGAGTATACAAGATCGATTATTACAGGATTTATTCAATACTGAAAAACTGATGAAATATTAAAAATTTCATATAGTTTGTATGTTAAACTAGAATGATAGTTCACCTTAATTTTCGGGAATCCAAATGAGTAGTCGATGTTACACGGACATAGACTACTCGTCGAATTTCGTCGTCACGAAATTTCGAAATTGCAGGTAGTACGAGGTAAATTCATGCGATGTGGGTACGCGTACATCCTTCGGTCTTCACTTTGATTTAGTATGCAGTCAACGTCGGATGAGCTGTGCACACGAAGCGGGTCCGAGTTGAAGCAGCAGTAGAGAAACCGGCAACGGCGAACGCGACGACGTTGACGACGAAGCTGAGGACGAGGAGACCAGATCCTGGAAGGACTCCTTCGGCAATCAGCGGTGGTCCACAGACCTTGTTTGTCTTTGCGCGTGATTGGCGCCTTGGATCGTCCACGGTAAGCTTCTCTCGTTTCTCACCCTTGCATCCACCCCGTTTCTCATCTTCGTCTTGATGCCGGTCTGAGACCAGACCTTCGGTCCTTTGGCATTGCCGTGTTCGTTGCCGATGGTACGACCGCACGTGCGTCTGGTACTGGTGCTTACCGCGCCGGGCATTCGTTCATACGTGCCCTACCCACGCACCACGACAATCAAGACGACGTACAGCCACGAAATAAATACGCTAGAAGTATTAAAGAAAATGTAACACAATTAAAAAAAATGTTCAAATAATTAAATTCATACTGTGCGTGATCCATCATTGTTTTAAATGACGTTGATTGCGTGAAATGGAAATCACTAAGGTTTTCTAAATACTTTAATGCTATTCTCGACCATAAAGATATTTTTACGGAAAGTTTCAACGTAGAAAATTGGGTATATCGATTGATTTTATGAGATAAAATTTAATTCTTCATCCATGTAAGATAAACTTTTGTTTTTGTAGGTCACTCGAGTAAACTTCGGTTTAAAAGATCCTTAAAAAAAAATGTTCTTTTTTTAAACAAGAAAAAAAAAATATAAATCTCTCTTAGATTCAGTAGCAAAGATGCGTAGTGGTCGGTGTAGAAAGTCGGAAGACTGGTAGTCCATCGGCGGTTCGTCCTGTATCGACCGAACGTGCGAGAATTTCGGAAGTGGTGCGCGCGGACGGTTTTCGCTCGTACAGAGTATATATATATACATACTTAAGCGTTAGTATTCTCGTGTGCGTGTGATATGAGGCCCTGTAGGAATTCACCGGCAGGCGTAAATTCTCTCGTGCTCTCTTGGCTCTCTTACCCTCCGGTCTCACCCTTCTCCGACGACGGAGCTCGTGTAGCCCTCGCGCTCCCCTTCGGTGGACTTTAGAGTCCACCCTAACAACCCCCGTCCATATCCTAGCCACCCACCGCACGACCCCTGCCCATCGCCTCCGCCGCCTCCAGCGACAACATTCTCCAGCCCAACGAGGGTGACCACCCTCCCTATCCTACCCCCCTTTTCTCAACCCCACTGAGGCGTCCAGTGATCCTCAAGTCTAAGGCTATCTTCTGTTATTCTCAGACCTGCTGGACATCGAGCTACAAAATTCACGAAATTATTCGATCGTTCTTTTTTTTAGAATATATACGATAACAATAGAATACATTTTGCAACACTCCAAAACAGCGTATGAGATGTATGCGAGACTTTTTCAAGATAACATTTTTTTTTCGATATATCGTACAAAAAATGTATAATATTCTGACATAAATGTATCAACGTGCACTATAAATTTTACAAAGTTTAATGGAGATAATCGAGAGATACTGCAATGTAATGATACTTTTTGTGTCACTTGTATAAACATTTTTCTTTACACGGAGAAAAATGAAAAATGCGCCTAAACAGTTTTTTCCCAACGTTTTTCCGTGTCTGTTAACCAAAATAGGTTTCGTGAAATTTTTGTCATGTCGACGAAACATTCGTTTGAACGTACTTGACCCCCGGAGTTGGTCATTCAACCACATTTTTTTTTCGGTGTAAGCAACCTGTGTTGTAAATTCATCGACATAAATTGTCATTTTTTTTCGGCCTGTTCTCCGACTTGATTATTGCCAAATAAAATAAGATTATGAAAAAAGTTGGTGCATAATAGACAATGAACCAAAAAAATCTCTTTTTTTACCGACTGCGCTGAAAAGACCATATTTCATGCCTGCAACACGGGTCTAAAGTTAGCTATTCTTGACCAGTGGGAGTAAAAGTAAAAGAAGCCGCGAATAAAATTAAATAAATAATTAATTTATTTATTTTTTTTGACAATTTATTTTTTGAATTTTTTTTAAAATTTATTTCTTGATAAATGAAAAATACGCATCAATCGACCGCTCCTGAATCGCGGCCCTGGTTTCTCTTATCGGTAATTTGTGCCGCCAGGCCGTTGCAGGCATAAAAATATGGTCAATTTTTAGCACAGTCGGAAAAAAAGTATCGTATGCCACACAGGAGGAGCGGATTTTCATCTCGTGTGAGTGCTGCCCTCGCTGCGCTCGGGCTAGCAAACCTCACACTCGGTGAAAATCACGCACTTTCCTCCCTCGTAGCATAATGTACTATTTTTCTCGTCACACTTACATTTTTTAGTCATTTTTTGTTCCTTCAACGATGCAATAGGTTTATTATCGTCAACGAACCAGTGCCATTAAATGACTTTACTTTTCGCAGCTGGTATATTCCTTACCATTATATCTCGATATCAAAAGATAAACTTCAATATTTTACGCCCGACAGGTTAAGGTAAAAAAAATCCATAGGCCTACCAGAGTAAAGATAACATTATAATGTTGTTAATATACCTTGCAACATCAGCAACGATAACGGCGTTCGCGTTTTACACCCCCCGGTATGAGAGGCGCATCTAGTTCACTGATAATCTGTAGTAGTAGGAGCTTTAACAGGTATAACCTGGATGCATTGTGCACCACTCTCGTGGTTAACGAAGGACCTCGGTTCGACAGTAAAGCATTTTCTCTGCGCGTGGACGCAATTCGCACAGCCAACGCAGAGAGCGAGAGGCCAGGACGCGTCCGGTAACCACGTCGCGGATGAGGGAGTCACCTCGATCGAACGTAATTCCCTGAAAGGACTCGAACCCCCTTCTCTCTGTTGTCGCTATATGCCGAAGCGCCTCCGCTTCTGCATGCTGATGCACGTACCTATCTTCTCCACAATGCTCGCTACATGTATTCCGTACGTATTGTACACGATATAAGCCTACATAGACCGTACAACACGTGGGAAGTTCCAACAGAGACGGTTCGTCGGATCGGGAAGGCAACCGAGCGGAGAACACCCTGGAAGCTCGCAGTAAGTGGCGTATGGAGATATCTAGCGCGGGGGTTGGATGACTCTAACGCCAGCGCTCGCGAGAGGGTTCCAACGAATGACGGGGGTTGAACGGAGATGAAACAAGAAAACGACTCAGCTGGAGCTGTGCAAGAGAGTGAGACAACGCCGAATGTGGACTATATATGTATATATAGATATATATACTATGTACTTATATGTATCTACAGTGTACACTTATAGTCACACTATATGGACCACCTCTACCGGTTACCATACGCTACAGCGCACAACTGCCCTCTGCGCGAAATAATAAGGACGTATTTTCAATTCGCACACATACCAAATACGCCCTTATGTTTTTAGTCTCAACACGTCCGTATAGCGTGTGCGCCTATATTCAAACTGTACAGAAGCTACTGGGGTTAGATAGATGGACCAGGAGGCGACAGAGGGAGCAAAGTTAGGGAAGGAAAGGGATAGAGCGAGAGGTCGAGGCGAGTTTGCCCCCAAGTGGAGGAACTCTCTCGCACGTCCACCCCAAGAATGGAGGGCGAGAGAGGTAGAGAAACTAGCGAATGAAAGACAGCGAGGACACAGTGTCCTCCCCCTTTTCCTAGCTGGCATCAACGTGGAAGGAGCGAGTGACGGAGATAACTTGGGGATGTCGCGAAAAGACAAAGACGAAGTAACCGTTAGCGGAAATTGTATGTGTGTGTTTTTGTGTGTGTCGATGTGGGAGTGTTAGGGAAGCTTAGAAGCGAGAAACGGGGGATGGAATAAGTCGGATAGAGAGAAGACGGTGGGAGAGAGGAGGAAAACTGTGCGGTACCGGACTGAGGCGATGTTATGGGAAGCGTAGCTAGGTGGAGAGGAGCCGGAGAGTTCTCAGGGAACTAGGGAGATCCTCTCGTCGTCGTAGCTTGTGCGCGCGGGTTATCTCGCTTCGCTCCACACCATCGTATTCAAAATACGTCAATACCGCACAGAATTCGGTGGTGTCGTGTGCCGGCGAGCGAGGTGTGTGCGCGCGGGAGCCGAAGGTTGGCGTAAGGTGGCCTCAGGGCGAGAACGAGAGAGATGAAAATGAAGGGAAGAAGTGGATCCGGATTGTACTATAGCTGTGGAATCTGAACATGTTCACTTCTAGATACTTCTACTCTATATAGACACGTAGATAGTTCAGTATAGTAGGGCAATGCGGGGCGACGGGGTCTTCTTTTTACAATAGAGATGGGGGATGGAAGTAATGATTAGAAAAGCATTAAATATCGATGATGTAAAATTACAAACCAACATTGTTCATTGGTAATCGACGTGGAACATTCGACAAATTCAGCTTTCGTGTCATCTGTAAATATAAAAAAATACTTGCGATCGATGCGGTAACTTTGTTATGGATATTTGGGAATTAAATATAATAAAAGTTCAATTCTGTCGTATATCTGCTTAACATAGGGGAGTTGGTAATTGAAATCGCTATATCTTTTATCATGGTGATAAAAAAATCAACGGGATATTCCACGGGATATGGCAAAAAATATATTGATCAAACGGAAACGGTGGTCCCGCTGGAATGTTACCGTCGATTAATAAACTCAGACCCTCGAAATGACTACGCGGGGGTTGCAAGAAAACAAAACGATTGGTCGTATCACCCGATTGACCATATCACCCTGAATTACTCTATGTGTATTAGGTATTAGATATATAACGTTAGACACGTGGATAGTTCGGCCAGCGATGTCAAAAGCACCCTTCGCGTGTTCGTAACATAGATGGGAAGACTCGTGAGATATCCCGTCCACAATAGAAACGGTGGAAGCGGTAGGCGATTCGTAACGCGAAGGAGTTCGTCGCTCCCGGATTCTATGCTCCTATTTACCTTTATTTAAGCTTTGTTTTGTTTTTTTTTTTGCAAATTTACGAGAATATCGGAAATATCTATCGACGTAATCAGATCGAATTGTGTTATAGAGAGTGGAATGATTATAGCCACGAGAATTTCGCACATGAGCAATTAAACTTCTTATCCCAACTTTGAAAGTTAATTTTGCAAGTGTGTCAGTGTGACAGTGGACGCGGACGTTCGCGTCTAAAAACTGGAAGGGTGCGACTGTAGCGAGAAAAAGCGAAGCGACAAGACTCGAACTTGGCACCTGACGGATAGGATAAAATTTGCATGCCTAGTCCCTAAAGTATTAAAGTATTCAGTACCGAAAGAGAAAGGAACGAGGTAAAAGTGAAGCGGGAGAGAGTAAACCGAAGTTTCGCGTTTGCCTCATCCCAGTTTTGGACGGAATCGCACGGACGAACGACCGTCGCCCCCGCGCTCTTCGTGCCCATCTATTTTCAATAACGCGGGAATCCGTCGTGGCCGTGGCAGTGGCTAAGCCTGAATATTTCAACGGGGTCTCCGGTAATGATCTCCGAGCCGGCAGCCCGCAGCCAGTAGCGATAGATATAACACAGCGAGAATGGAATAGCGAGCGCGTTGATGCTGCGAGCTCGAAGGGGTGCAACCACCCCGGAATCGCGAGTTTCACCGAACCGGGGGGAAGGAAAGGGGCGGTGTGTGAGAACCATTGGATCACGGGGACGAGGCTCCGAGATACGCACGTTTTGAACACGCCGCCCCGTTGAGCGCCGATGGAATACACGCGATCCAAGCGGTCCCCGACGTTGATCGCGCGAGGAATTGCGAGAACCCGTCACTCCCGGTATTTCAGACAGGATTTCCAGAGGGTACGTAGCCGGGGGTGGCTGTTCCAGCCGTCTCAGGAGATCGATCAATGAAGTTTCGCGTCCTCGATGAACATTCTCCGTTTCTAAATCAAACTTCAAAATATACCATTTGTTGCCAAAAAAAAAAAAAATTTGACCATTCTGACCGTTGCAAAGATTTGAGCTCGTATAACAGATGAATTTTGCAAGATTCAATAATTTTTTTTAGTAATTAGGAATCTCTCATTTCAAAAAAATTTGTTTCAATTGCGAACAAATTTTGCAAGTATCAACAATTTTTTTTATAGTAAAAAGCATGAAATTCTGGTTTAAAAAACAGTGAATATTGGCCGGTGCAGAAACTTGGGTTCCACTAACAGATCAATTTTTCAAATATCTGTAAGTTTTTGAATTGTAATTTTAATACAATGATAAAATTGTGTCAAAAGGAATCTTCTGTTTGTCGTAATAAAAAAAAATGACGGAGATTCGATTCGCAATGTTGAAAAAAAAAAATGTTGCACGGTAGAAGAATAGTGAATGATGCAATTTCATAAAAGCAGTCCATTAGATATTCAATTTTGAGTTTCGTGAGAACGACTCTGCCGGACGTTAAACATTAAAATGATCGAGAAGTTGTCCACGTCTCACGGAGTGTCGGGCGCGAGTCGTATGAACACGTCTCGTTCGCAGTGTCGACGAGAAATAATACTTGACGAAAAAGAGTAGCGTAATGGCCCGAAGGCAAGAGAAAGACGGGGGAGAGGGGGACAGAGAGAAATGAATAATTTGGCGAACGCGCGAAGGTATATACACGGGGTCGGTATACTGCGCTAAACTCAACCCTCCCATCTTTTTCGGGAGAAGACGAAATTGTCTTGCGGCTTCGCTTCCTCGTGGATCAGGATGTCTTAAGGACCTCGGTGTGTTTGTCCGAGACAAAGAAAGCGTTCATTAAGGAAACGCATTAGCGGCAAGCTTCTTCTTCTTCTTCTTCTTCGTTTTCACATCATCCTTCCACTCTTTCTTCGTTCATCTCTCGTGGCTCAACTTCCTCTCGGCGTGTCTTATTCTTCGCAGATATATTTTTCTCCTTCTCCCGCTCGTTCTCTTTCATCTCTGCCACGATCTTTCTTTCGGCTCTACCTCTTTTGTCTTCTTGTTTTACGTCGCCTCGACTCACTCTTCGTGGAATGCGTCTGCGAATCGCGCTTACCAAGTTTCTCGGAGAATTATTAGATTGCTAATGTTTTTATACTTTTGGAAAAATATTATGATTATATTTCTTAAATCTTTTCGTTGCAAACATCCGAGCTTTTTAGTATCAATTTATTGTTTTTTTAATCTGCTGCGTTTCTGCTGCGTTCTTCTTCGATGCAATTTTTATCCGATATGTTTCTTTAGCGAAGGACAATGTAAGATCGCGAACGAACATCATCACACCGAATTTCTTGTTCTTCTTTTCATACTTCTTCTTCTTCGACTTATATAAGTATCACCATCGGACGCGGTCCGACAAGCGCTGTGCACGGAGCTGACCCTCGCATCAACCTCGAGCACTCGAGAGGCAGAGGCCCTTCTCGATCCTCTCCTCTGTCCAGGCGAATGGTGCACGATCTTCGTGCCCCGTTGTCTCGATCGCCATAATTTGCTACCTCCGCGCTCGCAAGCACGAGCCGAAGAAGTACGCTATAGTTCTGTCTCTATGGTTCAGCACGCTGTGGCCGTCACGGACTCTCTTCATCCGGTCGTCTACCGTCGAACGTCCAAGAAAACGGCTTGTAGCCAAGATTCGCGACGAAGACGAGCGAACTGATGACCCCGGACGACATGGCTATCGCACGTTATTATTTCCAGCCAACTTTTTCTTCATCCTTTTTTTTTTTTATAAAATTATTTATTTAATACAACGTCCATGAAGTATTTGCCTGAAGAACCATATAAATTCGTGTCGGATAAACCACCGAGTAATGTCTGTGTGAACCTTCTCGTATTATTCAAAAATTCATTGACGACATTAAAAGATTTTTTTTTTTTTTAAGAGAATACAAATTTTATACGCACGTAAAAAAGGTACAAACATTTATTATTCACAAACGCTCACAATTTTTTTTCATTGATAATTTTACAAACTTTTTCGTTAACTTTGCAAATATTTTTCATAATATTACCAAGAAAACGTTTGTTAAAATTACGAACATTTTTTACGTGAGTTTATGTATTGAAAAGTGGTATTAACGGAGATTAATCTGTTACGGGATTAGCAGCGAAAAAAATCCGCGAGAGGCTATGGTATCGGATCATCTTAATTCGAGTATTTTGCTTACCGAATTATATACAATGTCCAATGTGGGATGAGGCTAACTTTCGCGAAGGAATAATCAATATATCGACTGCTAACGAAACCCGAAGGGGAAGGAGGAGATGAAAGAGAAGATCGTAAGTATAGATTCACGAAGGATGGTACATACTATAGGGTTGCATAGTATACGAACGTGACGTTTTATTACCTTAACAAGCAGTTATCTCTGTATAACGAGAGATAAGATCGTCGTTGAGAAGTACGTATCGACGAGGGCACAATCCCGATGTTGATGCCGAGCGCAACTATACTATAATCTGCACGATCTGCTCGGATAGCATAGACCTCTTTGCTGCTTGCTGATATACAGTTTTATGAAAGCATTTTTTTTTTTCATTTTCTAAGATTATTCCTTATGATAAATGGAAAATTTGTCATTGGCAATTCCCGATTAACGCAAAATATACTTTAAAATACATGGTAACTGCAGAAAACGCAAAAAAAAAAGACTTTTTCCTTTTCGATCAATTGTGGAATTAATAATCGATCAGGTAATCTCACATATTATCTAACGCTGTTAATTTTTTTAAAAGTCTGTTTCTTACGATTTCCGACTATAATTTCATAAAGTTTCGTCATAAATGTAAAAAAAAAGGGGGAAAATAACGAGGCATTCGCCTCTTTAAATTGAACTAACATTGCGCTGTATTAAAAACAAATTTAGACGATTGCGGGATACACACTGATTGGTAAACGATAAATTGGACTTGTAACAAGACCAAGAATCTTCGATCGCGACAACGACAACGAGCAAACTCTCTCCAGTAGGTAATACTTATTGGTACACGATAAGTACTATTATGTATAGGTATGTGAACGCGAGGGGCGCCTCTCGCCCCACGATGAACACGATCCCCGGGCCCACCACCGTGCATCACTCTTTCCCTGCCTTTCCCTCCCTGCTTCTCGAATCTCTCCCCCTCTTCCCCATCGAATGGCGTGTAATTTACGAGCTCGATGTGGCCAGCGCGAGCGGCTTATCGGCCGATTCCGATCGGTCGAACGATTCGCGGCCTGCTCTCGCCTCACCGATGCAAAGCAAAAAGCACTCGTGATCGGGAGGTCGTTACTCGACCGAGTAATGAGAGAATATCGCGCCCGGGCGCGCGGGGGAGTTTGAACGTCGGAGGTAAGAGAAAGAGTCGAGAATTGAGAAAGCGATATCGAGAGAAATATGAAATAAAGTCTGTAATATTACTATACAGCTTGTTACAGAATTTTGATTTTTCGAGTGTATCGAATCACTGAACTGAATATTTATAGTTTCTAATTTTATACAAAATTGTTATTTCTTTGAAATTTACTCGATGCCGCGGATACATACGCGCAGAAGTGTAGCAACGCTACAGACTTTCGGTAACGATATAATATTTATTATTTACAATTTTCTTTTTCTAAGCAAAGAAATATAAAATAGTGTGCTATAGCGCAAGGTGTTCCAAAAAACAATAAGAAAAAAAAAATTGTTAATAAAAAAAAAAAAAAATTGATGTCGAACTTCGAATTGACATCAACGATGAAAATTTGTCGATTCCGTGGTTTGCTTCAAACTCGAGTTTTTGCATCGTCCTGTAGGTATATCGCAAGTAGAGACTCTGTAACAACGGCGGCAAGATCATCCCAAGATTCTCTTACCCCGGTTCGGTCCGACCCGCCTGCACCAGATATCTCGTTATTATATTACTTATTAGACCGCCGCGAGAAAGGGGATCTTCGGTTCGCCATGCCTCGCGAAGCTTCGACGAAGGATTCACGGAAGGATACTTCGAGAGGGTCAGTCTCAAGCTTGGCGCGGAATAAATAAAAATCTGTGGAGGGGAAGGAAGAGGGAACTCGGACGATAACCCGGAACTGATGATGGACAGAGAAAGGATATCTTCTCGATGTCTCTCAATGGAATGATTGAGGAGTATTGCCGCGAGGAATAAGGAGAAACCGGAAGTTCGCGACGATAATGAATGAGCAAATAAGATCGATCGCGTCACTTCTTTACGCGTCTGTCTTTCTACCTTCTCAATTTTGTTTCTTCAAGAATTCCGATAAGCTTCAGAAATAAATTCCCCCAAAACGCGAAAAAAAAAAAATTAAATGATAAATTTCATAAAATGTTAATATCTGCGTCACGCACGAGAATGATATTAATTTTACAGCTGAAATATTCCATCATTTAAATCGTCCTTCCGGATACAATTAAATGAGCTCCAAAGCAAGAAGGTCGTGATCTCTGCGTCTGACTTCTTAATTTCAACATAAATATATTATATATATAAAAAAAGAACTGAAATCAGCTGATAGGTAATTATCGTCGATAACGTAATAAACAGCTTCGTTCTCTGACAAGATTCGTATAAAACCAGGAGATTGGCAAGGAGCGGCATAAAATAACGAAAAATTCGGACAAAACAAGCTAGAAAGAGATCCATCATTCCGTCGTCCTTCTTTTATTTTTGTCCGGAGCTCCGGATTCGGCTAATTACTTTATTTACAACGAGGAGAACCGGCGCGGGATCACCGATGGCCCGCGCGTTGCAACACACACCGGGCAACTCTCGGCTACATTGGCTAGTGGACCGCTTCTGCTCTTACAGTCAAGCAAAAACTTGTTCAGACATACAAGAGCGATTCTGTCTATAAATAAACCTGTTTCTGAATCGGAGTTAATTTATAACTCGGAATATCACGCATCACGGTAACGAGGAATAATGGCTATAAACAAACTTTATATTCCCTCGTTTAATACACGGCGAATATATTGCGAATTTTGTAAAGGATATATATTGCTTATAGGGCCTCTCCTCTGTATCACGTCGATTTACTGTTCCGCGTATTTATCCAATTAGCGCGAATGCAAACAAAGTCCAATAGATAGATATTTTTTAACGATGGAGACAATAAAAACGGCTGTTGTAAAGACAAAAAACAAAAATGAAGAAAAAAAAAAATGGTAAATTTCGATCGCCGTTGCGTGAGCGTTGACTTCGCTCCTCTGACGAATCTATTGCAACTCAGTGTTCTGCTACTCGTTGGCGCCGAATAATTGACCCTCCGGGTCACTGCGGTTCTCTTTCGGTTCGCCACGGATGTCTCTGTCAGTGGAAACCTTGCACTCGAACATCCTGCCACACAGGTACCGTTGCTTTCCGTCTTTCTCTTGACGCCGACACATATGTATATAGTAAATTCGGTGTTTTGTGTCTCCGCTCCCTTGGGATCCGTGAATTTCATCCAATTTCCTTTTCATATCTAAACCATCTGATTCTTTGGGTCGACTCTCTTACAACGGTAAATCTCGACAGATGCATCGTTCTTATATATCAGACACCGGCTTTCCTTTTTTTTTTAATTACACAATTGGAAGTTACATATAAATTACACCAGTTTTATATTTTAACAGTTTCTTTACTCGTCGGATTAGATGTGACATATTGCATATTGTTTCCTATCTGTACATATATATCATATGGCTATCACCTAATGGCGATTCAATTAAATCGATGATTTTCACTATATTGTAATTGTATTAATAAGTATCAAAATATGCCTTTATTTTTTTTATTTATACTGCGGTAAATATTTGCAAAAAATTCATTACACATCGAATATGCGTTCATACAGTACTCATAGAGCTGAAATATGGTTAAAAAATATGTATAAGTTAAAGAAGCAAAAAAAATTACTTATAATAAATATTTTTATCGACGTTATAAACAAAACAAAGCAAAGAAATCGGTAAATTTGGAGACAAATTCGTTCGCAAGAATTAGCCAGATTTTTCCAAATCTCAACTATAATTATGTAGAACGCATGGAAAGAAAAAAAATTGTAATTTATGCTAATCGACGCAAAGGGCGTATCAGTTTTTCTCGTTTGCCGGACATTTTTCGAAGATGACAGAGTAGTTGCGATCCATATCTGTCAGCAGCAAAGAATCGCCGAAAGAGCGTCACTTTTTCGGGAAAACCGACGGGAAAACATAATTCCAACGGTCGTAGACTTTCCGTCATTATCTCGTAGCGCCAGAAGAACCGATCACCCGTGGTTACGTTTTTCCCGAAACTTTGGGAACTGCGAGTAAATGTAAGAGACTTGGACCACGCCTACGTTGTTCATATTTCGTGCACGAAACATCAGAGGTGCGCGATCGCTCCTCCGTCTCGCCAGTAGGAACCGCTCGCGTCCGAGAATTTTTATTTTTCGTCTCGATGCGCGCGCGCGCGCGTCTCTATGCTCTTGGACCATACGTTACAGAAACACGAAGTAATTAAGTTCGAATATGGTAGACGGGTTTCTCTCGAAGCGCGCGACGATTGTCGGCATTCTTTCTTCCCTGAAGAACGGGGAAAATGCGGATCACCCGAAATGAGGCAAAAAATGTAACCAATAAAAAAATATATATTTTATTTCACGCCGTGCGACAAAGCCGTTTTCTCGCACTCGTGAAATAAAATGTTGTATGATACCCTTTTACAACGATATTCTCGCAAAGAATCGACACAAATGATCTTGCAGATAAATAGATCATTTCGACTCGTTGCCGCTTGTCTCTTGACCCGCATTACCCTATTCGCCATTGCGCACAGCTGAGATAGACAAAATTCCGACAAATTTTTTTTGTTCTGTTTAGCCGCACGCAACAGTTCTAGTGAACGAAAATAAACGAAGGAGAATTGTTGAGGGTGGAGCAAACTCGGACACGGCTCGCACCGACGACTGACGTTGATTGACGGCCGACTGACGTTTCCAATTATTATGAATACCCGAAAAATTAACGATTTTTTTATGTCCGTGCGATTCGTACCTCTCGCGTATACGTCAAAATTTTTATATTTTCTGTGTTACATCTTCGAAGAGTATAGCCGTCACGATGATATACATACACAGACCCCATCGCAATGCTATGCTGCCTTATGCCATAGAGAATCATCTTTTTTTTTTCTATGTATAATCAACCACAACGGATTAAATGCTTGGAAATAAAATTCGACTTTTCGTGGAGGCGGGAACGGGTTTGGTTCGGAGCAAATATGCTCATCTATTCTCGTATGCGTCGACGCGGTGATACGGGAAACCATCGTATCTTACTTCGCCTTTAATTTTCCTTCGTTGTCCAAGAATGAAGATTCGTTACAGTTTTCTTTTGTTTAGCGTACTTTTTTTTTACCTATGAAATACATAAGCTTGAAAGCCTCGAGAGTCCGCGAAAGCGCCGGTAGGATGAGCTTTCACGACTACTAGAGCTCAGTATATTTCTTCTATTGTCTAGCGGCCAGAGTTTCCTATTGTTTCATGAATTTATCGCTTCACGGGAAGTTTCGGCTAGAGAAACGCGGGCGCCCGAACGCGCGGGGTTGCTTTCATCTTGGAAGGAAAGAGAGATAGATAGAAGTGTACCACCTCTGTCCCTCCACAATCTTCTTTCCTCTTTCGCGTTCTCATTCTCGCTCCCTCGCTCGTCGGGCCACTAGAGCAGCGCTATCCAACGGCCAAGCGCCACAGCAGAGGGACGATAATTACTACTTCACCAAATTATTTATGCCCGATATAAATCAAGTGAAAGCTTAATTGCTTTCCTCGAATCCGATAATGCTTTGCGTGTACGCGATTTCACGTTTTCCATAGAGCTCACGGTGTACGAGACGCGCGGGCGGAGAAAAAGAAAATTATTTCGCCGGTGAACGAATGGATAGCTTTCGGAGAGCCATCCCTTTACCAACGTTTGGACTCGAATGAATTAAAAAATGAAAATTATATTTCTGACTTTTTACAATGTCGAATTTTGGGAAAGTCGTTTTTGGATTTTTTTATTTTTTATTAACTCACTGTTGGAACGCAAGCTTTTTATTAAAAACCATTCATTTTTTTCCGTCAGTCGATGGAACTGTCACGATCTTAAAGTTGCTGGTAAGCTAAGGATAAACGTGAGAAACAAGCGCAGTTCGTGAGCTTCGCGATCGATCATAATTACTGTGGTTGCATTTTACAAGCGTAACGCACGCGAGAAACGCATATCTCGCAATAACGCTGTAGCAGTTCGTTCGAGTGTATCGGAAAGTTCGAGTCGTACAAAAACATATCGTTTGAGAATCTCTTGCAGTAAGCATATCGGATCCATTCCAATTTCAGTTATTAATAAGAATTTCATACTATCTCCCGAAGGTGTATAATCATTGCTCGTAAAGATGACTCGTTCGAGGGATCGCGTATATATCTGTGTATCAGTTCGGTCTCTTCGTCTTCCCACCGCACAAACGGACGCATTTCCAGATGGGCAATTATCCGCCTGCTTGACCGCATCTATTTACGTTCCATCGTATCAATACGAGAAATCGCGATTGTTCTTCCCTCTTTTTTTATGTCGTGTTTTCAATTTTTTCCTAAACTTGAAAAGAAGGATTAAGAGTTTTCTCGAGCGAATTATCGGTGTGACAGAGTGACGGAGAAATATAGAGGCAGTTTGGGAAAGAGAAAAAAAAAGAAAAAAAAAAACAGAGAAAGAGTGATGAGCAGCAGCCCCGAAGTGCCGAGAACGAGCGATCCTACGCAAAGGTAGAAAGGGAAGGTTTGGCAACAGGTTTCACCCCCTCGGAAGAGCTGCCGGCAGCTCTTTCGTTCGTCTCTTCGAGTTCCCTCTCTCGGCTAAGAACTTTTCCGAAAACGTCGGGTTTTTCACCTTTTCTCGATGTATATATATGTGTGTGTATGTGTGTATATCGTAGAGCCGCCAACGCAGAACGCACACAGACTACAAACTCTAACGAACGAGTGTGCACCTTTGATGGCTCGACCACAAGATCCTCGATGGAGTGGCTACGATATATATACTCTAGGCACCACTCTCTGTGTTTGCTGACGAGTGTTTTGCGGGAAACCGGTTTTCTTTCTTTCCCTCCGCTATAAGTTTGAAAATTACGAAGCTGCTTAAACGTATCTCTTTCCCACGCTTATACGAGTGTGCGTCATAACCAACGCTTGATCGCGTCTACTTTCGAGCGAAAAGTTATTATTTCTTTGAACCGACGAGTATTCTCGATTTAGATACGCGAGAATTGATCGTCATAAAAAAAATTAACGACACGATTTGTGTCACTAAATACGAAGCAACGAATTGACGAAAATAATTTTTTCCAGAGTAGACCTTTTTTCCGGCAAATATGATTATTAGTGATTATTAATTGGAAGCTTCGAACAATCGTACGCATTGTGCACCCTTTGTTACCCTCGAGTAGGCTACGAGTTCGAACAGTAAGAAGAACGAATGGAGTGAAGAATGAAAATAAAAAAACTAGGAAAAAAACGAAAAAGTAAAAAAAATCGACCCTCGCACGTCGTGGAAGCCTCCCTTACAAGGTCGTAACTCAGCTACTTTAGAAGACACGGGGCGAGTTTCTTGGGCGAGGCGCGCCATTAGAGTCTCTTCAGAAAAATAAATCTTCGCTTCCAGGAATTTCTACTCTTTTCGGGGAGGAAGAGGCAGGGGTGGGGGAGGCTAAAGGCGCGGACGCTCGCGCGTTACCACCGTTGCCCGAAAACAAGCCGGAGTAAGTGCCGGACCTCGGCTTCCACCCCCGTTCATGAGACTCAACGTGGACTCGTCGGAGAGACGGAGGGGGGGGGGGGATGGCTAAACTACCCCTCCACTTAGTCTTCTCTTCGTATACCTGTGCATTCTTCTTCTCTGCTTCTTTACCGGAGAAAATATAGTTAATGATAATTATCTATGCAAAAATTTGTATACGACGATTTCATCGAAGGATTCAACCCTTTAATGATCAATAGAAAGGCGATAATATTCTGTCTTTCAATTGCCGAGCAAAGCCCGAAGAAAGAATATTCTCGCATATACAATTCTTGAAGAGACAATCATATCGAAGAAATAATCGATATCGAGTTCCAATTTTTTTTCAAAATAACAAATCTTATTATTTAATGGGAAAATTTCGTTCCGATGAACGTCAAAGCATTAAATTTTACTCTATCGAATCACTATCCTTGTTTTGTCGCCAGTTCTTTTTTTCTTACGGGCAATATAGCTTTGTCCACTCAACCGGACTGGACCGAAGAATTTACGTTAAATTTTACGAAAATTCGTGCATCAGCGAGGGCGCGCTAGCAACTCTGTACGGGGTTGTTAGCCCGGTCGTATATTTTACGCTGGGGAAATTTATGCCGAGCATAACCGTCCAACAATGACTAAGCCTCCGTAGCCGAGAGGTTGCAGCGAGTAAAAAAAGCAACGAAATCTATATATATAAATATACATCTATACATTATAACGATTTCGTGACGACGCAGGTGTTTGCCCGAGAGAACGCATCTCAGATCGGACGAGGTAATCGTCGAGAACGAACGAATAGCGTGATCTAGGGATCGTTTTTTCGAAAGATCATTACTTTCGCTTCGTATCGAAAAAAAAATCTTCTTTTTTTTACCGATTAAAAACATTTTTTCACCGACTAGCGGATAGCGAGTTGGTGGGCGTCAATTTTTTTTCGCTTCACTGTAATCGCGAATCTTACGAGTTCCTCTTATTGTTGCAACGTTCTGTCGCCCGTGAATAGAGCATAGAAGCTGTCCGGACAATCGCGAGCATTGTCGTGCCTCCGTATAGTAATACAGTGTGTCGAGAGCGAACGTGCATCAGAGCAGACTGTGAGAAAAACTCGACGCACCGTCGCGTTGCACGAAGAATAATATTTACTTCCGGTCCTCGCGACGAGAACTGCACATAAGGTTTTTGTAACTCATTCTTTGTAATCGGAGATTCGGACGTTGTACATATACTTGTTGCCCCCCCCCCCCCCTCCTGAACGATAGTTTGGCTGCGCGTCGTTCTCGCGATAGAAATAAATGGAAATAGAGAGAAAAAAAAGAAGAAAGATGAATGAGAAAGAGACAGAGTGAGAGCGATCGAAAAAGGGAGTGCGCGCCGAGGAGTTTCCAATATCTCGGCGCGGTCTTCATTCAACACGAAGCTGCAACTCTTTCGTCCTTTCATCGGGAACACCCGCCGCCAGCTAAACCGCCCTCCCGTGTTCCGGGAGTGTGAAGAAACGAAAAAAAAAAAATTACAGGTTGCTCTCTCGACTCACGTGAGGTGAAAAAAGAAAAAAGAATTACACGTTGCTTTTAATGCGATTTGCGGAGAATCCCGTACGACTCAAAGTGTTCGCGTGTGTGTATGTGCACGCAAACTGGTACTTGCGACGAATTACGAATCAATGAGCTTTTCCACGTGGCCTTCGTACAAGAGCTCCGAGGGGTGCAAGGGGATCGTTCAGAGGCGTTGTGGTTATTGTGTCGCAATTTTTACACTGCCTCACCACATGTCTACAAACCAAAGGTGTGGCTTGTCAATACTTTCGTTAGAGAATTTAAAAAAAGGGTAAATGGTTGGAACACCCCCCCCCCCCCCCCCCCTCCCCCCATTCTCGCTGGAAAATAATGTTCCATTTTTTTTTAAATAAAATTCGGTGAGTTTCAATGTAAAAGAAAACCCATTTCATTCTCTTGTTTACACTGCTACTACTTGGCTACAAAATGACATATTTTTTTCGCTTAACGTAGACGAATCGGTATAAAAATTTGATCTGAAAATAATACGTAATACTGATTAACACTCCTTATTTGTCAAATTATTTGTAATAATTTTAAATCGTTATTTTTTTTTTCGTTTTTTTTTTATTTGTATTTAGCTGCGTGCTGTATCTCAACTCCGATACGATAATCTTTGTAGAGTTCAGTTGGGAACACGTGTGTCCCGCGCCGCGATTTCTTAGTGAAGACGAAGTACAGTTGTATACAACAGCGGGTAGTACAATAATACGCGTAATATAGCGTATACGGTAACGGCCGGGTCTCTCATTCCGAATGCGGCGCATCGAGACTCTCCGCGACCACGTGTTGTTTTTGGGCGAACGTTTTTAGAAACGCCAGTATACGGAAGATGAGAAGAACTATAGCGCTTAAAGCGGTAAGAAGAAGAGAGGAGGATGCCGACCGAAGATGAAAGATCCACGCCGAGAGAAAGAAGAAGAAGAACTCGCGCGCGCGCTCCTTCACAGACGGCGAAGAAAGAAGAAGACGAAGAAGAAGCGGCGTCGGACGAGCTGGTGGGACCTTGGGTCCCCCCTGTGCACCTATACAAATAGGACCATCCGCTGAAAAGCAAATATTTTGTTGTGATGCAAGAATTCACAACATTTAATGGACCGCCATTGTCGAACCTCCGCCACCGAAATTTTCTTACTTTCACTTCACCACTGGTCAATCAACCGACGAGGCTTTCTCATACAAAAAAATTACACATAATCCTTCGCAATGGCAAAGTAACAAACAAAATAATAGTTTGAAGTAAAAAAAAATTGAAAAGAAAAAATGTCGAACCCGTGGATAATGGCATTTTTTTTATTTATTTTCACTTGGCTCATATGATTTTTGATTATTTTACGAGTTTTTTTATTTTCACAAAACTATTTAAACTACTTGGCGACATTTTTTACCTTTTTTGCAAAAAAATGTTTTTTTATTTTTTTACAATATACGATAAATTATTGGAAGAGATCAAGATATACTTCTGTTCTTTGAAATGCTCGATTTCTCCAGTCACTAACTTTCAAACCTTTTTGTATAGTAACAAAAAATAGAAAAAAAAATCGGAAGAAATTCATAGAGGCACTTAGTTTCTTTGTTGTCGCATGAAAAAAAATTGATTACCAATATCCATATTGGTATTATGGCTAAAATAACGCAACGCGGTTTGCTCTCGACTAAAAATCCACCCGTGCGTAAAGAATTAATAACGAGACAACGATTTCTCGACGAAATGAGATAAAACGAAGGAAAAAAATGCATCCAATGTATCGAATAAAAACTGATAGATCCATATATTTATCATCCGTTCGTATTTACGGCTCAGTGAGCTCAGGGAATATGGCTCGTCGACTCGCAAATGTATTTGTCGAAACATGAAAATCTCTTCTGTCGCAGTTGCTTTATCGAATGTCACGTGTCTGACGCTCCCATACTATAGTAGCTGTATTAGCGGTAACCTACTTATATCCACTCGCGTTCAGTAAAATGGATCAAAAATGTCTGTACAAGAAATTTTTCTCGTAACGCATTTCCGAGAGATTCAACAAGACCACCTTTATTTCACTCGAATCCTCGGGATCGAGCGCTCTTTGCGCTCTTTCACGCTATCGCCATCTCTTCTTCTCTCGTTCGTCTTTCTGCTCCATATCTCTTTTTCTTCATCGTAACGTCCCGCGGAGACAACAATGGCGTAGCGGTGTGTGCAACACTCGACAATGGAGTTTCGCCGGAGCAGCAAAATTCGGCTGTAGTTCGGTATAGACTCGTAGCTATACCGGTGATGGAAACCACCCGCGTCGTGGCGCCGGAACATTGTCGAAATCTTAGCTAGAAGCTCATTGTCAGTTTCGTTTTTTTTCCAAGTCCACCGTGTGTACATCGACACACGATAAATGTTTCACCGCGTGACGTCCGTTTCTCTTCGCCAAAATATATCGTAAAAAAAACAACAACGATGTCGCGAGAATAATGAAGAATATCACAGTCGCGCAGCGAGGAAGAAAAATATCGATATAACTAAAGACAGAAAGAGTGCGGTCCCCCCGTCGTGGTTCCTCTCGCGCCTCGTGATTTCTCTCCTTCGCTATTCCCGCAGTTTCCGTCGCCTCTTCACCGAGAGCCCCGGTTCTGCGCGCGGCCCAGTGCGCACGAGAACAGGTTATACAAAAACCAAGAATGCAAAAGGAACCACGATGAGCTACACGCTCTCTGCACCGCGCGCACACTAACACTATACTGAGTTATACATTATATAAACTACTACACGAAACCATACACGCGAGAACAAAAGATCAAATTTATCCTCGAATATTACAAACGAGCGTATATTTCACAATGTTGTTATTATTATTTTTTTTTTTTGTAACCAATTAATCAATAAAGCGTATATCGATGTAGAATTTTTACGTCGATGTTGCTGGATTTTTTTCGTCTGTAACAGATAACGTGCAATATCTCTGTAGATAGTTGTTTGGCAAGTGTTAGAAATAAATTCTCCGTCGAACACCCCGAAACTCACCGGGCGTAACGCAGATATATAGTATACTAAACCGAACGAGCCGGTTAACTCCATTCCGGAGTTGAACAATAAAAAAAAAATGCACCACGCGAGTGCTCGTGGAGGATTCTTCGATGTTGCGGAACGTTCCTTCTCGAATTCGTGGCCAATTTCTTGGAAAATTCGGTTAGATGACGGTATTCGATATGCACGCGTGCGAAATGCATCGCGAGGAATTCGCGGCGCTGTTGGTGTATATGTGTGCAGTAGCGAGAGATATAGATGAGAAAAGAGAGTGAGAGAGGAATCGCCTGCACGAATATTCATTAGTAGACCACCGGTTTGAAGGCGATTTAATTACGGGGGCCACTCGTCTACCGTTAATTAATTTGGTTGATAGTTCGCCCGTGATTAAGCCCCGGCGCTCGCGATGTAGCAGATTTCGCTTCGGTTAACTATATTCACCTGCGGAATTGATCGTAGTAACGTGAATTCTATACAGGCTGAAGACTCATCTGTAGTAGTAAAGGACATTGTAGTATGCGAAGATTCTTCAATACCCTGAGGCTTACGATCCGTATCCTACGGATCGTAAATGCCATTTTCATGATTTTAGATCAGAATCGTTGGCCAATATGATGCGATGGGAATACAAAAAGAAACAATAATATATACAACCAATACTATTGTACATACGATACGACTGATAAAAGAAATAGCGAGCTTCAACTTACGATTTTTTTACGAGTCTTTTTAATGAGGATGTTTACATAATTACGTTTTTTTAATGTGAAACGGATTTTGTAGCAAAAATTTAGAAGACTCTAAACTACGACATTTTTAGTACTCGATGCCAGATCTGCGATTAATTTATCCTGTACACGGAAAAAAATATGCTTGAATCAATTGACATTTAAGGAAGTTCTGTCGCTTCCCGTTCATTTCGCATACGTGTGAGACAAATGAGAGAAAATTACAAATACTTCTCGATGGTATAAAAATCTGAAGAAATTCATGCATATCAAAGATTAATTTTTCATAATAATAATTCCAAAATGTTATTAACAAATTGATGAAAAAATTAATTGGTCAACAAATTTCCCGGAAAACCAACTTTTTTTTTAATGAAAATGATTCGTTCATTTTTCTGAATACGTATGAATTTTTTCAGATTTTTCAATTTGCTTTGAATTTTGTGATTTTTCACACATTTTTTCCATGTAAAAAAAAAATTCAAAGCAAATTGAAAAATCTTGATGAAATATTTAACTTGATCGCAGTCTTTCAACGACTTAAAATATTGAATGATTACTTTAACCAAAAAAGTATTGATTCAATTAAATGCCTTTCAATCGTATGGATGCAATTGATTCAAGCCATTTTTTTTCTCCGTGTATCCGAAAAAAATGTCTTTGCGTACAGAGAAGATTCACACGGTACTTAATATTCGCCTAGGCAAACGAGAATTAACTTAGAGACATACAGAAGAAGGCAGTAAAAATCTCGGGAGTAAAGATCTTTATCGTAAATGAGAACGAGCGATCGCCACGGAACTGACTCATCGGGATGGAACTTGCGTACGCGTACGATGAAATCTCCGGCTACGTTCGCTCTACCTATCTCGTTCTTCTCCCCGCATGTCCTTTTCCTCTTTGTGCCTTTGCACCCCCGCGCCCTTTGCCTCGAGCAGCACTGGTATGAAAATAAGAAAAATGGAAAAACGCTTGAAGGTGCCGCTTACCCGGGAGCCATATTATGTGTTCGATCAAAGAGGGGAGAATAGAAAAAAAAGAAAAACAGAGAGAGGACCAAGGAGCACGCGAGTACACGTGAACATGTGGGACAATGCCTGTCACCTCATTCACGTCAAGGGCTTCAGCTATGACGAACACGACGGCACGACGACGACTACGAACTTCACGGGGATCCCGTGGAACCCACCAAGAGGATCAAATTGCATCGACTTCTTTTTAACACCATTGTAGCGACCCCTTGCGCTCGCTCTCCCTAACACGTTAAACACCCGCGGCACCGTACAATGTTATACTCCTTTTTCTGTACTTCACAACCCTTTCAATCGAGAAATCCTACCGATCAACAAGCTACGTATCTTTTAATCCTTCGTTGAAAATTGAACATTGCACGCACTCTCTCTTGAAATCCTAAAATTGAAACGGTGATGGGAAAAAATTGTATTTTTATGACCGATGAAATGGATTTCAAGAAACTTGATTTTCTAGAAATATTTCTCGATGCTTCAGGAATTTATCAATTGAAGTTCTTCGTTTTACTTTTCTCGTGAAATTATAAATGTAAAAATTTTATCTTTTTTAGTGTTTTTCTCACAGCATATTTAAGTCAAGTTTTGGCATTACTAAAGCGCGCCATATATATATGACTCGACGAATTCTCGTCTCGGTGCTGCAGAATCTCGGATGAAAATTTTCTGCACAATGAAGCCCTCAAGAGAGAGAATCCGAAGTTCTACGTGATTCTATTATTGTGCTAACGAAAAGTTTCTCTCGTTTTCATCCGCTCCCCCTCTCCTCCCCTTCGAGCGCGTAATGCTTCCATTCATGCAAACGGGGATTTCCGTCTTTGGCGTTGAATCTCTCGGAAATTCTCGAGTTTATACAAGCAGAGCAGTGCGCCGAATCGCGGAAACTCCGAATGAAATATTCGCCAGCTATAGGCATTACGACAACCATCGGGGATGGCAATCTTTCTTTCTTTTTCTTTCGGTTTATTTCCAAGAGAGAAACACGGCTCGTCCAGCGGCTTGTCAAAAATGTGCACTCAGAGGGCGGAGAAGCTATGCTGACGTTCCACGAACGCCTATTCATCACGTTCGAGTTGCAATTCTCTATTTCTTCTTTTTTTCTTTCTTTCTTTCTTTTCTATCGTTTCTTCCCCGTTGCCGGCCATTCTCTCTGTCTGCCAAAGCAAACACCGCGAATTCTTCAATCAGCGTCGATTCAAATTTCGAGTCCCTCGCGAGGGCCGCCTGATACTTTTCGCAGCGGCGGGATTACTCCTCCTTCACCGCCCGATGCATATAACTGTGCGCACCTATACCTTTGCGATGTGGAGTTTGGTACGTCGTAGAGTCCGGACTCGACGGCCGCTCGGAGCCGGTCCATTAATAAAGACATCGATACGCACGCCGAGAGCGCTGCTATGCCAAGATCGCGAGACGCGAATATCCCGACGCACTATCGAGTTACTGGCCAGTTTCTGCGGAGCTCGCAGACGTCGACGCTGGGCGGTCCGACCTCTCCAGAGAATTCGATATTGTTGCAACGAGTTGGCAAAGTCCATTTTTTTTAACTTTACGAAACATAAATTTTGTACCATATCGCCTTTTAACCGCATTTATCTATACTTTTTTAAAAAGATTTTAGGTGTTGCGAATCGTTGAGACTCACAGGGAGAATCATATGAAATGTAAATTTATAAGTCAGATCGAAAATATATTTTAAAAAAATAATAACTTTTCGTTAATCATGATGCTGATCTGTTGATTATTGTTTAATTTTTTAATTGATGCATTGCGAAAAACGAATATTCATTTTAGCAATTAATACAAATGGTCATTACTGATTTGTAATTGACTTTTATAGAACGTTTTTTTCCCAGTTCAATGAAATTGGTTCCCGTCCCAATCTTCTCAGTCGAATTACAATTGTTATGCAAATAATGAACACAACAAAGTCAAATTCGCTCAAGTAAAACTAAAGAAGAATGCTGCGTTGTTTCAATCAATTATTGAATCCAATTCTTTTTATTTCAAAACAAAATAAAAAACTGAAAAAAAAAAATGAAAGCAGACCAGCGAAAGAGCGTGAATAAAAGTAAGAGGAGTAGGTGTGTATATAGTCCAATACGAATTCGTGGAAGAGGTGTATAGCGTACGAAGAGATGTGGGCGATCCGTTGGCACGATACGCGTTCATGGGTCCCGCGTGTGTATAGAGAACAATAATTATTGTTCTCACGAAGGAACGTTCACTGGCTTCGTGAGTCCGTTCCTTGTTGAGCGTCTGCATCCCCACCCCCGTCGTCGCTGTTATCCACAGGCGCAAGCCGAAAATTTCACGTCGCGTATAACGTCGCGATTCTCGCGCGGAATATACATATATCTTCCGCCTCTTTTTGTGGAAAGATGAGGAAGAATAATGGAATGAGGGAAAAAAAGGAAAGAAATTGAATAGAGAGAGTGAGAGCGAGTTGGATACACCGAATTCCATCGAGCGGCGTTCGTACATACAAGAGCGTCGTGAGTCTCGTGCGATCGGTATAACCCATTCCTCCACCTCCCACCTCTATCGCACGATGCTTCTCTATCTCTTTCTTTCAATCTCTCTCCCCCGCGCCCTCCGTCCGGGTACAACATCGCATATACAGAGACTGAGGGCAGTCCAAAAAGTACAAAAGACAACCGTCGTATTCGCGCGCGCTGCGCTTCGGCCAAACTGGTTTTCAACGTCTCCTCTGAGTCACCGTCTATAATGACGAACATCGCGGGGAACTCGCGCGCGGTGGTGGCACCCATCGACATAGCGCAGCCCAACTGGACAGGAAAGCAATTCGCATCGCTGACCAACTCCAAGATACTCGTTTGCCCCGATGTTCGATCATCCGTTGTATATACCGCCGGTGGAAACTTATCGCAAACTGAAAACGAAAGTCTACGCTAGAAACTAAACGATTTCCGGTTCAACCGGAATTCCGACGATGGTGAAACTTTCGTTGCGCTGATCGTTTCGCAAAACTTCTCGCTGATAATCAATTTTTCGATAAGTCTCAATTTGAATGTTCGCCTCTTAACATGCAGCTTAGTTTAATCCTTTCAATAGTACTTACACTTTTTTTTTTCTTCAAATTGTCAATTTGATTGGTATGGAAAATATATTTATTTTATCGCCCCGGTAACCAAGTCCTCTTTACAATCTGCAAGGTTTTGTTGCAGTTGCAAAACTTTTTGAACAGTCTGTGGAATTTTCTGATATCTAATTTCGTTGACAATTATTTTTTAAATACATATATAAAATCATTGTTTATATTCATAGTGTTTATATCAAACACTATGAAATATTATTTATTTTTTAAGACTTAATAAGATGAAGATAACGCTATGTAGTGTTTAATTATTTTAACCAAAAAAGAAAAAAATTCATCGATAGCCGATTTGGAAATTGTATAATAAAAAAATTTCTTTACGATGAGCCGATAACGAGAGAATAACGAGAAATTCTCGTGATTTTGTCTGCGTAGTCGATGTTGAAAATTTAGTATTTCACTCGACGAACCCTAAACGCCGGCGCTGCCGATTTGGGAGGACAAGAGGTAAGCGGGGAGAGAACGAACGAAAAATCCTAATCCCTGATCGTGGGAGTGAGCGTCGCAAGAGGAAGAAGTTCCGTTATGTTCCCGCAACCCTTATGTTTAGATCCTTTTCTCTATAGGCACTGTACAACCGCTGCCTTTGGATCTCTCTGTTTCTGGCATCGCTTCAGGGGTCCCTTGTGCACGTCATTCGTCTACCTTGACGCCGTGTACATGGTACAACAACACCGTACGACCCGTGCACAATCGAGAAGAACATCGACCGTTCGTCTCGTTTAACCCATCGAGAAACTTGAAATTTACGATCCTCAAGAACACCGGGCCATTTAACTAAACCTTCGAATAATTCAATCAAGATATAGGACTTTTCACTCGGTGCATTTGCGGAAAGAATGAGGAAAATCGTAAAATATTCGATATGCCTTTCAGTTTAGAGCGCTCAATAACCCCAAATCCGTAGAGATGGACATCGCTCTTTAACTTAAAACCAACATTTTCTTGTTTATTTATTCGATAATTCATTCATATTGTCGACTTTATCTTCGATGAAATTCAATATCTATAATGCAATGTTTGCACATTATGTCGTATACACGATAGAAAAATTGTATAAAATAATTAGTAATCAAAAGTTAATGCAGATTGAATCATAATAAAGGGTGTCCACTTTTGGTCTTCGTAAATTGAATTTACTGTTGTACCGAAATTCAATGCATCAGTCCGTTTTACCGAATCTCGTGGGATACACATTGTTTTTTTTTTTTTTTTTTTGTGTTGATTGTAAGTTACGTCGACACATCCAATCGAACGCCCGTGTGATCCGTGGGACGTGTAGCAGGTCGTCCGGCGACACCTCGTTCCAAAATCCTCGAACACACCACAATGTTTCTCGGTTGGCGTGGTTTCGCTCCCCAGTCCTCCAGGTAGACCTCTTTCGGAACCTCTTCTTCTTCTTCTGCTTCCTGTCCTTATTCCTCTTCCTCCTCTTCCTGCTACTATACTACGATTATACTACGTCCGATGAAGGTGCAGGAACTATAACCGTTCCGAAGGAGGCACACCTCGTCGGTATCCTCATCCTGCATAGCACCCCAGCAGGTAGCCCAGGAATTTTATTGCGACAGGTTGCATCTCGTTGGTCTGTCGACCCCGCACCTGCGACCCACGGTAAACGTCTCGTTTCTTTTCGTCTCGTTTTGCCGTCAGAAAGTTTCCAGCCTGTCAATGACCTGATGTTCACATGGACATCGCACAACCGCCCAAGACGAACAAATTCTCGTGTTGTGATGCTTTGACATGAGATTAAAATGTAAATTTGATTCTAGAAGACGACACGTGGGTCTAGTAGCAGCGCCCTTAGGTTCTAAATCTTGTCATTCTTTCTCTGTGCTGACATTGTTCTCCCGTAACGAATTCACTATCAACAAGCTAAAAAATACTCATTTCAGACATAGTAAATTGTTGACAAAGTTAGTATGACAGTAAAAGATATGTTTGGTCTTCCAGAATTAATTGAGCTCACAGTTTCGGCAATGAAAGTCTGTCAATTATTTGTTAAAAAATTATCGTCAGAAGTAATCATCATTTCCGATTGGTATATAGCCAGGTATAAGCCCTCCCATTGAATTGCCAGGTAGCATATGGATATAGCTAAAGATACGGCAAGACTCCCGTTGTTTACGGGCGAAGAGGAGAAAAATTGACGTAGCCGTGTGTTGGCTCTCTTGTTCTCGGAATTGAATCAAACAAGTGTGTTACACCACCCCCTCGCGAGTGAGTGTAATATATCTACTCCAAGTCTCGGACGACGGTGGGACGTCGAGACGGATAGCTTCGGCTTCGCGTCCAGGATATAACAAATCCCTTCGCAACGAATTTCACCGGTGCACTCGGTCCGACTTCACATAGTTTTTTTCATTCGCGATTCCCTGCGGCTTTCAAAACAATCGGACAATTTTATTATCTTTGGCAAATTTTCGTATCAACAGATGAATAAACAATAAGGTGGACAAATAAATTTGGAAAAACGAAAATAGATTGTAAAAAATAGACATAGTAAAAGAGGAATGACAACGTAATGGAGTAGAGTTCGGATATAGTTATAATAGCATGAAACATAATCCTCGGGATGAATCCAACAAGTCGTAGCGAGGAGATGATGCACGGGGTAGAAGGTGCGAGTGAGAAAAAACCATCGAAAGGGAATGAGGTGAAGGAAGATGAGACAGGCGAGGGTTCGTGGCAAACCCGAAATGCACGAGCACCACGAGGAAGAAGCGAACAGGCTACCTTTCTCTCTCTCTCTCACCACGCTAAAAAGGAACTCGATTTTCTGGGGGTTGAGCGAGAAAGAAAGAGAATGGATGCTCGTCGGCGCCTCCCCGATCATTCTTCAGTCTAGCGCAACGACTCGACGCATTTCTTTGCCGTCCGTGAAGACGTTAAAATTGCTTTAATGGCCGACAGAAGTGGAAATTCAAACCGTCAGGTATTCCTACCTTTGCCGACCATCCCTGCACACTCGTTGGATCAATGTTTTTTTTTTCATTTATTCATTTTTTAATTTAATTTTTCATTCTTGAACCATGAGGGGCGATAGTTCTGTCGCTTCAGTTGGACTGAAATATGTGAAATGACTTGCGGTGTTAAAAAAAAAGGATGAATTATTCATTAAAAAAATTGTTAATGATGAATTAATAACAACAAAAGGTTAATACTTGTGGTATTTTTAGTTTTATCATCATTCGTCGTTCGACTTTGTTTATTATGAAAATAATTATGAAATTTGTGAAGTTGGGGGTTCGAATGGAGAGCCACTGACTACATGATTATCCCAAGACCGTCGTCATTATATCTACATCGTGAAGATACACTGCACGAGGGATAAGCCATTATCTTGTTTACGTCACGAGAAGCGACTTCGTTCCCCGTTCCGTAGTCTCGTCGGTGCAATTCAGAAAATCACTTAGAAATAATAATAAGTGATGTGATCGTGGGGAAAAGATGTTCGTGTAGGCAACATGAAGGCATCGTGCGCGACAATAGCCGAAGTACGTACGTGCATCGATGGTCAACGATCCCGGATTATCGGACACAAATTAAAAATAAAATGAAAATAACAACATCTCGTGGCAGTATATCAAAAAAAAGTTGTCGGCTTTGTTGTAGTTGTATTTCAAGGATTATTCAAAATGACTATATTGTGGCTAATTTATATTGCCCGTGAATTTAACAATTTTTTCATACAATCAGCATGATTTCTTTCTCTTTGCAAATTACTCAAATAGCTCAAAGTTGAAGCTTATGGAGTTCCATGATTCGAAACTTCGATACGTCGAGTTATTTTTCAGCTATTTTTGCTTCAATATAAAACGTAGTCTGCGTAATGCACTAGTCAGCGAAAACGATGACCGAGAAGTTGACGAACAAAAAGACTTAAACCAAAGCTATACGATGAGCCGACAGAGTCCACTCTCGTTTTCGGAGCAAAAGAGAAGTGACAGAAAAAGACCTTCTGCCGACCTATAAGTGGGTCAACTTTGTCGCTTTCTATTAAAGAAACCGAAGCGTCGGGAGGGCGTAGTAGAAGCAAAGGATTCAGCCTCTGCGCATTCGGCAACAAGCGACAACGAACAGACGGACAAAAAAGCCGCCTCAGCAGCACATATCCCACCGACTTTTTCTATCCCTCCATTAGCCGTGAAGCGCCCCTGATGCTTCTGTCAGCACGGAGGGATCTAACTTTAGGAAAGGTCAGACGAACATGAGTGCGAATGATAAGCCTTTCGCTTTCCGTTGCTTGAGTTGTACACTGCTGCTGCAGCGTGGCGGTATTCATGACAACCTGTCGCGTGATTAGATTATATTATTCATATAACCGTCCCAAACTACGCTGCAGATTAAAATTGAAATCTTCGATTGAAAAATAAGAATTTCAATGGGGAGCATATAAAAAACATTGACTAAAAAAAATAAATACCTTTCTAAGACTTCACATACGACACGGTGAATTTCGACGAGTTTATCCTAAAACGAATTTTAGACGTTCCTCCATCTTCTAATATTTCGTTATTTTTTTTCTCCAGTGGCGCGTGTCGTAGTGAAGGTTATTCATAATTTTGTTGCAATACTCGAATAATGTCAGTTACATATGAGCTATAGACGCTTTGTACGATGATACTTCGTACATTTCACGAGAGTATAAAAAAACTGTAAGTTCGTACAGTAATCGGCTGAGGGGTTTGGGAATCATGGTTTTCTGTTCTTTTTTTCATCTCCCGGTGTCCTCCCCACCGTGGAGCGCAGAAATCTCAGCGGGACGGTACAAGCGAAAGCACTTAATACCAATTCATTTTTTCGTCGTTCCTCACCGAAATCCTTCCTCTCCCCTTCGACAAATCCGCGACTAATCGAATCGAAGGCCGATCGGAGAGTGGAAGTGGATGCGAGTTCGGCGCACAGAAAGTCTCCAAGACGATTCGAGAAGGACTCACATCCGACCTGTGGGAGTTCGAGCTGCAGAACTCGGCAAATCCCGATCAGTAGCTTCACCATATCAGCTGCATCATTATTTGTACAAATATTCCCTTGGAGTTATACTCTGGAAATTTGTCTCTTCAACATTTAGCTGTTTCCTTGCGGTTCTTACCGATATGACGAAATACTGAAGTTGCTTTAAAAGAAATGTCCGATATCTTGGCGCGATGACGAAACAAAGTTTGGCATACGGCAATCCCACTAATGCGTGACCTACGCTAGTAACGTGTGGTAAAATCCCTGTGATTAGCGATTTTTATGCACCCGCTGTAGCGGAAATCCCTCCACTCACGGGGGCTATTCATGAACTGGTATCTGATTCCTATGCCGTTTGATATTCACTTTGATTAACATGCTAGTTAAAACGAACTATGCAACGTTTTTAAGCCTTATTGGTTGTCCGCTTCGTCTCGTTTCAACATGAATTTACTAATCCATGCAACCTTCGGTCGACGAACAAATGGAGGGTTAAAAAAAGGCGATGTTAACATTGGACCTTCTGGAGTGAGAGCATCCGAGGCGTCAAAGATAGCAGTTACGCCACCGATGCTTTCGGCATCTCTCGAGAAGAGATACACTTTTTGTGGGTTTCTAGGCCGCTAAGAAGCGAATGAATGAACGCGGCCCTCTGTAATTCATTCATGCTTCAAAAGAGGGTATAGCTGCTACCCACTACGAGAATCACCCAGCAGCAGTTTCTTCGCGGCTCTTCCATTCCTTCCTCCATCTTCATGGAGGAAGGGCGACGTGAGAAGACTCGAGAGAAAGAGAGAGAGTGAGAGTTTCGAGAAAGAGAGAGAATGAGCAAACGAGAGACCCTCATCTCGGGACTGCCGTGGAAGATCCTTCCTTGTAAACTCGGCTCGCGCTCCGTTATATTTTGTTTGTCCGCTTCCGAGAGAGGAGAAACCCTCGGGGTTCCCGCCTCCCCGCGATTCTCTACGAGCTTTCGCGCTTCGAGCCTCAACCCTCCCGGGCCGACGACGGGAAATCACACTTACTTAGGAGAGGTAGAGGACCGTGGAATTTAGGTCAAATTATACTATCTATAACCTATGTTTTGTATAGATACAACTTGTTGACTTTTCGAACAACGCGCTCATCGCTCAATCTCTGTCTCCTTTCGATTTTCCATGTATAGCAATTTTTTCAAATTTCACCGTAAAACTTTGGAAAAGCCATTGTATCCTCTTTTCATGTATGCTTTGGTTACCATAGGAGATCGTGTTTGGAAATGGGACATAAGGTTTTTATGATTTCAACGACTTTTTTTCTTTGAGATTTGATCTTCTCGGACGACAGTCCAGCATCATCCAAACGCTAAAAATACATTTCTGTGAAATTTCGAGGAGCGTCAATAGAGCAAAAGTTTGCGTTTTTCTTGCGCGAGCAAAGAATGAGGACCCATCTTGAAGGGGGAAGGAAAATAAAAATAGAGAGAGGGAACGGCGAGTGGTGTTATCGGCGTGGAATCACGTCGGCTCCTTGCAGAACCGGGACGAGAGTCGGGGGGTGTCTTCGTATGGCTTGGCAGCGCAGTCTCGAGAACTGCATTCCAACGGATTCTCAGGCTATGGCCAATCGTAAGAGCCCGTAAGGACTTCACAACCAACCGAATCTGTGGTCCAGCAGCCTTTCAAGAGACGTCGAGAGTTATTTCACTCTTTTTGTTAGCCTTGTTCTCACCTCTTTTCGAGGGCTTCGGCGACAATCGAGGTGCCCAACTGTGCACTTCGCATTAGCGGATTTTGTCGATAACTGCAGAAGGTGATAATGGTTCGTTAGGACGAAAAAAAAAATCATTCGAACAGAAGATTATGATAAAGGTATCTCTAGAATTGGGTTGCAGTTCAAATGACATTCGTTCAGCGGAAATTTAGTTAATCAAAGTATTATCACAGCTCAGTAAAAAATATATTCTGTAACTGTTACGAAATATTGTTGTCAACGATATCATAATTATTATTTGATGAACATTAATTCAAATTGTATCTTGATTCTCGTCTCTGGAGGGTGTGCGACGTTTGTCCGGTTACTAGTGTCCGAATTGCGCCAATTGACATACAATTATTCGAAGACTCCCGTCAGTGCTCTGCGACGAAGGTCTGCACATCGTTCGCAGCACAATAGACCCGGGCCACACAGGAAGCCTTTTATCACCGCTTATTTAGCTTCATTAGAATTTTTTTTTATTAATAATTTTCGCTAATTGCCGTTTGGGGAATTAATTGTGGCGAACGTCTGGGAACGTTGCTCCTTGAGGACTTTCGAGACGAGACGCGCTGATTGCGCACTAATAGCGAATCATTTGTACGTCATTCCGACTCCCACGTTGTTAATTATATCGAGATATAGATTAATCTATAATTGCCCCCAACGCTCAAGAAACAGATAGCAATCGTATATTGTTATCGACGATTGCGTTTTTTTTACCAAAATACTACAATTTTACAATGTCGAACAATTGAACGATGCGAGATCCTCTCGATTCATCCCAGAAGCGGCTATATCATTGGAGGAAAATCTTAACGTAGAACAATGATCTTGCTTTCGAACGCCGGAGAGACTGTTCACAGCAGCTTGTCGTCCTTGATCGCGAACGATTCCACCGGACTCTCGCTACAGTGTTTCTTCTTTCAGCAACGTATTTTCAACGAATAAACTGAACATTATTTAAACCCTATTTTTCTGGCTTCGCAACTTCAACCCCGCAATCAATTAACCTGGCAGATGGATAGTTTTTTAATTATACAGTCGAATATTACAATATACATTTGTTATAAGAGTTATCTTCTCTTTTATAATAGTCTCAGCAGGAGTTAATACATATTTCAAGCATTTCTTGCATATTGTTTTTTTTTTTTTTTTTTTTTTTTTTTTTCTTATCGTATTGCACAAGATTTATATTGAAGGTCAACGTCAACAAAGATAAAATTTTGACCACAGATTAGTATCGGATATCGGTCCATAATTGAGGCGGTAAAAGACGCGTTCGTATAGAGTCGAGCCGCGCTAGATGAGAAAATATATACAAGCCACAGCAAGAAAGATTCTCTCGCACACCGCGGCCAGAAATACGGTGAGACATTATCCGGGCGAACGAGTGAACCACGCACATCCAAAATTATATTCTCATCAACGGTAAACGCGTTCGCGCGCGCGAACGTGCGCCGGGGGAAGAGGGAAGGGGAGGGGTGAGATATTAATTGAGTGGAAATTGTTTCGTGCAGATATGATGATGGATTTTGCACGTCCTTTATCTTGAGGAAGGTGCTCGATATAGCGGCATCAAGCTGGAATCAATTTAACTCGAGACACGAGTTGCGATAGTAATAAACTCTTGACGAGAATCGACAGACAAATTTTATCTATCAATATCATTTTTAATTAGTTATATACACACATGAAAACGAAAAAGGGATGCATTTTTTATTATTTCAAATGCAATTAACGGCATGTCGAATGGGCCGTTCGATCTTTTGCGCAACGGCATGTGAAAAGCTACGATGTCACGAACCGCAGAGATTCTCCCGAATTAAACTGTAGATAGAGAACATCTAAAACACAGCATAACAGCCAATTAGCTGTACGACTTAGTCCAACTAGTTTTTTCGTCTACGCCCCTGGAATTCTCGCGGCTTCCCTTCCACGATCTTCTCTCACCATTAGACTTCATCCTCGTTACTCCCCCGGTTCGTTTCTTCGCTCGGACTCTTCTCATTCATTCGTTTCAATATCTATTTTCAGTGGTCGAAAAATCCGGTCCGATGTATCTGTGGCGTGGAGTCTATTCGTAAAAAACAATAAAAGAAAAAGAAATAAAACAACAAAACAAGACTACTAGAGTCTCGTTCGTTTCGCGTTCGTTTCGCGAGACACTCCAGACCGTCTCATCGGGTTCGGCGGATATACACAGAGAGCAAGCAAGAGAGAGAGAAAGCGAGAGACGAAAAGATCGCAGAATCGCGAGAGCGCGGGACTATGGGATCGGTCTAACAAGCGAGGCCCTGTGAATTCCGAGCGGTCCCACCGCATAATCAAATTATTCTTAGAAGCCATGTTGGCGGAACATGTGCTCGATCTCTCGACCCCACCGTGGTGACGTCAATCTTGCGAAAAAGTGAGAATCCAACAGTCTTACATTCGTAATGAACTGTAGTACATAGTCGACATAGTCGATGTGATGCGCGAACGTGTCTCACCGGAAGTAGAGCTTATGTAGGAGAGAGATATGATTCGAGCCGATTATTTAATGAGTCTTAAAGGTCAAATGGAAAGCCGAATTTAAATATCTTGAGTCATGACGGGAAGACGGGAGATGTTGTTGGAATGGCAAGAAGTCGATGTACATCCGGTCGCAGGCTTTTGAGCTTTTACGACGCAAGAAAACGACGATAATCAATCAAAAAAAAGAAAAAAAAAGCCTTTGAGGCCTTTGAAAAAAAAAGTCAAGTCCTCGCAGGCTATGTTCAGTCCGAGACGAGTCATTGCATTTGTATTCCCATTTCTTTAACTATAATATAAAAACTGAGTATTTTAACTTCATTGTATAATTTGTATGTTGTAAAAAGCGTTTCTCGCAGAACGCCATGTTTGGGTCATTTATCATCAACGCAATGCTATGCGCTGACGAAGTAGTAACACGGTAAAAATTTATTACGAGTTTAATCGAAAAAATGCATCGGATGCAAATGCAGGTAAATGTAAAAACAGACTCGGTGATCGCTAAAGTTGCAAAGAAAATGGTTTCGTAAAATGATTGAAAAAAAATTGTTGACAACAAGCAAACGAGCGCTCGTGAAATACTTTACTATCGAATTTATCGTATCCTCGTCGTCATTTAAACGCAACAATCAGTCGAAAAAGCGAAGTCAAAAATGAATGAGAGAAACAGAATAACCACAATAGAGAGGAAGGTATGCAGAGTGAACCAAGCAATAGGTCAGGTTGAGATTTGTGAGCATTAGGTGTTCGGCCATAAAGATATCAAAGTTAATAATGTGCAGTACTGGTAGAAAAAGACCAGAAGCAAGGAGCAAATTAAAAATGTTCTTTTTCGTAATAGCGTGCGTATATAAAGCTCGTTTTTCGGGGAGGTTTCGCGTGCGTAAAGTGCTCATTTTCCGAACGTCGTGCGTAAAGTAAACATAGTAAACGCACATTCCTTTCGGAAAGCTCGCACTTTGACTTCGCTCAATCTCCCCGAAGAAGACTCGCTTGACGTACCGCTATTACAAAAAATAGTACGTGTAACTCGTGTAGAAATGTTGTACTTTACGCATTTGTTCCACAATATAATCAATTCAAAATGCACAAAGTTGTTCTATAATATTTGCGCACCCCCTCAGAGAAGGTATCACGGATAATCATCAGCGTCGAAATTGGTGGTTGAAACGGCCATGAACCATTTTTCGTCCTTAAACGCAGCAACGATAGAGGTGGAAGTAGTGGAAGCGACGCAGGAACAACAGAATGGGGGGGGGGGGGGGGGGGGGAAGAGCGCATACAGCACAGACAAAATAAAAATTCGACGAGACGTTTCAAAAAGTGGGGGTATAGCGAACGAGAACTAAGCAAGTAGAGGAGGAAGAAAAGAAGAAGAAGAAGGCAAGAGAGAACTCTGCGGTGAAGCAACGAAACGAGTAGAGTCAAGTTCATCTCTCGTTCTTTCTGCACCGCGCCGGCCACCACGTCCTAGAGACGTTGTGGTGTTGTGTATAACTCTCGTTGTGCCCGCCACATCCACGTTCAGCAGGATAAAAGTGGACCGATATTTCTCCGCACTGCTTACGCTGCCCGCTGATGCTCGGCGCGAAAGGCCTAACGGCGGTTTTGTTCGCATCGCTAAAGCGAATGAGCGCGGCGCGCGCGATTTATTAGAGGAGTTAATTAATAGGCAACCGGGCTGTATCTATCTTATCCTCGGGATGACGCTTGATTTCGGCGAAATTGGTATTTAGATTTAGCCTCCCGTGTGCACCAGCGTTCCCATACTATATTCCACCTGACCACGTACCTTCCATGAGGAAATACGGATCATAATTTTTTCAACGTAACAGGCAAATTTTTAATTGAATCTTTCAAAAAAATATTATTTTGTTGACTTGTAGTTCAATGAAAAATGCTCTTCGCGCAGAGCGTCCTTAATAGCGAAACTTCAAAATCGAAAAATGATTTACGTGACAAAAAAAGTAGGACAGTAGACAAGACAGCAAGAGACATATATTCCTTGCATTCTATTTTTTGTAACTATCACATTTTGGAACAACACATTTCTTTCTTCTTCGTCTATGCAGCATCTTTATTGTTTCTCGTCGTTGTGGTCGCCGTAGTTTTCAGGTTTATGTCACGCGAGGTCAATTGTACGCTGCTACAATTGAGAGTAAAATCAAGAGCGACGTTTACACCGGGACAACATCCGTCCTCTCTATTAACGTGAATGCTCTTATTCGCGCAGCGTCTTTCATCCCTTCCGTTTTTCTCGTCGTCGTCCCGACAAACGTTTCCCTCACTGTCGTTCGCCGACGTGCTTCCGTCCGATTTGCGCTCCGACTGACCGTGGTATTTCATCGCAATTCTAATGGTGTGAGTCACTTCCGGACTCGGACTTCGGGAACTTCGTCTGACTTCGGTTTTCTCGCGAATGTTAATACGGAGATTCTCCGAAATTTCGGAACAGATGCAGTCCTTGAAACCCGACGGTCCGGCGGAATTCGCACGCATGGCATGCCTCGCCGGTCCTGAAATTTAATTCGTTCAACGCTTCATCGTTGTCGCTCGATCATTTTAGCGTATTTCCTCCGACATGTAACGCAAAAAGTACCGCGACGATTATAACACGAGATATCGCGAGATAATAGTGTTCATCGATACGAAGTTCAAGCAATTGGATGCCGGACAGGCGTTGATTATAATTGCGTGTTGCAGAATAATGATGTCGCTGTTTCTCACGTGATGTCATTGTGTGAATATAGCTGAAGAACCTATGATGCGTGCAATGTACTACATACACAGGTTTAGGAGTATTGCGTACTATTAGCCAGTTAAAGGTTCAACACATGCGCTTGCGCCTGACTACTCGCAACCCGAACGACTTTGGCGCAAAGTGTGCTGCGGCTTCTCGCGGACCTATGAACCGTAGACTCGTTTGTCTAATAATGGGTCTACTGTTGCCGGCATATTTTTACAGTTAAACATTTATGTATGCGCAATAATTGTGAGAGAAAATTGGTATTGAGGTCAACATCGCCTCTTACGAAGATCGGATTTTATTGAAGTGAATGTATTGAAAGTGGACGAAATTCTAGAATTATTGATACTGGATATTTAAAAGTTACACAGTAAATGGTGTAATTTAAATGTTCAGCTCGAAATCTATATCGAATTCACTAGAAGTAAACTATAAAAAAAATGTATTTTCGAAAATGCAGCAATAGCGATGTCGTTGAAAGTACAAAAATAAGTGCGATTTACGAGTAATTAAAAAAAATTTGTCATAGCAATCGGCAGGCCGAACTATGTACGATTTAGGGAAAACCGTGGCTTTCCGGAACACGGGGCAAGTTGGAACGCACGTTGTAAAATAATCAAAAATTTTACGTAGCCAGTACGGCACTCTACATTCGATAGGTTACATTTTAGATTTTTTTGCTGCGTATATTTCGATTTGTCGAGGTCCCTCCTACTGATGAATTTAAAGCGTGCACATAAAAGTGAAATAATGTACCTTCGACAATGTTTTTCGTGCATTCTTCGAGTGTAGCGAGATTTCCGTTGCACTCAGTGGTTTCGGCGCAGCGGTTGCGAGTCCCTCTACGACGATTTGTCCCTCTCGTGTTATCGTCGATTCCGCAAAAACGCACACCAACCGACTCCTTGTCCTTTTCACGTCCGACTTTCGAAACTTTATCCAAAAATTCGTCCAATATCACATCCTTGTCGGGATTGCTTCGTGGGGATTCAGTGGCGCCTCGGGAACGCGCGCTCGCCTGTGAGTCAATCAAAGGAATAGGCGATTCTGGAAGCTCCAGCGAAGTTATTGTCAGATAGGCAGGTCTTTCATTGCGAATCCTCTCCAGCCAAGATCTGTAACTGCGATAAAGGTAAAGGTAAAGGTAAAGGTAAAGGTAAAGGTGATAACTGTGGTTAATAAAAATGACTAATTACTAATAATTCCCATACATTTTGTTAACAAAAGTAATTCCCATTTTTTTTTAAAGAAAGGGTAAAATTCATGTCGCTAATTATGAATTTCGCGATTTTTATAATAATCATGAGTTTTTTGCATTCAAGTTAAGACAACAGACCGCAAGCTCGTCTGAGAAATGTGAAATATAAATGACACTGCGAGCTAATTAGTTATTTCGAAGATATTACGACACGTTTTCGCAGTGCGCAACACATTGTTCACTATCCATTACCGCGTTGCTCAGCTCGTTTCTCTGGGGCTCAGCTCGTTCGTGGAAGTACAAGAAAAAAAAAAAAAAACAAGAAAGAGATCGAATTCGTGCGAAGTAGAGTCGAGCGAGTGAGCGCCGGGCCATGGCCTTTTTTTTTCGAGATCGACAGGAGTAAAGAAACGAGCACGGTCTCGTCGTAAAACCCTTGAAGCTTCGGGCGCCTCTAACACCGAGAGCCACTGTGTTTCCTCTCGTTCTCCATTTCACATCTTTGTCTCGCCAACGAGTGGGTACCTTCGGGTAGGACTCGTGCCACAATGAAGTTAACAACACTTTTCACGTTCTTTGAAGCGGACGCGACTCAAGTGTCTGCGTGAGGAAAGACCGAAAGCGACATTCGGCTTGAAGCAGAGATTTTTTTTTTCGCTTGCTTTTTCAACGGCAAGGAGGACCAGCGTGCCGCGGATTATGATTGCAACACGAAGTCTTAGAAGCATTTCAGGAAGAAAGTGAGCAAAAATGAAAAAAAAAGAAGACATAAACAGACGACGGAGACGGTCTTTGAGATACGCGCCATTTCCGCGACGCGCTTTACTTACGAAACATTTTCCAAAATAAGTCAAAACATATAGATCGTCCAGACACAAAAAAAAGCTAACTGACATAGGTATTACGTAAGTTAACTCCGAGAATGTCATAAGAGTTTGGTACTACTTGTTCAGCCGTTTAAAAGTTTCAGTTCGGTAATGAGGTAGTGAAGAAATCTTATTGTGCAAAAAGTTCAGTAAAAATACTGCGATATTTATTTCCGTTCCGAATCATTAGTCGAGACGTAATGATCAAAGTTTTGAACTCGCGAAATGATGTGCGAAAACAAAATTCGTCGGAAGGATGTTCGGAGGACAGGATAGAATGAAATAAAAAAAAGTATAATAAGAGACGAAGAGAGATGGTCGGTGCTGATCGACTTCCATTCAGTTCTCCCACAGTCATTATAATCCGCTACGCATATATAGATATACACGTGATCCATAGGACACGCGAGGGGAGATCTCGTGATTTACACTCGACAGTTAATCGCCGGTTGCCTAAATAGTCGGAGGATTAATGAAAAAAAAAGACTAAAAAAATAAACACGAAAAGCGCGCTAAGAACTCCACAATTCAAACTATAATATAATAATTCACCATCGCGCTGTTCTTTTTACACCGGTTTTTGGTAAATTTAGCGTGAGACCGAAATTATATTTTCAGCGATATTCCGAGGGGAAGGGCATTACAAATTGTGATTTATAATCCGTATCGTGGGCGTATTTAAGAATAATTGTATATTAGGTAAAATATCCAGCTAACATTTTAGCCTACACTAGCGCTTCTTCACCTATGATATTCATTCTCGTCTCGGCATAATATGTTTTACGAGAATTATAGCTGTACGATAAAACCGACGAAGATTCAACAGTTTCTTCTTCAGAGTGGCGAGTAGACAACGTAAAGACAGAATCGCTTTTAGTGTACGAACTTGCGGTATGGTAAAAATCAAGTATATTGGAATTACCTCGAGGATCCTCGCCCTGGGCGTTCGTGAGCACTTCGCGGATGACAGATATGACGTGCCGGAGACGGCGACCTTGAATCCGTACAATCCCTCTCCCGCGGTGCGCTTCGCGGATCCTCTAGCGTGAGGCGCCGAATATAGAGACCCGGCACCTCCTCCACCAGGGGACGTCTCCTCCTGTAGCCAGCCACAGTGTCCGAAAGCCAGCCAGAGGCTCAGTTCTCCTTGGCGATTACTTAGTTTTCTTCGCAAAGCATTCGATTCTTTGCGATGTTCTTTTCGCAATCACGATTGTTCTATGATCAGACGTTGTCACTGGTAGCTGGAAGGTCAATTCGCTGCCTCATTTATTGTCAGAATCTTCTTCACTTTTCGGGCTATTTTCTCAGGTAACCTCGCAACAAGTCTTGCCAAACAATCTCGTCTTGGTTATTCGTTTTTAGCTCAATTTCCACCATCATGTACTCCATTTCGACAACTTCTCACGACGATGTTTTTAATCTAAATTCATTTTCCATTCAACGCCATCGGCAATGACTTCTGTTGGCATTTTCACGTTTTACACCACTCAGTTGACGTCTCGGTATGTTTTCTGTAATTTTTTTTTGCCACTGCAACTCGGTTCATTTTGTTATATTTTCCATATCAGACAGTTTTTCTTTTCGCGATTACGTCGAAAGATCGTTCACAGCGTTTACTGACGGAATATAACGGTCAGCTATTAATTTAAGTCGATTCAAATATGTCATGGTGATTTATCAGCGCACATAGTCAAAAATAGATATAGTGTTTTATACATTGTATACATTGTCTTTCATATCTCGCCGGAGTCAAGTTACTGGCGCCTCCAGGTTGGTGAATTGTCCTACTCGGGTCTTGTAGTATAGTAGATAGTAGCGCCGACTTGCCAGTTAGTCCCTCGAGTCTCCCTCGTTACTGTAGTAACTGTCGTGGCACAAGCTTCTAGTCGGCTGGCATGTTATGCTTCTAATCTACTGATTCAGAGCTCAGTGGCAGCGCCAGCGAGCTACCAGCGGGATAGGACTGAATGGTGGCAAGCGGCCAGTAGGTATGTCCGATGGAGGTCAGACGCTTCAACTCGTTTCCATCCAATCCACGGTCTCACGTTGAATGTTCCTCTGTCGGACCAACAAAATGTATCTATTTTTCATAATTAAAAACGCCTTTTTATAATAGAATTTTGTCAGTTATTTGACATTTACGCGTTTTTGCAACCATCTTTATCTTTACGCTGCTTTGTCCAGAAACATTTTTTTTTTGTTTATTTCAAGCGCAATTGCTACAACCGGATATGAGCAATAGATGTACAAGAGTCGTAGGAATGATACAAATACTATATGAATTTTTCTTCTTTTGTATTTATATTAGTAAAAATGTAATTTTTATAACGAATTAGTGACTATTGCAAATAGTTGCAAATAGTTTCAATAACTTTCATCAGATTGGTCGTTTCTCGGAGAAATATCAATTTTAACAAATTATTCCACTATTCATCGTTTCAATGATTTGCAAATTTCTTGCGTTCTCTCGTATTTTTCGTGTCTCTCGGATTCACGTGAACGAGGGTGGTGATGCGTGTATATTATCGACGTCCCGAGAGCTCAGCAAGATTTCTAGCAGAAGCAGCAATGTGTTTCGGACGTTTGGCAAACGAGAACCCGATACGGTAGAGCGCCGTGGCGCAGAAGCCTGCGGGGTACGAAACGTCGTTCGAGCGTTGCTTAACGGGCTGTTTTGAATTTTTATTCTCTCGTTGGGTGCTCCCACGTCGAGAGGTGTGGGATAGATTAGTTCTCCCTCACATCGTTGTCAGCTACTTGCCGCGGGGGCTGAGAGGAGTATATATCCTCGTCTGGGGCTCTCGCACACCTTGAAAAAAATAAAAATAAAAAAATTAAAACGAAAAGAAAAAAAGTGAATACACGAACTCTCTCGCTTCCCTCTGATTCACACGACCGTTGCTCCAAGAGCTCTCGGAATACATGGTAGACTGGGAGAGAGGGCAACTCGGACCGGATCAGCGGAGACCCACCGCGATGAATTGCGCGATGATAAATTGTTCAAACGATTTGTCGCCGATATTCAATTCCAATAACTCTACACTTCTTGCTTGTAGTTTTTAAATTTCAACACTCTGCTTCTCGATAATAAAATTGCACGAAAAACTCTTGAAAAAAAAAAAAAAAAATTACTGAACAGTAGTTTTTAAAATTTAATAAAATGAATAAACACAACAAAAAAAAATATCGCTTTCAAGCAACTGTTCGAGGTTTTAGCTGCGGAGAATTTGAAGGATAGAGAAAACAAAAAAGAATGAACCAAAGTTACTGTTACGCCTATCGGGCGAGTCGATCGAACTATCGAATTTCAAAGCGCTACCGATGTTTTTTCTTGAAACGACCATGATGGAAGCGAGGGGCCAACCGAGGTGGAAATTACACTTTAACAAATGGTCGGCGCGAGACGATCGGTCGAACGGCCCGAACAGAGCGATGATGTACGCAGGGTATATATTATCTATCTGCATCGACCGTGGGTAGATGTTCGAACGAGGATATTACGTTGGGCGTTGTTACGCGATGCACGTCATCGAATGACACTCGAGATTCGAGTCTACGCGACTCGCCAACCGGACGGATCAGGTCTTCGCGATCGAGTCGCGCAACTTTTAACGTCCTCGTTCGGAGGATTATATCGCGGTAAAAAAAAAAAAATACCGCATCCGCTAATGTCATCGTACCGTCCTTCAGAGTGCGCGGGTGTGATTGCGGATCTTCGTTGTTACTTACTGAGAGACGGAGAATAAATAAAAAGTCCAAAGAACAATGCATCTCGCGAAGATCGATGGACGAAAAAAAAAAAAGAAAAAAACAGAATTAACAGAAAAGTTAAAAAATAAAACAAGCGAATATCGGGAGGGGCGAAGAGGGCGGCAACGATGGAATTTCGCGGGGCGAGAGGGCATCAGTTCGCGGAATATGTTTACATTAACGTGAGGCCCGAACGAAATGAGAGAACTGCGAGGAAGAGAGAGAGGAAAAAAAAACAAAAAAAAATTGTACGACAGGACTGCAAAATGCTTAACGAGTTCTTGTACGCGCTTTGCTCCTTTTATCTTCTATGCGCGTGACGGCGTAACGGCAGTGTACGCCTCGGCACGTACTAGGATCGAGTGTCTGCGGCTGTGTTGAGCTATAACGTCGCTTGGCCTGGCTGAGGACGCTGCTTGCCGGTTAACCAACGATATACACAAACTTTTTTGGACCGGGTATATGCACAGCCGTGAACGAGGTTTGAATCTTTCCCTGGATGACAATGCGAGAGACGGAAAAAACACTGATAGTCTATTTTAAATTCGGATATCTTAAAAAATGGAAAATATTTCTACGGGATGGAAAAAGCAGTTCATAAACGAGCAAAGCGTGTTTATACATTATGTCAGAGTCTCGTAGACAAAAAAAGTTTGCTATGATTTTTTTTCCATGATTGCGAGGAAAAGTCTTTGCTATGATCTTTACAAGGAAAAATGTTTGCTATGATTTTTTTTCCGTGATTACAAGGTTCACGCAAACTGTTGGCAATGTAAATGATTCTCGAGTTCTTAGCACACATGAAGCAAATTAATATTTCGAAGAACGTTGGTTACTCGGAACGACATTGTATCGCATGTGGTTAATAAGAAGGCGGAAGTCATGTGCGTTTCGCGAATGACGGAATCGATCCGGTGCCCGCGTCACGACAACTTGACCGACAAGACGATGTTAACCCGAGTGAGAAGCAGAGATGATTGTGGGAAGCCGGAAACAGGTGAAATCGATGCAGAAAGACCTCGACCTCTGCTTAACGACGTGCTACACTATTTTGGACACATGTTCCACAGGAACAGTTCATACGAAAATGTACAGGTTTCCCCTTAACCCTTATTCGTCTAACGATCGGAAATTGTGTCTCGAATAAAATAAGCGCATAAATTGAACCGCGTGGATCATGTAAAACATCAAACGATTGACATTTCCGGTCAAAATTTGACTATGCAACGATTGTTCTATGGAAATAAAACAAAAGTTATTTACCTTTTTTTTTAAACATGAACGGCAATGTATTGTCGAGAATTAACCGCGTTATTTTATTTGATTTTTATTCCTAATATGAATACAACTTTTTTCCGTTTCACGAGTAAAACTTAACTTTAAGATATTTTTTTTATTACTTTTTATTATGAATCGAACAGTTTGAAGATCCCGAATCGACTAGCCGGACCATTTAGTGGGCCGTTATTCGAGCAAAAGTAGTAAATTTACTTAAATGAAAAAAAAAAAAAAAAAAAAAAACTTCTCCGAGCGCGAGGAATAATAGTACAGTTGTAGGCGGTGGTGAAGCATTTGCGAAACTGTTGTCGGTACAAAACGAGACAAAGAGGAGAAAGAAACGATTATACGCGGCGAAAAAAAGTGGCTGGATCTCGGTTCCTCGAAAATTCGTAAATCAGAATTCGATCGTCGAACCGCCGCGCCGACGGCTATATGTACGATAGTTGGTCGACCAAGGCGAGCCGATGATTCGTTACGACGAACCATCTCTATATCTTTCCCTCTCTGTCTCTCTCGTAGCCTGTAGAAATCGTCTGGTACCTATAATTTGATTCGGTATTCCGCGAATCCTGACGAACGATAATTGGCCAAATTGGCAATGCTGCCAATCAAACGTTAAAAATCACGGTCCTGAGGGGTGTATATACGAGGCACTCGGGGGGTCACCAATGGTAATAGTGGGAAGCTGTAGAAACAGAACGAATTCAACAAGGAAATTCATCGCCTGAATACATACCGTTTGTTCAAAGCGTTAGCTTTCGAAAAATAGTCGCGATACTTTAGTTAACCTTTGCTACACTGATTAAAAAAATGTATCCTTGTAATCAAAGACCACTTGTTCACTTGGAAATTATGTTTATTTAAGGCACCCAATATATATTAAATCTTGGAAATTTGTGGGAATTTTTGTTGAATTTAACTTAATTATTTTGGTAGCACAAAGCGGTCAAAAATTAAAAAAAAAAAAAATTGACTATACTCGCTCATTAAAATAATCTATATCGGCACGCCGCGGCGAGATAGTCGATAAGATGAATTTACTCAAGAGGCACGATGAAGCTCGCAGCTTCTCGCTCAGTCGTGCTATCCTCGTAACTCTCTCAGAGGGCCGAATAAATTTCCGAAAAAAGATTTCCGGGAATTGAAATAGCGAGGCGGGAGAGGAACGATCACAGAGTATAGTAGTGTAAGACAGTCAACTTGATGCCCCCGTCACGCAGCTAAAGACTGTGGCGAGCACCGCAGCCGGCGGCCTTTTCTGCCGCGCGTCCTCGCACCGCCGTCGCCTTCCGCTTCTCATCGTACCGGTATACCTATACCTATCGTATAGTATTATATTATTCTTTGGCTGATCTTTCTTCACCCGCACACAGACCGAACGGAACGGGTATGCCTTTATTTTTTGAAAATAATCGAGACGCCGCGTTGCGCAACCGCGATTTGTCTCGATAATGTATCGCGGTCTCCGTCTATCTTGTTTCGTTCGAAGAGCCAACCTTTGTTACGGTTTCGGTCGAGAGAGAAAGAGAGAGAGAGAGGGGGCAAGCTTGAGGCGCTTAATCGACTTTAATTTATTTAATCTCGACTGACGGCGCCAGCGGGAACCTTCGCTACAATACGCACGGATAAAACCAGTCCAACAGTTTTTTTTTTCATCATCCTATGCACGGCGTTCATAATCTATTTTTCCAATTACTTCGCTACAAACTATAAATGCAATTTATCAACAATTTGTTATTTCAGTTACAGAGTAAATTGGTTTCTAGATAATTTGTTTCTATTTACCTTGTCTTTTTCCGTGACATAACAATTAAGACGTAATTAAATAACGATTCGCATCGAAATTGCGATTTTGATCGGTAAAAAGAAATTGAACTTTGAACACCCGAGAATAAAGAAATTATCCCTCAATAGCAATTTTGATTAAAGTCAATTCAGGCGCGATTTTTTTTTTAATTCGTTTGTGCTTTCTAAAAACCGCGAGCTATTGCGATGAATCATCGTTGAACTTATCACTTTGTCGCGTATTTCATTCGTATCGTATTTCGGTGACTTGGAAAAACGTTCCTTGCGCCTCGAGTCACGACTGAACACGGACTGGCGTGCCGCGAGAAAGCACCCCCTGCTATTCATATCCGAACAGGCGAGTACAACTACCCTCGCGACGCCAGCATTATCGAATACCTACTGTTTCCACAGACTCGTAGATATACTTGCTGCGCCGATTTTCCATACTAAGATACGGCGATGGCAGAAAAAATTGGTCATTCGAAGTCGACGATAACATGAAATCGAAATGTATTCCATTTTTGATCTAATGCACTGAAAAAAATTATGAGTTGGGGAACCAGTAATTAGTTGAGCAAATTAATAGTCATTTGGTACGACCCGTTTTTTCTCGGGAAATAATTGTTCTAACCATTAGTTCTTCAAACTCATAATTTTTTTTTACTGTATCGATGAAAGCATTTCGTGATCAATATTCAAAGTAAAAACATATCCAAGTCCATATGTAGATATATCGGCAACTACTGGCATGCATTTCATTGTCGGTAAATTTATCTTGTTTTCTTTTTTGGTTTTTACGGGCACAGAAAACAATACTTTAAACAATTATAAATGCGTACGCAGAAGAAAAAGTTTTTTTACATCACGAGCGCAGAAAGTGGTGCTTTCCGTGACAGTTTTGCGGGGCGAAAGTGACCAATATCATGCCGCGGTAGAAATTTAGGTTCGCGCATACGCAGTACCCAAACGCATCACTTTCGTCCCTAGGGAAGTGCGCTTTAAAAACGCCCACGCGACGAAGGTAAGCGATTGCGCACTGCCCATGCCCTGATCTAACTTTTCAACGCGCCATGGGATTGACTGCTTTCACCTCGCGAAACTGCCATGGAAAGCACAAGTTTCCACGCGCCTGATGTAAAAACTCGTGTGTTTGCCGCACACTCGTTGCAATCATCCACTTTCGGCCCTTGTCACACAACATACTATTTGTAACTCGTGCATGGAAAACGGCGCATTTCATGACAGATTTGGAGGACGAAAGTGACTGATTGCTTGACAGTACAGTAAAGATAGGTTCGCGCATGCGCAGTTTGCGATTGCTTCACTTTAGTCCCTTGGAAGGAAAAATTATAACCTCACTCTTCGCTGTCCGTCTCGCAAAACTGCCATGAAAAGCGCCGGTTTCCCTGCACTCGTTGCAGGGAAACCGGCGGAATTGACAATTGCGACTCGTGTGATTGCTGCGATTGCGTGTGATTGCAAACCTCGCACTTGTCGCAATCGGAAAGATTTGGCCGTTGTGGCACAATATACTATTTAACAAATACGATATATATACTACATCGTATATTATGCTTCAATCAAGCACTCTTTTTTGTTACTCATCCAGCACTGCCTGGAAAATGATTACATCGCAGAATTCCTGGCGCCTTTAATAGCCCATATTAAATTAAACGCATCTACTGTTCCACTATCACGTCTGGAAAGGAGAAAAAAATATCATAAAATCAATATTTCTCATTTTTATTTATTTTACATTGACGGACAGTAATAATCACGCTGCAGTTAGCGTTGTCCTCCCTTACAAAGTATATAATCCACAAGAGTATACAGATGTATCAACGAAGAGTCCGCGTGTCTCCGATCATTAGAACCGGGGCTTGCAACTTACAACATCACGACAACTTTTCGTTGCCGTAAAAGAGTCTCAGCCTGGCGTACAGTGTATAAATATCTTTCCACCCCTTGCCAAATGTCAAAATGATAATAATTAGTGTTCCATCGCCACGATACACCATGCCTCAGCTCTGCGCCGGAGACGCGGAAATGCACGTCACGAAATTATGCTGCGCACGGAAACTTCGCTGATGCTGAGCTATATAATTTAACATAGGGGGGGGGGGGAGCGAAGACAAATTTACCGATGCGAGCGTGAGGACACGACGATAGAGCCACTGCTGGACGTTGGGACAAGAGGATAAAGAGAAAACTACAAGAAGACGAAAATTATTTTCTGTGGTTGACAACCATCGAGATACGTGCAAGTAATACATATTGTATATCCGGCAACAAAAAAAGTAACATTATATTCAGCGGTCGAGAGTAATTGCACAAAGTACAGACAAACATATACGTGACGTGTAATCACGTGAGTATCGAATGGAGCACGTAAATATGTGCGTTTTTTTGTTTTGTTTTGTTTTTTTTTTTCTTTTTGTGATATTCTCGGTAACGTTTTATCGAAACGATAGCAATTTATGTTGCGCCATTCTGCGGTAACGTCAATCATAACTGCACGTTTGCAGATACATTGTTACATCGTCTGAGAGAATAAAGCGAAGTATTCTTGATGTCTGAATTTTCTTCGGAATAATTGGGAAACGTTGACGGGGGCCTCGAGCGATCATTATTTTTTTCATAATAGAACATTCGATGTTCGTGCAACGTAAGTTACTGCAGATATTTTCTGGTAAAATCGATATAGCCTACTGTACATGATACTCTTACGCATACATATCGTATAACAATAATGCGAATAACAGCCGACCGGAACGTAATATAGTTCATGCCCGTTGGAAACTGCCACGGTTGGCGCGATAATTGCTCGAAAACTGGGCGCGAGTTATTACTTCTTTCTCGTCCATCACTCACCTCAAACTACTCGGAGCTTTCGCGTTTACCTGATTCTCGTTCGTGAGGAGGTTGGAAACGCTTGCTGCTCATTCTCCCTTCGACGATTCCAACGAGGCGCAAAGGGCGCAGCGCCTGGCACGAAGAGGCCCCGAGCCAGAAACACAACGAACGCTATATTCTCGTTCAAAACGCTCATCACAAAGCCAGATAAGAAAGTCTTGTGTCGAGTTACGGTGATAGAAGAGGGCAGTACTTCTTTTCCGCACAATTCTTTTCACTACAGCACCGATCCAATATATTCGTTTCTCCACAAACTCCATGTTACTGCACGCGTATTTTCCTTCACATTTTTAATGTTCATATGTGTTCTTCACGACATTTTGATTGTCGGGGAGAGTGGGTACAGTGAGCCACGGTGCACAGTGAGCCACTTGAAATTTCTCTTAGGTTTGAAGTTCATAAATAATAGTTTTTTTTTCTGGTAGACACTGAGGTAAATTGACATTCATCGAACGCGAAAGAAAACGGATGAGATCTTGTGAATAATTTTTTAAAAAATGGCTTTGGACCCTTAAAAAAAATGTTCGGCTCTTATGAAAAATGTAATATCTCACGTTACTTTCCGAATTAGCCCAAGTTTTCGATCGTAAATGATAGTTCAACTGCTTCTGCGATGCTCAGTGCCAATGTTTTGTTCAATTTAATTCGATAAATAATTATTTTTCGTTAAAAACTATCTTGATTTCTGGTGGAGTACAATGACCCATTTTCCAAATTATTTTCATTCAAATAATTTTAATATATTTTATTTGTTTGCAACAGTCATTGCAGCTGTTTTGGATGCCCAAACGTCTATAAAAACTACAGTCCAAGCTCCGTATTCTTAACTCGACGGGACCGGACCCGTTCCCTTTTCCGTATTTTCCCTATCGTCCCTACTCCCGATCAGTTGCTGCGAATAGGGGTAACGAGGGGTATACGCGTCCGTAGGAGAGAAGGTGGGGTAATGTGCCTCACTGTACCCCACCTACACACACATACACATGTACACATTTCGATTATACACATTGCTTGCCACAATGCAACCCTTGCAACCCAATACGTCATAGTCTCGAACCAATACATTTGTTTCTTTACATATCCAGATGTGTACACTAGCTTTCCTTCACATTTTTAATGTGAACATGCGCTTTCCGTTCCGCACGCGCGTTCGAACGGTTTATGTGGCAAGCAAAGTGTATAATTGTAATGTGTACTATCGAAATATTTCTAAAAACGCATGTGCACATTAAACATGTGAAGGAAAAGCCGCGTGCAACATCGAGATTTTGGAAAAAATAATGTGTTGGATCAGTGCGGTGGTGAAGAAAATTGTGCGGAAAAGAACGACGGTCACGGAAGAGGACTTAAAAAAACAAATCAACCAAAAGAAAAATAAGAAAAACAATAGACGAAGCTTGAAAAAACCATAAATGTTTTTTGGGAATTGATTGGCTGAGACATCTAAACATTAAGTTATAAACACAAACAATGGAAAATAAAGAAAATAATAATGGGATCAAAGTGTTGAATTACTATCCTATGTAAATCGGAGACGTTGCCAACAACGTTTTTCCATTCGTTGGTTGATCACCGTCGATCGTGAAGAGACGAATTTACGACGTGGCACACGCAAGGATCGCATTCCCTCGATGACTTTACTACTGCCCTCATTCCCGAGGCACCTAAAACTCGTACCGTGTAAAAAACGCGATACCATAACAGCAGACTTTAAAGTTTCTGTTTGAGACGCGAAGCTGTCTGAGAATTGTTGTTTCAGCTCTGCTGCCGGGTTGAACCCGCGCGAAGCAATGGGGTTAGAGCAGTTTCAACGTCGAAATAAACGCTGCACGTCTCGTCACACGAGAGACTCGATATTACGAAAGATATTGGGAGAAAAAACGTGAAAGACACACCTCGGCATTTTCTTTGCCGGAAATATCCTATAACGTCCGCGCGCGACTACGGTTTTTAACGCTATCGAAAGAAAAGACTCGATTCCTGACGCGTACAACTATTTCTTCACAATTGAAAAGAACGTTCCGTCCTGTGAATTGATACATGAACCAGCAGGAGAGCCTTTCCGTCCGTTGTTCCGGAGTTCGCTCGTGAGACGTTTAGGTATTGAAGTCACGTTGACGGTATAGTCTTGTTATCGCTGGAGAACCACCCCTTCGAGCCATCATCCCCCGTTTCCAGGCTTCAGCATCGAAACCCACCCTTGGACGCGCCCAAGTCGCTCTGTATCGCTTCACACGCACATGTTAGAAGAGAAACTCCTTCGTGATCCTTGGACGCGTGCGTCTCTGTTCTGCGACTCAATTTTAGCACGCGATGTCCGCACGCACACGCGCATACACAGCTAAAATAGATACGAACCCGCGAGTTGAGAGGATCCTTCGAACGCGCAATGCTCGCATGCGACCCGGCAAACATAGAAGACAAGGTCGGACATCAAACTTCGGGCTCCTTGACGCACTCGCGACCTTGCAACACTTCAGGCTTTTGTCAATAAGTCTAAAACGATCGCAGGTCTGTACCTTTTTTTTGTAGACGTGCAATAACAGTCTCTGATGACAAAGAGACAAATTTATCTTACTCGCGATCCGATAAAAATGTATACACATATTAAATTATAAAAAAAACTACAAATACCATTTACAGAAGTTGATGAAAGTTATAGTTCAGTTCGAGTTTAGAAAAATTGCTCATACAGGAAGAGTAGGCAGGCCAATTAATTGCGACTACTGCTGATAGGCAAGTAGTTTCAGAAATATCGTGTAACATAATTGGAATTATTGCCCACGCCCGGTGGACCAGACGCACGTGTAAGAATCGCAACCCCCCCGAACCACGCCGTCACGCACTTCGTTCGGTACTCGAGGGTTTTTCCCGGCGGAGCCTGGTACAGCTTATTCTCTCTCGCTTTTTCTCGTGTCCGGCGGTCCAGACGGGGTGAGTTATATCCACACTTGGCGAACAGCTTATGGCATTTATTAGCCAGCAAAGCCTCCCCGCCCGAAGGTCCGTGCGGGCGGGAGAACGCGCGGGGTAGCAAACGAAAGAGAAGAGATGTCTTGAGAGGAATTACTGACACTACTATATCTTCGTGTTACCACTCACCGGGCCTGTCCCGTGTCCCAGTCACGGGGGTTTCGTTCCACCGACTCCTTTTTCATTTATTCGCCGGTAAACGATCGGTCGTTATCCGGCCGACGCCGTCGAATCGTTTTCTGAGATCCACTTGGCACGCGCGTGCCGTGGAGTTCCCACTGTATAGCTTTTGCGAGGGAATCGTGTTCGTCACTTTAATTTGTTCCACAACGACGAACGATAAATTTTCGGGAGATCACGAAAAAGCCGAAAATGTTGATATTTTGTATTCATCACATATTCGGAGTGTACGAATCGCACAGGAAAACACCATAAACGGTGTAAAGAACTTGAAACAAGTACATTTACGTGAATTATCGCTATCTTTGCAAAAAGATTTCAAATAAATTGAATCTTCCCAAATATGTAGTGTCAAGTACATGAAATTTTTATGTACACTTTGTAAAAGCTCATTCTTATCATGACAATAAAGATCAAGAATCAATGAATATTTAAAGATATTTGTTTAAACAATATTTAGCAATAAGTTTTTACCAACAATATTGTTAATTTGACGGAATAATAAAATTGTCAAAATTTCGTATTAATCGCTTAACATTTCATGATTTATCGTTTAAGCAATATTTAACAATGATTTTTCACTCGGATCATTGTTCCTTTGCCTAAATAACGATATCGATCAAATTTGGTGTTAATCGATAAATATTTCAAGATTGGCCGTTAAAACAATACACAGTAACAATCTTTCATTGTCAATATTATTTGTTTACCTAAATAACAATATTCATAAGATTTGGGTCCAATCGGTTCATATTTAACGATAGTATAGTATAACCTAAACCTATGACAATGACTATCCATCATTGCCGGGGAAGGTATACGGGGAACGCACGGAGAACGTATACGGCAAAGTTCGCATGTGTGCGATGACGTCAGAGTGAGCGAAACATTCTGGTCGACCACTGAATCACGTGAAAATGGCATATTGAAATAATGAAACGCAGATATCATTTGAATACGTTGTCCCATAGCATTTATTTTGATGGCATTCAAGAGCTAATTAAAAAATATCTTTTTTGCCTTGTCTAAAACATTTCTCAAAAAAACAATTACTCATAATCTTAAGATTGCTTTTGATGTAAGACTGAAACCTTCGATTAAGGTGATGTGATACTACTCGGTCGATAACAAAAACTGTGATCCAAATTGCTCTGCCTAGAATGGTTTTATGGATAAAAGACGAGAACGTTGCCCTTCGTGAAGACCAAGTGTGACCGAGAATTTAAGGATCTGACGAGTAGCCGTGTCTCTCTCGCACCCATACGTGTTTCACCTCACGTTAAGGTGATGTGAACCTTGTATAAGTGCGAGAGAGATAGCGTGACCGGCGCTCTCGGCAGAGCGAGAGAGACACACTGAGAATATGTTTCACATCACGTTAAAGGAGTCTTGGTGCGTCTCGTTGCTGTTTTACCGACGATATTATGAATGTACTTGTCTCAAGACGCTACCGCATCTTTTGATTGCCGTATCGTTACACTCCACGCCCGTTAAAAGATATTTACTATCGGTAAAGATACCCTCTCGATGGAGACAAAACGGTGGAAAAACATGCGTTGTTTTTTATAGTCATTTTATGACTGATCTTCCGGATTAATCCAGCAAAAGTGTCGCATTATTTTACATGCGATAAATGTAGTGTCATTGGCAGTCTTCTTTACTCTGTATGCTGACCCTTTTCAATGTCATCCATATCGATACGCGGCAACGACAGCACAAGAGCAGTAGTCAGGTTACGTCAAAGTCTTGGACAGAGCTTTGATCTCGCGAGAGCAAAATTGGAAAGCGTGAAAGTGGCTAATGGTACAAAGGGCTTCGATGGAACAAGAGGTGGCTTTACCCCTCGAAACTTCAACTCGTATTTCGTGAGGTACATACTGATCATTTCTTACAAGTGTTTGATGTATCAGATAGGAAATAAGTATTAGTCGTAGAACTAACAGAGGATCGGTGAATACATTTTTAAGCTTCGCACTATCATGATCGTGATTACCAAGTAAAGTAATGGAATATTCGTGGCAGTTAAATTCGATTAATTTACGTCATCGATAACATAATACATTTTTTGTTTGTTAGAAATGTGTTAATATAGCGGATTCGTGCTAATTCTGCCCAGAGGCTTAAGGCGGTATTTAATTGATTTGAAATCTTCACTCGAACAAGTTTATCTCCATTCAAACGTGTGAAACGTAAAAAAACCACCTGATGCGAAAACAAGTGAGAGTATAGAGACTTCGAGGGAAAAAAACAGACGAAGAATCGAGACGATACAAATTCAAAGCTATACGAAGGGTTGCCATTCAGTGTAGGTTAACGACCCCTAAACATATTTATGGTTGGGGTAGGTTTCGCGGCAGGGTTTTTCTTCTGACGAGGGGCGAGGGTGGCCCCTAATTCGTCATAACGTTTTTGTTTCCCGTCAATGGGCCGCTAATACCCGAAATCCTGGCGGGTCTATCTTTCCTTTTTTTCCCCCACCGGCAGCGCAGCGCAGCATCCCTCCACGTCCCCCTGGACCGGCAACCCCCTGTTCGTCCTTTTTCCACGTTCCCTCTCGGTTTTTTTTCCTTCCGTCTCTTCGTCGCTTCGTCGCTATCTCACTCCTCCCGACGGGTCAAACTTTATCGCCTGTTAAATTGGGATCCCGTTAGGAGTGAGAAGCTTCGAGATAAAATGCGATAGCGCCGCGCATAGAGAGCGAGATAGCGGACGTATAAAAAGACGAAGGCCAAACGATACGAACGGAGAGAACGAAATTGGAAAGAGAAACGAAGGAATGAGAAAGACCCCCGAGTGGCTCCAAACGAGTGAGGCTATGTCGGGATTTTATGACGCGATTAAATATGTCGGGCACTAATTGCTTTTTTACTGGCGGCACCTATCCGTACGGGTAGATACCGATCGGACCGAATAAAGATCCGGCGCACGCGTTACGATCTTCACGGACTCCCCTTCACTGTCGTGTCTCCACGATCCTTATATCGCCTTGATGAACCAAACGCTACAAGTGGTTACTTTGTAATAAAATTAACGTAAATTCGGCAATAAAACAAAAGTATCATCTGACATTACGGGAAGAATAATTAGTTAACGTTTTCGAGACGAATAACCCAACGAAATTCCATATTTTACGATCAAGTCGAACGCTCTTAAAAATATGAAATTAATACGAAACTGTTAACGATTTTTCACTGGAAAAAAATATCATATTGCTATACGACCTTTGTATCTCGTATAACCAGACAAAGAGCGAATTTTATCGCTCTTTGAAAAATCACTGTTGGGGCGAATTAAGCAATTCGGTAAATTTGCCCTCTTTGTAGTGCAGATTATTCGGAAATGGTCATAAAAATAACGTCTTACGACGAAGTCAGATAAGAAATTCAGTAATTTCTTTTCTCGCATTGAATTTTTGTCTTCTCGAATAACGAGCTACAAACATTCAATGGTGGTTCACTTGTTTTTTTTTTGTAGTCATAAAATCAATATTTCATACGGTTCTTTTTTCTTCTTTTTACTATGAAAATATTAACCTTCGCTCTCGAAACAAAATCTTCCAATGGAAGACGATAATGAATTAAATTTTTTTTAATGCCCTGCCGATAATTAGCACGTGACTAATCATATAGCTATACATATATGCTCCATTTTTATTTCTTCACTCGTCTCAAAAAATTCACCAAGGTTTTGTCCAATTCGATGATCACTCAACCTTGAATCCGAAAGAATTCGGTCAATTTCGCGAGTACGCCGGAGTGTGTGTTGCTTTGTAGCAATCGCGCGCGGGTGGTATTTCCGCCAATTGGGTCGAATTGGACAGAGTCATGCGAGCCGTTCGCCGAGCGCCCTTTAATCGTCGTCGGGACTTTTGGCTATGTCTCGAAAATCGTGTGCAGCCCCCATCCGACTGAATAGCTCGCGAAATGCCACTCCGTCCGGATTCTCGCATCTCACGGCCGTATTTAACGGCAGCGGCGGAGAGACACGTTCTTATTCGGAAATTACACGAGTTCTTTCGTCTCGTGCTGAGCCCCCCCCCCCCCCCTCCCCCCTCCCTCCTCGCGAGTTCCCGCCAGGATACCCCTCGTGTTTCACCGTCACTTGGACAAAATCGCCAAGGCCTCGCATTCTTTCATACTTCCGCGGTAACATCTTTTTTTCTTTCGCATACGTCGGCGACGGCACTGCATTTCGTCAAAAATTTCATTCCGTTCTCTAACGTTGGACTTAACTCGACCTACATTCCTCTTGACACACTTGCTAATGAAAGTAATAGAAGAGATTTATAAAAATTGCAGTCAGTTAACTACGAGTGAGTGGACTAATACTTTCTTATGGTAACACGAGAGTTTCCATTTAACAGATAGACAAAAGAAAAAGAAATCTACAGCACCCGATAAAAGTATCGTTGATTATAAAGAAAAATTAATTAACACGTGCCACAAATGATAAAAAAATATTAATGATATCAAAATGTAAATAACAAGTCCAAAAATATAAAAAAAAAAAAAGTTTCAAAGTTACATCCCCGTCCAAGAATTTATACTGATACTTTTGATCGATAACAGACCTGAACTATCAAGACGCCATTCAATCAGCATTAATTTACCACGAAGACATTCTCGCAGTTGAATCCTATCGATCAAGACCTGCAATCTGCGAGTTTGCGATACCAGAAACTTTTCTCTGAGAAATTGAAGTAAAGTTCGACCGGCGAATTTTCATCGTTGAAAATGGTGGACTTCCGGTGCGTGGTCCGGTCAAATGGTGGCGCTCCCTGACGAGCCGCTGGCCAATCGATACGACGTGTGAGACGGGGGACGGGGGGGAGGCGGGTTAGATGTATTTTCGAGATGGGGGGATTAGGGTGCGGTGACGCGGAGCTGGTATGGGAATCGTGGCGCGCGCGTTGCTCGGCGGGCCGAGTGTACGTTGAGGCTAAGGGGGTTTGTACTCTCGAGGAGATGGCGAAGGAAGAAAGAAAGGGGATGAGAGGGTCGATGCAGCCGTGTGCTGGACCAAGGTCCAGCACTCTCACTCTTGCCGAGCTCTCTGAGGGTAGAAAGGGCGCGAGGAAGGACAAGAGGGGTGTGCGCGCCCGGTGTACGGCCGTCAGGATGAAAGATGGAAGGAAGAGAGGAGAGCAGAGACGACAGGGGTTGTCGGTGGAGAAAGGGAGAGAAACGCGAGGTTTAAGGGACGAAGGGGGAGGTGGGAGGCTTACAAGAGTGAGAGCGAATCGAGAGCGAGAGTGAGAAGGCCCGGGTGGCTATGCCAAGGGGCGAGATGCCAAAGGGTTCTTCTCCATGAGAGAAAGTGAACAGTGGTTGCCAACCGGATGACCCATCGTCCTTTACTAATCCCAACCTCTCGCAATGTCAGATCGACGTATCAATTTTCTTTCGCTGCTGGTCTGTAATTGCCAAACATACTCGTTAAATTTTTCGAATCTGTAAGATGACACTTTCTCGTACCTAATAATACGACTTCAGGGGTATTTCACTGGGACCAAAAACACATACTTACGACTATAAAAAAAAAATCATTAGGTTCAACACAGACGTGCCCGAATAAATGAATTACTTTTTCCAAATTCTATAATCGATTACGCTTCAAAAAGATCTTTTACTTCCGTCTGTTGTAAAACTAAACTCTTGTAAAAGCGGCTTTACGAAGTTCCTTCTCAAGTTTCATTTCGGCGTGTTTCACATTGTGCCGTTAAAACTTTCATTTTCACCGACTGTCGCGATTTTTTAACGCAGAATTTCTATATACAAAATCTAAATATGCAACCGTCACGAGATTAGTATAAATTGCCGGGTGCCACGTGCAGGTGCATATCGGGGATTGTGGTTCCGAGCACGCAATTATCTTGTTCGCGCGAGACATGCAAATATAAGCAGTGGCAAACGGTGGAGGATACGTAAATACACCCGTCGTAACTTTGCTCTGTCGTTTGGTGCAATGCTCGTAATTTTGACGCTCGTTAGCTCGTTGTAAAAGACTTTTCGCGTGTGTTCCGCGTAACGAAATATCTCATCACTCGAGAAGTAGCGTAAATTGGATAATAAATAAATCTCAAAAAAAAAAACAATTCTTCGACTTTGTCAAAAAAAACCTTTTTGTAACTCGTGTATGGAAAGCGGCACGTTTTGTGCGGACGAATTTTGTGCAGGCCGAAAGTAGCTGATCTCGTGGCAGTATTGAAAAGATACGTGTCGTATCGTTTTGTCACTCGTGCATGGAAAGCGGTGCATTGCATGGCAGTTTTGCGGAACGAAAGTGGCTGATTTCGTGACAGTAGTGAGCATATATGTTCGCGCATGCGCAGTTCGCGATTGTTTCACTTTCGTCACTTGGGATGAAATTAAATAACCTCACATTTCACATTTCACCGCAAAACTGTCATGAAATGCGCTGGTTTCCCCTGCACTCGTGACAAAAAGTATAGTGTGTAACGCCGGGCCGAAATTGGGAATTGCGATTCGTAACATGCTCACCAACCAACAATGTACTATTGTAATACACTATTATGCAACAAGGACCGAAACTCGGCGGACTAGCACACTATATTTTTGTAACAAGTACAAGGAAAACGGCCCTTTTCAAGGGAAGGCAAAGTGAAGCAATCGCGAACTGCGCATGCGCGAACTTATCTTTTCAATACTGTCATGAAATAAGTTACTTTCGCTCTGTAAAACTACCATGAAAAGTGCCGTTTTCCATGCACGAGTTACAAATTATACTATTGTTCCATGGGAAGTTGACATGATTATGTCGGTAATTCGGGAAACACGACTAACTATAATTGAATGAGAATATGCCCGCAGAACTTTTTCTTTATTCCCTTATGCAGTCCAAGACAAGAGGGCATTGGAATTGAGAGGGGAGAGATCCCAATGACTGAGGATTTGATTCACGCAATCTCGCCCTTCGGAATTCCCGAATAAGAATGCCTAAGACCAGACTGAAGACAGAAGGCAAGAAAAAGGTAAGAGACAGAACGATGAGCGCCATGGTAAGAAAGAAAAAGGAAAGTAAGAGGACGACGACGCGACCCTATTAGGGTTAAAACAAAAACTATGAAGCTCGCAGCGCCTAGCGAAAAAGTTCGGAAGGTCCTCTTTAAGAAACTCCCGCTGCCCCTGAGTGTTCATCTTGAGTATAACGTTGGATAGACTCGAGACATTCTGGGATTCCTCCCCAGGCAACTCGTCGGCCTTACGCTGTACAAAGTGCCTTTACCACTCAAATTTTAGTTCCATAGTCGCGCAATTTTGCATTTTGTATGTTTATCCATTCTATGGGGAAGGAGCGAACAAAAATAGGAAAAAAATCCGCATCGAAATATTTTGCACATTTTGGAAAAAATAGCATCGTACATGATTAACGATTGTCGCGCGTTCCAATAAAAATTTATTGTGAATCGTAAATGATAAAACTTATTGTGCATCGAATATCATTTTCATCCATATGAACGCAAAGAAATGTAGTTTTCAGTAAAAAAACGCAACTACCGGATGTAAGAAATTAAATATTAATTAGTACTATTTTTCAGGCCGTAGCATATTAGCGGGCAGTAAAAACTGATAATCTGTCATTACATATCTATAAAACCATTCAAAGCTGATTCTAGACTTTTTAATTTTTATATATGCCGATCCTTGATGTGGAATGTAAATAGTTTGTTGAAAGCCCACAGTATTTTCCTCATATTCCATGCTAAAATACACATTTCGCCAAACACAGTCCGTCTGCAATAACAAGGACGAGCGAAGTTGTTGAGACTCGGCTCTCCTGGCTCCTTCACCAGGGAAACAATGGAAGTGAAAAACGTACTTCTCCATCTGTAGATGCCGTTGGACATTGCCCATGGGGTTTGGAAGGGCTGAACCTGCCGGGATATGAATAAAGCGGGAATCGTGGAATGGTGAACCAACTGATCGAAAGCCTCTGAGCTTTCTTCAAATTGTCGTGATATATCTTCCCTGTTAAGAGATCGTGACTCATTTCTGCGTTTAAAAATGAAGTAATGCATTGTATACGTGCGGTATTTATTATGTATGAATGTTTCTTCCACCGCGATCTTTATTACGAAAACATACACGGAGAGATGGATCTGATACAATGTATCATATATCTGGTAAAAAATATCGTAAATTTATAAAAGTGCGGTTTCAATGACGCAACCTGTCGAAAAGTACGAGAACTATGGGGATTTCTACCACAGGATATATTAAAATGCAATGAAACTTCGGATCAAATTTTGGTTGACTCTTTTATAATATAATTTGGAGTCAATCTTTCGAAACTTCGTTACAACTAAATGCGTTCAACCGATTCTGAGATATCGGGACCGAAAATTTCCATGGGGTCAAATCGACGATCAAAGTGTCCCGCAATGGAAGCGTCTACATCAGTTCATCATTCGTTGAAAAATTTGCGTGGTGGCGCGCTCGTCGCCACAGTCGGCTCAACTGTCGGCTGCTATTTTTCGTCGACACGTTTTTATGGTATGACAGTTTTTTCGAGTGTTTTCTACAATAAAATTGCGCAATGCGTATTGCGTATTAGCGTTTCGGCGCCAAGTATAAAACAAAGTTTGTTTACATTTAAGTTTAAATTACAAATTTTTATCTTAGCGACATTCACATCTGCAATTCTCGAGCTGTCAATACCCAAATCAACTTTTATTAAACAACGAACTAATCGCAGCTACACGGAGAAAACCCTTTACATTTTTTTGAAAGTTCGTTCTACAAATAGCGTAGAAAAAAAGATTTAATTTTGTTAATCAAAAATCCGGCAACAGTAATTAAAACCCCTAAAAGTGAACATTCGCCTTCAAATTTTCATCAAATCGTGAATCATTTTTGTGTAAATATCGATTACTCGTTTCGTAAGGGTCATAAAAAAAACCGTGCAAACGTTCGTTTGAAAATGTTCGAAACGTCGGGATGGGGGTCCAGCAGAGACGAGGAGATACAGGAAGCCGCGAGCAACGTGCAGCTTGGAAGTACGGCCAATTCTTTAATGCTCTATATCCTACAATTGGTCGGAGAAGATTTCATCGTTGGAGTACCTTCGAGAGGGACTGATACATTTGATCTGTAAAGTCAACGAGAAAGATGGCATAGTTTCGTTAGTGGAGATAGAGAACAAAACGTTGTCGAAAGTGCTCGCCACAGTGGCGAGTACTTGTAGAGAGATAGGAGCGTTGAAAGAAGAGTCGCGGAGATTTTTCTCCACGTAGATTGTTCACGGCGAGGCAAACGCTGACGGTAACGTTCGAAACTTCGACAAACTATTCGCCGATCTGCAGAATTTGTCGATCTACACGACCGAAACAAAAAAAAATCACAATTTGGTCGATCTACGTCAACAGAAACATTACCGTTCTCGATCTTAGCGTTCAGCAGTTGTCGAACTTGTCCAGTGGCTGGAATGATAGGCATCTGCCGTTGCTCATAGAGCATCCAATAAACTTGTTTATTGTACTCGTCACATTTGACGAGATAGTGGAATTGCCTAATAACTAATAATTTTAACTTTCAATGCCTAATAACTTTAGAAATCTTTTTAATAAAATGTTGATAAGAAAACGCTTAACAAAAAAATAAAAATACCAAATAAAATAAAATACCAAACGCCACACACTTAAAAATTCTGTCTATAAAAATGATTTCAAAAAATCAATTAAATGATATCGGCCAAGTGTAAGAAAAGAAACATACTTCTATATGGCAAAAAATAATATCGTTTTAATGCAAAAAAATTACTTTAAAAAATTGGCGTTCCAGTATTTGCAAGCGTCGCGATAAACAGCTAGCACTGGAGCACCAATTTTTTACAGCAATTTTTTTGAATTAAAACGACAGAATTTTTAAATACTTTGCGTACCTTTTCTTTTTCTCGAAATTTTTTTTCGGGAAATTACGTATACGCCGAGACGAAGGTTTGCGTAAGCCGAAGCGTACGAATTTCTGAGAACGGAGAACGCTCGCTTCTGACCATACGTAGTACGTATATTCGTTGAAGCGTCCATCCACCCTTCGTCCAGCATCCTTTTCTCCTTCTCTCCTGTATCTCTATCCACCTCGGGCCACCCTTATTCTTGCCGCTCTTCCTCGCTCTCCTTTTCACCCTCTCAGGCGAGGGAAGCAGCGAAACTAAGGGGAAATTGACCAGTCAGACAGGGGTTCTCCGTTTTCATATAAATTTACGTAAAATTTAAACCAACTTCAACATTATAAGTCGTTGATTTTAACATCGAATTTTAGTTTACACACAACTGCAATGCTCAACTCTCCGTGTCCCATTGATTTCGTCGTAAATATCGTTACAGTGTTACGTTCGAAAGACATAAACGTATTCGCAATATTCTAAACTCGTAATAGATTCGTCTATAAAAAACGAAAGCTCAGAAATGATTAACTAAGTGTACTACGAAAGCAGGTATCGGTAGATAGTATACAGAGCGTAGAATTATGGCGGAAGTTGATGAACATCCACCGCTGTTCCTCGCAGACTTCGTGGGACCGCGGCGAACCATGGGCTCTTTCCGCTCCCGCTCCCGCTCCCGCTCCCGCTCCCGCTCCCGCTCCTCTTTCCCAATTACGGTAATGGACCCTGGGATGCTTTTATCGTGGGTAATGGTAATGGTGGAAGTGCGCGTTTATACTGTACACAAGAGACAGTAGAGCACGTACCTACCACCTGGTGGACCTACTATGTACGTGATACGGTATGTATACGAGTGTCGTGAGAGCTTCTACACGACTCTTAAAAAAAAAAAAAAACGACCTAAAAACAAAACAAATACTAAACAAAAAAAAAACCGTGTTTCCTGTGGTCGCTGCCACCCGGCGTATAATTGAATTGTTCTACGAACGTTCACGTAGAAAAAATATTCACTCTTATACCTTCGTCAGTTGGCGACGCATCCAGCAAATCATTATTAATTATCTTTCTCATCTTGGACTTCTATTTTTTAAATAAAATATGCTGATCTTTTTTTTCATGCTAATACACGTGGTAATACAATAAAGAAAATTTAGTAACAAAATTTCACGCCATAAAATCGTATTAAAAAAAAATATCCGTTTCGAACAAAGAACAAGAGTTATAGATTATTTCGTTAGCACATACTCAGGCAATATATCTCGACAATGAAGCGTGCAAACTCTCCTTGACTTATCGCAGTCCAGGGAGAGATAATTAAAAGGGGTTTTTTTTTTTTTTTTTTTTTTTTTCTTGCCTCTCGAAGCCCCTGGCTGCCAGCATGTAAATCGTGGATGGCAGTGCGTCGGGGGTGGATCGGGCACTTTGGCCGTACCAAGCGAGGGTTATGGGGGTCGAAGGGATAGGGGTCTGCTTGATCGAAGAGGCTGTATAGAAGAACCAAGAGCGAAAGAGAGATGGGAAAGAAGAGAACGAAAGAAAGAAAAAGGATGTGAATTTGGTGGAAGTGAGAAAAGGAGGGAGCGCGAAGGTGAATTTCGAAACGCAATGTCCAGCCTGGTCCAGCAACGGCGGAGATACGAGTATTGATCTAGAAAACGGAGAGACCCTCACACTGCCACAGCCACACCACCTCCTTCGTCTCCTTTCGCCATCGCGACGTCCTCTCTTACTCCTTCGCCTTCGTTCGTTCCGACTGTCTCATTCTCGTCGTGCACGAGAACACAAACTTCCCCCCCTACGCGATGCCGAAGCTCCTGCGGGTTCGCCTGACCGAGAGGGAGTCGAGAAGCAGCCGGAGAACCAACATCCCCCGCACACACGATGGAAAGGAGTGTAGTAGAGCTTGCGAGCTCCGAGGGGGATGACCAAAGTCCAGGCCCATTTCTGTCCTTTTCTTGCTTCTCTCTCCCACTCGTACACGATATACCGGACTCCTGCTGGCTATATCCTTGAAGCTCTCCACGCACGTTCACTCTCGCTCACGGGGGCTTTTTCCTCCACCGACGCCGACGCCACCGACCACTGCCAACGACCACCTCTTCCTCTACCGTAGCTCTTAGATACTCGACAGTGACTCTCAATCCTTAGATCAAAATTATTTTTTTTCGAGTACTCGCTATAATGTGAGAAATATTGAAAAAAAAAATCGACAAAATTTAATAGTTTTTCTGAATGTAGTATTCAAAATCATCGATGATCTTTATAGCCACAAATAAAGAAATTGGTTTCGACTACTTCTGTTGCCGGTATACTTCGGATTCCGGTACTTTCTAGGATTTTGCTGGACACGGAAATTCGATTTCGTTATTTGAACGCTTGGAACTCCAGTTTGGCAAGTTGAGTGACAAAATTAAACGCCGGCTTTGTCGCAAAATTACGGACTTGAAGTCCGATGTCGTCTAGAAAAGCACTGATAACTATCAGCGGAAATGTTCGAAAAATGCTGAAAATTGTTAGTAGTTAGACTTGATTACTTACGCGATTAATTTGTTTTATTAATTATTTTTATTCGGAAGTATAGGGCATACGTGTGTGTGCGTAACTTGTAAAATACGCTTCCAGTTTCCACAAGAGTAGCCCGAGAGGGGTTCGTTCTAACGGTGCCGTGTGTGCGTGTATCACGTACAGATATATACCTCCGTCACGTTCGAATTTCACGAACGGCAAAGTCAGCCATCTTGGCGAAATTGACCAGGTCGCTGAATTCCACCCTCATACTGTAAAGTAAGTTTCCGTATGGCTACGTGCGCAGCTTGACAATACTTTCGTTTTTGTTTCCTTTTACTTTCGAATAAAGGACCAACAATTAAGATGAAGAAGAAGAAGTCTCGTGGATGTAAGAGGGATTTAGCGATGATGCCGGTCACGAGTATTTTTCTATATGGTCTTTATATGGCGTTATCGCATTAGGGTGAACTCGAGAGGCGATTCTGACTCTCGAGAGAGGGAGAAAGAAAAATGAAGGAAAGTCAAGAACCTACCCCACGTACCATCGGTCATCGCTGAAGAAACGGAACCCGGTAGCATTGCCCTCATACCCTTCAGCTTCATCTTCTTCATCTTCTTCTTCGACCTCTTCTTCGTCATATTCCGACCTGACGCAAGGAATCATATCGTTCAAAGTTATTGGAAGTTTGACGGGGGGAATCCGGACCTCGCAATTGATGAAAGAATCACAAGGTCATTATTACATTAGTGATACGGAATGAAAGACCTTCGATTGACGACAACCCCTGCAAATGTGATAATTATCATAACACAAATCTAATAGAAATCATAAAAATAATCAATGGTACAAGTTCGTTAACCAATGAGCTTATTACGATAGTGTTTACTAACACCAAACTGCATTATCTTATCTTCGCTCCAATAATGACGTACATGTTAACGATCTTTTATTTCCACAATATCAAAAGGACTTCACTTCGCCGATATCTCTTGGTCTCTTTCCGAACTTTTTTCTTCCCGCTCTGTTGCCATGACATGTCTTTGTTTGTCTTTCTTCTGCCTTTAAAGATTCAGGTTGGATTCTTGTTGGACGGTTTTTTCGTGAAAGAGTCACTTAATTTCTTAAAAATAATATCAAAAACTTCAATCCGAAATTACGCAAAAATTAAATAATAAAAAATTCTTTTATTGAGCAAAGTTCATAGCAAATCCATGAAGATATTCTATGAAAACAATAAGCAAGAAAGCCCTCAACGTTTTTTTGCCGCTGTGGGGGGTTGCCGGGAACAGATTAAGACGGAAGCTGCTACGAAGAAAATGAGTGTCTCGATGAAAAATCGCGTTATCATGCCCTATGGAAGAAGTGAAACAGCGGCAGTGGTACAACGGGAGAGGGCAATGCCCAGCTGCGAAAGAAAGACCAAGAAAAGTATATCGAGTATATGAGGAAGAGGTGCGAGTTATACCACAGGGAGTCTGGTAGAAGCATATATAGCCGGTAGTACACGAGCGAAGATCAGCCGGGGAGCCAGCACGGCGCCCCAGTCCCCGAGACTTTGACCCACATCATATCGCTCGTTTTTGCTTCGGCTTTCTCTCTCTCACTTGCCCACCCACTCTCCTTACCATCCACGCTCCTTCGCAGCCCTCCCGAGACTATTATCTTAATCCTATACATCCGCTTTAAGACGTTCTCCTTGCCTCCACTCGTAGTGTGTCTCACTCCAACGCGTTCGCCGGGTTCCCAGAGATTACACGATCTTTCTTCAGTCTTCGTCTTGCTCCATCTCGGGTCGGCTACGTACCCGCGCAAGGACGCCCGGGCGTTTTCCCTTTCCGAGAGAGGGTTGCCTCAGGTTCGAGGGCGCACGCGGTGTGGAAGATCCTCTTGCTTTCCCTCTTCCCTCACCCGCGATACGACTTTCGCCGGGCCAGCAACCCCGCGACCGGAGTTGCGCGGCTTTTACGCGCACTGTCGAGAACTCTATACCTGTAGTTACGCTAGATACATCTATAGATGTATACTTTCCTGGTTTCTCTACCATCGTCACAGTTTACCAGCTTCCTTGTTCTTCCACTTTCACCGCTGAGTACTTTTACCATCAACCAATATTGGAGTGGATGGGGCGAAACGAACGCGTGACAAATACTTCAATGTGAATATTTTAACGTTTTTTGTTGTTTGTTGAAAAATATTCGCGTAGGTACGCAAATATTCACACGAAAAAGATTTGTTAGGGAAGGGCGTCAAGAGGGTAAAGAAACATTAACGATTATAAAATTACAAAAAAAAAAAAATGTACACATTTTTTTTGTTATGTCACTTTCCATGAAAAATTAAAAATTTTCTGTTGTGTGATCACTTCATGTAGTTTTTTCGGTAATGTCACTTTTGTTAGAAAACTGAAATATTCAAACGAAATTATGTTGAAATAAAAAAAAAATGATTTTGAAAAAAATGAAAATGATTTTCAGCACTCTGAAAAATCTCGTTCGATTTTTCGTCAATTTTAGGTACTCCGTTTTGCCCCACTTAGCTCCACTACCATTGCAAATAAACCGTGGTACCTATAGAGGGCTCTAACGCGTGCGACAGGAAAATACCACGATGCTGAGAAAGATATATCGTAGAAGCCCCTCGTTAAATTCACCCGCTTCGACCGACTCCCCTTCGCGCTGTCTCATCGGGTTTTTCTTTTTCTTTTTTTTTTTTGTTCTGATCTTCGCCCTCTCCGTTTTTCCCGGAAAATCTTTTTAGTCTTTCGTTTCTTAGTCGCATCTTCACATCGGTTTTCGTCTTTCTCGATAACTCTGTTTCTCCGTGCGATCTTTATCTTCTCAGTTGGCTCATCGACAACACGAGAAGAACGGAAGAACTCGCTACAGGAATGTCTGGGTGGTCCAGACTGTGTATAGAATTATACACAGCGAGCCGATCGACAGCCGGTATCGCGAAAAATGGCTAATTAATCTGACATTTCGAAAGTCCAGATCTTAAACCCGATGTATGCAACAGTGTAGCTTTTTTTTCCATATATATTCTACTGTATAAATGTACGAGGTAAAGCCATAGCAATTTATGGACAAAAGTTTCCGCGTCCAATTGACGCACTTGACCTTCCAACGTTGAAGACTTGTGTAAAAAAATTAAATTGTTAAGATTTGTGGGCATTTTTTAAAAAGTTATCTGTAACTAAAGATCATATCTCGATGTGTGCAACCGGGAAAACCGCCTGAATCTACGTAGATTAATAGAAATAAAAATTATCGTGTAAAATTTAAAAATACGTCATGTAACTCCGGTCTACCGTACACCAGAATACATAAATTCATCTATGGGCCTTAATTCGGCCATTAGATAGGTGGCGAACGTGGTAAGCCGTGTGTGCGGATTTATACGTTCATCGGTATAATGAAAATCGACTTCCAATACAGTCTGATGACTTACACACATGTATAGAATGATCATTAACAGTGTATATAGGACCGGCGCATAAATTATATTAGCATAATTCCAACTCAAAAGATACAACAAAGTAAAGCCGCTGCAGCGTGAGAAGACATCGTGAATAGTCCTATACCGATGTTTCGGTGACTCTAAATGCCGAGAGACACTCGATGAGTTATTGATGCTTAATCCTCCCCACTGTCTCGGGAGATTTTGTTTCTTTTCGTCTTTTTGGAAATACAAATTTATTAACACGGATCCCGGAGTCTAGAAACATAATAAGAAAGTTGTTCTCACGGTAGTAAATATGCTGAGTCAATCGGACTGCACTCGTTTTACGAGATTGACTATATATCGATGATGGAGCGATGAGTAACAGGAAAGAATTCCTCGAACAACTAAATTTTTTAAAAATTAAAAACACGTATCGTACAGGAATTATTCATATCGTTATTGCAGTTACAATGTGTCTAAGAAGCGCTCGAAAAAATCTTTGCACGTAGTGAATTAACGGACAATCTGATATCAGCTAATTTTAATGTCTACGATGTCTACAATCGTTCAATCTCTGTTCCTTTATCGTGTTTAAACAGATCATACACACAATCCGTTATCCCAATTCACAATGTTATATCCTGCTAAAGAAGAAAGGTCATGACTGCGACTTTAGCGTAGTTCAAGGATCCTTGGGCGTTCGTTGGGGACGTCCCGAAGACAAATCGTCATAAAAAGTAAAACGTCCATCTCTCATCTATCTTGAGACGACGACGACGACGACTGTGTCGGGTCGTGTTTGGATCTCTCGACGGGGTCAAACTTTTCGTGAGGGCCAGTAGGGCGAAGCGTGGCAGCCTAAAACCGCTTCTGGATGACTTCCGGACAGGGGACCTCCTGGAGAGGCGCCGTCGAGGATACGAAGCCTCTTAGAGATTACAAGTGCACTCAATTTTTAAAGAATTCAATTCAAACTTGGATGCAATAATACTGTACTCCTTCTCTTTATTAACAGAAGATTTCGAACCTCGTTTTGTCTTCGTTCATTTTTGAGTAAGTTAAAAAAATTAAATTTTCTTGTTGCCATTTTTTTTTTATTTAAAATCTCTTTTATTTAAAAAAATACGATTTTTTTGTTAGACTTAAAGAACTAACAACCGGTTTTTTCGATGCCAAAAACCATCATCGAATTGTCAAACACACCGGCCAACTGCCGGCAATATTTTATTGCCCCATAAAATTGTGCAAACATATAATTACTTATAAAACGATTTTGACACACACTTTGCAAAATATAAATTTCAAACTGATCTGCCGAGTAGCCGGATTTTGGCCGACAACTCTGAATCCGATCGAACTTCTTCAATGGCGGCATAAAGCAAAAGCTCGATTAACTGAACAATTTAATCATCGAAGGTTTTAATTAATCCCGGAACCGGAATTGACCAAACAATCAATAGCCTGTCTTTTCTGTCTTTTCGTACACAAGCGAAACTCTTGTCGCGTGTGTGTTCTTAATACGATAAAAATAATCGCCGCAAATTAATCGTCGGTCGAGAACTCGCTTTATCCTTCAATACATCGTCCGCGGTACCGAGACTTCGGGGACCGTCGGTTGCTCGTGTGGCTCCGGGACTCGCAATCTCGCACACTGACCGACATTTCTGCGGTTGCTACGGGAGGAATGTCCGGTGCCGGACAAAACTCCAATATAGCTATAGTGAACGTAGCTATGGTCGTCGTCGGAAGTTTTGTGAGACGATAGCTTAGGAGGACGAAACGGGCGCAGTAAACACCGGCAAAAGCGCAGCCGTCATGCCGGCGTGAGATTAAAAATCGTCTAGGAAAGCGGGATCGATTTGGTCGGGCGCGAAGGTGGCGAACGAAGGAGGCGGATGGTATTGCGAAACCGCCATAGTTACATGTATATATGTATATATATTTATAGTAGTAGTATCTAACATTCCGATAAGATACGGATACTAATACTAGAATACCGACGAGGCGCCTAACAGTGAAAGTGTTTCTTTTACAACTACTATTCGTTCTCCGAGCGAGACGCTCTCCTGCTGCGTGAAATTAGCCCGAGCGGCTTATTCACTACCATTTTTTTAAACTCGTATATTCTTTTTATTTTGTTTGCTGTCTTCTCATTCGAACAACCCAAGCCGACACACAACTATCGATATATGCGAATTCGAGATATATATCCATAGTATTCTGATCCTCTCATCATCTTTCATCATCTCATCAACTATCGGTGCATAAACAAATTTCGAGCCTTAGGTGCCGCTGCCGTGGGTCTGAAATATGCCGAAAAGAAGCGGCTAGCGCATGAGTACAGAGTATCAAAGATGCGCCGATGCACTCGCGTGTTCGCGAAGCACGCACGTAGTCCCGTAACCATGGGCATTTTGACAATTAGCGCGAAAAGGAAGTCCTCTCCGCCCTTGAGACGGCTTATTTTTCATTTATTATTTTCAAGAACATTGAAACAGCGATTCTCGGTATGGTTAACCGCAGGTGCTACAAAGTATCAATCCACTCCGTGCACACGCACTCTCTTCCCTCGCTGCAATGTACTTCGAACGTTCACATTTTTTTTATCCCGTATATATGAATGCCTGCTCCCCTATCGCTTTCAGCGCTTCCCCGTCGGCCAGCGACTTTGTTTTTTTTTTTGTTACATTCCTAATTTAAAAGTGAATTTCACAATATTTTCGTCATGTCGAATTTTTTCGCCCGCGGAGAGTCGCGATCGTAAAAGTTGCCAGAGAATTCTTGTCCGAAGGTACTCATTTTCTTGACTTCACTGTTTGCTTATTATTATTCGTCCTCTTTCGGAATAATTCACCGTTGGACGAGCACGAATGTCGAGGGAGACTTACCTACTGCGTATTTTTTTTTTTTTTTTAATAATCATTCTTCTACGAACTTCCAGCAATGAAACTTAATTGACTCGCTTGGCAAGAGAGAGAGTGAGAGAGCTTCAAAGTCTACCGGCCGGTATCGTAAAGCCGTGAGAAAGGGCTCAAAAGAACAGTGGTCGATGACCTTAAAACTCAATTTTTATTCATACTTTTTTTTCAACAACTTGTTATTAAGGTTCTTCTAGGAGATCGGTATAGTTCAGACGACGGGTGCTTATCTTTTGAGCAATCATCACAATAATTGTTACGTTGAACACTTTTTTTTTATCTAAAAAAATCAGTCCGACGATAGACAGGGCTGTTTTTTTAGCTTTGTTTTTGTTGCACTTTGAGGATATGACTTCGGTTAAAACGTGTATACAATTGCGCAAGAAGACCTGCTACTACAGTATATCCATTCGGTGTCTTTATCCACCTTTTATCTCTCATTCTCTTTACCTCCGGTTCGCCATTTCCGCGCAACACTTCGATGTTTGCCGACCTCACCTCGTTTCGCTAATGCGCTAACGACCGCGAGTCCCTCGTGGCTTTCTAGCACTCTGGCAAGTACTATCTTCCACTTGGTGTTATACTAAACCGTTGGCAACCCGCAGTGCACACAGCACGCAGCCGAGGAAGAGAGAGAACCGGCGCGATTACAAGTTTAAGGTAGCGCCCGCGCGCCATCAGCAACGGCATCGGACGCCGCGGCTCTCTCGCCCCCTTCGACTCCTCTCGTAAAATTATCCGTAATAAAATTGTGATTTACGTCCTCGTTCCTGGAAAGCGGATCGGTCAAACTCGGCATCGTGACGCCAGGGCTTCGCGCGCAACCTAAGACGACCGGTGGTGGATCTCTTCTCGGTCGACTGACCTTTGAGCAATAATTATTATTTTCGCGAAATATACCGGACGGCCATTTTTGCACAGATCCTTGCGCTCGGTTCCGCCGAACTCATTCCCCGAGAGCTTATACTCTCAATGACGGCAAAATTTGTTCTTTGTCTTTAAGGCTACTGACGATGGATGCCGATGCATTCGGTAGACAGTCAATGATGCCTGTCACAACTACTCAGCCATGTCCAGTATTGAGGATGAGGTGATTGTTGAATGTTCGAAATCCGGTGCTGTATGCACCACTATTTTATAACTAAAAAATAAGGTATTACTTTTTTTTAAAGTTGGAAAAATTTCGAAACACTTCTTTAACATTGGTATTTCTTTCAAGGTTAACATGTATATTACATAATTTTTCACGGAAACGCTCGAAAGATATAGTAGCCCAACGCGGTGGTTGGGATTTATTGACGCGCTTCAACGGCTTAAAACTACTAAAATCGATTTCGATAGTTTTATATTTACGTGCCATATCTACGTAACTCTGTGGCAGAAGAGTGAAAAAAAAAACGCTCTATCACAAAACTACATGTAGAGTAGTGTTTGCGTGGAAAATGTTTAAGGAAACGCGACCTAAGGGAGAAAGCGTTGAAACGGGGGAGTTCGGCTGTAGTAGTGGGCCGAGGGTGAATTTTTTTCGATTTCGTTGACACCGCGAGGACGCACGACGAAGATCCTTCTCTTCGTTTCTCAAGAGCGAACTATATAGCGCGAGGGGAAAGCCGAAAGCGCTCTTGAGACACGTATAGGACGTAAACGCAAAGTAGAACGCACGACACCCGTGAGTAGTCGTAAAACGAAACTGTAAAACTGAGAAGGCCTTGTGGGAGAGAAGCACCTCCGGGGCACTCGCTACATCCCAAGGTCTACGTACCAATTTTCTACGCAACTTTGGCCTCTCCGGGTTACTAAGCAGCGGTACTCGATAGGAAGCGCGCTTCACGCCCAGAATTGAAACTATTTCGATTTCGGAGAAAATCCGTATTTTTTTTCTTCTTTTTATTGAAGATTGGTACAATTGGGAAGTTTATTTCAATATTTGCAAAAACTTAACCAACGATTTTAAGAGAATCAAAAATATTTACAAAAATGTTAAAACTCCCGACTGAAACAAGAGTCAAATAACAATTAATTATTCACATGTTATAGTCGTGCGATTTATTCGTCATTGAGTATGGAAATCTCCCGACTATAACATGTCAATAATTAATTGTTATTTTACTCTTTTTTTCAGTCGGGAGTTTTTTAATTATTGTAATTTTTTTTTGTTTCAGCCTTTTTAAAGAAGCCACATTTTAATTGAAACCTAGACTTCCGTGAATATGAGATTATTTTTTTATTTAAAATTTTTTTTTAATGTGGTGGCTGTTGACCACCATACCGCTGAATTTAAGGTTATCCCGTACACAGATAGAGCGCCTTGCGAGGCTTGCGAGCCACCGGGAGTCAAAAGAATATATCGCAAAAAATGGCGCCCAATCTTCGATATATCTAAAGGACTATTCCGTAAAATGTTTTTATCTCTACGAATATTCAATTAATTTAAATTCTCTATTGCAAACGACATAGACCGTACGTCTCCGTGAAACACATAATTCCCGACTTTTTTCCCGGGCGGGTATCAGTCGGGAGTTAAAAATGAAAAGTCTCCAAAATTTACAATCCAGTGGTATAAATTGATATACAAACTCTTTCTTTCACTTTATAAATTATCATTTTGGATGCGTGAAGGTACTAAAAAGAATTTTCATGTCCTTTGAACACTGCAGCAACTTCTTTATGTCCGTTTCCGTAAAAATTTCGATATAAAACCTACAGATAGCATAGAGAGCTCGATGCAAGAGAAATGTATTCTCGCGAGTTGCGTATTATTATTGCAAAACTATCCATTTCGTGGGGATAGCGGTAGAAAAGCTGCGGTCGAGGTCACCCGGAACATTTCTCGTCGCACTCCGCCAGTTTCGTTTTTTCATTTTTTTTTTTTTACTATTTTCTCTCACACACCCTACAGGCCCGTTATTCGCTGCTAGAAAATTCAATCTAGCAAAGTTTTATGTCCGTCGAGCGTGTTGAAGTGGAAAGAGAATATTAGAAACGAACGCATTTTATTAAGGCGGTTTATGACTAGGAGCGCGCACGCCTGTACCCCCCGACGTTATACTACATGTACACCGCGTGCCGGTAGCTCGAATAGAGCACAACGTAAGCACTTTTGCCCGACACCCCGTCGATTCTCGCGAGAGCACTTTACTTCGTTTCGATTCCTCGAAGCGAGCAAAGAAACCAGTAAAGCTTACGGTCGAAATCTATATTCGTTCCACTTTTAAGATAATTACGTATCCCTCGTCGAGCAATCATCTCTTCTCGCAGGATTTATTACCTCTTTCATCCGCACTTTTGCCCCCTTAAGCTCGATTATCGAACATAATCCGTTTCGTTTAGAAGTCTCTTGGAAGTCGCGAATTAACGTAATTACGATTTTATTGAATTTATTTAAAGGACGAATCATTTTTTATTATGATTTTCGTATTTTTCGAAACAGACTTTGATATATTACAGGCTGTCATAGGGATTGAGCCGATGTATTATCCCGGGTTTGCGGGTACGAATCTACGCTTGGAAAAGAAGTATACTGTGTAAAGGAAAATGCTCGGTTGTCGGTAACTTGCCCCGGAAATTGCCCATTCGTTGTGTAATGCTTTCAGAAAAATAAAATATTATCCACCTGTGATGATTCCACTGCATCGGATATACGTGACTGCAGCTGGTCAACATTTTCGGCCGTTTTCCGATTTCTACTGAAGATGACGTTAGATGCTGAAGCGTTGATAATTACTCCTTTCATATAAATACTCCTCTACAATAACTGCATTGCAATTCCGGACTGCCGACTTAGTATACGGGAGAAAAATTCCATATTCACCAGGAAAAGTTGAATTGGCTAAACCATTTTGAATTACAAAAATTCTACCAACAGCTATGTAATATTTTTTTTGATATGATCTTCTGTTAGAAAATTTTATTTTTTCAATTTTCATAATCCGATACAAAGCTTAACAATTTTTTTTTCTACGTTACTCCCTGTTAGAAAATCTAATTTCTTACCAGAAGTGATGTCACAGTGAAAATTACGAAATTTTTGTAATTTTCACTATGACGTCACCAATGGAAACCGGGGTTTCGAAACGGAACTTAATATCACGAAATAATGTTTTTGTACTTTTTTATACTTTATAATTATGACATTTTTCGAAAAAACGTCGAAAAGTCGTGGAATTTTTTGAATCTTACTTCGACGGGAGTTTCGGTAAAAATGTGAGATTTTTCAGACTGAAATTGCATGAAAAAAAATTTTTTACTTCTTTTGGCAGAAATTTGGAAAATATCTATGTTAAAAAATGAATCGCAATATGGCGTCGATAACATATTTTGAAATTTTCCGTTGTACGGTACAAAATTTGCAAGGTATTTTGTTTTCATCCTTTATCATCGTTTTTTTGCTTCGTTGGCTGTGTGTATGCAACGGTCAGCCATTACCAACAGCCAATAAAAAAAAATAGTAAATTGACAAAATATATAAGTTGCAATTGCGGGATACTGCGACGATGGATTCCATGATGTGAAACATTATCCTTCGTCTCTATATTTCATTTTGAAAATGTATGATTACAAATAAGAGCGCTTCGCTGTCGGGACATTTGAGGAAATGAGGAGACGAAAAAAAAAATCAACTCCAATAATTGAAATATACCAAAAATTTATTTACATAAAAACATGAAATATGATGTACCCATAGTATAAATCAACTGCTGCGCATTTTATCCCCGATGTTATTATTATACCCCGAAAAATCGTCGTAGACTCGCGAAAAAAAGGAACAGTATTGTCACAATTCTAAATTCGACTCACACAATTCGATAAGCTGAATATAAATTCGCAAGAATCTATGTCTAATCTATCAAAGTATATTGGATTATTTTGTGGGCAGAGAAAAATTCGTACGACTTTGAATAATCGAATCCATTTTTTTTTGCATAGGGTATTATAAATGAAAGCACATGGGACGTGTTTTTTTTGTTGTTTTTAGTCAATTGAAAAATCATTTCGAATTGTAAAAACTCCGGCTGGCGAGACCGGAGTTCCTAAACTCGAATACACAAATAATATAATTTCAAGTAAATTCATTCTTCGCTACTATTCATAAATAGTGTGTTTATATTAATCCATCGCAATACTCTTCAATAGTAATTTTTTTTTCTGTTTTTCTTCTTCATAGTACCATTCGTTACAATATTTACATAAACATACGTACAACTTAAGAGATTAAGGGTTTTTTTTTAAAGTAAAATAGCATAATAAAAATATGTCGTTTACTATTCGTTTTAATTAGAATTTCGATTACTGCGTTCTGACCAATTGCACTAAATATTCGCTGCACGACGATGCGAATATGAATTTATGAATTTCCTAAATTTTTCTTGACAATTTTCGTCGTTCCATCTCACGTTTCTTCGAGATAGAAATTTTTTTCAAGTTTTATCTAAATTTTTTCTCATTACGTGAATTTCGTTAATCGTGTTTCAATTTTTTGTTTTTTTTTTTTTCGATCGATCATCGTTTTGGCAGTCATTTTTAACACTAATCATTCGCGTTAGTGTCTCGAAACATCTATGAAAAAAAAACGTTTCGCGATATATCGCCGATTAATTGCCAAGAGGATTATATTATTCGACATACGGCAATAAGATCAGAATTGAAAACTATCTACTTACAAGGGTTGACGCGATTACGGGTTTTCTACGAGAAATACAATTACAAAAATTCGCCGCAGCGCAGCGTATCCGCGTGTGTACACTTTTGTGCGGACGCGCGTTTTACGGTGAACAGTACATCTCGATATCAAATTGCGTTACAAAGTTACTTGTAAAAATTCGTTTACGTTTAACGATTTGAATTATTGGCTTCCGTTGACTTGCTAACTACGTCATTGCGGTTGCATACATCGCAGTGCTCGAAGACACATTTTTTTCGTCTGTCACAATCACGTGTACGATTAACTGAGAAAAAAAAAAAAAACAAAAAGAATCTCGAATTTCACTTGGCGCTTATACAATTTTCTTCGACTCGCGAACCAAAGATCGAAGTCGATATAAATTCGCCAAAAACGATCGTTATATATGAATCGAAGTTGTGAAGAGTTTCGTTGAAAAAATTAGACCAAAAAAAAGTACAATAGCCTCAACGTCATATCCGAGGTGAATGAACCGTTGACAATGAATTGTTATAGATTTCGCTTCAGTTTTATGTCGCGATAACACGCTGATACGCCAACCCAGTACCGCAATAAATGACCATAGAGACAGTACACACATAGGTACCAAGAGAAATATTTTCAAAAGAAAAAAAAAAATAAATGAAAAATTTCTCTCTTACATCGATATAGGTACTCGATTATCCTTAGTCGGCTTAAATGCTTAAAAGTTACGCTTCATTTTTTTTTTTTTCGTTTTTGTTTTTCACGGTTTCCCAATAAATGTATCGTTATCAAAAAATGGCATTAACGAGATCTCAGTTATGATAGATTGGTGCGAGTTTGCGATACCAAAAGATTCGCGTCGTCGCGCGAATCTACAGACGTTAAAAACGATTGAAGGGGAAAAAAAACCAAGAAAAATTAGATCACACATTGAGGTTTTCACTGTATATGTACGTAAATTCTATTTATCGCGCTCCGTTTCGACGAGCATTAACTGTACGATATACCTATACATACGATATTACGTTAATTACGGGTGGGGGGCGTTTCGGGGGGCATATATATGTATACGTATAGTCATATAAATCGTCATACATACAAATGCATTTAATTATTTCGTAAGTAAACGTCACAGTGTAAATGTTCGTATATAAAGCACCTTGATTACAAAATTTGTTTATTTTTTTTTATGCGTTGAAAAATATGCAAAACGTGTAGCAGGCCTAATGTTCACTCGTCAGCGACCACTGTATACTCGATTACCAAAGTTTACCTTTTTTTTTTCATTTTCATATTGATTTTTTTTTTCTTTCGTTTTGTTTTTCGTAACTCGTACACATCGGACTGCGGTTTTTACGTAAAGCAAATGTGCGCTTTGTATCTCTGATAAGTAACGCGTTTTCATTTTTTTTTTTTCATTTTTTTTTTTTTTTTTTTAGTAACCGACGATGGGCCACGATGAGTTTTCCATTACATAAGCTGGCTTATGATTTATATATCACATCCTTAACATGTGCGGCAGTAGTACTTAGAAGCTAACATTTTTTTGTTCTTTTTTTTTTTTTAATTCATCTCCACGCCTTGGTAGAGAATCTTATTCTCTTCGATTTCGCGTGTATCTCTCGTTACCTAAGACTATGCATTTTTTTAAATCATATTTTTTAAAATTATTTTTTCTGTTTTTTTTTTTTTTTTCACCTGTATCGTTCGCAGTTGCTATCGATCGGCGGTATCGCACCGCTTTTTTCCGTTTGTGTTTCGACAATAATAATTGTACAATTGACAAACACAGACGAGTTTGGGAAAGAATACCGCAAAATCCTTGCGGTAAATAACAATTCGGAGCGATATTTTTTTTCGGAGACTCGAACGCGCGAAATCAGGGTAATCCGAGGTTTCGTGCAGCTGATCGTAAAACGGATACAGATACGGTACCGATACCGTAATGCCGATGCTATCAAAGCCGTAAAAAACGAAAGAAGAAAAGAACGATACGTTCTCAGGGTTCGTGCGAAAGATGCCTGAAGCAACCAAAGTAACTACGCCTTTTCCGAACGCCGTGATCGTCATTGAACGCGAAACAATCGATCGTGAAAGCAATGTAAAAATTCTCTTTTACAATCCGTTCATTGAACTTCAATAAAAAGAAATATGTTTCGTTACGAAAACAAAAGAAATACATTTTTTTAACCCTAGAAATCAAGTAGCATCGCATTGGACATTTTTTTTCCACAAATTTCCTACTGTTTTGAGTGTTAAAAAGAAGAAAAAGAAAAGCGTAATCGAAGTCAAGATGGCAAATCGCACGTTGATCGAATGAGAACGAACAAAACAATAGCAAGAATGACTCAAAATCGATAAGAAAAAGAGCTATCGATCTCCGGTTATCCCTTCGCTATTTCCACCATCCGCAGAAGCAGCAGTACCATCGCCTCTCGCTGTGAGGCTGAATTATCTGCTACTGTCAGTGCATCGCTCTCGTCGTCAGGTGTGTAGTTTCCGCTCTCTTCGGCGGTGGCGGCGGTGGTCTTCGTTTGCTAGCAATCGCGTTAGCGATGTTCATACTGCAATTCTCATCGGCGAATCTCACGGTGTTTTGTCGCGATGGACTAGTGGCGTATTCGACCGGTGCATTGGGATCGGTGGCGTAAACGTTCTCATAAAGATTATCGGCACCGTAGTGCTCCTGAACCCAATTCGATACGTTGGTCTCCCTGTAGTCGGCTATCGCCGGCGGTGGATCGCGAAATCCGAGTACCTCGTGAGGCGTCGTCGTCGAGTCGAGTTTACATTTTTGCGCAACTTGCCACTTCTTTCTCATGACACGTTGAAGATCCTTGAGGAAATCACCGGGCGGCGCTTGATCCGAAGCGGCCAATTTCTTCGGCGACGTAAGCCTCGTGCTGTCCGATCGTCTCGGTGGCATCGGTTTTCGTTGAGGAAGCGCAGGACTGCCGGGTTCTTGTTGGGGCGGCAGATTGAAAGATATCTTCTTTCCCGTGCCGGTTTTCGATTTCGGTGAAGTGGGCGGCTCCTGAATCGTCACTCTCCTCTGCGGTTGAGGGCTCGAGGCGGCTTTAAGCTCTGCGAGATACGGCGGTGTTGCGTAATGGCCTGAATTTTGTTTAAGAGCGCTTCTTCTCACGGTATCCATGTTAGGATTCGCCCGTATCGACTGGCCGTAGATCGGTTCTGTTTTCGAGTTTTGCCTCGAAAGCTGAACGTTGCAGTTCTGTTGCAACTGCGCTTGAATCTGTTGCTGCTGAATCTGCGCTCCGTAAGCCGGCGGCGGTACGAACGGCGGCGGCGACACGAAACTCGGCGAACTTGGTGCGTAAGTCGGCGTACTCGCGTTCGATCCCGGATAAGAATTGTGCGGCGATGAGGAATTTCTCATGTTGTTAGTGTATATTTGATGATTGTTCGTCATCGTTGAATTTTGATTGCCGTTAGTCGCGTATATTTGATTATTCGCAGATTTAACGGGTGTGTGAGTCGGCGTACCGTCGGGCGACATCGAGTTTGTCGGTGTTGATTGCTTAGGTCTCGCGCGTCTTATCGTACCGGTTTCGCCGACCAGCGGACTTGGAGGTGGAGGTAACGAGGCGAGACTCAGACACGAACCGGTCAAATCCGACGTGTTGCACATCGATAATTCGCCCGGTGCTGGCGGAGGTGGAAGGGAATCCAACGACAGATTCGACCTGAACATCTCCGGTGGTGGCGGCGGAAGTGGCTCACCGTCGGACTCGCCTTCCTCCGATACTCTGGGTGGTGATGGTGGTGGTGGCAGCGAGGTAATTGAATCCATCTGGAAAAAAATTAATTTATTTAGTTTATTTGTAGCTTTTTTTTATTGATTGCGAGCCAAACGAATTAAAGAAATATGCTTTGGACTATCCAGAGATAATGACGCTTCGACCGGTATAATACTTGAAGACTGTCTTTTTTTTTCAGAAATCAGCAATCAATGAGGTAAAAATTAATTATTTTTTTTAAACGACGTTCTACGAACCATGCATTGTTGTATCGGACTGGTCGGTGTTTTGGACTCTTGACTTTCGGTTCTGTTGTAACCCATCGGACTGACACGTTCCCTGACCGGTGTTCCGGGTGATGGACTTACCGGCGTAGCATTGCCGGATCTGTGATGTCTCTTCAATGTTCCGGAACTATCGGAATCCGTGCCGCTTCTTCGACGACTGTGTCTTCTCGTCAGTGTTCCCGAACCCGAACTCGTCGGACTCGGACACGAATCCGGCTCGTCGCGCACCGTCTCGCCGACTTCTTTCAATTGTCGCGTTATCGAGGTGAGAGGTAATTTTGGATTCATCGAAGGTTTTCGCTTTATCGTACCGGTCGGAAATTCACCGCATTCGAATGCGACCTCGCAACTGCTCGGCGCACCGTCCGACAAACAACCGCTGGAACTCGAACTACTCGCACGGCTCAATCTTCCGTCGTTGTTGTAACTCTGTCGTTGATCCGAATTGTAACTCTGTCGCTGATTATCGTACTGCTGTCTCGCGTTGCTTTCAGTACCGTTGTGCCTATTCATTTCCGTGAATTGTCGCGCATTATCGTTCGTTGTGTTGTATTGCGTCTGCGACGAGGGCGGCACGGCGATCGAGCTCACCGAACACGATCTCGCGTGTGCCAAAAGATCCAAATCCTCTTGCGCAAGTTCGTCGACTAGGGTACGATAATTTTCCATCAATTGACGACCGTACTTTGCCACCCTTATGCCCGTCATCCATTTTTCCAACACGCTGCTGTCCTCGGCGCACAGAAATTTAATGTATTTCGTTGACTTCGGCTGTTGCAAACGCGGATGCTTCACGGCAAAACAAAAATCCGATGGGGCTTTGTATTTCTTTTTCCAACCCACGCCGTAGTATACTTGATTGACGTCGAATGTCGCGAGACAAACGAGATCTCGGGCCGTTCGAGCTTTTTCCTTCGGCCAATAATACAGACCCGATGCGCGCAGTATGAAATGATACTTTTTCCAACCCTTTTTACCGTCCGACTTTAAGTAGAGCGGCCCCTCGACCTGAAAACGCACAAAGGCGGAGAATTAGATTAAAGAAAAATGTACAAACGGAGAAGAAATTACGTGAAACATTGCGGCAGGATATACGAGCTGCTGCGCCAGCTCGTTCGAGTAAAATCTTTTCTGGCACTTTTCCCATGACGCGATATCGCTCGCGCTTGTTGCTAAGCGCGAACAACTTCGAGACTGCGGCGGCACGGCACTTTTTTTTCTTTTTTCGTATTGAAAAGCTTCTTTTCTTTTATTCACCTCTGGTACATTGACGTTGCTGCTGGAGAAGAATTCTTCGAGAAGTATGTTTCTCGAGTGATCGTCGTATTCGGTACTACTACGATCTGTCGGTCCGAGAAGATATTTCTCTGGTGTTTGAATCAGTTGTGTCTTCTCTGGCCTCTCGACGAAAAGCAATTTATTTTTCGAGTCCCTCGTCCACAAAAGAAGATTCTCCACCAAGAGCTCGTGATCCTCGTACACCCTCTCTGCGCAACAATCGGAAAATCAATTTACAATATTTTCTTCGCGTTGAAGAATAAATGGACGGAAAAAAAGGCGTTATCGTTTTTTTTTTTTTCGTTCACATAGCTGAAATATTACGTATTGGATATATTTTAAAAACAATTTTTTTTCTCGTCTTTACGAAAATGGATAACGACCGTGAAAGAGCCAAATATGTAAAAAATGTATGACTTTTACATATAACGACTACAGAATACAGATTGCTTTCAAACAAAGAAATGCGATAAAGACGTATATATATATATTATTTTTTTTCCTAGTAGAAGCAAAAACATACCCATGAAAAGATCAGGCAGATGCTCAACGACAGCCCACTTAGGATCCATCGCCACGTGATTTTTGTCAGCCAGTAGCCGGCAAACGTGCGCAACGCTCATTCCCTCGTCAACGAGGAGACTTTTACCACTGCCGTCGAGGGTAAACGCTTTGATGAACAACTTCTGTACACTTGCCTCTCGCATTTTTTCTAATGCCAGTCGAATCTTTTCCGCTTTTGCTCTGCTGGCAGCGTCTGCGATAGAAAATGCATTTATGACATAATTTTAATAAATTCTTGAAATCAGTATTTCTCGCTTTTGCAAGCGTAATTTTGGAATTAATTATTTTTATTTTCACAAGACACAAAGTATGCAAAAAAAAGAATTGAATGTGTATTTAAAGTAGGTATATCGTTTCGCGTTTATTTCGCATCCGTTCGAGAAAAATGAGAGAAAATTGCAAATACTTCTCGATGATGGTATAAAAATCTGAGAATATACATGCATATTAAAGGTACTGAAAAGATTAATTTCGTACAATAATAATTCCAAAATATTATTAACAAATTGATGAAAAAATTAATTGGTCAACAAACTTCCCGGGAACCCAATTTTTTTTTATGATAATGATTCATTCATTTTTTTGAATACGTATGAATTTTTTTAGATTTTTCAATTTGCTTTGAATTTTTTTGTTTTTTCATACATGTTTACCATATAAAAAAACAAAAAAATTCAAAGAAAATTGTTAATATCATTTTGGAACTATTATAGTGCAAAATTAATCTTTTCAGTACCTTTAATACTTGGCGTCGAGACGCTACCGCGTCTCTTGATATGCATGCATTTTTTCGGATTTTTATACCACCGATAAGTATTTGCAATTTTCTCGAACTTATGCGAAATGAACGCGAAGCGACATAACCATCTTAATCTTAAGGAGTGAACCCATCAGGAGGACTTACCCATCAGCTGATGGGATTGCTGTTGAGGGACCGTGTGCATGGCGGTCTGAGGCGGTTTGTGTCCTGAACCACTACTACTTGCCGAACTTTCGCTCGACAGCATCGATACCGTGTCCGAGAAGGCGCTATCGTTGTCCGGACTATCCGTTCGCATGCCTGAAAAAAAAACCAATAGTATAAACCAATACTTAAAAAAAAAAGAAAATAAAATAACTCAAACGTCTCAAAATAAAAAAAATGTACGAATTATTAAAAAAATGAAATGATTGATTGTGAAAATAAATTTAAGCGATTCAGTTTCATTTTAGTTTCAGTTTAAATTTTTTTCAAATTTATCCCCGAAATTCTCCAATTCAATTTTCCTTTAATTTACCTCCATCATTTTTTCCAATGTCGGTGCTATCGCCAGCTGTGATTCTAGCGCTATTCGGTCTTCCCGATCGCTGTGAATCCGGCGCTGGGCCTGTGGAAGCGATATCACCATCGCATCGTCTTTCCAGCGCGCACAGTTCACCGAGTATTGCATCGAGATCGACATCTTGTGAATCTGTAAAAAAAAAAAAACTTCCATCAATAATGAAAAAGATTAGTGTTTATAAAAAAGCTTGCAAGGCGAGTCTCTTTTAAAATGTTGTTTACTCTGAAAAAATAGAAAAAACCTCCGACCTCTGTTTCCGATAATCCAGAAGGAGCGAATGCCTGATATGAGGTATTTGCCTACCAGCCTACTCACTCGACAAGACTTATTACGGAATTTATCTTTCTCATTTTCTCTATACGAGAGCAAACCAGTTTTACGCTAATTGCCTGGACATTTCTACCGCGTTCGCGCGAGGGGGATGATGCCGCTGGTTCAGCAGCAAGGGGGGGGGGCGTACGGTTGAGCGAACCGAACGAGAGAGTCCCTCTCCGATGTCCGGCTCTCGAGGCGGAGCGGATAACGACCCACTCAACGTTGCACAGTAGAGCCGGTAACCGACCTCGCGCAACTCTCCATCTCAATGGTTTCTCGCTGGCCATCGAAAGCTCAACGTCCATAACCGCTGAGGAAGAATCTTCTCGAGATCTCTTCGTGAAGCAGCAGCGAGAGAACCAGAGTCCCTGAACTCATCGCAACGACTCGAACCGGGCAATGAAATTGCGCCGAGTCGGGATCGTAATTTGTTTTTGTGTTACATAATTTTAACGAGAAGTTATTTATTTGTATTTAAGACAGCAACAAAAACCTCGACGGTTATATGCGAAGCAAATACAGACGATAAAGGGAGTTTTCCCGTTATAAATTCAAAAGCAGAACTACGTTTTTTTTTTCGTTAGAATTGATATTCCCGACATCTTTGCATAAAAATCAAGACAATTTCGTGGCCGGAAGTGTTGGAAGCTCGAGCGTTAAGATGTTCCGCGAATGGCGCCTTAATGTACAACATAATTGTAATGAACAGCAATTTGGTTCGATTTGACTTCCGAGGCATCGAAGACTATAACCATCGTCATGCCCGCGGTGAAATAACAGTTCTCGAAGTACTAATAACGCTTTCCAAGTACTTCGCCCCTTTGCCCTTAAGATTGATAGGTATCTCGCGTTTCGCCTTATCCACCAGAGCTCCACTTTGCATCTCGTTAAATTTACCCTTCACGCGGAGAAACCCCGGTTTAGCCTGTAACGGTACTCTCCGACGGCGCTTCGTCGGAGAAGGGTTGTTGTTTGCTCTTATACCGGAAGCTACGGTATACAATAGTAAATTTTGAAATTACCGAAAGGTAAAAGCGAGTCGTAACAACTGGAGTCGCATATTCCCCGCGCGCTAGGGCTGTTTCTCGCACAATATGGATAGTTATCGCAGCGCAACGGTAGCCGATCTCTGTGTGTGCAAAACGTGCTGAAACACCGAGACTCGGGCGCTCGTTACGGTAATCAACGAAATTAACTTTACAAACGGTCGTTGGACGGTATACGCCTATACCTATTCGCGGTATTATACCGAAGTTTGCACGTCGTGTACACATTTGTGAACGACGCCAAAGCCGCTTCTCTCAGTGTCCCATCGTTTATAATTAATACTAATTGCGTTGCCAGCAAATTTCTGCGTTATACTCCAATACGCGAAGCACAGCTAAAAATTTGGATTAATGCTTAATCATGGATTCCAACTACATTACGATAATTATAGGACAGATTTGCGCCTCTTTGTCGTCGATATTTTGATTTATTGAAACACAAATTTAAATACCTTAAACTTTCCGGATTCTGGTAAAATTCATCGTTAAACATTTTTTTTTTACACCTTGCATCGCAATTCATCTCTACTGTATTTTCGATGTTTCATCAAAAAAATTGTACAACCTCCTCGAAGTGTTAATACTCGTGTCTTTTAAGTTTCACCAATTTTGTTTTCGTGCTTTGAGGATACATTTTTTTTTGTTTACGCCGAAGAGGCGCAGTTCGCTCTTATTTCACTACGGCTTTGCCAAGTGTATCCAATAAAGGATTAACAGATATATTATCAAAGGTCATAAATCAGTACGCGAATATCCGCCGAGTCTAAACTTTCGCTTGCCATATAACATACTCCGTTTATCGCAAATGAGAGATTCAGCACAGAGGATATACGGATTTATCTTCTCTTCGTCGAGCGCGACAAGCAACAGTGAACACGAGTAGCGAAATGAGCGCGTAGATATAAAGCAAAGGCGTTAAATTCCTATCCACGAGTCAGACACAGTGGACTGTGCTTAGCTGCACGGGTATTAGGGCGTACAGTGTGGGCTTTGGTAGCTTTAACATTATGCCAACGAGTTGTTTCCACTTTAACTCTTCTATATACCTAACGTCGCCGGTAATTCGCATAATGCACGTAGAATAGTACTCCAAGGTGTGTTCGAGGGAAACCTGAACAAACCGGAGGACTTTGCATAAATATATACATAAGTATATGTTGTACACGAGCACATGGAATAGCCACACATTAGTACATATTCCATATGAATTATTTAACTCAAACCGCGTTACATTACGCGACAGTTTCGCGGATTCGCGATATAATTCCAAAATCAACAATGTTTCAAAATGTTCACTCCAAAACCGCGTTTTGATGGTTAACTCTGTTCGCACGAATTTCCGTAATTCGACATCGTTCGACGATGCATTTGATCGAGTAACTTCTATAATGATCGGTTTATAATTATTCCGCTAGTTTCCGCGAATAGGACGGAAATGAAAAACGGCAAGTTGATTTGCTTCCCGGGAAATCGAATATCTGACTGTTCACGATTCGTAATCAAATATCGTTCACCACGAGCTCGTGGACTGCAGGATAAATATTTACACGTGTTTTTGGCGACGCGAAATAAATGTTGCGTCGATATATAGAATAAATAGAGCAGAGTAACGAGAGGCGAGGCGAGAGTTATACGATGACGGTTCGCGGATGGAATGCGAGATAACTGAGAGAATTGTCAGCGGTGACGTGACGGGTCGGTGGCACGTCAATTGTCGAGTTTCTTCGAGTGAAATTGATGTTACATGGTGAGCAGCAAATGACGGATTTCAGTTGGGAGCAAAGCCGAATGTGTGAAAATAATGTTTTAATAAAAATTCATAAATAGGAATGTTAATTTTTTGCGAATTAATTAAAATCTTGAAATTGAAGAAAACAAAAATTGAATACAAATATGCGATAACATTTTTTTTTTCGATAAATTACGACGATCAACTGAATTTCATAAACGCTTAAACACAGCTTATTAGTGTCGGAAAAAAAAATTAGCTGGTTGTAATTTTTTTGTAACGAACACCTGCGACTTTGATAAAGATGAAAGAAAAAACAACGAAGAAACGTAACACGAGGCGTCGTAAAGCGAAGCGGAGAGTGCGTAAAGCCACAGTATGTTACAATGGCACAATACCGTTAGAAATGTTACACGCGACCAGAGGGCATCGGTGTTCGTTCGTTTTCAATGAAATAGTGTACTATGGAACGCACACCCCAATATACACATAAATGTACGTGTGTACGGTATAATAATAGTGATGGTTAAAGGAATAATACAAGAGGTTGGGCGCGCAGCGTGCCGGCGTTTCGTATTCTCGCGGCGTTTCTTGACTCGGCTCGCCGCCGAGTGACAGAGCAGCGTCGTGAGTCACATTGTGGCACAGAGCGTCGAGAAACACACGTCTCTATTCTACTTTGCGACAACATTCGACGCGTCAATGCTCTTGTGGTTGACAAGAGGAAGAAAAAGAAGTCAGGCGCCCTGTTACGCCGCGGCTCGAGGGAGATAAAAGACCAATGACGATGAGGGGACAATGCTATAGCTACGGGGGGGAAGACGCTTTTATTATCGTGTGTCTTCTCAGGCACACGCAACAGGAATCTATGTACACGAACGGCGAGGACCAAGTCCGGCTGGGTCATCGACATACAACCCGCTTGAATATCAACAAAGAATAGAATCTTCAAAAAGACAAATTCGTTTTACTGTTTTTTCGTGTCACGTGTTTTTGACCGTTTTTATATCAAATTTGAGAAATTTTTTTCCCCCCCGAAAAATGTGAAATTGATTATAAAAATTAATAAAAATAAAGACGAACGTGTAATTTCATTTTTTATGTAAGGTACTTTTGGTTTGCAAAAGGCAATGAAAAAAAAAAATTTAAATGAAGAAAATAAAAGCAAATGAATTGAAAAAAAAAGTTGATAAAAGTAATTAAGAAAAACGCATGTACCTCTGCAAGAAAAATAGCCAAGAATACTCTCGTTACTGCCGAAATGGCCGAGCATTTTTCGAGCGGTCGATCCGCTCGACAGGATATCTCGTGATATTGCCAACAAAAGGAGCGCAGCGTGTCGAACCCAATCATAAACGACACCTGCAGTCACCCCGTTTGCGGTCTGACATTTTGCTTTTTTTCAATATTTTCTCTCCCAGCGAGATAACCGCGAGAATTCGTTCGCAGAATTTGCACGATCTGCTTGTCCTCGTTACTCGAGCACATCGGGCAGCATAAGAAATACTGTTCACGGTTTCACTGTGTAAACCGCGAGTTTTCTCATTCGTGAACTCCACGAGACACGATCGCATTCACAGAATGTCATCGTTTCCGATTAATAACTCGATGCATAGTCTCGAACACAAAAAAAACACCAAAACTCGAACTCTTAAGATATTTAAACCCTTTATTGGCTCGAATCACGAAAAATGAACGCCGACTATACAATGTAAACAATTTTTCAATTGTTGTTTTATAGCACCAATTATTCGTTGTTACATCACAGAATGTATAAAATGAAGAACAATTAATTAATTTAATTGATTAATATTTTTAAAATGGCTTAATAACACGGTAAAAATGAATAGAAAACAGGTAAAAGATAGAATGAAAGGCGATGCTCGCGGCGCGTGCGACCGAGCTTGACTAAAGGCCTTAAAGGTAGCGCGGTATATAGTAAGCAGTCGTCTCACTGATCCTCGAGTCTCAACTCAGTTCTCCCGCTTCTCCTTGGATTTTCCATGCGCGCGTTAGCCGCATTGCTAGGCTCAAGTCAGTGAGTAGCATCGTGAAGTAGTAAAGTGAGTAAAGGCTCATTCCATCGTACTACAGAGTCTGTACAACAGATATCGTATCCACTGCTCGTCGCTCACGGTGTGCGAGATACTTAAAGCTACGGGAGTGCAGTCCGTGCAATGGTATGCCTGCGCGTTCGTGAAGTATTCGCGGTCGGACTCGCGATATGTACCACTAGTATGCGATAGGTACTGGTATTACTCGGGGAGCGCTACCTACACCGGTCTTCGTATGGGGCGAAGCGTGCATGCAATACCCGGTACTCCCGGTTAAACGTTAAGTCAGGTATGACGCGCGGCAACTTGTATCGCGATACCCACACAAACGCTCTTGGTAGCTCTCGTTACGCGAGAACCAGTCACATTCATGGACATAGCACAGCGGAGGGATTACTGTACAAAATGCGATGTATTACTCCAATAAACAAAAAAGACAATTCGATTGGAAAAATGTCTAAACAGAAATTTATATACCGGTATTGAATTTTTTCTGCATAATCTATGTGTTAATGTCGAATAAATGTACGCTGCAATTTTAATCAGTTATTTCAATGTAATAGTAAAATTTGTGATTCCAACGCAATACATTTGATTAATTTTACGAAAGGGGTTTTTTATTTACGAAAAATTGTCGAAATTTGTTTTTCTTTTTTTGTTGTTTTTATAAATGTTTCATGTAATGCAGCACCTTTTGAAAGTAAAAAAAACCTTCGTAAAGTCAAAACATTTTTTCTAAAAAAAAAAAAAAATAATCGCAACAAATAGTACACACATAACATCTGTGTTCTACGAGTTGTTACGAAACGAGCTACGAGTAGATGCCAATTGGCTTTGCAAACGCGGCCAATCGCCTTTGATAACATTTTTTTTTGTGTCTGGTGTACGAAATCTAACGCAAGCGATACGTCTTCGATTATTGCCGATGCGTTACGAAGAGTTCGTTAACCGCAGTTGAAAGCGATTGCAAGAATCTCCATCGACGTCACACAGTGACCCCAATCGATCAGGAGTCGCATATCAAGTGGAAAGCGTTTGTCGTGATCGGTGTAAATTATTGTCATGTTATTTACATTAGTTTGTTTCATTTGCAATGCATAATGGAAAATTGTTTTCTTGAGGCAATTAGTTCGATACACCGTTAGTTGCAAACTCTTTATACCGGTTGCATAAAACCGCCCAGTCATCGGACTCTGTATAATTGATGTATAAACTTCAATTTTCTCCACTAATAATATTTTTCGTCTTTCATTCCGGCATATTATATTATCTGCATGAGAGATAAAATTTATCCGGGACTGCAAAACAGCGTCGGAGAATATACAAACTTCACACGAGGAATCTCGTATCTCGAGTTTAACTAACGAGGGGCGCGCGGGGAGCGAGGGGCGGATGCATTCCAACCTTCCTTCCTCGTCTGTGTGCCGCGTTCAATTGAACTTCAGAGAGCTGCCGTCCCCGGCTTCGTTCATTGCAATTTGTCCACATACGTTATACTTAGTGAAATGAAAAAGAAAAATATGATAACGCGAGGAGAATAGATCGATAGATCGGAGAGACGGATACCTATCCAACTCCGCCCCTTTCTAACTCGCGTGTTTTCATGTTACCGTCTATCTAATAATTATCTCCCGCAGCGCTTTAATTAACTAATGAAGATCTCGTCGCTGTCCTGTACATCGAGAGAACTCGCCTCCGCGTCAAGAACGTCACGTTCGCTGCTACCAATGCCCATTATCCACGATTCGTCATCATGCCGCTTCACGAAATTCTACGTTGACTAATGCAACGGGGATACCCGGCAATATCGATTAACGCGATAACAAGGACGTCGTTGAGTTGAAAGGCTCCATTCACATGTATACGACAGCACGATGCCACGCCGAATAATCAAATATCTGACAAAAGTGATGAATTTTCGGTAGTTTCGGTAGTTATGCCAAATTGTCACGCCGCGCGATGTAAAACTAATTAACTGGCAAAATTAATTTTCGATTACCAACTACGACACGGAATTTCAATTTAATCCTTTCAGTCATTTTATGGGCTTTGACTGTATATTTACAAAAATTCACTGTTATGAATCGTAATCGTGATAATTATAATAATTGTGTACTTTCATATCTGTATAAATTAAATTTATGCACAATATCAAGGATATATATGTGAAAATAATGCCGTTAGCGTCTGCGGTGATGGTGATACCTTTTAGAAGCACTTGGCGCCGGGCGACCCGCAGTGTTAAGTTCATAAAGTCCAAATTATGATAACGAGCTTCTTGCATTGTGGGAACGACGCGTACACATAAACAGACCTGAAGTATACTATGCATATACTCGCCCAGTGCATATATTGGTGCAATGATACGCTGCTGAAATTGTCATTTCAAAAAGTCCCATGTTTTGTTCCATATTATCTACATATAAGTATATATACGTTCTATAATGATGTCGATAACGGGGATATACGATTCTCTCCGCGGTCGCGTTTTTTTCGACGATGTGATTTCGTATTCAGAACGAGCGATTTATCCGTCCCTCCTTTCTGAGACTTTTTTTTTCTCCTACTGCTCTATATATACCTAAGTGCATTAGTGATTCACACTAATGCGCTTACTGCCTCTTTTGTTGGTTAGTTAACGGGTTTCCCGCCCCACGATTATTTTTCTCTTCTTTTTTCCTTCCATCCTTTCACTCGTTGATTATTACGGCAATGGGTCCATCAAGAATTGCGAATAGTAGAAAAAGAAAGATAAGGATGAAACTCAGAATACGTAGTATCTCACTAGCAGATATTATAATGGATACAGTGTGTTTTTGCTTATAGTAATTTTTTTCCTGTCTCGAGAAACGCGAGATTGCAGATCCTTGGGGTGGAAAGAGCTGTTGCGTAGCAATTCACTGTGTACCTCAATTTACCCAACGCGAAGCTCTGTGTGTTCGTTCGAAGGGTTGCCAGACGCGAAGAAACAATTTCTCAAAGGGAATAATAAATTAGCGGTCTGAGAGATAGGAGTGCGATCTCAGAGAGACACACGAGGAAGCTTTCAAACTGCATCCCACCAAATCTTTCGCTAGAACGACAGCCAGGCGAGCGGAAAACGAGAAATCGCGTGTGTACACGGAATAGACGGGAAGTACACACGTAGTCTATGCAAGCGAACTCTTAAGAAACATATACTCATGGGGAAAAACGACTAGTGCACGAATCCGGCAAACATAGAGATCGGGGAAAAAAAAATGAAAGTCAAATAGAAAAACGACAGGAAAAAAAGTGAAAATGAGATGCAATGCAATTTTTACTTAAAAATAGCTTAAGCAGTTGAGAATTACCGCGATCTTTTTTTTTATCAACTTCTTAACGGACGTTGAAAATCCATTAAAAATGATAAAATTGTTCATGAATTCGGGAATATTTCACAATGGTAAGTATGGTTCGGTGCGGTTCAATCTACCGTAACGATTCTCAGTGTTTTGATTTTTTTTTGATGTCCGGTACCTGTCTCATTAGTCTCGACTTGTTCGTGTCCGATTTTTCAATCGCGTATATCGGTGTCAGGTGTGTCTGCAGCTACATCGCGAGTAGCTTTGGGAAACGGTGGAATAGACCGACTTAGATTGTCGGGTATACAACGAGCACAAGTCAAGCGTGATACCGGGTTGAGGTGGAGACCCTTGAAAGCACGAGGCCAAGCATTCTTGTCTTGGTATTAGTTCCGTGAACATCTAAGACCCGCTTCCAACAGTAAAGCACCGCGATGCTGAACCTCTTCCGTGGCAGAAATACATCACGCGCAGTTAAGAGAGGCCACCTACCGCAGCAAGTACCTCTAATAGCTAGTCACCTCTATACATCATAATACAGGTCCGCATCACACGCTACGGGTATTTCATGCCCGAGGGGTGAATGGACGCTAATTCTCACAATGCTTGGACGCTATTTTGCATCGTGACGACAATCTGATACAAGCTATTTGAGTCAAATTCTTTATGACACGACTTTGCGTTGTGACCATTTTTTTAAATCTTTCGATAGAGCAATTTTAACTTGTTTTGTAATTATTGTAATTGTTGCTATTCAACACAAGTGCGATTGCGGATGTGAATTTGTAACGAAACGATTGAATATTTTTTCCCGATTAACCTCTCACGTACGGGAAACTTTTTGCCAGTCAAGTAGAACGCCAATTTCGTTTGTTCGTAACAACAATACGCAAGAGCGTAAAACAAATCTCTTTGGACCATCGAAAAAACAACAGTTCACCGTTACTTAGCAATTTTTTTTAGAATTTTTTCGCGATTTTTTATAGTTGAACGGGGCAATTGAAGGTAAAGGGGGGTCGAAAAATTCGGATGTATATTTACGGCCTCCGTACGTGAGGGGTTAATAATTTATACCTAAGTAATAATAATAATTAATCATTAAAAAAAATAATATTCCTTTTATGATTTTTTGAAAATTATTTGTTAGATAATAACCCAAATAGTTAACGTCACTGTAGTGTATGCTATGCCGAAGAAATAGTAAACATTTCTAACGAGGAAGGAACTTTCGTTAGACGCGCGAACGTGTCTCTCCCTGCGACTTGGCATTGATAATAATCGCTTCGATTTATATACTAGCCGCCAGCTGCCTTCTCCTCTGTGCTCACTACTCAGAGCAAAGATTGAATTAATACCAACGTGGGTGGTCGAGCGTAAACCATTCGCTTTTCACTATCTTGACGCGCTTACCGTGATATCACTGGCTTTTGTGCCATTCGATTTTCCATCGTCCTTCCGGTCGTCGCACGACTTGGCCGATGCGGCGCGTGAACGCAGCACTGACCGTCGTCGGCTAACGCAGAAAGAAACGCTTCCTTCTTGTACACTTGGTACCGGTAAGACGTGAATCCGGCGTGCAACCACATCAGTGTCACGCTTCGTTTCGGTTACATTCAATGAGAAAACATTTTCAGGGTGTCGTAACGCCACGGGCAATTATATAAGACATATCTAAGAAAACAAGCGTTTTTTTCGTTTCTGCTTGGAAAATAAAAAAAATTAGTCGCTACAAAGTTCGTTCGAGCTAATCGTTGCTTCGCTCTCTCATCGTTTTACATCAGTTCATTGACCCGCGTCGCAGCAAAGTTTCCAAATATATTATATACTATAGTAGCAACGACACTGTGTTACTATATCGTTGATGCTGACTCGTCGCGGGCAATGTTCCAGGAAAAATCGCCGCGTCGCATTCGTCCCCTGGTACGTAAGTCAAGTCGCAACTATAATCCCTCCTGATGCGTGAATTATCGTTAAAGCAAAAAAAGAAAAAATAATCGTGAAAAACAGTCGTAAATCTGCCGAGAAGATTATGCTAATTGAATGATCATTGTCAAAGTTACGAGATAAAATTCACGGACGAGAGCATTTTTCTTGGGATTCCTCGCGGTCGTGGAAATTGCCAGAGAAAACTGTGAAAAATGCGTTGTCGAGGGTGCAAAAGTCCAACTCGATGCGACGGTATTTAACTCGCTGTGATCTTGTTTCCCTGAGCGTTGGTTCAATGCGATAACGCGAAGATCCTCTCGTTTCGTTCGTTTCTCGTTGAGCGAAGATATCAAAATCATAAAGAAGTTTCATAGAACAACAGCATCGTTAACTATTGAAACGGGCAGCAACGATCTCTTATTTTTTATTTTTTCGCTCTCGACAACGAGACACTTTGATTTTCAAGACAAATAAAGACGAGAAGTTTGCAGGAAAAAAAACTTTGCCCCACTATCACCTCCGTGAAAGAGACGCTCCCTTTACGCTCATAAAAATAGCTATAAAAAGGATCCCTGATTACTCGTAAAACCTCAACCGAGCAGAATGGAAGGTACAAGTGCCCATCAAAGGACGATACCATCCTTGCGGCGGGTTGAGAAGAAACTATTTGATTTTGTGACTATCACGAGTATATATGTATTGGTAGATAAGCGAAAAACACGTACGCGATCTGAGAGTTTTCGAGGATCCTAACAATCTAATGTACCTTCATTTAAGTGTATCTAATACATTTACCGGTCGAATTAACACCGAAATAAACTACATAACGAATTTTATATCTTTTGAATGGCGATAAATTTCATTGCAATTTATCGTCAGTTCGTTATCATCATCGTTATTATATTAATTTACTCAAATACTTGCTACATTAATTTTTTTATCATTGAACTCTCGATGATTCTATTACGTTTTCTTTTCAAAATAAAAAATATCTTGATAAAAATGTTGATACATGTGTATTGACCCACTGAGAATGTTATACATAGTTAGTAATTTATTAAGTACTGCACTACTTTACGATTCACAATTAAGCGTTTAAAAAGATAATTGCATAATACATCGAAACTTTTTAATTTTAATATCAATTAGGATCGGAATCTCTTGAACAACGAAAGTAATATACCGAAAGTGGCTGAGTTGGACGATGCTATTATTTCCACAGCATCTTTAGCTTCCATTGCTTGCTTTTTTTGTTGCTATTATTCAACTTATAATAGCTCGTAATAACCGACGCGGAATTTACGGTTCTTATCTGAGGAATGCCCGGCGGGCGCACTTGACTTCCTCGAGAAAGAGAAGAGCTTGCAGCGCAAACCTCTCGAGTGTATATACATATATGTAGTAAATTATCCGTAGTACCTGCGACAGTAGGAGCGCAACTACATATGCACAAACCAAGTACAGAGATGCCCTCTCATCGTCCACGCGACGGAGTTATTTCGACGAGAAATTTACAACGGTAGGGCTCCGACGATGATTGATTAAATCTTATTCTCGTGCGTAGTAACGTGGTTCACGTTCGCACGCACCGCGACGCACCGCGACGCGAGAGAGACCCGGTTGGCTTGTAATGGAATACGTCACTCGTAACCGACGTCGCCGCGTTTTTCCTTCGGCTCTCGGACTTCCATATCCACGGTCCGCCGCTCGTATCGTCTTGACTCTCCCTCGTCGCCGCTCGAGGCGACAAGGCTTTTCAGCATGAAGATGATGATCGACGGACCAGGAAAACGGATCGTGTTTCTACAAGGATTATTCATCTCGCGATTGTGATATGCAGCTTCGCGTACGACCCCGATTGAGGCTACTGCGGCATAATATCCGCAATGGATACAATCGTTTTCGCTTCGTAGTCGGAAATATCTTGTCAGTTCTCGCGGTATAGGACTTTCTTACCATTTTCAATGCTATATCAAGATAACGTAAAGTAAACGTGTACCTTACGTGTACTCCATTCAAAGTCTGGTTTTACCTGTACAAATGAAGCTACGAGACTCTAAGTAGTTTCGCAATAATTTAACTTGGAATACAAAAAGATAACATGTAAAAACTGTTTAAATCTTTGAAACGTATTGACTTTGCCTCTGTTTCCAATTTCAATTAAAATCGTTTATCATTCAATAAATAACATTGCCAGAGGGTTGATATACTGGTGTACGAATTGTTCTGTTTGAGGTCCACAACATTTTATAAGAGTCTAATTTTCTGCGATTTTCTGTAAATTCCATTGAAACAAACACAAAAAAAAATATTTCCAATACCGGTATTGGAAGTTTTTATGCTTGAACTGTATAGTAAATTTCAAATAAATATGTATTGAAATTAAAATTTTTTTTTTGCAATATAACCAAAAATTTGGTTCTTTTAATATAATTTCTTTTTTAATTTTAAAAATGTTTTGAAAATTTGCAGAATACGATATCTTAATTTCCGTTTAATCTACGATGGTTTTCAATTTTTTTATTTCCGAGTACATTAAATTTACCATTATTTTTTTACATAGAAGAGTTTGTGTCCACCAAGTGTATTAAAATGCAAATATTGACGCGAAATGTCGTATATCGTATGTTCGTATGTAACGGAATGTACTGGTATATGTATCTGGAGCTTCTTCGATTAATGCCAATCGATAAACACGATAGAATATCGATAAGCCGCGTAGCGAACCTCCGAAGCGATAGATCTATTTTTAAAAAATGTGTTTTTTCCCGCGGTAACGCCGGTGTAAGATACCGGGACCTGCTGGCGAGCTGGCAAAGAAAACCGGTGTGCGAGAAGCGTCGAGAAACTCGAGAATTCTAGGTATAACAGAATGGATATCGGTCGGCGATTTTATCTTCGCGTTTGTTCGGTTACTATCGTATGCTGATGTTAGCGCGGGGAAGTACGAGAGTCCGTTGCGAATATAAGGCACCCGCGAGCACTCGGTCGAGAATTCTCGATGCTTCCCACGTCGATTCGTGCGCCCGATGCCGCTTTTACCTATACACACAGCGCTCCGCTGTCGATGCGAACGCCGGGAGAACAGCAAATGTCGGTCCTCCTCTGTCGTTACCGAAGATTTATCGTGAGAGTTCGATCTCTCGCGAGAGAAGAGACACCGCCCTCGCCATCGATAAATGCGAAAGCGCCGAGGATCCCCGACGACAGAAAGGAAGATAGGTAGGACTTTGGATAGAACCATACAGTCGATTGCGTGCGGACTCTCTATCGTGCATATACCCAACCAACACTGTAGACCTCCGCAAACTTTCCGCAAGTTTAAGAAAGCCGAGGATCTCAAGAGTAATGTGCGAAAGTTACGAGACTAAAAAATTGACACAAATCATGTGACGAATTTTCGGATAAAAAAAAATCAATTGATTATCGATTTTTTCGTCGATATTTCAACCCATCCGTGAATCCATTTAGATGGGTTATATTATCAATAACGAATGTGTTATTTAGCTAAAAGCTCTCCGGCGCGGAGAAAGAAAGAAAACAGAACACCCAAAACATCACACAGTGATCAACGACAAATCAAAGTTACTATGAGTATAAATCTTTCCCCGTATGTTTGAGACAGCCACATTGTCAAGTGAGAGTATTTCGCGACGGGGTTCACACAATCTTCGCCGGGATATTTGCGAAAACAAAACGAGGCCAGAGAGTTCGAACGAATCTCGAGATCCGATCGTTGGCCGAAGAGAAGAAGAAAGTAGAATGCCGCGAGGGATGTTCAATGCTACGCACGAGTTGGGTGAGCGTAGGTACAAAGTGCAAACGCTATGACTAGAGGGCAAAAAGGGGAAATAATCGTGAAACTACTTTACTCGCCACACATGGTTACAATAGATTAATATCGACGTTTTCGCCGTTGTCTCCTCGTTGTTGCGATTCCGCCGGCGCATAAATCGCGCTGATACGACGTCAAAGCCCGAAGCATTCTTCCGCAACGAGCCAAAGAAAGACGGAAATACAAGTCTCTCGACTACATTTCGAAGATGCTGGATAAGAAACGCAAGAGCACAATCGTCTAACGTTTCGTACCCTCGGGCTAATCTCGGTACGCTATAGCTCTCGGAGTCTACAATACCGACAACTTGTATCGAATAGAAAGTGAGGTTATTCATACACAATGGTAAAATTATAGAAACAGGAAGAACACTTCGCCTTAATTCGGATAATAAAATTACTAAAATCTTCATAGATACTTTATTCGTAAATGGCTGAATGGTCAAAGGTACTTTATCTGTAAATTACTAAAATCTTCATAGGTACTCCATCCCTAAATGGCTAAAATCTTTATAGGTACTTTATCCCTCAAACTTTCTTCAGTCTGAAAAAAAAAATCACTCTTAACTCGGATTAAACGGCGCGAGTTCGAAAAAAATAGTAATGAATCACTTGGCAAGATAAAAAAGAAGGTTCTCAGAGTTTCCCCTATTTCCGAAAATTTGCAATCAAGGTCAAGCCGAAGACTCGATAAATCGCTCCACTCTGACGAAGGTGAAAGGAAAAAAGTTTTTCTTTATCTCCGCAACTAATGTCACAGATCGTCGGTGGAATGAAATCCGGAAATTCGACTTCTTTGACTCTTTCCGGTGAAGTATCACCGTGGCTTTTACAGGGGATGGTTGACGGCTTTTGTTTTTTTTTTTGCGCGATCTTATGTAGCCGAGGAATAAAGGAACAAAAAAAGTAGCTGAGTGATCCGCGGAAATCGGTCAAAGTTAGGCGAAGGCCCTTATTCTTCCAGACCGATGCGTTGTACCACGAAATAAGGGAAGTCTGTCGTTGTCTTCTGGACAGGCGTGCAAGGGGGATGAAACGTTGCGAGTGGGCTTTTCGTTCGCTCGTCGGTCATAAGTATGCATTAGGGAAGGGCTCTTCGTGTTGGTTTTTCGTGTCACCGAGCAGTGACGAAGCACCAGGGATGTGACCGAAGAAATTGCGAGAGGGACGAGTGACACGGCGACTCACTTTCGTCATAAAAAAAAAAAAGGCGGAGTAGGAAAAGGGAAATGCTATGGAAATATCAAATAATCCCGTAGAAGATTTTAGATGAAAAATTATCGACTAATGGCAATTTATATCTTTATAACTTACCTTCGAGATTAGCCATGGAGAACCTATAGCTGTCGATTCTTGGTGTGTTGATGTCGGAATTGAAGGGCCTTAGCGTCGCTGAGCTCACATTGTCCAGACCCTGGAAACAAAAAAAAAAAGAAAATCCGTTAATAACGAATAAACGCGATACTTAATTAATATTTTTTGCTGATACAAAGCAGCTTTTCCTTATTTTAATGCGCTTTGGAATGAGCTTACTGGCTCTCCTCTCTTTCGCCGTTTCAACATATTGGCTTTTGCCAAGGATGCTCGAGAATTGAATACTTCCGGAATCTATTCTGTCGAACCCTTTACAAAAACCCAATCCTCTTTTCACCGGGCAAATGCGATTTGCTTTCCTCCGGCTCTGGCGCCTTCACGTAGATCCGCACACACCAGCCAATTTCCGCGTTGAGACGCCGAACCCAGCTTCGGGTGAGAACCTTACGAAACTATCTCTTCTTCCTCTTTCTCGGGGCGGCGGTTGGTTTCGACGTATTTTTCGAAGTCGATTTTTACCCGGTGCCATCGCGGGAGCGTGCGCCGGAAACACCAAGATACGGCGGGCCTTATTCCAACTACATCGAACCCTGACGAAAAAGCTCTCGGCTTTTGTTCAGCTTTGAGCGGCTTTTTCGTTTTTTCTTACTTGCGGTTCTCCAGAAAATCCCTCGTTAACGCGCGCGTTGAAACGCTAAGAGTTTCCAACAAGTCGAATATACAAGGGGGCTGAATATCCAAGTCGAATATACTATATATATATATATATATATATATATATATTTTTTTTTTTTTTTCGTACTATTTATGAGGCTCGGCTTATCCCAAGGAAAAGTTCTAACCCCAAAGACGCAAAAACTTTTACGTTGAAAATTCTTGGTGAAAAAAGTCCATCGGAATACCGACTGGAAAAATCGAGATTTCATTCCAGTTCCGAATATACAATTTTCGCATGTGAGTATACGTTTTCGTGTAATATAGGCGAATTTCTCGATACGACAAAGTGAGATAATATATAGAAGTTCTATCCATTTTGTTCTCGACACGAATAATTCTCAAGCCACGTTGGTTGTTATAGCTATGTATACGATATGCCACACTCGAGGGCTTCCGCGTTTTGAGTCCCATTAGCCGTAAATAATGCGAGCTGTCATCACTTCGCTCGGTTGGATCGCGCGGCGCGTCGCTCGTGAATGCTGAACGGTCAATCAAGCGAACGAAGAGTTCTCTCACACACGTAGATGGATTTATTCGCCATAGACGAATAAACGTAGGTGTGATCGCGAAATGTGTATGCGAGTGTAAATACGCACTCCATCATCGTATGCGGTTTCATCGGGTGTCCCGATTATATAAAGAACACACAATAGATCTTTCCGACACGAGCAAATAGGTGGCTGAAAAAAAATTGAAAAGTAATTGTTTCTCCGTGCAGACAATAGATTAATGTGACCCAGATATTCGTGACCGGAAATAATTTTGATAAAATACTACTTTTTCGTCAATTTATCTTTTTGCATGATATCACGAATTTTTTTTTTTTTTTTTTTCACGAAAAAAGAGTTTAAATTCAAAGTTCAAATGAATTTAATAATTGAAGGAAAACGTAGAGAATGAATTAAAAAATGATTTAAAAAATAACCGATAATCCATTTGAAAAAGCCGATAAAAAAAATTTGCTACGAGAGAAATGTCTCTTTGATCCAGAAAAAATAAATGTCCGTGCCGAGGGTTGAAGTTAAAATTTTTGCTGACACAAGAGACTCGATTACGCTCCGGAGACGCGAGATCGTTTCATCTCTGCCGCATTAACACATATGCCGCCCCTCCACCCCCGTGTGGTCCTCGATCGTGTTCCACCACTCGAAGTTGCGTGCCAACGAAGCTCGTTCACACGCTATAACGCCGAGAGAGCGCCGGTCGCATGTGCGTGCCGAGTCGCGATGACCCCGTCGCGGGTAGCCTATGTACACACGAAGAGCCTCCGGGATCGGCATCGGCGTTTCACACAGACTACGAAAGGGCAAGCTAGAGTAGCCGATAAGTGTGTAACGTACGCCGATAGATACCGGGCGAGAGGCGCGCTCGGTTAGGTTGATCGTTCACACAGAAGCTCGCATAATACATAACTCTACGGATTGTGCGTGTGTTAGCACGCAGCTATGTATAAAATGTACATACGCGAGTTGCAAGCGAGTATTACCGAGTCCACCGTAAATCGACGATAGTGTAAGTGTGTACAACGCCAGACCGCATCGTACCTGACCGCGTAGTATACGGTCAGAGGTACTTAGCGAAGTGTGTACCCGGGTACTCGGGCGGAAGTCAATAAGGATCTGCCCGTAATCCGTGACCACGCCACGAATGTACGGATCTCTGGTTCTCTAACATTATGGCTACTATGATAGAGGCCACTACCCCTGTACAGTTAACATATACAATCCACGTGGAAGCCTCGCGACGGAACTTTAACAAACACAGTCCCAAGACACACATATTACAGATGTTATACCCTGAAACGGAGTTAGCTCCGCGTGCAAATGCCTTGTACATCGTCGAGTACTAAGTACACGCGATGGGGGTTTGTTTGCATTGGGATGGTACTTAGGACGAGTTAAGCGAAGATTTTACAGCTTAAACTTGGCTATAGCAAATGTTCGCTTTATCTCGTGATTCTCTCCCGATATCACGCGAGATTAGGTTAGTTACGATTTTCTATGGGAACATTATTTCTGGCTTGCGAGATGAAATTAGTTCGATGTTCTTGTGATCAATGTAATACGAAGCTTTATAGTTTCTTGCATGAAACGTGCAGATTCATGGGCTTTGTAATTCTCGTATCGTGCATAACCTCTAACAGGATTTCTGACAATGAGTTAATGTACATAAACTTTGGGTACACGGCTATTCTTGCGGGGAAGCAAAGAAATATTCATACTGACCGTACGAGTATATAGATCCTTCAATATTGTATATATCTCAAAGCTCCGACGCCTTTAACAATATAATGTGGGTAGCAGGTACCATAATACTTATAACCCTTTGTACTCAACCGACATCTATAACGTTCTATATGCTATAATATACATTGCGTACATAACGTGTGCACCCGCACAATCTCGTAACTCAGTACCCGCTTGAATATACATGATATCAAGTCCACAGACTTCGCCTCAATGGGAAATACCGATTCATAACCCATGAACGTCGTATAAACGAAGCTCCATCGAAAGCCAAACGTGTGCGAAACGTGCCAGACGTATCGCGATTGTGTATATCGCGGTGTAATATATCGTCGTAACTGTCTCGTTGTCTGACGTCGAACTACGAAACATATATTACAAAATCTCCAATGGACACTCCGATAGTTAAGAATTATACCGATGACTTTGACTCACGACGGATTTTACGATGCGGATAAATATCGAATGATTATCTCATTGGTTTTTCTTTGGGTTTTTTTTTTTTTTTGCGATTGGCATTTAATAGAAAATTTTTAGGGTTATCGTTACAGATCGACATCCCCGAAACAAATATGTTATTTACGCACGAAAAATCATGTCGCTGTCGTAAACATTTATTTCACGTACCCGTTCGGTACACAGAATTACAATTGGAAGTATGGAAGTGCAGTGATCACGGAGCTTTTTACCAGATGCAACAGACCCATCGAGATAGTACGAAAAAAAAAAAGAAAGATCCATAATGCAACATCGTTGTATCCAGTGTCTCGTTTCTAATTCCCATTGCATGAAATATTCATGTTTCAACGACGGTGGAGCTCGCCGCGAGTGCGATATCCAGCGACAACAACAACAGGCAACGCAACGACGAAGACGATATCCGAAGGGGAGGGGGTGTTTGTTTGTTCTTCTCGCGTTGTGTGTGTGGCCACCCACGAGATTACTCTCCTCGTTCACGGAAACGTGGTATACCTACGCAATTTCAGGCTCTCGGTCTATAACACACGAACACGAAGCAGACGACGGCAACGTGGTCGCGGACGACAAACACGTAACACCTCGTCTTCCGGCTGCTACTCTCACCGAGGTGTGCGAAGATGGCGCACACGAGCGTATATAGTACATGCGATTGCACCGACAACCGTCTCCCACATAGTATGATAGCAAACGATGCGCACTTCACCGTGCAGCATCGAAGAACAAATTCCGGGTCGTGTGGGAGTGTAACGACTATGAGGCTGGGGCAGCAAACTCAAGTTAGACCAATACAACACTGGGCCACCAACGGCAGTTGAACTATAACATCGCGATTCACCGGGCGCAAAACAATTAGATCCGCTGGCGGATAAGCTCTTCCTGGTAATGCGAAACTCGTGAGGACTCTAATATAATAGGCTTAAAAAAAAAATGTCCAACCCAATAAATATACTTAATTGACATCTGTTTATTTTCCTGATACTGATTTAAAAAAAAAAGTTTTCATGAATTTTCAATAATAGTAATTATTTCACTTCATACAAATATTGCTTTTATTTAAATACTAATGGGTTAGACATTTTTTTTATAAAAGAACAGCAATGTGGAAGATACTTTATTTTCAGTTTTTTTTTTTTTTTTTTTTTAGTGTAGATACGTAAATTTTATTTTACTATCGTGTTTCCGGGTTTTCATAGTTTTTCTCGAGGAGCATAAACCACCGAGATGGCCATCAATTTTTCGTGGGTTAAAATATATTCCGCTCCTGCTGCTGCCGACAAATTTTCCATATGCCGGACCACCGAATGGCCACTTGCCTGCTGGATATTGTTTTTGCCTTCCCATCCTTCGCCTCGCTCTCTCATCCCCCTTCGGCTACCTCGTCGTGTCTCCGAGGGCTATCTAAGCGCGAGTTGAATTTTTGATATTCTACTTCGAGTTTACGGTACGGACATATATATATACATACACAGTATGCACAGTACTCGGTACGGTCTCGTTCGACCTCTCCCCAGTGTCCTTCCGAAATTTCCGCCGTGGCGCATTGATTTTCCTCCGATTAATTTACATTACAAATGCATCCAATTTGCTTCAATGAATATCGCCGCCGAGTACATAATTAATGTATGGTCGGTTGACATTTAAACATGAAATTATCGCGCGGCCGATCGAGTAGACACTCGATAACCCCAATACGGTTAAATTCATTATTAAAATGTATATCGTCCACTATTTCGTTGTCTACAATGAAAATTTTCGAGTTCAAAACCAATGTTTGCCTGAAATTGGTAGGCAGAGTTGATAAAATCGCGTTTGTCGAGGACCTTGATGTAATTCGCATGGAAGTCGAGTAGTCGCTTAAATTTTTCATTCTAAGGGGCGGGGTCGACCCTTTTCCTTATACCGCAGGGAATTCCTTGCAGCCAAAGGCTTTTGTCGCTGTTTCTCCGTTGCGCTTTGGCTTCACCGAATAATAGCCGTGACGAGTGTGTCGAGAAAAAGAGAGACAATTTCGCGGTAAGAGGTCGTCGGTTTCACTCGAGAGTCGAGTTTGCTCGCGGTACTCGTCAATTTTTTTCACCCTTCCCCCTCGAGGTTAGTGGACCCTTGGGAATGGTACTTAGTCGATACTGTATGAAACGGGAGTTTCGAGAAGCCCCGAATTTTATTCCTCACTTTTTTTCTATTTTCTTTTTTTTCCACACGAATTCTCGTCATTTGCCAAAGGCTTTGGCAATACGATTCCCAAGTGTGACGAGTAACTTAAATGTCACATTTTTACGGTGACGGAATAAAAATACAAGCGACTTTCTCGCTCGGCTCATCGCATCGAATAGTGATGGCATTTCGCTCGAAGAACCCCCGAAACCGCCCCTAAGTCGAGTTTTCGTAGCGCACGAGAGAGATCTTCTCCCCTTCATAAGTAGCGAATAAAGGGGGCGGAAGTGATTCTTACGAGTATTAGTATAGCTCCATGTGAGTTTTCATCACTCGGATGTGTATTTCAACGTGTCGTTTCTTATGACGAATCGATGTATCGAAATACCCATGTGCGATATCCCCATAAAGTGCTATAATTGTGTTAGTTCTTTCGATTTGATGAACATGAAGCTGAGTAAAATTGCAGCTAACTTTTTTAGTTCCTTCGTTATCGACGATTCCTGTCCGCCTACTGTTCCGATTGGATTTTTGTCAAATGGAAATTCGAAAATTTTTATGGACTGTCTATTGTTCTCGTTGACAGCAAGTGAATTTGTTTTTTTAATAGCGATAGCCAGCAATCGTAAATAACTCAATTATTGAATTGTAGATAACTGTTTTACCCTTCGAGATTTATCGCATTACTTTGAGGGACCGGAAGTAGGGCGTTCCGTTCTTTCGGCCTTCGTATATCGAGTTGCTTAACATACATTAAATCTTTCGACCTTCCGAGGGACAATTTACTTCCGAATTTCCGGCAGGTGGCTGCACAACATCGCCTGGAAGCTTAAGCAATGCGGTAAGAGCTTTTCTCTCATCGGCTTTTAACCGCACGAAGTGTACCCTCTTTCGGTCATTTTGCACGAAGAGAACCGCTACCCTCCCCCCTTCGTGTGGCAAGTGTTAGCAGTACTTTCCGAATTTGCGTGGGAGCAACGGCTCTGCCGATCCGCGCATAGTAGGTCCAAATTCGTTTTGCATAATCGCATGCAAATGTGAACACCCGCGATATAAAATACACTACAGTGCGCGCGTATACGCCTATATACTCACTTCGTCGTGGACCTTGTGGCTCTTCCAACGAAATAACCTGTCCATTTTTTTTCCCTCTCCTTCCTCTTTTTTGTATGTTTCGTTCTCCGAACTCCGCCGGTAGCACCGCACGCACCGACGGTACTTCCGGTGATTACTCTTTTATTTTTTTCCCTTCAATCAACGCCGAACTCCGCATCGTATCGATTTTACCAAATAACATTTTCCCCCCGATAGAAATATTAATGCACGAACGGTACGCGTTGAATGGAATCGAAGTTTCTTTTGACGAATGCAGAGTAGCCCGTTATCGACAATTTCATTGATCAATGAAATTTTTTGTTTTCGACTTTTTTTTATACGTTTTTATAGCAAAATATGAAATTTCCACTATTTATTGGTACATCGAGCGGAAGCAAATATTACAGAAGTATGAAAAGCGATTGAACTTGCAAATTTCATTACGCTAATGGCATATCTCGCACTCGAAAAGTTTCGTAGAAGATTAAAGTTACGAGTAAGAGAACTGTATCGTACTTTATCGAATTATAGTACTGCCACTGAGTCGAGTTCGAACGCGAAGTTCACGAAGTGCGGTAACTCCTTCTATCGCGGGAAAGCGAGCTTCAACAACGTCGTTTTCCACTTCCCACTTGGATTAATAGTTGAGCAGCAGTAGAAATCTTTTTTTTTTATTACACTTTCTCTTCGTTGTCTATCTCTCGAAATCCACGAAAGTTACAAGCTTCACGCTTCGGATGAACACTTTAAAAGAGTCGACAGGCTCTACGGACTGGGCGGTAAAAAAAGAAGAGTCCCGGCCGTCTCATTGACGGAAATAGGAGTGAAATGCGCCTTCGCATAGTCCCATTTTTCACAGCGGCCTTGAACCATAGCGCACCAAGCGACTAATGACCGTAATTGCACGATGTAATCATATACATGTTTTTTTTATAAACAAGAGAAATGTACGGTTTTATTAATCATAACTAACGACCAATTTACTCTTAAAACTGTTTATTAGCTCACAAGACGTCGATAAAAAATTTAATTACGGTAAAATCTTTTGTAACTCGCGATTTAAAAAAATCACTTTGTTTGATAAACGGAATTAATTTCAAATTGACGTAAAAAAATTAATATACGAGTTTTCCGACAGTTTGTAAAATGTTAAGTCACGTTTGTATTGTAGCTTAAGAAAAAAAAAAAACACGAAGATTCGCGGGAGTTATGAGAGAGGCAACGATGAACGGTCAGCAACCCTCGCGGCCGATCGTGGCTCGGCCGAGTACTGGATGCTGTCCCGCGAGGGATTCAGCGTGGAGCCCTCAACCAACGGCACGTCCTCTTCGTTCTCTCTCGGTCTATCCCCCGACGTTTATTCCTTTCCTCGTCTTGCCGTTGCGATAGTTTCGTCGCTCTCACACGTTTCTACCGTCGATGAGACCGGCACAGCGAGCGAATAAGCCAGAGAGAGCGAGCGAGCGAGTTTACCGTCTCCGTTTGCGCATGTGCAGCTATCGATTCCAGCACCAGTTCCCGCAGGACGTGTACGCAGGGTAACACAGGAAACCGCACCGTTCGCACACAGGGATGCGTTTTGCCTTGTGAACAGGGGTTGGGTACAAAGCGCGATACGGCGATACATCAGGACAGGTGTAATGTTTGCAGCATAACCGGTTACCGGAGGTCGAGGATGTAACATCGACCCTTTGGGGGATGATTCTTCTTCGAACCGGATGTCAAAGAGCCCGGAAAAGCTGCTCGGGAAAATTGAGAAAAATCGTATTGGACGCGAAAACAAGAAGCAATGAAAGCTGAGCTTCGGTACAATTTTCATGCACGATACTACACGTCAAGATTGAGATACCGCACAAATGTCCGACTCTGCAAATTCGATTCTGCAAATGTCGGATGATTTGACGTGATCAATCTTACGCAATGCTTTGCCCAATAAATGTTTAGCGCTGAGCAGGTATATCAATGAATGATTGGGAAGATTTTCATGCGGCTCTTTTTTTTTTAAAGATTTTCATATAGACACGAGACAACGAATTTTCGATCATTTTGACACAAATGACGACCGAGCTATTCGTCAAAAAAATAATATATCAGAATGTCGCGTGTCACACGTTGTCTCTTCCTTCCTGCAACGCGTCTGTGACATGGGCTTTCGGAAGTCGGCGTGAGGAAAAAGAACGCCGTGAGGATATTTTTTTGTGAGGTGGTATAGCAATTTGCTTCTGTACTCAGGTCGTTTTTATACTTAGTTTCAGTGTAGCATACGACCGATAGAAGCACCCTTTTCGTCTCGTCTGTGTGACATTCTCTGCCCCCTCCGAGTGCGTTATTTCACCGTCGACGCATTGTCGAACGAAACGAACGAGTTGCGTGTGTCTACACGTTGGTCGACCCTTCTGTAGCCTCTTTATTATCCTACTTCGAAGAGTTCACGGTGATGCTGTCCGTTTTGCTACAATTTCTGCTCGGTATTCGTGCGAGAAACCAATGGAAGCTGGTGGCGCTACAGCATGCGTGTGCGCGGCGTTATAGGCATCTTGTAGTTGCGGCTCTCGTACTCCCTTTCGTCCGCAACCGTGAGCCAACCAGTAACCCCGTGTACCGTTGGTTAACCCCCGCAGTATCAACCCCCGGAGGCAACGGGTGAACCAGCGCAACCGCGAGCCTCGTGCAACGCGCTTAGGATTTGATGCAGTCGCTCAGGTGCTGCATTGGGATCTACTCGGGCGTGGGATATGTTCGCCTGGGGAGGTGAACCACCCATGCTAAAGGTATAACCTACGGCGCGCATTACTATACACCGTGCCGCGCTACAGTGCACCATAATATTATACCATAATACACGGTTACTATGTGATCTATAGCGTAGTCCCGTTTGTCGTCGAGTGTCTACTGCTATTCGTATGATTATTAGGTCGATAGTACTACTCACAGAGGCCTCCGTCATATATAGCGTCCAATCATAAATACCCTCGTTATCGTTATCGTAATGAATAAACGAGTATTGAGTAGCGTGGGCTGTGCACGTAAATAATATTATGCTCGACGCTTTGACGGACAAAATGTTACGTCTATTTAATTTTTCTATTTACCGTTCCATTTACACTGCTCGATTAAATTTTATAGGATTCATACGTAACGCTTATTGGGGTAAATACGCTTTTGTGAGGATTTTTACGAGTTTTTTTTCCATTCTCATTAATACAATTATTAATATCGAGTTTTATACATCAAGCATACAAAAAAAGTTTCATTGAAGTTATTATATTATTTTTAATAACGTTTTTGAAAAATTGATGTGTGAAAAGAGAAAATTATTACCCTGTCACAATTCGTTCGAAAAAAGATAGACATTGGCGTGCAGTAGTATTCAAGCTCGTTGAATTAATTCGACGCTTCAAAGGCGACGAATGAACGAACGACTGTGCAAACCCGACGCCCTGTTGTGGTACGTAGCTTCGATCGATCGAAATACTCGTACGTTTAATTGTCCTTTGCCTACAGACAGCCACGCTCTCTCACCCCTTTCTGCCGCACACTTTCCACACTTTCTATTACGACTCTCATTGCTCCTCTGTGTGGGCCCTCTATGCGTTTTGCAGGCTTTCATTCCAAGGCCAATTCACACCGAGATTACGCTCGGCCTCCCTCGCTTCGCGGGCTATATACTCTGGCGTTCCATCGCTGGTTTGGTGTCCAACAGGAAACGAGGACGTCAAACACCGGCGGCGTCGTACACCTCCGCCCCCTACTCCCTCCGAACGCTCTTCTTTCGTTTCTTTTTTGCATTTACATTCACTCTTTTCTTCTCGTCTACCAGTTAAATATATCTATATATTCTTTCAAGGTTTCACAATGCGCCATCAGTGCATATTACCGGGCGAGCGTTAAAATGTCTTGTTTTTTTTTTTTTTTCTTTTTTTCATTCCCTCTCGTGAGGGGGTGGCAAAATCTCGTTAAATTCGTCGTCGCTCGTTTTCGCGTCGCGTTTGAAAAGAAATAAAAAAAATTCACTTATACACAGAAAAATAATGTTCACCGGTGAAGCGCCGAGAGAGTCCATGAGAACGTAATGCTCTCGCAGCCTATAGTGTATACGAAGAGTTTGCCGTATAGCTGTCGTGATCTCGGGCACCACCGCTCGAATATACCAATTTCTTCGTTTTTCGTCTGGGCCGCAAAAGTTTTCTCGTATCCTCGGCGCGCTGATACACCAACAGCAGTCTCGCGAATTCGGGAGGTGAACGAAGGATAGACAGAGAGTGAGAGAAAGGAGTGTGCGTTGGAGAATTTGCAGAGCGCGCAAAGCAAAGAAACGGAGAGGAGAAACGAAAGCGAACGAGCGCGATGTAGAGAAGCCTTGACTGGTACCTCGTGCCGACTGCAAGTGCGAAAAGAGAAAAGTGTCTCCTCACTCTCGCGTCGACCACGTAGATGCAGAGAATATATTTATAGTACCGTCGTCGAGTGAACGGGGACCACGTTCGTTCAGCTTAGCTTAGCGATATATATACGCACGAGAGGCGCACACGACGAATTCGCTTTGCCCTCAGGGTGATTTTTTTCGTTCACTATATCGTTCGTACAAACGCTGCAGCTTTTCAAACGTATACGTTAAACTAGGAAAAGAGTAGAGAGAAAGAAAGCTTTTTTTTTTGCTCTCATCTAAAGCTCAAGTCAAACATCGTTGGGACATATTTTTCATATTTTTCATGCAGTTTTCCTTTGTGCATCACTCCAAAAAGGCGCCAAAAAGTGCTGCGCTGAGCTTTAAGTTCGAAATAAAAAAGATGCTCTCTTTAACAAAATGTTCATAAGGTGCTATGATTTTTTTTCGAATCTCTCACAACGATTATTCGCTCATTTTAGCCACAACTTTTTTTCCGTATAACGTTGTTTTTTTTTTTCAGTTCAATTTTCACTGTTCATTCCACACTTTTTTCCCTCGTCTGCAATATATTTCAAAACTCTTTATTTCGCGACTTACTCGAGGGGAAGAGTAAAAAAAAATCATTTCCCGACTATAAGCATAGTATAGTGGCGCGTGGAGAGAGCTTTGCCGAAGTGTCCTATGGTGTACGGAACAAATATTTGCGAGGAGGATTATTTCTACGAAAGGATCTTGGAGAAAGAGGACCGAGGGTGACGGGATTTCGTATAGTGCAAAGAAAGCCCTTTTTCGTTTACGCAGACTGCGTCGCTGCCTTCTGGAAAGACGATAGGCAGCACACGCCAAAAGAAGGGAGGGGGGAGGAGATTCGGGGGAGAGGAACAAATGTATCGATAAGAAAAGACTCCTTGACGTTGTGAACGATCGAAAATCCCTGAGGGAGTGAACCGAACGTGTTTTTGATGGCGCGGAACGGGTATATTCGACCATTTCGTTGTCGTTCAAAAATATATTTGATTTCCCGTTTCCTCTTTGCCGAACGTTCCGCTAGCGGATTTCGTCGATTTTCCCAAACGTTGGAACACCGTTCCTGTCTTTTTCATTTCAATCGAGGTCTCTGTACCGTTACCGTAATGCATTACTTTCATTCTTCCAACCGCTGTGCAATCGTTTATTTATATTCATCTGGGAAAGTTTTAGAATTACGAGAGTCGGAATATTTATAATCACAACGGAGGAAGTTACGACTGTGGGAATAATAGATATGGAATAACTTAACTGATATACCGAGATTTTTATTCAGCCGTATTTCACACTGGAGTTAGATTTTTATTTTTATTTCTAATTCATCCAGCTTTTTATCCTGACAATGCACGAAGCGATGATGGCACTAGAGACTTGCACGTGTTCGCACGATGTCATCTCGCGGTAGCTCTCGTTCGTCTCACGGGAGCTAAGTGCTTGTCCGCGATACCAGAAGAGACCACACGCGGGTGTTACACATACGTGTGAAGGAACGAGGGGAGCGAAAGGTGTTATGTGTTACGCGTAGCTTACGTTAAAAGTGGAATGAACACAGCCATGGCACGCGTCACGCGCTCTATCTTCATCATCTTATTCGGCTCGACAACGATGTAATCTAATTTTTCTTTTTTCTTCTTCTATTTTTGTTAAAAAGATACCGAAAAAAGAATTTCGAATAGAGAGTAGCGAGAAATTGACTATAGTTAAAAAAAACGACTCGATGATGCGCTGAAAAATATTCCAACGAGCGATACAGCCTCCCGTCAAAAGTTATATCGTCGGTCCATCAGCGGTCAGATACAATGAGACGGGCTTTCATGTTCGCCGCTGATGCGAGTAGTTCTGTTTATTGTGTCATCCGGATCGAAGTGCTCGGGATGCTTGAATCGCTGACTGACAGACGAGAATTAGATCCGATCTATCCTCTTCCTACGAGTGTATATGCTCTACGCACAGAGTCGAAACCCTCTCGAAACGTTTGACGCCGCGGTATGGGGATCTAATGCGCGGCGTAGGGGCACTTTGGCAAAGCGACATCCTTCTCCAACGCTCAAACAGTCTACCATTAATTATTTGTAATGAAAAACGTTTATGTTATAATTACGTTAATAATTTTTTTTAACTTACGACTTTTGGTGACGAAATTTACAATGAGAGAATTTTAATTTAAAATGACAATCAAAACGACCGCACGAGATTACTGTGTGTCGTACAACACTGTCCGGTATTAATTGTACGAATCCCTTTCCGAAAGCGACAGATCCGCGTTTATCTCGACCGACGACCCTCACGTTTCAATTTCGTTGCCGGAAGTACGCAGAGCCTCTCGCCCCAATTTCTCGAAAGCTCGTCGCTAATTCCGGCTGAGACAGCGGAACACACAGGAGAATGGCTGGAGGCGTTTACACTAAAAACTTGAAGGTCTCTCGCGTTTCTCTCACGTACAATGAACTAATCATGCAACAATACGCGGCTCCCCAGCGCGATAAAGTTTGATTAATGGTTGGAGACGCAAAAGCTCGCGCGGGATATAATATAATATAACGGGCTTTTTGTATGTGACGAAAACTTCGGGGATAAATATACATATATATATAAATGTACCAATGCGAAGCTATTCGAGGCTTATACAATTGTTCTACCCCCTTTTCTATATCAACGCAACGAATTCAACAACGAAATAATGGCGAACGTGAATCACGAGAGCTGGACGGGACAAATGATTATTTTTTTTCTTTTTCTCCTTTTGGGTCATCCGATAGGCGCGTAGAATGGCATATCGGTACACGGAGAGAAGGATCTACGAGAAATGACTATGTCATCTGGTAAAATTCGACGGTGGCGCCACTTATGAAGAAAATACTCGATATTATGAGAATTTTTACCACATTTATGGGGATTATCCTGTGGTAAAAATTCGCATAGTTCTCGTAATTTTCAACAAGTGGCATCATTGACTTCGCACTACCAGAAATTTACGACAATTGTTACTAGGTATATGGCAAATTGTATCAGATACTTCTCGCCGTGTAGACGATGCATCACAGTTTCTCTATTTGGCGCACTATATGTACCGCATTTCACTGTAGCTTCCATTTACGAATTGGCAGATTTTTTCGCATCGATAACGCCGAACGCGATGAATTCATGCAGTTATAGCGATATATACTATAGAAACGTTGGCAGGCAAAAAGACACTCGAATTAGCCTACATTTTCGTGTGATTCGATAAAAATCTGCTGAAAGGCTAAACACCTCCGTTTACCGCATGAGAAGATATATCATCCTGTACTGTATACAGTGCCGAAAGTTTTTCCATCGCTTTGATAAAAGTAATATCCGAACCACACCGACAAGCCAAACCCCCTCCCTTCAAGTTGATTCGACGTAAAAACCGATAAATTATTATTTCCGATTCAATTTCCGCGAGTGCCGAAAGCGAAACCAGTATTCAGGTCGAAACATACAGTTCATTATACAACTGTAATATATTCTCGTTATATCCATATCTATACGCTATAATGAATAACATATTCCCCTTACGGTAATATTGAAACTAATTTAATTTTATCAAAGTTTAACACTTTGATTCCCACAAATATAATTTATATGATCTGAAAGATTTTTCTTGTCTGTATAAAAAAAACTGATAAATCTTGAAATATTGATCGTATTAATAGCCGAACTAATATTAATATTATCTCATGTATCACTGTTTGAATTTTATGTTCACGACGGTAGTTTGTAAAAAAGATGTCAGCGCAGCTTACCAATAAGTCTCGACGGTACGGGATTACAGATGAACAGATAAAATGCCGAGTGGCCGAGAAGATAGAGGAAACAGAGACGTAATCGATGGGCAAACGACTAGCGACCTGCGAATCTCCCCGGTCGACCGCTAGTAAATGGGAATAATAAATAGTCGATCGAAGCTCTATGCTGGTTCCAGCATCGTTGCTGGACCGATGCAACGTTATACACCACACATGCAATATCCTGGACTATTACGAATAACTGTCTATGCCGGGAACATTTACGAGTTGACTGGCTGTTGAAGGAGAGGCCGGAACAATCTATCGCGAAACGACGAGCGGAGATAAGGGAGGCTGAGTGTGTGTCTCGTCACGTGTTCTGCGAGGATGTTATGGGGACATATAGATGTGTATATACGCGAGTATAGCAAGGAAAAAAACAAAAATGTAGGAATGTCCGAGGGGATTCCTTGACCCATCGAGAAAACAGGACGCAGCCCTATCTGTAACATGCAGCCTCCTCGTCGATGGCCTATCGATGCGTCAGTGTTTTACTCCATAACACCGTGGGAGATAAAACTTTCCAGCTCTTTAGTCCATCGAGCGTGAAACGACGCTCCGATATACATTTTTTTGTTCCACCCATTTTAACCGCTAAATTATTCAAACAAAGTACGTCTTTCGGCTCAGCGGGCGAACAAAGTTTCCGCGAATTATAATGCCCGCAGCTAACAGTTTCGCGCATATATTCCAACGCATTAGTGTTTTGTCGATCAATTTTTTTTTATTATTATTTTCACATCGCTACGGTGAACACAACCTGCGCTACGAGCCACACGACGCTTCATATAGACGAGAAAAAAAATTCCTTTGTCGTTTAAAACCCGAGAGTGAAGGTAAAGATACGAGAAAAAAAAAAGTAAAATAAAGCTCTATGGGTCTCGTGCTATAACGAAGCCCGGCGATATTTACTACACTACATAGCGCACAACCGCGTCGGAGTTATAGAGCGTAAAGAAGAATGTAATGAGACGCGCAGCCTGATTTTTCCTCATAATTGGCCACGCCTATTCTTTATTCTTCGTTGCGATTTTATGAAGGGTTAATAAACTCGAAACTTTCTTCAAGCATCGAGATAAATGGGTTGAACAACCCTGAGAAACAAAAATGAAAAAGGTTACAAACCAGTACCAGTACTTGAATACGTCGATCAAAAAATTAACAATCGTTGTTCAAATATTTTATGCCGAAGTAGTAATCGTTTTCTATTTTTTTAAAAATTCAATAGTTTGTATCACACGCCATCGAAAGTCATCAAGTTTTATTTGTCACTGTGTTATTTTTATTTTCGACAGTGTACATAATAAATTCGACAAATCTAAGTTTTCATTTTGTTATTATTACGATCGATATCGGTAATCGATTACGAAAAATGATCGGGTGTAATGACCGCTATAACAATAGAGTCCAATAAAAATTTTCATCGGAAATAACATCCTTGTACTATAGAACAAGGACAGGGAGAAAGGGACGAGGAGAAACCAGGTGCGATATAACCTGAGATGAGCTGTTGATTACTTTTTTACGACTGACACCAGTCGAGGATCTTTTATATAGTATATATATCTGTCTATCCGTAGCCGCAATTGAGTTCGACGGGACGGCGACGTTGGGATATCCTTTAAGAATCCGATCACGTCTGGAAAAGTGGTCCAGAGGCACTTGGATGGCAAAGTATATAACCGTGTAGGTAAGCGACCTTTCGACTCTACTACTGCAGCGCGCAGTCCGGAGAATCGGTAGCGTGAAACTGTAGGAAGCGGCTGTTGGAATCGCCAACTTTTCTTACCCTTGTTTCTTTCGTCCGGTCATTTACCCCCTTTTCGCTCATTTATTCCAGTCTGTCCTCCAATCGAAAGAAAAAAAATTGTATAACACCCACTTTATAACACCCACAAGCGACTTATTTTTGAAGATTTAGCTGTGTGACACGATCGCGAAAGTATATCGAAAGCAACGGGACTCACTTCTCCGACCATTTCCAATAGTCCCGTCACGTGTTCATATATATATTTTCTTTTATCGTGAGAAATAGCGTTCGCTTCCTCATGACATAGCGGAGCGTTGAAAACGGCAGGCAGCTACAGGGTACCCATTCAGAGGGCACTACTGTAACATCGAATGCTATCAACTCGCGTCGCAAACCCGTTCACGTCCTCTTTCTTCTATTTCCGGCCCGGTCGTTCCTGGCAAAATATCGCGAAAGATCGCGACAGTTTTCATAGAACTAACTCTCGTCGCTTACGCGGAAGTGTTTTTGGCTCGCTGGTCAGAGTTTCAAATACTTATTCGTCCGATTCGATTTACGAATATCTTTCGCTGTCTCTCTGTTGCGCACATATTTTTTTATGACCTTTTTACGACATCATCAATCATCGAATTAGAGAAATTTCAAGGCATCAGGGCTGCGGGCGTCTGAGCGGGAAATGCGGTCCTTCCGTTTTCTGGGTCACGGGCACGAAACTCGTAATTCGAGATTCTCGATGTTTCGGTGAGGAAGAAAAAGGGCTCTTTCGCGAGCGATGAACCAGTTCACCCGCATCGATCATTCTCAACTGGTCTGCTAGTCAATTATATAAAACGTCGCTTTTTTTTCTTTTATTTCATAAACTGCGTAGTGTTCCCTTTTAAATTAGTTTTTTAAATGTTTTCTCGCTATCCTAAATTCGTCTCATTGACGACGATTACGTTCGTATTTCCACGATTTTCGAATTGGGTCGAACGTGTGTCACGGCGGTGTTTTCCCACAGCTATTACGAGTAAGATGCCGTCTTCCCGATACTCGCGGTTGGGAGTAAATCATCGGCCCAAAAATATATCAGGATGCGTCGTTGGGTTTCCTGTCTGGTCTACGAAGCAATGGAACATCGGCTCGACTATTTTTACTCGGTGGCCGAAGTCACGGACGCCCGCACCTTCACCACTTCCTTCTTTCCTATCGCCTCTTTGCCTCCGTGTATTTACGAATGGTTATTTAAATATGATTAATAGAATATTTCCATTTATTACTAGAGATGCCCCATCTTGGGAATTAATTCCTATCCATTCGAACAGGTTTTCCTTGCCGGGCAATCTTCGTCGCATAAAATTGTCGGCGTCCGCCCATTTATAGCCTACGGGCCGTTCTGCCCTTTGCCTTCTTCTGTTAACGTGCATTCGATTCGTAATATCGATAAGTCGCGGAGGGAGCGGAGATACGCACTCGCGACGACGAAGAGCAAGAGAGAGCCCAATGGGCTTTCTAAGATTAGCCCGAGAGTGCGAGAACCGCGACTCTATATTTAACGTACTTGCGCTGAGGGCCCCCGAAGCGCAATATAACGAGTGCATCTTACACGGCGTTTCGTTGCCGCGCGCGCCAGTGAAGATATTCTTGACGCCCATGTCTCTCGTGAGATTCAAGTACGAGCTTCTCGCCATTGAGTAGCTCTGGTATTACGGTCTTTAAAGGAATGTCGATAGAAAGGCTCTCTAAGCGCATATAAGAACGTTTAATTTCAACCGGAGGCTATTGAAAACATTTAAAAAGGAACTTTTTTAAATTAACATTTCGCAAAGCCAATTTTTTACATTAAAGCGCAGAAAATACATCGAAATATTCTGGATAAAAACTAATCGCCAGGGAAGACTTCACGTATTAATTAAAACTTCAATAATCAATAATTATACACACAATTAAGTTTTGATAAATTTGTAAAAGTGTGTTAAATTGAATCATTAGTGAAAAGCGTTCTTTCCATTCGATCGTGTGCCACTGATGATGATTAATCCCCGCGACGCCAGGAATCGACTGGTCGGTGTAAAGCCCAGCAATTTGTGTAAACTCTTTCGTTCTAATTTTGAAAAAATTTGGAAAATTTGCGTGGGCTTTATAACGCCAATTTTGAGAATGAAACTCTATACGGTTAGTACACACTGAAGTCAAAATTTCTAAATACATTCTTGTGACATTGAAAAAGCGACGTTATGGTAGAGTCGTTTGAAATATCTCGTTTCCAATTAAGCGCCCCTCCCGAGTGTCGCATTCTCGATCGTAAAAATAAAAGTGGCGCGTTCGCCGATATATGGGAATAAAGTATCCGAACCCCGTTCCGAGAACTTTAACAACGCGTGAAAATTCTTGCGAGCGCGTTGAAGACGCCTATAACGACCGTGAAGGAGGTTTCGAAATAAAATGAGGATTGAATCGTGGAAACGACCGAGAAAGAGACCTCAGCGCGGCACCCGTGTGAATCATCGATACTGTTGGGATGCTTGAAAAAAAAAAAGTAACAGAATCGTAGCCATTTATCGAGACAACGCGGCGCTTCGACAAAGATTGTACACTACCTGTGTTCTACTGAAGAACCGAAGTCGATTTTTCGCAAGATATACAATCGGGATCTCGAAACTAACCTACACGAATCGGCGTTGAACAAAGAATATCTCTCTCGCCACGTTTCCCCTTCGACTACCCGCGGAGCTTCGAAAAAGTATCCTCAAAATCTCTGAGAGAATCTTTGTTTGCCGCTTTCTGGTATTGCCGCGCGCGACTATGCAGGAGAGGAGAAAGGCGGAAACCCGGTTGCTACAACGATGCACCAATTCTATCCCCGTGGTGGTGGAGGCGCCCAGCAAAAGAAGATATTTCTCTGATGATTCTTACTGTCTCACGTGGCGCGTTGTCCATGGACAACCCGCTGTTCGACGGATGCGCAGCTTGATTTTTCTCGCTACTCCTTCTCGAGACTTCTCCAAGTGGATTGTCCTCGAGCAGCAGGAACCATGCACCTCGAGAGGCAAATGGAAAGCGTATCGTTCTTGTGTTCGCTTCTCGGTGGCCAGATTTTTTCAACCCCGGGTGCTTTTACGACTCTTATAAATACGCCAAGAGACAGCTCCAAGGGTTCTAATGAGAATAATTAATGTTGCTTTTTTTTTAATTAAACGAGGGATATATATATACTATACCAATGTCGTTAAGACGAGGCGAACACCTGCTTTCCTGGACTGTTGCAACAAAACGCGAGTCGGAAGGTTAGATAACAAATGTAATGGTACAATGCTGCTTGAGAATTTCAAAAGCAGATTTTATACCTCATTACTTTATTTATTTTTCATTTCGGGAAGAAGTACCATTGAGTTGACGAAAAAATGGTACTTCTGCGTTTGAACTTTTCAAAGGGTTCTATTTATACGGAATTTCTTTCGTGAGGCAGTAAATCTAAGTTTTAAAATGAATATAAAGCATTCTGTAGTTTAACTGCGCAAAGGGAAAAGGGCGCGACGCCCTTCGACAAGTTTACAAGCTTCGAGGACCTTTGGGTTCTCACACGAGACCCAGCGAGAGAGAGACGAAGTAGGGTGCGGTGGTTACAAGTAGTGTGTCTAGTTATATACGCGCAACGGTTATAACGTAGCACGAGCCACCCACGAAGGGCGGCTACGAAGGGATCGTAGAAAAAATTTCACACCGCGTAGGCGTGTGTTTGCCTCGTAAAAACTCATCGGCATATACGCAGACGTTAAAGGGCGGTTCGTCTATGTTGTTTTATTCTCTTCACTTTTTGCCCCTTCGTAAAATTTCGGAGTTCGACGCGTGTATACGAGAGATGGAAAATTAATGATCGCCTTGACACCGTTTCGTTGGGAAAATCCCTTTACTTCTCAACATAACGTAGTTTAACCTTTTTCTACACGGATTTTCTCTATCCAAAGAAGACATTCGTTACTTTTTTCCTAAATTAAATTTTATCAGTCGTTCGCTCCATATAGATTTATTGAGTGATCTCGAGTTTTGTATAGAGTGCAGTTTAAAAAAAATCGGTTTATTCGAGTAAATCGACACTTGCACGTAGCAAAAAAAATGTTTTGTTCATTAAAAGAAATACGTACTCGATCGTACTGACCGTTAGTTACACTGACTATGTATTATCTTACTGTGACAATTATTCCGTTTAATCAACTAGATTGTTCATTCGCCACTCGCAAGCGCTGATTTAGTTGATTCAACAAAATTTCTTTTTCTTCGTGTGTAAACTGTTGTTTTATGGAACACCCTAAATCACGTATGCGCTATGCAACGAAAAAAACTGCTAAAGTCAAGAAATAATCTGTGTTTAAGAAAAAAGAGTGAAAGAATAACGAAAGGATTTAAAAAAGCATAAGCCCACCGCAGCGAAAGCAATTGTTTTCAACGAGATCCGACGTGCGCGCCGCGAAGGATCGAAAGAATATGGAAAAAAAAATGAAAATTTAATGTGCACCGGCGCGAAACATTCCCTCCGGGAGCCGTACGAAATTGTTTTCACGTGGCCCGTCCCTTTTTCACTCAATAGATATATAGAAACACTTTATTCAGAGAACAATGGCAAACGATCATTTAAAATTCTCATTATGACGACTTTGTTTGCATTTCCGTTCCCCATAGATAAAAGCGCCACGATTGTTTTGAGAGATATAAATAAATAATTAACGTTCCTTCACTCGATAAGTTCCCTCGGTTTTGCTCAGCTCTTCGCCCGTACAACTCAATTCAACTCCAACGGCGTATCGAGTTTTCAAAAGGCTGTTTGCTATATCTACACCGAAGCAACGACGTGATCGGTTTGCTAACGATCCCGCGCGGCTTCAACGACGATCGAAAGTTCCATGTCGACAGGGCTCTTACGTCTCTTCTCGGCATCGAACATCGATACTCGTTTGTCGTTAAATAACAATTTTCTTCGCGAACCGAAACGATACGGAAAACATGGAAAGCTGAAATATGGCTCGGAATTAGATGGGGGCGGGGGTGGGATAGTGATAGGAGAGATTTTTCATCCAAACATTTCATCGAGAATGCTTCCACGAACTCGGCGAAACCCACTCTCGGCAATGCACCGTGTGCGCGCACTTCAATCTCCGATTTCAGTGCGGATTCTATTTTCTCTACAAACCATCGGAAAATATTGGTCGTAGAAATCGGAAAATCACAGTGGCGTTATCGCGTTGCTGCTGCCATACCGCGGGGCTACAAAATTGTTCCAGATATTGTACGATTTTTCCACCGATGCGATCGGTATACAGAGGGAGAACCGATTGGATCGTTGGGAGTGCGGAACATAGCCCCCGAGAGTAAGATCAATAACCGAGACTAGGGCCATTTTTCATTCGTCTTTCGTTTACTATAGGTAATACATGCCACATGCTGCATAATACTCACGAGAGCGAAAGGTGAGCTCCGCAGCGTCTCGCTTCGAAAGGCAACCCACACTGAAGTATTTGCTCTATCGAGTTCCGTATTTTTCTTCTTCTCGTCCACCTTTTTTATTTCTTACTCATTTTTTTTTTAATAGCTCTTCTCTTCTTTACAACAGACCGCGTTCACCTAACGAAGAGTGACACCGTTTGTGTAACCTTTAGTCGTAATAGACGCGAAGCGTTCGTGTCTTCACTTTTATTTTCCTGTTTTTTTTTTTTCTTTTTTATTTCCCCTTTTAACATCGTTCTTCTTTCGCGCGACGTTCTCTTTAAAGAGAAACGAACGAGCTACACTTCTGCACGAAGCAAATGCGTGTAAAATTGCGAAGCTTTTCGTCGAGTTGGAAAAATCGAGAATTAAACATTTTTTTGTTTGTTTGTTTTTTCCGATCGTAAGACCACTGGACTCATTAGTTGTTTTGTGCTTAACTCAACGGGTCCTTCATCAACGTCGTCCTTGGCGTCGTTCGCGTTTATCCCAGCCTCTCGCGCGTACCACCATCGATGCACCGCGATATATAGCGCCGTCGAAAAACCCTCGGAATGCTCCGTTTTTCACATCCATTGTCGAAATTCCGTGCTTTGTTTGCGTTAAAGCGTCGCTCTTTCGAACGCGTGGATGAGGCGAGCCTCGGGGCCCTCGCGTCCTCATTCGAATAATAAAAGAGGACTTAGCGCGAGAGAGTTCCCTACGGCGAGAGCTCTGTGTACGCAAGGGCTATCCATATACACACGCGAATTCTCTTCGGTTTTTGAATAATGCCTAAGTTGAACCGAGGGAAATGGTTTGTGACAAAAATATATATATATGTATATAGCTGAAAAACCTCTCGATCCCGACCCCTTGAAAGGTCGACGACGAAAACGTGACTTTTACGCGAATTTGGCTACGAAATACAGTGGGAAAGCGGAGAAAATTAGAACCGAAGACGGGGAAAGAACGACGGGCAAAATACGAATGGTTTATTGTGCGGCAGAATTAATTCAAAAAAGGGGTAACAATTTTATTGCACCCAGGCGCGATTCGATCAATCAGTCGGGTTGGCCTTTTCCAACCCCCTCTTTCGTGGAAAACAAGTCGAGAGGGATTTCATCTCCATTTCTCATTCTACTATCGTCCAAAAAATTTCAATTAGCCACGAGTTTGACTAACATCGTTCATCATCGTACGTACACACCGAGGGTAGGTATCGGATATCGGCTGCCGCTCTTGTCGCGACCGTGTCTACCCCTATATAACTCGGCTATACTATATCCACAAGGGTAGTTTGCTCGGTCGGAAAGTTACGCTTCGCGAGGGATCCTAGTGGGGTCGTTACCTGTGACAAAGCGTGTGAGGTTCGTGATTCGTCGAGTTGGGCGACAGCGATCGGCCACCCGACAGTGATTGACCACTTTGTCGTTAATTCTGAACAAACGATTTTGAAAAGAAGAACGAATTCTTCTTTTATAGATCAAAACTATCGTGTAAATAATTGGCAATTAAAAGTAAGAAAAATGCTCCAGTGCATAAAAAAAAAAGTTTCACTGGCGTCTCTTGATGAGTGCCAATCACTACCATCGTACAAGTCACAAAGGGATGTTAGACGGTGATATGGCTGTTGGTTGCGTGCGAAGCAGCGACCCTGTGACACGGCTCACATTTTATGCGCCAACACGTGCCGCGCCGTTGCGCATACGATTTACCAAATTTCCGGAAGCCACTGGTTAACTTGCACACGCTTGACACTGGGCCTTGTAATTATTACAAGTACAAAAGCCGTCTAACTTTTGAACGCAATGAGGGGCGTTATTATTATTATATTGCAGTTGCGTATCCATCGCTCACGCAAAAGTTTCATCGCACGAAAGTTGTTATTTTATAATTAGGTAGCCCGTGAAATTCATATGATCTCGTCTGGGGAGTATCAAATTGACCGGAATTAATTAGGAAGTTGCAGATGGCGACCGGAAGTCGGGATCGTTGATACGTCGTCAGGACTACATACGAGAGCGATACTGGTAACACGATACGTAGGCATCACACCGGTGAGCCACTAAAAATTCAGTAAAAAAAAAACTTGGAAACAATATATCAGTAGATCGGTAGTTTTGAGTTTGTGGCGAGACTAGTTAGCTAAAGTTTCACTGTATGAGAACCGCTGAAAGTTTCAAGTTTGATAAACGGCGTTTCCAATCATCCTAACCGGTGTAATAAAGAGACGAAGCCCTTGGGTAATCAGGCCTCGATCTTTAGGCCGCATGTCGGTCTATAGCTAGTTTTGTGCGTTACGGGAACCCTTGGAATTATATTTCAGTCATCCTATATATCTTAATATTCTACCTCTCTCGTTCTCTCGCGGGCAACAGGGTATCCGAACCCCGCCCTTTAGTAACGAACATACGCGTACGTACAGCGGGCAACACGCACGCATATCCAAATACCAGCATAGAGTAACTAAAAGTATATACGAATGGGAGGCCTTTGGTATATCAGTGAGTATCTGCCGTCTAATCCGAATTTAGAACGTTAGGTTGGCTTTAACGATGGAGAGACTGGTCGATTCTCAAAGACTAGGGATCCCCAGAGCCCCAGAGTGAGAGTGAGAGATCTCCCGAACGTTTGGTTCCCCTCCTCTTCGAATGACTAAACTTATCGCTACACTGATATACACTGTAGGCTCGCATAACTTCCGGTATTAATGGACCATCGAACACACACACACACTCCGCACCCGCTAAACGTTGTCCCATACGTTATGATACGAAACGATCCTGCGGTTGAATTATTTCACCGAGGATTATTCTACTTGGACCACCGACTCTCTCTTGCACCTACGCACACACGTACTTTATATCTCTATGGCGAATTGTGTGCAGGCCGGCAGACACAGCCAACGGTGAAATTCTATACGTGCGTTGAGAACGCGAAGAGAGGAAAAGAAAAGCAAGCGCAGCATCTCAGGGACAATAAAGTGCCGAGAAGAGCGACGAAACAGATTAGAGCAGAAGGTTTGTACTCAGTACCGCTATGCTTCCCGGCCAAAGTGCATTAGATGCTCTATCATGACTGGAAAGAGTGAATGTGTTGCAGATTGTTGAACGGACAGGACTCGAGGAAATTGTATGAATCATTTGTACCGTAATTATTTGTCTGATACTTTGTTTTATTCCGACGAGGAAACGGAATGTATTCGAAAAATATATTACAACTATTTGAAATTCGGCGTTTTGATGTAATTAGTACATTAATTGTATAAATTGTCGGTATTGTTGTATATCCGTAATCTACGATGTTCAGACGTAAATATATTGCATATATCATGATATATTTTCGTTCTACTTTTTTTTTACATGTCGGTTGCAGGAGGTATAAAATAGATTCTTCGACTATTGACAATGAGTAAGTTATAAAATAGTTCAATAATTATATTATTAAAAAATTGATAATTCACAATTTTTTATCTTTTTTTTTTTATATAATTAATCGCTTTTAATCGCTTGTGAACGATAAGGTGAATGAATTTTTTATCGAAGACTAGATACAAAAAAATCTGAGGTTTTTGTCTTCTTGAATGAAAAGAATATTTGAAAAATCGTTTAGAAGGTCAGCAAAAAGTAGCTTAGAGTTTCCTCCACCGCAGCTGCTAAACTCCAGTCTTCTTGGCAAAGCCTTTGGAAACTATACGAACGTAACCTCGCGAATCATGGAACGCCGGAAGTGACCAATACGCGCCGTTACTAGATATATAGGACACTGTACAGTGTAGGATAAAAACTGCACGGGACGCTGTAGTGAAACAGCCCGAGGAAACGACGGCTATTCCAACGGAGGCAGCTGCGCGACATCTGCGGATTACGTTCAACGCGAAGTTCTTTCTCGCCCGCGCACATTCGACAGTGTGACTCTCTCTTTATCTTTCTCTCGCATGGATTAAACAGGCAAAGCGAGAGAAAAAAAAAACTATACACAATGCCAACAAGTATACGGGAAGCTCGATTAAAGTTTAAACGAAAATACAGCTCGTTCGCACCGCCCATCAGAAGTAACCACGGTTAATAATGCGTGACAGATTGCGCTGGACGTATTGCGTCTTATGTTTTTGATGAAAATAATGCTCGCAAAGACTGTTCTCGTATTAATCGTCAAAACGATTTCGTCATTTTAGTCACGACTGTGGCCTCAATAGCAAAATTGTCCATGAAAATGATGACAAAAAACAGGGAAGGCTGCTCCGACTTTATATTGAAACTTACGATGATCTAGTTGCGGTCCTGACTTATGTTTTTGCCATACGAATTTTTTTCTTCTAACAAAATCGATGCCTTTAGTCGTATGACAAACGTCCTTGTAAAAAAAAGAGGTTAAACATTACGAGTCTGCGGTTTGCACTGCGTTTTATCGCGTGTGTAACATGACGAATACGATGCTTGTAAACTCTTCGAATTAATCGCAATTTAGTAATTCATTTGTCATCTTGGACTCAATGGATAAACGTTGCGTGTTTGTGAAATACTTGTAAAAAAATTTCCCTCGAACCGCGCGTACAACGAGATACACTGTATAGTTTTCGAGAATCTCATTATTTCGAACTTCTGTCAGAAACGAAATGGGAACAATGATTTTGAGATACAGACGATGCGCGTTGACAAAAGAAACATATTTTTTCGTCAACCCAGGGGTGGCTTTTTTCTCTTCAGCTTCGGGTTCTCTTTTTTTTTTTTTCTTTTTTCCAATTAGACTACACGACGGGGGTTTCCCGAGAGAACGGGGAAAGCTCCTCGGCGGAGGAATATAACAAGAGAGCAGCTAGCGTAACGGGGTGCCGAGTAAACGAGAGGTAGTCTTGTCGAGGACTTGCCACTTCCGAAAATAAACAAGATTTCGGCGACGAGCGACGAGAGGAAGTTGATTTCGTGTTTCCTCCACGGTGATGTTACCTTCGCCCAACTTTCCACTTTACGTTATAGCGATCCGGAAGATGTTTGTTCAAGAAAATGAGATTTTTCATTGTACAATGGCGTCGAGAAGTTTGGACGATTACCGGAATAGCTTCTAATTTATCTCTCGTTATTTCAAGGATTCATAAAAAAAAAAAGGTATTAGGTATACCCGCATATAAAGTAGGAGTTACGTGTTGAGTCGAAAATGGTAACTCCCACCTTTCAACATCAAAATTTATAATAAAAAGTCGCTATTGGTAGACATTTTTTTTACAAGTTTTATATAAACTCGTGCCTTTTCGTGCATTTTAATCCCGACAATGGGACGTTTTAAAGTACTCGAACACTTTCGGTGTACCGAAAGGATTCGCAAGGATTACGCTGTCGTAGAATAGGTACATCGCCATCAGCGTGGTCTGCCAACCTATATCTGTAACGACTTTCGAGTGTAAGGGTTGCGAGATTCGACGAGTGAAGCTGCACTCACGGTGTCACCAAGAGCTCCCGGTTCCCGATTAATCCGTAGCTTTCAGTCGAGTGTATCAGACCGCGAGTCCCCGGTATCGCACGGCAAAACCAACCCCCTTTTTATTCCTCCGTAGAGGGAAATGCCTGAGTGCTGCGGTTGCTGTTCGGGCACTTGGGCTCAATGTTAGATGATGCGCTCACAGTAGAGACAGAGAAGAAAGGTATAGTCGCATTAGTCGCGAGAGACAGAGGATCCGGGAGAGAGAACAAAAGAGTAAAGAACGAGAAACGGAAAAGGGGGTCGAGGGGAGAAAGAAGCTCCACTGCTTACCCGGAGAAAACGACAAAAAAAAAGAAGACCACGATCTCAAGAACGCAAGAGATATGAGAAAAAGGAGAAGCGCGCATTGCGTCAGAGAAATGAAACGAGACGGGAAAAGACAGCAGCAGCGAGTAAGCACCGTCAGGGAGAGATAAAGAAAAAGATTAAAGGAAACACGTGACGCAGAGGCAGGGAAAACGTAGAAGCATCGCTCCGCTGCAAGATACACCATATATACTGTGTACTGTATACATGGATACAGTTTCAAAGAATATATATCCAGCTTTTATGCCGTCCACTGGGTTTTATGTGGATATATCATCGAATTTCTCTTACACTTTTTTTTGCCAGACAGATCGTGTGTAACGAATTATTCACAGAGACAAGCAACAATCATGCTGGCGCCGCTATATGTTGCCATTCATTTTGACGACGAGCAGTACATCCCTTTTAAATTCTTTCGCATTCTCGCGACGTTAAGCTTCGAAACTTTCACGGAGAGAAAACACGAAAAGCAGTTCGTCTGTAATTTTGGAGAAAATGGAAAAAATGAACGGTCTGTTTACCTTAACATTATTTAAATTTACCATTTAATGTTACTACTGTATTCTTTGTACTACGAAAATAAATAGAAAAAAAAACCACTGGAAACGGTGAAACTTTTGTTGAAAGGGTTATTATTATTTTAAGCCTTTGTGGACGGCATTACAGTTAATTAAAAATAAACCTTAAATGAGCTTAAGAGTCGGGATTTTCGTAATGCCTAAAGGGGCAAAGAAACAAGGTGGTTGGAGAAGATTTGGATACGAGCTTTGCCTGTTAGATAGATAAGCGGGGTGCAGAACGCGTGTCCATTCGCAGAGCCATTAGCCGAGTACACACGTGTGGTCACGAAGCCAACAGTACAATCTTCATCATCCCTTCGATGTGATGCGAGGCCATGTGAGGCGCAGACTTCAGCTTCAGAACTCACCGAGGCTCGCATAGTCTATGCAGCATATACCCGCATATTCTATTTCGAGAATTTCTCCAAGTACTTTATGCCTACACACGCGTAACTGTCCGTAATGCGCTGCTCTCGCTACGGGCTTTAACTACGTTTCCCTTCGCCTTAACTATTATATATATATATGTATTACTTTAAAGATCGTCGAACAAGGACCACGGTAAAGACAGGATTATTGGCTAAATACGGTTAAATTTGTGATGATAAAACAAACAAAAAAATTAAAAAAGAAAACGTAAAGGACTCAAATTTTTTCCATCGCATTTCGAATGAAAACAAATCAACGCCACTTGAAAAAAAAAAAGATTAAAAATGGCGCCGCGGATGAAGAGCTTCCCATTAGTATCTTTACACAGTCCTACGATAAATCTTCTCTGGTTCCTGTGGCGTTTGAATTTTTTACGAAGAAAAAGATGCTGTTTCGAGGAATATTTACCGACTTAATTTCGTTGAGGCTATAGTAGAGGAATTAAATATTAGAGATGAGAGCGAAGGAAGCAATATAGATATTCAATTGACGGCAGCGTGTTGTAGTGTGGAGTAAACCGTCTTTTGCCACTTTCCCCGTACGGTCGACACAAATTTCGTCTTTGAAAACCGGCGAGAAGGACAGCTCACAGTTATTTGGTACCTTAAGGTCCCCGCTGCGAGCGGCGAGTTCTCGATGACCACGAGAGATCGTCCAAGATGTACCGATCTTTCGCTTCAGTCGCATTCTCATGTGACACGAGTGACAAATGGCATTCCTTCACCCACGCGAGCCTAATCAGCCGTAGCCGCTAGAGGGCATAATGATCTGTCCCGCTGTCTCTTTCTTTCCTTTGTTAAGATTCACACGCAATGGAAAAAGAATATGAATAAATTATGAACATTGATTAAGGAGATCACGTCAAATTAATGTTAATGATAATTAATGAATTAAAATGAAAATCGTTCGCGTGTTCCGAACAAGTTTTTTTCTCTTTCACTTTTAGAACATTACAAGAATTGTGATATTGATAACCAACAACTCGATAAACTCTACATTTTCTCATATGTAATACAATGAAATACGTGTAGAAGAATCGTCGGTACGATCGTGAAAATAAAGAGATGAAATAGTTAAAGATACGGCGGCTGTTCGACGAAGTCGCGAGTGGACCAGAGGCTCAAGACGAAGGGAAACGGAGAAGGCAACGGTTGGAGAACCGAGAAAGGAAAAGAAGGACGAAGCTAAGAAGAAGAAAAAAAGGGTGATGGCCGAGCGCGGCGAGAGTGGGAGCTATGGGCCCGAGTGAGGCGATCTAAAAATATCTCAAGCTTACTTATGCCTCGCAGGCATGCATGCAGCGAAGCCGAGCGGCTCGTTTCTGATAAAACTCTCCGTGTCGAAAGTGCTGTCGGTCTCGCTTGCTTCTCGATTCTCGGCAATACATTAGAGAGGGAAGAAGGAACCACAAACCGGCAGGAGCGCACGGTTGGTTCGTCATCGTTCATCCTCACGACGTTCGTTTTCGTTCATCGAACCGTATATATATTGTGATACGCATTCGGACTCCTCGTGTCCGATTGGACTTATCGTATCGGGATCTCGATACTTTAACGAGACTTCGTGAGCGTAGCTGCGCTCAAGGGAGATCGGAATTTTTATGGGATGCTGCAACGAAATGGGATGAGCCCGTGAGTTAATTAATAAACGATTGTGAAGCTCCGCGTTCTGGACGAGTTAATCTACGGCTATTAGACACCATATATCATTTTTCATCCGACGATTCCGGAAATTGAAAGTCCGCCGAGACTTAACCCCTTCAATATTTGTCTTCGATATTCGCAAATTTATGCCTTTTATTATATCAATAACTTAAATTGTATCACAAAAGGAATTGAATTTCACGTTACTCAGAAATAAATCAATTAAGGAATTTATCAATTATCAATAAACATTACAAAATTACTGCTTCGTGTTCCTAATAAAGATTCGTTATTACGGTTGTTATAATATATTAATATGAAAATAATTTCGCTGCGCCATGTATCGTCATCGAAGTGCGTGCCACTGAGGATTCGCAATCGTTTTCAATGTTAAATAGATAACTGGTCACGGAATAATCGCCGACCAGTTTAATCAGTTCCGCCGGATATGTTTACGAGCCCGCGTACGCGTGGAACGACATCGAAGCGAAGAAAACGTGTCCCCCGTGCGTCCACCCATTCGTTCGATCGTAAAATTTTAGTCGAGTGATTGGATGCGCGAGACTTCGTATAAGCGGTTGTATGTATACATATATGTAGTCGGTTTGGTTGCGCGCTGACCATGGGAAAGGGGACTGATATTTTTTCGCACGAGTGTACGCGCGCGCGCCTCGTTGAAAATCTTCGCATGCAACGCGAGTGAGAAGGAAAGATATAAAGAGCGCAAAAGTCCCTCGGTTCGAGGGACGGGCCGTTGGCGCCGGGCTATAATAACCGTTCACCCACGCGGAGCCACGAGGTTTTTTTGCGCCGCGCAGCAAATGCCGAGAGTGAGATAGAGAAGAAAGCCGCGGGATCGCGGAGCGACCACGAGAGAGCTTGCCTCTCCTTTCGCGTTTTAGCCGAAAGAGTCGAGAAACTCTTCTCGTTTCTCTTTCGCGTTTCCTATACACCCCGTAGCCTCGAACTATAAATCCTTTCAACCAAACGCAAAGAATTCGCTCCCTTTGTGACTCATCCGACTGAAATTCTGCGCGAGGATCGATATAAAATGTATAGTATATACCTCGAGAACTGACGATGCACGTACTACTGAGACAAAAATCCGATTTTCTTCTACGCCCTAACGAGAAATCGTCTCTCTTCGACGCTTCATTTCATCGGTCAATATTGTCAGATACATCAGTCAAGTTCACAGAGGGGACTAAAACGACGGCACAAAAAAATAAAAGCTCATCTCTTCGTAGAAAAATCATTATATATAGCTATTATTTTCGAATATTTGCTCGTTGAAATATTGCGGAAACCGTAATCGTGAAAATCAATATTTTTTACACTTTTAGCGCGGATTGGTTTCCTTTCTTTTTCATACTACTAATGGCAAACTATTTCTATCGCGTGTCCAATAACAATCAATTGAATTTGGTAGTTCGATGTACAAGCTTGATGAGTGTCAGCTACAACAGCGAGGGGCGTTTTATCATTATACGGATAAACGAAGCCGAAGTATTGATAATAACGTAAGGGGATGAACGAGCCCCCCAACTTCCGTTTCGAACTCGTTGTCGAGAAACGCACCCTTAGATATTGCTGTAACCAGCGATACGAAGTATCGTGCGTGGCGATGAAGCAACCTCCCCCGTCTCGTGCTGTACAACACGTCTCGTCTCTACGGAAGACATAAATCCGCTACCGCGGTTTGCCCCAGAAGCCAGAGTGGCCCGCTAGAGCACAAGCTCCCCGCGAGTTTCTAATCTCGTTTCGACATCTAAGCTCGTTCGTCAAGTCTCGTGTGCTTGCGACGGCACGATGGAGAGAGGGCAAAAACCCTCACCGTTAGTTGGTAGACCTTTGGGAGAAGGTGAATATCCAACCAACGCCGGGCGCGTTACGTACAACGCAACGCTTTTCCAGATGCCAACATAGTTGGGAGTCTACAAGCCGCGACCTCGTTACTCTGCGTATACACGCACGGAGAGGAATGGGCAAAAGATGGATCGTCGGGAGCTTTGCGTAGGGTGGAACGAACGGTCGAAAGTGAAATTTGAACGAAAACAAAAAAAAAATTGTATAAAAAAGGTAGAGGAAGTGGCAATGATTGGTTCACCATACACTCTATGACGACATGCATGACGATCATAGCTGTCTGACACTGTTTTTTGAATATTTTTTTACTCTCTTCCGCTCGTCAACATTTTAGCTCGTTTGCCTCATCATCCTGACACACGTGCCGCGACCCAATTAAACTAAATTCTAAGAACGGGCTACAAGTGCAAATAATCATTTTGCTGGAAATATTCGTCCCTTTTAGGGCGAAGACACGACAAATTGTACCGCAATTTATTAATATGCTTTAAGGACGCAGAATAATGCAAATGGATTTGTCCTGAAATTATAACTTTGACCCTTTAACGGGTCAGTGGGAACAAGACGCGATAATTGCAAACAAAAAAATTAGCCTTGATATCAGTAACCGGTAAAAAATGAACGAAAAATGTGCACAATGTCTATCTTTACGTTTCACGGTACAGAGAATTTATCCGTCATGCACGCGTCCGTCTTTCTCGGTACAATAGAACAAAAGTCTGTATAAACTTCACACAGCGCACAATACCGATGAAAATATATATCCAATGGATGCATTCGAGTATAATGGTGCGCATCGATCAATCGTCCGTCTCTAATCCATTTCTAATCTCCGCCGAGTCCCCATAAGGGCTCTATGCTCATCGTCTAACACAGTTAGAAAACTGTATAGATGTTACAACGAAGCGATGACTCGAGTCGTGCCAATGCGTCACATAATATCGACTCTGACACCTGAACCCTATGGATTTTTTTTATTCGTCGATGCTATAAGGTCGTAGTAGTGAAGACCAGCGGCTCTCGACTCGAATTATGATAATTTCTTTCTATCTCATTCCCCTATCCTGCCGCGAATGGGGATTCACGCGAGAGGTTTTCGCCGGTGGAATATCTTCTATAGGGTTCATCGCAGGATGGATTTCGTAAGCGACGAGAGGGATGGCGAAAGGGCGAGCGCGGGGATGAACAGCGGAAAAGGGGACTCCGGCCAGGCTTTTGGGGTGAAAGTCGTGGCACGAGGCATGCGTAACGTGGGGTGCCACGACGGTGAGTCATACTTCATCCCCCGCGGCGGGGGGGTGGCTGCAACCTCCACCACACCCCCTTCCCCCTTTGCTTTCCCGCTTTTGGTCCCCTTGTAGATCTCGCCATTCTCTGTACGCTCCAACCCATAGCATACCCACTCGTCTGACGCTTCCATAGCTCTATAGTGCTTCGGAGTGCTTGATTGAAATTATATTTCTTTTTCGTCTCTTGCCCACAGCGATATGCGGCTGTTTTCCTCATCTTGCCCTCCACGAAATATACTCGAGTGATCGAAGCTTTTTGCCGAAATTACCGTCTTGCATCGCCGTCGATTTTTTACGAAGCTTTTTGTCGGAAGTTATAAGGGGGAAACTTCGTTCTAGACAATTTGATTTGTTTCGAAGATATTAATTTTTTACTTAACACGTACATCGTTCAAAAGTTTTTTGTCGTTAAACGATAAAGAGACCCAAAATTGTTTGATTTTAAAAGGATCGTTCTTAAGAATTTTGCTGCTTTTTTTATACCAATTGTGATTTTAGTTGTAAAAAAAATATTGAATGCTGCATCTCGACATTTAACCAGAACACAGATTTTTTTATGTTGATCAAAGAAAAAAGATTCTACTAAAATGTCGTACAGTTCGTTTGCAGATTGCAGAAGGATAAGATTTATTGTGTTCTGTATAAACAAATTCCGCTGCTTTGCACTCTCTCATTAGTACTTGCAAAACTTTATCTTCCATCTGGACTTCACCACGCCCCCTTTTTTTAATTATTTTCTTCCCTACTACAACGTTTCCAAATGATTAAATCTTCTTCGAAAAATCCCGTTACCTATTTGCAGTCAAAGTTTTACGAGCATCCAAGGCGTTAGACGAAGTCTTAGTAAACCACCATCATAAATTATTCTAGATATTAGTAAAACCGTATACTTTGCCACGTACAAGCAACAGTAAATCAGTATACCAGTTTAAAGTATATATGCCTGAAACTTTTTTCGCTCCCTGATTAGAACTTGTCAGACTTGTTCGCTTCTCACGAACAATCCCCCGCAAGTTTTACGAACCTGCAGTGCATTAGATAAAATTGTAGTTAGCGCACGAGCGCGAAATTTATAGAAATCGCTGATGCCGTGTACCGCGTCACGTACAGTCCGCAATAAACCCATCAACATTGGAAACCCATGGATGGTCGTATATTTTCCTAAATACGACAAAAAGAAGGAACCTTTTGCTGCAACGGTTTAATCTCGTCTCCGAGATGCGTCAGACACGCACAAGCAGCAAGTTATGGAAATGTCCTGCGTCGTGTCCTTCGGGCATTAGAATGACTGGTATAAGGAGTCCCAGAGACGTAGAATGAAAGAAAGAAAAAAAAAGAAAGATGGAACGAGAGCCGAAGCTAGAGGAACCCGGAATTTTTAATTTATTTCAAGATTATTCAAGGAAACGTTTCGGGCTGCTGTCTCAAAAGAAGGAGAGAGGGCCACAATGTCCGGGGCCCTCTCGAGGTACAGCTGGCGCTGAATCATCCGCGAGAAGGACGGGCCACGCCGGTCGTCTCGTTCAGAGACGACCGGCGCGTTCGTCCACTCTGTGCGACTCGCGCGCGCGCCAAGCGTCTAGAAATTACTGGTGCTGCTGTTGCTGCTGCTGCGCAGTGTTGTCACGTTTTCCCGAGGAGAGGATATACTACTACTACTACTACTGCTAAGATAATTCGTATTCCCGGTGTAGTGCCCTTATTATCGTGCTTTCCTATCGCGCTGCGATATAGAGGTACTACGTACTACCGACATATCTGCAGTCCAGTGACGTAGCGAGAGACTCGCCACCACTACCTTCGCGAGACTTTCGTATGACCAAGGTTCGCATAGGGACACACAAACCCGAAGGCTTTCTCTTCAACTCATATGAATCCCTTTGTTCCTATCGAAACGTTTCGACTCCGCTTGTACAGCGCAGACAGAAACAGATCGACGTCTTCCCGTAACCCATTGTTCCCGATAATAAGGTTCAATCATTCGCTCAGATAAATACCAGCCTTTCCAAGTATTAATCGGTAGATGAAATGATTCTTTTTTTTTTTTCAACGAGCAATTAGTAGCTGTTTGCTACAACTCGTTATCATTTTTTTTTCCCTATGAGAATCGGGTCAAACGCTAGAGACACAACTTAGTCCAACGTTGTACTCTGTCAGCTGATATTACAAGTTCTTGCACAGTGCTCTTTGCGTGGCTTTCTCGACTTTACTTTCTTGATCGATTGTCATTCTCCATTCTATGGACAACTAAATAGAGTATTAGAACCAATAGTTATTTTTTCGTTAGCTAAAAAAGTCTAAAACCCTTGAAGCAAAAGATGTATGTAGTTTTTGAAACCTTACAACCCGACTATACATCTATTACGAGATAGAAAGTGGTCTTATTATCATCTATTGTATTTAATGCTTTCATCTTGTTTTTAATCGTCTTGTTGGCCATAAAGATCCTCTGACCAATTACCTCTCGTAATATTCGTCAATAATGCGCTCAGAACCGCAGTTACTACGAAGTCGAAGGTTGTAATTCGCGAATACGAACCCCATGGACGTTAAACTTATGAGCCATGCACTCCCCCCGCACTGTTTTGCATTTACGCACTGCACTATAGTTATGTGTATAGTCGTGTGTACGAATTGCATGCAATAGTGTACAGTGTATTGCTCGCCAATGCCACTCTTGGGCGCTCATTTTCTATAGCTATAATCCAAGCAAAATACATACGAGTCGCTTATTCGGTTTACACATACACATACGAGTTTACGTACGAAGCTAAAGGTACATGCGATGAGTACAATGCGCCGGAATGAAGCACCGAGCGAGAGCTCATCGGCCTCGCTGTTCGGTTATTCCCGAAGCTTCGACTATGGTAAGCATACATTGCAATACAAGAGCCAAACGTGTATCGACTATCGTACACGCTGGTCTCCTCGCAGGTAGGTAGGTATATGCTTTACCCATCAAAGCCAATACACATACGTACAGAGAAGCCAACTCTGGGGAGACCTATACACATATTTATTTACCGTGCATTAATGAACTCGTGGCGTCGCGGTTCCACGAGGTCCCAAGTGCAACATGCAGAGACGATGCTAATATGTTACTGCATGTTACCTACGTTGTAAAATTCACCACGGGATACACGGAGGAAGTTACAAGGATCAAACAACAAAATGTTTTGATCGATTTTTTTTTTAGAATATAAAACATCGAAAGAGTATAAAAGAGCTCGATATTGACGTTCGATACTTCGATGTATATTACAATTTAACTTATATGTATTCAATTGTGTATGTATATTTAAGACGAGGCTACGGATGGAAATGGTCGATTAAAATAAACAAGGAATGAGAAATGTCACCTTTTTTCCATTTTTTCACACAATTGATCGCGAAAAAATTGAGTCAAAGAAAAGTGAATGTTTGAATAAATCGCTGGAGTTGTTGGGAATTTTTTATTGTTGGTCTTTACGTATTTTTTACCGTTTAACGTAACGTGATTGCTATCGACAATGACCAATTCCCGATACGAAACTGCACACGACTTTTTCGTTTGGCTTATGTGTGCGTATGTAATTTTTTTTATGCGTACAAAATAGGTGTCCGGCGCTGGCACGTTCCTCAGTGCCCCTGTAATTCAAGCAGCGGGAACCACTTCTGTGCGCGCGCGCGTGTATGGAGCAAAAACCCCGAGCGACAATGAGCTCACTGGACTCCCGCTGTAACAGTAGATCCTGCGTAACTTTAAACTCTCTCGAGAAAGAGTATTTCGCGCCTCTTCTCGACGAGCACCGAGAGGTGAACCGGACTTGAATGCCTTGTTTCGCGAGCGAACAAACCGGTGGGGCCCTAAAGGTAAAAAGATGGAAGCGAGTTTATGGGGGTCGAAAAAGGGTTGCGCATTCGCTGTATAACTCGCGGTTGGTCGATCATCATCGACCCACGTGAATTCTCGAAGTTTCTATAACGATTCACACACGAAGAATCTACTATATGATGCAGACGCATTTTTACTCCTTGATAAAAGTGCGGACGGAAACAAATTTCGTAAACGTGGAACCCCGAGGCTGTGAGTAATGTCGAAGGAATTCGTTATCGAAAGAAAATCGGTAAAAGCCTTAGAGCGCTCATTCGAATGTCAAAGCCTAAATTATACAGCGAATCCTCACCATATAATTCGTTCGCACCGCAGCGACAAACAAAACCTTTTTTCGAATGTCCTGTTAAAAAATTACATGTATAAAAAAAATGCCAATTATGAGTTCACTATGTATCAATGTAATTAAGAATTTTTCGGATTATCATTTGCCGATGTGAATCTATGACACGCAAATTCTAATATAAAAAAAAGACCATGATAAACATTTCCATGCATAATAGTTTGGAGTTAGAAAAATGATGAATCCTTTCTCGATCGATGCCGAGAGTCACGTACCATGCCTTCGTCGATAGAGACGTCTTCCTCGAAGTAACACTCGTCAGCTTCATCCGGTGTCAGCGCGGTATGAGCTTCCGGTGACTCCTTGACGTCCTGTTGCTGCTGTCGCCTCAACCAATCCATTTTTATGATTCTTATGAATTATTGAATTACACTCTCGACAAGAATTTTTTTCAAACGTCTCGTGGACTTTCTATCTTCACCCAAATATTTTTCTTCGTAGTCGTTTTTTTATTAATCGCTTCGGAATCACATGATGTCGACGTTCGCGAATCTCGAAGACGTGTTTACGTGCAACGATAATGAGATTTGACAAGAGTAAATAAACAAATAAAAAAACAACGACAAGTAGCACCTCGGGGTCGTGAGAGAGAGACCCGCGTACTTATCGCCCCTTTCGATCTCGAGTCATTACAATTGCGCCCACCAATCGGTCACGCCGCCTTCCTACAGACCCTCTCTTTCTCTCGTTCTCTAAACGTTGTATCGTGACATTTGCGAAATGTCAGTCTCTCAACAGATCGTTTAGTTCCGCACAAGGAGACACACGAAGCAACAAACACTGCCGAGTAGAAAATAGCGAGAGTTCACAGTCGATGTCTAAGAATATTTCTTCGTGTCTTATTATCGAGTCTCAATATATCATAGCACGGCGTCAGATAAGCCACTGCCAACGTAACTGGAGAGAGTCAATTTTTTTTTTTTTTACTGAGACACTATACGACGACTTCCGGATTGAAACACGTTTAAATGAATTGCCACAGAGTTTAAAAACTACCGTATGAAAATCGTTGAAAAGAAAACCATCACAATTCACTGACACCGAATGTTTACACAATTTTTCTTCCGAACGTATTCACCACTCGATTTTTTTAAACATTTGAACTTGAATAATCGATCAACACTAACGCGAAGCTGGGAGAACACGAAAATCCTCGAGTTTATGGAAGTTTTTTTTGAAATTTGGATGGATTTTTTCGAGAACGTGAACTAGAAGCGCGTGTAGAACTGGCTGTACGCGTTACCGGGTAAGCGTGTGCTCCACGCGCGTGCGGTCGAGCCGGTGCAGCTGCAACTGCGGGCGACCGGGGAATGCTGGAAGTGGTAGTAGTGGAGGATGGCTCTGGGGTATACTGCTGGTTCGAGAAGCCGGCCGGAAAGCGACGGCTGCTTCGTGTAGAGAGAGCCCCCGGTCCGGTTAGTACGGCACGCAGTCGACGTATAGGCCTTCGGCAGTGAGAGAAACGAGGACGGAAATATCGAGAGACGAGGATGTGTGTAGAAGAGTCGAGCTGGGGTGGGGGGAGGAGAGAACGGAGATAGGGACAGAGAAAAGCAACGGGCGAGATGGAGGAACATAAAGACCCAATGGAAGGGGATAGAGAGACACTATAGGGAAGGAGAGAATACCGAGTGAGAACGAAATATGAGAATAGAGGAAGAGAACGAAGGGGGGTAGCGGTAAGGGGCAGTGGGGCAAAAAGTGAGGCATTGGAATCGGCGGGGGCGTAGGAACGAGGGTGGCCATGCCGCGAGGGCTTTGCTCTTCTGCTCCCCCCCTCCCCCTCCTCCTCCCCCTCACTTAATTATTTTTTCTCTCTTGCGCTTTAGATATTTTTTTTCTATCTCATTCTCGTTTTCTTCATCGACTCTATTTTCGATTCTCTATCGATATTTTTTTTTCTTTTTTTCTGACATGCATATTTTCCGGGAATTTTTGTTTTGTTTCACGATTTGACCCCTTTTATTATTTATTACTTTTCAGTAAAATGAACTGTTGCATTAATGGAGGGTACAGTATTTTATATATTTTTCAAATTAATAGCAGCAGAATTGTTTCACTAATTTCACATTGAAATTAATATCCGAATCATAGGTGAAAACATTCTAAACAATTTAGTTTGACTTGCTACACGAGAATTCATTGGTATAATGGACCGGATGACGATATAGAGTGTACGATCCTGCGTATATGGTGAGAACATTCGAATTCCGAGAATGTACTGAGAAGCTTAGAAATCGTCGCGTGCCTACGTGTCAGAGAGGGAATCCCCAAACGATGCTGGGTACGAGAGGAGCCTGGGCGACAAAACAGATAGCTGTCGAGTATAGTGTAGGCCAGCGAGATTTGTCGGGTCAACGCTTACGAAAGGAAGCAGGGTCTTGTCGGTCGCTGGGGTGAATGATTCTGGAATGCTTGCGCTGATGTCCTCGAAGAACAAACCCTTACGACGAAATTCATGTGGATATCTTTGTCGAAAAAAAAAAAAAAAAAAAAACCGGCTTTCCGAAATTGTCTCAATCGGCCGCAGATTTCTTTTCGCGACACCAGTACATGAAATGTTTCTTGCATCCCAAGAAATTTTATTTAAGGGACAAGGGATAAAACTCAGAATAAGGAAAAACGTCCAATTTCTCGACTATAGAAGAGCCGTGAGGTGGCGTTTTTTTTTTTTTTAACCAACAGTCTTCCTCTCGTCTTGGCGAAGGTTCGACGTCGGTCCTACGAACTCAAAAGCTGAAGCAACAGCAGCGCGCGATATTTCGGTGGTCACGCGCCGCTGCCCCTAATGAAATACGGGTGATACATCCCTGGCTCCGTGGGGGCTACAGTCTGGTCCGGTTGCCGACGCCTGCCGTTCGCCACGAGAGATGGATGAAACGAGATAAAGAGTGACGGAAACACGATGCACGTCCCGCGAGTGAGAAAGAGCGAGAAATGCAAAAGGAACGCGTGTTACGGGCAGTGTATAGCTAGAAACGCCGAGAGAAGTACACAGACGCGTTCGTACAGAAGAGCCGAACCAATAGTGAAAGCGAGAAAGGGGCGAAAGGAGAAAAAAAATATATAAAACACTATATCCCTTGAAAAATCGATCAAACTATTTTTCGATAATTATCTATTTTTACCGGCAAATTACTTAATCCAGAAGATATAATTTTTTATCCGATAAAAATTGCCTTTCCCGACTCAATGACAGTGCGAAAAAATATATACACTTCAATTTATAATATCTCGGAAATCGATGAAAATATTATCTCTTTAATTATTTTTTCGGGCGATAATATTTTTTTTATTGTATAATATGTAAAATGAAAATGTTGGGTTTATTGATTCAGTCGCAGTCCGTGTTTAATGTGTAATTTTTATAATTTTTTCTTTTTTTTTCTCGCCGTAAAATTGTACCGCCATGAAATTGCGTCTGGAGGGTATTTGAAAATCCACTATTTACTCTACAATTTTCGTGGATGCGATTTCTCTCAACATCCTCGGGCCATCAATCGCTGCACGACGTACACGCGCTGTATGTAGTCACAGTTGGTCGTCGAGTGCGAAAGAGACGAAACATTTTCAAGGGTAGAGGTGTCCAATTTGCAACGAGAGGGAAGGCGGGGGAGTATAGAAGGAGAGCAAAGTATGCTATAGAATAATGCCAAAAGCGAGACGGACAGAGTAGATCAGTGCGAGATGTGAAGTCCGCGAGAGGGAACCTCGTGATTCCGTTACGTGTGTTAGTCACGGGTTGCCCGTGGCAACCCACTCGCTAGTCGCTCTTGTGCAAAGCTTATGGGCTCGAAGCCACCATCGACTGTCTCTCTCCCTCTTCATTTAACTCCCCGCGGTTCTCTGTGTCGCTTGAAAATATGCCACACCGTGAACCCCGTTGCCTATGCTGCCACTGGCTCGTTATAACCGCCGCGTTGCGGTGCTTATACGACAGGGCGAGTTAGTGTGTCGTGTTACACGTACATACTGTCGGACCCGGTGTCCGTATCCGCTGGGTACCACCCTTGGAGCGTTTACGGTGGGGTTGCGCGCGAGAGTTAGTTAATTGATTTCCCTTTTGCTGCTGGCACGACCCGGGCCACGATATTCTCGTTGAGTCGATCGTCGCTACCTATAACGCTATTGCTATGCCATCGCTGCGTACATGGAAACTGCGTTATCAGCTTGAACAGCGTAAACTGAAGGAGACACAGAGGAGAGGTCGAGAGAATCGTGTACATGGATCGCGGCACTCTACAGAGATAATAAAGAGGATATGTGGAACTACGTAGTTCGCGTTATTAGATTGCTGGACAGGACTTTTATTTCAATGTTTATGTATATATATATACACGTGTATACGACGATCAAAAGAATAAATAGAAGAAAAAAAATAGCAAAAGAAATAGTAAGAGATGGCGAGAGGAAAACAGCTGCATCTACTATGAGCTTTTGATAGCGTCACTATCTGCTAGGCGAAGTTGTAACACACATACCGCCTATCACACAATCGACGCTACGAGGCAACGCCGCGAGAAGGCTTATCGGCCGGAAGTGAATGGCCGCACCAACTCGCGAGAGAGCATTCGGTTACGAAAGATTGCGAGCTCTCGGCGTGTGACCAGACATTATATCGGCACGCGATATGTGGGAATATAACTACTGCTAATATACAGTTTGACTACTACTTGTTGAGGCACGATCTCTAGTTCTCGCTTATAACAACTTGCGAAAGCATTAGTAACGTATCGCGAACTGCACGCAGGATTGTACATGAATGTTTGTCCAAGCAGCACAAATATATTGACATTGCTTACTGTTGACGCGAAAAAGATTGTATTAAAGGGGTCAGTTTCGCGAATGTTAACGAAGTATGTATATATAGATTACCTATTAACGGACTTTTAACAATTCGCGGTTTTAATCTTCCGTGGATTTTTTTTTTTATCAATCATGTCAGTCGTGTCATCGATAAAAGTAGTATTCGATCGGATAAAAGTGTGCCGATAAAAGACGTTAATCCGATACGGACCTATTTTTCTTCAAGTCTCGTAATCGCGATACGGATAAAAACAAATCAATATTTGGCCTAAATAGAAATATTTAGGTTAAATTACTTGAAAAATATCCTCGTAAATGACATGAAAAATGCATACATCTAAATATAACATTTTTTTAAATAATTTACCAACCATTATTGTTGATTGAAATAAATTAATATTTTACTGGATGATCATATATCATATATATTGATGACAATTATCTGAGATAAATTTTCGTACAAATTGAAAACCTTACAGTTTAATCCAAAAACATGAAAGACTTAATGTTGTTTTTTGTATGCTGTTAAATTTATTTTTCAATTGGTATTGAATCGTTTATGCGCACTGTGATTCGCCCGGTTCTATGCAACTTTGGTGAAGCTTGTCGCGGCCGTGCTGTACGACGAGGATGAGCAAAGTTAAGACCGACGATAATCGGAAAGGCATAGTTTAGAGGGTTGTGAAAGCGGGTCACGTATGACACGTGTGCGTTGGGGTGACTCTCTTGAACCCTTCTTTGCACCCGGCTTTCCGCCCCATTCGACGCTGACATGACATTAACGTTTTTTTTTTTATTCTGTTATATTCTTTTCTTGCAGGAGTGTTATTTTTATATTAGTGAGTTTATTTTTCCACGTGCCGGTGTTCCCGTCCAATGTGAAAACACATTTGTACATCAAATTCGCATGCATGCGCTCGTGTTCAGCTTGTGTTTGTACTGCACGCTGATTGTACCGCGTACAGAGCACGCTGATTACACGATTCAATTGAATCCAGGTGATTCCTCTTCGCTTTCTATCCCTCTTCTGCGAATGTTCACGGATAGCAAACTGGATGTTCATTGTGTATTTGTGTACAAACCAATGGTAGTGCAGTTTGCTTTGACGTCAAACACATTATTTGCCAAGTTCGAAGGGCAAATCCATGCTGCAGTTCACCTATCACCGCGCTTATGTGTTACCTCGACAATGGCTTGTATAATACGCTATCGTTCTATTCGATCGAGGATTTACAGCTTTCAGTCAGTCTTCGTGAATTGGCCAGCCATTTAGAGATTTACTACAACCATTAAAAAATGTACGTATTTCACTAACTAGCTATTATATCTCTTCAAGATAGTCTACTTGAAAATTAAAAGATGGACGTTGACTATATATTTTTTTTCCTGAACATATCTGCAAATTGTACGATTCAACCAAATAAAGTTATATTTGTCTCTTTAATTTCCACTCCTGCAATTGCTTAAGGAGAAAATGTAATCATGTTAATTATTTTATGCCACTCGGTGCGAGAAATGCCAACTTGGTTGGCCAAGTGTTCGAAGTTGGCTCTTCTCGCACAGAGTGGCATAAAATTTCGTAAGATACTCGTCAGAGAAAGGTTTTTCGCATTTGTATCGTAATTCACTATTTTATAACGCGTGCATGAGAAGTTCTGCTTCTCGTGCTTGCCGAGAGTGGCGTAAGTGGCGCGTTATAGCGAGGCGTACTGTAATGACAGGACGCATGCGCACATCGGCCCAATTTTACTTCTCGCACGCGTTTGGGTATTTTTCGCACGCTATGGCGGCACCCCAATCCGCAGGCACGGCAGTAGAACTCCTCGTGCACTTGTTGCTAAAAGTATCGTGCGATACTTATACGACAAAGCGGACTTCCGACGGCGATTGTGAAGTAGCCGTAAATTCCGCTTTCTCGCACTAGTGTCGCAAAATATTAATATATTGGCGTATTAATAATTATTGATAATAATTGTTATTGGTAATTAATAATAAAAGACTAAGAAAATCTCATCACGTTTCTGACAAAGAAAACTATCCGTTCTTTGATTAAATGTTGTTCATACATCGTATAATAACACCATGTGCAAAAAATTGAGCATTTCACCGACAAAAATATTGCGTCACGTATTTCAGAGTGAGAAAAAAAAAATAAACTGTACGAGCAACAGCTTCTCACGAACTGAATTCCTCGCACCTCACTAACTTCTTTTTTTGTGCCGACGTCAAATTTACACCAGTTACACCAGCAGTGCATCCGAAGGCAGCGATGTCGACTTTTTTTATCGATATTACCAATTTTCAAAAATAGCTATAATTTTAGTTTTCACCCCGGAATCACTTCGACCAGCCGACGACTGTAACGTTTGCTCTCTACGTGGTTATCGACGATCGAGTGTGTGTCGGACTCTAAGCGCGATGCACGATGTGCAGTGGTCGCAGGCGCAGGGTTTCGCAGGCCTTCGCTGTTTGCACCGGCCTGCCAATTAAGAGCGTTCAACGCCGTAATCTGGGATACTTCGTGATATGCAAATGGCTTTGTTGGTCGAGAGAGGGAGGAATTGAGGAAGAGTGGAGTTTTCAACGGACGCGAGTTCTCGCGCTTATAGTACGCTACGTGCAGCTCACGGTAACCAGAAAAGGATACGCGATATGCTCAGTCAGAATCCTCCCGGTGATTGTTATCGAGTCCCTCTCTCTCTTTCTCTCTCTCTAGCCATACACTCTCTTCCTTTTTAACTGTACATACAGATATAACTATGGTGTATCCGAAGTTATAGTATGTACGCTGTACCGAAGCGACCATTACTCCAGGGTTATAACGTCTCGGCCCCGTTCGATGCGCGTACGATGGCGATAAACGTCACGGAGAGCCCGGAAAGCGTCTCTTTCGGTGAGCTATGTCGTAAAAAAATTGTACCGACTATATCGCCGAAGGCCTCAGACGACTCGTTGCCACTGTTGCCAATGCTTTTGTTGTTGTCGCCGTCGTCGACGCCGCCGTGGTATCCTTTCGAAATTCTTATTACAACGCGACCATTCTACGATCGTAAAATCCCTTTTCTTCGTCGGCAAGAAAATAGACGTAACGTAAGAAATGACTTCTCGCATAAGTGAATTGCGCAAACGCTCAACGATCATTCACGGAAAGTAGAAGAGTGAAATTTTGTTCAATATCTATTCTACGTCGTATTATCATATTTGGGTCGCAAATGGAGAGTAAAAAATCATAACATCAAAAACATCAACAAATAACGAAATATAAGGGTACAAAAAATCTGAAAAAATGGGAGCGTCCTTAAAGTATGTTATTTTTGTTCATGGCACAAAAAAAGTGTATGAACATGGGACAGTTTCAAAAACAGCAGACAAAGTGGTTCATTTCCGGAAAAAAATATCCACATTCACGAACGAGCCAATCCATAAAACCGACATTTCGCAAGGAAAAAAGATAAAGTTCAAGTAGTCTGAAGAATTCTATGTGCGCAGATACGATGCAGACTCCATCGAAATTTCGCATCACATTAGAGCGGAGTTGGACTTTAAAACGGAACGACTACGCCCTGAGAGACTGTTTGCACGCTTACGATATTACTAGTAGTAGTTCCAGCGCTATGGAAACTCCATCGGAATAAGGTAGGTACAGAGGTGAACGCGGGTGGGCACGTTGGATGCGAGCGTTATATATCTTGAACATACCGTATAGTTATAGTTTATCCTTTTACCTAACTCTGGTGCGTTATACAACGCGCTCAGGCTATCTCGATGTTTGCCCGACCCGCGTTATGGCTCCGTTACGACCCTCCGACGCATTCGACGCCCCCGGCGACCGGTCGAAGCCGTCGCGTACTTACACCGCCCGCGATTGAACCCGTTCTCGCTGTGCAACGCAGCGAGAAAAGGGGGAAATATAAAAAATGAAAGATGAAAATAAAAGAACAAAGCGAGAAAGAAAGGGAAAGATAGAGAGAGAAGCGAATCTCGCGTTTCTCCGGATAGCCGCTGTTCTCCGACGCGTCACAATCGTTTACACGAGAAATCACACCTTTCTCCGTAAACACGAGACACTTAAAAAAAGTATAAGGACACAGCGGCGAGAAAATGTACGCCGCTTTAGACCTTTGTCTTTATCGTTATACGCCAACGATTTTGAATCGGAACTAACGTGAACTTTTACTTAAGGTGTACTCATCCGGTAATTGCAACGCTATATTCGTTGCAAACTTGCTTTTCATCAATTTCTGCGTGCGCTGGAGTATACTTGAGAGACGGAACAAAACTTCCAAATGAACTTTAAATACGGTCGTGTGACGTAAAATAATTTCCGGAATGGTAATAGTTCCTGCTGGAGACACAAAAAGTTTGTTGCACCTTTTACGCGTCCATTGGATGACGCGTTGAAAGCTTTTCTGGACAGACGCTGATGAAACTTGGCTTTTACGATAAAATAGAAACGACAGACAAAAAGCTCTGTATAATGTAATATTAGAAAAGTTATTGCACGAGTTGCAATTGCGTATATTAGGTAAGCGACAGGTTATAAATTGTAGCGAGCACTCGGGGAAATACGAGACTTTGTTTAACGAAGCGACAGGATATCGCGTCCGGATATCCTAGTGCAATATCGTCGTAACTATGGGACCTTTATCATTTCTAGTGCCATTAATCGGTACATCCGAATCCTATAATGAACCCGGAGCCGGGAAAAGGGCCTAAATGAACGATACTCGCTCCGGATCTCTTCATTCCGAATAAGTATACTGTGAACATAATCATGTTACAATGAACTCGCACTAGGGGGGGTGCTATTACGACGGGGGGTTTCAAAATGAGGCGAAAGTAAATTTTATAGCGGTATTTTTTTATTTTTTACACATGTCTCTCCATTTTATTGATAACATGATCAATCTTTGATTATTATTTTTTTTAAGATCGATTAAAAAAATAATTTTTCTACCCGATCTCGGGATGAAAGGTTTGGTAGTAATTTGACTTTGGATAACATGTTCGCACGGGTGGGATGAAAAATAACAGAAAAAGAAAAATTGTTACGGCAGTGGGTCGCTGCCCCTCGGGGGAGAATAATTATTATCGTCTCGCTTCATTCTCCACTTCTACGATCGTATAGCAGAGGTCCGCGAACGGTGTGTGCTCTGGCCGAGAGTTCACCGAGCGGTGATTTGCATCTCGGACAAGTCGAAGAACGCTCGCGAGTATACGTTTGCATACACGTGTATTGGTGGTACGGACTCTCCGCCACAAGTACACGAAGACACGTCGGAGAAGGCTACAGGATGCGAAGTGACTCGCGGACTTGCATCTCCGCGACGGCACGTACAGACTCCGGTGAACACTGAGGTCTTGAGAGTCTCAAGGAGGTAATACCTAAGGCAAATACCTACAGCAGAGATTCTGCGACTGGCAATCTCTTATGTATAATCAACGTTCTGCGCTCCAGTGGGCGTTCAAACATCGGCGACAAATCTCAGTCTCGATATTATATCTCGAATATATAAGCAATGTTCGATTCTAAATTCATTGGATATCCTCGAGTATCACATCCCAACCAAAAATATATATTCCACATATCACAATAAGAGGTGTATAATTTATGTTTTATTCTATAACTATTTGTAAAAACGTCCAAATGCAGCATACGTATGAGAATTTCCTGCAGTATGCGTCGCAATAATGATATACATTTTGATACCCACTGTTAGACACAATAATCCTTTGATTAAGGTGTATTTTCTTGCTGTTGCTCTCTACGAGAATTGTACTGTATCTGGTTCCACTTTTTTTTTTTTTAACGAAACTGTTTCGAAAGTTTCTTTAGAACAATGTATTTGATGCATCGAAATCAGTATAATAATCATCCTTGACATTACGTGGTAAACAACTTATCCTGTTATTAATGTTATTAAAAAAATATGAATTGGGAAATTGGAAAAAAGAAACATAGTATAAAATGTTTAACTACATTTTTTAATGTCTTCTCAAGTAGAAATCGCTTTTGTCGTAGACCGTGATGTAGTTATTGTGTCGCGCTTCAGCCGCCGCTTATTAGAGGTAATTAGGCGACATACATAACCGAGTGTGCGGTTGGCGCCACGAGAGACGAGAATTGGCATAAGAATCGTTCGTTTCTATCTGTGACTCTGTTCGTTGTAACTGTTGCCGCAAGTTAAAGCGAGATATACAGTGGACGAGAGAGGGTGGGAGTGAAGTTCGTGCAACGCCCTGGACCTGCCTGGTTACACGACCGCGTGTGATTGAAACGAATTGCCTCGCTCTCGGTGGCGAGAAACGAAATTGCAAAAGCGAGGGGCCTCGGCACTTTCGATCCGAGTTACTATTACGTTTCTCCGTCGCCGCGGCGTACACTGTCCGAGAGATAGCGATCTCGGCACTTTCGTCCAATGAATTATCCCGCGTTCTCTCGAACCTCTCGCGCCCGCCTGATGCTGCTACTGTTGATACTTTGCGAGTTGGTTCGCTGTTCCTCACTGCACGTGGTTGCGGAACATCACAAGATTCTTCGAACCCACGGGATTCGACTCTCTATACACAATTTCATGCACTCGACCGAGCGCACTAACCCGATTAATAGCCGGCAGCGATACGAGCCGTGGAATAAACTTTTATAACCCGTTCGCTAGGGATAGTTAACGAAATTGCATCCATAGTGTGCGCCACGGTTCGCGAAACAAAGAATTCAAGAGAAAAAAAAAAAACATGAGCAGCAGTATTTTCTCGAACGGCTTGAATTAATGAGGTCAAATTCAATCGACGATCCACTTGGTTTTCGGTGAATTGTGCAATTAATGAAAGTTATTGGAAATTCATGCGATAACGGGGTCGAGGGCCGAAAAGCTAAATTGGCAAATAAAAACCTCGATACGGGCCGAAAAAAATTGAGTTTCGTTTTCCCGGTTACGATTTCCAACAAGAATGAGAATAATTGGTTAATTGGTTTGTTGGATATACGTTTTCGTTGCACCGTCAATTTAGTCTCGACAGCACCCTACGTGTGGCCCTTTTGGAAAGTAACATCCACCGCCACCGAAGAGTTCCCGGGCGAAAGTCCGAAGCGTTGCAACGAAGGAATTCGCGAAGATATTCGCGATGCTGTGAGCGGCGAATCGAAAAGAAATGAAAAAAAGATGCTGAACGAGAGAAAAGGAAGGGAAAAAAAGGTTCGACGCGAACAAAGAACCGAGCCGAAGGTACACAAATTGCTACGGAAAAAAAACGCGGGGGGCGACTTGTACACCGTTCTTCTCTTATTTCCGCACTTCTTTTTTTTCGCCATCGTGTACTCCATACTACTGCGAATATCTCTCGCGGCGCTGAACCTCGCTCGATCTTTTCTTCTTCTTATTTTTCTTATTCTCTTGTTCATCGCGCGCCACCCCCACCCTATCGTTCTTTTACTTCGCCGTAACGAACTCTCTCGGTTCTCTGAGAAATTTTGAGGCTCAGCATATGTATATATACGTCCGACAAGCTGGTAAAGCATGAGGTTGAAATTTCCCTCGAATGTTCGTACTTTTCGCGCGAAAAAAGAACACAGAATTGCCATCGTTATTTCATTTTTTCGTCTCGTTCCACGCTATTCTTTTCGTGGCATTAACTTTGATTTCTCTCGCCTCGAGGTCGAACCCGCGATTAACGCGGGAAGTTGACTCGCTCTACGAACGGCCGAGAATTTCACCTCCATTAATCTATTTCTTTTCCACCAGTATGTTAAATCAATTTATAGTTAATAGTCAATAGTTAAATCTTTAAATATCTTTCAACGGTGAAACAATTTCAATTCATTTGAATACAGTTATTAGAGACTCAAGGAAACCTTCTTTTTTTTTCATGAATTACAAAATGCGACGTCCCATAGCCATGTAAACAAATTTGCTTAATAGGCTGTATCTTAGATTAAATTTGGAAAAAACTTGCATGCGAGTTGAACATTCCTCAAATACAGCGATGCCGGTCTCGTGGGATCCAATTTCCGGAACGCAGATCGAGATAAAAACTTAAAAAAAAAACAAAAACAATTCTCGCAAAAGTCTCGTCTCCGTCGTCGAGCACACGAGACAAAAATAAATGTGAGTGAAGGTAGAGAAACAAAGAGCTTCTAGTGGCGGCGACGGCGACGACGGCGAGGTTGGACGCACATCTTCCCGAAAAGGACGAAGCCTTATAAGGCGAAGTTCGTGCAGTTTGCCCGTACCTCGTCGCAATCTAAAGTAACGTATATACACACGCATATACAACAACGACGACGAGATTGTACCTTCGCGTTTCTCGTGTGGTTATCCCCTCGTGGCTGTGGGGCTATGCAGCCAACCACACCGCATGCCAGATCTCTTCTGGTTCTTCGCAGCGGTGTGCGAGAGCGAGCAAAAGCTTCGTGCCGCGACCGGTGGGCGCCTCCACGCCGGATTTAGACCGAAAACAAGAGCAACGCGACTTAAAATCTCGAGGAAACGAGAAGGAACGGCAGTGGAACGAGCCCAGGGCTTAAGTTGTTCGAGGAAAGGTACGACAAAAACATATCATAGTTATCGGCATGCTTTCGACTTATTCGGCCGAAAACACAACAAAGTTTGCCATTTTTCCTTATTAGCCATTTCATGTATATTACCAGGCGCCATTAAAATTAACTTTTGTTTTTCTACATTTTTACAATTGTTGCAATTTTTTCGATTTTTTGAGCCATTTATGGTGAATTACGCATCATCGGTAGACGACGATAAGTACAAAAACACTTGAAACGAAGATGAAAGCAAAAGACTCGGTCAACATTGGCTGCAAAAAAGTAAGCGTTTCGTTTGTCTTTTCGCCGAACGCCCTTTTGTCTCATACAATTGTCTACAAAGCTCCTCCTAATCTGTTTGCCAGCTTTGCAAATGGAAGGATATGATCGCGTCGTATATTAATATTCGCGCAGAAAGAATATAGAGACGAAAAAATGTCAAGGGGATACTGGTCCCGGATGAGCTTACCGTTTGCAGAAGATCTTTGATGAGAGACGAACGGACAGTGGCTATCGATGACGAAGCCTTGAGTCTGCTTCTCGGTGAACCTTGGCAACTTTCTTTGCAGGATATCACAATTGGAAGAGCATTCGACCTGACCAAACGATACTCGTCGCCCGGATGCCTTCGCTTTTTTCTGAACGAACCACACAGCATTATCGAGTCTTTTGATTACCAACACTTGTCGCCAACTATCGCTGCCCAGTTCAACAGTCTTTCTGATTCAATTATTTACTTTTTACTCTCTCGAAATACATGCAATTTTTTGGGTATCCTACGAGACCGCAACATCGAGGCTGTCTTAAAGATAAGAACTGTTGAAGACTGTTCGGTTACACAGTGACGAACGACTCGACCGGACACCTTGTATTCTTTTTCTTCTTCTGTTAGTCAAACGCTAAACCGATGCAGCTGCCTTTCTCCGTCGTTTCCGCGACGAAGAAGAAAAAAAAAAGTTGAACCAAAAAAGCGTTGACAACGAGAACGAAATCCTAAAAATAACCTTCGGGTCTCGAGAGACACAGTTTAGAAGACTTCGCGGAGCATATATATCGAAGTCTTTCGAAGCTGACGAACCAAGACACACGATGTCCCCCTTCGTAAAGCTCCAAAGCGAGAGTTTGGACGGTGATGTATCTCGTCGCTCTTTTGGCTCAATGCTTCAACAGAATTCTCTCGTGTGTACGTGCGGGTCAAGCAAGTCGTCTTTATTCGCTCTTTATCTTCAACGTCTCGTTGGGCTAACCCCGTTTTAATCTCGTCCTTCTCCGTTTATCGTCTTATTTCCCGTATACCGCGTCGTGGCGCCAGCCTGGGATTCCTGCATCTGATTAGAGACTCCTTTGCTTCTCATCGGTATAATCGCGGAGCTCCGCTATGCTGCGCGTTGTCCTCTCTCTTTCTACGTCTTCACTCGCCCGTTCGCGCTCAATGATGTTTCAACATAGATATATCTTTCGCGTATCTTCCTCGATCCCGTATCTTCCACTTCTGCTCTTCCCTGTTACCCTTTTCTCTCGATCTTCCGTCGTTATTGTTTTTTTCCTCTTCCAATCTTCCTTGCCGCAGATTTGCCACTTTCGGCGTCTTTGAAAACTTCGGTATGCACTTTTTTTTCAACAAGTATTACAGATCTTCCGGATAGAGCTCGGAGCCAATCTAAAAAATGTACGATCACCACCACAGATTTATTTTCGATTCTTCACCGTCCCAAAGTCCGCCTTTGCAGCATATCATCTGCGTGTGTTCGTTTCTGCGTTGCAATATTCACCTTCAACTCTGATTCAATGTTGATGTTGATAAATTGCATCCGGAGGTTGTCGTTTGTCGTGCGAAAATCTAAGTTGTCCCCTCGTTGGCAACAACGAGGATGACGTCGACGATCACCGGCATTACGGGCGCGACAGTGACCTCTCGTTGAACTTTGACCCTTGCCAAGCCCGTTCTTCGTTGCACCACAACCTCGTCGTGGATCACGGTTGGTTGCGGTTCCTTCTGTCTTCGTAGATTAAACGCGTGTCACACCGCTCTCGACTCGTTTGTCCCGCGCGGGATGCACCACGGCCTTTGACCTGAAGGGGGTCGCACTTAGGCTAACGGGTCGTATATTTATATCGAATCCTGATACCTGGCCAACTCGGACGTGACCTTGTCGCTGCTGATGAGCTTCACGCGGAAACATCAATGAAAATCTTTTCGCGGAGATATTAATTGCATTGCACCTGGATTTCTATCTGTGCAAATGTAAGAGAATCGTCGATATTGATTTACGCACCTTTGGATGTTTTGAATTGAATGGAAATCTCAGACTCGACGCAGTGAGTGCCGAGAGTCGACTGAAGGCATAAGCCTTCACGGTTATAGCGGTCGAAGGAACCCCACCACGTTGATTTCAACAACACCCGGCAGCAGCCGCCGGCGAGCTGGCCGACCGGACGACCCGGTCGCGTGGCGCTCGTCGGCACAGATACGCAGTGTCTCTCAAAAGCATCCCGTGAAAATCGGATACTGATGCTGCGTTTCCCTTTTCATTCGGATCACAGGTAACACGCGCTACGATCTTGACGCTCTCTTGGAGGGTTTAGCCGGATGAACTGCTTTAGGAGGGATTTTTAACGATGGATAGACTTCAGCTACGATACTTTGCAATTTCTAGGTGGATAGAGTAGATCTATAAGCAGAATTTTGTCACGGTGATCGACTTAAACTTACATGGATTTATTTATGTATTTTTCTATTCCAATGAAAAATATCCAAAAGGAAACGAAACAGTCGAGTAATATTAAATTCCTGACAGTGCCGAATAATTTGTTAGTTCCAATGACGGTACTTCCTATTTCTAACCGTGTGCAAAAGTAATTTTTTCCAATGAGCGTAAATGATAGTCAATGTGTTACTTATTCTAAAATCTATGGCTCTCCTTGACGATGATGCAAACTATGGAGATCGCCGGTTTTTTTTCATACTTTCACAAACCATCGAGCGATTAAATTGCGATATACTTGCAGGACGACTGGACACAAAAAAAAAACGTCCCAGTGAAACATTTAAACAGTCTTTTAATTACTTAAGATGCGGATCAGATTTTCATACCAAACGACCTTTCGCGAGTTCTCAATGACGAAGGACAAACAAGACAATGGTGAGAGGCCCGATCTACTTCGCGCTTTCAAGATTTTTTTTTGTTTCTTTGCTTATTATACAAAGTAGATAAATGCATTATTGTTTCTCGGCTGCCTGCAGCATTGCTCGGATCTGGGTAGACAATTGACCCGTATGACTATATATACAACGAAGACTGGAGGAAATAGTCTGTTAATCGTTTATTCTGGTATCCGCATGACCCGATTCAATCTCTCACTCAACTTTATTCATACTCGAAGGCCTTTCCGTGTTACGATATAACAGATACGTGGGAGTAACTCTCGTGAGAGGAAGATACTTTTCTTATAGAGCTCTCCACCAACGCAACTGAACTCCAGTTTACCCCGTAAATATTTTCTACAGTGTACCCGGAAGTAATCGAAACCACCGATTCTTTCGCTTATTTTTTTTTTTTCATTTACCACAAACTCCGTTCAAATTTCCTTCTTCGCAATTTTAACTTCTAGCAATACGCGCATTAACGATTGAGCCGAGAGCGTGCCTTTCTAAAATCTCCACAAGGATCTCGCTAAGCTGGACGTCCTTCGCGGTACGCGGTAAGAAATAACTATGTGCAATTACTCGATCACCGTTCAAGAGGCGGGGGGGTTCTCGTTCTTGGACTTCGTGACGAGATTGAAAAAAATAAATAAAAATAAAAACGATTGCACTTCACTTCACTTCACTTTATATAATTGGAAAACTTTTATAAATGCCATTTTTATCGCCAATAAAACGTCTGTGCATTGAAGCACTTGATTTCTTTTTTTTAATTTTTTAACTGAAAAGCACTCGTAGTCAAAGTATTCGGAGGAACGAGGTATCCAGTTGAGAGTCGTGAGTGTGACTAACTAAAAGTTCAGGTGACCCGACGAATTTGCATGAGAAAGAGAGGCAACAACTCTATGTTTATCGTGTATTATGTCGTACATACATACATACATATGCTGTACGTGTTTACCGTAGCGCGAATTTAACGAGGGGTCGCAGCCCTTTCGTCGGGTAAGATGTATAATTTTCGACTGAGTCATACGAGACTGGCACATGCGCCAACCACCGTCATATTTCTCTCTCTCTCTCTCGCTCTCTCTCTCTCCAGCCTTGAATTACCATTGCAAGAGTCACACGCTCTTGCAATTGAAGTCGATTAGTCAACTTTCTCGCCCCCTCGTTTTAACTTTTACTAATCTATTCCGTCTTCCCTTTGGATTCCTCGCCGATTACTGTTAGGTGTGGGTTCTTGCCGATTGTATTCATGCAAAAAAAAAATGTTTCTACAGCGAAATTTGCAAAAAATTAACACTTGTTCGTGACTTCGCAAACGTATACTTGCGTATACTCCGTTTTTAATTTTATCGACTCGATCGATCATCTCGAGGACTTGAGTACATTTTTTTAACGATTCTACTTTTGTATGGAGACGTTAAAGGGAATGGGAATTGTCTGGGCACGAAATACGCAGTCGTGACGATATCGTAAAATCGAAACGAAGAAAGGTTATTACGGTACGAAGATAACCGCATCGTTAGAGAAGCTCGTAAATACGCCTCGTCACCCCGAACGGACACGTGGCTTCCGTTCGCCGGGGGATGATGCCCGCATCCCTGAGGTTATCATCTCAAAATCAGGCCGGGACTATCGGTCTTCCATTATGGGTCTTCCGTCCGCATTCATTTATTCTTTCAGACCTTCTTTATTCATGCCGGCGAATTTGCGATTTGCAATTAACGCGGAACTAATGTGGCAATAAAAATCTTTACAACGAAATAATTTTGACGTTGATAAAATTTTCATCGGATAGTGAATCATCACTAACCGACTGCGAAAAAAGGTCACATTGAAATTTTAGCAACTTGCAATTTTGTGGCTTTTTTTCACAAAGATGAGAATGCAATTTTTCGCATGAGTTAATTTGTACATTGCACGCATTACAGGTGCTCATATAACTGCAAGAAATGTACATGCAACGAACACGAAAAATTCAATAGTAATTGTAGTAAAAAAAAGAGATATTAATGTAAGATTTATTTTGCTTCGCATTAAACGCAAAATCGATTAAATATTGCGTGTTTAATTCCGGATGAAATATCGATGGGCCGCAACGATCCGAAAACGATCCCAAGATCGGTTTATACTTGAGAATCCCTGTCGGACAGATTTTACCTGCATACAGTGTATACGCATGCGCTCGCGCGAACCGCAGCAGATGTTTTCCTCATCGCCAACTGTTGCAGCTTCTTCGCGCTCGGCTACCGGTGTGTGTATATATGTATATATACATATATACCGAAGCCACTGCGGATCTGATTTGTTCTTGAAAAGAAAGAAAAGAAAGGAACACGAAACGGAGAGCGAAGTATAGGATCGTGTGTATACGCCGGGCACTGAATGTATTTCAGTGCACTCGCCGTGCATTCGTCCCTCTCGGTAGAGCGCGTCGGAAGAATCTCCGATGCTTCGAACCTCAGCGAGCGTTCTTAAGGTTCTTTTTGTGTCGGAGACTTATACACCTCTATTGTCGAGGGGATGTCCCCGAGGATTGCCAGAGGGGGTGGACCGAGAACTTCGCGTAGAATCGGAACAGCACAACGGACAGCTTTGCATTTCGTATCTCTCGCACTGAACGCATGTACCGATTGTGTCGTACTAATTCATAGTTACAATTTTTTTTTCACTATCAGCTTATACGTTTCGATGTCCGCCGATATAAATTGTCGTAAAACCCTCTATAATTGACAGTGTTGACTGATAATAACAAGAAGAGATATATCGTTCGCGGTCGCGAGAATCAACGTCGCGTCTGCACGCCCGCATAATCTGCCGTATTACTTTATCTCGTCAAACCACATTATATCAATGCCAATGTCTTCACTTATCCTCTCCTTTTGCATGAGTGCACAGAGCCTTGAATAATTTTTTTCCTATTATTTTTTCAACGCATCGGTAACTCGATTCATGAGGCAATTCTGCTAGTATTGGCTGACGTCCGACGTAAGTTCCGAAAAATATAAATAAAATAAAAATTTCTCATATGTCGATAATTTTTTTTTCCATCGTGATGATCTACGAATTAAAATGGAGTCGCATTTATCATATAACAAGGAGATAGGTAAGAAAAAAGATTACGTTGTTCAACATCGTCACGAAAGTGCTTCGCAGCCTCGAATTGGTAACCACAGACACGAAGATACGAGAAAAAAAAAGGAGGAAAGTGAGACGCGTTGGAAGACAAAAGTCGAGGATATTATCGATTCGGTTTGGTCGTATCGCCGGAATATCATAGTAGGTACCACGAGGCTCGTGCTGCACCTGCTTAAGACCGGTGGTGCTGTGTCCCTGTCCCTCCGGTACGCCTTACATCTCACGAAGACCGTATCGCAATTTCGGGTAGTATTTCGCGCACGAGATTTATCGGCGGGATTCTCGACACAGACAAACTCCTTGTTTCCTTTTTTTTTGGTATTTTTTTCTTCGTTTCGCTCCACCGCGACTGCCTCCTCATTACCGCTTATTAACCGGCAGTAAACTGAGGATACGCGACGGGCATATGAGTTTTGAAACCGGTCAGCACGATCGGCGTGGCCGATCACCTGCTGCAAACAACTCATATGTTTCCATTTTCGTTCGACACACGAAACAGCGGGGATAACCAGTGTTCGACGTATTGAAGATATTGCGGAAACCTTCGAGATTCGATTAACAAATATATTAAAAACATTACAAACATCTTTATAATTGACATTTTTCCAATTACCGATATTTTGGGATGATTAACGTTTTATTTCGAAGCATGAAATTCTCTTTGCGCAACAATGTTTTCACACAAGCTTTAAAATATTATTATACAATTTCATAATGATGCAATATGTAATATAAAGATATGTACGTATTGTAGTGTATTATTATTATTATTATTGTATATAATTTATATCGCTTCTGAATGGTATAAAAAAAAAACAAAAATTATGCAGTAAAAATGACAAATTCGGAGACTTTTATTCTTAAATTTTGTATTACGCCACAATACAACGAAGATGAAATATTACGTAGAAAGATATATTAAAAGGTGTTAAAATGTTTATTTAAATTTTTTTTTTTTAAGGCCCCTTAATATTTCTCGGACATTTTTTTAATTTTTTTTTTTCTATGACGATATTGTATCCCGTTTTTTCTGGATTATTTTTCCACCTGTCTTGCTTTGATTCTCTTGCTGCGATATTCCCCTTCGATCTTGTGCCTTCGTTCGCAGTAGAGTGGAATCGTCGCTGTACAAAATCTCAACTTTGGGGTGTGAGGGGGAGTTGCGATTGCTTAACGACGCGCCAACCACCTGCCTCCGAGGAACACGTGCGATGAAACTAGCTGGCCCTGGCCCCGGGTGCAGCAGGACCAGAAGGGCAGCTGCTCGCAGGGCTGCTCGTTCGTTTCTCGCAACCATCACCAACGGTGTAACGAAGAGGACCGCATCTCCACCTTTTCTTGGGCTCTCGGCTTCTTCAGATTATGATGATCACCATGTTCCCTTTCGACACGCGTGTGGCTCTCTCGGCCACCGAGGTCAAGCGAGACAAGCTGACCACACGATTTTAAAGTGGCATATTCAATATTTCCTATTATACCGAGTATAATAGTATATGCATTGCGAAGACTATCGAAAAATTGGTCTAATTAAATTAAATCGTGTGTATTCAAGTAGATTCATGATAACGAAGATCAAAAGAGGGGTGTTAATGTGAAGACTACTTATTTGATTGTTTCGTAAAGAAAAAAAAAAAATCCATTCGTTCAAAGGCTCACCATGTTTTACCGCGGATGGAAAAGCCGAGAATTAAAGCTTCAGTATCTTTTCACCGTCGGAGTTTTGCTAGCTCTCGCGTGCTGTTAATAACAACCGCTCGTCGTACCCGTGGACTTCACAGGTGCAGTTTGTAAACCGCGTGATCTAAATATAAAACTACGCGAGTAGGTAGGTAGCCGAGGCATTATAATATCTAGACTCTGGCGAGCGGCAAAAGAGGATTCTTACATCCCTCACGGGAGATCTAGGAACGAGCGACGACGAATACCCCCGAGCTACGGTTCTGTATACGTGCGTCGGAAACTTCTGGAAAAGGGCGCAGCAACAGATGGTACGCAGAGGACGCGTGGCTGATCCTACGATACGTGTTATATACCTCTGGAAGCTTATACCCTCGTCTCGAGACACGTATCTCGAAGATGAACCGAATAGAGTCGGAGAAACGAGATTTTTCGTCGCGATATGTATAGCTGGAAGCGTCTGGTGAGCGTCTCTTTGGAGGAGGTGAAAATTAAACAAAAAATAATCGACGAAAATTATTTTATGAAACAAAAATACATTATTGTTATAATTATCTTATTATTATTAAATTATCATTAACTTGTGGATTAATCAATCATTTCATCGAGAAATAATAATTATATTTCTGAACCGATATAGCAACGCTATTACAATTTTAATTTGTTTCTCTTTTAACTTTTTCTCCCTTTACAGTTTTTGCAAAACTTACGTTGCAAAAAACAAATTGGGGTTCTTTTTTTTTTCGTAAGAAAGCGTATCCGACAAAAAAATCTTGGAAAAGCCATCGAAGCTGCAATATCTGCAGCATGTACACGCGGAAGCGAAGAGTATCGCTTTACGAGGGATAGATGCACATAACGGGAAAGAAGAATATGTATAGAGAGACTGCCGTGTCGGTTGCGGCCAAAAATTGCAGCTGTTCCAGGCCGACGCCGGGCACGTGCACACATCGGGCCCTCGCGCGGCTCTCGTTCATCCACTCGAGGATCGTCTTTTCTTTTCTCGACGTGAATCTTCGAGTTTCTAAAGTTCCTCTGTCTCCGGGGGCCAATAGCGACCTTCGCAACTCTACGAGTTCGCATTCTTCGTGGCATATAAGAAGCAATCATGAACAGCTATATAGCTCGTATGAACTTGAATAAACTTCCGGTCGATCACGCGCACTTCGAACTCCGTAATATTCGATAATGAGATAGAAGAATTAATAAGAACGAGAAAAAAAAATTGTGAATTGAAAAAAAAAAAAAACATATATTTTTGGTGAATAGAAAAATAAGGGGCTCCAATAAAGCAGTAGAATAGAAGTGAACTCGCGCGGCCTCTGAATGGATCGCATTGTGCGCGGTGCAAATTGGATCTAACGAAGTGCTGGCACGCGAACAGACCGCCTCGTTCACGGCGTTTACGTACGAATGAAGAAAACACCCGGAATCTTCAGAGATCTTCGACGATATCTCGCACGCCAAGAAATACGAACCACATACTCGCAACGATCCTTCCGGTCGAATTAATCGTCGAATTCCAACGGTAGTATTAATATCGTCTCGAATGTACAAACCGAGATCCAAGAATTAGCGAATAATCTTTTTCCGCGAATTAATCGATGAATCGAAAAATAGATTATTTACGGATAGCTGAGAGAAATATGGTATAGATCTTCGACGACTGTATATGCTTGAGGAACGCGCAAAACCGGAAATAGTAACACGCAGAACAAAGCCGATTTCCATCGGGTTAGAACTAACGGCTATGTCACGTTGCCCGGGTCTTTCGTACGCGCGGATGCGGATACAACGAGACTCGCATAATAATCTCGCGACCGGAAAAGCTCCACCGAAGTCGCATGTGCTTTCTTCGTGCTGCTTCCGTCTCATCTCGATTTATTTACGATGGAAAAACATGCATTTTACATCTATATTCCGCGATTTGTTTCGTGTCCTCTTCGATTAGACATTTTTATAACGAGAAATAATTTTTTTCAATGATCTGTCATTTTACTTTTAAAAAACGTATTATGAAGTTTAGTTAAATTATTAATATGATGTCCAGAATACTTCGGAAGTTTAAAAAAAACTTAGGATTGAAGGGACTTTTGATAATCATTGTTTTCGGAGCAGTTGAGAGAAACAAATGAACCCTACGTGTTCCGTATTTGCCTTGTGGCTCCGAGGCAAAAAACGTGAAAGTTCTGTGAACCCAAATGAAATACCGTTCATGGAAGAGAGTTCGCTGAATTGCCGACCGGCGGAATGTAGAGACCTGCGGAGTTCTCCATGGAGCAGTTCCCGAAGTACCGAGCGTATCGTCCGAGGATCAGTATTCACCTGCAGATCACTTACCATCAATGGAAAATGTGCGTCGTTTTTATTAATTAACACGCACGCGAGTTGTATCGATACAGTTTTCTGTAAGACTCTCGATTAATACTTCGGTTGACCTTAGTTTTTGTGACGACACTTCAGGCATTCCGCATCATCGACAAATGATGTCACGATCGTTAAGAGAGGACCTTGTATATTCGCCTCATTATTCGTGCCGTTGCCAAACAATAAAAATCGCAACTATATATCTTTTTTGCTTCCGACTCAACAAAAGTGACAATGACGATTGGCGTAAGAGATATACAATACTGAAAGAAATAATAATATTTATAATGCCGAAATTAATCCCTGTATTTTTTATTCATTTATACGTTTTTTTCATTTATAAGAGTGACAGGAGAATATCGGAATAGATATCGATACAAATGTGATGCACAGACAATCGACATATATAGTCGAAAATATTGATACATTTTTTATGAAACTGTAATGAATTATAGAAATCGTTGGTTCGGCGCTTGTGGTTACGTTGTAGAATGCGCAGTTTCATAAAAAAATTCATGAAAATTTTATCGACCAAAAATCGAAAACCACAAAATGTTTACACAGAGAGTTGAAGTTATAGCAATTTTTTCGTCAGATTACAACTATGCAGATTGGATAACACCATTTTCCGCCCGAATGACTTTCCGAACTAAAAAATAAAAAACCATACATTTTACTCGATTATCGAATTTTGCATTTTTTTTTTTCGGGATAAAGCGAAATTGACGAATATTTGGCTACATTTTTTCCCATAAAAAAGAGCAAACATAGTTGGCGTTGATGTCGAATCGAGTGCATCAGCGTCGGGAGCAACACAATCCGAGTCGGATGTTAATGCTCGTATTACAAGAACGTCCGTATCTATGTTTCGCGAGTTGGTTCGACAGTCGGTAGATTCCTCGGGGACGCAACGTCGAGGAGAAAACGAGAAAGGGCGTTAGATACGCGAGACGTCTCGGTTTTGCACGCGGTTGGTTCTCCTTGTCGCGAGCGCAAATAAATTTTCCGTTTGCATTCGGGGAACAAACCGACGAGTTACGCAACTCAGCAACCAGACTTTGTTAATCTCACGGGTGCTCGAGTACGCAGACAAATACGCACATGCACATTCCATTTTTCTTCCATCCGTCGTATATATTATACTATATATCAACGTCGCACGCGTTATGTATACGCGGTGTGACGTCGAGATCTCGAGAGTTTCTCGTAGTCAGCAGAAAAGGCGCAACAGACAAGAAACTATCGAGTTTCGTGTTGCGTCTGTTTCGCGCTTTGGCTCTTCATTGTTTTGATAAAGAAGTTGGTACAAGAATCCTCGCGCATACGATGGGTTACTTCGAACCGAGTCGATAGCAAGTGTAGCATAGATATAGATATATAAGTATATAAGAAAGTAGTGCATATAGGCAGACAATAGGTAGATCCTGTAGTGCAACTGTACTGTAGCCAAAGCGCGAATAGAGACTCGGTAACTCGCGGGAGAGGTCAGCGACCAGTAGCAACAGTACGAGAAGTCTATGGATATATATATCTGTATGTATATAGCTAGAAAACGTGGAGCAGCGGGAGCGTTATCCGTTCCGCGTTGCCAGGTTATCGATCTGCAGCCGCCTTGACCGACCTCCGCGGGCGAGCGTACCAAGTCCAAGTGCAAGGGCTCTTTCATTACCCCGATGCTGCGGAAACGCGACGCTTTCGGCTACCAGACAGCCCCGAAATTCCATTGTTCATCGCAATCATAATAATGCGAAAGATTATCGACGAGTTTGATGCGCTCGAGCTTCCAATTATTTCGCGCTAAATTGCATTACTGCAATCCGATTAAATAAATTCGCGCAGAAATACATTTTTATACGATGAATAAACATTTTTCGAGATTACCTGTAGCAAATGAACAATACTTTAATCTTCCAGCGTATTACTTAGAAATCGCGATTTTTTCACAATTTTTCGAGAATCTAATTAAGGGGGTAATCTTTAGAAAAATTACTTTAATTGCGGTCATAAAAACACCGTTAATTATCGATTGAAGTGGAAAACTATGTTTTTCCATACACAATAATAAATATCTATTGCGAGAGGTAACACTAATAGCAAAGAGACCGTACAGACATTTTTTTTTCCGATGATTGCAGACTTGCAAGTTTACATGTCATCTCCCTGTTAATCCCAATATTTACTTTCCAGTAATTCTAGCAATTGCGTCGCTTAATAATGCATTTCCGTTGATCGAATCTGATCGAGCTATCGAGAAAATCTCATATTTATCCCATGTCATTAGAAGACTAAATTTCTCGGGCGAAAGTGTTTTTGCGTGTTACTGACATCGCCGGAAGTTCCTCGGTCTGCGTAAGTGTAGGTACGCATTAGGTAGGCAGTAATCGTATATGTGTAGGTGTTGGGAGTGATCCATTTACTGACATAGCGCCAACCCGCCGCGAGATATAAAGGGAACGAGGCTTCGAGGTTTCAATCGCGATCATTCGGCCGTGTCAATCGTCGGCAATCACCCATTCACTGGTGTCACCATTGTCCCCGAATTGTATCAGTATCGTGAGCGCATACGTATGGGAAAATTGATCAGCATGTCATGGTGAACATTGTGGCATTGTTCCCAACTGCTCCGCATATTCGTGAAACTGCTGAAATTCGCGACGCGGTAGAAAAGCCTATCTATGAATAATGCGTTTTCAGTTCACTCGGATGTTTATTCGATGATCCGCGATATTGTGATAATTCGAAATTCCTAGCGTAGAGACTCATACATGGATGGTTCCTTTACGTTCGACTGATCAAACACTTGCCTTCGCTCTCGTCTCTGCAATCTCGTAGCTATGCTGCAGAACGAGTATCACTCGCGGCTTCGGTGGAATGTCCATCCATCCTCATCCATACCCCCCCCCTTTACTCGTCGATTAATGTCCCCATCAGTGCTCAGCTTTTCATAGAGGCAGCTGGGTGTATGTACTGGCGAATTATTCGTACCGCGCGCGCGCATCAATTGACACCAATTGCCGATTCAAGATACCGCGACAACGATCGTAACTCGAAATCATCGTCTAGCGCGAGCGATTATTAGCTTTCGTCGAAATGCTTTTCCGTTCGTGATAAATTGAGAAGTGAGAATGAAGAGGTTGGAGTCACGAGACTATCGTTGACTTCGACATTAGCGACGCATAGGGGTTTATAATAGATTTGACGAATATTAACGGTAATAAAATTTTATAAATTGACACATATATAAGATTTTGCTTAAGGTGACTACATTAGAAAATAGTTCGACGTGTGAAAGATACAACAAATTATTTCATTTTTTATTTACCGCATATTTACTCCGAAAATAAACGGTCAAAGCGAATTGAGAAACATTTTTCATGAAAAAACGGTGAATTTTAAAAAAGGGACCGAAATTTAAGAAATTTTAGATTTCGGTCAACAGAACGAAAATCAGTGTGATATATTATTCGGCATGAGCGAAGTGGTTAAATTTATACGCGTTTATGATGTGATTCGCAGATTTTTCAATGTTTCAAAGTTAGCGTAGAGATGTAGCAGATAATGAACTTACCACTGTGAGACTGTCGAGTTCGCCGAGCCACTCGTTGAGAAGCTGCTCGGGATCGGTCTCGTTGTCGCTGTCATCGCCGCCATCATCGTCGAATCTTTTCATTTTCACGCGCGTTCCTCCACTTCTACGAACAATTCGCGCGCACTTTTTCGTACGAGACTCTTCGTACACTTTTGTCGCTTTACTTGCGAGCTATCGTTTTGAATCTGTCGACGCCAGTCTGCAACATAAACAAGTAATTGCGTTAACGTAAAAAATCGTTAACGTATAGTAAATATACAGCATAATAATGTATATTATACAGAAATATACGTATTATATTTGTGGCGTCAAGTTCGCGTTAATGAACCTCCGGAGTTGGTCGATTCGTTCGAGCGAATAATTGTAGTCATGGAACGATGAGCACAGTGCGCGTTTACAAGTCCGGGCAAAATAGGTGGGTTGACTGTGTGTAGCGGAGAGTACACAGAGGGGCGCTCGAGTTGCATTAGTAGAGACAAGTGCAGCGAAAACAGCACGCGCGCGGCGAACAACACGCCTGCATGAAATACCAGTGGACCCGTGTGGTGGTGATAGGGACGAATGGGCACGGAAACCCCGTCGTCGCAGGTGCGGTCTGGTGTCGAGTGGCAGGTCGGCGAAGAGTGGTGACGGCACCCCTTGATGAGGCATCCCATCACAGGTGAGTCGAGATCCCATGGGAAACACGGATAAGAGTGGAAGACTCTTCGACACGAGAGTGACTTTCGCATACCGTTCCGCGTATTCTATGCACCCTTATCGGTCTTATGTTTGCAACTGTGTCGTATTGTTAATGACCTTAATTACTTCGCCTAGTGTCTCCGGGGTATGTGCTGCTGTACATTTTTCGGAATACAGTAGTCGAGGCTTTGTCTTTTTCTTCACAGTCGCAATATCCGTATACATTGAAGAAAATTGTACAATTCGCTCCGTTCATTTCTTTGTTTTTAGTTTTTCTTTTTGAAAACAACAAGAGAAAGTAAGTCGCGAAAATGTTTGATTGTTTATTTTGTTTAGACTTTTCCATATGTTAACGAAAAAGGTTTTGGTAAATCGCATTCACGATGGAATGCTGGATAAAGTTTCCCTTTGGAAAAATCATCTGAATTCTGTAATTCTCGAGTCACTAGCATACCAAGTTGCAGTCAATGAGAAGAACGATCCAGATGGCGCAACGGGGGTTCAACCGGCTTCGTTAGTTTGCTGATTTTGACTGCTCTTCTAACTCGAAAACAACTGACGACACCGAATTTTTTTAAAGACATATTCTGCTCAATTTCAGAAGTAAAATAAAATACGAGACTCTTCGTTACGATTGCGTTTCAAGTGAAATTGCAGCACATATACATAACCAAACCCATTATCTTACGTTACGCATTTCTACACTACTCAACTCTAATGATATCGATTCGAACGATCCAATAATTCGATAGGGATAGAAGAGACGACGCGATGAGGTATGAGCGAAAGTGAGGGCGTTCTCGAGAAGTTTATCTGATATCCGTGGTAAGGGAGAAACGAACGGAAGGGGAAATTACGGGTAAATTTGAAGAGGAAATTGGCCGGCGCATTTCTATCTCACTTTGGAAGGATCGAACTTTCAATTGCCTATTAACACTTCGCTGGTTTGGACGGTGACGCGCCATACAACCAGTCGATTATTGTTTTTGCCGGTTTTTTCAAGTTCTATGCATTTTTTGAGAAAATTAAGAACTTATCGACTTTTTTTTTTTTTTCTGAACAAATTTCTATCGCCTAAGCGTCCAGTATGCGTCGAATGACAGAGGCAACAATTTCAAAGAATTTATATGTTTGTTACGCATTGCTGGATAATTTGCAGCGATGACTCTTTTGTCGCGCCACTGGCGTTTAATCTCAAGGACACGAGAGATCTTTCCGACGAGGACGAGGATTAACTCGTGAAACTCTCGCTGTGTTCAGAGTTGATACAATCCCGAGTGTTCGTTAACTACTGCCACAAGCACGGGTATAATGAAAAACCCCCAAGGATTCTACAACTTTGTACCTTGACGTGTATACTCGGTCGTTTAGTTGCGTGAAACGCACTACCGACAATTTATTATATAGAGATGCTGCTATGGCGCGGTTAGAGTGGCTTTGAGACTACGTCTGACGTACGTAAGTAAGTCTCTTGAAAAGTTTTCGGCGCGGGGAGAAAGTTAAACTCGCACACACAACTGGAACTGATGTGTAGAGGCGCCGACACCGAAGATTTCTGGTTCTCTTGGCTCGAACAGGAACTCTCGTGCGAGATGGTTTCGTGTTTACCGTGTATACCGGTGTGTCTCTTACGAAATCGGTCTGTTGATGCTGTTAATTTTGCTCTTGTGTCGCCGAGACACTTATGCCCCAAAAAATATAGGTATAGATGAAAGAAAGGGGAATCGTAAAAACAGTCGGAGAATAATGAAAGTATTGCATGTCGGCATGTCTCAATTACGTCTCGCCTACTTGTTATCGAATATCGAGAGAAAAAAAGAAGAATCGGTTGCATTGTTATCTCGTTGGTTCTCTGATCTGGAGGCGGAATAAATTGCGCCAGATATTATCTCATCGTTCTGCATGACACGGGTAAGAGACTCTATGTATCTGAAATGCTGACTGTCAGTGTCGTAACATGCATACCTATCATGAAAAGTAAAAAAGAAAGTCGAAACGCTGAGCGCACTCCTTGCTGAGTTGTGCGGGAGGATGGTTCGCCATTTACGCGACGATGATGTCATCCAAGTAACGGACTCTTATGAAAAACACTGCGAAAAGAATCTCGCAATTTCTGGAAACGAATTGGACGCATTTCGATCGAGCAGACAACTTCGATATAAATGAATCAAGTGCGGAGTATTGTTATGACTGTATTGGGGCGTTTTTAGACACATTGTGACGCACTCTTCGCTCGCCGGCGGATATTAGTCACCGCGTAAATCGGATATCTGGATTGAGAATTTCCAATTTTGTTAACAGTTCTGTATCGTAATCGCCTTTGCTACGAACAGTTGGTCCACGATATTGGAGGATATAGCGTTATTTTCATTGCTCCTCGCCAATGGCGTAAAATGCAACAGTCAGATTGTTCTGTGTCATCAACGAAACTAATGTTCTTTGTACCGTACGATTTTTTCACTGCCTTTTGCTTCACATCTCGTTAATATTGAAGCCCTTGGAAAATTGCATACTGAAAAGCATTAAGAGAATTGGAAAAACTTTGTGAAACTAAATAAAAAAATTGTTCCATCAATCGACTATTATAGTCTTCCCGACGAATTGTTTGCTTATCGTAACTCATAATTGATCTCTCTGAATAAATTTAGTTTAGACAAGAATTCAGCTTATGAATTTTGTCGGCACAAAAAAGTGTCACAAATATGCTCATCCGCCTCAATTAAACCGTTGGATTCTCCATTACATCCCTGTGATAAAGAATTTTGCTATAGTGTCACTGTTGGCTGTACAGAAAGCAAAAAACAAACGCTTGCTGGGTGCTGCACCGGTAGGATCGACGATCACGGTTGCGATTTCCTTATCGGTTAGCCGTTCTTTAAAGTTTGTTCTATCACACCGGTAATTCCGGTCCGGCAGAATATATCCATTTCGATACCAAACGCATGAAGAACATGTTTTTCCACGATTCTTTAATTATTCAGTAACGACGTTTGTGCGAATGACTATAACGGAAAAGGTACTTCGATCAAAGTTCCTCGATTATAGAATATTCGTTGGACACGCATAAATCTCGTATATTTTATTGCACGTATCGGATTACGCGTGAATCCAAGTGCAGTGCGTGCAGAATACACTCCCTTTTATGGTGTACATACGTATACTCTTGTGTAGCCATACCCTTCCGTCGACCCCTTTATCGCTATTCAACGATGTTTCGTTCGCCCGACGAGTTTTACAACGTCGTTTATGTACTCGCCACGCGATAAGAAGCTTTGTAACTGACTTTACAGACCGCTCGCGAGCAATTCGTTCTGCATAATGTTCTACAAGCTTCGCGCTCCAACCCCCCCCCCCCCCCCCCCCCCCTCGCCCCTCAACGGGAAGACGACGTATGCGCAATGTCCGATTCAATACACTGCTTGTAATGGACGCGTATTTCATCAACGCGGAACTTTGAGATTTAAGGCGATTTTTATTAACATTTAATTACTGCATTGAACAACTCTTGATGGGCACACATATATTCAAAGGATTGAAACCCTGCAATTTTCGAACGAAAGATATTCGTTTGCTGTGGAGTTCGTAAATTAAAGAGTAAAGTCGCTTGTCGGCAGTATGGTGGCTGTAATTTGTTGCTGTCATCTAACTTCGCATCTTAATAAAAAAACAAAAAAATAGTTTTGCAACAAACAAAGTGTCAATACAAACAGGCAGTTCGGTCATCGTATCTATAAAATATTAATTTCTTCGTCGATCAATCACAATGATGGATTACAATGCAAATGACTTCAACGGCCACCAGGCAGCAGCATCAGTGCGAGTTGCTTCGTTTGACGCCAATAAAATCGTTAACGACACGTTAGTATACATATATCCCCAACTCTCGCTAACTCGTATTTCGAATAGCAATTATCCTGACGTAATTCTCGGGCGCGTGTTCATCCGTCTATCGTATACGAGGAGACATTGGAATTCCATGGACGTTCTCGCGTCGCCGTAGAACGAGGCGGATAGCGGCTCATCTATTTTTTCTCTGTTTCTCGAACCATCCGGAGAATTCGTGCATCTATGCAACCCTATCGTACAGGGCGATTTAAAATAAATTCCGCACTCGTTTTTAAAGGTTCGTTGATGCAAGCAATTTAAATGAAATTGATTCATTTTTTTTTTTTTACGATAATATGAAATTTAACAAGTTTGGCGTTATTAACGAATATCTTCAGAAGCGTTAAACACTAAAAAACAAAAAAATTGTTGTCGGCAATAGTCTTCAGAAGCGTTAAACACTAAAAAACAAAAAAATTGTTGTCGGCAATAGTCTATATGCCGCTTGATATCTACTAGAAAAGTCGGTTACCGGCATTGTAAACTGTAAATAAATGTCTAAAAACAACCAAGTAGATCTTCTCTATTCCCGGAAAATTTAATTCGATAATCTTTTTCGAATTATTTCAAATCTAAATTTACATTATATAAATTCGTACATACGATCGTTTTTCATCGAAGCAACGTCGAGGCCGGTCACGCAGACCGAACGATCTGAAAGAGAGGATGAGAACAAGATTCTCTGTGCAATTACCGTTGCACGCCGTCGGGCGCGATTGACAAAAGAAAGAAATGCACGGAAGAGTTTTACGAACAATCGGTGTGTCTGCGAGTGTGCTAAAGTGAGAGACCTCGAGCTTTCGCATCGAGGCGTTCGTGCAGCGAGAGAATTTCTCGAGGACGAGACGAATCGGTTTAGCGATGCAAACGATGCAGCGAGATCAAGTGATGAAACAGATTGAAGAAGAAACTCACGACGAACAATACTGAACGATAAACCCAAAGCGATATTGTCGAATCGACGAAGTTCAGGGTCATTAATGGATACAAAGTTCGAAACTAGAATTATGATGTATGTCGTGAATACGGTGGGCTATATTCCCGTCGCAATTTTCTATGGCTGCGCGACATACGAGGGCTCTCAGCCGCGGGGGTTGTAATATAGCAGTATATACAAGTACTTACGATGAAGCGAGCAGTCGCATAGACCGAGATATCGATTTGCTAGATTAATAATGCAACGGTCCTACCACCGTCGCGAGAGACGTCCCTCTGTGTGAGTAGTAGACTCTGTACGAGTTAGAAGACATTCGTACGATCGCAATCGCCCGTACAACAATCCCACGAAGCGTTTCAATGTTTCAGTGAAATTGATATCGCGTATTGGAACCATTATTGATCACCAGTCCGTCGTCAAAACCGATCGCAGACCCCCAGAGCCCAAATAATGGTTTACATTTTTTATTTTCCGCAATTACTAAATTTTTTCAACAAGATTATTAATACTTTCAACGAAAGTTACATTTTTCATAAAATAATTACGAATTTCTTGAAGACTAAACGGAAAGAATAAACGGAACGAAAAAGAAACATTACTTCCAGCGTAAAGAATTTTCAAGCTAATGCATCGTACATATTTCCTTGAATTCTTCGTATGCAAAATATACCTTCCATCCTTCCGAACAACAGTGTGTAGAAACAATTTAGCACTTAGCGCGATACGGCAGTAAGAAAGAACCTGCTGCACATCGAGAACGGACTAATGAGAAATCTAAACTAGAAACCTTTTATGCATTGCACGAGTATACGTTTACCGCGAAAAAGTGGATACCGTATACAAGAAAGGAGCTACCGTATCACACCAACTACACAGAGATATACTCTCGGCGTGTCCTGTTACCCGCGTGCAGTTGCACGGCGGTGGCTGCTGCGGCGGGAGTAACTTGCGACTAAGGGGATTCGCAGTACTCCGGGTAATATGTATTACTCTGTGCACTTTACACACCACGGCGAAGTGCGACATGTACGTTACATACACGTGAAACAATCTTTCTCACTGCTCGAAGCAACCGACGCCGCGCTAAACGGGTGAAACTTGCATATCCTGCTTCGTTGACGATTATTTCCAGTCGCGATGCAATACGAGACGAACGATTGCCGGTACCGTGTGCCGGTGTCGATACCTACGGTGCGCTTGCACTACATCTCGCAAATCACGCGATCTTAACCAGTCGCGCCTCTTACCATGTCCACATCAAACTGTGTCTAGGTATATATTGAATCGCCCGTCAAGCTGTTAACGACGCGCAAAGCTTCACCGAAAACTGATACAAGTTCGATGAGAATTTATATTCATTGCACTCAATTTTGCATTGGACGCAACCTTTCCAGAAGATATCGCGATGCCAATTATTGACACCCCTTGACGAGCAATATTGACACCAAATTTGCATTCGTTTCCATAAATGCATTTGACTATCAAATTGCATTTAAAAAAATCTTCTTTAACATGTAAATTTTCTGAATACCGAAACATCTCAAGGGTTCGAAACCCTATCGATGAATTTTCATCAAGTTTTTTAACTTTATTTTCTTTATCGATTCTCGCGAGGGTGTTAATTTTTTTTGTATCGAAATATTTGTATTTCCTTTTTTTAATAAATAAAAAAATAAAAAAATAAATATTAATAAAATTCAGATCGGTATTACATATTTTGTTATGGACCTTGTTTGTTAATAACATAAGAACAGACTGTAAACTCTGTTTAATTTATGTAACGACTGTTCGATCTCATGGTCTCGAGAAAGAGTTAATAATGACAACGAACGTGTTGAAAAAATGTTTTTCATAAGCATTCCCGATAGATTGTCGATCTTCCATAATTACCTGAAGAGCGGTGCATAAAAGGGAATGTCTTTATAGATGGGGTACATTATCGTCTCGGCAAGGAATATCGGTTTTTCTTTATTGCTCTTCTTTCTTCGATATATGTATAGGAAGAAGGTAAGCAAGGATGCAGTCCGGACGGGCACGTCGTGAAAGCTATAGAGCTTCCGTGGGGAAAAGGAAGGGGGGGGGGGGGGGAAGAGGTGCATCCTTGCACCGTCAACTTGCTCTCTACTTTCTCACCGCAGAGCAACGCCCCGATTCGATCGATCCTCGTCTTCTCTCTTGTGGGCCTCTCTATAGGTACCTCCAGAGTCAGCACCACTGCAATAGCCCTACGTTTTTCTCTCTATGAGTTTACGCCTGCATGTACGTCGGAGTTTCTTTCACCCGCGAAAAGGTTATTCATCCTCAACGACGTATTGTATATTTTCGGTGGCATCCAGAACGGCCCAAGCAACACTTTATACACGAGAATCTTCATAAAATACTTGCGATACAAAAATTGTTTTCAATAAAATGAATCGAAACAATAAAAATTTCCGACTGATAGGTATATTTTGATATGTGTTTTTTTTAGTTAAGTTAATATACAGACATATAGATCGCAGAAATAACATTGTTTATTATTTATTTATATTAAATTATATATTTTGTTACCAACGAAATCAATTTCGTTTTCCAATTATAAGTAATCGACATGGTTTTGGGAGTTTGTACATGCATTTTGTTTTTGGAAATATGTAAAATCCGTTAGAATTATGTTGCTAAAATAGTACTGGAACTTCCGATGACGTCACAACTTTTAGCAATTTTTTTCCCCGACGTTGAAATTTCTTTACTGTCATTCTTTTATCAGGAGAAAAGCACAGATACACACTGCATTATCTATATCTTCTACAGTGGATTCGTTCTGCTCCGGCAAGACGTTCGCGTAAGAATGGGGGCCGGCAATTCTCGTGTCTAGAAACACACACCATCATCTAGACAGATAGCGGAAATGAATCGTCCTGAATCTCTCTCGTTCTATCGCATTGTTATACCGAGAACGTCTCGAACTCCTTGAAACTGGGGATGTTGGTATACAGTCGCGTATATATGTATGTACGTGTTAGATTCGAGAATCTTGAGGCAACCTCGAGGGAAGGGTGCTTCGCTGCAGCTAACTCTCGTGAGTCACGTCGAACTTTTCTCCGACGAACAATCACTCTCCCAGTCTTAGTCTTCCTTTACCCATGAAAACAAGGAGCTACCGAGGGGGAAACGGAAACTAAATCGTGTGTACGTTCGATTAGATTCGGCAAAAGACAAATAATCCTCCGGCAGAAAAATGAACGTACCAAAGTTCTTTTGCAGGATCAGCACTCGGCGAGGAAGGAAAATCACGTACGTTTCATTATAAACTCAAAGATTTATATCGTAAAGTAAATTATTTGATTTCGCGAAACAAAAAATGTATATAATTTTGTATGTAATTTATGTAATCGGTAACAATAATAATTTGTGTAATGCGATCTATTATTACTATTAGTACAGCGAATAAAAAATGACAAGAGATAATGATAGTTTCTGATGTAATTGTAATAAATAGATACGCCATTGATATTTATTACTTATTTATTTAAATATATAGGAAGGATATAACGAGCGTCTTTACAGTATCGCCATGTTGGCTGATCTGTCGGTAGTCGCACGCTGTCGTTAGGTGGTACATAAACGCGATCGTGATAGTAATCAATTTCAATTTCACGATCAATTTCGAGAGTTACTCAAACACTTTCGGGTCGCTGCGCAATTAATGAAAAAAAAAAACAAAGTCCTTGTCTTGTGAGCTTTTGCACGAAATCTGTAGGGTTGATATTGCAATTCAATCGCGCAGTTGAGTTTTAGTCTCTTAACAGTTGAGTCGTCATAGCCGTTTGCAACGTTGCGTATAATCGTTTAAACTCAAAGAGAGACAGTGACTGTGGTGCTTGGCGCGCTTTGCGCAAATGTTGAGAGGTCCGGGGAGCAGCTTATCAATCGGGCGAGTTATCCTTCTCTTTACACGAGTGGCTGCACTCGGATATCCGGGAGAACAGCGCAGGCAGGGCAACGAACGACAACGACTACGATGACGAGGACGACGACGACTACTACGCGAAGAAACGGGACTCCAAAGCGGGGTGCTGAAGCCGCGACTCGAAACGAGAACACAGAGAGGAGAGCGCAGCGAGAGTGAGTGTATATAAACGAAATATAGTAAGTGAGTAAGAGGGAGATGGTGGAATCGAGTTAGGTACTCTTGGCAAAGGAGTCGCTCGATAAACCGACGTTGCCCTTGGCAATGCAAAGTAATAATAGCCCCTCTCTGCGTACCTTTGACAAGCTACCGTACTGCCTTAACTCTATAGTATTTATGCTGCATATGTATATATGTGTAAACCCGTTGTCTAAGAGAAACGTTTAAGCGCAATTTGCGTCAAGTATTTTCGTGTCTTTGTCGAATACAACGAACTCAAAGACGTGGGAAGGTGACGGAAATTTCGTTTGACTCATTACCACCGGCGGGATTCACCGAAGTTCGCGAAGTCATTTGAAAAGATGTAAAGACGCAAAGCAATGAACTTCCTGAAATCTTTAAACTATTTGCGAAAAAGTTGTAACGGAATTTCAGTTTAATTTTAACTGAAAATACGAGGGTTCCAAAGCCTTTTGAAGTTTATCCATTGACACAACTCAAGTGCAGAAATGTATTTAACGGGAATGTAAAAAAAAAATTCATGCGCTTACATTGAAGTTCTTCGAATTTTACTTCGCGGCATTTCAGCGCGGAAGTCTTCAATTCAAATTCAAATATAGGATTCTTTACCAAAGAGTTTTTGCGATTACATCGAAATTTCTAAAGTCAGTAAACTAATCACTGTCACAATGGCTGTTCTTTCGTAGAAGATTACGTGATTTTGTTTCTATTCGGCAATTCATCGAGCCGTTCTTTTCACCAATATTTTCATCCATGTGCCGCAGTCGAAGGAGTTATTTTGAAGCAATTTCCGCTTACTTATACGCTTATTAGTCAAACAAGGCGTATTCTCTGTTGTGTTATTCGCCTCCTACGATCTACGATTACCATAGAATTTCATTCCTTCGTCATGGTCCATCGTGTATCGCAATTTGTCAACTTTGTGAAAGCGGATTCGTGAATAACCATATGCGATACATCGACAAACAACTTTCTGAAATCGTACCATTATCCTTACTATTATCTCGATCGATTCGTTGTAATGTATCGTAACGAACTGTCTCATTCCCAATTATCAAGACTTCGATTATTCATAATCGATTGATTTATATACGACCGTGCAATCGGCTGTTTTATTACTCCCACGTGTATTTTATATATACTGCTTGATCGGTATTGTAAAGTTCACCAAGTGAAGCGATTTGTTCGAAGCAAGTAAATTGGTTCAAGGTAGTTATGTCGCTTTGCGTTCATTTCGCATAAGTTCGCGAAAGATGAGAAAAATTTCAAATACTTCTCGATGGTATAAAAATCTGAAAAAATGCATGCATATTAAAGGTACTGATAAGATTAATTTTGCATAACAATGATTCCAAAATGTTATTAATAAATTCATGAAAAAATAAATTGGTCAACAAACTTTCCCGGAAACCCAACATTTTTTTTTATGAAAATGATTTGTTCATTTTTCTGAATACGTATGAATTTTTTCAGATTTTTCAATTTGCTTTAATTTTTTTCTTTATATGGAAAAAATGTGTGAAAAAACACAGAATTCAAAGTAAATTGAAAAATCTGAAAAAAATCGTACGTATTCAGAAAAATGAACGAATAATTTTCATTAAATAACAAAGTTGGGTTCCCGGGAAAATTGTTGACCAATTAATTTTTCATCAATGTGTTAACAACATTTTGGAATTATTATTATTCAAAATTAATATTTTCAGTAGCTTTAAGATGTATTCATTTTTTCTATACCATCGACAAGTATTTGTAATTTTTAGTAAAAATAAGTAATTTTTTCTCATTTTTCTCGAACTTATACGAAATGAACGGGAAGCGATATAACTACCTTAAATAAAGTAAATGTAATACATTCGATTGAATCACATACATTTTTTTCTTTCCACTTTCCGGTTGAATTACTTTGTGTCGAATAAACACAAAGGTAAAGGTTTTGGTCAGGTGGTCAATTTCACCTTACGAAAGTTTCGTGGTAAGACTTCCGGTATAGTTTCGAAAAGAGGCCAACTCCGTCGAGTGCACTTGGTAAAATGCTTTCTAATCCAAATATAATCCAAACATTGGATGATAAAATCGGCGCGTATTAGACGAACGACGACATTGACGTATCTACGAAAACTATCTATAAAATGTATTATTCGAATACTTTCTCGTGCTTCCTCCGTTCTCGTTGCTTGGCTACGGGACTCCCACGAGATTTCGATGTCGTATTTATTCCGAGAATATAGGGGGTACACGCCTATCGAATATCAATGTCAGTGTGCTATATAGTTTTCGACGACTGGAGGCCGTAACGCACGCGACTTTTAAGACTCGCGTGATTCTCGTTTCGTACGTGAAGAACGGGTCGGTGACTCCTACACCCAGTGTTCGCGGTAGATAGATAGAGATCGATCGATGAAATGGACGTTATAGCGAAAGAGAGAAAGGAAGAAAGAGAGAGATCAAGAGTGTCAGTTTATGAATGGAAGTTATTGGTAACGGTCTGGGCCCGGAACACCGGCTTTTCTCTGTATAGGTACAAACTGTCGGTATGATTCTCTCTTTCTCGCTCTTTCGTCGCGTGGTTTCCTCTCTCGTTTTACTCGGCAACCGATGAAACGCTGTCGGCGAATACTTTCAGCCCGGATGCGCCGACATGACGGGAAAATTAATGGTCGAGTAATGAAAAAAATAAAAAAGCTGTGTCACAAACATAAATTTCGATATTTTTGTTCGAAAAAATTGAATTTAAAAACGCTTCATCGATTTTTTGTTTGATTAACCTTTTTATAGTTTTTATTATAACCAATCTTCATGTACAATGAAATAAAAGTTAAGCGATGAAGTTGAATGAAGGCGACAGAATGCCTAAGATAATAGATGAGTCAATGGCGCCAATAATTCGCCGACGTTCTTGCATTCTCTTACCACAACGGACAAAAAACGAGAGCAGTATCGACATTAAGAATGAAAGGGGAATGGTAATGTATATAATATAATACGAGACTGACACTGCGCTTCTGTTAGATGAAGCGAAGCATAAAAGAGAATTGAAATATGTACCCAATAAGACATTGACACATCGGTCTATCATTGTTATAAATGCAATCTCTCGCCGCCGCCAGTTATCGTATTAATTATCATTTATTATAGTGCATTTGCAACGTCAAGAAAGTGGGCGATGGTGAGTGTCGAGGGAATAACTCACAGTTATAACAATAACGAATGAAAATCTTCTTCAGTTCTCGTAAATGCACTACCATTTGTGATTCATGACGGGCGCCTCGTCGCGGTCCATTATGCTCTCTTTAACGAAACGAACTCCCAGTCTCAGCGATAAGAAAACCGCAAAACTCGCGATAAATTCCGACGCCACTCTAAGCCGCTAACGGCGCCGAGTTTTCCAGCTATGAAAAAAAATCTTTGTGATTTATCTATCGCGGAGTGTCTGTGAAATGTTAATACCCAGCAAAATACGCTCCAATTCTACTGGGAGTCCGAGTTTATAAAAATTTACGATATACAAAACAGACTTTGCATACCCTCGCGAGCCTTCCGTTTTAATTACTGTAAATCGAGGGTTCTTTCTCTTTGCAACCAAAACGAAAAATATCGACGGGAACCAAATTGTGAAATGTATATCCGGTTTTTTTTTGGATATACATTGTGCAATTAATTCTGTGAAATTCTTGTACCTAAGTTAAAATGCTCGTAACTCTTAAACGACTCAATAAAATATCACCAAATTCGTACGACGTCCGCACAGATTGAATACATTTTTTCGATCATTTTTTTCCGATCTTTCTTATTATTTACGACTGTTGCAGACAATCATTGTGCTTCGAAAGATCAAATTTTTAATTTCGCGCGAAAAATCATCAAGTCAGCACGACATCCACACAAATTTGATATTATATTGCGTTTTTTTTTTTTAGTAGGTCGAGCATTGCTTTTACGAGCTACGAAATTATTTCTTCGCATTCTTTGTCTTTCGCTTCGCCGGAGAGATAAGAGTTCGAGGATTGCCATATGGAGTCAGCATTTTTTTTTACAGACCATGAACGATCCGCAGGCGCCATCCGGACGAGATCTATTCTTTCACTGTCGTGTGCGATAGAAGTGCGCGGCAATCCGGCGATGCCTCGTACAAGGCACACATACAAAACAAAAAAGTTCGCGTACGTTGGTGAATACGTGTGGCGATCTCCGTATAAAAAATTGGATAAATACACAAATGCAGGAGATGTATATATGGTAGAAATATGTTTATTCGTCGCTTTGCGTCATGGACTCTGAGCGAATCGCGATTTCGCATGCGAGCAACGACCCCACCACCCCCGTCAACGCCGTAACCCAACTTCGTGTCTGTAACGTTGTATCGTGTCTTCTTGTTTTCCTTCATAATAAGACGTATCTGCTCGATCGGAGGGATACTCTCTCTTCTCTTCCAGACTCCGTGTGTCTGAATGACCGAGCCTGTTCTCTAATCATTTTTGCTTCGCTCGGATCGAACACAGCGGGAATATGACTGACGGAATATTAAACTTTTTTCAACGCGGGAGCGAGAAATACAAAAATTAATAGAAATAGAATGTTTTTTTCTTCTCTTAAGGCAGTTCTTGCAGCATAGTCAAGTTAATCGATTACTAATGCTTAAGAAATTATTTTTGTACCCTTTAAACGGAAAACTTGTGTTAATTAACATGCATCTGGATTAAGAAGTACCTACTTTTTATAAAATAAAATGACAATGAATTAACTGAATAATGATGGAGTTTACGCCAATAAATTTACAGACATATTTCTTTGTCGGAATATATTTTACGAATTCCCCGAAGAATTTTCTTTTCATTAAATTTACAATCGGAAGAAAAGTTTCATTAAAGACGAAGCTTTTTTTTTTCTTAAAAAAATTGGCTCTGATTTGTAAACGGTGAACATTATCGCAATCTAATTCCGGTGATTTTGTAGAGTATCTATCGAGAAATAAGATAAGTTTTCATTTGTCAAGATGAAGCTTGAATTACAAATCTGCTTTCATAAAAGTCGTGCTTTCAAAAAGCTACGCCTGCAGATTTATTGTTGTAACTTCTATTATTATTCAGTAAAGTCAATTTAATATATTCTAATGAATATATAGCTGACTATTCGTTATGACGAACGATATAAATAAGGTTTGACAATGGAACGAACGGACCATAGCAAAATTCTAGACTGGACTTTAAGGTAGTTAAGGTAGTTAAGGTGGTCACCAAATTTCCGAGGAACCCACATTTTTTTTGTGAAAATGATTCATTAATTTTTCTGAATACGTATGAACTTTTTCAGATTTTTCAATTTGCTTTGAACGACGATTTTTTTGCTTGCTAAAGTAAATTGAAATTTACTTTGAATTGAAATTTTATGCCCGGGAAATTTGTTGACCAATTAATTTTGTCATCAATTTGTTAATAATATTTTGGAATTATTATTATGCAAAATTAATCTTTTCAGTACCTTTAATATGCATGCATTTTTTCATATTTTTATGCCATCGAGAAATATTAGTAATTTTCTCCCATTTTTCTCGAACTTATGGGAAATGAACGCGAAGCGACATAACTACCTTAAAAGCGAACAGACGTGTGAAATTTCGTGTTCGGGATAATTAGCGTTTCTTATTATTAATAATATCCGCACTAAAACCAAATGCATGCGTTATTTATTCGCTTGGTCGTTACAATATATATATTTTTTTCAATATACAGCAGAAATGTATTAATATAGATTCATCTTAGTTCGCACGAGTTTTTCTCGAGTTGTAAAACATGTATAAAGAATTTTTCAAATGTTAGTACCGAATTAACTTGGATGTACCGCAAGAACCACCTTAAGGAGAGCATCTCGACAAACTGAAACTAAAAAATAGTTGAAAGATAAAAAATGGTTGAGTGTCGTTCATCATCTTAAAGAGAACTCAGTTCCCACGTCAGTTCCTCCTCAGTTTCTTCTTATCAAACTGTATCATCGTGTTACCGTCTCACTGTTGAGTTGTGACTTAGACAGGGTTAAAACGCAAAAATTTGTCTAAACGACAGCGCATTGTATATTTTGTATGTGTAAGATAAAAAAAAGATAGACAAATTGATCGAAGATGTATCTTTGTCATAGTGATAAATCTATCCGAATAATGTTTTTTATCGTATCAATTGTAACGTGTCTTATCTGTTTCATCGGCTCTTTTGTATTCTCGTATTTTGGATCCTGTTTGTTCATTTTGTTTATCGCGACTTCAACGAAACGCAATTTTTCTTCAAGAGAAACGCGAACCAACAGCCGCAAAGTTATTTGACCGCAGGCAAAAGTTATCGGGGCGCGAATGAACAGATTATCGACGACCCACACGGAACACTCGATCGTGAGCTCGCGAACTGAGGAAGGGGGGGCGGGGGTTCCCATCCTCGAGAGCTTTTCTGTTCTCGTCGCGTAGATATCGAGGAAGCTACACGCGAGGGACCACGCCGAGACCACAGTCGCCGCCAGACCCATGAATCGGTCCTTCGTGTTTCATTCGAGAAATACAATGCTCGAGTTTCGCGATCGGAACACTCACACATTTGCGACATGATTTGTGTTTACGCCCACGTGCCGCAATTTATTTGTAGCGCGTACACATACATATCACGCGGCATTGTTGGGTTCGGATACTTGCTTAGCAAATTTTCCGCTTTCCATCGCTGGTCCTCCTGTCGCTACAGTCCGAAAATAAAAATGTAAAAAAAGTATCTTGAGTTTTTTTAGAACCATTTCGCACATTATTTGAACAAAATGAAAGAGAAAAATTGGTTCCAATGTTCGAAAATTGAAACAAAACGTAGGACAGAAAAACTGGTAGTACAGGAAAATCCTTATTATTTTAGCTAATAATTTTTCTCAGCGAAGTGCAATTCTATTTTTTAGGAATGAAGATCTCTGCCGTTTATATCGAATAGAGATATCACGAATTTTATTCAATGTACGCTTCTGCGTCAACGTGTCTTAGAGATGTCTAAAAAAAAAATGGAAAAAGTTTAAAAAGCTTGGGACTGAACTAGGAATCTGATCAACAGGATGCGATCTCATAATCGACACCAAACGCATATGTTCCGTAGTTTTTCGCTGCGGGTAGTTGGGAGTTATACGAAACTGAATGTAATATAAGGTAAGGTATGTCGAATAAGTCAGTGCAATTCAATACAGAAAAATAGTGGAAAAAAAGGTCATTCATATTTATCACTTTTACCCGACATTTAAATATTGGAATGGCGACTTATAGAAGAAGGAACCATGTAAGTGGATTTTTTTCTATCCCTTTCTTCGTTCTATTCATTTTATGGACTGTTAAAATTTATTGCACATAAACGTTTACTTCGATACCGCAATAAGACATCGAAGCCGTATGCGTGTTTACATGAAACGATATCTCCGCGATACTCCGGGGAGGTATTTCATCAATGATTCTTTGTGCGGAGCCCTCGAGACGAAAGCGTTGCGGTAAAGTCTTGGCCAGCCGGAGTTTATATTCACAACGTTGTTCGTAATTATGTGTTACTTCTTACATTGCATAAAAACAACGGAAGGAGTCACTCACATCGCACGTCGCCGGGAATGTTTCAAACCGTAACGCTTCAAACGTGCGCGTATCGCCGATGGTGATCGAAAGGTTAACGCGTTCGAATAATTAGTAGAATTTCATTCCGGCAATGTTATCATCCGAAATCACAAGTTGCGTAAAAATAAATTCAAATCCGACATCAATTAACAATCTTTATTCACAAATCAGCATCGGCAATAAAACCATCGAGCATATACGACGAAACAAAACTTGCAGACTACTTCGTACGCTAAAAATCATCACGACTCGGTATAATATCATAAAAGATTGAAATGAGCTTAAAGCCTTAAGCTCAAGGATTTCGCGCGCCAGCCGTGAATATTGTACGCGCGTTATAAAACGTTCGCGGAATCATTACTCTCGCTCTCTCAGCGTGGCTCGGTGCGCGCGGGCAGCTTTAATTTTGACGCGAGAAACCGTGCGCGAGTAACGCGACGAAAGATGATGAACGAGATAAGACGAAGAGACAAGGGCTGATGGTGAGGAATTGTATGGAACCGAGAGATACTAAGTGAAAATAAATTAAAAAAGAGACAAGAGAAATAATCCGAGAGTGTGAAGAAAACGCGGCGGCGCAACTTCTATCTTCCTCACCTTTCATCGAGACGCAATTCTCTCTTGTGATTCTCGAGCTCGCGAAACAAATTCCGCGTGGTATGATCCTTTTACAAAACGATTCGAGGTCGCTTCTTCGCTTTCGCTCGACGCACGAATACGCTGTATGTATGTAACCCGCTTTTTTGAAACTCGGTACATTCCGTTACGCGTGATAAATGAGCAACAATTGATTTGCATGACAGTGCAACTCGTGCTCGAGGTGACGAAGTTTGCTAATTTGGCGGAGCTATGGAATTTACGAGAACAAAAGATTCCGATAGAAAGAACGAAACATTCAGCCTCGTCAATGTCTTCGACGAGAAATACGTAGCTTCGTGAGAAGCAATGACAAAAAACCCAGAAAGATAAAACGTGCTTCTTGGAAAATAATAATGTATTCAATAATTATTAATTTCAATACAATTTATCGCTCGTAATGTATCGAGTCAAACGCAGCGCACCAAAGAGACCGCGGGGAATACGTTACAATCGTGTCATTGTGCAGCTACCCGTTTAGTTCCTCGCACGAGAATCAATATGTGGTTGGCGCGATTAACGAGCAGCGATTAACCAGCCAGTTATAAATTTGCAAAAGCACTGCAGGCTAAATTGCACCGGTTGCAGATATACCAATTATTGTCAACAGAATTGCGAATTTAATTGTTACGAAATGCAAGTGCGAATGAGAAAATTATCGCATCGCATCGTGACGTCGTTCATGATTTATCATTAAATCAAATTACGAAAACTATGTGAGGTCGTATCATTAATAAAAAAAAAGTATTCACGAAGAGAAGGATCTATTAGAAATTACTATGTCATCTGGTAAAATTCGACGGTGGCGCCACCTACGACGAAAAACTCGATATTATGAGAGTTTTTACCACATTTATGGGGATTTTTACCATATCCTATGGTAAAAATTCGCATATTTCTCGTAATTTTCAACAGGTGGCGGCATTGACTCCGCACTACTAGAAATTTACGATATTTTTTTACTAGATATATAGTAAATTGTATCAGATGCTTCTCTCCGTGTTGAATTAAGGATTTCTAATGAAGTAATAAATCGATAAGGTAAATGGTCGATTTACAGATCAGGGGATATTTTGATAGAACGTGTCTCGTGTACAGCGTGGCACCTTCGGCACCGCATTTCTTCCAACAATAAGTATAGAATATCTCGATCGGCATAGAGCGCGCGTGTACTTTGGGCGTAACATCCGGTTGAGAGCAATTCTGGAAGCTCCCGCCATTAACCGTAAGAACTCTCTCTTTCTCTTTCTCCCTTTTGCTCAGGCATTCTCGTTCATCCCATTCGTTCGTTTCGCTCCCTCAGCGTTTCCCTTTTGCTACTCTTTCTGCTTCCCTTCGTCTCTTCAACTGACTGGAATCCGGTCTTACTTCTATTTCGAGATTTTGTACAGGTCCTCATGCGCTCGTTTTACTCCGAGACGAATGCAATTGCAACGGCATTGCGCTTGTGCACAACGGAACAGAAGGTCAGGAACTTGGAGCATTATTATCCGCCTTCGATGCACGAAAAAAACACTTCCCGACGGGATATATTTACTCCAAAATACCGGAATTTGTTTCACTGCCCGAATCCGTACCTACGTACCTTTGGTATACTCATTCAGAGAATGTGGGATATGATTTTTTTTTTGTTTCAACTTTAATCTTCGTAAGTATTGGCTATTAGCGAGTATTGGGTATTGATATCGGGTTTTTGTTCAATCCCCGCTCCAATTTTTGTTTTCTAGCAATTATAAATAATTGTCATCGAATTGATACGAATTGTTGTTGTGTTTTTGAGAAAACAATATTTTGAAAATAATTTTGACGCGTTCCGTACTATGCTTAACATTTTTAGACGACAGATACAATAGCTACGTAAAAAAGCGGGCGACAAGATTCGAGTAAAAAGAGTACATCGACCCTGAGAGAATTCATGTACTTTCATCGTCAGCTCAGCTTGAAGTTTCACTCTTCACTCTTTCGTGCCGAGTCTATGACTGTCGACTCTCGTTTGTGACGTTTGAAGTTCACCTCGCTCGCCATATCTTCGTCTGCGTTTGCGTGTCAGATGGAGTAATATTGCCGTAGTGGTACTAGTGTTTGAAGCTAAAGCTCGCATTCACGGTTGCAACCATACCGGCATCTCGGTAGAGAGCGTAACATGCCCCCCCCCCCCCTCACCCCGCCGCGCGCTGAAACAACCCGACAGCGTTAGTGTTTTGTCTGGTGTACTACCCCGGGATACCACGGTCTGTACCGTTGATTTTTTGCCTCGAGATCAATGTGACTTGGAAACACATTGCGGAATGCACTCTCGTTGGTTGTACATGTGCTTGCAGGTGATACACGTAATACTAGATTGAAGCTTACGCACTGAACCAAAGTGAAAAGCTCGTGTTTTGACACATACAATGCACCCAAAGTCGTACCACGGCATTTCGAGATTTGACGCTATGCATATGCATATTTGGATATTTTGCAAAAATGAAAAGTCTCGACTGCAACAAGAGTGTAATAATAAAGAAATTACATTAACAAATGAGGGGAGAGTAACGAATAATTATTCGCGTCTTATAGTTGCGAAATAGGATTCGTCATTGGGTATCAGAATCTCCCAACTGCAATATGCGAAAAATTATTCATTATTTCACTATTTTTTTGTTGCTACAACTTCTTCATTATTACACGCTTTTTTCAGTTGGGAGTTTTTCAATTTTTGCATAATAATTTTTAATTCAACCTTTTTAAAGTAAAAAAAAAAACAGAACAGGAGTTATTATTGTAAACAAATAAATAACGCTGTGGCTGTTCGTCCGGAAAGTAACATATTTTAGCACATTCTGTACATTGCAATTAAAATTAAGCTCATTTTCGTTCCTTCTACCCATCACCCGACAAATATTACATTTTATTTCATCCTTATATTGATAAGCAAAGCGTTTTCAATGATTTCAGCTTCCAAAATTGTGATTCAAACGCCCATCAGAAATAAAAGGTTAGGTTGTATCCGGACAAATAATATACATGTATTCGTCCGGATACAATCTTGTCTCTTTTTTCTGATGGGCATTTTTGTTATGCCATATGACTTTCAGGACGAATAAATGTGTGTTATTCGTCCGTACAGTTGAATTCGCAGATCAAAGTATCTGCACGAATAAGCGTATGTTATTCGTCCGGAAAAAAGTTTTATTTGTAAATTAGAGTATCCGGACGAATAAACGTGTATTATTCATTCGATCCGAAAACACACTAAAAAAATGTAATTTGTAGATTGGAGTATCCGGACGAATAAACGTATGTTATTCGTCCGGATAGTGCTTGTGACTTGGCTAACAATATGCCCGGACAAATGACCCGTAGTCGACCGTATGAGGGGTTTTTTTTTATCATAATAAAGAATAGTATTTATTTCTTCAGTCGGGGGGCTTCGATAAAAAACAACTGTTTTTATCATAATTCTTTAAAACCAACTCCTTCTTCAATTGTTTTTTTTAGTTATCCTCAATACTCCGTACGTCAAAATCTTTTTGTTTGTTAATCTTTTTTGACTTTGGATTTTTCGTGTGTTTAAACAATCCAAGCACCTCTTCTATTTTTTATTTCGATTTATGTTCGATCTGGACGCGATCACTATATTTGCTTTTCTAATTGCCTGTATCTATGTAACACTTAGTTACAACTTCCAAAGAAATCAGTAAAAACAGTAAAAAAATAAATAAATTCTATGAGCCATCGGGGTTCGATGTGCCTGCAGCGTCGATTCGGTTAATCGCAGTACGACTCGAAGGAATGAGAATATTGCAGGAAGATTAAAGGCGCGGAATTGAATTTTCGGTGCACGCGATTTGCACTCTCAACTCGACTTCGTGCCGAATAAATATCTTCGGTTTGAAGTCGTGTGTGTGTGTGAGTCTCGTTTCGGTTCGGCACGTCTCTTTTTCTCTTTATTCTTTTTCTTTTCACTCCTTTAGGAACTTTTTATTCACGGTCGGAGCCGCGCGGTTAATTAACATATATTCTTCGCAAGTCGTTGTTCCGGTGTATTAGGCGACTGAATCGAGTATTTGCAGAGCGACTATCAGCAAAGTCATGCAAGTCACCGGAGTGCAATCCCTCGAGCGGATATTTCCGATCGGTGAGATTCAATTGTATGGCACTACCGAGACTAACGCAGTCTCCGGATGTTCTTGTTCGCGAACGCGCAAAGAGCGACAAAATTTGAGATTTGCATTGAGTTTCAATGTTTTAGCGCCGAAAAACTTCGATCTTTATCCATTTAATGCTTCGAGGGTCACGTGTTTTCACGTATGGGACACGGTTAGAGACAAGATATGTGCCGACGCTGGATTCAGTGCACACGTACAGCGTGTAATCGTAACCGTTGCCAGAACGGCGCCAGATCATGAGATCCAGCCGCACGTGTTGCATTTTTTGTGTTACTTCCACATACACGCATCGGTATGTATGGCAACGTTCGGATACGACGAACGGATCGTAGATACGGCATATGTACAGTTGACAGAGTTTACATGCGCAAGTAAAATATGCCCTCTTTTGCCAGTGATCTGAACATTTAGCGTACGGTAAGCCGGTTGAGCGTATTCAACGACCAGATAGGATCAGATAGAATCGGTTTACTCACCAGTCACAAACAGATATAGAGCATGTTAAATTCATCGCATGTTAAATTCACGCAGAGTGATTCAAAATTTGCGATAAAAAAAAAGAATACCGAATTAATGATATTTTATTTAGCAGAATTACAATTTAAAAAAAGATCAGAATTTATGCAATACGATTTATTTGTTTGACACAAAATTCTGTCGAAGAAATCTTTACTTCCAGTGTCGACGAGTTGAGTTGCGGTGTCCTTTCAGTGTCAATTAATAGCAGAGGAAAAAAAAACAAAAATTGCATTAAAGGCATTGCAGTTGTAAATTAAAAAACGAGGAGACGGGAAACCCCCACGAATTGTCGTCAACGTCATGGGAGATCGGTAAATGGCGAATCACGCCAGAATCTCTTGGTGAATCAAGTCCCTTTTATATATACTGTATATACGTATACAGATACAATGTGCCGTCAACCTTTCGTGAAGGGTATTTTTTGCCTCAATCAACATTCGGCGAATGCCGCGCCATATACGGAGAAATTTCTCGTCAGACAGTTCCACGACGCGTCCTCAAGAGTCTCGGAGATCGAGGGGGGTGAGTCCGTCCCTATAGGGAGACTCTGGTCTGTTCGCTTGTGAGACGGCCGAAACGAAGTATGCGCGTAAGAAAACAATTCGCGAATTCGCGAAGAGATTACTATACGCCGAAAAATCGAAAGTCATCCCTTTCGGCTCATAGAGCCACGAATACGTGATCCGAATATAATATAAGACGTGCCATCTTCTTGCGTTGAAATCGCGTCTCGTATACATTCCGATCAGTCGCCTCGTCGAAAAATTCTCAGAGCCGCGATCATCACCGTGTGTTTATTCACGCTTACAAGTTGAAACGATAAAATTGTAATGGCAAATAGTCTCTATTTACATATATACAAAATGTAATACACAAAATGGATACAGGAAAAATGTTCAATTGTTTAGAAAAAGAACCATGAAAAACTAAACATACCCTTATGAATCGAGGTTTTTATTACAAATTACTGAAAATTATAATTCAATGGAAAGATGTATCGTGTTACCGATCGTCGAACGATTAAATAAAGAGACTCCAAATGTACTTTCATTGTCTGGATTAACAACGTTCAAAACCAATTGATTTCAAGCAAATGACAATAAGTTCTCATGTTTCAAAACACAAAGACTGCTCGTGCGATTCGCAGAGAAACTAGAAGACGATCAAGCTATTCATCGCCACGGAAATAGTACCGTTTGAGTTCGACGTACAACACGAGCGAGTCTCGCATTATCTTCGATCGTCTTTTTTTGTCTCCTTCACTCATAGAGATATACCACTTTGCATCTCGTCGTCATGTGTGCTGCGTAGCTCTCTACTCTTTGCTCTTATTTTACCCATCTTTATCACTGTCTCTTTCTCTCCATCTGGAAACTTTACCGGTCTTTCTTTCTTTATTCTCATTTTCGATCGCATGGAGTGATTGAGCGAAGAAGAAGCAAAGTATCCCGCAATGGAGTAGAGTATAAGTATAGAAGTTACAGTGGGGTTCAGCGGGAAACTCTCGTTTCACGATATGTCGGGATGAATTCACGCAAGGAAGAGTCCGTAACCATGCAGAACGATCGAATGAGTCGTACAAACCGCGTTTGGTATCAACATCGACGTCGAGTATACGTATTAGTTAAATTGACTCGCTTCCAGGTTTACTGGTCTCTGTACGGTACCTACGGGAAAATACTATAAAATGTTAACTGCTTTTATTATATATATATATACGCGTATACGTTTATATATGCTCGTGGACAATCGATGTAAGAATACGAGACGATTGAACGAACCGTTACATAAGTGAACGCAGACGATAAGTGGTTCGATAGTTCGTCAAGTGGACTAATAGGATACTCTTTGTGCACGATGTATCATATAGCTGTAGTGGTCAGTAACACTTTACCGATCTGCTATTATGTCTAAAAAAAAACTTCCAGAAAACGGTCGAAAGGTCGTGATTTACGTATATATAGTATCTATGCTTTACGGGACTTTAATAAAAAAAATGTATTAATACAAATCCTTTGTAACAAGTAGATGAAAAACTATTCGTGGATTATTAGACAATAAAAACATCCAATGAAAGTAATAGTATATTATGCTACGAGGGAGGAAAGTGCGTGATTTTCACCGAGTGTGAGGTTTGCTGGCCCGAGGGCAGCATTCACACGAGGTGAAAATCCGTTCCTCCCGTGTGGCATACGATACTTTTTTTCCGACTGTGCTAAAAATCGACCATATTTTTATGCTTGCAGCGGCCTGGCGGCACGAATTACCGATAAGAGAAACCAGAGCCGCGATTCAGGAGCGGTCGATTGATGCGGATTTTTTATTTATCAATAAATAAATTAAAAAAATTTTTTTTTTTAAATGTATTAATTAATTATTTATTTAATGTTATTCGCGGCTTCTTTTACTTTTAATCCCGCTCAGCTACTTTTACTCCCGGTGGTCAAGAATAGCTAACTGTAGACCCGCGTTGCAGGCATGAAATATGATCTTTTTAGCGCAGTCGGGAAAAAAATCATTTCTGACGTTAGTGGAATAATCATTGCAACTTTTAATAATTCAGTGTTCGTAGGTATTTTTAAAAAAATATGAAAATATGCACATACAAAGTTAAAATGTTCGTCACCTACACGAACTCGACACACGTAAGGAGTTAAGTACAAAAGCATGAAAATTTTAGTATTTTGCTAAATAACTATCGTTGATTAACATTTATTTGATCGTAAATTATATTCTTTAATATATCATACTTATTTTCTACTTTTTGGCATGAAAGATTACCGTCAGTTATTATCCTGTAGTTGTAGCGTTCTGTATGGATTATGCAGGCCGCGTTGTTGCGGTAAATTTCGCACCCGCGATCGCTGGACGATTACGAAAATGAGAGATCGCTTTCGTAACACCCTCGGGCGCTGCAATTAACGGTCGTTCGCGTATTTTATTAAGACAGACGGTTGAGATAAGGAACGCGTAAGAGAGAAAATATTTAAAAAGTCCACATTGGATCCGCGAAATCACAAAGGAGACCGTGTCTTCGATGAATTATCCACACTGTTGTGTGTTGCTGCACCTATTTCTCTCACAATCAACAATCGCCGCCGTATCAGTGCCTCGGTTTCGGGGAATGCAGGAAAGGAAGTATATAAATACATACAATAATTGTGCAAAACGTCCACGAATAATCTTTTTTTTTCCGTCCTCCCACAGTACACTTTGCGATCGTGTATTTATTTTTGGTCAAATTTTTACGAATTCTCGACATACTACATCATCAAAAATACACAGAGAGAAGGATCTGATGCAATTTCCTGTATATCTAGTAAGAAATATGGTATATATCTGGTAATGCGGAGACAATGTTGCAGACGGCCGAAAAGTACGACAACTTCGCGATTTTCCACCATAAGATATGGTAAAAATGCCCATAAATGTGGTGAAAATTCTCATAATATCGCACCTTTTCGTGATTGGTGGTGCCACAACCGAATTTTACCAGATGCCAGACATAGTAATTTCTGGTAGATCCTTCTTTCCGTGTAGCGTTAGCAAAAAGTAAAAAACAAGCGTAAAAAAAAGCTGCTAATTCCATTAGCATATTGCTTCCTCTCTTTTTCTCGTAACTCAGTTTACTCGGCTCTGGTTGTACGAAATTACGTTTATAATTTGTTTGGCTTCCTCAAGAAGCATTGTTTCGTGATTCGTTACTTTAATTGTTAGTTCTTTAACGTTTTTTTTATCAATCAAGTCTCAGACTGCAAACAAATATTCTAACACAGCTAGTTTTATATTGAAGAGAAAGAAAACATAACGGACTCTAAAAATCAAGCGGCAATTCTAATTTATTCCATCCCAAACCTCGTTTGATAGTAGTGTATTTATAAATAATTTTTTTTTTAAATGACCGATCCCATAAACCGCTCAAATTCAATATCGATCATTGGTTCATCATAGTTCACAACTTTGTACCAAATTTTAGCCCAATATAGCAAAAAATGTAGCAGATAGATCGCCGCCGAAAATTTTTCGAAAAATTGAAAATGTCGTAAAAACTAAACGTCTCCACCGATTTTGCTCAAATTCAATCCCAATGATGGTTTTATAATAGTCTAAGTTTGTTTCAAATTTTAGCCTGATATCTCAAAAAATGTGGCAGCTACAGCGCCAACAGACATTTTACAAAAAACTAAAAATGGCGTGAAAACTAAACAAATGCATAAATTTCACCAAACAAGGGGACTTGACCCCCCAATATGTGGTATAAATTTCAGTTTGATATCTCAAACCGTTTCCAAGTTATGTGGTCAAACGATGCGCGCACACACACACACACGTACTTCCAGACATTTTTTCTAAATGTGATTTTTCGATGTTTTGGAACATTCTGAGCACGTTTATATGAAAATCTCTAAAAAAAAATTTTTCACGAAAACACAGCTGCTTGAGGAAGCAAAAATGGAATATTTGAAATTCAACACAAAAATCGATAATTGTATTTTTAATTTTGTTTTTAGATCAGTTTAGATAGTACTAATAGTGTTAAGTAAATTATTCCTTTGGATAATTGACTTCTTGATATTTTTAATTATTTCTTCTTGCAAAAGTTCTATGTCCACCAGATGCTATATTACTTGCCATATTACATTTTCTGTTCAAATCAATTTTTATCGGATATCGATAGCCCTTCGTACGAGTAGAATGTGTCACACGTAATTTTATCTCATCTCCTTAACGCGCAATGCGGATAAACCACGAGTACAAAAGGGGCAGATGCCACGGTTTCGAGAGAAACCGATGCAGGGAACAACGGGAAGATAAGAAGTCACACAGGAGGTGAGGTTTAGTCAATATATGGCGTTACCTTGTTGCGTTAGTAGTGGTATATAAAAGAGGAGTGGACGAGTGGATTCTTCATTTTTATCATCGTTGCGCACGGTTTATCCAGTTGGCAGTGTGGTATAAAGGGTTACGTCCCTCCCGTTGTAGTAGTAACAGACATAAGAGAGCCAAAAGGGAGATAGTGCATGTATAGATCCGAGGCACAGTAACGCCCCTGATTCGTGCTGTATGTTTGCCAACTTCTTCGAAGGGGCATCGCGCTGTTGCAGCTACTCTCACTCTGACCACGAGCGCGCGGGCACGTCGACGAGTACCTGCACTCCAGTTGCTCTCGTCTGATGAGCAACCCGAGCAACCCGAGCAACGTACAACGGAAACGGTAGGAAGCGGCACAAACACCCGACCGATGGTTTCTGTCCATTCCTCTGTCTATCGTCTCTGTGATGTCCAGCAGCAACGATCGGCGCCAGGTGCTGTTTGGTCAGTCCGGAACTGTTTGTCAGTATTACAGTGTACGGTCGGTCCATCCCACAGCCGTCGAGAATGCCGATAGCAAGGGACGAAGGGAAATCGATAGAGCCGGTGATTCGAGTCTGGAGGGTTCGAACTCGATTAGACCGATACCTATTGATCGGTGATAGGATTGTTACGGCCAATGAAATGGATACGCACAATGCTCGCATACTCAATAAATCGTCGGAAGTATCTCAAATTCCAGAATCGTCGTTAGCGAATATTGAATTGAAATTATTGTTTGCATTAATTATTAATACCGATCAACAATACCATATCAAGCAACCATACCATACAAGCAATACCGAATGTTTACAAAGGAAATTAAATAAGCTGCGGATTTTTTGTTGAAATATTTCATCCGCTGAATAAACGCCTATTCGCAGAGTCGGGCTAAAATTCGAGAGGTCGTAAATATTACAAATCGATGCCGTGGAAAATATTGAAATAAACGATGGCGATTGAACATAAAAATAAATGATTTATAAAGCAACCCGAAGTGTTCGATCGCTAGGATATAATCCGCGCTTGAATTTTCAGAAGTGAATTTCGATGTTCGACATGCAACATCTTTTATACGCGCGTATAAATTTTACGACGGAAAAGCTGCCGCAGCACGCGGTCTCGCGACGTCGGAAAAAATAATACCAATGTGAGAAATAAAAGAGACACGAGAGAGAGAAAGAAGGGGAGAGCATCTTCTAAACTCTATTATTGCATTAAGAAGTGATATTTCTAAGAGTTCGTGGACCACCCGGTGGCCGAAAATGTTCGAACGGGTTTTTCGGTTCTCTCGCACACACGCGCACGATATAATAAATAACCGCCTATTCCACCCACGCCACGAACGAAAGACCTTAACAGCGTTACTGTCCTTTTACTCTGTATGTATACACCACTCTATGTTTTTATGGAGAGAGCCCGTGACGGAGGTGGGTTAATCGTGGAGGATTGGAGCTGAGAAGGGCGTTTGATGATGGGCGCGCGTGTCCTTACGGTGGGTACTATAGAATAGAGGATCGCTTAATACACACGCACGGGAGTGGCTCTTGTCTCAAAGGGTCGCTTTCTGTACACTGTGTTTCTCGCGCGGTGAGCAAGCATAACGTTACGATAATGGCCCTTCCCCAACGTCTGCATGCTGCACTTTGCTGCCCCACACATAACGGTCCATACATCCCTAAAATAATAAAGGGGTTCGCGGTGGGACGAATGTCACTCTCGTAAAATTAGTCTTAACAAAACACAGATTTCGACGTCTCACTGAACTCTCGAGCGAAATCTTGCCTCTCGAAACCACGGATTGCATGTATGTTTGCCATAAGCTAGATTTTTTTTTAATCTCCAGTTAAATATTCTATCGGAATATCAGACGGTACATTTCAAGTAGCGAATTATCATAAAAAAATAAATATACGATATTTATTTTCATATGAAACACATTGAGTTTCATGAATTTATAAATTATCGTACGAATTATATTGAAATCAGTGCATTGAATTCTTCGGCGTAAGAGACATTTTTTTCCGAAAAGTAGCCAAGGGCCATTATTTCTAGCAGCGATACGAACGTGCACATTTTTTAAATAAATTGACACAATTCGACGAAGTTAAAGTGGTTTAACGTGTAAAATTTGGGGTTTAAGGGAAAGAACACAAAAACTCAGCTTGCAAAAATTCTCGAATAATTCTATTATCTCCGAGACTGTAGCTTCTATTTAATGTTTTCCCTCTTAGAGACAAGATACGATGAGTTAGCGGCTCTGAACGACTCGTGTCATAGAAAAGCACCATGCTGCAGGGACTGTATTTCATATGAATATGCATAAAGTAAACTAAAAAGAAACGTCATGAAAAGCGGTCGGAGGTCCACGCCTGGGGTCGCAAGGTCCGCACGGAGTGGAATACAAAGCCTCGTTAAATCAGTACAATAATAGGAATAATAACAATGATAAGAGGAATAAAGAGAGTACTATGAATAAGAATATGAAGAGGGGAATAATAAAGGCACAGGTAAGGATGCAATATGTGACGACAGAGAGTTGACTCCGTGGCTGGTCGATGTACCCATATGGGTATGCAGCTAGAGGAGTCCCCCCGCGGCCTCGGATGCTGGAGATCTCGCTGCAACAGGGTCAGTTGAAAATCCAACGTAGCGTATAGCCATTAAACATCGAAGCTCCACTGGTCTCCCAAGCCAACGCGATAGAGTACACCTACTCTGCACAACGGCGTCAAGTAGCCTAAAGAAGAGAATATTGTGTTGGTCTCGAGTTTGTTTCTCTCTACGTGGGACGAGATTGCGTGTCCAGCGCTCGTCCAACTCGTCTCCTACACTCGTTAAATTCGAAACCCCCTTCTCTATCCACTTATGAGACTAAACGAATACTCGAAACTACTATTAACTCGACAAAACTAGAGAACTAGAAAATCTCATACACTGTAGAATTGTACACGACCAGTGGTGATTCGTTTCGCGTAAAACTTTTTAACAATCTCGTCTGAGTAGGCGAATTGCTTTGGTAATCGTGGAATTTTTCAAATGGAAATGTTACCATTGATTTATTCACATTGGCAAATTCGTCATTAGCAAAGAAACTTCTTTTCTATCCGATTAGTCGCAGCTGTTGATCACTACCGGCACTACAGTTGTGTTCCATGTTTGCATTATTATTATTGTTATTATTATTATTGTTGCAGCAATCAAGCCATTGCGGAAGATCGCATTGTGGGGTACCGGATGGGATGCTGGGATGATGCAAGAATAGAGTTAGAGTTTATAGTACGAGCTGCAAAACCGTGTGGGATGGGATTGCCGGGTCACTCGCCTTCGTCCAGCTGCAAAGATAGAATTGTTGCTTGTTGACTGAAAGGATCTGCAAACTCGGACGAGAAACGTGGATACGAATTCGTTTGGATTATCCACAGAGATTCATGAACCGCATATATACATCCTAAAAGGATTTTGTATGGTACAAATAACTTGCCGACATTCATTGGGATACCGGTCTACTGAATGATTTGATGGTCGGTAGAGTTTGTCATTCCATAACCATCTGATAGGATAAGTTATCTGTGATAGAAAACAAGTTCAGTGCATTTCATTTTTTTTTTTTTCATTAGGCGAATTGCCTGTTTGATCGGTTTGGATAGTTACTCGTTCCATCATAATCGATCAATTACACCCCCCCCCCCTTTTACATATTCCTGGATTCCTACCTACACTCATATACCGAAAATTCCACATGCGCCGGCGATCGAAGCTTCATTACCCCAGAAATTCGAGCTCTCCGCGAAACTCCAAATCATTTCACGCAATTCATATTAGTCGTATTAATCGCGAATCATTACCAAAATGCCGCAGAACTCGTAAAAATGTTGTAAAAGCTCATAAACCGGTGCGCTTCCCCTCCATCAAGCATTTACGATACACCATCGTCCGTATAAGAGTCTCTATAGTCAATACATACAGTTACGAGATGCATCATCGTAACGTCGTGGGTCGGGACATTGACTATGCATCTCTCGTTGGTGGCTTGTACGATATAAACTTCCCAGTGTATAACGAAAGGCACTAAAGGGGAAAAAAGGCGTACCGGGAGGAAAACATGAAAGAAAATCTTTCGTACCCGAACAGTGTCGGTTTTTTTAGTAGGTAGTTTTTATTTACCTTTCAATAGGTAATGGTAGATACATGGATCGAGGGAAGCCGAAACCCGAACGTGAAGTCGAGACAACGAAGTTTCTCGGAGAATGAACGTTTACGCCAGTCCTGCGGACTCTCCTCGTTCCCACATAATTGCATCTCGTTCGAGAATAAATTATTGTACAGTCGGTATAGGAGTTCTCTCTTTCTTTCTCTCTCGCGCGCGCGCTAAGGCCGAGCCAACAAATCCCCGGGACATTATGTCACACGCGGCGAGAAGTATAGAGGCGTCGTGCCGCGCGGTCACGAAAAAAAAAGTAATAATAAAAAAATAAAAGTCTTAAAGTCCACGACTGCAGTTGTATAGAGTGTATACAGTTTGCGTTCACCCGCCGAAGCCGATGAGGTTTCGAGGCTTCGTGTGTAACGCTACAGCCTCTCGCGGTTGCATGACGTTGAACAACGCTGAACCGCACCGTATACGGCTGAAAGTACGAGTACAAGAGACAGGCATTCGGTTGGCTATGTGTATACTTGTGGTATATTGCACGCGGGTGCACTTACGGAGCTCCCGCGCTGTTAGTTCACCTCTACGTATATATGCGTGTACCTATCAGTGGTGACCACGTTCGCGTAATTTGCGTACGAGAAATTATTCGTAGGACGGGGATATTTAATGGACATTATCGCAGACAAAGAATCGTGATATTGTACCTTCGTTCATCAGCGCGCCTACAAAATGCATTGAGTTTCGAAACTACCATTGCGATTTTAAACAATCTAACTTAAACTAAATTCAATTAAGCAATTAGCATGTAAATCACTTTTTGGAAAATGTTTCGGATTAAAAGTAATTTAGAAAAACATGTTCGTAACATTCGGTAAAAATTCGTTGAATAATCATGGAATATTAAGTAATCGATTGTGGCGTTGAAAAAAAAATCATCACTCTTAACATAAATTATTAATTTTTTATTATTCATTAAATTCTTAAATGTTAATACCAAAACTGGATCTCAGAATGACACATTTTATTTCGCTGGAGAATAAATTAGCGTTTATACACGATTATTGTACAATAATGTACACCGAAGTCCGAAGCATACCAGAGGTAGGTTTTCACGTGCCGCGGATTCAATTCGAAGCTGATGTACAAATGCGATACGAAGTGTACACGTATAAGTTGGGTCGGTGAGTTTGGAGGAGACGGAAAATTCGCGGTTCGCGAATTATGCATGCGTACGCGCGCGTGTGCACCGGGACTGGAGGAGCACGAATACGTTTTAGGACCGCATGATAACCGTGAGGCAGAGACTAGCGAAGCTCTACTATGGCGGTGCATTAATTTAACGTACGTACGCGTATTTACGCGCTCGGTGTTCTCTCTCGCGTGCAAATACAGTACACGACGATAGATCATACCCGGGAGGTTGAACAAAAGAGAACGTATGCTGTTTCGTTCCATTCCACATTATACACTTGAATTCATCGCCGAGAGCTACGGTTACATTTTTTCGTAATTATTTTCGTGATACTTCTCTTTTTTTTTACAAAAGTCTTCTTGAGCCGCTCGAACGAGCGCACCGCAGGATAGTAAACGTGATTTTTTTTGGGATTTTTTTTTGTCCTACCGAGCGTAGCTTCTAAAGTTACCGAGTTTGGATTTCTGAAGTGCGCACTTAGTATGCGTCTGGCGTAGTCAATGCAATAGGAAGTCTCTTTTGCTTCTTGTGAACTTTTTTTTTATGCGAACGGCGTAACGAGCGTGGGTCGACGTCGGGCGCTTGTGACCCAACGAATATTTCTTTTTGTACGGTATAATCACCGAAATGCAGAAATATGAAAAGGATTTTTCACGATCGTAAGTCCAACTGCGATCAGTTTGGGAGTTTGTTTTTTTTATATTATGCAAAACTCGAGGGGTTTAACGCATGGCAATGAGTTCAGTAGATTTTTGCTTTGTCATTATCTGCACTTCTGAACTTGTGTTTGTTTCATGTATACAATTTTTTTTGTCCCGAAAAATTAATAGGCGAAATTTAATGCAAGATTTCAAGTCTTTGTTCGCTCGTGTTTCAATTTTTTAATTTATGTCAAGACACCTTTGGCTATAACCTGAAAATTTCGGGCGATGACATGTTTAATTTTACTGTTACTCCCTTGTGCGACAAGTAGACTTTTGCGCACTAGAGCGTAAAATAACAGCGGAAAATCGGATTCGTGGCATGGGCAAAAAGATTGGTCTCTCTTGCACTCGGGTGAAGCGGCGCACTTGTCTCCGACTCGTGCCTCACTTCAGTCTTGTCGAGAGCGACCTTATTTTTACGCCCTTAGCACGAAAATAACTATTGTTTGTCTGATAAACTGTGTGATCGCAATCGAAGGATCCGATAAATGTGCCTTTTAAAATGAATCGTACCTCGTCGATTTTGATGCTCCATCAACGATACGACGAACGCGTCGATCGTGAAGCGTTCTTCGGTCTCTTTGCGGGACAAACGCAGTCGCGAGTTTCACCCTCTCCCCCCGCTCGGCCTTTTATCGTACGGCTCGTTAATTTTTCTAGTGCCTCTCGAGGAACTCCTCGCGCGGGGGAACTCGCGTGAATTGCGAAAAAAAATATTGTTTCAAGTATGCGTTGACACGAGTACCGTGTGCGTGTGTGTGGATACCGCGCAGATGAAATAAGTGTTTCGGGACACTGGCGTAGTAAATATCCGGGTTCGAGGTTTAAATACGTTTACTAACGAAGCAAAAACTATACTAACGGAGAATCAGTTATTTATCAACGAAATGGATAACAATAAAAAAAGTAAATTTTCACAATTTAATAATTTTTGATAGGTGCGATTTATCGGTCATTCATTTGACACACGGAGAGAAAGGATCTACTAAAAATTACTATGTCACGTGGTAAAATTCGATCGTGGCGTCACCTATCACGAAAATGCTCGATATTACGAGAAATGTACGATATTTTTTTCCAGATATATGGTAAATTGTATCAGATTCTTCTCTTCGTGCAGTTGATTTAAATTAAAATTCTATAAATTTAATTCCAGCTATTTTCAACGACGTGTTCGCTCTGATTTAAATCAAAGTTACGTTTTCATGCATTAATTCACTCTTTGTATTTCTTCATAAGGACGCCATACATCGGCATCTTGCTGATTCATTCATTAATACATCGGAAATTAATTTATAACATGTATTGTTAAAGACCCATAGAAAAACGACGAAAGGCGAACAAAATGACACACTAATTATTAAACAATTTTTTAAAATTATCCTCGCTATTTTAAACTCGACATGCTATTTTTAAAGTTCGACATTAAATTTTATCTATTACTTTCAACGAATTGTTCTCCCTGATGTAAGTCAGCGTTACGTCTTCATTAATTCTCTCTTTGCTTGTTTTGTAACTTCCTGTTACAACTCTATCTTATCGGCTCTCTCATTAATAAATCATAAATGATTTTATAATAACATGTAATTAAATCTCATACAACAGCGACAAAAGGCAAACAAAACAGCAGCACTTGTTATTCAACAGTTCTTAAACCTTTTTCTCGCTATTTTAATAATGTTGCATCCTCCCTTGAAACCCAAATAACACAATTTTCTCCTAACAAAACAGCAGTAAACGGGTTTTGTAAAAATGCGAATCTCAAAGCGTTACGTAATCTCATTTGTACGATAAACCGGGAAGGGAACTTGGCACAATAATTACGCGTAATGGTGTATATCCACGCAAATGCCGGCAAAGCCAGTGTATAATTCTACGGGAGGATGAGAGACGAGCGAAGTACCGGTGAAAACTCGCGGTAAAACGGGGTTTATTAAGCGTGGTGGTCGCGTCGGCTTGCCTAAAGCTCTCTGGTGCCCTGGGAGCTTTACAGCGTCGAAGCGGGTTATCATCCGTGTGCGAGATGCGCACGAGAAGAAATAAACGATGAAGCAATGGCTCAACTTCGTGTCTTACTTCGCTCGCTCGCCCGAGACTTTCTCGGAAAAGTTAACGCGATTTATAACACGCGTGAGCTCTAAACATCCTCTTGCAAATGTATTATTGTAATATCTCAGCGTCAACATCGAGTCACCGGAGTGTTACACGACACTGTACCGAAGTTTTGGCCTCCCACTCCGAATTATCTTTTCACGTAAAATTCTTACGTTACATCGCGATCGTCGAGAAGGAAAAAAAAACCGGAAATGCAATTCGAAGATCTGTATTTAGCAAAAAAATGTAAAAAAAAAACAAGGAAATATGTAATTATACTGCTCGTCCCCGAAAGAAATATTTATCCGTCGTCTGATATCCGAAGCCGAACGGTACGCTATTTACGTGCTGCCGAAGCAGCATTGAGAGATGGAACGGGTTCGTTAACCGTGGTCATGTCGGTTAGCCACAAGCTACCGTGCTTACGGAACGTAAAGAGTATATGTATACGCGCGCAGGAAATCGACGAAAGACAGATGTTCACCACCTTTCTCGCCGTCGTGATGCTTCTTTCGTCGCGGTTGTCGTTGGACGTTTCGAATTTCACGAACCGTTGTGCCTCTCTCACCTACCGTCTCACCCCGCAATCGCATACATTGGCTGTTTACCTTTCTTTCGTCTCAATCGCAAAAGACTGATTCACTGATTATTGGAAGTTTCAAATAGTACCTTAAATGAAAATAATTGACACTTCTTTTATTATGCAATAGATGATTAAAGACTGGAACTTTTAGTCATAATGCAGAGAGATGCTAAATCTTTCTCTATGCAACATTTTTAATCGATTTATTGTTTTTTGTTTCATGAGATGAATTTGGATAACGCTGTACTTTGCTTAAGAAATAACACAGAAATAACACAATAACAAATAATTATTATTCAATGTATATTTTATTATCGAAACAATTATCTACTTGTGTACTTTTTTTTTTTATGAAATAGAAAAAAGAACCGGATGATGACAAAAGTTTATGATGGAGCGTCGTCGACGAATATATTGTAGCCGACAAAAAGAGCGATAGTCCCCTTGATTATAACTCGAGTAACTCTATTAATTAGTGAGAAATCCCCGAACCCCCCATTTGCCGCGAGGAGACCCGTCTCGATAATTCTCTCTCTCGGCTTCTTCTGTCCTCCGGCTCGTCCCTCGTCCCTTGTAATTCGGTCCTTCGGGCCCTTCGTATATATTCGTCTCGCCAGAGGAATGCTATTCGATATCCCAACGGCGTATACGCATCGAAGTTCCCGATCACTGCGCGTCTCAGCACCCTCGGGGGTGACTTCCGCTCGTGTTGGAATTTTCTCATTACTATGTCCAGCCGCGATGCTCTCTATATGTCCGTTCAATATATCTGTGTGAACTGTGAGATATTCGGAATGGTAACTTTGATCACTTGACTAACAATTTCTAACAACAGTTATTGTAAAACCCCTATATATAATGTGTAGTTTTATTTTTAGTAAAACATGAAGAAATACATTTATTGACGGAGTTTAAAAAAATTTTACTTCGACTCGATTCTACGAATGAAAAAGTTTCAACTGATTTCATTGATACATTTAATATTACAAATATCTAATAATAATAAGAGTCAAAATTAATTTATTTTCGATAAAAAAAAGTAAAAATGATTATTTATTTCAAGGATATGATTAATCCGACCTTTCATTCCCTTGTTTTTTGCAAAACCCTTTCAGTTTCGTAAATGCCGAAGAAATTTGTCAAACTAGTTGAACGCGAAAGGGATTTATGTTAGAGATTAGAATTTATTATTATTGGTTCACTGGAATCTCGAATCAGTCGTTCAAATAACAATGATACAATCTCGTTGTAACGATGATTAGTGTACGCGGGAATATCATGAACGTTTTCAGGTGAATTTTATCGACCGTTACGGAATTCCTTCATTAGTACGAAGTCGGGTGAGTACTGGGTGGTACCGCCCTCGGCAACGATCCCCATATAGTGTAGAAACTGCGACGAAAGCTCGTTCGTATAATACGAAGGCACATTGAAAGTATGTCATTACGTTCACGCGATGAGGCGTGCCTGCGCCCTAACCGATCTATGATTTTATTTCTTTCTTACCTGGAAATACTTTGAAGAAGAAGAAAAAAGAAATCAAAATAAAAATTGTAAAGAGACCAAGCGTAATCTAATGCCTGCAATCTTTCGCGAGTTGTACATTATACACGCGATAAGGGAAACGCAACTGTAGAAATGCGTTCGATTTATCATTTTTTACCTTTCTCGTCGTGGAAAGTCGAATGCATTCAATTTATTTTGGCCTCTTCATTAATCTATGTATAGATAAAATGAAATCAAACAATACACGTATTAATAGTTCTCATACCACCAATAAAAAAAAAACATCGCAAAGAACTCTCGAAAACTTATGTACCTGGATTTTGCGACTTTGCACAGCGGATCAAGTTTGGATCAGTCGTTTCGCGGTACATAGGATAATTTCAAGATCGACCGCAAGTATCGAGTAGACGGGGGCACCCTATGAGGTATCTATATAGCTACGTCGAGACACCTACATCCGCGACAGCAGAATCGAGGTGCCCGACGAAGCACGTGGGCAAACGTGAAATCGTCGTTCCACAACGTTATGTGGGAAGGGTGGAGAAGGCCAGCCGCAGCGAACTCACCATTCTTATAGCCAAAGCGAACCTCGCTACAACGAACTGCGGATCTGTTGCTCTAACAATTCAAGAAACTGAACACAACGGGATATAAAGTCGCAAAAGCTCTACGAAGTTTCGCGTGTAACTGCAGTTGAAAAGTTTTATCGCAAATACTGAAATTGCTTTAAAAAAATAATGTTTTTCAGACCACACGGAGTTGACGATAAATACGTTAGAAGACAACATTAAAAAAAAAACTTTCGACCAAAACCCCGAAGTTGTCATACGCATGAAAAAAATAAATAAAAAAATTGAAGGAAAAAAAAAAATCCTTTTCGGTAAAAAAAGTTAATAGTTGCATAGCAACTAGCAGAGTTTGGCACATGTTTCTCTTAGAATCGACGAGGGTTCGTCGAGGAACGCCTCATAGTCTAAAAAATTCGAAAGCCTCGTATTACCGGCTACAAGATCGCATGCGATTCAAAGCGAGCGAGCAGCAACGCGGTGTACGGTGCTCGCTGATAGAACTCGGAGGTCCGCGCGAGGTGTAAATACGAACGAACGAGTTGGAGGGCCCAGAAGCACCAGTCGCACCAGCAGCCGCAGCGGCTGCTGTATTTGCACGTTGCATTGCATCGTGCGGGCTTTCAACACCTCTCTTCCCGGTCGGTCTCGTGTCGTCGTGCATACGCTCTTCGTATAGTCGGTTGTGGCTATGCGTCGCTGTAAAGGCCCGGGAGATCGATAAGTCAACGCAACCGGGAGGAGTAACGCCCGACGTCGCACCTCCTCTCTCGCGTCATACTCTGTTCTCCTTTTCCCTATGGCCCTTTTCTTTTCTACCTCGATGAAAAGACGTGAGAAAAATAGTTTCTCTGCCGTACGAAGAATAAATGATACCCCTTGAGGTGGGACGGGGCAAAGAGGCAGGAAAAAAAAAGTAAAATAAAAAAAAAATCGTCTGGAAAAAACAATTTCATTCCACCGTTGATAAATGGTATTAAAATTGCGGTATATATTTGACCCGATATATAGTTGTTCTTATTAAAATCAATGTACAATATATGAATTATATTCTTATTCAAGAGCTCGAGTATTTAATTTGTTACGAGGTGTATAAGTAATGCGTGAATGTAAGAGAAAACGAAGGAACAGATCGCAAGAGCGATAAATCGTTGTGCCTCAAGGGATAGGTTTGCCACGACACCGATTTAAGCCGCGGGTAAAATGACGCTCGGTTAAACTCTACACTTCGCGGGGTCGTCGTCGTCGTCGTCGTCGGTGGGACTGCGAATTGAAAACGATAAACCACGAATCCTTTTGGCGTCGACTAACTCCTTTAATTGTAACGCTAACTCCGAGTCGATGGTTAACGCAATAACGTCGTCCACGGCGACGAAGGGTTTCGAAGTTTCATGTCGTGGAAAACTCTCGAGGTTTTGTACAACCGCCAGCGTTCTCTACGGTTAATCCAGTTTCTTTGTCGTCCCTTTGCGTAACGTTCTGGGGCGAAGGGTGAAAAAGCTACCAAGTTTTGCCGTTGAATAAAACGGATGTTGCACTTTGAGGAAAAGGTCCCCGGGTCGAGTGGTTTGCGACGGGGCAAAAGAGAATGAAATGAAAAAACACAACGTTTAAAGCCCGTATAATAGCATAACGGCGTGAATACTCGGAAGGCAATATTCGAGCTGTACACTGCGATGAAACGGATACGCAAAGTTTTTGTTTTTCATTTCGTTTCGAAAAGCTTTTCAAACAATTTAATCTGAGAGAATGTTCTGATACAATTTACCATATATCTAGTAAAAAAAGATCGTAAATTTCTGGTAGTGCGGAGTCAATGACGCCAACTGTTAAAAATTACGAGAACTATACGATTTTTTACAATAAGCTATGGTAAAAACCCCATAAATGTGGTAAAAAATGTCATAATATCGAGTATTTTCGTCATAGGTGGCGCCACCGTCGAATTTTATCAGATAACATAGTAATTTCTAGTAGATCCTTCTCTCCGTGTACTTTTTTTAATCTCCTTTACATCGATTGCCTATAAACGGAAACGGGGTTAATTGTGAAAAGAAAGAAATAAAACGATCACAAAAGTCCGATTCTAGTTGGGTCGGGTATTGCAATGCAATTATTTATTAATCGATAATTCTCTGCCGGTACTGCCTCCTACCTGTGCGCAATCGTTGCGAATACCCAGAAGCGAGGAGCCATTCGCGCGTAGGCAGTGTGCACCAGTTCCGCCCATGCATCGGAAAGCCGCCCGTTTCGTTCGCGCGCTTCTGAATGATAAGATACGTACACGTAAGTACCAAAGAGGCAGACAAGAAATGCGAGTGTGTTGCGGTTTGTATTGCGAGATACGTTGGCCTTACCGAACGAGAAGGCGAAATGAGGTTAAAACGACAGAGACTAAACATCGAAATTTGCGGATAATTAATACATATTAACTGTCAGCGATAACTGGAACTGCACTTAGGTTTTACTTGTATCACCTTTTCTGGATATATCGGAAATTATTCACGCTATTACGATAAAACGTGATTAATTTTAAAAATACCGACCACTCTTCGTCGATCGTCGATCGTGTGAATGAAGAAATTCAATAAAATTAAGTAAATATAGTCGTGTCCGATACAATTTGTTTTAATACGAGTTTTCAGTATCTGGAAATATTTTCTGTTTCTTGATAAAGAAAAAACAAAACAAAAAATATTAATTTTTTTCATTCAATTTTCTTGTATTTCTCGTTCGCTTATTCTTATGTTTAGTACAGCATTCTCAAGAAGATTCGTATGAGAGCAGTCGATTCTCGTTCACTCGATACGATCAATCTTGATAGTGCCGACGCGCACGTAGATTTTCAATGGGACGAGGAATCGATCGATCGGAGAGATAATAATAATCCCTATATCAGCGATCGATTTATCGATTTCACTGTGCAAAAGTGTAAAGAAAAGGTGAACCAACCTATTGGCTACTATCCAATTATTATTCTCCATTCAATTCATACTCGATAGGAAGAGAAGGAAATGCGGAAACACGGTCAATAACTATCGATCATTATTATTTATTCGACCGCCATTCTAAAACGAGACGTTATACGCGATTCTCATGCGCGCATTCATAAATAAGTACAAGAAACAAATAAGAAAAATGAAAGACATAAAATAATAGTAACAAAAGATTTTCAAAACGTAAGTAAAGAACATGAGAGAACTGAATTTCTTAAATTCAGACTTCTCGTAATAGCGCTAAAGCACGTTTTCCGATGGATACGTATTAGATATTCCTAAAAGGATTCATCGCGGGTGGCATCGTGACTTGATCCGTCTTACTAAAGGTGATCAATGTATCATGAAAATCGATCTATTTGAATCAACTAAATTTGTTTAAAATTGATGAAATAAATAATATTTTTACATCACGTACGCAGAAAGCGGTGCTTTCCGTAACAGTTTTGCGTGGCGAAAGTGACCAATACCATGTCGCGGTGGAAATTTAATTTCGCGCATGCGCAGTACCCAAACGCATCACTTTCGTTCCTAGGGAATTCCGCTTTCCAAACGCCCACGGGACGATAGTGGGCGATTGCGCACTGCCGATGCCCTAACCTAACTTTTCAACGCGCCATGAGATTGACCACTTTCCCCTCGCGAAACTGCCATGGAAGACACAAATTTCCACGCACTTGACGTAAAAACTGTGATGTGTGACACGGGCCAAAAGATGATGATTGCAACGAGTGTGAGGTTTGTGGCCCGAGCGAAGCGAGATACACACCATACTATTATTTAACTATCGGGCAATTTAGTGAAACAATATTCGATGTATTGCAATGATCAAAGATCGCAAAGCTGCGGTGACTATACAGATTGCTTATTCTAACGAAGGTAAATCGGCGCGTGGAGCATTACGAAGCATAGACGAAGCTATCGGGGTTTAGTGTAAATTCATTCAAGTGTTCACACTCGAAGGAGCATCGCTCGGTCGTTCGAAGTTAATTGCAAGATCGAGATTGACTCGTCAACTCTTAAGCCCCGACAGTCCGTATAAACGTGCCTTCGGCTACTTTCCAATTGGATATACCCACTACACTGTATGAAATATGGGCTCTCGTTTCAACGTCTAACTTTATCGCACGCTGTATATGTATCTGCTCGCGTCTATTACGCGGCTTAGTTATATCCCCCCACGTGTATTACGCCGCACGATCACTATGCACTCTCGTACCCGTGACTTCGCTTTACAAATGCAGTCATTGACACGTTAACCCTTTAACGGTTCGTAAAAATAATACCGTCATTTCTTTGCTTAGAATTGGAATTATTAAGCATCTATTACTAACTAAGAATTTTTCTTACTGATCTGATGAGCAACGATCATTAGAAAAAACCCAATGTTTTTGCTAATAATTATTGATTTTTTTAATAAAAAATTTCATATAATCGAAATGATATAGTTAAACAACAAAATATCTGTATAACAAATATCCAAAGATCTTGTTATGGAAATGGAGTTTTTCGCTGAGTACCGGAGATAAAGATTTAGCTGGGGGCCATTTTGCCTTTTTGCTATGTGAAAGGTTAAAAAAGGGCTGTCATTCGGACGACGATAAAAAATGTACGTTAAGCTTTCATTATTCAATACACGATAGACCTCTGGTTATGACAACAGTGATTGGCATTTCCTTAAAGTGCCAATCACCGTCAGGTGTATTATCTATTCTTAGATATACCGAAGTCACCATCGGGGTATGCTAATTCGTATCTACGCGGCGTTTCCCGCTCTCCAATGCGTTCAAACTGCAAGGTGCGTGCGCGTGCAATTATTATCGAGTGCGTGTGTGCGCTTGACGATCGGTCGGTGCACCCAAGACGCGGGTTTGAAGCTTAGGATGGATGCCCGGTTGTGCGGCTGTACCTATCGAGTTCTTACCCTGACGTACCTTAATAGCGGACCATAGCGTTGAGAGTTGCGCCGCGCCTATCGCAATGGTAATCATTTTAAAGCGAACGCCAACACGTTCCTGCGGAAAGCCGATACGCGAACGGTCTTAACGTTCAAACACACGTAGGATCAACTCGAACGCAAGCAACTTACCGCCTGTTTTTGGTTTTGCCAACCAACTGCGGCGGCAGTTTTTATCTTTAACTGCTCGTTAATATAAGCAGTCAATTCTTTTTCATAGTTTTTGGCCGTCAATACGATGAAACTTTGAGATCTATGAACAAGAATTTAATAAGAAGTTTGTTGAGGATTTCCTTTGACGTTAGCATTCTTGAAAGCACAGTATAATAGTCAAGTTGTACTATTTTAAATGTATTCAATGAATTTCTAATAAATTTTTACGGCATTCTCAAAGAATTAATATAATATCTCGACTTTTTAAAAATTTAAATTGTTTAAATGTTACGTCTACATAATAGCATTTTTTAAAGAGTTAACGTTCGATTGAAGACCATAGTTAACATTGATGCATAAAAATAAAAAAAATATTACGTTATATAATAAATATTTTAGCTTTTTAAGTATATGTGAAAATAATGATACAATTACTTTGAGATGGCGGGGTACCGTCTACCGAAAGCTCCCGGTAGGACATTCCTGCGAGTTGCATTTCGTTGCCACCTAATGTTTTTGTCTTGTCTGCAAGTCTTTGTCTGCGATATTTACGATTCCCGATCGCTGAGTTACGGAACGTCGAGATTAAAATTCTATTCAAGACGGACAGTAGGAGCGTAAACGTGAGGGCTGAGCGTTTTTTTTACTCTTGTCGTCTTCGCGACGCGGATAAGGCGAAACGATAATGTCGCTCCCGGGAGAGTCGCGTACGAACGGCAGAGTCCGAGGGTTCGATCTATTCGAAGATTTTTCTTCTTCGCTCGAGAAGAAAAAGCATATACATAAGCATGTATATATTATATATATATGTATATATATATGTATATATGTACTCTTTGTCATGGTTTCACTCGTGGATTCTCTCGCTCAGACGACAACAACGACAATAGGGCGTTGTTTGCAATGGGTTATCGATCGCTTCCGTGCTCCCGGTTTGCACGAGGTGGTTAGACCGCGAGAGACCGACGAATGCTCGAGAAAGCTTCGTGACTCTCGCGTTGTTGGCCACCCGAGATCTTATACCTTCTCTACACATTGCAGTTGTCCTCGTTGTCATGCGCACAATGAAATTGACCGGTTTGTTGCAGTATTCGCAAGAGAAGCGTTAGCATAAGTCCGATCAAATCCACCGTAACGATTCGCTGCACAGTAAAAAACGATCTCGTCTCTTGATCATAGCGTCTTGGCAGTATATATAGATCAAGAAAAAAGCTATTGCATCTCTCGACGACACGGTCTCGTGAACGCTAATGATAGATCGCGAATGACAAGATGCATCAAAGTCATAATTGTAGCACGCATAAGAAAAAAATTAAAACGTGAAATATATTTATCTATGATGTTTAATGACAAAAAAAATCTACATGACGTGATTTTTTAAATTTATTTTTATCGTCAGTTTTCTTGTTATAACTCGAAGTAATATAATATATAATTTGTCAAAGAATTTCTCTGTAAATAAATAAAGAAATAAAATTAATGATTACTCTGACTCCACGACGACATTTCCTTGTAACGATTTTTCATGGAACATCGAGAAACCATCGAGCTTTATACTGCACTAGACCTTCGCTTATTCCGTGAATGAATATACGACAGAAAAAAAAAGTCGGAAATGAGGGGAAAACCGAACGAGAGGTAAATATAGGAAGGCCTTGTTCGCCAGCTGTGAAAACTATCGGGGTTCCGATGATTCGAGGCGACATTGGATGCTTCCATGGCGGCGCACAGGAGGATCATACAAGATCGTCCCCTCACTGTCGCGGCGCATTAATTATCGTATTCTTTCGTCGCTCGGCAGCACACGCTCGACGAGCTACGGAATGACTAGATGAAACGCCGTGTTGATGAATAACCTCGAAATTTCGAATAACAAACACGAAATATCTACATTCTGTATAACTATATTTTAACTAAATGACTAACGAGTCCGGACGGAGAAGATGCTTGAAAAAAAAATTAATGCAGTTACGAGCTTTGCCCTTCGAAAATTGGTTATTTCGAGCAAAAACGGTTAAAAAAGATTCACCCAGTCCTGAGCCCCCGAGGGTGTGAAGATACAATTCTGACTCTCCGACTTTTCGTGCGTTCGAGATAAATGCTTGACGCTTTTGCTCCCTCGTCTTGTGTTGTATAGAACATTTACGGTAGGGATTGTCGGGTGTTGGGGCGCGTGAAAGCGGAAAGAAAAGAGGCTAAGGCACGTGTTTGTCAGACGCGAGTGGAGCAATTCTTTCATAGTCGGACGGGGTGCAATTGCAACGACGAGACAGCGAGTATATTGGCTTCTGACGCTGTGACATTGTTTTTGTAATAATGAAAAAGTTTATACTACAATATTCCTGTGAATAGATATACGAGCTTTGAACTCCGAATTCGTTTGTTGATTGTTTAATTTATTCATTTTCTGTATTTGTAAATAGGAGCCATTTTAGCAATGTCAATTATTTTTTTTATACACAATAATTGCTGTTGGTAAAACATTATGCATGTGAGTTACTTTTGTGAACATTTTTTTGAAAATGAATCGATAGTGCCGATCTCTGGATATTTAGGTAGGAAGTAAAAAATTATACAGCTCGGGAATACTGGCAGTACAGCAAAAGCGATAGAAGGAAGCGGATCACGTTTGGTGAGTCGCAAGATGAGTTTCTGGATAAACTCCAAGCTTTTGAACCAACAGCTGGGTTACGGTGGTTCGGTACTCACAGACCTAAGCTTTGAAGTACTCCGCTTCATTCACCGGAAGTAATAAAGCCCTTTGACCCCGCCATACAACTTCAAATAGACTTTACGCAACGGAGAAGCCTAAGAGTCTATCATCGAAAGAAAAATACGAGTCACCACATCGGAAAATAACACGAGTGTTTCTTTATCGTTATAAAAAATGTCGTCTCGGGAACAATCGACGCATTGTAAAACCACAATCTTGAATTGAAAGATAAGAATGTTTTCTTATTGAAAGATTATCATGTGAATATCTCGAGGATGCCTCGCGTCGTAGCGAAGGTGAAATGAAGTTTTTTTCGATCTTCTTAGCGGAAAAATTTGTTTCATTCGAATGAATTTCCTACATGTATTACTTTTAAATTAACTTAATTTAATCAAACCAATTGATTTTCCTGAGTATCTGTGATTATTTGTAATTAAAAAATAACGTTTTTCATTGGACGACAATTGGTAATATTATTTCTAGCTGTCTAGCCACCTCATTAAAAATCGATACTTTTTTTTTTCAAATCGCCGCCATTTTGTCAATATTTATCGAAAAAAAAAATCCTCCATAGCGCGATAGGGGCTTTCATACTAATAAATAATCTTTTTTCAAATTTTGTTTTGGACAATATATAGAGATAGACATAGAGATAGATAGAGAAGTGTACACCTTCAGGAGACAATTTTTTTACAAGAAATGTTCAACCGCCCATAAAAGATGTAAAAAAAATAAAAATAAACATTAAAAAATGTTTTTCTGTCTGTCATGAGTGCTTTGATTTGTCATAAAAAATCAGACTGATTAGCTTATGTTATCCATCGAAAAAAAAAATCGGGAAAATCAGCTATTTTTTGGCCCGTCACACTAGAATGATCCGTTAATTGAACGGCGCGCAAAGCTTAGACAATTTACCTTCTTTTTTCTTTCTCCATCTTGCGTTTAGCATTGCGGGGAGCTAAAGGGGCAAAGAAAATTAAACGAGAAGCGTGGCATCCAGTTGTTACCCGACTAAAACTCGAAACGGCTTAAGACGCGGCTGCGATCGCACGCACGCTTCCATCTCCATTCCGTTGAGAAACCACTTTAGGACTTATTTTTATTGTACATTTTCTTTTTCTGTCTGGTAGCGGCAGTGCTCTCGAGAGTGGCAAAGGGGTGTGTTACGTTCACCGACGATACATCGTCGTTGAATTTAGTCAGCACACCCACGCATCACACTCGTTCCATTGCGTACGAATATAGCATACTCGTGTGTATATACTGTGTATATTCGTGCGTACAACTCATCGAGCTATGGCGTACGACCACTCGCAGCCCTTCCCTGCGGAGATTCATCTCGAAAGACTACGACTCTTCGCTGTTTCCCTCCACCACCTGAACATCAGAGGTGCTGTTCTATTTATAGTCGACGCGCGGTTATTTCGGAAGTTCGTGCGTCGAACGTGAGTGTCAGTGCGTTCGCGGCGGCGAGGCGCAAACGCGACGTAGGAAGCAAGAAAAAGAAAAAGGGCAAAGTTTAAAGAAGAGGCGCGAGATGAGATATGTGTGATATAGATGCTTCGAAGTAAAAAAAAAAACAAAAAAATTAAAATAGTGGGGAGAAAATATAAGAAACAGAGTCAAATCGATCGAATAGTCTCGATCGAGTAGATACGCAAGTCGATCAACAGTATACGCACTAACTGGATGTCTCGCGTGTCTGTAGCACGCGTACGAATCTTCTCGCAGTGGCGTCACGAGTGAAACGGGTTTCACGGTCAATCGTTGTAAATAAAACTACGCATTATATTCATTTTTATATGTAGATGCGTATAATGTTGAAACAGCTATTCCGATCGAAGTAAATATCGGATAAATTTTAAAAAATAAAGAAAAATTATATATAAACAATTATCAACAATTTCATACCGATGTTAATTTTTAATTACACTTCGAATACAATATTTAAAGCGTAATGGGCATTTCGAAGATTAGATTTAATCGCTTTTTATTACCAATTTTTTTGTTAACATTTTTTGAAAAATATTCATATTGAAATGTTTGTCGACATTTGGGACGCACCGCGACAAATTTTTTTTGTTTTATTCGGATACTCAGTCGACTCGTCATGTCTTACGTAGTAAACAAATGAATTTCTAGTAAATTTTGAGAAACCGATTATATTTGTTTGCTTGGCGATTGCGAAGCGATTAAACGACGTCTGACTCGTCAAGATGTAGATACGATGAGCCCCTGGAACTGAGGCACTATTAACCAGCATTGCACGCGACGATCGAGCTTCTGCCGTTGCAAATTTTCGTTCGGAAAGTGATAATAAAACGGGTTGGGACCTACGTGCGTGAGATTTGACTGACAGACCCACGATTGAGAGACGCTCCGCACCGGCAACATTTTTGTTTTTTGCTTTCGATATACATCGCGGCATTGAGGTAAAATGGGGAAACAATCGCGACGCCGACTGCAATAAATATTACGGAAATTCGATTCGACGCTGGCGGACAGAAAAAAACAAGTAGTCACTGCTTACATTAGTGTGCTGAAAATTCACCGGCCACGTGGCGAGCTACCAAAAAAGAAAAGGCAAATCCCCCCTCCAATTGCGTTTAAAACATTTTTTATCGTCAATGCCTTTTCTTCGATGAGCAACTTTTACTGAATATATTATACAACTCGATGCCCGAATTTTCGAACGTACATTCGAGTTTAGCGGTGAAAATCATTAACGAACCAAACTGTCGAAACTCTACGCGAAATTGAAAAATAAACAGTCTGCCTAAAACAAGCAACGATACTCGTCTACATACATATATTTGTCCAGAAGGCGTCATATATTGCCAACAAGTTATAACGTTCATACATCAAACGTCCTACGGCCTCGAGCTACACACTGGGTGAATCATTGCGCGGTTTATCGATTTATCGGTTGCGTCATACGCAGCATGTAAACGAATATTTCGCCAAAATGGATATGAAAAAAAAAAAGAATAAACTGCGAACGAAATATTTTTCACAAACGGTTGTGAACGAGTCTTCGAAACCCGCTGTTTCGATTTGTGCAACGAGACTTGACGAAATGCACGTCCGACCGGAAATGAATGTCGAACAATGTCACCAGTGTTCTTACGCACCTCGTTGTCGACGGTGATGAACCAATCGTAATCGCATAAATCGAAATCAATCGCCCGTTTCGAAATGCCCACTTTATCTTTCTTTCTTTCTCGCATTATCGCCAACTTTTCTATTACAATGCAACGACGCTTCGCGGATACGTTTTATTCCGGATACTCTGACCTTATCTTCCGTCACTGTATCAACGTTACGATATGATTAACGGTTAATCGACAATAGTTCAATGTTGCTACAAGTTATCATAGTGCAAATACATTATTTTTTCTTCCAACTACATCTCCACATTTAATTATTCGCAGGCGACAATATACCAAAATATTGATACGAAATACAGTTGAAATATTTCCCTGTAACTTCAGCGTGTGTTTCGTGTTGAATCTTCAATAATTTTTGTTTTTTTATCATTCTAATTCATCGATCAATCATTTTTTAGACAAATATTTTGTCAAAAATAATATGGATAATAAGAATTGAAAAACAATTTAGCACGAAGTAACTGAACATTTTCAGTCACGTTTATAGATTGAATAGTCTGAATCTCGACTCATCGCTGGTATCTTCGACTCCTAAGCGTTGCTTCAAATTTGCATAAAATAATAAAATGAATAAATTTCTCGCATCATACAAAAACGTTAATTATTTAAATATCATCTACGTTGTTATTTCAAAGTGATGTTACTACGCGTTTGCATGAAAATTGATGACAAAAAATCACGTTTGACGTTCGGAAGCAGAAGCAACTCCGCTCGTGTGCACCGAGGCGTGCTGATCGGCGTGAGCCCACGGTAACGGAGATAAGAAGATTTTTTTTCTCAGGTATTCATTAGTACTCACGTATTTCGTAAAGATTATCCCGCGTTAACGTCGAAGAATCCAGCGTCAAACACTTGTCACTCGATTAAAACTTAATGTAGTCACGCACTTGTCAATGATTACCGATTGATCGTCGAAGAGTTGTGACAATCGGCACGCGCACGTTCGAAAAAAAAGAAAAAAAAACCCCACTCGTGTTACTCTCGATAGTGTGTCTATCGAGTGCTATGGGATATGTGTTCGAAAGGGCTCGGGCCGCCATGCACTGACTGCTCGTCGTGTCTGGCCTTCTCGGGACTCGCGCGCATGCCTTCATCGAACGCCCGCTCCTCCCCGTGCAAACCGCAGGCACAGACTCGTCTCGCGTTTTCTTTCTCTCACTCGTACACCTCTCTCACTCTTTTCTCCTACCGCCGCGACATCTTTGCTTTAGCGAACGGAATATAATCTCTATATCGATAGAGACGAGATCTGCAATAATAATCGGATACCCGAGGAGCAAGCAGAGGCGAGAAGAAAAGATACGAAGGTTAGTACCAACGTTCGACAAGATTACTCTCGTTTATTATGACTGATAGATAACTCTTAACGCCGCGTGTTTCGATGCGATACCATCAAGTAACAGGGATCAGAATGACTTACAGCTAATACGGACGGAAAAAATGTTGAAAAGTTATTGTGTTTCGTTTTTTTATTCACGACTCATATGTATAAAAAAAAGGAATATCGAAAAGTCTTGATTTCCTTGTTGTGTTCGATGCCTGGGTAATGTTCTCGAATATGTTGTATTTATATTAAATAAAATGCATTATTGCATTAAATTAGTATCGGAATTTGAGAAGCGCGGACCGACGATACATACATAATTACCCTCTGCGACCATCATGCGGCGACTGGTTGCTCGTCAGGGCTTAGTTCACACGAAAGGCACTGCGCGCTGTACGCTGCGCGTTAGCCACGGGAGCGAAGAAGATAGACGCAGTAGCTAACTCGCTCACGTTCAAGGACTGTCGAGTGTCGAACTTGGTACATCGAGTTAAGGTAGTCCGAGTGGTACAGTCCGGCCAAACGAGAGATAGCGAAGAATTCACCGAGAATTTCGAACACTTCTCAATGGGATAAAAATCTGGAAAAAATCAGGTATATGGAAGGTGCAGTAAAGTTTAATTTTGCATAATAATAATATTGAGATGTTATTGACAAATTAGTGAAAAAATAAATTGTTCAACAAATTATCCGGCCACCTAACTTTTTTTTTATGAAAATGATTCGTAAATTTTTCTGAATAAGTATGGATTTTTTCAGAATTTCGTTAAAATCGTGGAAAATGCGTTTTTTTAGACAAAATGCAGGGTGAAAAACGCAACTTTCGAAATCCTAACAAAATGCTGAAAAAATTCATATGTATTCAGAAAAATGTACGAATCATTTTCATAAAAAAAAAGTTAGGTTGCCGGGTAATTTGTTGAACAATTTATTTTTTCACCAATTTGTTAATAACATTTTAACATTGTTATTATGCAAAATTAAACTTCACTGCACCTTCCATATGCCTGATTTTTTTCAGATTTTTATTCCATTGAGAAGTGTTCGGAAATGCTCGTTGAATCCATCGTTATCCCTCGTTTGGCCGGATTGTACCGCTTGGACTACCTTAAGTGTGAACTCGACATTATTGTTTTGCTATTCAAAATACTATCGCGACTGTAGGGTGATGTCACCAATAAATGAACAGTTAAGCAGATGATAAAATCCAGTGATTGAACGTTTTTTATGAACGCACTTTAAGGTAGCTATGTCGATACGCCAGAGTCATAGACACCAGAGTCTATGTTACATTAAAAATCAATTATATGTGATATTTTGACCTCGGTAATAATTACGCTAAAAATATTCGGGAATTTGTTTTCTAAAATCGTAATTATATTGTGACGAGTTTTTGTGAGTAGAATAATTTGTTATGCGGATTTTGCTCGATTTTTTCCAAAGACATCTTGGAAAGCGGGATTTTGTGAGGTTAGGTCATGTGAGACCCACCGGATCACCCCCTTCAATGCCAGTTTGTTTATCAAACGTCCGGTAACCCTACCTTTTGTTGTTGTTAATAGACTTCTAATACAGAACAGAATACGTAGTACGTTATTTTTTTGTCTATAATTGATCTAAGTTTCTTTATTTTTCATCTGAAGATCAAGTTTTCTGGTTCTCCTGTAAGTCGTATGTAAAAAAAAACGATTTTCATGATCCGATTACTCGTTGATATATCCGGTAATGACCCTTGAAATTTCGTAGATGACAAAATTTTATAATTAAAATGTAACATGTCAAAACCGCGAGTAACTGAGTTTGAATTGCCTCCGCGACATAACTACCTTAACGGCAGATGCGCGGAGAGAAGGATCTACTAGAAATTACTATATCATCTTGTAAAATTCGACGGTGGCGCGAGTTATAACGAAAATACTCGATATTATGAGAATTTTTATCACGTTTATGGGGATTTTTACCATATTCTATGGTAAAAATTCGCATAGGTCTCCTAATTGTCTACAGGTGGCGTCATTGACTCCGTACCACCAGAAATTTACGATATTTTTTACTAGATACATGCTAAATTGTATCAAATCCTTCTCTCAGTGTGTTCATTCACTGGTGACTGTTCAACTATACTGGTGTCTTTACCGTATATCGGGTATTAACTTCAATTCCTCTCGGAACGACTATAGATTCTGCGTCGAGGTGAATCAAAGATCGAAAAAAATATGTTTGGTACATATATTTTAGATAGATCTTTGTTTTGTAGTTCTCCATTGTGTCACGCCAAAGTCTGTCTCGATGAAATGTCTTTATTCGCTTTTAAATGTTTGCACTATAATTTATCTTTCGGAAGATAAACTACGCTGTCGATTATTGACTGATATTGATGGCGATATTTCGTCCAAACGTTGACTCTTTCTGTAAGCAGATCGTTGGTCATTCGTATATTGGCTGAGCTTTTTATGTGAAGATATTCCAGCTTCGAGCTCGTCACTGGCTTCCATACGAATGGAATTATCGATGTTTTCTTTGGCGTTGGATTTCTTTGAAGAATCGGAAATAAAACGTATTATTAAAAGCGTTCGTAATAAGGAATGTAAGTTAGACGTTTGATTTAACGAGAGTATTCGACGAACCCAGATTTAGCGAAATTGACCCAAAGACCGGTAATCATGTCGACGATTTTTCTGTCTTCTTTGTCCAGGGGTGCATTAACTAATCGTCTTTCGCCCACTGGAAAGAGGTATTGAAGCTCGTCCACGTGTGAAACTCCATAATACTTTCCGCTATCACCGAACACGGTGGTAAACGACGCGCTTCCTTTGTACTCGAAGAAATAATAATAAACCGGCGACTTAAGTAAACGGAAGTGCTTTTTTACAGCGGTTTCGGAGGCTATGACGAACCACACATCAGTCTGAAGCTGCATTTGAACAATATTGTTTAAGAAAGTAACAATTTTCAAAATTAAATTGCTTTCGAAGGTTATGCAATGTTTTTTCCAAACAGTAAAAACTTAATTGCTCTCGAAAATAGTGCCATTTAAAAAAAGTAATTGAAACTTTATTGCATTTAAAAATTATGTAACTTTGTTTTTTACTTACATCGATAAAGTCCCATCTCATGGACTCTCTGATTGGCTCATATCCTAGATAATCTTCCCGAATGCTATGGGTACCGTTAGGATTCAATTCTCTGGGACACACGTGTTCGTGTGAAAAAGTAATCGGTTCGAGTTTCGAAAATTTTTCGACCAATAGCTCGTCGTATTTTTCATCCTTCAGTCCGTAAATACCTGAAGAGGAGAGACGATATTTCTTTGGAGAATCTGCGAAAGTTTAGTTTTCAAAAAAAAAAACGTTCACACGAGGATATCGATGTTCATTGGCTAACTAGCAACTTTGAGGACACCCTCCCGTGATGTGATGCCCGTCATCCATGGTACATCAGCCAGTTTGCCAGACATTATGGACTCGTATGGTTCTCCGATGAGAAATGCTCCTGGATGATTAGGTTCGATCACAGGTCCAAATGGAATCGTGAGACAGAAGTCGTACATCTGATTTACAATTCATTCGATATAGTGAATATAGTAAAAGTTAAGAATGCGCTATTTATTGTACAAAACGTTTTTCCTACTTTCGACGAAATAAAAAATAAATTGATGAACGAATAAAAAAGATGGTCTGAATTATTACTTGAAAGGCACGATCCGTGGCGATGATATCGACGGCATTTTTTTTTCTCAAGCAGTTTACAATCGTCGAAGATTTTCCAGTTGGACAATCCAGAAGTTTGCCAAGTTTGACGGCTCGATCTTTTGCAACTCCTGGCTCAATCAGTGTCCACGGGCAAACAATTGTGCCACTCTGCGATATACCACGATGAAATAGACCTAGTTGGCGATAAATAAAAAGTTGGCGATTGCCAATTCGGCCCGAGTTGCACACTATACTTTTTGTAACGAGTGCAGGGAAATCGGCGCGTTTTATAGTAGTTTTGCGGGGCGGACAGTGAAAAGTGAGGTTATAATATTTCGTCCCAAGGGCAGAAAAGTTATCTAGCGGGCAAAAAAGTAAACTTTTTTTACCCTAGGGACGAAAAGTAAGGTAATGCCCATGTGCAAACCTTACTTACGATACTGATATGCAAAGAGCCACTTTCGTCCTGCAAAACTACTATGAAACGCGCCGCTTTCCATGCACGAGTTACAAAAACAAGACATGCTGTAGTCTTGTATTCACAAATTTAGTCAGAAATATTTATATATTTATTCATGTATGGTTTTATTCAACCTTATACAGCCCATCTTCTTTCTCTTCTCTTACACACATTGAGTCTCAACTTAAACTATGTCTAATTCTATGCCAAACTTCCACCTACTCCAACTTTTATTTCTTATCTCTTACCCTATTATCACTTCCTTAGAATATTAACCACTCGATGCCCATATTTCCACTCATGTTCGCCTGCTTATAAAACCTTAGTCGTACATTCTATGTTTCGTTAAGAAAGATAAATAAATAAATATTGATTTGTTTAACTATTACAATTGCTACGAGTCTCTCTAGTCTTAACCACAGCCGTATTTTCTTAATTATTTACTATCCCCCCCCCCCCCCCCGGCCCTCCGGCGGGGCGTTCCTACCCCTACCCCTTACCCGGAGGCTCCGGTTCTTTCCTTAGCTATCTTTTTAAACGCTCTTGTATACTTGCATAGCCCGAGCAGATGCTTCCTTTTCAAAGCCCCCACCAGTTCTAAGAACAGCGCCCGCCTTTCTCGCTCATCCCTCTACGCATCTACCTTCCTTATCCATTCTTCCTTAATCGCTATCCTTGCTGCCTCGCAAACCCATATATGTTGCACACTTTCTGCCTCTTCTCCACAAACTCTACAGGACTAGTCCCCAAAACCCTTTTTCCACGATCTTCCCACATTTCCGCACCTTAGTCCAGTCCACTGCTCCTTTACTATCCCCTTTATCTCATCTTTATCCCAATAGTCCTCTCTCTCATATCCTCCTTTGATTTCTTTATAAAATTCGTAATACGTTGATTACTCTACTTTCACCCAGCCCGTCTGCGTATTCTGTTCTAGTTTCCTTTGGACTCCCTCCTTGAGCAATATTTCTAACATTTTCTTCCCCCCCCCCCCCCCCCCCCCTCTTAGTAAATTAATTATTCTCCGGTCTCCCATCTCTTGCAGTGCATCTTTTAATTGTCTGGCCCACTGAGACGGTTGCCCATTTGATATACCTCTTAGCTCCGCTTTTAAACAGATCTTCGGCCACCTATCCTCGTCCATTTCTTTTATATCCATTATATATCTTTCCGCCCGCTTTTCTGTTTCCACACTCCTCTTCCCCGCTTCCAACTTCCAAATATAGTCTGGCGTGTTCCTCGCTACCCCCAAAGCCTTTTTAACAAATTGACCTTGGACCCTCTCTACCTCTTCCCTTCTTTTCTATCTCCACGTTTCCACCCCGAACAATACCCCCGATTTTACCAATGAATCCATAAGAGTCAGCCTTTCCTTTTACTTATCCACATGTGCCCTCTTCATGATCCTCCATACTGAATTTACTGCCTTCTGTGCTTATCCTACCATATTCCTTACATGCCTCCCGTATCTATTTTTTATGTAAACAAAAATCCCAGGTATTTAAATTCATTGACTATCTCTATCTCATTACCGTTTATTTTCCACTGTTCCCCTTCAGCTTTCCCCCCCCCCCCCCCCCCCCCCATTGCTGAATATCATTATTTTTGTTTTATTTACATTTATATCCATCTTCGCGTTTGTCAACGATGTCAACATTTTCTAGAGTTCCCCCGGTTCCTCCGCAAGTATCGCAATATCATCCGCATATTTTAAAACAAAAGATTTCGTACCCCCCATTACCGTCCCCCCCTCGTTTCTTTCTTCCCATTCCCCCGCAGCGAAGCAGCGAGTGCGGACACTCCGCCGCGAGCGGACACCCCTGTCTCACTCCGTTCCACGTTTCAAAAGCCCTTTCAAATATTCCTTCTCCCGTTATCACATCGTTCATTGTTTTTTTCTAAATCCCTTTTATCATTCTATGCATGTTCCCTCTCACCTCTTTTTCCCATAGTTTTCGAAGCATTATCTCCCTATCTCCGTTGTCAAACGCCGCCTTAAAATTCACAAATGCTACATAAAGTTTCCATCTCCTTTTTTAAAATCTATTATTAATGAGTGAATTTAGTACGAAAATATGGTCTCGCGGGACCCTCTCTGCTCGAAAGCCTGCCTGGCTTTCCCTTATTATTTTCTCGCTTTTTATCCAACTATTTAACGTCTTCACGATTATACTAGTTAACAACTTATATCCGATGTCCAGCGGCGGCACTCCCTGCCTGCTTAGGAATCCTCCCGATCCTTCGTTTTTGTAATTGTTGTTGTTGCCGTCTCCGTTTCCCCGATGCCGCTTCGCTGTGTTTCGTGACTCACCGGTCTCGCCGATCCTGTCGTCGTTCCCCCGACAACCGCGCTCTCGATCATTGCCATTCTTCCCCTCCAAATATTTTATTCTCGTCTCCAGATTTTGCCTTTCCACTTCCCATTGTGCCTTTTTCTGTTTCAGCTGTTCAAGTTCTTTTTCACGCTTCTCAATTTCTCTCACCATAGTTTCCACCTCCGCCGACTTTTCCGCGCCGTAATTTTGACTTGTTGCCGTTACGTTTCCCTTTCGCTACTCACTCGGCGCTCCCCCGAAGGGAACTTCGGCAGTTCAGCAAATCGCATTCCACACAGCAGCATTCCCGCATCTCTCGTTCAAGCTCCTGACGACAGCTTTCCAAATCTTCCCTCCATTGACGTCTCATTTTTGTTTCCAAATCTCGTATTATCTGTCCAATAACTTCCTCGCCCCCGTACATTTCATAATTTATTTCCCTTCTCCCCGTCTCGTTTTCCCGATGTTCGACCATACTTTCTTCCAATTTCTTTTTCTCGATAATTGCCGGGTCCCCCAGATCCGCTAATCAGTCATCCGTACCTCTCAGTGCTGCCAAACACACGCACATGTCATTCCGTTCACTCTCCGACTCCCCCTCTTCCTGACCTTGCGTCGCCTTCGGGCAATCTCTCCTCTTCCGGATCGTCCACTATCTTCTTACTGTTCGCAAAAATTTCCCCGTACGGTCTTCCTTCCTCCTGCCTTTTCGCAAAGAAATCGTTAATTCTTCCGCCACTTTACATGCCCCCCCCCCCGGCTGTTTTCTACTTCACCGACACTTTCTTCTTTATCTCCGCTATCATTTTTACCAATGCCGCCCGCGTCTTTTTCCTCGTCTTCCGCCATTTTTACCGGCTTTATACTTCTAACTTCCTTTTTTCCCCATGTTAGGGAAAATCCGATAACTTTGAAAATTATACGAATTTCCCTCAGCTAACACTCATCTAATCCTTCTCTCCTCCTGTACCCGTCAAATACTTTTTTATTCGCCTACTAAACTTCTTACCATACAAATCTTACAAAAACTTCGGAGCCCAGGCAGACGCGTCTGTACGCCATCAGTACCGAAACAGAAGTCCAATTTAGTCAGAAATATTATTATATATTGGACAAATATTTATTACCTTTGGAAAGTGGGCTGATCATGTGATAGTGCACACTGGCTGCACCGGCACTGTTTCCAAATATCGTAACGCGATTCGGATCGCCACCAAACGCAGCAATATTTTCGCGAACCCATCTGATCGATTGAGTTTGATCTTTCAGTCCTTGATTGCCGGGAGATACGAGGTCCTCTGTACTCAGAAATCCAAGTGGTCCAAGTCTACGATCCGAATTTTTTTTACCTTATAATAATTTCGTCAATCGCCAAATAATTTAGATATATATTTTACCATGCATTTCGAGAATTATTATAGATTCAATGACATTGAATAATTGTTATGAATTGAATTAGATAACTCGCTACAAGCTATGCAGCCGACTCCACAACCTTTGTCGAAAGTCCGCTTTTCCATACTAGTATCACAAAGTACCATATGTAGGGTAAATCGTCAATTGAATGAACACGAAAAGGACATATCAAGATTTTCGGCCTTCAAATGGTCGACTAATTGGATGAAAACACATAAAACACGTAATGATGTTTCAAAAACTAATTAAATATTCCATACGATTTTTTAAATCGTAGTATGACAATTAACAAACATAAACGTGGTATCATAGACATTGTCAAATCCCAATGAATGGACACGTTACCCATTGAATGGACATGCAAAAGAATATGTGAATATTCCGCCTGTAAATCACATCGTTTGCGCTATTAATGACGCTAAAAAAATGACATTCAGACAAAATGTCCGGTTTGTGTGCGCATGTGCGGGCACGTGCGTGTCGGTGTGTGTGTTATGTGTGAAAAAGGACGTTAAGACGATAGCTGCCATAAATTGTAAAAGTTAAAGCTGACATTTTTTACACAACTCGAGTTACCATCAAAGTTGTTTAGTATTGAATTTGGCCGAAATTGGCAAAGGGATTCGATAGTTATGAATATTTTAATTTTTCAAATCTATCAAAAAACTATTTAGGCGCGCTGCTGTTTGCCGTGCCGATTAGGGCCTATAGTTTCCTTGGAAGTAATGAAATAGAACCGCGCATGCGCACCGATCCATGAATTATAAAGGTGGTTTTGCGTCCGTATTGAACGCGGTACTTGTTACGGAACGTGGTAATTGAAAAGCAGTCGGAGGATAAAAAATCTTATATTGGGTAATAATTATATTTTGGTGCTAATTCACGAAATCTTTGAAGTCAGAAGATTATACTTTGCTAACATTGAGAGCTACCATACGGTTGAAGAAAGAAAAATCGGTAACATTCATTCGTGCATTCGACGCACTCAAACGATACCTGTAATTAACCGTAACAAGAACTATATCATGATCGAGAAGGAATTTTGGTCCGTGAAATGCAGAATGTCCGGCGCCTTTGACCCACCCACCGCCGTGAAGATAAATCATTACTGGATAATTTTCTTGCGCTTCATTGATCGATTGCCGTCGATCGTACGATGGTAATTGAGGACTGTAAACATTCAGATACAGACAATCCTCGAAGCCAACGATTTCCTCATTATGCGTGAATACATCGCGCTGGGGGCATATATTTGCATCATCCTTCGCCGAACGTATTCCCGACCACGAGACCGAAGGCTTCGGAGGCTGCGCACGTCAATACAAAAATGAGAAAAATTTCAAATACCCCGATAATTCGGAAATGGCCGCAACTGTGCACCATTCAGCTGTCTATCCGCTATTCTCTCAGATATAATTTTGACCTACGATTTTCGTAATCGAGATTTTCCAACTATCCAGCGTAATTCTGTATAGGTATAATTACTTTTAGGTGCAGTAGTACCCGCATAGAACGCGTACATTTGTAAAGAATTGCATGGCCAGTTGCACGACGCGCGTCGGCGATGTAACTTTTACAATTCACAGAATTATTTCTGTAAACTTCTACGCCTATAAGGAATTACTTCTGTAAAGAATTATGCTGGATAGTTGGAAAATCTCGATTACCAAAATCGTTGGTCAAAAAGATATCTGTGAGAATAACGGATCCGTTGTACAGTGTACAGTTGCGGACATCTCGTAATTCGCGAACGAAACAGAATCTTTTAATCGAAATAATAAAAATTGTGAGTCTACTAATGTTTTTACTTCATTATTTAAATCTCACGTGCATAGTACAATGGCGTTGTCAAAAGTACTATTTCATGTAGGTACTTATTGTTAATATCTCAATGACGAATCGAGCCGCTTACCTCGAATCGAAGTTTGCCTACAGGTGGTCGCGCGTACGGGATACCCCTGAACGCGATAAATTCCTTGTCCTTTCGGCTCTTCATAAAAGTTCCTTCCAAGGTGCCATTTTTTATGTGAACTATTGGCGACACAGTGGAAAGTACCAGGCTACTGCTGCACAGCCAACATATTAATGCACCGATTGTTATGGACCAACGGCCCATAATGATTAGTTATTGTTGTTGTTGTTATTTTAAACGTTGGGTATGATTTTATAATGTTTAAACAATGTTGAAGATACTATGATGTATCAACGATCGATCCACTTTTCTTTTTCAGAGATAACTGAAAGTCAAAGCGGTAAAAACTTTTTCTAAGTAGTTTAATTCGGAATGTTCCCGAACGATTTACGTAATTCGCGAATATCAAGCTGTGACTGTGTCTTCAGCGAGACCATGTTTCATACTAGTAAAACAAAATGGGATACTATACGCAATTTTCGAAATACACTGCATAGATATGCCCTGTGGGAAAATCGTGACAACATGGGTTACGTGAGACATAAGCGAGAAGCATGCGTTACCGACACGTCAGCGCTTCGATGATTTTATCGTGATCCTCGTGTTATTTTCTTATTGCTATGGGAACGGGATAGAAAGCATCGGAAGGACTGCACGAATGGAATGTTGGACATGAAGTACCCTTTGGAATGTATTACCAACGAAACCTCTCGACAATAGATATAAAAAATATTGCGACCTGTTTCGCCGTTTGTACTTCTCGCGGTATGTATGTTATTAGACACACGTTCAGTCACGTGCAGTCAAGCGATTTTTAAACGCTTTGCAGGGCAGAACTCCGAGAATGCTTTAAAATCGATGAAACCTTACCGACGATATTTTCTCAAAGCAAAATAAATTTTTCTGGGACATTGAAAGAAAATTATTTTTTCAAATTCAAAAAAAGTTAAAATTTTTGGGAAGTATAAACAATCGAAGAAAGAAATGTTAAATTTTGGGGTCATTTAAAAAAAAAAATTACGGTATATTCACATTTTTTTGCGAACAGAGTAGTTTGCTTGAAGTTAATTTGTGTAGCAAGCTACAAAACTTTTGAAAAAAAAAACGAACAGCAAAAACCGGAATCCCAAAAAATAAAAATTTTCGGCGGAACGGTTGCCCCATACCGGACACTGGAAACCTATATTCCCATGTCATTATGAAAATACATGAAGAAATTTTCTAAGAATTAAATAAAGAGCTGCTCTCATGTGGTATCAAGAGATCAAGAGACGCGGTAGCGCTAAGTAGTTTACCGTGTCCTTATACGCTAATATCGTGCCCCCTAAAGTTTGACAGTTTTTTTTCTCGGACACGAGACATCGGATTGAAATTGTAATGACACTTTCATAATATGTCCGTGAGCCGTGCATACGTGAGCTGTGCATACAAAACGAGCGCTGCGCGGGCCAAACGACAGGCGGTATCGGCTGTTTTTAATTTTCCCATGTGTGAGTTCGTGAATTCAGCAATTAGTGGTAGCCGTATCCGCGATCCGCAACTAGTACGCTCACACTGGGTGATCGAAGTAAAAGTTAAATAGTGAGGTTATTTATAAATTCGTTTTTTTCGTAAATAGTAGTAAAAAAACCCTCTCGTGCGGCTAAAAAAATGGGTCGTTCGTGCGATAAATTTATTTCAAATTGCGGGCGAGAGGTAATTTTAATTAATGAATATTGTCCGTGTGGTACAAAAAAAATGGTGTCGTGCGGATTCTTAACGTTACAAAGTAATAAAACATTCTTCAAAATAAATAACAATAAATTACCACCCTGCCACCTATGCCACCTTAAACTACGACCAAACTATCTTACAGTGATCTGTGAGCGGTCAGAGTGCCGCCTTGGTGGCTCCCAAGCGGTTCTTATCGCTCGGATGGTGTACCACGAAGCCGTGCACTGGCTGACGCATCAGATCACTGTAAGTAGGGGCCTCCGTAAACACCCCTGGTTCGTGCTTGAGTTTACTTGCATTAACATCGGGGACTTACGGAGACACCGGCTGCCTTTGCACAGGTTTTCCGTAGTTTCCGCCCTCGGCAAATGCAATGCAGTTGGGGTAAGTCGACTGCGGACGCAATCAAGGGAGGGGTAAAACGGGAGATATAAAAGGCCTAAAGCCGTACATGTGGTAAACTAATCTAAATCTAGTAATAACAAAATTAATTATAAAAACGAATGATATAAAAAATAAAAAAACATTTTTTTCCAAAAAATGTAAAAAATCGTCGCCAAGTAGTTTAAAAATAGTTCTCGAATAATTTTTTGAAAATAAAAATCTTTAAAAAAATCAAAAAACATAAGAGCCAAGTGGAAATAAAAAAAAATCATATAAGCCAAGTAAAATAAAAAACAATCATATGACTCAAGTAAAATAAAAAAAAATTGGCCAGTCCTTAGAACACTAATCAATGTAAGCTTCATCAAAAGAAAGGACTGGCCAAGATTTTTTTTTATTCTACTTGGCTCATGATTTTTTTTTAATTGTACTTGGTTCTATTTACATCGCGTGACTTCTTTAGCCTTGAAAACTGATCGAGAAATTATCCGTGGCTTGGTTGTAGATAGGATGTAAAGCTCTATTCCCGGAGACCTATATAAGGATTGAATGCCATGATTAAAATTCAGTTCCTGGAATAATTTATAACAAATTTAATCTACCGATAACTGTTGCATAACATAACTAATAAAGCTAATATTGCAATGGTAGTACATTTTTGCCTTTAGCCCATTACATTTCTGCTGTCATTACACTACATTTTTTTCTATGATTTTCGAATGGCAAGAACGTTCTAATTGTCACGGTGTAAGTTGATTATATTTTTGCAGTCATTTTTTTGTACAACATTTTTTTAGCTCGTCTTCTTTCGTCCAATGCTTCGGTGTCCGGCAAAGTAAATCCCATAAAAGCAGCGGAATAGTTACCGATGCCTGGATCATTGAAGACGACCCTGTTGTCGACGATCCAGCGGCTGTATTGAATTTCCGATAGAACTCGAAATCCTGCATTCGTTGCCAATCTTTGACTACAACCAGATGTGAAAAGTCCGACTGTAGCGGGTAGCCTAAGGCTTGCGGTGATTTGAATGCAGGTTTCGAGAAGCGTTGCCCCTAAACCCTTTTTCTGATAGCTCGGATGAACGCACATGATGTATACACGAAATATGGATTCATGACTCGGTGGGTTGTAAGGATCAGCTTGCTTCACCAAAGCGCTTTTCAGATGCATAAGCTTCTCCAAAGTATTGCCGTGAAAAATCTTTAAAAATTGATTCAGTAAGAGAGCGAATAATAAGGCATCCCCAGTTGCTTCGAACCATTAGATGACATTCTTTAAAAAATTTAACCTGCACACGTGAATAAGTGTTCGTTCTATCCATGGCACTGTTAATTCGGCCAATTGCGGTGCCAATCACCCGACCGCTTATTGTGCTCAGTGCCACTATACTCGTCGAATCCTTCATCCACACGCGGATGAGATCCAAATATGCTTTCACAGATTCCGTGTCATCGAGAAGAAAGGACGACTTGCACATGGGCTCGTCTTTGAAGAAATGATGCTAAGAAAATATAAATAATGAAGCGATACAATAAATTACATATAGGCAAAAAAGATCTATCATCGTAACCTTTATAAGGCGGAGAACTTCGTCGTAATGAATTTCTTTGAGATCAATGATTTGGGTAAAAGCCGGAGAGTCCCAATAAAGTGGCGCCTCGATTCTGCTTTGTATCGCCATTGCGATCTCGTCCTTTTCTGATTCGGAAGGTTCCATACTTTCCTACTGATCTTTCAAGAGTTAAAACCGTTGAACATTTTTTTAACGAAAAAAACAAAAAATGATCTCTGCATTTTCATACGGCTTTCCAAGAAATTCGTTTTGCGATTGACTTCGTTCAGATTTTCTGATTATGTGTTCAGAGTGTATACGTAACGCTACTAGTTTCCCTGTTAACCTGTACAATGAGTATGGTCCTCATTTAGATTTGTGATGAATAAGCGAGTCAATTCTGTCGTGAAGTACGCGGAAGAATATTCAGAGTCTGTAGAGAGTAAATACGATGAATTCTGGACAGATTCGTCGACCGATTTTTATAACACTACACTCGCGGAACAGCCGATAAGCTTCAAGGCCCCAGTTATCTGGGAAAGAACTACTACAGGCTACAGAATTGCTGATCTGCTTTTCGATCAAACAAACACGGCCCTCGAATTGATAAGCGTATTTAGAACCTCTTGACGGTCACTGGGAAGATGGCAATTCCTTAGTTGTCATCGTGATCGTGATGTGCAAAAAAAAACTTCTTATGGAACAATGAAATACGGTGCAAGTCACTAGACTCAGAATACCGTACAATAGCAATTTACCGAGAAGCTATCTTCTAATTGACTATTAAAGGGTTCAGCTCTGTTTTTAAGTATAGTGATATGACATTGCTCTTTAGTATGTGTCATGTAGCTTATAAGCCCAGAAAATTACTTTTTGCACAATCGAACAGATTTGAAATAAAGGATTTCAGTCTTCAAAGCATGGGTCACGGAAAGGCGCCTTAACGCATGCCTTTGGTTTTAGGCTCATTTCATTCAAAAAGAACCAATGGTCTTGGCAACGCCATTGTCAGAAGATTCGAATTGGCTGAAAATGTATCGAAAATTATTGATAAACATTATGAAGAAAGACCATAGTTTGTGTGCTTTGCGTGAAGGGACGGGCAAACTCGTAGGAGTCTCTATTGGGTCGCCTTGTCTTAAAACCCATAAAATTGATCCCATCGACGACGACGGAACTCTTTCCTATGTGATGAATATGAAGAATCGTATTTATGCTGATCCAGAAGTTAGAAATAAACTTGATGATGTGGAGTACTTCAAGGTTGATACGCTGTGTGTTGACCCTGAATATCGACAAAAGGGTGTTGGCACCGCTCTACTTCATGCTTGCGTTCAAAAAACCAAATCGTTGAATCTACCCATTTGCTTCGGAGCATTTAGTTCTGATACGAGTCAAAGGATCGGTAAGTTTGAATGGAGGAATAAAATCTAAGCGATGTCAACAGTGATTTACACCTTGACGATTATGTAAAAATTGTCTCGGAAGCCGGTCGATTGGGATTCGAAAAATTGGCTGAAATACCGTACGCAACGTATACCGCAGAAAATCACAAGGACGCGCCCATCGCGAACACTCCACTCAAAGATTATTCCTTGGCTTGCATGGCTCTGCGGATAATTCTAGAAACGGAAACGAATTCACCACCTGACGATTCACCGAGAGCGAAGACCAACTCGAAGAAATCGAAAAAGCGATAAATTAATTCAGTAAGGAAACGTGCAGTGCAGTAACAAAGTTTGATAATATTTGAACTTGCAATTACTTGAAATAACTGAAGCAGCGTTCTTTTTATTGAAATATTGTTTTTCTTTCAGATTGTGCAAAACTCTCTTTGAACATGTGTTCCGTTATCATAACTTTTGATATCTATTTCCACATCCGTGCGCCAGGTTTTTTTTTTTATTTGGTTGGACTATAACTCGTCTCTGGTACGTTGAGCATCATGATTTACTTCTATGGTTCCAACATGCGGAATATTTGCCCAGAAGTTGCGTCTCTCCAAAAATAAACTATCGGCCATGTGCAAATCCTTTGATTTTCCTATGTGAAGATACTCAAGTTTTTCGGTTCTCACTGGTTTCCACTTGATTGGAATGTTTGGAGTCACTTCCGGCGTTGGATTTCTGATTGAAATAAAACAAATACCGGATTGTAGAGTCATCGATCGACATAAAAGTAGTTTGGGTGTTTGATTATGTGTAATGAACAAACCCCGATTTGGCAAAATTGGTCCAAAGCTCGGTCATTACATCCGCAACGTTGTTATCTTCTTCGGTGAATGTCGTATCAGGGAAAAGTAGCGCGGAAATAGGAAAAAGATATTGGAGGTCATCCGAGTGAGAAACTCCGTAGTCCCTCTCGGAATCTCCGAATATGGCGCTGAATGAGGAACTTCCTCTGTGCGCGAGGAAGTAATAATAAACCGGCGAACTTAGTTTTTCCAAATGGTCCCAGACGGCGGCGTTAGTTCCAATATAAAACCACGTGTCTGTGTACAACTGCAATTAGTCAAAGCCGCGATGAAAAGGTTATAAAAAAAGGAAATTCTGAACGGGAAAGTAACTCTTTGAAGTTGGGGACATTTTCTCCTTACATCAATGAGCTTCCATCTCGTAGATTCGCTAATCTTTTCGTCGCCCAGATAAAATTTGCGAATAGTATTGGTGACATTTTTTTTTAAATCTTCGGGGCACGTATGTTCGTACAAGAAAGTAATTGGTGCGAGTTCCATGAACTTTTCGTCCAGTAGCTTAACATAATCTTCCTTCTTTGATCCGTAGATACCTGAAGAAAATAGATGATTTATAGTGTAAATTAAGATAATATTAGGAATTGTCAGAGATTTTAGATAAAAAAGTAAAGAAACAATTGACTAACTAGCGACCCTTATGGCACCATCATGCGAAGTAATGCCTGTCATCATTGGTATATCGGCCATATTGCCAGACTTCGAAATTTGATTTGGATCTTCTTTGATAAAAGCACCGGGGTGATCAGGTTCGACAACCGGTCTAAATGGTATCACAGGACAATAGCCGAAAACCTGATTCCAAATTATACTATGAAATAAAAATTTAATATAAAGCTACTTTTATTTATGAAAATGCTTTCACGTAGCGTCAAGCGTTTTTCATTAAACTGAATAAAGTTTAATTACGTTGAATTTCTCATTTTGGGCAATAATGTCATCAGCACTCTTTTCTCTCAAACATTCCACAAGATCCGAAGATTTTTCGGTAGGACAGTCCAAAAGTTTTCCGAGTTTGTTTGCGTTGCGTTTTGCGACTCCTCCTCTAGCTATCGCCCACGGACAAAACGCCGTACCACTCTGCGGGATTGCGCGGTGGAAAAGACCTGTTAGCAGATCCCACATATGTTATCTGCAAGCTCTGTGCCAATTATTGAAAAATTGGAAGAAATAATAACGAAACCTCGTGACAAAGGGCTAAGCATGTGATAGTGAACGCTGCCTCCGCCAGCACTTTGACCGAATATTGTGACGCGGTTGGGATCGCCATTGAACGCAGCAATATTTTCGTGAACCCATCTGATAGACTGAGATTGATCCTTCAGTCCATTGTTTCCAGGTGATACCAGATCGTCCGTACTTAAGAATCCTAACGCTCCAAGTCTGTGACAGGATTATCGTTTATTTTTAGGATTCGGATTGAAATTAATTTACAGTTTGAAATAATGCGCGTTTCTGTTGGGAACTATACCTGTAATTCATGGTAACCAAAATGACGTCATGATCCAAAAGAAATTGTGGCCCGTACATTAAGGAATGTCCCGAACCGGTGATCCATCCACCGCCGTGAATAAAAATCATAACTGGATAATTCGTTTGGGAACCATCAACGTTGTTGGTTGGTAATTTTGGAGTATAAACGTTCAGGAATAAACAATCTTCTGTCCCGACGGTTTCCTGCTGATTGGTGAATATATCTCGTTGACTGCAGATATCACCGTCTTCTTTTGCCGAACGCACTCCGGTCCACGAGTCAAATGGTTGTGGTGGCTGTAACCAATGACACAAAAATTAAAAACGTTTTCTAAAATATTATTCGATAACTGTGATTGCCATATCATTTTTGATGCTGCTGTGCATTTATTCATTTATTAAATGGCTTATATAAGATGGATTATCAGCATCAAGATCTTCAACTAAACGATAATTTGAAATCGTAGAAGAGAGAAAAGAAATAAATATTTTGGTCAGAAGAATTAATGACGATTTAATTTTCAGCATCTTTGTCCCGCCGATTTGTTTAATCGGACTCTGAGCCGGTTGTATTTTTTTATCATAGCTTATCGTAGCCCCCCTTTTTCTTTTCCCCCAAAAGCACTATGTTACATACACACACTATGCACTATGCACTATGCACTATGCATTATGTATACATATTTGGAAACGTTGCCGGATACGGTTACGGATACGGTTTTTGAAAAAGTTTACGTATATGCGAGTTAAATTTAAATAAAAAATACAATCCCGATGAAATGTCTTCGGTTTAAAGAAACCGGTTGCGTAAGATAACGGCAAGACAAGATGACGAAGCAAGCCCGTGATTCGCGAGCATGAATATATATATATACATTTGGTATAAAAATATATCTGGTTGCTCGTTGAATTGAAGTGATGTAAAAGACGTTTCTGAGTGCCTTTCTCCCACTCCGCCATGAACGGCGATAACGCTAGCTCTCCCGCATTCGAAAGGATTTTACACACTCTCAATCAAAATTTTGTGTTTAACACTCGCACCTCTTGGATACTTTTGTAAATTTATACGTTAAAATATAAAGCAATAAATGACAATTTGTAGATGCTTACTTCAAATCTAAGTTTACCCAGCGGTGGTTGAGCGTAGGGAATGCCCTGGAACGCCATAAATTCTCTGCCATTTCTACTCGTCATCATTGTGCCTTCGAGAGTACCATTTTTTATCTGGACCATCGGCGATGCTGCCGCAGAAACGTAACTTTTGCTGCATAACCAGCAGATCGATATGAAGATCGATGCACCGATCGATGTTGACCAATGGCTCATCATTGTTCTGTGATATGCCGTGTTACCACACTTCTTTTAATGATCGAACTTAACGATAAAATTGAACCGATATACATAGATGATCGACGTTTTAGAATCAATCGCGGCTCTGACCGCAGACACACTTCACGAATACGAAGCCGTGACACTACTCGAAGGCACGCCGGTTCGTTTTTCAAACCGTTCAGTAGGACGGTATATTTATTTCACTGATATCCATATGGTAGGGAGGAGGAGGGGGAGAGGGGACGACTATGACTTGGCAAAATGACATTACCCTAACACAACAACACCGAGCACATCGCGAATATCGTTAGCAGTGGTATGATGACTCGGACGTTATTAACATCACCACACAACATAAATCTTTGGACTCTTACTATCAGCTCGAAATGCGGTCAACGCGGAAAAGGCTCTGGTAATTCACACTAATAACATCTTTATCTGAAGTGTACATTACTGACGCTGTATAAACGATCGGCAAATTCGAATCCGGTTATCTGCTTCACTGAATCTCCAGTGTATTTTTCACCGTGATCTGTGGATAAGTTCCTTAAGTGATGCACACATGCATAGCTGCTGCGCATAATTTAGAGGATGGAATAACTTACAGCTAACAACAGTAAATATAAAAAAAAGCTTGGTGGTTCCTTCAACTGAATGTTTCATGCAGCATGAATTTGAATTAAAGGTCAAAGTTATAAAAAGTTACGAATTCCACTATTTTCATCATGAAAAAAATTGGCGTTCCACTGCTAGCGGCTTATCGTGATGTTTGCAAACAATGGAACGCTTTTTTTTTTAAAAGAAAATAGTCGTTGCCATATAAAATTATGTTTTTTCTTACACTTGGCACATATCATTTAATTTATGTTTAAACATAATTTTTTAGTACGTGGCGTACCTTTTTTTTTCTTAAAAAAACTTTTCGGGAAATTTGACTTTTTTTTGAAAATGTGATATTATTTTTTAAAGCGGTTTTTAATCAAAATTATTTCATTAAAAATACTTTTAAAGTTATCGAGTCGAAGTTTTTGAATAAGTCCACTTTTTCTACCAATATTAACGACTAGAGGTTCCCCGGGCTCGCGCGCTCGTGTTCCTTTTATCGACATTAGAAAAATTCCTCATCGCCGCCGCAACTAATAGTTATTGCGAACATCAATACCCCCAAAATCCCCTTAGGACCGTCCCACCCCCGCCGCTCAGTGCCACCCCTTCAGTGTCTTAAAAGAACTTGTAATTTTTACTTTGTGTTTTTTTTTATTTACCCGCGCGTATATTGTATTAGAAGACACTGTTCTTCGACACTATTTTGTTTTTTTTTTTTGTATTTTTACTTAGAAAGTCCCTCTAAAAGGACTTACAATATTTCGGGCCGATAATCGGGGTCATTTAAGGGGAGAGAAAAATATTCCAAGTCCCCCTTAGAGTCTCCCTTAGAGGGACTTAGAATATTTTCCCTCCTCTTGACCTTACCCTTTCGACTGAAAATATTCTACGTCCCCCTTAGGACTTGGAATATTTTTCTGAAGGGTTTCATATACCGAGTGTCTCATAAGTATGTATCGGCCCCCCTCAATTCTTGAATACAGCGGCGGCGGCGGCGGCGGCGGCGAGATATATTTATAATATAGCGAGATTATGAACGAAATACAATACGCAATTAAAAAAACTCGATAAAATGGTCGCTATCGTTCGTCGCAATCTTAAAAAGTTGGTGAGTAACGATATTTTATATCGAAATTCGATATATGTATTGTTGTCGCTTTATTCGTGCTGTGATTGGTCCAAAGGCGCAGCAGCGCCAGCAAACATCCGGCCGCGCGCGTCAGCGCGCCTAACCTCCTAGTATCGCAAAAAGTTGGTGAGCCACCATATTGCGATATTTATCGAAACCTCCCGTCGTCATCGTCGACCAATCACGGCTCGAATAAACCGACAACAATACATATATCGAACTTTCGATAAATTGCGATATATCGTGACACACCAACTTTTTAGGAGAGGATTAGGTTTATCACGCACGCTATCGCGCGCGACCGGAGGTTTGTTAGCGCTGCAGCGCTTCGATGCCCGAGCGCGCGCAGCGCACCCATGCACCCATCCTCTCATACACCCTTTCACCCATTCGTCCATTCACCCATCAACCTATTCATTTAATCGTTCATTCATTCATTCATGAACGGTCACTTGTCCTAATACTTATACTTTTCCTCCCGCTGGTCAAGAATTGCTAACTTTACATCCGCGTTGCAGGCATGGTCTTATTTTAGCGTAGTCGGAATATAGTACATTATGCTACAAGGGAAGAAAGTGCGTGAGTTTCATCTAGTGTGAAGTTTGCTGCCCAAGCGAAGCGAGACCTAAACCCCCGTTGCTGGCATGAAATATATTCTTATTAGCGCGCACAGTCAGGAAAAAAGGTTATCTATAACCTTTTCCTTGATTTCTAGTTCAAGGGAAACCGAAATATCCACGAACGACGTTTTTTTCACGGTACAAACTATCGGTATTAATCTAATAAACACCATCATTGATATCATTCGTGAGAACTTGTACTAACGCAATTATCACGTAGACGCGCGCTTCGCGGCAAAGTACGATCATTCGAGCCATCAGAGTTGACACGACGAAATTTACCAGCTGTCAAACTCACAAAGCCGAAAGATCGAAAATACGCGCACGATTGTAATTATAATATAATTATAATATACATTGTTACAAGATATTCATAACCTATTGCGTTATTTCTCGATCAAGCGAAACAGCGAATATCTTGTAATATCCACGAACGATACCCGATTGGCGGTAAAAACGATCGATATTTTATATATATCTAAATAAACATCATCACTGACATCGTTCGAGAGAGGGAACTTGTATATTATCAACGCAATTATCACGTACACGCGCTTCGCGGCAAAATACGATCATCCGAGCGCGATAAGACTTTACACGACGAAATTCAATAACTGTAAAACTCACAGAGCCAAAATATCGAAGATACGCGCACGATTATAAGTATATATTGTGACGTGATTTTTTTGAATCAGCGTCACAAAAACCAAAACAACCGTAACTTGCATAAAAATACAGATTTTTAATGCTGAAGTTTCGCGTTACTGCCTCTCCCAGCGACTTAAGATACCGTCAAGCTCTCGCTAAGATATCGATCGAGATTTTTGCAGTTTACCTTCTATGTTTTTTGTAATTATTCCGAATTCTTTCAATAACGTTCATTATTTCAGTTTAAATTCAAGTTTCAGATTTAGTTTCGTTCAGTATTGCTTTCAGATTTAGTTTATTCCTTTTGCTTTGAGATTTAGTTTACTTCAGTTTTAGTTCAGTTTTGGTCGGGATTCTCGAATTCACTTGGTGGGACAAAGTTAGCAAATAAAAGGCCCAAGTGAAGGAGAGACTCGACGAAGTGTCTTGCAACTACGTTAAAGTCCGGTGCAAACCCGGCACCCTATAGAAAAGTGCAATGCGTTGAGATCAGGCGGAGGTATCGTTTGGTCCAGGCAAGGGTGGTGGAACCCCTTGCGCTGCGTTATAGTTGAGTAGAGCCTTGTATCTCACGCATTGACTAAGGGAAGCGATTGCGAAGATTCGTTCAAGTTACCGCGTTATAGTATCGGCTCTCGATTCGATAAAGTCATGAGATGGTTGAGAGGGCAGTAGTTATCGATCAAGATCCCGCAAATAATAACGATAATTCATTACGAATTTTCGTAGGCAAAGACAGTCGACGGAGAGCTGCCCTCGAGGCAACTCGGGTCTCTCTCGCGCTCCCGCTACCGTAGGCTTCGGCCTATTGTTCTCGCGCTCGAGCCATCGAGGCATCGTGTGATAGCTGTGTCTCGCTCGCGTTACCGTGGATCCCGCTATCGCTCTCGCTCTCGTGTTCGCGCGTTCGTTCGTCGATTCGTGTGTTTCGCGTGTGCTATCCTCGGTAGGATTCCGAAAGGAATTCTTTCCGAGTCGATAATTCGATCGATGCGTTACAATTAACGCTCTCGAGTTGAAGTGCATGTGTGTGAGTTCTCGTGGCATCGTCAGATGCAGTTCTCGGTCCTTTTGGATAATTTACGCGCTTCGGTGAGTTTTTTTGATTTATCGAAGTTATTGATCTCGTGTCGCGCCCGTCGTCGCTTGTCTCGCTTCGATCTCTCGATCGGCTGAGTACTCGCGATGCACGTGCGTGGGATCCCGTGGCTTCTAGCCAAGATATTAATTTTCGCTCCCGATTAAAGTAACGTTGAGATTCTGATCTCCGTTTCCAGTGAGCTATTCTATTGACCTCGGATCGCGACCCTCTACCCTAACCCGCATCCTGAGCAACCGTGCATTTCCGTAACCGTTCGCTCCCGCGAATGCATCGACGTTAGTTCTCGTTCCGTTTTAGTTTCCGTTTTGTTGTGTCGTTCGTTTTGTCCCTGCGGAGGTCGTCGTTCCACCGACCTCCAGATTAGTCCGGTTTGGTAATTCCGGCGAAACAAAAATTAACCCTGCGGAGGTTGCCGTTCCACCGGCCTCCAGTTTAGTCCGGTTGTTAATACCGGTGAAACAAAATTAACTGGCGCCCACCGGGACGCCGATGCATCCGCGAAGGTGGACGGCCGAAGGTGACGTGAGTTTTCGAGTTCGTGTTTTTTTTGAGTTTCGATCTCGCTCATCTTTTTGAGTTTTGAGTTTTTTGTCAAATTAGTGTTGCGTTTACGAGATCAAAGAAAATCCGTCACAATATATATGTATATTATTAGATATATCTGGTATATATGTATATATTACGAGAGGTATCGATAACCTTTCGCGTGATTTGTCGATCAAGCAAAACAGAAATATCGACGAACGAAACACTCTTTTTTTCGCGGTTAAAAATTATCGATATCTCTAAATAAAATCACCATCACTGACATCGTTCGAGAGGGAACTCGTATAGTTATTATATTAACGCAATTACCACGTACCCACACGCGCGATTCGCGTCAAAATACGATACCGATCCATCGATTCGATCGGAGTTTACGCAGCGAAATTCTCCAGCTGTCAAACAGACTGACGCGGAGCCGCCGCCGCCGACGAAAGATCGAAGCAGCGCGCGCGTCTCGCGGCGCATCGTCGTCGTCATCGAGGACCAATCGCGTCACGAATAAAGCGACAACAATACATGTATCGAATTTCGATACTTTCGAGATAAAATATCGTCACTCACCAACTTTTTAGGGGTGGACTAGGAGGACGTGATTGGTCGAGGACTCCCGTCGTCATCCTCGACCAATCACGGCACGAATAAACCGACAACAATACATATATCGAACTTTCGATAAATTGCGATATATCGTGACACACCAACTTTTTAGGAGAGGACTAGTAATACAGGGGCGCGCTGCGCGCGCCTGAAACCTCCACCAATCACGGCACGAATAAACGGCTAATAATGAAAATCTCGAATCTTCGATATCTTCTCCTAAAAAGTTGGTGTGTCACGATATATCGCAATTTATCGAAAGTTCGATACATGTATTGTTGTCGGTTTATTCGTGCCGTGATTGGTCGAGGATGACGACGGGAGGTTACGGACGCGCGCGCAGATGGTAGGGTAGCGTATGCGCAAACGCACTTATCCGCCAAAGTCCGTATCCGCAAAAAGACGTTCCGCCAAAGTCCGTATCCGCAAAAAGATGTTCCGCCAAAGTCCGTATCCGCAAAAAATCGGAAAAAACGATTGAGGGCGCTGTGTGCTCATTCTGTGTCATCTTTCATGCGTAAAATGAGCCGAGCTGAGCGGGCGAAATTATGAACTCCGCCGAATGTCGATCGAAATAATGCATTAATTAAAAAATTCCGATATGCACGAGGATCAACTCAATTAGCAACGCAATTCTTCGATCTGTTTAGCTCAACAAAAGCGCATGCAACCGATCGTTGACGACTGTAGTGAGGATATTACTTTTAATGTACGTTATAACAAAATTCCGTCGAGAACAATAAATTCGGGGACTCTCCCGCTGCACGGCCACGCTACCCGTTCGCGTCCTCCACGATGAATGCTCTCCACCGCATGCCCCGCCGTAGCGGTAGCGTCGGTCCGCTTCCGTCGTTCCGTCTCGTCGCAGTGTGCCCGCGCGATATGGCGCCGCTCAAATTTTCTCCTCTCACATTCGGCCGTTCCTGCGAATGACCCGTCCTCGGGTCCTCCCTCCGTGACGATCCTACGCACCATGATGCTGGTTGAAGCTGAAAAATTCGTTTAGATACCGTTTTCCCCGATTAGCACCCGGTTCTCTGGTAACAGTAGCACCACCATCAACCGCAACTTTCAAATCTCCGTGACTTCCCACGATTCATGATCCAAGCTTCGACAGGAGCCTCTCCACACGTGCTCGGATCACTACGAGGCAATGCTAGACTCCTGTCTTCAACTTAGTGGTCCCAGCCTACGCCAAGAGAACCCCAATCCACGAGCTCGACCACAAGAGCTCGCTTCAGCATGCTGGGTACTTGACTTGGCTGAATTGGTCCATCGCCCTACCATAAGGATTTTCTCATCTACATCAACTCTGACCAGGAGTCATGGCTAGAGTCGTCCTCTACGACCTGGGCGTTTATTAATTAGAACGGTAGGGTAAAACTATCCCTTAACCAACAAAAGCGGAACATAACTTAGTAGAAGCATGCATTCATTTGTTTACTCTAGACAACGTACGCAACCCCCCTTTTCCTTTTTTTTTTTTTTTTTTTTTTTTTTGGACTGGTACTTCGTACGATATCTGTCTCCGATGCTCATGGTGAGCCACCGGCTACGGTTTGAAACTTTGTTTCACCAGCTAAGGTTCGAAACCAATGTTCGCTGATACTTCTTCATCAACGAATGTATATAAATCGTTCAACGTTACCTTTTTGTTCCTTATTCGAGAGCATCAAAAGTGACCCACTTTTGCAGATGGTCCACCGCGATCACGCTCTTCTGGCCCCTGGCTTTCTGCATCTCGCGTAGGTCTTCTACTTCATAGCGGTCATTGGGCAGCACCGCGGTAACTTTGAACGGTCCCTTTGCTTTGGCCATCAGCTTACGGCTTTGTCCAGTTGCCGCTGGGTTTGACGCTACCATTACAACGTCCCCGACTGCGTACTGTGGTGGTTTGAATCGCCGAGCATCGAATCTGACTTTCTGTTGGGCTTGTTCCGAGTCGGTGCGTTGTTTCGCGTCCCGTCGCAGTGTTTTCAGATCAATTTGATCGAGCGTCGACTGGATCTCGTTTAGCAACGCAGCATCCGCAGAGCTGCGGGGCTTGAAGCCGTACAAGAGTTGCGCCGGACTTTTCTGGGTCGTACGATTAGTGGAGCTATTCATTGCGCTCTGGACTCTTTTCAATTCACCGTCCCACCGATCCTCGGGGCCGCCTGCCGTTGTGGAGGCGAGAGAGTTCAATACTGTACGATTTAGACGCTCGCATTGTCCGTTGGCTCTTGGTGTTGCCACAGCGTTGAGTATGTGTTTTATTCCATACTCTCGGCAGAACGCTGTGAAACTATGCGACGTGAAGCAGCTCCCTCTGTCGCTAATAATGCGTGTAGGAACTCCGAATAGTGAGAACAACTGATCGAGCGCTTTGATTACCCATTTCGTTTTGGTATCGCGAACAGCCTCGAGTATGCAAAATTTCGTGAACCCGTCTATAATCGTTAATATCTGGGTGTTCTTATGTTTAGTACGAATAAATGGACCCAAATGGTCTAAGTGTAGCGTGTGGAAAGGGATGGCGACCTTCTCGATCGGATGTAAGAAACCCGGCTTGCGGCCTGACGTCGACTTATAATAAAGGCAGTTAAGACACGCTCGCACGTACTTTGTGACGAACTTTCGCATCCCCTTGAACCAATAGTTCTCGCGTATCTTTTCGATCGTTTTTTCGATTCCAAAGTGTCCTTGATCGTCGTGGCACATTTTTACTATGTTAAATCGCGACGCGCGAGGGACCAACCATTTATTTCCCGTTTCGGTGCGACGGAAGATAACGCCCGCTCGCAGATCGTATTTATCAAAGTATTGTTTTGTGTCAGGCTGTACATCACCAGACTCTATGATTTTTCGAATTATCGTGATGTCCGGGTCTTGGATCTGTGCCACCTTAATCCATTCGCTATCGGTTATGTCAATAAGCAAGCACTCGACAGGATTTCGGCTCAAATAATCGACGTGAGCCGCCTGGGCGCCCGGTCGATAAACGATCTCGAAGTCAAAGTCCTGCATGTAGACCCACCACCTAGCGACGCGAGGCTGTATCTCTTTCTTCGCGGCCGTTGCTCGAATAGCGCTGCAGTCTGTTACTACCGTAAACCTAATACCTAACAGGTAAACGCGAAAAGTCTTGAGCGCCGCGTATACCGCCAATGTCTCTAAATCGTACGAGTGATATCGTTGCTCTTCGACTGAAGTCTTACGGCTATAATACGCTACGACCCTTTTGTCCTTATCCGATTTTTGTAGCAATATAGCACCGAGTCCAATCGCGCTGGCGTCTGTGTGTATCTCTGTTTCGAGCTTGGGATCGTAAATGGCCAAAATAGGTCTCTTCGAAAGTATTTCTTTTACTTCATCGAACGCCTTTTGCTGGGCCGCGCCCCATTCCCACGGTACGTTTTTTCGCAATAAATTCGTAAGAGGAACAACCTTCTTTGCGTAGTCCCGAATATGCCGGCGAAAATACCCTCCTAAATCTAAGAACTGTCGAACCTGCTTTACCCCGGTCGGCACAGGTGCTTTCGCGATCGCTTCGATTTTATTCATTCCCGGACGGACCCCTTCAGCGGATATTTCTCTCCCGAGATACTCGATAGTTTCCATAAAAAATCGGCACTTCGCGAGATTCAATGTGAAGCTGTGTCCCTTCAACGCTTCTAAAACCGATTGTAAACTCGCGAAAGCCTCCTCGAAATCTGTGGCCGGGATTAGGATGTCGTCCATATATACCAAAGCGCGACCGAATCTAAGGTCACCCAGTGTTTTGTTCATAGCCCGCTGAAAGACCGATGGAGCGTTCGCGAGTCCGAAGGGCATGCGCAAAAACTCGTATTGCCCGTCAGGTGTGATAAACGCTGTTTTTTCAATCGACTCCAAGTGCATCGGGATTTGATAAAAGCCCGACAGGAGGTCAAGAGAAGTAAAAAGGGTCTTTCCCCCGAGTTGGTCGATTTGGTCATCGATTCGAGGTATCGGATACTTGTCGCGTTTCGTTATCTTATTAAGGGCCCTGAAATCTACGCACATACGCGATTCGCCGTTCTTTTTGCGCGTCAGAATGATGGGACTTGCATAAGGCGAACTGCTCTCTCGCACGATATCATTAGCCTCTAATTCAGCGATAATTCCCTTAACCTTTTCGCGCTCTGCTAGGGAGAGTTGGTACGGTCGATGATAAAACGGCTCGTCGTTAAGCAGTTCAATTTTCATTTCCGTCACGGTTGCTTTGCCTATCTCCGTCATGTTTAGCGACACATTCCCTCTGAACCGATTTAGAAGCGATAGTAATCGTTGTTCATTATTCGCGTCGAGAGCCGGACACGTGATCTTCTCGATGTTGATATGAGATCGACCGTCCGCGCTTACTACATTTACGCCGAGAGGTCCTACTTGTTCGTCAGTGTCTGGTACTTTCTGTACAGTCACTTCGTTCGCGCCGATTATAACCCTGATGTTAGAAATCGCGAGAATATTTCTACCAATCAAAATGTCGCGCGAAAGATGGTCGTCGGGCACTACGTATACTTCGATTTTGAAAGGCAACCTGTCTACAACGAAACTGATTTCCGCGCGACCAACTGGTATCGATGCCGTTGAGTTAAATGCTAGTAATGGTCTATCGGCCCCGAGTAGCTCCAAGTTTAATGCTCGCGCCATTGTCTCCCGCATGACCGAACAGTCGCTTTCCATGTCAATCATGCACTCGGTGTTTATACCGTTTACGCGACAAATTCTAATCGGTTTCTCGACTTTGGTTAAGGCGCATACGTTTAGCGGCGACGTGTTAGTCTCGGTTAGTCATAAAGTTTTTTTAGCATCCTTCTTTTTTTTTTTAAAACATTGTTCTTCCACGTGACCCGGTATCCCGCAAAATCCGCATTTCGGTTTTTCTCTCGCAGTCGGCGGCGCGCCCGATTTCTCGACAATCGGTTGCTTAGCGTCGGGACATTTCGATTTAATGTGACCCGGCTTTCCGCACGCGAAACATAACCCTTTCTCCTTGCGTTTGTTTTTCTCGATGATTTGATCCCGTACAGGTTGTTTAACTTCTTTAATTTTCGATGGCGCTGTGGCGAATACAGCTAGACAACTATTCAAGTCCGCGAGAGTTTTGCAACGAGCTGCTAGTACCGTACGGCGTATGCTCTCGTCATGGATACCCTGAACGACCGCGTCGCATATCTGACTTTCCGATAAGTCTAATTTAAGCTGATTTAACTTTCCCGTTTTTAAGAAACAGTAAGTCTGTAAATCTTGACCCGGTATACTTGAATAATTCGCCGCGATTTTAAGTAACTCGCCGAAGCTTGCTTCCCCCGAAAACTGTCTACTCAAAGCCACGGTAAATACGTCCCACGTCAAGATCGGTTCAGCGAGGCCGTCGTACCATAACTTCGCGTTACCGCGCAATTTACATACAGCTAGATAAAGTTTCGTCTTCTCGTCCCAATCATACATTATCCCGCACGTATTGACTTTTTCCAGCCACAACGCTGCTGTAATATTTCTTTCGACCGGATCGAACTCGGGTAGGAACTTCTCGTTCATGAAACTATTCCCCTTTGGACCCGATCTCACCATACCTGATAGCGTCTGAGCGAGCCTCACAATGTCTGACTCTTGCGTGTGTCTTACGGATTCGTTACGGCTATTCTCAGAACCGCGGATCCTCGATGTGTCGCTGCTCGAAGATCTGACACGTCGATGTTTTCGTGACGATCTGTACCTACTCGACGAACGGCGTTTTCGTTTTTTCGAGCGTCCATGATCGTCATCTCGACGGCGTCGTCAGCGTCCCCGGTCGCCATCATGGCGTCGGTGTGTACGTACGCGTTGATCGTTTCGATGGTTGTCGGGATCCATTCTCTTGAGGTTTTTATGATATTCTCTTTTTTTTTTCGCTTCAACTTGTGTGGGTGGGGATGTATCCCACTTCTGAACTGTAGTGAGGATATTAATTTTAATGTACGTTATAACAAAATTCCGTCGAGAACAATAAATTCGGGGACTCTCCCGCTGCACGGCCACGCTACCCGTTCGCGTCCTCCACGATGAATGCTCTCCACCGCATGCCCCGCCGTAGCGGTAGCGTCGGTCCGCTTCCGTCGTTCCGTCTCGTCGCAGTGTGCCCGCGCGATATGGCGCCGCTCAAATTTTCTCCTCTCACACGACGAAACTGCGGATAAGAAAATTAATGCCAGTCGAACAATTAATTGAACAAAAAATGTAAAATTATTATTTTTTTTATTTTTTATTTGCTTAAAAGAAAAATAAAGGAAAAATGTTAACATACAAGAATGGTGTCCCGCGTTATTGTCGAAACAAACGGAAAACCTCATTTTCTGTATCGGGGATAAAAATTATCGATAATATTTTGTTTTCCTATGTTTTGTTACGAAGAATCGTATGCAAATTTCGGAAATTACTATTCATGTTTCAAAGAATGGCGCGTTACGCATGCGCGAAAAAGACAGCTGATTGTGATATATATATTGGGCTGATCGTCATTTTTGTCTCGCTCCGAAAACGATCCCAATATGTCTTTTGTTCCTTGTATCGGCCACGCGCGACGGGCTCCAAAAACGTTTTATTGAATTTAATACCAATAATGGAGGGCGATGGAAAGAAAACTGGCGAGGAAAAAGCAGAAAAAAATATAAAACGGGAGGAAGATTCCGACGACGGTGACGACGGTGAGTAAATAATATATTATTACGTCACGAGAGAGGAAAAACGTTTTCTCAGCTCGTGTGAGTTTGCACCTCGAGCCGAAGGCGAGACGAGAATCACACGAGCTGAGAAAACGTTTAGAAAGGTGTAGAAAGGGCGTTTTCCGCGCGGAAAACGTCACGTAAATCATCACAAGTAAGTGATGATTTTTATTTTTTAAGAATTTAACATTTTTTTTTTTTTGTGTAGTTGAGGTGATCGATTTGACCGTCGAGGCTGAGACTACGGATAATCATCCAAATCTGGATGACACCGAAAATGAGGTCGAGGAAGTCTGTGGCATGCCGAGATGCAATAGCCGTCGCTTATATCAGTACGAGATATGCGGTCACAGGGTCTTTTGCGTGGATTGCGTATGTTGGGTTATGTCGGTGGGAATAGCGCCGTATTGCGACATTTGCCAAGTCGTGAACTGGCCAACGGAGGTAATGTTTGCCTACGACGAATGAAGAGAATTGTAAGTATAGTTTATTTCGGATGAAGTTTTTATTTATACTACTACTACTACTACTTTATTACTACTTTTTTTTTTATTTATTTTTTTCTTTTTTTTTATTTTTTTTTTTTCCCTATGAAAAATACAGTTTAACGCACGCTTCATGCACATATAAACCCCATTCACACATTGTATGAAATAAATTTCGTATAATACTCGTGCGAAAAACTTTTCATTAACGCGTGTGATTGCAACACTAGCTTTCGGTTCGTGCTGCAAATTCACACTCGTCGGAAAAAGTTTTTTAGCACTTGTATCGTAATGAACTAATATGTGTTATCCTGATCCTCTTCACTTCTTTCAGAAATCCTCTACGATCCAAACTTCCCTCATCCTCTTCATCAGGAAATATATCTACAATATTAATATTAATATTTTACCCCTGTTCACCATGATTATTAAACAAAATATAAAAATAAAAAGATAAAAAGATAACTGCTTTGATCGTCATTATTTATAGTGTTGATGCAACTTAAAATCATTGAAAAAGATATGTTCTCTTTTTCTTTGTTTTTTTTTTATTTTCACGATTTGTTTATTTTTATTGTACTTTTCAGTACTGTATTGACAATTTTGTTTAATTTTTTCAATTTTTTTCGAGTTTTTTTTTTACTTTATTTATCAATAACATATACACGCTAGTGACTAATTTTTTTGTTTCTGTAATTTTCTTGGTTTTTTGTATTTTTTTCGACAGAGGAATTGTTGCGTAATCTCGTTGCACGGTCTCGATAATAATTCTGGAGAAAAACCTTCATTTTGCGTGAGGCTGACGGAAATCGCCGAGGACGATGTTTTCGTTGGTGCGCCGACAACGTCGACTATCGACTATGTAAGTAGTAGTATTCAGTAAGTTTTACATAATAATAAAGACGGTGGAATAGCAATTTTATTTAGTAGAAAAGTAGAATAGTAAAAAATAAGAAGACGTCATTATTATTTGCAACGTTGTACATGGACATTTTTTTGCCTCATTTTCTGCATGTTTTGCATGCAACATTCAAATGTTATGTTTCACGTTGAAGAAATAAAACAAAAGAAAACTATTAAAGTAGTAGTAATAATAATGAGTTCATATACGATGGGTGGGGAAAAACAAAAACCGGTGAAAACAAAAAACGATCATTTAGTCAGTCGTCAAGCTACGAAGGAAGAAAAACGAAGAATGGGACGCAAAATAAATATTCACGGGAAAAATGTGGTGTGCCGTTCTACGGGTGTCAAGAGAACGCGGATAGTGAAATCCCCGAGGAAGAAACCTATCGTGCCCCGGAAAATGCTAAATACAATTTACGGAGAATATCGATACTATCGGCGCGGCTCTTATCGGACGGCTGAGGGTGAATTGAAAAGGTGATTATTTGTTTGAGTAAAAAAGGATACTCGCGCCAAAAGTCGTAGAAAATTTTCACATCTTGCTGGAATTTGCATTTTTCGACAAAAAAAGTCCATCATCGACAACAATTACTGCTCTTGACAATGACCTGCGGCATTTGTCTTCGCTAAGGCGAAAGATCCTTATTTAAAATCGGATTTCTCCCGCATTGCTACATCTCGGTCGGTAACCAATCTGTAATTTGTCTTTTTCAAGGACCCATTCCAAGTTGTTGTAGGGGGCGTAAATTCGCAACTACGTCGTACTGAAAATGACTGCCAATTTCCATTTCTTTTCTCCAAAAGTTTGCAACGACGACACGTACCGTGCGAAAAATTTACGGAATTACTTACGACATTAATAATCGAAACGCCTTTTTCTCGGCCGCCCTGAGTTAAAAAAACCTTCCGCCGCGGAGTATTTTTTTTTTTGTTTTGTGTATCACTGTTGTTACACCGTCGCGTCCCAACGGCGATAAATCCCCACCGGTGAATATCGCGTAATCCATTCCCGATTGTTGCTCGAGTTTTTTCGCGAAAATTGTTTCTCCCGTTCCCGGCGGACCGTGCATGACGATATTTCTATACATACCGCGATTTTGTTTCGTGTTTTTTGTCGCTATCGCGAGATCTCGAAGTCTCTCTTCGAGTTTCGGCACAAGAACGACAACGGACAATGCGATGGTGAGTTTTTCGCAAAGTTTTTTCGTCGTCTGTAAGTATCGGATGTTTCACCGTATCGTCGAGAACAGAGAAACGCGACGTTTCGCGGACGAGAGATGGTTTGCCGAGACGCACCACGCTATATCGTGCCGCTACGCCAGTCGAACCTTTGGCCGAAGAATAAACGCCGAACGCGAGAAGCGACAAACCTCCTGCCGCTGTGAGAATTTTATCCCAATCCTAAAGCAGAGCCGTTGCTCCCGAACTCAAAACAGAACCCGTGGTTTTTATCGATTCCAAAACAGTGACTCTTTTTTCCGAAGCTTTTAATTGAATTTTTTCTAAATTTAAATAGTGTTTTTCCGTATCGACATTTGCTTTCGCTCTCAACTCCGCTTCTAATTTCCTCATTTCGTTTTTATGTCTCAACTCCATTTCAAGTTCTATCATCGATTTTCTCATTGCTTCTTGTTTCGCTACCGTCTCTTCCTGTCTTTGCAAATTTTCATCGTTCATTCGCTGCTATTGTACTAATTGCTCGTCGTATCTTTTTCTCGCTAACTGATCCTGATATTAAGCTCTCATCTGATGTTGTTTCGTCTCCTCCTGCATAGTTTTTCTTCGGTCGTCGCCGTCGACACGTTTTTGCTCAACTTTCATTTCCTCAATCACCGTTACTTATTTTTTAAAATTCTTTTTGCATCTCCACCTGTCTTGTGGCCTCCTGAAGCTTCGATAGTTCCAACACCTGACTGGCATGAGCTGAAAAAAGGTTTCATGTTTAAAAAAAAAAATTTTAAATAAATACGAGACTCCGAAACGTTTTTACTACTCCGTTTTTTCTTCGGACTTTCGCAAGCGGCGTATTTAAGTTAAAAAATAATTTTTCGGTGTTTCGACGACGATGGCGCCGTAGAAATGGGAAATGTAATTATTTCGCGACATCTTCGTGGCGTGACAAAGCGTCTATCGTTGTAATTTCATTCATACAATCGATGATGAACGTTCGTTCGTTCGTTCGTACGCAAAGAGAAGTTTTTTTTTTCAAGCTTACGTAATATTATATAACGCGACAAGAGTTGACAGAGGAAAGATTGAAATAAATTTCTTTATTACTGGATCTCTCGAGTTCTTTGGTTGCGGCTGCGGCACGTTCCAGTACGCTGGAATGAAATCTGTATGCATCCATTTGTGACTTGGTAATGTTGGACGATGGTGGCTGATCGCCGCCACCTTCGCTCCAAAAGTTTGCAACGAAACGTACCGCGTCAAAAATTTACGGAATTACGGGATTAATAATCGAAAAGTTTCTTTTCTGTTAATAGCGTGATAATATATTTATTGTAGCGTTTACTGTGCGTCAGAAATTCGAGAAAAAAAAGATACATTTGTGCAAAATTTGGAATATGGTTAATCACGTGAGAACCACGCGTGCTCAGTAAAAAAAATTTATAAAAAAAAATTACGAACGCGTCATAAATTATACGATCCGTTCAGTGAAAAATTGTCTGTGTGTTTGGTAGATACCTTCGCTGCAGTAAAAGCGAAACGGAGTTAGCGTGCACAGGTTCTGGACAGTTGGACTCCAAAGGTAATTTCCAGCTAACCAACACGCATGTACGAGGGTGTAAAGAGCCCTTTCTAACGGAGCGATCAGCGATGCGAGAGGCATTATATAATAAAACGAAGAAGAAGCCGAGTAATGCCATCGATGTTTTCTCCTACGTGGCACGAAAGTAAGTTTGTCAACATTTTGTTCTAAATATAAGTATACTAGAGAATACTACGAGCCTCAACCGCACACAATAATATCGATTTTTCGAGTGTCGAAAACGACGTTTATTGTCGTACGCAATATGGAAAATTGGTGGTTTTTTGGTGATTCAACGCCCCGTAAAACTATTCAATGCACAGTATAATAGGCTGTGGTAATTCCCGCGCGAGCCATAAATCGCAGCCATAAAATTGCAGCGCAGCTGGTTTCCTATCCCGAAGTAAAAACCAGTATGCTTAACTGGCGGAATGACAGTTTGCCGCCGCTTCCAACCCACATCTCGGATATTGCCGAAGCCTTGACGTCGGAAAAGTGGCGACATGAGCTATCGTACGATATGGTTTTTGCCGATGATAACTCTGAAAGTGTCCACAGATCGTCGCATCGCCTGCAAGCTTGGCCAGTTGCGATAGAGAGACAAAGTCGAAAAAACGCGGCCGATGTACATACCGAGTGGCATGTGATATTTGGCACGCCAACATTTGCATCAAAATTCACGGACAAAAGTACGGCGTACATAGACTGTACTTACGATTCTGTATCAAATACGGAAGGTGCCTACCAACTCCTTACCTTAATGATCGAGTACAAGGGAGAGGTGAGTCTGAAAAATTACAATTCTAAAATTTGTATTTGTTTGTTTGTTTTTATAATTTGTGTTTGTTCTTATAATTTTTTTTTTTTTATTTATATTTTTATTTTTTGATAAACTTAAAACTTAAATTGATAAACACGATAAACACATATCAGAACATAAAAAATAACATAAGAAAACATAGAAATAACAACAATTACATAACAAAAACAACACAATACATAACAATAAGGTGGAGATAACATTGATTCTAATAATTGTTAACCACGTATAGTAATGTTTAAAAATTTGCAACAGGTCTTTCCAGTGGCTTGGGCCCTCATGAGCCGTAAAACCGAAGACTCGTATTACGAGGTGTTGAAAGTATTCGTGGAACGTTTACTTCCGGGATTCAATCCAACGAAGGTGATGACCGACTTTGAAGATGGACTTCAAAACGCTATTCACAGAATCTTTCTGGAGGCCGAGATAAAGGGGTGCTACTTCCACCACTGTCACGTGAGTGTCTTCATTGGATTATCGTCGTCTCCCCCTAGAAATATATACGGACAAAGTTCCTTTCGATGAGCGAATCACTAACATGCAGTGAAGAAATCACCCGAGTAGGGTTCACCCAGAGTAGGGTTCACCCCGCGTTTTATCGGATAATCCGCCCTCTGCTTACGTTTTAATTCTATCACTTGCTCATGATTACCACCAGTTTGAAAATACCTGTAATCGAAACAAGTTTTAATCGACTAATCAACAGGAATTTAAACTTCCCAAAAGATTCTTTAAAAATATAATTTCCCTTTTCAAGTGATTTGCTGTTTACTGAACCCTCTTAACGGTTTTTGCTGTAATAATTATGAATAATTAAGCCGTTGCTCTTCATGATTATGTCATAGGCGCTTCTAAAAAACCGTCAACGATTTTCGGTGGTTACGAGAGTGAAGAAACATTATCCCGAAATGCTCGGGGAAGCGTTGTCCTACGAGAGGGACTTGATGAATCTTGCGCTTTTACCTTCCGAATATATCGAAGAGGCATTCGATTATTTGGCCGACCGTCTTTCCGAAAACCCAGAACTCAAAGAGATCATGGGCGACTTCTTCGATTATTATCGAGCACAGTGGATACGAAAGAAAAGTCCAGCGATGTATTCGGTATATCAAGAAACGAGACGAACGAACAACGTCATCGAGCGGTACCATCGCAAATTGAAAATCTTAACGTCCACGCGACCGGAAATCGTCAAGTTCTTAGGTATATTTGATAGCCGAAGTCGTGGGACGGGAACCCGAGAGGGGCTTCGTTACACGGTTACAATATGTGAGGAAATTTCAAACGATTAACCTCGTTTTTGTCTGCAAACTAGCGGTTTTATAGCGATCGATCGGAAACGCGTTTTTATATCCTTAATAATTAAAATCCTTAAGATTCCAAATTTCTCAGTTACAGTACTACAACTGACTACTCGTACTGCAACTGAGAAAAGTGGAATACTGAGAAATTATCGTTAATCAATTTCGTGTACTTACAGCCGCTCTTAAGGAGATCCAGGAAGACGCGCACGGCAACACTTTACTGGTCGACCATGGCAAGAAGCCGTTTCGAAAAAGCGACGCCAAGTGGACGAAGAAAGAACATGCGCTGCAGTATGCGTGGAGGAAATTAGGAGATTTATCAGCATTCTCCAAGGCCTGTAGGATAGAGAGAATCGTGACTTTCCTCAGCACAGTTTCGCCTCATACGTCTTTTGCAATCGGTAAGAAATATAAGTCGAATTTTATATCAGAAAATGAAAAAGCCGTTCGCCAGTAGTCGAAGCCTTAACGATGGCCCCCTTATCTATCTTTCTTTCACGTTTTTTGCGTTTACGTTTTGATTTGAAGAGCGAGTATGCCCGGAAGAACTCGATGGCCTGACCGTAAACGACAATGAAGTCGCCTTCGATGGTATGCCTGAAAACGCCGAGATCATCGCAATTGATGGTCCGCCCGGAAATCTCGAGGACGTAGCAATTCGCGGTCCGTCCGGGAACGTCGAGATCCTCACAATTGATGGTCTGCCCGAAAAGTCTGCCCGCGACGACGTCGCGCTTTGTAGTCCATCCGGGAACGCCGAGAACGTCGCGCTTGCTTGTCTGTCCGAAAATCTCGACGACATCACGCTTCATAGTCCGTCCGACGTCGCGCTTTGTAGTCCATCCGGGAACGCCGAGAACGTCGCGCTTGCTTATCTGTCCGAAAATCTCGACGACGTCGCGCTTTATAGTCCGTCCGGGAACGCCGAGAACGTCGCGCTTGCTTGTCTGTCCGAAAATCTCGACGACATCACGCTTCATGGTCCGTCCGGGAACGCCGAGATCCTCACAATTGATGGTCTGCCCGAAAAGTCTGCCCGCGACGACGTCGCGCTTTGTAGTCCATCCGGGAACGCCGAGAACGTCGCGCTTGCTTGTCTGTCCGAAAATCTCGACGACGTCGCGCTGTATAGTCCGTCTGGGAACGCCGAGAACGTCGCGGCGTTTGCTTGTCTGCCCGAAAATCTCGACGACGTCGCGCTGTATAGTCCGTCTGGGAACGCCGAGAACGTCGCGGCGTTTGCTTGTCTGCCCGAAAATCTCGACGACATCGCGCTTCATGGTCCGTCCGGGAACGTCGAGATCGTCACAATTGATGGTCTGCCCGAAAATGTCGAGGATGTCGAATTTTATAGATCGTCGGAGAATGTCGATTTTGAAGTTGAAGCTGAAGACGCCAACACCGATCATAACTACGCTTATGTACAGAAAGCGAGCATAAAGAGCAAAAAAGAAAAGAAAAATCTTCCGAAAACTCGCCAGGTCATGAAATCGCTCACAAACTTCGAGACGACTAAGCCGAAAAGCACGAAAAGAAAAATCACGAAGCCACGCGTGATAAGTAGTGTTCATTTGAAAGCGGAGCAGCTCATCAAAATGCCGTCTGCTACAAGAAGTACGGTGACCGCCAGTAGCTCGCCGATAGGATATCTGTGGCCCATAAACTTCAATGCCGATACGTCGCCGCGTCTAATCGTTCCTTCACCGCCTGTCCGTACTGCGACAGAGTCGCCATATTTTTCGAGTATTGTTGCGCCCGTACCGAAATTAAAAAAAGCCACGAATATAAAATTAGGACAGAAAAAAAAAATTCAGCGGTCGGCCTACGTTCCCATCCCGATAGCCCCAAAACCACTCTCGATGCCTATCAGAACTTCGACCGAATACGGAATACAGGTACAAAGAAATAAAGATGGAGAAAATTATTTGGAAAATAATATTATAAAATTGACACTGTAAATTTATTTTTGAAGCAACAGCCGTTGAAGAGTCATCTACTGGCCCACAAGAGCGATGACTTCGACAATTGGTAAGTCTTTGACTGTACATATTTGTTATTTTTATAAAGAAAGTTTTATTTATTTCACTCCGTGCGTAAAACGTGCGATTTTACGCATTTTTGTATATTTTTTACCTCTTATATTTTTTGATCCCTTTTTAGAATTCCTGCACGTTCCCTCGAAGAATCCAGCTAATTTCAAGATCCTTTCCTCATCCCCTGGAGGCACACCTTTTTTTCCCATTATTTCTTGTATTTATTCCTACATTATATGCCAATAAAATATATTTAAATAGAAAATAGTATTCCTCATTAAAAATAATAACAAAAAACGGAAAAAAAAGCAAGCTCTTGAAGTAATGGGATGTAATTCACGGAAACAGCGACTCGAACGACGAGCCACGCGATAAAAAAGATGACATTAGAGCGCAGCTGCATAAATTCATGGACTATCGCGGTAAGCCGATAAACAATTGTCCGATGATCGATCAGAGTACTATTTTTATCGTTTATTTCAGCATCTGCCGAAATCCGTCGCGAAAAAAAGTGATGTTGGACACTGAAGCTTCGGTTATGGCGATTTTGTAATGCAAATTTGTTAATGCAAATTTGTTAATGCAAATTTGTATGTTTTTCTATTTTACCAGAGTTCCGTATATCGCATTGACGAGAACTGTAGAACTCATCGAAGAGACGAGCGCCAGATTGAAGATAGTCGAAATTCTATCTAATTACTTTCGTTGTGTCATCGTGTTGAGTCCCGGCGATCTTCTTGCAAGTGTCTATTTGTGTCTAAATCAACTTGCACCGGCCTACGAAGGTAATATATTTGACAAAAATAGTATAGAATATTTATGAAATGTAATTGTATCGTTGTCAGGTCTCGAACTCGGTATCGCGGAAACTACGCTTATGAAAGCGATAGCCCAGTGCACAGGACGAACTCTTGCGCAGGTGAAAGAAGATGCTCAGGAAGCCGGTGACTTGGGTGTCGTAGCTGAGGGCAGTCGTTCGAATCAGCGAATGATGTTTCAGCCGGCGCCTCTCACAGTCTCTAACGTTTACACGAAGTTAAAGGAAATCGCACAGATGACCGGGCAATCGGTAATTAACTCGACACAAACATCGATCGAGTCGTTTTTTCTCGAAGAAATTAATGTGTTAAACAATTGTTACGTCAATTTACAGTCTGTGGGCCAAAAAGTCGATAGAATACAGTCGTTATTCGTCGCTTGCCGATTCACCGAAGCGCGGTGTCTCATAAGATTTTTGGCAGGAAAACTTCGAATCGGTCGCGCCGAGCAGTCGGTTCTGCCGGTACGTTAACGATTTAATTAAAACAAATTTCGTTCCTTTTTTCCACACTACAAACCGATGATTATCACTTATTTTGTCGCAGGCAACAGGCAACAGGATACTTTGGAACAGGAGGAGTACTCACCGGAAATACTAAATGCCAGTAAAAAAATGGGAAGAGACTCTTTCAAACAACATTACGACGAAATCGCTCTCATCATCAAGACGACTTATTGGTGAGTTTGTCTCGTCGTTACGTTTATTGTCAACTTTTTAAATGAGTGCGATTCGAATTATAATTTTGTGCAGCGAGTGTCCAAACTATGATATGGCAATACCGGTTATACTGAAAGAAGACGTCAAAGCGCTGCCTGAAAAATGTAAACTTACACCGGGTGTACCGCTGAAACCGATGTTGGCACATCCAACGAAAGGCGTGCAGGAGGTTTTAAAGCGATTCGAGGGTCTGGAATTCACTTGCGAATGAAAGTACGGCGGCGAAAGAGCGCAAATTCACAGCGCTGATAACGGCGACGTTAGCATATACAGTAGAAGTCAAGAGAACAACACGAGGAAATATCCGGATGTTATCGGAAGATTGAAAAATACGAGAGGGGAGAATGTCAAGAGTTGTCCATTAGATTGCGAAGCTGTCGCTTGGGATCGAGAGAAGAAACAAATATTGTCGTTCCAAATTCTTAGCACGAGGAAACGCAAGGTAAACGCCTAAACTGCTAACGCCTAAATTACTGTTTGTGGTTTTTTTAAAATTTGTTTATTAAACATACTGTTGGATTGAGCATCACATGTTTCTTCGTTAACTTTTTAGGACGCCAATGAAGCGGTTATTATAGTACAAGTCTGCGTTTTCATGTTCGATCTTTTGTACTTGAACGGCGAAGCTTTGGTTGAAGAACCTTTCGCTAAGCGTCGCGAGTTACTTAAACAAAATTTCAAGGAAATTGAGGGCAAGTGGTACTTTGCGACGAGTCTCGATACGACGAAAATGGAGGAACTTCAAGACTTCTTGGAAAAATCTGTTAAAGGTAAAAAATATTACGAGTCTCCAAACTTTTTCGAACGTTTGGATTATAACCATTACATCGTTTTCCACTGTCTCTGGAATTTAAGGAACTTGCGAGGGACTGATGGCGAAGACTCTGGAGGAAGATGCAACCTACGAGATCGCAAAACGATCGAGAAATTGGTTGAAACTGAAGAAGGATTATCTCGAGGGTGTTGGCGACACTCTGGACGTTGTTGTTATCGGTCGATACATTGGCAGAGGCAAAAGAACCGGAACCTACGGAGGATTCCTTCTCGCTTGTTACGACCAGGAAAACGAAGAGTATCAGAGTCTCTGCAAGGTAATCATACAACTTCAGCGGCATACAGTTTCTTTTGACAATACCAGTGCCTATAAATGGATCAAACTTAATTTTTTTTCAACAGATCGGTACAGGATTCAGCGAGGAAGATGTACAGAAGCACACGGAACTTCTCAAGGAACTTCGATTCGCGAACCGCGAGCGGCGCGATTTCTACTGCTCATCATGGATAAAATAGACTGCCAAATATATTTACATCGTATAACATAATTGTTTTTTTTTTCATTCACTATAAACAGTCGAAGCGCAAGATCATGTTAAACGAATTAATTAAATCTACAAAAACTCGCCGATTTGGTAATTTGCTTTCGTCGATTGCTCTCTCGTTTGACTTCCAACGAGAATTCGCTATTTTAATATAAATAATACAAATTTTACCCTGAAAATTGCATTGGCATGCTAAGCCGCGCCTCGCTAATTAAATACAGTGTACTTCGGTTCGCCTTACGTACCTGTCTACGTTTCTGTTTTTTTTTCTTCATTGTTTCTCTAATACTTTTTTTGTTAATTTTACTTTCATCATTGATGTATAGTTTGTATATTGTATGTTATTTGCCGTTTTTTTTTTCATTCGAAGATCGCAGCATTTCGCACATTGTAACTTTTTTGCGACGGTTAGGATTGTCGCGATCATCATCTTTACAACGCGTATAAAATTGCGCTTCTACTACGAGTCTACATTTGACAAATTAAATCATCGTGATTTCGATTGTTGTTTCTCTCCATGTGACTCGTACGAGCCGAGCGTTTTAAGTCAAACGCTTACGGGTCACAGCGATGCTATTTGGGGATTAAGTATGTATCATCCGAGATCTCAGATTCTCTCGGCGAGCGCCGATGGTACTGTTAAACTATGGAGCCCACAGAGCAAAGTTCTTCAATTCTTCAGTTCTTCCTCAAAAGTTCAAATTCTTACAGTTAATAACCGTTTTTACAATCGTTCGAAGAATTAAAACGATTCTTCGTAACAAAACATAGGAAAACAAAATATTATCGATAATTTTTATCCCCGATACAGAAAATGAGGTTTTCCGTTTGTTTGGACAATAACGCGAGACACCATTCTTGTATGTTAACATTTTTCCTTTATTTTTCTCTTAAGCAAATAAAAAATAAAAAAAATAATAATTTTACATTTTTTGTTCAATTAATTGTTCGACTGGCATTAATTTTCTTGTCCGCAGTTTCGTCGTCAACGATCGGTTGCATGCGCTTTTGTTGAGCTAAACAGATCGAAGAATTGCGTTGCTAATTGAGTTGATCCTCGTGCATATCGGAATTTTTTAATTAATGCATTATTTCGATCGACATTCGGCGGAGTTCATAATTTCGCCCGCTCAGCTCGGCTCATTTTACGCGTGAAAGATGACGCAGAATGAGCACACAGCGCCCTCAATCGTTTTTTCCGATTTTTTGCGGATACGGACTTTGGCGGAACATCTTTTTGCGGATACGGACTTTGGCGGAACGTCTTTTTGCGGATACGGACTTTGGCGGATAAGTGCGTTTGCGCATACGCTACCCTACCGCGCAGATATTAAATTGCAAGTCATCATGATTTGAGATTTTCATTGTTAGCCGTTTATTCGTGCCGTGATTGGTCGAGGAGTAGGTCGCGCGCAGCGCGCCCCTGTATTACTAGTCCACCCCTAAAAAGTTGGTGAGTAACGATATTTTATATCGAATGTATCGAAATTCGATATATGTATTGTTGTCGGTTTATTCGTGCCGTGATTGGTCGAGACCCGACAGGAGCGCGCTGCGCGCGCGTCCGAAACCTCCTAGTCCAGCCCTAAAAAGTTGGTGAGTAACGATATTTTATCTCGAAAGTATCGAAATTCGATATATGTATTGTTGTCGCTTTATTCGTGACGCGATTGGTCCAAAGGCGCAGCAGCGCCAGCAACCACTCGGCCGCGCGCGTCAGCGCGCCTAACCCCCTAGTCCACTCCTAAAAAGTTGGTGGCGATTAATATCGACTTTCGAGTTTTCGCTATCGCACTTCAATATTTGTATTGTTGTCGGTTTATTCGTGCCGTGATTGGTCGACGATGACGACAGGAGGTTTCGGATGGTAGGGTATGATTTTCGCCAACATGATGCTCGCCCAAGTCTATCTTCGCCAAAAGTCACTAGATAAAAAAACGATATTGCCGGACGCATGCACGACAGATGGCGTAACGAGACTACTACTGAAAGCGAATTGAGCCAAATTTTTTAAAACTTTAAAAGATAACACTTTTAAAATTTTTTACAATTTAGCCAAAAGATTTGAACTATTGATAAAAAGATTCACTAGTGACGTGCCATTATTAATTACTGATGTTATTATATAAATATATTGTATGTAAAATAATAAAATAAAATAAAAATTGAAATCGCATGAATTAATTTTTGTAGGTTACGGTTATGATTGCAGTTATGATTATAGTTTTGTAGGTTTGTGGGTAGGTGGGTGGGTTGGTTGGTTTGTGGGTATATTATAATAAATAATTTTTTTTCGTTTTTTTTTTTATTACAAGCACCACTTGAGAAATGTTAAAAACACGTTACAATAAACAATATATTTTAATTGCATTTCTTCATTATTCACTCGCTATGTATTTTGCGTTTCTTCGACAGATGCTCCTCTTCGAGCTCTTCAGTTTTTTGAACTTGTGGATTCCCGTCAGACATCTAAAAAAAAACAAACAGAAGTTTATTTTTCGAGTATTAGTACAAATTCAATATTTCAATTTTTTTAATAACATATTTTTGCATGCGTGAAAAGTTTCGAATTATCAAATATACGTACTTTGGTTTTTTTTATTAGATGATTGTAGAGTCGGATTTATATTGATACCGATTTCGCGTCGTCGTTGGATATCCCGCGGGGACAATAGTGAAGTGTTCCGGTAGCAACGCGGAAGGAAACAAATGCTAAAAGTAACGAAAAAATAAAACGTGACGTAATAATAAACATGAAAAGAAAAAACAATTGACAGTCAGAATAATTGTTCGTCGGTTATTGTTCGACCGTAACCTCCTAGTCCACCCCTAAAAAGTTGGTGAGTAACGATATTTTATCTCGAAAGTATCGAAATTCGTTATATGTATTGTTGTCGGTTAATTCGTGCCGTGATTGGTCGAGGATTAGGGCGTGCGCAGCGCGCCCCTGTATTACTACTCGCTATCGTCGCTATCGTAAAAAGTTGGTGAGCCACCACCATATTGCGATATTTATCGAAATATCGAAGATTCGAGATTTTCATTGTTAGCCGTTTATTCGTGCCGTGATTGGTTGAGGTTTCAGGCGCGCGCAGCGCGCCCCTGTATTACTAGTCGCTATCGTAAAAAGTTGGTGAGCCACCATATTGCGATATTTATCGAAATATCGAAGATTTGAGATTTTCATTGTTAGCCGTTTACTCGTGCCGTGATTGGTCGAGGTTTCGATATATCTCGCAATTTATCGAAAGTTCGATATATGTATTGTTGTCGGTTTATTCGTGCAGTGATTGGTCGCGAAATTCGACGTCCACCCTTTAAAAGTTGGTGAGTAATGATATTTTATATCGAAAGTATCGACATTCGATATATGCATTGTTGTCGCTTTATTCGTGCCGTGATTGGTCGACGATGACGACGACGATGCGCCACGAGACGTGCGCGCTGCTTCGATCTTTCGTCGGCGGCTCCGCGTCAGTCTGTTTGACAGCTGGAGAATTTCGCCGCGTAAACTCCGATCGAATCGATGGATCGGTATCGTATTTTGACGCGAGTCGCGCGTGTGTCCGTGATATCAGTGATGGTGTTTTTATTTCCATATATCGATAGTTTTTACCGCGAAAAAACGAGTGTCTCGTTCGTCGATATTTCTCTTTCGCTTGATCGACAAATCACGCGACAGATTATGGATATCTCGTAATAATCGAGAGCTTTCTTCTCTGTCTCTCGACTCTCGAAAACGCCGAGGAAGGAACGATTATGGTGTGGGTGTGGGCTGTGAAATTTTCCCTGAAGACGAACGACAATGGTACGGAACCCAAGTTTTTTTGTTAAAAATAACTTTACGAAAAAAAAAATGTTTACAGTGTTTTTTTTTTCTGTTTATTTCTGTCGATTCATCGTAATTATCGTGTTCCAAGTTCCCGTCGACATTCTTTTTATTTATTTTTCCAGAGATTCATCGTAATCGTCGCGCTTCAAGTTCTCGACGACGCTGTCATAGGTGACACGAAGAGATGCTCGATTGAGTATCGCCTCGACGTATGTTGTTTTCTTTTTATTTCTGGCGATCCATCGTAACCATTGTGTTCCAAGTTCCCAACGACATTCTTTTTATTTATGTCCAGAGATTCATCGTAATCGTCGCTCTTCAAGTTCTCGACGACGTCGTCATAGGCGACACGAAGAGATACTCGATTACGTATCGCCTCGACGTGTTACCCTACAGTGTCGAGGACTGGATATCAGTACATTATCAGCCTGCGAGTGATTCAGGAACACTACGACGTTTTTTTTTCTCAAATATTAATTTCTTGAAAAAATAGTTTTTTTTTCTCCGCAATATTAATTTTTGACATACCAATCTTATGTGATATGATAATGATGACGTTCACTCGTATAAGTGAAATTATCTTCAAATTTGCGAATGATGCTGAAAGTATCGGAAAAATGTCGGAAAAAATCATTGAATTTATGTAACGAACGATCTTTTTTATATTTATAATAACGCGAATGTTCATTGTATTATTTTAACGATAACTAATAAATAAAAATGTGTTTGTTAATATGCTTATTCAAGGAATATATTTCGCATGGTTAAGAGTCATAATTTTGAGAATTTATTTTCATTTTTAAAATCGTTTTGTTCCCATAACAATTTTTATTTTTCGTTTAAGTATTGCCACGAACTTTTTAGTGAATAGTATAGAGGAAAATAAAAGAAAAATATCGATGTTGAATTGATAATATAGTCAAAAACGAAAAATATAAATGTTTCTATTCTATTTATTACTTTTCTCTAATGTTTATTTCATTTGTGTGATGTTCTTTTACATCTCAGATTTCGGTTTCCATTAAAACTGATGAACTCTTGCACTTTGCCATGTCCCTCGATGAGTAATTCAAATGGATCATTTCCAATGTTCGTGTCGCGCTCCTCAATCGCCGTTGCAGTCGCCATATCCAACCGGAACAGCTGTTCATATTTATGAAGAAAAAAATTATGCAGTTTCAGTGAACCGAGTCGTGAATGCTTTAAACATGGTAACATTTTTCTCTGAATTTTTCTGCGATATTTTTTACGAAATAATCTCTGTCCGAAAACTTTGAGAAGTTCAAAGGACTTTTCAGAAAAATGTTTAGATCAATTTTCCGAGACTTTCACAGAAATTTTCAAACTTATTATTCGAAATATTTTTATCAGAGAAGTTGTCGAAAAATTATTTTTAAAAAGTACACTATACCCGATTGAAGCGTATAATACTTCGCACGATCTGCATTTGATTTCCTTGCAAGTCGAGGTCATCTTGGTTCCTCACTATGCATTGAATACGTTGGCCCGTATGGTTTTCGAGAATGAACTTAAATTGGAGCGTATTACAATATCTCCGCGGAACTCCAATGCTTCGCACATAGCCGATGATATCATTTTATCAAAAAAACGAATAAAGAAAAAGATAATTATTTCCCAAAATTATATTACTGTAATTTATTTGCCGCTAAATTCCGTATTTTATGTTTTTCTTATTATTTCGTACGTTATGTTTAACTTACACACTTCGCTCGCCTATTTGAATGTCTTCGACCGTTTCGGCAGAGCAGATGTAATCAGTTACTTGCCTCGTGTAATTAACCATCGTTCACCGTTATCGATGAAAAGACGTTGTTTACGACAATAATCAGAATCGACGCGCCTTGTTCGTTCAATGATTCGGTAAACAATGGTAAGATATAAACAAACGACGGTCGCCAAGAAAAAAAAATACCATCGATTCATCATCATAACAAAACAGTCTGTTGATGGAAATAGACTAATAATATTGATATCCTGTTTTATAAACCGAATCGATCTATCGATATTAGTCTTTACATAGAATTCACATAGTAAAAATAATTTTTATTGCTATCGTCGTGAACAAAATCAATCTTTTCATCGATATCAACAGTAAGCCATAGTCAACTACAGAAGGCAAAAGTAAATAGTTACGTTTTCTCCGCTAGGACACTCGAGGACATTCAAACCGACGATCGAAGTGCGTACATTTTTAAAAATAATAACGTACTAAATAATAAATAACAAATGAAATGATGGATTTGCCGGCATTGATAGGTAAACGTAATATAAATTTTGGATAATAATTACGTTTATTTTTTCTTTCGTTATTTTGATAAATGCATATCATCGAGACGATCTCGATTTGTGCAGATCGTGGGAAGTAACATTTTTCATATTTTTGCTTATTTCATTGGTTGGCACAAGTTCACGGGAGCGCTGGTGTGCGCGGGTATATGATTCGTCGGTAACTTTTTGTTTCGTTTTTAGGCACTCACCTCCTATCATTCCTACTCCTCCTCCAACTCCTACCACTCACAATCCTATTAAAATGACCATCGAGGCTTCTTCACACAGCTTTCGATGGGGATTCCCCGCAGCGTATGCTCCAAAAAAATTAGTTTTTCAGAATTTACTTCGGTGTACCTCCAACTTCATGCGCAGTTAATTTGAAGTGACTCCGATGACTGGAAATATTTTTTTTAGCCTGCGGTTGAATAAAAATAGCTTTTTCACTGAATTTATCTTCTCGGACGTCCGTATCACAGTGTAACTTTGGATGGTGCGAACCAATTTTGTTCTCCTTCGCAGGAGTGTTTTATCACATCATGACTATTGTGCACAAACATTTTGAAACTACTGCGAAGCCTTTAATGAGTTGTTCCAAAATAAAAATTCAATTTTGTTCCGCTAAATGTCCGTACGGTGCTCCAATTATGAAGTCTACAAACCAAATTTTTTCTTTTTCGCAGCATTATTTTATTTTATCGAAAGCACTATGAACAGCAAATTTGAAGACATTCCGACGTCTCTGAACATTTTTTCCAGACATTTTCCATTTAAAAATCCAATTTCTCCTGTCAAAGGTCCGTACGGCGCTGCAATTTTGAAACCTACGAACGAATTTTTTTCTAATTTTCAGCAATATTTCATTGCATCGAAAACACTATGCACAGCAAATTTGAAGACATTCTAACATTTCTTAATATTTTTATTCTACAATTATTTCTAGTGAGGAATTATTTTAAAGGTTCTGTTACTTTAATTTTCCAAAAAACAATTTTTCATCATGTCAGAAAAGAAAATTTGGTTGCGAAAAATAAAACACGAAACATCACACATTGATTTACAAATATTAGCCCTTTTTATTTCGAAAATAATATATTTTGAACGACACCATTCACAATATTTTACAATACATCATTCACATTCGTAATAAAAATCATAAAATTCACGGGTGCACTGAAAAACTTGGTTATAATTTCACAAAGAAGAATCATCGAATATCCAAAATTATTGCAATTTGCCAAATAAAATTTAAAACAATCGCGACTATTTATTTTTTTTCCGTTCATTCTATCTGTCAAACTTTGGAAGCCGACGACAATTCCATAGCAGACGTGATAAAGTTCGCACACGCCGCGACATTGATATTCTGTGGCGGGATGATTTGAAATGAAAAAAAAAAATCTCAGCTTTTTTTTCGTTTTTAATGTAAATTACTTTAAATATTGGGAAACTGCAATTTAATTTTTTCAAATCTCTTTAAAATTTTTTCGAAACAAAAAAAAAATTCAAATTTTATCTCGAATTTTTCCAACCACTCTTCTACTTTCTTTTCAATTGTTTCAATATTCCCATCTTAAAACACACAGGAGGTTCAGGTGAAACACGCAGCGCGACGTATAAACATATTCGATACGTAGCGCATAACGCGAAGTGTAATCACACTTGGTACGGAGCGCGTAGCGCGACGTGTACCCCCGTGAGTGCCTTAAAAAATGTCCCCCCGGGACATTTTTCGGGGGGTTTGGGGAGCGGAGCCCACCAACAAGGGCCTCTGCGCCCGCAGGGCGCTGAGGCGCTTGTTAAACGTCACATTTGACGTAAGAGTATTTTTTTTTATTTTTTAAACATTTTTTTTGCATTTACGAGATTTGTGAAATAAAAAAAAGTAAAAAAAAAAAAATTCTAAGTTTTATGTGATAGAAAAAAAAGTGTACATTTTTGTGACAAAAAAAATATAAAAATAATTTTTTTTTATTGTGAATCACCCAAGTTGGTTATTTTCATTAATCTGTGAAATTCATTTTTTGACACTTATATTTTTCTTCGCTTGCCGCAGATTTCAGGGAGAATGGGCCCACCAATTTTGGATTGCGACGGCTCATTTTCTTCGTAACAGTCAGTGTTACGGAACGAGTGGGGGGATTTTTCATGCGATCAAAAATGGATTTATCGCAAGCCATTATGTGAGTGGTTACGAGACAAAAAGTGGAAAAAGTGAATTTTTTGGTAGTTTTTAACTCATAGCTTCGCCAGCGAAGCTTAAAAAAAAATCCCCGCACTCGTTCCGCAATAAACTCTCTAACGAAGAAAATAAGAGGTCGCAAGCAAAGATTGATGCTTTCATTCAGTCCGAAAGCTGCGGCAAAGGAAAAATGTTTGACCATTGCCCATAACACTGGAATATACCGTAGGTCTCCAAAAAAATTTACAGCGGTAGTCTAACATATATATATTATGGAGGTAAAATTAAATTTTTCATTAAACTTATATATACTGGAAAATTTTTTTTTTACTTTTCGATTTTTTAGGTGACTCAGTCCCCTTAAGTCCGAAAGGAAGCAAAGTTATAGCTGGTCGAGGGGCAAAAGCTGTCTACGTAAACATCAACAACGATGAGAAAGAGTGTCTTACCACGCTCGTTACAGGTAACGCAGCAGGCGATTCGCCTCCTCCGATGGTGATGTTCCAGTATAAAAGGATTCCTTACTGCATCGCAAAAGATATGCCAAAAAACTGGGGTATTGGTCGATCCGAGAATGGCTGGATGACAAGCGAGAGCTTCTACGAATACGTCAGCAACGTGTTCTATCCTTGGTTGATCGAAAATTCCATTGAGTTACCCGTCGTTTTGTACGTCGATGGACATGTGTCACACTTGACTATGGCCCTAAATACTTTCTGCGTTGAACACAAGATCGAGCTTATTGCATTATATCCTAACGCGACGCACATCCTGCAACCGATGGATGTGGCCCTCTTTCATCCGCTGAAATCTATGTGGAAAAAGACCGTACTCGACTGGCGTATGAACAACGATGGACAGCGCTTGAGGAGAGAAGATTTTGCTCCATTATTAAATACAGCGTTAAACGCACTGAACGTAAAAACAATTCTTCGCAATGGATTCGAGACATGCGGGCTATATCCCTTGAACGCAGATGCAATCAAATATAGTAAGCTCACAAAATCAGATCGAGATCGTTCGAAATCGAAACCTCCGGATGTTGAACATGAGTTTCAACCCTCCTCCTCCGAGTTGCCCTCCGAGACAACCTCCAAGTTGCACTTGGATTTCATCGAAAGTAGCGTCGCGAACGAAACTCTCGATTCATTTAAAATCGCCGAAATATCTGGCGTCTGGAATGGAGAGGTGAAGGATGAAGGTGTTTTTGATCTCTGGGTAAAGTTGCGAAGACTCGTGAATGCGAACCAATGCGATGGACAAATCGAAACCGAAGGAGAACAGATTGCACCAATCGAAGTAAATCGTCGTAGGCCCACGTCTTAATGAACTGAACAGAATTTAACTAAATCGCGTATCTCCAATAATATTTTTATTTTTAATAATTTATGAGAAATCGGAGTTCCACTCAAAGAATATTATCATTATGTACAATTTTATTTTGATTTATTGATTGTAGGAAGATAACGTCGATGAATTGATAGGAATTAGTTTCCCGCGTGAAATTGATCAATACGAATCATCGAATGCGACTGTTGTTCATGCGGCCGATAGCCTTGAAGACCGAACTGAAAAGATTTACGAAGTAGAAGGAGAAGGCGAAAAACTTCACGACTTACTGCATGAGATCTTCGTAGAAAACGATAGCGTCAATGCCCTCGTGGCAACGGACAACGTCCGTTCGTTTTCAATTTCGCAGAACTCGGCGCTGATAGCTCCTTGAATGTCGATAGTATCCCTATAAATAGGTTGTCTCAAATATCGAGTAAGTATACGCCTTGGCAGACTATAAAGTTTTATAAAGTGGTTAAAATGCTTTGGTTTATATTCTTGCAAGTTGAGGAAATGGAGCAAGATAGCGCGACCGCGACACTCATCCAAACTGAGACATTGGGCCAATCGGATATTACGTCGACGTTCAATCAAATAGAAACCGGAGACGAAGAGTATTTAACCACGGCGTCTGGTTCAAATGCGAATAACCCACCCACGCAGGCACCAAGTGTTCGCGATGAAGCACAGTTTTTATCGACAACTATCTCTGATAGGCACGAAGAAAAACGGAGCGAAATTTTGGAGCCGATTCCTGACACGTTCAAAGATATTCTGTTTTGGCCAGAGCCGAAGAAAAAAACCGATCCCAAAAAAAGAATGAAGGAGAAAATGCCGTCTGCGGCGACTTCACAGAAATGGAGACTACTTCACGAAGAGAAGATGAGCAAGAAGAAAGAAGAGGAAGAAGCAAAGGAGCAAAGAAAGTTGATGCGCTTAAATCGAAGCAAGATAAAACAAGAGAAAGTAGAATTGGCCAAGAAAAAAGCAGAAGAGAAGAAAAAAAAACAGAAATAGCGAAGATGAAAAAAGCAGAGGAGAAGAAAAAACTAATCGCCAAGGAAGGGGCCAAAAATAAGAAACAAATAACGGTTGAAGGTTTAAAAATAACCACATATGTGTTCATTCCTAAATATTTAAAATTGTTATTTAAATGAATATATATTTTACTTGTCTCTGAACATTCTTTATATTAATTTTCGCTGCTTACGCTTGCTTATTTTCCGAGGAATAATAACGGTGGCGACGATACAGCACAATGTCCGAAACTGGGACATAGAGTAGTTTGGAATTGGGACGAGAGGGAATAAGGCTGTTCCGAAAATGGGACATTGGAACTCTTCCATATTTTTATTAATATAATATTTCCAATTAATTGAAAACAATAAGTAAACGATGATTTGAATAGAGGAAATCTCCGCCTATAGAGTCATGCAACAGATATACCTCGATAGACACGTGCAAAATTTATATTTTAATAATTATTGACCGGTAACCTAAAAGCGTCCGAAACTGGGTCTCTTACCTTAGGGCTTTTTTTTCTTAATAAATTCGGTTAAATTTTCGGATTTTCAAAGACATGGCGCTTGTTCATAACGATGGTACGGGTCGTCCGATTAAATTTACAAACAGCAGAGCTTTGGACGCTGTGTGCGCCACGGACATTACCATGTTAGTATTCATTTTTCATATTCAACCACGATTAACTTTCAATTTACATTGATCGATTCGATTTTATTCATTTTTAATTTATTTTACTATTTAAATTTTGATGATTTGATATTTCATTTACATATATTTTTCAACGGCAATAAATTGAGATTTTATCGATATAGTAGATGTCTGACTATAGTTTCCGAAAACTGTTTACCTCTCACATTCTTTTGATTTCTTGTCAGTCGCAATCGATAAATTTCGACGAAAAAAAAAGTCCATTCGTCAATTTGTCAGCATCGCGGACATTTTCGTATTTTTAATTCTTTCACTTCACACACTTCTTTTCTCCTCACATGTGATTTATATAAAAAACAAGGTATTTTTATGATTCATTGCAAACAATTTAATTTTTCACAGTATAACCTCTAATTTTCAGCGCATGCTCGATTGATTTTGATATATTTTTTTTTGTCTGTATAAAAGTAAATTATTATTAACTTTTTTCATATTTTTATTTTTTTAACTCATGCTCAAAAAGTGTCCGTTTTCCGAATTCTGGAGGGTGTCCAAAACAGCGTATTGTCAGACGCAATTAAGAAATGTTCTGCGCATGCGCAATCAGCCGCATTCTTGTTTTTCTGCCGCATATTTCTTTTTCTGCACGCTTCTCTCGACATTTCTTAACCGGCTGACACTTTTGTGACGTCTGCGGTTCCGCTACTCATCCGACGCCGTGTTTCTAGACCGCGAAACACTTAGATAATACAAATGGATAAAGTAGATTCAATGAAAGTTGGACAAGTAGCAAAATAGGCGGTAAAGCAGAAAGATATGGTTGACTATGCTGATATTTATAAATATAAATATCCTTTAAATTTATCTCGGTTCTTCACTCTCGTCTTCGAACGCAATAAATAGTAATCCAAAACTCTAAGCATCTCTTAGAGTATACAAATTCGTGCATTCGGTAATTCGAGATCTTCAGAACGAACGCCTGGCAAGCCATATGTATCTTTGTTTATAAACGAATGGAGACGGTTGTTCATTTCCAAAAGGGTCTTCGAAAACGAACGTGACTTTTCTTCGAACTATCGGATTAGTGCCATAAAAAGTAAGAATGTTAATGTCGAGTACCGGTAAATGTCAAGTGCCCTTCGCTACAACTGCGGGTGCCGAGCTCATATAACGACCACTGGGCGTCGGGCCAGGGGGATGTTTGGAAAGTCTCGCGAACAATAGAAGGCCCTCGCGTGGGCCCCTGAAACATAGACGAGAGGGAAGAAACCGAGAGACTTAGATAGAGACAGTACCGTAAGGAAAAGGACGAAGGAGTGCTGGTTACGGAGAGCACTACATGAGAGCTCGAGAGTGGGGATGCTTCGGGGAGACTTCGAAGCCTCCTCCGGATAACAAGACGAGTAGTCTTGGAAGAAACACGAAATGTTTAGAGTCGCGAACTATCCGGGTGATTTACACGTCTTGTATAGATATAAGACTAAGAATACTTTTTCTATCGTATCTTATTTTTGTACATTTACTGATATAGTGTTTTACCGTTCAATACATCGTGTTTTGATATCAATACATATACATTAATTCCATGACTCACGTTTCGAATCATTCAACGAACCACTCAAATTAAATCCTTCCCGGGACTTCAGGCGCGAATTTCTATTCGCCACGGCAACAACGAATCGTGTCCAACAGCAGCAGCTCACGGAGAGCCAATCAACAATACTCTACAAAAGTCACGGCATTGGGCCGTAACACTTTTTCTGTCGATGCGCCGTCTGACGTGAGAAAATCGAATCAAAGTCGAGCACAGCTCGGAGTTGAGTGAAGAGTTTTCACATTGGCCAGCCTGATTGAAAGACAGAGACAGAGACTGTTCTGAAGATTCCGGTTGAGCATTGTCGTTATTACCTTCCGTGTTTGCCTCTATTTCTAACCAAAAACTTCATCAAATTCCGCGAAAAAAACTACAAATGAACGTGAATCGTAGTGATTTAGGTAATTGTTATAATCAGGACTCGACACCGGTTGAAATACGTAACGCGGCGAGACTTGTCGCGAAAAATGTACTACCCGACAAATCTAAAGAAAAATACGAGAAGTGTTACGACGATTTCGTAGAATGGCAAAAACAACAAAAAACTACATCGTTTTAGGAAGACGTTATGCTCGTTTATTTTGAGCAGCTCACGAAGAAGTTTAAACCTACAACAACTTGGTCAAAATATTCGATGCTGAAAAGTGTGGTATCGGTGAAACATCGCGTGGACATGAGTCGATATCGCCAACTGGTTGCTTTACTCACGAAAAATAGTAAAGGATTCGCGAGTAAGAAATCGAAGATTTTGGAACCTAAACACATTGAAACCTTTCTGACGCAAGCTCCGGATAATTGGTACTTGGCAGTAAAAATGAGTATCATTTACGTTTTTATGAACGCGAACATGCATAACCTGAAAATAAAAATTAAAAAAAAATATTGTGTTTAGGTCGCATTGGTTCTTGGCGTTGCGGGTGCATGCAGACGAGAAGAACTCAAGAACCTTAGCATTCGTGACATCGAGCAGCACAAGAACATGGTTCTCATCAAGATTCCGCATACAAAAAATTGTGTTCCACGAAAGTTTACTGTCGACGGGGATTTTTATAAAATCTTCAAGCAGTACGAGACGCTGCGACCACAAAATCCTGGTACCGATCGATTCTTTTTGAGTATACGAGATGGTAAATGTACAAAACAAGCCATCGGGATCAACGCTTTTGGCGCTATGCCGAAACTGATAGCGGAGTATCTACAGCTCGAAGAGCCTGACAAATATACAGGGCACTCGTTTCGTCGTGCGTCTGCCACGATGCTGGCTGATGCGGGTGCAGATCTGCTTACTCTTAAACGGCACGGAGGATGGAAGTCAGACAAAGTAGCAATGGGTTACGTCGAAGATTCGATCTCTAATAAGAAAAAAATATGTGCGCAGATATCTGGATCCATGCAGTTGAGTCGACCAAGTGGAAGTTCGATTGGTCCTGAGTTTGCGCCGCGTGTCGAAAAAGAAAACATTGAGTCTAACATAAACTTTAATGCATCTACTTTGCAAAAATCAGTAAACGTTATCGACGACAATGGAAATTCCATGAAATCATTGCACGATAACGACAAACATTCTATTCAGCTGAACAATTGTTAGGTGACATTTAATTTCGCGAAATAAGCCAATCGAGTATTGAAAGTTCAAAGTTCTGCTAGTCAAAGACTGTACGCATTTTTTGTTTTTTTTTTTAAGTTATGATTTATTTTTTTGAGAAAAATGTGAAAAGAGAAAAGATGGAAGAGAAGATGGATCAGAAGGTACGAGAAAGTATGGAAATAACGGAAACATTTTTGGCGGTTTTTTGTTTTGTTTTTTTTTTATTATTTGATTTTTCGAGAAGATGTCTTTATGGTTGCAACAGTTGAAATTTAAAGAATCTCATTAAATACTTAGAATAAGCCGATTTGAGTCAAAGTATGGAAAATACGTAGTTTTGCTAGTCAAAATATGTTCGCAGTACTTATAGAACTAGTTGAAAGATTTGTTGATAACTCGTGATGAAACATGTTCCTTAAATAAATGGATATACGTACTTTGTTAAAATTTTTTAAAACTTATGTTATTTTGTAAGTGGGGGGCTTCGCCCCCCCCTAACCCCCCACCGGGGCTTCGCCCCTGGACCCCAGCAGGGGCTCCGCCCATGCACCCCGCCGGGCCCCCGCCACGGACCCCGACGCGGCTTCGCCGCGGCTCGCGCCGTTAGTTTCATGTTGTATATTGGATTGTGGCGGCAAATAATTTGCATGGTACTTTTTTGGCATTCGTTACAAAAAATAGTATGTGATACTCGTGCAGAATAGTGGCTAGTCCACGCAGACGTGAAGTTGGCAGCACTCGCTTCCGGCTCGTGCGGCCAACTTCACGTCTGCGTGGATTAGTCACTTTTCTGCACTCGTATCACAATGTACTATTTTATCGTAAGTCTATTCCATTCTGTTTTGCTTTCAATATTTACAAAAAACAATGACTCCAAAATTTAAAAAATAATAAAAAATATTATGACGACACGGCATATGTATTCCTGCATAGTTTTCTTATTATAAAGTGAAAATTGATATTTTAGTTTAATTTTTTTTTCTTTCAGTGACATCTGTGGCTTTGTCGATGCCGCAGAAAGTCCGACGATCGTTGGCAGGGAACAAAAATACACAATTCTCAAATTCGTGTTGAACAACAACGCAGGAAAGCGTGTTCAATGCAGTGCATGGCAAGAGCAGATTCCAAGGGTGAAAGGTATCATCCAAATAAATAAGGTTAACATATAGTTATTAAACAAAATGTGAAATTGTATAATTAGGAATTATTAATTAATTTTGAAATGCGTATTTCAGATTCTGCGACTGAGTGGCATGTCCGCCAAAAAAATAGAAAACCCGGTGTATAACTCCGGGAATGGGACGAGCTTTCGATACAGAAGCATACGCACGTGACAGAAAAAGGATTTTTCAAAGAAGTTGAAGATAGACTTACCCAAGCCGAAAGTGTCGATTGGGATGTTATCGGCGAAATAGAAGGTCGTTTAATAGGTAAATTTTTTGTATAAGTTTAAAAAGGAACAGAAAAATCAATTGTCAATCAATCAACCACAAAATTCAATTATTATTAAGAAAATAAAAAAATGTATTATTGTTATTTATAGTTTATTTACAATTAAATTATTAAAAATTTAATTATGTACAATTAGAGCTGCAAATCAATTTTTTAATGTGTGTGACTTCAAAAAGAAACAAAACAAGCGCCTCAGCGCCCTGCGGGCGCAGAGGCCCTTGTTGGTGGGCTCCGCCCCCCAAACCCCCCGAAAAATGTCCCGGGGGACATTTTTTAAGGCACTCACGGGGGTACACGTCGCGCTACGCGCTTCGTATCAAGTGTGATTACACTTCGCGTTATGCGCTACGTATCGAATATGTTTATACGTCGCGCTGCGCGTTTCATCTTGGAAGAACGTATGGGGGAAAAACATTTATCAATTATGTAAATTGATTCATAGTGTTTAACCTTTATCGAATAAAAACATTTCGTTTCTATACAAATTGATTATTATTATTCACAACTGATATTTCCTTTTTGTTTGACGATAAATTATCAAATATTCCGACACGAGACAAATATAACGAATTGCATCGCGCAGAACTTGATCAAATTAATGTAACGAATCAAATCATATCTAGTAAAGGTCGTTTTATTGGCTTAACACTTATGACCAGATTTAATAAGTGTAAAACAAACACACAAAATATTTACCAACACCATTAACATTTACCATTTGGGTGTAATGTCCCCTTTAAATGTTTTTTTCTTCCCTAAAATACATTTAATCACTTTGTCATCGTCTCTGGACAGAAGCCGAAGTATTGGAGCCAAATATTCGAAAAATTTGCTTTTTCTTACGATTTTCAATGAAATTTAGTCGATATTAATCGTTGTAGCAAAATAATTATATCTCGAGAACGAACATAGATATCGTCTTGGTTCTTGTCGTGTATTGAAGGGGAAGTAGTACGTTACTCAAATAAAAAGTTGTAGTGTATTGGATGCGTCCAAAATATTTTTTTTTTTAAATTTCAATTTCTCGATGCATTCGACTGCGAGGACTGTTCGATTGTCGATACATAAGAGTATAAGAGTATAATTTGGTTATAACACATTAAGCGTTTTTTCTCTTCCCCATAATATACAGAATCAATTCGATATTGTCTCTGTACGAGAGTGAAACATTGGAGACGAGAAATTCGAGAAATTTTATTTTTCTTTCTTTTTATTTTGTTTTGAGATAGGTATATTGAAACAATTGAAAAAAAATAGAAGGATAGTTGGAAAAAGTCAAAGGAAAATTTGAATTTTTTTTTGTTTCGAAAAAATATTAGAGATTTGAAAAAATTAAAGTGCAGTTTAATTTTTAAAAATAGAAAGAATAAATAATAGAATAGAATAGAAAAAAGAATAGAATTGAAAAAAAATAGAAGGATAGTTGGAAAAAGTCAAAGGAAAATTTGAATTTTTTTTTGTTTCGAAAAAATATTAGAGATTTGAAAAAATTAAAGTGCAGTTTAATTTTTCGAAAAGAAAAATAGAAGGATAGTTGGAAAAAGTCAAAGGAAAATTTGAATTTTTTTTTTTTCCGAAAAAATATTAGAGATTTGAAAAAATTAAAGTGCAGTTTAATTTTTTCAAATCTCTAATATTTTTTCGAAACAAAAAAAAATTCAAATTTTCCTTTGACTTTTTCCAACTATCCTTCTATTTTTTTTCAATTCTATTCTTTTTTCTATTCTATTCTATTATTTATTCTTTCTATTTTTTTTTTCTCGGTGGGCAAAGAAGCCCGGAAAGCCCTCGGGCCTTCGGCCCTCGGGCCCCCGACCCTCTTTTCCCACCTCTGGCATCATCCAACACACTCGTCAGGAATGTCCAACTTTCCGCCCTTGGTGCAAAATATACTATTTACTCAACCGCAGGCTAAAAAAATATTTCCAGTCATCGGAGTCACTTCAAATTAACTACGCATGAAGTTGGAGGTACACCGAAGTAAATGCTGAAAAAGTAAATTTGTTGGAGCATACGCTGCGGAGAATCCCCATCGAAAGCTGTGTGAAGAGGCCCCGATGGTCATTTTAATAGGCACTCTTTGCCTATTGTTATAGTGAGTGCCTAAAAACGACAGCGTGGACATGATGCAATCGGTCGAATGTATTCGGTAAGTCCGGCTCAGACCGAATTGTTTCATCTTCGTTTGCTTTTATTAAAGGTTAAAGAAGCCAAAAGTTTCGAAGACTTAAGGACCGTAGATGGCCAAATATGTGAACATTTTATTGCAACGTGCTTAGCTCTAGGTTTAATCGAAGATGATGACGAGTGGCGAAGAGCAATAGACGAAGCTGCAGTTTGGATGATGCCTGGGCTCCTTCAAAGACTATTCGTGAGAATTCTGATTCATTGTCAACCGATTCATCCGAAAGACCTATGGGAGGAATTTAAAAACAAGCTATCTGAGGATTACGCGCGACGGATAGGTATGCAGCAAGCGCAAAGAAAAGCGTATATGCAAATCGCTCGCATGCTCGATAGAGAACGTTCAAATCCATCTCATTTTCCATCGATGGAACAAGTAGCGATCTTGGATCAAGACGAGCCTGAGGCGTTGCCTGCCGAATGCCGTTCTAAACACATTTGATAACGACAACGCAGAGCAACATTGCTTCTATATCGATGGCCCCGGAGGATCCGGCAAGACCTTTACATATACGACTATTTCGAATCTCGTTCGAGGTAGAGGCAAATGCGTCAGTGCAATGGCTTTCACCGGAATCGCAGCGATTTTACTTCCCGAGGGTAAAACGGTACACAAAACATTCGGACTTCCAGTACCTTTGTATTCCGATTCCACATCGAACATAAAAGTGCAATCGAAACAGGGTGAGTATTTGAAAAACGTCGATCTTTTCGTCTGGGACGAAGCACCTATGGCTCCACGTTACGCACTCGAAGTGGCGGACCGAACATTACGAGACATAATGAACAATAACAAACCTTTTGTTGGAAAAGTTATCGTTCTCGGTGGAGATTTTCGCCAACTACTTCCGGTCTTGGTACGAGGCACGCGTAGCGAAAAAGTGAATCTATCAATCAAGTACAGTGCATTATGGCAACACTTTTCGAAGTACGCTCTAACTGAAAATATGAGAGTTTTACCCAACGAAGTAGAATTCGCTCAATTTTTGCTCAACGTTGGTGATGGACTTCTTAACGATGTAGACGACAATCTTCAAATTCCAGCGTGTTGTTTGGCCCCCGCAGATCGAGACATAGTTGAACATACATGCGGACAATTGATGAGAGCAAGAAAGTTTAAACAAGTAGCGAAATGTGCCATACTATCCGCTCGGAATGTCGACGTTGAAGAAATCAACTCCAGAGTCATGGACTTATTCGACAGTGCTACGGAACGCCTCTACGCGAGCGTAGACAGCACGGAAAATTGTGGTGACAATGACGAAATGAACGAAACGATCTTACCCGAGTACTTGAATACCCTATCACCCCCAAGTTTGCCGCCTCACGAACTGCGTCTCCATAAGTACTGTATCATCATGCTAATCTGCAATTTAAGCATCAACGAAGGTTTGTGCAACGGTACGAGATTGCTGATTTTAAATTTAGGAAACACGGTTTTACCATGTGAGATTCTTTCCGGTGACAAAACCGGAGAGGTAATTTTCTTGCATCGTATTACTCTGTACTGCGAAAATGAGTATCCCTTCGCGTTCAAACGACGTCAGTTTCCAGTGAAAGTGGCTTTCGCTATGAAAAGATTAGTGTTGATCTTCGCAGAGATGTTTTCAACCATGTTCAATTACATGTAGCCGACTCTCGCGTGCGTTCTTGGGAATCTCTGAAAGTTTATCTGGGGCCGCAGCACGATGGAGTCGTAAAGAATTTTGTGTACAAAGAGTTATATCGATAAACAAGCATTTTATTCCAATGGCGCTACAGATATTATACGTTGCAAGTATAAATCATTATTAAAATATTTTTCTACATTTAACTACAATTGAAATACATATTATGTTGAAAAATATATTATAGAATCTCTGACAGAATCAAATAATAATAATACAACCAAATTTTATCCCAATACAATCCATATATTGATTTCGTATTCATTCAAGGAGAGACTACACATCGGAGGTTCGTTCGCCATCAGTTTTTGATAGCGAACCTAAATCTGATACAGAACAGGCGAGTCTCACTGATCGGGGCGTGGGAGGGGGCCATTTTATTTTTCAAAGTATTGTTTAACCATTGTGTTTCGTGCACGACGAAATCGTGCATTACATTATCAAATTACTCATTTAAAGATTTCAAATTCGATCGAAGCACTGCAGTGCCAACAAACTCCCAGCCCTGCGCGTGATGTTCCTATTAACTTATTTATCATCATTCATTTACGTCACCTCGTATTAATACCTTTTTTTCATCATCATTGTCCACTCTTAAAAAATTGGTACGTCACAATATATGTCAACGTCCGAGCTGAGCGCTGCAGCGCCAAATTGACACAAAGACGCGCCCGGGATTGTTCCTAGTCACCTTATAAAAAGTTGGTGTGTCACGATTAATCTCGCATTCGACTATCGACTATCGAAAGTATTGTTGTCGGTTGTCGGTCGGTTGTTGTTGTCGGTTGTTGTCGGGGGGGGGGGGGGTCCCAGTCGCTATCGTAAAAAGTTGGTGAGCCACCATATTGCGATATTTTATCGAAATATCGAAGATTCGGAATTTTCATTGTTAGCCGTTTATTCGTGCCGTGATTGGTCGAGGTTTCGGGCGCGCGCAGCGCGCCTCTGTATTACTAGTCCACCCCTAAAAAGTTGGTGAGTAACGATATTTTATATCGAAAGTATCGAAATTCGATATATGCATTGTTGTCGGTTTATTCGTGCCGTGATTGGTCGACGATGACGACAGGAGGTTTCGGACGCGCGCAGCGCGCCCCTGTATTGCTAGTCATACCAAAAAATACGTGACGGCGATAGTAACATACAGCTGAGTCGATTGTGGCAATGCGCGCGCCACCGCGCGATTTTTTCGATGAACTACTGTAGACATTTCTGACATCGTTGATTTGATCCCCTGAAATTGTCGGTCCCGATATCTCAGAATCGACTAAACCAATTTAGTTGTAACGAGGTGCTTTCGAAAGATTGACCCCAAATTATATTATAAAACAATTATACCGCGTCTCTTGACCACATGCAATCGTCATTGTATTTTATATTTCAATACATATTATTATTATTATTGGGCATCATACAATATCTTCAAAATATAGTGTGACGTGATTTTTTGGAATCAGCGTCACAAAAACCAAAACAACCGTTACTCGCCTAAAGATACCGATTTTAGTGCTGAACTTTCGAGTTGCTGAAGTTACTGCCTCTCCCAGCGACTTAAGATACCGTCAAGCTCTTGTTAAGATATCGATCGAGATTTTTTACAGTTTATCTTTTATGCTATTTTTGGTTATTATTACGAGTCCTTCCGATATCGTTCATTATTTCAGTTCAATGCAATTTTAAGATTTAGCTTCGTCCAGTTCCTTTACGATTTGAGATTCAGTTTAGTTCAGTTTTGGTCGGGATTCTCGAATTCGCTTGGTGGGATAAAGTTAGCAAATAAAAGGCCCAAGTGAAGGAGAGACTCGACGAAGTGTCTTGCGACTACGTTAAAGTCCGGTGCAAACCCGGCACCCTATAGAAAAGTGCAATGCGTTGAGATCAGGAGAAGGTATCGCTCGAGCCATCGAGGTATCGTGTGATCGCTGTGTCTCGCTCGCGTTACCGTGGATCCCGATATCGCTCTCGCTCTCGTGTGCGCGTTCGTTCGTCGATTCGTGAGTTTCGCGTATGCGATCCTCGGTAGGATTCCGAAAGGAATTCTTTCCGAGTCGATAATTCGATCGATGCGTTACGATTAACGTTCTCGAGTTGGAGTGCATGTGTGTGAGTTCTCGTGGCATCGTCAGATGCAGTTCCCGGTCCTTTTTGGATAAATTACGCGCTTCGGTGAGTTTTTTTTATTTGTAGAAGTTATCGTTCTTGTGTCGCGCTCGTGGTCGCTTGTCTCGCTTCGATCTTTCGATCAGCTGAGTACTCGCGACTCACGTGCGTGCGATCTCGTGGCTTCGCAACTAAAATTATTAATTTTCGTTCCCGATTAAGATAACGTTGACACTTTGGTCTCCGTTTCTAGTGAGCAACCGTGCATTTCAGCAACCGTTCGCTCTCGTGGGTACATTGACGTTAGTTCTCGTTCCGTTTTAGTTTCCGTTTTGTTGTGTTGTTCGTTCTGTCGTTGCGGAGGTCGCCGTTAACCGACCTCCAGATTAGCCCGGTGTGGTAATTCCGGCGAAACAAAAATTAACCCTGCGGAGGTCGCCGTTCCACCGGCCTGAAGTTTAGTACAGTTGTTAATACCGGCGAAACAAAAATTAACTGGCGCCCACCGGGACGCCGATGCATCCGCAAGAGTGAGCGGCCGAAGGTGACGTGAGTTTTCGAGTTCGTGTTTTTTTATTTTTTTTTGTTGAGTTTTGAATTTATTTCAGTAAAGTTTAGCGTTGCGCTCGAGATACCGGAAAACTCGTCACAATAGGTTTCCTTTATAATTCGTCTTTAACATGATGATCATTGTCAGTCATTACTATATTGCCATGAAGTGGAATATTCGCCCAAAAATTCACTCGGTCGCGGAATAGATTATCTGCCATGTACATTTCTTTCAAGTTTCCTATGTGGAGATATTCAAGCTTCGAAGTTCTAACTGGTTTCCACTTCAGAGAAATTTCCGAAGTTTTTTCCGGCGTTGGATTTCTGATGGAAATATGACAAACGATCAATTATGAAGACTTCGATCGAGATGGTTAATAATTTGATGCTTAACTTATATTAAACGCATGTGTAACTAATATTTGATTTATATTTAGCATACCCCGATTTAACAAAATTGGCCCAAAACCGTGTCATAACATCTACGATTCCCTCGTCCTGTTTTGATAGCGCCTCTGAGAAAATTGTTTCGCTCAGAGGAAAGATGTAATGGAGGTCGTCTCCGTGCGCAACTCCATAATCCCCTTCGGCATTCTTGAATCCTCCGCAGAAAGAAAAGCTTCCTTTATAACCGAATACATTGTAATAAATAGGAGAACTGGTGGCCTCAAGATGATATCTCACTGCGTTGTCAACTCCGATGAAAAACCACGCGTCCGAATACATCTATGAACAACCAAATTCATAAATAATAGATAATAGAATATTATAAAATCAAATAAGTCCAGTGAACTATGTTTATTGCTTTCGGCTTACGTCGATGAGACTCCATTTCTTAGACTCATCGATATTTTCATCGCCCAGATAAAATGAACGAATACTTTTCGTCACGTTATCTTTTAATTTTTCGGAACAAGTATGATTATACAGCAAAGTTAATGGAGCAATCTCCATGAACTTTGCGTCCAGTAGTTTGTCGTATTGTTTGTCCTTCGATCGCAATATATCTGCACAGAAGGAACATTGCACAATTTGCAAGTTAGTGTCCCTCGAGAGTACGCGTTTGCAAGAGTATAAAGATGTGGTAATGCTAACTCAAAACCATCAAGGAACCATCGTGTAAATTGATTCCTGTCATCCATGGCACATCAGCAATTTTGCCTGACTTTAAGGATTGGACTGCTTCTTCCTTGATGAATGCGCCTGGGTGATCAGGCTCGACGACCGGTTGAAATCGAATGGGTGAACCAAATACCTGATGCCCATTGTGCAAGACAGTTATTGGTACTGCTGTTTTAACTTATAACTTGTAATATACTGAATATCAGTGCGGGCGTTTAGCAATTTTTCAAAGAGCTTTTTTTCTAGTTTATTTAGTATAATCGTGCACAATATTCTAAATCTCAAATATCTCAAGAAATGTTTTTCGCGAGAAATTAAAATCAGTGCGTGTACCCGATTTTACGAATACAAAGCTTTCTCTGTGAGTAAACAAAACTAATTAAATCTTATGAAACAAAAACAAATCAAGCATATTATTTACCTCGAATAAATAATCCGGAGTGATAATATCCACAGCATCTTTCTGTTTCAAACACTCTACGAGTGCTGAAGAATTGTCGGTAGAACAATCGAGTAATTTTCCGACTTTGTTCGCACGCTTTCTAGCGACCCCTGACTTGGACATTGCCCAAGTATTGAGCGCCATGCCACCGTGTGTTATTGCACGGTGGAAAATACCTGTTTCGAACCTCGCACGTGTGTTTTAAGTTCAAATAGTAATGATGTCATTTGTAATTGTTACAAAGAAATATAGTCAAGAAGCGTGGTAGCGCTTGGAACCGCATAGCCAATTACTTAAAAAAAAATATTTGTGCTGCCGGCGCAAAAAGTTCTACTTTTCGTACCTATGTTCAGTGCGGAGAAAGTCACTTTCTGTGCCAACGTGCGTAACAACGTCGTCACATGCGCAGAGCGCAATATTCGTCTCTTTCTGGGCCCGGGTCAGGGAGGTTTGGGCACTCAAAGTCGAGCTTTCCACGCAGTCAGCACAAAAAATTGCCGAGAAATCGTCGATCAAAGGTTTACTTCCGGCATGTTGAAGTATAAGTAGAGCGGTAGCACCACGCTAAAGTAGTTATTTGTATGGCATGGGCGCAAAAAGTAGGCAATTCCGCACTCATGCGGTTGTAATGTAGTAACTACCTCAAGAGTAATCTTTTACTTAATATGTACTGGTTTTCAAAAATAAGTGAAATTTAAATGCAAAAAAGTAAAAGTTACGCTAAGTACTTTAAAAAATGTTTCATTTCTCTGAAAAAAATAATTTAATAAAATGCTAAATCTATATAAGCCAAGTGTTAGTTTTACACATATAATGATTTTTTTAAAATAAAAATTGTAGAAATATAAATAAAATCATATTGGCTAATGGTAATGACAAAAAAAATAAATTAATTGCAATTCATAATTGGCGTCCCAGCGCTATTGCCGTAAGACTGATTATCTTTGGGAGGTCTATTATATATTGCAATTTATTTGTTTTTGTTGTCATTGCCGTTGGCCGATTTGATTTAATTTATTTTTCTACAAATTTTTTTATTAAAAAAAATCGTTATATGTGTAATACTTGGTGTATGGCTCATGGTCACTTGGCTCATATTGATTCAACTTTTTTTTTATAATTTTTTTTTTACCAAAAAAAAAAACATTGTTTTATGTACTTGGCGTAACTTTTACTTTTTTGCAAAAAAAAGTTTTCGCATTTGAATACATAATACCGTGTACCTCTCGAGAGAGGGCTTATCATGAGGTAGTGAACACTGGCTGCGCCAGCACTGTGTCCAGCTATCGTTATTCGATTGGGATCGCCCGAAAAAGCGGCAATATTTTCATTCACCCATCTGACAGCTTGAACCGTATCTTTCAATCCCTGATTACCGGGGCACACTAGATCTTCTGTGCTGAAAAATCCGAATGGACCAAGTCTGCGCCAAAATTTCATCAATGTTGTCTATTTTCAAATCCTATTTCACCGCTCCATTTTACATACCTGTAATTCAATGTTACGAGAATAATATCATGATCCAGCAAGTATTTCGGTCCACAACATGTGGAGTCGCCGCTTCCTGCGACCCATCCACCGCCGTGAATATAAATTAGAACCGGAAAATTCGTTTGTAATGGATCAGTCGCGTTTGCCGGTAATTTCGGACGGTAAACATTGAGGTACAGACAATCCTCAACACCCTCGATTTCTTTGCCAACCTCGAAAGTATCGCGCTGGATGCAAATGTTGCCATGTTCTTTTGCCGAGCGTACTCCGGTCCACGCGCTGCACGGCTTCGGTGGCTGTACGTAGACACAGGACAAAACAAACTAATTCCTTTTCAAATACTCGAAAAATCTCTATTTCGATCGACGTTAACACTTTGAGAATGAACGCCATACGCTAAAGGTAGGTCCGTTAATGACTACCTTCAAACATAATTTCATGCAGTTGAATCAGATCAACCCATTGTATGTAACAGCTCTATCCCCACTTTTAAACGCTATTGCAGCAACACATTGCCGCCACTTCGCGTTTCTAGTCCCGTTTCGGATATTGTGACGTATAATAAGTTACATACGAGTTCCAACTGTGCTATTCATGCTTACCTCAAATCTCAGTTCACCCACTGGTGGTTGAGCGTACGGGATGCCTCTGAACGCTAACAATTCCCTACCTTTTCTGCTCATCATAATTGTACCTTCCAAAGTACCATTTTTAACCTGAACTATCGGAGGTTCTTTAGCGAAACTGATAATGCTGCCGCATAACCCACAAAACAGTTCGTATATTGATATAACGATGATGATGGACCGATGTGATGTCATTCTAGAGGCGGTGAACTGTATGATCGAAGAACAATCAAGGCTGATAATTACAGATTGCCGTGAGTAATTATTGCGGCATTCGAGCGCACGACAAACGGTTACTGTTGCGATGAGAGTCCGTGAGTTTTTTGCAGCTCGCGCGGTTCTTGGCCGTAAACATATTCTGTTATCATATAATTAAATGAATGAGTTGCCGATGTCGTTTGAAGAAGACTATATGGACATTTCCATAAGTGCGTAAATAGTGGTTGGGTTATGGTAAGTAAGTGAGATAAGTACATTAGCAAGTCAGCATAGGATTGTTATCTCTTTAACGACCAACTTTCATTTTTGCACGCATTTCTGTGGATGCTGAACTATTTATTAAAGGATTGGACATTCTTAATATTTTTTGAGACTATGAAATATTCAATTCGTCTTATAATACATTAAATGATCATCGAAATCGATTTCCGGCTTTACTTATCTCACGTTATGTCCGACTTGGTGCGAAGATAATGTGTACTTTCAAACAAACTTTTGCACTAAAATTCGTCTCTGTTACGATGAGCATTTGTGTTGAGTTTAACATTACCGCGATATGGAATGCTGGCCCAAAAATTGACCCGGTTCGGAAATAAATTGTCAGCCATATGCAAATTCTGCGGGTTTCCTATGTGAAAATACTCGATCTTCGACGACTTCACTGGCATCCACTTGACTGGAATTTGCGAAGATTTTTCAGGTGTTGGGTTTCTGTAGTGAACAGAACAAAATTTACTGTGAGAATGTGTATGCTGGTATTATAATTACAGTAGGCGATCACGTATTTCCAACTCAGATGATTCCAACCATCAAGTAAGTTGAAGAAAACACCTTCAAGTAAGTTGAATTCCGACCCTTCGCCGGGTCCGTCTACCTGCTCGGCGAGGTAACTGCGCGCTCCTTCCCTTTTGATACCGACGAATACCGACCTACAGAATCGTTGCCGCAATTTGTGTGACGGAGAGGGAACGCGGCGAAAAGGAACATTTTTCCGGCGAAAGGGATAGTGGGCAGGTACTCCAGCAGGTACTAGGATATTCAACTTATCTGATGGTACCTAATTGGCTGAGTTCCCGAATCTTCAACTTATCTGATTGCCTACTGTATCTGATGTTTGATTATGACTATCAACGAACCCAGTTTTAACAAAATTGACCCATAGCTTGGTCATTAAGTCCACTATCTTAAGATCCTGTTCTGTTAATGGTGTATCCGGGAAATATTTTTCGCCCATAGGGAAAAGATATTGCAGCTCGTCACCGTGCGAGACTCCATAATTCCTTTTTGGATCACCACCCACGGCGGTGAATGAAGAACTTCCTCTGTATGTAAAAAAATAGAAGTATACCGAAGAATTGAACGAGGTGGCGAGGTGACGATTGGCGAGGTGGTCTCTAATTGAATTGTCCGCTCCGATGAATATCTCTGCGTCGGTAAACATCTGCAAATAGAGAAAAGCCGTTAAAAATGGTCGTACAAAATCCTACAAAAACGAGCAAATCTTGGAAGTATTGAAAATGTTTCTGCCTACATCAATGACGTTCCATTTGGTCGATTCGTCAATGTTTTTATTATTCAGATAAAATTCTCGAATGCTTTTTGTCACATTGTCTCTCAATTTTTCGGGACACGTGTCTCTGTAATGCAAACATATTGGGGCAAGCTCCCTGAATCTTTCGTCGAATAGCCTCGCATACTTTTCATCCGTAGGTCCATATAGACCTGAAAACAAGTAAATATTTTGTTCAAGAATTTTAGAGGTGAAAGATTTCATATACGGTTTATTTGTTGACGGCCATTAATTCAGATGTGATTGCTGCCATGTCTATTCGCACCTGAACGTGGATCTAAGTGTGACACGCAAAAAGACAAAACACATCTGGAATGGTGTCATTACGCAAGTCACAAATACTCACGACGAACAACATTTTACATGCCTTTAATGCCTATAATGTTGTGCGAGACTTTAACGTTGCAACGTGAATGGAAAAGTATAGTACTCATAGTTCTACGTCGATTCGAAAGTTACGAGACTCAAAAATGTTGTATGACTATATTTTTGCGTGTATTTCGAATCAAATTATAATAAGATCTATTTATCTTATGTATCTGTATTATTATGCTGGATCACCACGTTATACATTAAATTTAATGAAAAATGTAATTAAATCTCTTTTATTTTTCGCGGCTGTAATGTTTTCGGGTCCCCAGCATTTTACTTGCTTACTTACGAACACACAGTTTGACTTCGATCCGTGTGTTGTGCCCCGAATATCGCTGTTATTGTTGTAAGATGCATTGCGCAATAATCGAGGTATACGGGTGATATACGAAGCGCGATCGCCGAAACCGAACGCTTAGAGAGCGATTGAGCAATCGACGCATCGAGCGCACGACCCTCAATCGCGGTCAAGTAATCCAGCGCGTCAGCAGTTAAGGTAACGCGGAGCCTCCGAATTCTCGAACACAATGTGAAGCGACAAATAATAAACAGCAAGCAACGAAAAGCGGAGATTGTCGCAATATATCCGGTGGTCGCAATATTTCCGATTATCGCAATAATGCTTTGTCGTTTAAAATTATGTTGATACGCTCGATCTGTATATACCGATACAAGCGCGACCATTCGACAGTCTGGTTTGACTCGTGAAACTGTGCGTCCAAGGGTTCAAGGGTCCAAGGGTTTCGTGCAAGGAATCTAAGTTACAAGCATTATGGACGTTAATGGCTCGAGCCAGAGTCTTATCGACAAGTAAATTATATTGTAACGGTGAAATAGTGAATTGTTCAGTAAGCGATTCTGTTCGTACGAATTGTATTCGATTGTTAAATTGTTCTGTTGGTTTCTACATTAATAAATATCATCTTGGTCTACGTTCAGTGATTCTCACTGGGGTTCCAACTTCTAACTGGTACAATCACTTTTTGTTTACGGGTTAAGATCCCGATCTCCGAGCACGTAGTGATCAACCGAGTTTCGGGGGTACAACACGTGACAATAAATTTGGTTCATTTGTTCACCAGTAGCGGGAAATAGTAATTCAGTCTTTATCCACTACAATGGAAAATATTCGTTGAACGTTTTTCTACAAAAACGGAAAATATTTGTTGGGATTTTAATACACCTCGCTTAAGGGATCATTCTAGTGTAAATTTTTCAATAAATCTTTTTACACTCCGTGTACACTCTCTCAAAGGAAGAGTTTTCAAGCTATCCGTCTCAAATGTTGACACAACATTCTTCACGCCATTCTTTATCGCGCAGACTGCAGTGCAGTCACTCATAAAAATGTTCATGCCGCGAGCACTAATAACATGCAAGTTTTGTCATACATTATGGGTCTCCATTAGAGACAATTTCAGGTGCAAATAGCCATTTCCAAATGAATAGTCAAACGATTTGCAACGAGTAAAATGCGTCGTTAACTGACCAACAGCGCAGATGGCACCATCGTGTGAAGTTATACCAGTCATCCATGGTACTTTCGCCACAGTCGTGGATTTCAGTAACTGTTCCGGCTCTTCTTTGAGAAATGCGCCTGAATGGTCGGGTTCGATGACAGGTCTAAATTGGTACATGAGACAAAAGTTCGCGATCTGTTGTCGTTTAGCAAAACAAAAGATGCAACATTTGTTATTTACTCTATAACTAAGAAGTGTCAATATCATAAAAACACAATTTCCATACATAAAAGGCACGGTCCGTTGCAATAATCTCCTCGGCAGTTTTCTCCCTTAAACAATCAATGAGCGATGAAGATTTGTTGGTAGGGCAGTCGAGGAGTTTTCCAACCTCGTTAGCATACTTCTTGGCAATGCCTGGTCTTGATAATGCAACAGGCATGAGCATATTACCACTTTGCGATATTGCCTGATGGTAAAGACCTGGTGATAATGTCAATCGTTTTCATAAAAAATGTTATAAGGCCGATATTGCACATTGATAGAACGAATTCGCGAGGACACGCAAAATTTGGCTAATGTGTAACAACAGGCCAAATTCTTCATCGCTTCAAAGTAAAACTTTCATCAGTGAAGCCCATGTATATATAGGCAAAATGCTGTACCTCTGGTCAGAGGGCTGATCATGTGATAGTGAACGCTGATTCCACCAACACTGTGGCCACATAATGTAACACGATTGGAATCGCCGTTAAACGCAGCAATATTTTCATGGACCCATTGGATCGCTTGGACCTGATCCTTCATTCCCTGATTTCCTGGCGAAACCAAATCCTCTGTACTGAGAAATCCGAGGGGGCCAAGTCTGCGTGAAGAATTCGTCAATAACATACATTTTCAAAGTGATTGTTTTTATACCGGCAATGCCTTAATACCTGTAATTCAAAGTGACGAGGATTATGTCGTAATCCAGAAGGAATTTTGGCCCATACGAAGAGAGGTGACCATCACCGGCGAACCAACCTCCACCGTGAATGAAAATCATTACGGAATATTTATTTTGAGATACATCGATCACATTCGAAGGTAATTTTGGACTGTAAACATTGAGGTACAAGCAATCCTCGTCACCGACAACTCCTTTCTGATGGACACCTAGCTGGGTACAAATATTGACATCTTCTTTCGCCAAACGTACTCCAACCCACGAGTCGAATGGTTTCGGTGGCTGTACATGAAAATCTTTACTTTCACATGCGTTTTTTAAACTCGATATACATAAATCAGCAATTTCTCGAATGATCAATTAACGAGATGTACCGTGTACCGTAAAAGATCTCCTACTAAATGAACATGTAACAGGCTAACATATAGGTAGATCCTCTTATGAGAAATGATTGATTCTTCAAGTATGCACTCCTTTCTGTTAACTATGATAATCACGTGGGTAACTATAATGAAGCGATTAAACGAACTTATCTGTTGTGAAGTTCTACCGTAATTATATCTGATGTCTCGTTCGTGAGATTACGTATGTGGTACCGTCTACTTCAGGCCAAAGGATACGAAGAATATTTAGAGTTAAAAATAATAACGAAACACTATTCATGCTCTTCTGTTGTTTCCTGCGCCAAGTTTCATAATATTTACAGATCATTATTCTTCGTATACATATAGCCTGTGTTTAGAGAAAGAGGAAAATTGATTCTCAAAAGTGGGAGTGTAGGCTCTCGATCGAAACATTAGATCGAGAGATGCGAAAGCGTCTCGACACCAAGTACACAGAGAGATAAGAATACGCGCGCGCAGTGTGCGATTGCGGCTATTAAAAACTCAAAAACTAAATAGAGAGGTATATGCCATATGTATTGTGACCAACTTTTTCTCCACTTCCTCTCTGTCACAAAAGACGCGATCGTCGTCGCTCGATCTTGGGCGCCAGCCGCGGGAAAGTAAAAGAAATCCCCGCGACAAATTTTATTTCCCGAGGAACGAGCGATCGTGCCAAGGCTCGGCCAGCGTCAGCCCCGCTATAAAGTAGAGTGGGAGGGGGCTCGCGGGAGAATAAAACCAGAGGACTCGTGATGCGAGATTAACAATGGAAATTTTTTTTTTTTTCGTTTCGCTAAACATCCACAGATAGATTATCATTTGTACGTCAAAAGCGCGCGGAGTCGAGAAGCGACAATACCGCGCGAGCCGCTACTTCTTCTTAACAATAACTTAACAATTTCTCGCACGCGACGAACAATTTCTCGCGAGTATTTTCTGGCGAGGACCTTGACGCCGATATTTCGTTGGTCGCGACGATTTCAACCGTCGCGCGTGCTCGGGAGCGAAAAACAAAATAAAAAAAACGAGGAGAAATTAGTTTTTGGTTCTAAATTCTAAATTTGCCCTGTTTGTATGTTCTGGAGGGACTCCTCCCGGAGGAAAGATCGTCGCGTATTGCGCCAATCCGTGCGCCTTTGCCTATTTTCCATTTTTGTGACGGGATGTGAAAAAACCACGTCACAGTATTCAAACCGCGTATATTAAAAATAAACTAAATTTTTTTGTGTTAAAGCCACATGTGCACGCATCGTCACAGCCACTTGACAATTTTCCCAATAATCTATTAGCCATCACGAACACAATGATATATGATTTATTCCGTTGATGGCCTTTTATCGTTAATAAATAAATCGTAACAAAAACACTGTAACGTCTTGAGAGTTTATATCAATATTCTATTGGCCATCACGAACATCACAGAGTATGATTTATTCCATTGACGGTCTTCCCTTATCCTTCCGTTATCGTAAAAAAAACAATTATGAATTCCACCTGTGCCTGCAAAGTCAGTGAAGTAAAATATCTACATATTTCGTGCGCATGCGTAGTATTTTGACCGCACACACTACTACAATAGGCCAGTTTCGCTACGCTGTAGACGTATGGAACGTAGGACTTTTCATGAATAAGTTTAAAACATTTTTTACAAAAATTAAAAAAACCCCCGACTGCAAAAGGAGTGTAATAAATAAGATTGTATTATCAAAAAGAAGGAAAATAACATAATTATTTGCATATTGTCGTCGGGAGATTATCACATTCAAAGGCGAATAAATTTTCCGACTGTAATATGCAAGTAATTATTTGTCATTTGACTCCTTTTCGATAATACTATTTATTTATTACAGTGCTTTTGCAGTCGGGAATTTATTACTTTTTGTATAGAAATGTATTATCATTTTTTGACATTTTCAATCTCTTCGGAGCGAACGAAAATAAACTTAAACATGCAGGTTCAACTCTATATGTGATGCCATCAGGCACGAAAAGAAGTTATGACGATTGGCGCAGGAAACAACTGTTTTGTTGTTATTTTAACGATAAACATTCGTGTCCTTTGTAGTAAACGGTACTATGTATGTAATATCAAGAACGAGATGAAAATTTTATCAATTATATTCGAAGAGATCAATGAAACTATAACGTCAGTCTTAAAAATTGTTTCGGATTATTTTTTACTGTTTTTAATTACTCGTCGATTTTCCGTTGGATACATAGAACGTATTCATTAAATCAGAATTCCAGACATAAAGAAAGAGTTTGTAATGTGAATCGGTATTATGTCGAGTTCGATATCGATCTCGCCAGCATTTACCTCGAATCTAAGTTTACCCAGAGGTGGTTGAGCATACGGGATTCCTCTGAAAGCCACAAAATCCCTGCCACTTCTACTCTTCATAAAGGTACCTTCCAGAGTGCCATTTTTAATATTGACTCTTGGGAACTTTTCGGCAGAAACAAAAAGGTCGCTACACAGCCAGCACATCAGTATAACGATCGGTAAAAATATCATCACAACGATAATTACACTTAGTTGCACGGATGTGTGACTACTCATCGGGTTGCTGATTTACCGGCGTACCTATGGTCAACGCGAAAGTACAATAGAGACTATTCGATAGTCAGTATAAGTTTTATGCGCCGAATATAATTTTCAACAAATGTTGCATTATTTCGTAAACAATTGACAAGTGTCAATTGACAATCAGTGAGTTACGCCGAGTATTTTATCTCGTATTACCATTACACATCAGTTTCTAACTGCTGACTGCGATTTTTTTTTACTTTTCTTATCGCATTCAAATGTACTGTCGAGTTGTGAATTATTCATTTCTTATGGAAATCATGAGACTTTGGTCAAACATTACACATTGCAGGCATGAAGATACAAGTTGCTAACTTTAGGACCGTTGAACCATGGGAGAACTTCACTGACCGGCGTGGAGGTGCGATAACTTGACTGTTCGCCGACACGTCAATGACCTTGACAAGAACGCCTTTTTATACTGGCGTATCAAAAAAGTACCTATGTTTGTCATTTTTATACAAATGTTGTTTACAAAAAGGAGGGTTTTATCGAATGAAGAGACCTTTACTGTATCACCTCTATGTATTGTAATGTTACTGTTTTTTGCTGCCCGCTGGATAGAGGGTGAAATCGGTCGTTTAGTAGTTAGGTGCCTTGCCTAGGGGCGGCGGACACGAAGCTCGTGCTCTGGGCGGCCGAATGCGAGTTTTTATGCGTCTCAGGGTTTGTCGGTTTTAGGAGGAGGCTTCAGAGAGGTCTTATAAACATTGTCTAACGACTGATACTCGTCTCATCTTGAGCTTCCCGGAACAGTATGGATAAGAATATTGGATACTAGGGATTTTACTCGGGCTACTGCGATTTCTGTTGTGTTTGACTATGGATATTGTTGATTTCGCCTATGGTGTTCTATGCTATGCTATATTCTATGCTATGGGATAAACCCGCGAATTTAATGCCTATTCGCCGAGGCTACACAGAGTACATATTTTGACAATGATTACGACTCTAATGGACTATTCACTGCTTTTCGAGACGTACGGCAGCGGACACTTAGTATCCTCGAGATATTAAGTTAAAACAAGCGCCTCAGCGCCCTGCGGGCGCAGAGGCTCTTGTTGGTGGGCTCAGCCCCCCAAGCCCCCCGAAAAATGTCCCTTCGGGACATTTTTTAAAGCACTCACAGGAATACACGTCGCGCGACGCGATCCGTTTTAAATTATACGCACGTCGCGCTACGCGCTCCGTATCGAGTATGATTACACTTTGCGTTATGCGCTACGCATCGAATATGTTTATACGTCGTGCTGCGCGTTTCATCTCGGAAGAACGTATGGGGAAAAATCATGTATCAATTATGTAAATTGATTCATAGTTTAACCTTCATCGAATATAAACATTTCGTTTTTATACAAATTCATTATTATTATTCACAACTGATATTTCCTTTTTGTTTTACGATCAATTGTCAAAAATGCAGACACGAGACAAATATAACGAATTGCAACGCGTAGAACTTGATCAAATTAATGTAACGAATCAAATCATATCTTGTAAAGGACGTTTTATTGGCTTAACGCTTATAACCAGATTAAATGAGTATAAAACAAACACACAAAATATTTACCAACACGAACACCATTACCATTTACCATTCGGGTCTAATGTCCCCTTTAAATGCATCTCTTTAAATGTTTTTTTCTTCCCTAAAATACATGGAGTCACTTTATTATTACCTCTGGACAGGAGCCGAAGTATTGGAACCGAATATTCAAAAAATTTGCTTTTTGTTACGATTTTCAATGAAATTAACTCGATAATAATCGTTGTAGCAAAAAAATGATATCTCGAGAATGAACATAGATATCGTCTTGGTTCTTATCGTGTATTGAAGAGGAAGTAGTACGTTGCTCAAATAAAAAGTTGTAGTGTCTTGGATGCGTCCAAAATAAAAAAAAATAAAAATTCAATTTCTCGATGAATTCGATTGCGAGGGCTCTTCGTCTGTCGATGTATAAGAGAATTCGGTTATAACACTTTAAGCATTTTTTCTCTTGCCCATAATAGACAGAATCAATTCGTTATTGTCACTGTCCGAGAGAAATTCGAGAAATTTTATTTTTTATCGTTTTATTTTGTTTTGAGATAGATATATTGAAACAATTTAAAAAAAATAGAAGGGTGGTTCGAAAAATACGAGGTAAAATTTGAATTTTTTTTTGTTTCGAAAAATTGTTAGAGATTTGAAAAAATTGAATTGCAGTTTCCCAATATTTAAAGTAATATACATTAAAAAATGAAAAAAAAATGAGATTTTTCTTTTCGATTCAAATCATCCCGCCACAGAATACCAACGTCGCGGCGTATGCGAACTTTATCACGTCTGCTATGAAATTATCGTCGGCTTCCAAGTTTGACAGATAGAATGAATGGAAAAAAAAAATTGTCGCGATTGGTTTCAATTTTATTTGACAAATTTCAATAATTTTGGATATTCGATGATTCTTCTTTGTGAAATTATAACCAAGTTTTCAGTGCACCGGCGAAATTTTTGATTTTTATTATGAATGTGAATAACGTATAGTAAAATATTGTGAATGATATTCGTTCAAAATATATTATTTTCGAAATAAAAAGGACTAATATTTGTCAATCAATGTGTGATATTTCGTATTTTATTTTTAGCTACCAAATTTTCTTGTTTGACACGATAAAAAATTGTTTTTTGGAAAATTAAAATAACATAACCTTTAAAATAATTCCTCACTAAAAATAATTGTAGAATAAAAATATTAAGAAATGTCAGAATGTCTTCAAATTTGCTGTGCATAGTGTTTTCGATGCAATGAAATATTGTTGAAAATTAGAAAAAAATTCGTTCGTAGGTTTCAGAATTGCAGCACCGTACGGGCATTTGACGAGAGAAAATCGATTTTTAAATGGAAAATGCCTGGAAAAAATGTTCAGAGCGTCGGAATGTCTTCAAATTTGCTGTGCATAGTGCTTTTGATAAAATAAAATAATGCTGCGAAAAAGAAAAAATTTGGTTCGTAGACTTCATAATTGGAGCACCGTACGGACATTTAGCGGAACAAAATTGAATTTTTATTTTGGAACAACTTATTAAAGGCTTCGCAGTAGTTTCAAAATGATTGTGCACAATGGTGATGATATGATACATCATCCCTGCGAAGAAGAGAAAAATTGCTTCGCACACTCCAAAGTTACAGCACCGTACGGACACTTGTCGAAGCAAAAATGAATTTTTTTTGTTAAGCAAATATTCAAATGCTTCGCAGGGGCTTCAAAATGTATGTGCACAATAGTGATGATATTATACATTATTCCTGCGAAGAAGAGAAAAATAGCTTCGCACAGTCCAAAGTTACACTGTGATACGGACGTCTAAGAAGATAAATTCAGTAATAAAGGTATTTTTATTCAACCGCAGGCGAAAAAAAATATTTCCAGTCATTGGAGTCACATTAAATTAACTACGCATGATGTTGGAGGTACACCGAAGTAAATGCTGAATAACTACATTTTTTGGAGCATACGCTGTGCAGAATCCCCATCGAAAGCTGTGTAAAGTGGCCTCGCTGGTCATTTTAATAGGCACTCTTTGCCTATTGTTATAGTGAGTGCCTAAAAAGCGAAATAAGATAAGCCAGAAGTGCCTCAATGCCATCTGTCTAGTAAGATTATCATTTCAGAATACTAGAGTAGATAGTAGAAGCTTTAAAGTAGATGGTCAACACTTGGAGCTTCATAATAGTACAAATTTATATTCAAGACAAGAGCCTAACGTAGAGTAAGCAAGCTTGTTCGTTTACGTCGTGTATACGTGTTAAACTACGATCAGAGCTCGAGTTAATTAAATCGATACTATAAATAAGTATTCAGGTACATCTGGTACACAAAATCGACGCGCTAAATAATCATTTTCAAATTCATCGAGCGCGTTAGAAGAAAACTTGTAAATAGATGACCAGATACACCGGGTACACGCAATTGACGCGAAAAATAATCAGTATTAGAAATAAGTGAAACGTCAATAAGAAAAAAAATCGCTAATACGACTTCCGGTACGCGACGTAAATAATTTACGGGCAACAAAATAATAAAAAAAAGTAAACCGACCGCGTTAGATAACTGTAAATAAATAATCAGGTACACCGGGTACACTATCAACGCGTTAAATATCCATAAAATATGTAATTACTAATCATTTGTTAGAGAATTAAATGCATTTATTTATTTATTTATTTATTTGTTGATAATTATAGATATTTTATTGGAGTTTACTAACTTATTTATATACACATTTTATTCGATTCATTGCTCTTAGTTCTAAGAAATAAGAGACTACTGTTGGCGGAAGGACATGGGGTCTTTACTTTGTCAGAATCTGCTTTGCGATACCGACAAAGTAACGGCCCCACGGGCGGGTCCTTTTGCGCCGGCCTTTACGTGGTGGGACCTGGGAAATTAATGCTCTATCGCGATTTTTATTTATTTTTTAAACAATGTCTTTACAAACATTTGTGCAGAATTATAAATTGAGATTTCGATTGCAAAAATGATGATGTAGCATTAATTTGCAAACGGCTGCACGATTTTGTGCGACTGAAGTCACACAAAATCGAAATCATCGATCATCTGTCATCTTTTGCGTTTTTGTCGAAATATTAGACGAATAATTTTTTCAGTCACATAAAGTTGTCTTGTTTTCTTTCTTTACTTGTCTGGAAATTTCGAGATTTTAATTTTATTTTAAGTTTGAGTTTTTATTTTTATTTTCAATTTACAGTTTTTATTCGGAGTTTCAACAATAAAAACATTTATCGAGTCATTAAAAAAAAATTTGTTTCCTCGATTCCTTAATTCTAGATATATATTCATTACTCATTATTGTATGAACGATGATAGCCCAGTGGCGTGTGGTCATGCCGATTTGTTTCCAATATTTTCATCGATCCGGGTTTCTGACTCGTCTTACCTGCATTTCCTATACTGTAATTGTGTTTGTAATGGAAATAAATGAGTTTAAAAAAAAAAAAAAAGCGCCCTGTGGGCGCACAGGCTCTTATTGGTGGGCTCCGCCCCCCAGACCCCTCGAAAAATGTCCCTGCGGGACATTTTTTAAGGCACTCACAGGGGTACACGTCGCGCTACGCGCTCCGTATCAAGTGTGATTACACTTCGCGTTATGTGCTACGTATCGAATATGTTTATACGTCGCGCTGCGCGTTTTATCTCGGAAGAACGTATGGGGGGAAAACATTTATCAATTATGTAAATTGGTTCATAGTGTTTAACCTTCATCGAATAAAAATATTTCTTTTTGATACAAGAGAAATTTGCTTTGTGTTACGACTTTAAATAAAATTTAGTCAATATTAATGGTTGTAGCAAAAAATTATATCTCTAGAACGAAAAAAGATATCGTCTTGGTTCTTGTCGTGTATTAAAGAGGAAGTAGCATATTACTCAAATAAAAAGTTGTAGTGTCTTGGATGCGTCCGAAATATTTTTTTTTTATTTCATTTTCTCGATGAATTCGACTGCGAAAGTCCTTCGACTGTCGTTATATAAGAGAATTCGGTTATAACACTTTAAGCGTTTTTTTTTCCATAATAGACAGAATGAATTCGTTATTGTCTCTGTACGAGAGTGAACCATTGGAGACGAGAAATTCGAGAAATTTTATTTTTCTTTCGTTTTTTTTTGTTTTGTTTGTTTTTTGTTGTTTTTTTGTTTAAAAAATTTTAAAGAGATTTGAAAAAATTAAATTGCCGTTTCTCAATATTTAAGCTAATATACATTAAACATTTTTTTTTTTAAGTAGAGCATTTTTTTTATTTCAAATGATCCCGCCACAGAATACCAACGGCGCGGCGTGTGCGGAATATATTACTTCTGCTATGGAAATGTCGTCGGCTTCCATAGTTTGACAGATAGAATGAATGGAAAAAAATATATAGTCGCGATTATTTTAAATTTTATTTGGCAAATTTCAATCATTTTGGATACTCAATAATTCTTCTTTATGAAATTATAACCAAGTTCTTCAGTGCATTCGTGAAATTTACGATTTTCATTACGAATGTAAATAACGTATTGTAAAATATTGTGAGTGATTTTCGTTGAAAACATATTATTTTCGAAATAAAAACGGCTAATATTTGTCAATCGATGTGTTATATTTCGTTTTTTATTTTTCGCAACCAAATGTTCTTTTTTGACATGATAAAAATTGTTTTTTGAAAAATTAAAATAACATAACCTTTAAAATAATTCCTAACTAAAAATAATTGTAGAATAAAGATATTAAGAAATATCAGAATGTCTTCAAATTTGCTGTGCATAGTGTTTTCGATGCAATGAAATATTGCTGAAAATTAGAAAAAAATTCGTTCGTAGGTTTCAGAATTGCAGCGCCGTACGGACATTTGACGAGAGAAAAATGTTTTTTAAATGGAAAAATGCCTGGAAAGAATGTTCAGAGACGTCGGAATGTCTTCAAATTTGCCGTGATAGTGCTTTCGATACAATAAAATAATGCTGCGAAAAAGAAAAAAATTGTTTCGTAGACTTCATAATTGGAGCACCGTACGGACATTTGGCGGAGCAAAATTGAATTTTTATTTTGGAAAAACTCATTAAACGCTTCGGAGTAGTTTCAAAATGTTTGTGCACAATAGTCATGATGTGATAAAATACTCTTGCGAAGGAAAAATTGGTTCGCACCATCCAAAGTGTGATACGGACGTCCAAGAAGATAAATTCAGTGAAAAAGCTACTTTTATTCACCCGCAGGCTAAAAAAAATATTTCCAGTGATCGGAGTCACTTCAAATTAACTACGGATGATGTTGGAGGTACACCGAAGTAAATGCTGAAAAACAACATTTTTTGAAGCATACGCTGCGGAGAATCCCCATCGAAAGCTGTGTGAAGAGGCCTCGCTGGTCATTTTAATAGGTACTATTTGCCTATTGTTATAGTGAGTGCCTAAAAATGATAGCCCAGTGGCAGACATTTTCTTTTTGCTGTGTCTGAACGATTAAAAAGTTGAACGAACAATGTTCGACGAATTCTCCGTTCAACTGTTTTAACCGTTCGAGGCACAGCTAAAACCAATATATTAAACATTTGTATGTTCTTATGAATCTATCTATAAATTAGATAAATCCATAAGAGTGGCAATAGCTCATGGTCAGAGCTGCAGACGCTTGCGGCACCGTGAATCGTCACGCGTGACGTAAACAGCCCGGTGGCTCGGGGGCGCGTGACGTCACCGATCCGGTAGCACCCGCGCGCGTGATGTCACTGTCCCGGTGACTCGGCTGTGCTTAACCACGCCCAGCTACCGGCCCGCGTCAGGCGGTGGGGGGAGCGCCGTGAGCGTGCGGGACTTTTTCGCCCGCTAGTCTGGCATCACTGGAGTAACTCTCAGATTAGAACAGGCTTCATCTTTACGAGCAGCTCTGACGCGTGCGCGAGAAATTCAGGCGACGTAATTTAATACCTTCGGTCACAAAATAATATTCACGGGGTTGCGGGGATGCTTCGGGGATTTTTCGGGATACGGGGGAACGGGAATCTCACTTAGAATAGATAATTAACGGCTATACGCCACTTACCACGTGTCGCTCCTCTACCTTGTACGAACGCCAGGCAATGGCGATAGTCGTTGCCTCGCGAAAATGCCACCTGCTTGTATCTTTCTTTGCAGATTTCGTCTAATCACAAGGGCCGGGGACGGGGTAAAACAATCGATGTGTGACAAGAATACGGCAACGCAAAGGTTCCTCACACTCGACGTTCCGGTCAGCCTTTCACACACAATTCGTTATACAAAAAGTAATATAATATCACGCGCGACACTCACACGTGTACACTGGGAGGGATCTCGATCGAAGCTGAGAGCCGGAAATCTTCTCCGTGTTCTCCGGATGTCTTTTCGGACAGCTGCGTCGTGGGGGGTCCTTGCGGTGTGTGAGAGAGTTTGGTACTCTGCATTAGTCGATAACGAGAGCGATCGACGGGCGTTGCGTAAGAGGGCGGCAGTTGGACGATTGATCGTCGCTCGATACCTTCGAGCGACGATGACGGGCGGCAGGCGGCGGGCGGCGGTGGTCAGTGCGAGGCGACGGCAACACAGCAGTGGCGAGGCCCGTGCCCGTGCTCGCGCGGAGGGACAAGGGGGGGGCGGTAATGCGGGGAATATACAAAAATACGGACTATCAGCGAAATACAAACGTCTGCTATACTTACGGCTCCCTATCGCTTAGGTGGCAAGTAGCGGGCTCGATCGAGGGGATTTAAGGTGTTTAAAACGTGGCTACTTCGTTACAACGTATTCAGAAAAAAGCGGCCAACTACGTTGCGACACGCCAATTTTTTGGCGATGTTGAATAGCGCAGTTGCTGCGGCGTATTTTCGCTGACAAACAGCGAACCGTCTCGCCCGTGGCCGCGGACGCGGTCGTGGTCGTGGTCGTGGTCGCGATCATCAGGATGTCCGTGGACGCGGGCGCGTACGACCCGTCAACAACACCGACGACGTGCAGACGGTCGTGAGCCGCCAGAGTACCGAAGATATGGGGACGGTCGTGAGCGACCAGAATAGCGAAGATACAGAAAAGCAAAAAAAAAGGTTCGTATTTTTAAGTTCCATATTATTCTTTTTATCATTATTTATTTTGATTTATAGTTATTTTAGTTTGAATTTTTTTTTTCAGACAACATCGATTATGAAAAAAAAAAAAATTATGACTATATGACGTAATAAATAATATAAAATAAAAGAAATTACATTTCATAAAAAAAAATGTATTCTCTTCCTTCCTGTTTTAAATCTTCTCCGATGACAATGGACTTGAAAAAAATAATTCATTTAATATGATACCGCTTGTATAATGACAAAAATGATGACTTACCTTGATTGAGTCTCCAGCGGTGATTGAAACTGCAAAAAGAGTAAAATAACAGTTAATTATTCACATGTTATAGTCAAGTGATTTCTTCGTCATTGAGTATGGAAATCCCCCGACTATAACATGTGAATAATTACTTGTTATTTCACTCTTTTTGCAGTCGGGAGTTTTTAAATTTTTGTAAATTTTTTTTATTTTATCCTTTTTAAAGATGTTTTTACTGGGATCTATATTTCCGCGAATTTGAGGTTATGCCGCATAGAGATCGAGCGTCTTGCGAGCCACCGAGAGTCGAACAAATTTGACACATTTGAGGTTAACGTAGCGTTTGCATTCGTTCGGGATGCCATCGCGAGGTTCCGTGTTGTGAGAACTAACTGTTCGAGATCGCGAAGTTAGGCACTCACACGTACATTGCGTTTCGAGAATGTAGTAGTGTGTATATCGCTTATGCGATATTTACGAACAGGCATGTTTAAAAATTTTTTTAAACTCTTTTATCTCCGCGGGGATACAACACATTTTAAGAATTCATAGACATAAACCGAATGTCCGGTCTACAGAAGCTATATCCCGAAAACTGTTAAGACATTCTTTGTCGTTTTGACAAACACCGGCTACAAACTTTCGAGGTGCGAGCGCCATTATGGACCGAAACGCATTAAAAAGTTTATTTTCAATGTACTGCCATTAAAACCTACCGTTTAAACCTACCGCAGTTATGGCTTACAAATGATTAAATTTTGTCTGACGCAGATATCTTCAGGGCCATGTAAAATTTAATTTTTTGATTCATGCGCTGCGACATACCCCCAACGTACAGGCATTAGAAGAGGACGGATGGTCATTTTAATAGGCACTCTCTGCCTATTTATGAATGAGTGCCTAAAAATGACTTTCATTGCCATCGTTATTTGTAAGACTCTCCATATAATTGCTATTATTATTACTATTTTTTCATTTTGGTACACTAACAGCAGCGATTGGTCAAAGGAAGCATGTGTGTTGCAATATATTGCTCAACACACACTTAAAGCACATTTGGCACATAACGCAGAATACTTAATACGGATTGAATTATAAATAAAGGTGATCGATTCCCTTTCTTCTCAAAGTACACATAAAGAAGACAGGACGCCAGCATCTACAATGACTAGACTACAATACTGTAGTCTGTAGCACGTGTTCAATAACTTCGCAACGTATGAACATTAGCTGAGATTGAGCTGAGATTGTCGTAGGGTTTATAGCGAAGGTTTGGGAGGATTGCTCGGGACGAGGTGACAGGAGTTTACTGTAATGATTCACTCGACGATTAAGAACACAAACTATATTTTATCATATATTCGCGAGTAAAGAGATCGAACCGAACTGTGCGACCACGAGGTTGTCTTGCGGGCGCGACGGCATGTCGTAACGCGGCGACCGTCGAACGAAGAAGAAACAAGTAGAGCCGAGCTGTACATAGCCGTCTCTCTACAGTTAACGAATCGTCGACGAGAGACGCACTAAGTAAATCGGCGATTGATTGTTTTGGGGTACCGAGACGCTCTCTGATACATGCAGTCGCTCGCTTTGACGTTTCTCATTCGCTCAGTTCGTACAAACACACATGCGTGAATAGCACTCAATAATCACCTTATATCCTTAAATATATTATTATATATTAAAGTTGGTGTGTCACGATATATCGCAATTTATCGAAAGTTCGATACATGTATTGTTGTCGGTTTATTCGTGCCGTGATTGGTCGACGATGACGACGACGATGCGCCGCGAGACGTGCGCGCTGCTTCGATCTTTCGTCGGCGGCGGCGGCGGCTCCGCGTCAGTCTGTTTGACAGCTGGAGATTTTCGCCGCGTAAACTCCGATCGAATCGATGGATCGGTATCGTATTTTGACGCGAATCGCGCGTATGTGTACGTGATAATTGCGTTAATATAATAATTATACGAGTTCTCTCTCGAACGATGTCAGTGATGGTGATTTTATTTAGAGATATCGATAATTTTTAACCGCGAAAAAAAGAGTGTTTCGTTCGTCGAAATTTCTGTTTTGCTTGATCGACAAATCAAGCGAAAGGTTATCGATACCTCTGGTAATATATATATACTAGCGTTTCCCCGGGCTCGCGCGCTACGCGCGCTCGCTCGTCAATTGTAAACTATTTTGAGTTAAGACCCATTTGGGGAATATTTTTGCTTCTTTCTCCGCCGCCGACCACCGCGCCTGCCTCCTTCGAAATCCCCTTAGAGGAACTTAGAATATTTTGGCCTTCCTTTCCCACGCTCCTCCCTATCCCCCCCCCCCTTCGACCGAAAATATTGTAAGTCCCTCTAAGGAGGACTAAGAAGGACTTTTTCCCATTTTAATAAAGGGAAAAGGGTCAGCTTCACCGAAATGGACCTCCCCCACCTTATGGTGAAGCTGACCCCCTCGATTCTTGTACACGGCGGCGGCAGCGGCGGCGACAGCGGCGAAATGTTTTTATATATATAGAGAGATACCAAATATATCTAATAATATATAGTGAGACGGTATTAAATTTTTACCGCTCATATTTTTTCGCGTTTATTCGCCACATCGGCAATTTACCATACCTTTCGGTAAACCAGCACGTACATTACCGACCGCGCAGTCAATCGATGACTACGGTCGATAGTGCGAGCTGCCCAGAGGTGTTGCATTATATTTTGCACACGGTTCCCTTAAGCTGCTGCGGCAGACTCCGGGCAGCGATAATAAAGGACAGCGAAGTTTGACGTACTTCGTGCGTCAATCGACACAAAAAAGGTCCTCGCGCTCGGGTATATAAGACCCGATCGCGAGCACAGAGACTTCACTTCGATCCTAAACTCGAACAGAGAGGAAATCATGCGCGGCTACGGCTCGTTTGATCTTGAGTCCTCCATCTTGATTATCGGTAATTCTCGATAGCCAGATTCCAACGCTTTTCATTTTCGAGTAAAGCAACGCTTTACTCGAAGACAGAGTACCGACGCTAAGAAGAAGCAAGGGACAAATTTCACGACGACGAGCCAATCATTGAAGGAAGAAATCAACGTCGGCCACTCATCTTCAACAATTAATTAAATCAATTTTCTTTCAGCGAACAGATTTCTTTTGGTTTAAAATTTCCTATCCGCACACAGATGCCGGCAACCGCTTTCTTCTGTGTTTCCCTATCCTAAAAAACCTAGCGCCGGCAGCTGCCTTCGGGGTCCTCGGCGACCGCTTTCGTGAAGTTTTCCATCTTTCCAATTAAATTGATCGAGTCATTTGTTTTGCGACGACTCACCAATTTGTAAGAAGCGCCGGCAACTGCCTTGGGGGACCTCAGCGACCGCTTTCGTGGAACATGATCTAATAAGAGGCGGTTAACGTAGAATCAAATTCCTGCATCCGCAATAAAATAACCCTTCAATCTGTTTCGCAATTTAAATACTTGAGAGCTAAAAATCCAATCAAATTACTGGACAAAATCCATCATTTATTTTGTATTCACGTCGTTGTCTCAATAAAAACACAATTATTGTTGACAATTCGAATCAACAAACAGATTTCTAATTTACAGCACCTGCCCTCACATCTCCGTGAGCCAAAAACTCACAATAGCGAACGTTTCGGAGCAAAGAGCTGTAAGCCTCCAAAAACGTACCGTTACAATAGATTATACTTATAATCGTCCGCGTATCTTCGATATTTTGGCTCTGTGAGTTTTACAGTTATTGAATTTTGTCGTGTAAAGTCTTATCGCGCTCGGATGATCGTATTTTTCTGGGAAGCGCGTGTACGTGATAATTGCGTTGATAATATACAAGTTCCCTCTCTCGAACGATGTCAGTGATGATGTTTATTTAGATATATATAAAATATCGATCGTTTTTACCGCCAATCGGGTATCGTTCGTGGATATTACATTACAAGATATTCACTGTTTCGCTTGATCGAGAAATAACGCAATAGGTTGTGAATATCTTGTAACAATGTATATTATAATTATATTATAATTACAATCGTGCGCGTATTTTCGATCTTTCGGCTTTGTGAGTTTGTCAGCTGGTAAATTTCGTCGTGTCAACTCTGATAGCTCGAATGATTGTACTTTTCCACGGAGCGCGCGTCTACGTGATAATTGCGTTAGTACAAGTTCTCACGAATAATATCAATGATGGTGTTTATTAGATTAATACCGATAATTTGCACCGTGAAAAAAACGTCGTTCGTGGATATTTCTGTTTCCCTTGAACTAGAAATCAAGGAAAAGTTTATGATAACTTTTTTCCTGACTGTGCGCGCTAAAAAGAACATATTTCATGCCTGCAACGCGGGTTTAGGTCTCGCTTCGCTTGGGCAGCAAACTTCACACTAGATGAAACTCACGCACTTTCTTCCCTTGTAACACAATGTACTATTTTTCGACTACGCTAAAATAAGATCATGCCTGCAACGCGGATGGAAAGTTAGCAATTCTTGACCAGCGGGAGGAAAAGTATTAGTATTAGGACAAGTGACCGTTCATGAATGAATGAATGATTAAATGAATAGGTTGATGGGTGAATGGGTGAAAGGGTGTATGAGAGGATGGGTGGACGGGCATCGAAGCGCTGCAGCGCTAACGAACCCCCGGTCGCGCGCAACAGCGCGCGTGTTGACCCTAGTCGCACTCTTAAAAAGTTGGTGAGTAACGATATTTTATATCGAAAGTATCGAAATTCGATATATGTATTGTTGTCGCTTTATTCGTGCTGTGATTGGTCGACGATGACGACCTCTCCTAAAAAGTTGGTGTGTCACGATTAATCTCGCATTCGATTATCGACTATCGAAAGTATTGTTGTCGGTTTATTCGTGCCGTGATTGGTCGCGACATGCGACAGGAGCGCGCGTTCGTAACCTCCTAGTCCGTCTCTAAAGAGTTGGTGGCGATATTTAATCGAATCGTATCGAAAGTATCGAAATGCGAGTTTTATATTGTTGTCACTTTATTCGTGTCGTGATTGGTCGAGATTTGACAGGAGGTTTCGCAGCGTGCGACCGTAACCTCCTAGTCTATATTGTTTAAACTTCCTTACGCCAGAAGTCAATTTCCATTAACACTTTTAACGTAATTTTCGATTTCCTTTCGGACTAAAAGTTCGCTGGAAACTATCTATTCGGGCTTTACAATTCATCATTGTAACGAATATCGTCGACACCTGGAATATTATGACGATGCGGAATGCTCATCCAAAAGTTGACTCTTTCTCGGTGCAAATTGTCAACCATACGCAGGTCCTTCGAGCTACCAATGTGAAGATACTCGAGATTCGCGGTTCTGACCGGTTTCCACTTCAGAGGGACTTGCGGTGTTTTTTCAGGCGTTGGAGTTCTAAAATTAATAGAAAACAAGCACAAAGCTGTTAATGTTTACCGATCAAGTCAATAATGATGTAAAGCTGAGGTACAATTATTGACCGAACCCCGTTGTGGCAAAGTTGATCCAAAGAGCGGTCATAATGTCGACTACTCGGAGATCCTCGTCGCTCATTGTTGCGTTCGGGAACAGAAGTTCGCCCACAGGAAAGAGGTATTGAAATTCATCCGCGTGAACGACTCCGTAATCCCTTTCTGTATCTCCGAACCTGACGCTGAACGAAGAGGTTCCTCTGTACGCAAAGTAGTAATAGTAAATCGGAGAACTGAGTGTTGCGAGATGATCTCTGACAGCACTGTCAGCGCCAATGTAGAACCATGCGTCTGTGAACATCTACAAACGGATAGAACGGTAAAGAAAACACGATAGAATAGTACATAATGCTTCGAGGAAGGGTAACGTATCACGCTGCTGAGGGAAATCATGCGCTTCCGACCGCGTAGCACATTATACTTTTTTCCGACTTCGTCAAAATTACCACATTCTTAAATGTGCAACAGTTCGATTGTACAGCGACACATGTTTTTCGGGTAGGGAGGCATTCGTTTATTTTAATCATTTGAGGGAGTAATAGTAATTACTGGAGTAATTACTCCGTTGGAAGTAAGAAAACAGAACTGCGCATGCGCACTGGTCATAGGTCATAGTTTATAATAGACGAATTTGCATCCGTGTTGCACGCACGGAATGTGATCATTTTAGCGGGCAACAGAAACATTGCGGGCATTGTGGACATTTTAGCGGCATGTATATTATAGAAGCGACCTCAGGCGTTATGAAAAAATGTTAATCTCACGTCAATGACAGTCCATCTAGTAGATTCGTCGATCTTTTTATCACCCAGATAAAATTTACGAATGCTCTTAGTCACGTTCTGTATGAATTTTTCGGGGCACGTGTCGTCGTACATCAATGCATGAGACCCCATGTTTTGAAAATTTTCGTCCAGCAGTTTAACGTAATCTTTATCTTTGGATCCGTATATACCTAAAAGGAACAAATTATTTAACTTACACAACTTCTGCGAAGGACCAACTTTCACAGACTTATGAAGATAGATGCGTATTGACGAACCTGCAACAATAAGGGCACCTTCGTGCGAATTCGTGCCTGTCAACCATGGTACATCGGCTATTCTGCCTGATTTTAATGACAAGGTTGGTTCTTCCTTGATGAATGCACCTGGATGATCTGGTTCGATGGCAGGTCTACTTGAAAGCAGAGTGCATTGATCCAAGATCTGATTGTCATTAAATTGAAGAAAAAAAAAAGAATTCGACATTAATCTTTGCCAATAAAATGTTATTTACATTGCGAAAGAAAAAAGAAGCATTATAGAACGGCAATCACTTTGGTTCATGAATGTGACTTGAAGAACTGATTGAGATTATTCAACATTACCAAGTCTTTATATTACTACTGTACCCGAGAACGACAAACGACGCTGAAAATGTTGACAACAGATTTTTTCTTTAAACAGGCGACGAGGACTGAAGATTTATCTGTAGGACAATTGAGTTTTTTTCCAAGGGTGGTAGTAATATTTTTTGGCTGTCCTGGTCTGCCCTGCGCCCATGGAGACAAAACTACTCCACTTTGCGATATTGCCCGATGGAAAAGACCTGTCGACACATCCAGTCGTAATTATCAGCCGTGACATATACAGGCAAAATATTTATTAAGTTAAAAATAATTCCTGCACAATGAGATTATGTAAGTCACCTTCGATTGCAGACCGTAAAATAAGTCATGAAAGACTCATAACATACCCATAACGCAAGCGTAACATACACATAACGTAAAAAACGTTTGTTTTATCTTATCATTAGAGAAAATCGTTTCGTTTTCTTCTGCAAGTGTTAAGATAACATAACAGATAATATTGAACCTCTGGAAAGGGGGCTGATCATATGGTAGTGGACACTGCCTCCGCCAGCACTCTCGCCAAATATCGTAATGCGATTTGGATCGCCGTTGAACAAAGCGATGTTTTCATTGACCCACTTAATCGCTTGAGTCTGATCTTTCAATCCTTGATTGCCCGGTAACACGAGATCCTCAGTGCTTATAAATCCCAACACACCGAGTCTGCGATTTAACAAAGAAATTCCCGCCGTATCAGCGAATATATCTTAATCGATTAACGGTGTCATTGTGATCCATTCTTGAGCATTTCCTAGTAATATACCTGTAGTTCAGTGTTACGAGGATTACGTCATGATCTAGCAAGAACTTCGGCCCGTACAATGAAGAATTACTGGAACCTGAGGTCCATCCACCTCCGTGGATCCAAACCATTACTGGATAATTCTTTAATCCATCGGTGTTGTTCGACGGCAACTCAGGCGTATAAACATTGAGGTACAAACAATCCTCAGCACCAACGACAAACTCGTTATTCGAAAATGTATCTAGCTGGATGCACATACTACTGTCTTCTTTTGCTGAACGTATTCCATTCCATGAGCCGAACGGTTTCGGGGGCTATACACATTGACATCAAATTCATGATAACGTTTTTTTATCAAATGCTTTATAATGCGCTAATGAACAAATACATCGAAAACAAAAAAAAATATCGAAAAGTTCAATTATGATTGATTAATTACATACCTCAAATCTAAGTTCACCAACGGGTGGTTGAGCAAAAGGTATTCCTCTAAAAGACACGAATTGCCTGCCTTTTCTACTCATCATAAAGGTACCCTCCAGAGTGCCATTTTTAATGTGAACTATCGGCGATTTTTGCCCGAAAACAAGACTGACGCCGCATAAGCAGCAGATCGAAACGAAGATCAATATATTCATAATTAATATCGATATATATAATGGATTAGTTGATGTATTAGATTCCGTTTTTTATATCCGTAAAGAAAAACTCAACCGCGATTCAACGATTAACTTTCCTCAATTGTTAGAAGTTAATCGAATCGGAAATTCTAACCATTCAAACAGACGCGACCATCAGTCTGTTGCGATACAGACTGAAGCTCGTGAGTTTATATCAACTGTCTACGTAATTTCATTATCTGCGCGATACAATTCCAAATGGTAGTGGCCACGGAGAAGGGGGATTCCTTACACTTAGTCATTAAAAGTATGTTAGATTATTTGGGGAAATTCGCAAGCAAACGCGTTAAAAAAAAAATGCTGTTACAGTGTTATCGATTTTGTCTCAACATTTATCAGCATTGAAAAATTAAGAACTTTGAACTTATATTATTATCTCTGTAACTCGCTTGATCACGTTTCTGCCGCGATGACGTTGCAAGATGCTATAATATCTCGCGGATAAAGATTGCGGTTTGTGTTTGATATGTTATCTACGTATACGAACGCTAAACAACACCGTCACCGCTTGTTACGTGATAATGTTGCCCGAGGATACTTTTAACCGGAATGGCTAATTAAAAGAACCGGATTGAGTTACGGCTTCGGAAAGTCTAATCAGGCAGTTATTTAACAACCATTTGATCTATTCTTCGAAGCCTAGCGATGTAGATAGCGTAACCGTGTCGCTTCCGTCCGACCGCTGGTCGGTGATAAAAATGATAGACCTTTTTAGGCACTCACTATAACAATAGGCAAAGAGTGCCTATTAAAATGACCATCGAGGCTTCTTCACACAGCTTTCGATGGGGATTCCCCGCAGCGTATGCTCCAAAAAAATTAGTTTTTCAGAATTTACTTCGGTGTACCTCCAACTTCATGCGCAGTTAATTTGAAGTGACTCCGATGACTGGAAATATTTTTTTTAGCCTGCGGTTGAATAAAAATACCAACCAATTTTGTTCTCCTTCGCAGGAGTGTTTTATCACATCATGACTATTGTGCACAAACATTTTGAAACTACAGCGAAGCCTTTAATGAGTTGTTCCAAAATAAAAATTCAATTTTGTTCCGCTAAATGTCCGTACGGTGCGCCAATTATGAAGTCTACGAACCAAATTTTTTCTTTTTCGCAGCATTATTATATTTTATCGAAAGCACTATGCACAGCAAATTTGAAGACATTCCGACGTCTCTGAACATTTTTTCCAGGCATTTTCCATTTAAAAATCCATTTTCTCCTGTCAAAGGTCCGTACGGCGCTGCAATTTTGAAACCTACGAACGAATTTTTTTCTAATTTTCAGCAATATTTCATTGCATCGAAAACACTATGCACAGCAAATTTGAAGACATTCTAACATTTCTTAATATTTTTATTCTACAATTATTTCTAGTGAGGAATTATTTTAAAGGTTATGTTACTTTAATTTTCCAAAAAACAATTTTTCATCATGTCAGAAAAGAAAATTTGGTTGCGAAAAATAAAACACGAAATATCACACATTGATTTACAAATATTAGCCCTTTTTATTTCGAAAATAATATATTTTGAACGAAACCATTCACAATATTTTACAATACATCATTCACATTCGTAATAAAAATCATAAATTTCACGGGTGCACTGAAAAACTTGGTTATAATTTCACAAAGAAGAATCATCGAATATCCAAAATTATTGCAATTTGCCAAATAAAATTTAAAACAATCGCGACTATTTATTTTTTTTCCGTTCATTCTATCTGTCAAACTTTGGAAGCCGACGACAATTCCATAGCAGACGTGATAAAGTTCGCACACGCCGCGACGTTGATATTCTGTGGCGGGATGATTTGAAATGAAAAAAAAAAATCTCAGCTTTTTTTTCATTTTTAATGTAAATTACTTTAAATATTGGGAAACTGCAATTTAATTTTTTCAAATCTCTTGAAAATTTTTTCGAAACAAAAAAAAAATTCAAATTTTATCTCGAATTTTTCCAACCACCCTTCTACTTTCTTTTCAATTGTTTCAATATTCCGATCTTAAAACACACAGGAGGTTCAGGTGAAACGCGCAGCGCGACGTATAAACATATTCGATACGTAGCGCATAACGCGAAGTGTAATCACACTTGGTACGGAGCGCGTAGCGCGACGTGTACCCCCGTGAGTGCCTTAAAAAATGTCCCCCCGGGACATTTTTCGGGGGGTTTGGGGGGCGGAGCCCACCAACAAGGACCTTTGCGCCCGCAGGCGCTTGTTTTATTCAAGTTCACAACAAGCCAATTTATTTCTCTTAAGATTTTTTCATGTTTATTCAATTTTTGCACACAACATTTTCCCTCCGAACACAGAGTTCGTTTCGAACTATATGTTTGTACTATTTAGTTCGGCTTTGTTGCGAATATCGTCGCTCGTTAATATTTTACCACGATGAGGAATACTCTCCCAAAAATCCACTCTGTCCCGATGCAAATTTTTGGCCATATGCAAGTCCATTGAGTTACCTACATATAAATACTCGAGTCTCGAAGTGTTAACCGGTTTCCACTCGAATGGGAGTTCTGATGTTATTTCTGGTGTGGGATTTCTAAAGTAAACGGAAAAACGATCATTTTAAATCGCTAACTCATCACTTGACGTTAGAATTGTTTCAAGTTTCGTTGTTACTATTAAACGAACCCAGTTTTGGCAAAGTTAACCCATAGTGTGGTCATTGCGTCAACGATCTTAAGATCCTCATCCAGCAATGGTTTGTCAACGAAATACAGTTCGCCGACCGGAAAAAGGTATTGTAGGTCGTCGGCGTGACACACTCCGAAATCCGTTCCATTACCTCCGAATACGTCACTGAACGAAGCATTTGTTTTGTATGTAAAATAATAATAGTAAATGGACGAATTGAGCAACGCATGGTGATCCCTTAATGTTTTTCCCTGCGATATGATTCACGGAAAATTTGCCGAAAACAATTTGCCGAAAATCGAAAAGTGTAAAAATTCGTCCGCGCGAGTTCGCGGCATCTGGCGCTCGCGCCTGGCGGCAATAGCATCGCGATGTCTGTGTGAAAATAGTGTTTTCGGATTATTTGCAATGGGTAATTGTACTTGTAATTGCAATTGTACTTTCGGCACATTGTATTTTCGGTAAATTGTACTTTCGGCAAATTGTATTTTCGGCAAATTTTTCGGATACCCTGCGATCAAGAGACGCCGGAGCGTCTCGACGACAAATACCAGTAAAAAGTCATAAGTCCCCGCAACAAACGTATACCGGCCGAGCGCTACCAAGTAGTTACACGCCAATATTGGATACCCTCATGTTCCAACGTTTTGTTCTCGTGAATGACTAAATTAAGGTAGTTATCGTGCGAACAGTCTGACTTCACATAAGTTTCTGAGAAATAAGAGGGAATTGCAAACCCCTCTCAGTGGTCTGAAAATCTGAAACAAATCAAGCATATTGAAGGTGATGACATTATCTATTTTGCATAATAATAATTTCAGAATGTTATTAACTAATCATTGCAAAATCATTAAAAAATTAGACATTTGTCTAACCCTCAAAAAAGTTTATTCAAAATGGTAAGAAGGATACGTTTACGGTGATCGAAAATGTAATCCACCATGTTGTTTGATAGGGAATGCCGAGAAAAAAGACTTTTTTTAATCATTTTTTTCTCTGGTTCTGGGTGGTAAATTGTGCTGCAACTTCAGACGTGTATTGAAGACGCATTAAATAATGAATACACAAAAATTGAACAATATCTTAAGAAAATCGATACCGCGCGATAACTACCTTAATAGAAAAAATAATACATGTCTTATCAAATAAATCGACTACTAGCTGTTACACGAGCCCTTCAGCATCCCTATTCGTTTATGCGTTCTCGAGATATGATCCGTGTGGCTCGAAAAATCCACACTTTCACGATGTTTTCTTAAGACTGTCCCACTTTTCATGTCCTGTCCTCTGACGTCACGAGCATACGTCACGGCGACCGCTGCTGTGTTGTGTCGGTGTGCTCGTGCGTAAGTCACGTCCACCGACAAATTATTGATCCGATTCAGAGTCAGCTGTGTACATGACGTCACAGCGACCCCTTCGATAATACAATACTTGGATGGGTGACCCGAATCGACAATCCAGTACATGAATCGGTGACTACCCAATTTGACGAAATGTGTATAACACTACGCATGTGTGAAAGTGTTATACGACGCTATCGTGAACGTATAAACTTGTTCATTTAAAAAATTAAAAGAAGCCGCGAATAAAATTAAATAAGTAAATAAATAATGAATTAATTAATTTTTTTTTGAAAATTAGAATTTTTTTTTAATCTATTTATTAATAAATCAAAAATACGCATCAATCGACCGCTCCTGAGTCGCAGCCCTGGTTTCTCTTATCAGTAATTTGTGCCACTAGGCCGTTGCAGGCAAAAAAATATGGTCAATTTTTAGCAGAGTCGGGAAAAAAGTATCGTATGCCACACGGGAGGAGCGGGTTTTCCCTCGTGTGAGTGCTGCCCTCGCTGCGCTCGACCTACCAAACCTCACACTCGGTGAAAATCACGCACTTCCCTCCCTTGTAGGATAATGTACTATTAAACATGTGAGGGGATTTTTCCCTTCACACTTCGGTCGTTCTCCGTCGGCCGAACTAACTCTAAATAAACTCGAAAAATACAAAGGTTGGACGCCAGCCATCCTTTTTCACCGGGAATGACGAACCGGCCAATAACGCAAACAAAAATCTCAATACTCAAAACAACACAAAATTTCCTAATCGCGAAAAATCCGGAAACACGGCACAACTAAATACTAACGACGGAGACACGAGTGGTATACCAGGGTCGCTCATTATGCTAGGTTTGGTAGAGAGGGTCGGAGTCGTAGGAAAGAAAGAAAAGGGAATACTCAATAAAAAAATTCAAATTTTGTCCTTACGTGTTCCACTATTGAAAAAAAACTCAAATACATAAGGCAAAGGAAAAATTCAGAAAAGTACGAAATAATAGCAAATGAAAAAGATAAGACAACTCGTACATCGTGTTTTTAGTAATTCATAATTTTTGTGACATGGCGAAGGCGCATACAATTTCGCGGTTAGCGACGAGGCGAAGGCTGGACAATTCTCGACAAAAGACGGCTATGCCGCACTTACCGAGGACGATGACGACGAAAAATCACTCACTCACCGTTCGTAGCTTTCGCTACCGAGATCGGAGCGAGTTTCTCACCGCGCTCACGTAGTGAGGGGTTCGACTCGAGCTCGAAACTTTTATTTTTCGGTATCTCGCAAATTCTCGCGAAGTTTCTTCTCGGGACGAGAAAACTCAACGCGCTCATTTTCCCAACAGAAATAAAGACGATGAAAAATCGAACTCGATCGAAAGAAGGAGAATTCAAGATTTTTATCGAACGGGATCGGAAGAAAGCGTCAGAATAATTCAAAGAAAATAATGCACCGCTTAATTGTTCACCTACTTAACACATCGGACTTTCTCGACTTCCTCGGAGATCCTCTCTCGACGACGGCTCGTACCAGAAGAGTCGTAAACTCAAGAACTCTCAAAAGCTCACGCCAATCGAATTTCCGAAACTCACGTAGAGAGAGCCGGGTGCAAAATCCCACACACACACACATTCGTCATTTCAATCCCCACTCACCGGGTTACGCATCGGGCTGGTGTTAGGCCCGCTATTTCCCGCCCACCGTCCTCTCGTTCTACGAGGTTAGGAGGGATATCCCCGCGGTCACACACACAGAGGCGAGCTCGGAACCCCTACCCTAAATGGACCTGGCAATCCTTGCCGACGGGGTTGTCCAATCCCCGTCGACAAGGCCTTCCAAACGCGACATTCGCAAAACTCAAAACGCCGACCTCCGCTCGCCCGTCTATCACCTGTGCGCCGGTTTTCCAGCCGGACGCGATAATCCGCGGGAAATCTCATAGGATTGGGGTGATCGGGTGGTGGGTAGCACGAATTGTCGGCTCCTTTCCACGCCACCCTTTCAACCCCTCCTCCTCCAACTAACGAATATTTTCCCATTGCTCATTCATACTCTCACATACACTCAAAACTCAACTCATACAACTCGCGCTCATACTAGAAATTCAAACTCAACTCAAACCTCAAATCTCAAAACTCAAATCATACACTCAGTCAATCTCACTACATTTCCACAGACTTCGTATTCGCTCTCTCTACTACGCGACGGTATTGATTTCCTATATTTCCGGACTTAAGCGATCGACTTCTTTTCTCGATAATTGCTTATCTCGAGTCGATATCTCTCAGCTAAGGTCACCACGGGATCGATATTTTATGTGCCGAAATCGTTAAACTGTACTTTTGTTATTTTATAAATTCTATTAGTTAAGTCGAGATCAATTTTTTTTTTTTCGGAAACAAGTTCCTCGTCTCATCATCGTTCAACGCGGGTTTTGTTGCGTTTATCACTTATTTCGCCTGCCATTGCCTCGCCTCGTCACTAACCTGGCCGCGCGGCGCGCGTGTGACGCTCGTGGCAAAAAACGGTGTCACAAACAATAGAAATCCCCCACTGATTAGTTTAAATAATAGAAATTCACGACTAATTTACTTAAACAATGGAAATTCACTACCAATTTGATAAAAAAATCAAAATACATTTCTAATTTGTTTAAACAATGGAAAATCACTACTAATTCGATTAAAAATTCGAAATACATTTTTAATTTGTTTAAACAATACAAATGCAATCCTGATTAGTTTAAAAAATAAAAGATTATTTAAAAAAAAACAAGAAAAAGTATGGTTAAATTCCAGTTGAAAACCTTGTCGTCCTAGTGTTAGCTCTCATACACGACTCGTTAGGAGAATTGAGGAAAAAGAAACCGTCACTAATCCGAATCGTATGCGAAAAATAGGTTTTGGGAGGTGAACGATAGGAGGGGGGGAGTGTACTTTGTAATTAGAAGTGAAGGTAGTGGTCGTGATGAGTGCGGGAGGTAGTGGATACGCTACACGCGGACAAAGGGGGTACCGATACTCAAGGAATAACTAAGTTGGTACAGTTTTTAAATCAGGGGATTACAGGTTACTAAGTGAACCTATGCGTCAATTGTGACAAAAAATTATCGGCATGTATTAATGTTATATTTTACCTTACAAATGTTCATTAACTTATAACGGAAATCAGAACACGTATCAAAATTACGAACCGATCAACCGAGGTTCAGGTCCACACCAATGCACATTCGGCGTATGCCTCCGCGATACCCTAACAAACCGGGTCCGACAACTAACACTGGGACGCCAAAGTTGTGAAGTGAAATTTAAGCATACTTTTTCTTGATTATTTAAAATAATCCTACTTGGCTTTTTGTATTTAAACATTTTTTGAACAAACCACATTCATGGTACTTGGCGGCGTTTTTTTTTTTAACTTTTTTACGCAATATAGATAGACGCGAGAAAAGATAATTTCTTTTCCCTCGAATGTTTATGGATTCGAAATGGCATTCATTCGTTTTTATTACCATCTGCGCACGCGGGGGATAGACGGGAGGGCGCTTGACATCCCTTAAGGAGATTACATTTTTTATATGTTGTAAATAAAGAAATTATCCGTGACTGTAACCAATATGAATAAGATTTACCATACAGTTGCTGACGTTTCGCGAGTTTTCCGATGGAAAATTCCCGAAACAATACGAGGCGTAATTCTTCTCAGCAACAGCGCATCGCTGAGCTCATCTGGTGTGTTATTACACACCGCAGCTGCACCCATGCGATGCGCTGCAGAATTGTATCCCTCGATATACTTTTATATCCGGCACGCTCAGCGATCACAAGATCTATGCGCGCGGCGTGGACTTCGTACCTCCAAACTGTAGAATCGCATACGCTGATTCTGCGAGACTGTCCCCTCTTTCGTCCTTTCAACGATTACGAAGATCCTCGCAAGATCGAGAAGAAGTCAGTCTCTAGACAGCAGCGATCAGAGATAGATCTGTCTAGAGATCTCCGCGAACTCGTGTCACATAAGTCTGTAAATCTTCATCAGTTAACATCCGGTACTGCTACAAAGTTAGTAGCAACAGTATCGGGAACGTGGTTTCGTAGTGTGTTCCGCCGTGTTGTAAATCGAGTCGTGTTAGTTACAAGGACTCGAAATGCATTCACGCCGGTCGAGTAATTCTCCGTTTATTAATCCCAATGCTCCTACAAAGATAGCAATAGTGCCGGGCAAGTGGCTTCGCGAGTCCGTTCCGTAGTGTAAATCCAGTTCGAGTAGTTACAAGTAAAACTTGTGACGAGGCGTTACTACCGTCGTCGCAACGTGCGAGTTCGGCTATAGTGTATGCCGCTGGATCGTCCCTCCCGTCGAGCGCCGATAGACACTTGTAAAGCATAGAGCGCGTCGCTGCTGTTTACTCGAATTGATTACAGAAAAATTCGGCAACCATGCAAGGAGAGACAGCGTGAGAAGCGTTAGACGAAGGATCGACGCGAAGCGACGCTCGATAACCGAGAGAGCTGCCCCCTCTCCTGACCGGCACGCGACACATCGAGGGTCGATGAGCGAATTTGCGAAGAGAACAGAAGAGACGATCTTCGGCAATCGTAGCGAATAGTTAGAGTCAGAGTCCGAGCGTAGACACAGAGATTTCGAGAGAACAATAGAGACGATCTTCGACAATCGTAGAGTAGAGTTAGAGTCCGAGCGTAGACAAGGAGTTCCGTAAGAGAAATAGAGAGTAGAGACCGCGTGAACGTCGGGAATACTCGATAGTCTTTGTATCGGAGTTCTGAATCAATAGTAGAAATAAATCGGGTTGTGAATATTGGTGGCCGTGCCGTATTCACGCGGAAAGGATTAAGCGCTGAGTGTGGCGAAGTCGTGGAGGCATTGGAGGTCAATCGAAGATAGCGAGAGCCGAGCTCGCTCGGGATTAGGATAGACGCGAGGTCCAGCGACGAAGTATTGTAAAAGATAGGCAGAGCCGAATTGATTCTGTTGTATAATATTTCCGTGGATGAGAAGTGTCTCTCCTGGGGTAGTAAAAATCGTGCTATCGTTTCCTCGTGCCGTGCCGGCTTCTCCGGCGTATAATTCGAGTACCGCAAAGATATCACGATTATTGTTTTCCGGGAGAGAAAACCATTAGACTCTGTATTTCATTTCTTTTCTTTTATTTTATTGTATGATTAATTGATAAATATATTGGGTGATTTTCGTTATTTTATAAATCGTGTGTGCACGTAATTTCTTCGCTCGCATATTCGACAATATTGAATAGCTCTTCGAACTGCACCCCGTCACGTGGGACAGTGGAAGGAATCAACGAAGGAAAAAGGTAACTCTCCTTGGTAGTTGGGAGTAGGAACAACTACCTGGCACTCAACGGTAAAGAGAGAGACGAATTAATAACCCAAGGGCGTCATCATTATTGGGCGGCGGTGGTTTTATCTCACCCGAAGGGGTAAAACGGCCCGCCACAAACTATAAAACCATAAAGACTCTGTACAGACACTAACGTAGTGTATAGTGTAGCAAGCCGATATTGTAGTGTGTAGTTTAAGAACCCCCGCCGGAAGAACCGAAATATCAGGCTGTAAGTACGATATGTGTGTATGGATGAATGAGTGTAACTCTGCATTACAATCGCTCTTGTATTCAAACCTATTAACTTCTTATAACCTCCAACTGTTCATCAACCAGATATTCTTATTAAATATATATTTTCATATTCTTGTTTAGTCAAAATTCCTCGTAATACTCTGATTTCGAGACCCTTTTACAGGTATCGAGAAACCGGGCCCATTTAGGGACGAAACAAAGTGCCCACGTAAAAATAAACTCTGCCCTTCTCGCAGAGATTCGTATACGGCAAGCGGGAGCGAGCAAAACTCTCTCTCTCTCTAGCACGTATCAACGTATAAAATTCCAATGTTGCAGAGTTTTACGGATACGAATAGGAAATTATCGTAGTTGTGTACTAGTCGCGTTTTTGTAACTGCTTGATCTAACATAGAGTTATAAAAAACATACGTTATTATTTAGAGATTACCGCGATTACCACTTTTTACGCGTATAACTTCTGCACCTTACGGCGCTGCATAACAGTGCTTTTTCCCGCGAGCTACCAAACCTCCTCAAAAAAATATTTATTAAGGATGCTTCACACGTACCTTCCCAACCGTAAATGAAAATTCGTGAGAAATTCAAACACTTACCAAGAGTATAAAAATCTAAAAAAATCAACCGTACTGAAGACATCAAGAACTTTGATGTAACATAACAACAATGCCAAAATGTTATTAAGAATAAATAAATAAATCAATAATGAAAACAAATTGCCAGTGAAACTGTTCTTTTCTGACTTCAAATGAATCGTTTCATTTTTTATAAACCATATGAATATTTTCAGAATTTTCGTACATTTTTGAAAATCTCGTTTTTGAAATTTTTTTAACGCTCTTGTTGGGTAAATTTTAGTGCAATCGCCCCGAAACTTCGCCATTCTGCTGTAGAATGTTTATATGCGAAAACATATCCAAAATTCTGTCAGCCTGCCAAAAAAATGTCAGAAATGTTAAAAAATTGTGAAAAAATTTATTTAGTATTTAAAAAATCAACAAATTTTTTTTAAATGAGAACAAAGGCCTTTCGCTGGCTATTTCTTGAACAACTTATTTATTTACTCATTTGTTAATCATTTTTGGCATTATTATTAAGCAAAATCAATATTCATGATATTGTTACGTCCGAATCAGCATTTCCTCGGTAATTACGGTCAAGGAACAAAATTCCATTTTTACACGTTTTGTACCCTTAAGACGTTTTATCCGACTTATTCCCTTTTCGAGTCTGACCTTTCGGAGAATTACTCGGCATAGGGTACAGAGTGCGCCGCGTTGAAGATTTAAATACCCGAACCAAAAGAAATAATGTAGCACGTAGAATGAATCATCGACTCGTAATATGCATATGGTAAACGCGTAGTAACCGTATGATCGAAATGTTTACTACGGATTTCTCAGATGAGACGCTGCACGCTCGATGCGTCTCCTTCCTTGTCCTGCGTTATCCTCCCTTCCTTCAAGACTTCCAATTGGTTGTGTAAAATATTTGACGATGATGAAATTAACGATGAGATTGATGTTCACAACCGAATTTATTTAATTCGGAGTAAATTGTTTAACACTTCGCGACTATTTTAATTTAATGCAGAAATTTACTCAAAATTTAGATTAGCACGAATACACTTTTTGATTCACTCTCGATAATTTGGTTTATGGCGCGATTTACAGTTTAATCCCCGTTATAGTTTTAAAGTCTCGGAAAAGTCGTAAATGTCGTTCAAAGTTCTGACAACTCCCCAATTCGCACAGTGTTAAAATTCGTAGAAGTCAATTCACATTTTTATAAGTGCATTCAAGGTCTATTATATTTTTAAATTGTTATAGAGTTATTAAACTCTCGAACTGTTCTTTGATGAAACGTCCTTTGTATAATTTGCGATGAACGGATTATTGTTTAAATGGTTATGATAATTTCCGTTGTCGTTGTTGAACTCTCGTAGTGTCTCGTAAAAGATTAATTGTCGAATTTGAATGAAATTTCTATGATGATTACAACCAAAATTAACAACTTAAATACAAAGATCTTATTTAAATAATTCAATTATATTTTTATATTTTTGTTTAATAACGATGTGACCCAAATATTTACATCCATGCTAGATGTTACTGTAATTAACGAAGCCTAACGATGTTTTGTTTATCAGCGAAATTCTGAGATTATTCGTTTGTTATATCCCGATTAAATATTGATAGTTAAGTTAATTGTTGATTATTACGTGGTTGGTCCAAAAATGATAGTTAATAAATTATTCGAGAGGTGCTGCACTCATTAATGGTGACGGTGATTTCTCGAATCAGCTCCTTAGAAACAGTCACACAGATTCTCTGGCTGCACAGTTGTATATATCTGTGAGGTGCTCCCCATGGCGTTTAAGCGATAAGAACTTCTCTTTTGGATGTATTTAAAAGAAGGATTTGGATTGCCCAGGCAGATCAAGTTTGAGTTATATGACTGTTACTATGCCAAGGATTGAATATTCTCCATTTGATGATTTAAAGATGTTTAGGTATTGTCCAATTATCGATTTTTATACTCGAAGACCATGATGATGAAATCACGTGCAATGCGTGTGTTTCGGATTATCCTTCGCCCTCCTTCTTACTCTTTGTTCTCTCTTCTCTCTCAATAGATTACAAGTTTTGTAAAATTTGGTTATTGCTAAATTGCGTCGGCGAATAAAATGTCTAAATTCGCCAGACGTAACAATATCTTGAATTCGTTTGATGTTTTTCAGATTTTTACTGTATCACGCAGTAGTGAAATCTTGATCGTATTAAACTTTTGGTTGTGAATGTACGTATAATACATCCTTAATTCGATATGTCGCAAATACACGAATATTTGCGAGCGGCTGATGATAGAGAGAGAAGCCTGCTTTATCCTATATTATCGTTAAACATATTTAAGAGGAGGTGAAAGTCTATCGAGTGCGCGAGAGATAGCGAGATCGGCGCTAACGGCGGAGCAAGAGAGAGGCACTCGGTAACGTGTTTCACCTCCTCTTAAGGTAGCTACAGCGCGTGGTGTCCATTTCGCCTAAATTCGACGAAATGGAGAGGGAATTGCAATCACGTCTCGATAGTATAAAAATCTGAAAAAATGCATGCATATTATAGGTACTGAAAAGATTAATTTGGAATAATAATAATTGCAAAATGTTATTAACAAATTGTTGAAAAAAAAAGTTGTTCAACAAATTTATGGTAACACAACTTTTTTTTTTATGAAAGTGATTCGTTCATGTTTCTGAATACGTATGCATTTTTTCAGATTTTTATCTTTGGTTTGAATTTCGTCTTTTTCTACACATTTTTTCCATATAAAAAAAAATGAAACCAAAGATAAAAATCTGAAAAAATGCATACGTATTGCAAAAAAAAAATAAATGCAAAAAAGTTTAGTTACCATAAATTTGTTAAAGTATTTTTTTTCAACAATTTGTTAATAACATTTTGCAATTATTATTATGCCAAATTAATCTTTTCAGTACCTATAATATGCATGAATTTTAATAGATTTTTATACTGTCGAGAAGTGTCTGCAATTCCCTCTCCATTTCGTCAAATTTAGGCGAAATGTACACCACTCGCTGTAGCTACCTTAAACTTTAACCGTATGTTTCTTTCAATATCTTTAAAGATATTTTATAGAACAAGCCTCGTATTGTTAACTCCTCTTAACTCAACCGCTCCCTTATTTCACCTCGTTGCCAATCTCCTAACTGCATTTCCCTTGAGTTCGTTCGCCCCAGCCCTGGCGGGCTGCGCACGCGCGGCGTTTACAAGGGGGCTCCGGATCTGCGGACGCATATACCCATCATTACGCCTACTCGCATCAACTGACCGGGAGTAGGCACGGTAGGGGAAATGCAGAAACGGGAGGGTCCGGTCCCGTCGAGTTAAGAATACGGGAGTTGTACTGTATGTGGAAATTAGGATCTTTCTATCTTCACTGTAATTAGAACATCAGTTCACACTGCCCCATCTAAATTTTGTTCGGACGGTCCAATTCTACGTCGAAAGTTAATACTGTGCTTCAAAGGGTAATGTAATACGTTCTGTATATAGTTGAAATATCTTAAATCGCTTGCCCGGACAACTTTGCCCTCCCCCCACCCCCCTCCTCTGTACACGGAAAGCATTTATTTTATCAAAAATCTTTTGATAAAAAAGATCCGATATCCGAGATCCGTCTTTTAATCTCGATCGGTAACGAAAATTTGGCTACAATGACTCACATCAATCACATTCCATTTCGTGGACTCGTTGACCTTTTTATCACCCAGATAAAATCGTCGGATACTTTCGGTAACATTGACTATGGACTCTTCAGGACAAGTTTCATCGTATGCTAAAGCGCGGGGCGCAAGATTGATAAAATTTTCGTCCAGTGTCTTGTCGAAATGGAAACTCTTGAATCCATACAAAGCTGAATCAATAAAATTTCTTAAGGTAGTACTAGCACAATGTCTGAAGCCACCTAAGTTTGAGAGAGGAATAAGAGAGCATTACAAACACTTCTCCATTACATAAAATTCTGAACAAAATTAAGCTTTTGGAAGATGCTTAAAAGATTGTTTGTGCACAATAAAAATTCCAAAATATTATTAACAAAGTACTAAAATAAAAAATTGTCCAACAAATTGCCCGGCAACCTAATTTTTTTTTGTTACAAAAACGATCTATCAATTTTTCTGAATACGTATGAATTTTTTCAGAATTTTATCTAGTGTTTGAAAATTGTGATTTTAAACAAATTTTAACATAAAGAAACCGCAATTTTCAAACACTACATAAAATTCTGAAAAAATTCATACGTATTCAGAAAAATTGATAGATCGTTTTTGTAACAAAAAAAAATTACGTTGCCGGGTAATTTGTTAAACAATTAATTTTTTCATTAATTTGTTAATAACTGGTTGGAATAATTATTATTATGCACAAACAATCTTTTCAGCATCTTTAATATCCTTGATTTTTTTTCAGATTTTTATCCGTTTGGGAAGTGTTTGTTATTCTCTCTTATTCCTCTCTCAAACTTACGCGGCGTCAGACATAATGAAAGGACTACCTTAACATGTAACATTTGTGAAAGCAGCAACAGTCAATAGAGACAGTCGTTTACGAACCAGAAACGATGAGAGAACCTTCCTGTGCATTGGTGCCTGTCAGCCATGGCACATGAGCTATTTTTCCGGAGTTTAAAGTTTTGGTAGGTTCTTCTTTTATGAATGCGCCCGGATGATCCGGTTCGATGACAGGTCTGAATGAAAACACGGGACATTGGTCGAAGATCTGTTTATCGTATAATAAAAAAAAGTATTTAACGTCAGTCTCTTTCGGCTGATGAGAATCACTGAAAGTCACAACTATAAAAGCACAGAAAAAAATCTGTAGTCGGGAGAATGCCAATATAGTTGAGACAACAATAACTGTTGTTGTCATAACCTATATTGTTGTTAACCCAACTACAGATTTTTCATCGTGACGGCGCGGTGGAGCCGATTGTAAAATTCGTTAATTATCGATGCTACTGTACCCCAGGTAGACAAACAACGTTGACAATGTCAAAGGCATTTTTTGTCATTAAACATTTAACGAGTCCTGAAGAATCGTCCGTCGTACAATTAAAATTGGTAGCCATCTTTTTACTTTTATTTTTTGCGTTTCCCGGCCTGTTCACCGCCTAGGAAGTCAGCACACTTCCACTTTGCGATATTACTCGATGGAAAAGACCTGTTGACACACCAGCTCCTTATCGTCTGAAGTGCTAATTTGTAGTGTATATTTCTAAACTCGGTATGGACAAAAAAAATGTTTTATAAAATACAAATAATACGACGATAAAAAAGATTTTCTATAATTAAAAAATGAACTTTAACTATTTGTTTATTTTTTAGTTTACCAAATGATCGTGTAGGCCGTAGAAAACACACATTTCATTTGATTGACAATCATGCAGTTCGATTAAACAAACCGTGTATGCCAGGGCACGGTGCGAGTATGCATGTGATGCTGACGATTATAAAAAGAATTGATAATATTTCACCTGTGGGTGATCATGTGGTAGTGGGTACTGCCGGCGCCGACACTTTCACCGAATATCGTAATGTTATTGGGATCGCCATTAAACGCGACGATGTTTTCGTTGACCCATTTAATTGCGTAGGTCTGATCTTTCAATCTTTCATTTCCCGGGCACACAAGATCCTCGGTGCTGAAAAATCCCAGTACACCGAGTCGGCAACAAAAAATCACGTCACTATCGTATTTCTTTTGTTGCCGATTTGAAATATATATTTTTCAATCAATCAACAATTTTATCATATTCCATTCGTATCTATTTAAACCCTATATACCGGTAGTTCACGGTTACAAGAACTACGTCATGATCCAATATGAATTTCGGTCCATACATCTTCGAGATTCCATAACCCGAGAACCATCCACCACCGTTAATCCAAATCATTACAGGATAATGCCTTTTCGATCCATCGGTCTCATTCGATGGTAATTTTGACGTATATATATTGAGATACAGATAATCTTCAACGCCGACGACTTTGAACTTATCGACCGCAAAAATATCTCGTTGGAGACATATATTACTGTCTTCTTTTGCCAAACGTACTCCGGTCCACAAACGGGAAGGTTGCGGTGGCTGTACACGTTGACAAAAAATTAAGAGAAAAAAATCTTTAATTTTAAATCTACGATATATTTCCTACGTAATTGGGATACGAATAGTATTTTTGCAACTCGGGCATGAAAACGGCGCTTTTCGGGTCAGCTTTGCGGGACGAAAGTAGCTCATTTCGTAACAGCGTCGAAATGTCAGTATGCGCATGCGCGTCACATTACTTTTCTGCCCTAGGGCAGAAAAGTCCACTTTTTTGCCCGCCGCTTTAACCTCACTTTTTTTTCGTCCCGCAAACACTGCCCCTCAAAGCGCCTATATTCCTGCCCTCGCTGCAAAAAATATAGTGTGCAATATGGGCCGAGTTGGCGATCGCGACTCGTGTGATTGCAGCCCTCGCTTCGCTCGGGCAGCAAACATCACCTCCGTCGCAAACGTCAACTTTCGGCCCTTGTTGCACAATGTACTATTTCATCGTATTTTCAAAAACAAATGAAAAAAAATGAAATGTGCATTGCAAACTTCGATAACGTTTCATCAATATATACCTCGAATCTAAATTTACGGGTAGGAGGTTGAGCGTAAGGGATACCTCTGAATGACACAAATTGCCTGCCTTTTCTTCTCGCCATAAAGGAACCCTCCAGAGTACCATTTCTTATTCGAATGATCGGCGATTTGTGACCAAGAATGAGACTAATACCACACAGACACCCCATTGTTATTGATTTGTCGCCGATTTATTAGATTTTTGAACGCAATAATAAAAGTTTAACGATATATTGACGATCGAATTGTCTCGATTTATTTGAAACACTCGAATCGGCATATTCTCGCGATTGCAATAACACGAGTATCATAATCTGTCGGAAAGATGATCGAAGCGGGCGGTTTTATAATCACGGTTTTCGCTCAATTGAACACTTTATTCGATTGTGAAAGTGAGAAGATTCTACCAGATTGTTCATCGAGAGAGGAATTCGTCTCATTGATAGGTGATAAGACGTCATACTAGTTATTAGTGAAATTCATAAGTAAATAGTCTGACAAAGCAATGTTTTTATAAAGTAATCAGGCGAAGATCTACCGGTATTTCAACGTTATTAACAGTGGGCTTATCTTATCATTTGAGAAGTATATTTTTAACTCGAAGGCATAACGGGTAATAATATAGTATATCGACACATCCGTTAACACCGCATTACAAGTAACGACGATGAAAATTCGTACGATATATATTCACATATAATAATATCGCCATTCAACAGTACCGCCCGCTTTCGGTTACGGAATAATATCATCCGACGATAATATCAATGGCTATTGATAATTCAGATATCCAATCGACTTACAGCTAATGAAATGGATCGCGCAGGTGTCTCTCCTGCCTATCCCTCGATTCTTTTTTTTATATATCGATAAAGTTTAATCGCTGCTACTGGTTCTATTTTTTAAAGAAAAAAGCTTGTTTTTTTATATTGTTAATTATTGTGCGAATTGTTTAAAATAGTTTACAATTCACGATTGACCGTAGGTGTTGAATAGCATTCTACAAATAAGGATCAAAGTTTTTATTACCGACCGTAATATTGTACCTCAGGTCAATGCGAAGTATAGTATGTTGTGTGACAAGGGCCGGAAGTTGATGATTGCAACGAGTGTGAGGCAAACACATGAGATGCAATCACCAATTCGGCCCGTGTCACACATCATAGTTGTTACATCAAGTGCATGGAAACTTGTACTTCCCATGGCGGTTTTGCGAGGTGAAAGCGGTCAATCTCATAGGGTGTTGAAAAGTTTGGTTTGGTTAGGTTAGGTTAGGTTAGGTTAGGTTTGGTTTGGTTTGGTTTGGTTTGGTTTGGTTTGGTTTGGTTTGGTTTGGTTTGGTTTGGTTTGGTTGGTTTGGTTTGGTTTTGGTTTGGTTTGGTTTTGGTTTGGTTTTGGTTTGGTTTGGTTTGGTTTGGTTTGGTTTGGTTCGGTTATAGGCAGTGCGCAATCGATCACTTTCGTCCCGCTGGCGTTTGGAAAGCGCAATTCCCTAGGGACGATAGTTATGCGTTTGGATACTGCGCATGCGCAAACCTAAATTTCCACCGCGGCATGAAATTGTTCACATTCGCCCCGCAAAACTGTCACGGAAAGCATCACTTTTTGCGGACGTGATGTAAGAAAAATCTTTTGTCCCTCGTGCATAGAAAGCGGCGCATTCCATGACAGTTTTGCGGGACGAAAGGGTCTGCTTTCATAACAGTAGTGAAAAAATAGGTTCGCGCATGCGTAGTACCCAAACGCATCACTATCGTCCCCTGGGGGGCAACAGTGGTCGACTGGCTAGCACGCTAGACTGGAGTCCCTGTTGTCACGGGTTCGATTCCCGTTGCAAGCCCCTGGGTGTTTGTCTGTATGGTGGTTCGGATTCCACCTTAAAAAGTAGGTCTAGTATTCTGCAATCGCAAAAAAGTTAGTACGTGGCCGTATGGTTAAAAGTCTTTCATGACGTCAACCGGAGCCAGCCCCAAAGCAATAAACAACAACTATCGTCCCCTGCACTCGTGACAATAAGTATAGTGGACTACTCGGGCCGAATTGGCGATTGCAACTCGTGTGATTGCAGCCTTCGCTCGTTCTGGCTACAAACCTCGTACTCATGGCAATCGCCAACTTTTGGCCCTTGTTGCACAATATACTATTCTTCCCATCCCGAAACCAGTCGGTAATAAATACTCTAATTGCGATTTTTAAAAAACGTCGGCCAAATATAATTAAAAGCATATCTGTACAAGATATTAATATCAATTTAGCATCCTGTTCGAACTCATTTAAAAAAAGTTAATTGCAGACTCTAATATTGACCGCGGTATTACATATTGCCTATAATATCCGTTGTATATACATCCAAAAATATTATTGAGGACAAATAAACGTAATATGCATTCATGGAACTTTTCTCCTAGAACGGCTTTGATATTATAAAATTACCACTTTGTACACTACAGTGCAGGAGCATGTTAGTATACTAAGACAAGTCCAAGGTCTCTTAACGCTTTTACTCTCCCGCCTAAACTGCACTGTGTGTATGTCTCATAAGCGCAGTGCCGTACGATGTTGACTTCTCAGCACGGACCTTATGGGCAATAATTCCAAGGCCAATTCATAGGATCGACCAAAGTGAAAGTGAATTTGCGAATCAACGAGAAACTCCAGACGTCGCTACGAACTACGATACACGTCGGACGGTGCAGTAGCGCGTATTAATGGATATATCGAAACGGATAATCATTGACTTCTTATAAAGGTTCACAAATCGAATTATGTTTCAGCTTCGCATAGGTACTAAAGGATTGAACTTTGGTGAATTTATTGACTACAGGTAAAGCGGGTAATAGATACGATGGTAAAACACACGTATGATCGCATACCTGCAACCATTTCCAATATTCTATAATTCATGAGGAAGAAATGATTGCAGGAAAAATAAAAGTAAAAAAAAAATTAAGTAAAAAAAAAATCAGGTAAAAAAAAATTATTCAATCGATTTATGCTGAAAATACAAATACCACATGAGATAGGAAACAGGTGCGTACAAAGTGGTTCATTATTCAAATCCTTTCTCTGTGTACTGACAATCGTTGGATTCGTCCAGATTTTATTATATATTTGTATCATTCATTGTTGTGCTTATATCATTCTTCTTTTGATCGTGTGTTTCGAAGAGCGCATTATTTGCGCTTCGAGTGATGGCAATGAGAGTCCCTAGTGAGGTGGATATTATCCCGATAGGGTAGACTCGCCCAGAATCTGACTCTTTCTGGGAACATATTTTCCTGCATGCGTAGATCCGAGGAGTTTCCTATTTGAATATATTGAAGACTCGGGGTTTTCACCGCTGTCCACCTGACAGGCAATAGCGCTGTTTTTTGCGGCGTTGGATTTCTAAAGTGCGTCAAGAAAGACATGAATCTTATTAAAGCGTCATTCAAAATTATATCGCACCCCTGGAACTACCATAGTTGTCATAACTTGTAAGCCAATCCCATGGGAGATATTACACAGTTGATCCGAGGGTGCGATATGACTTATCTGATAATTGAATGTTATTTGTCGAACGTACCCTGTTTTGGCAAAGTTGAACCAAAGCTGCGTCATCAAGTCTATAACCTTGTTGTCCTCTACGCTCCGTGTTGAGTTCGGGAATACAAGCCGATACACAGGAAACAGGTACTGAAGCTCGTCGGCGTGAGATACACCATAATTATTTACGGGATCTCCGAATATTTCAGTGAATGAATTAGTTCCTCTATAAGCGAAATGGTAGTAGTAAACCGGAGCCGTAAGCTTCCGGAGATGTGCCTTGACGGCCATTCGACTGCCAATGAAGAACCACGCGTCTGTAACCATCTGCGAACGAACGAATATATAATGAAGTTACGACGAAAAACAAAGAATTATCGAAATCAATAAATCTTGAGCGTTACAAATCAATCAATCTTACGTCCATCAGACGCCATTTCATAGACGCGTCGATCTTATTGTCACCGAAATAAAATTTACGAATTCTGGTGGTCACGTTATTTAGTAATTCCGGGGGGCAAGTGAGATCGTATCCCAGCAACTTTGGTACGAGAGTTAAGAAATTTTCGTCCAATACTTTATCTAAATGTAGGTCTGCCGGGCCGAATATGGCTGAAATAAACGAAAGGTTTTTTTCGTTACTTGCGCAAAGTACTTGGGTTAATCTTAAAAACGGTAATGTAGACTTACCGGCAGCCACGGGAGCACCTTCCTGCGCATTGATTCCAGTCAACCACGGTATGTTAGCGACGTTACCTGACTTTACAGACTGGGTGGGTTCTTCAGTGATGTACGCGCCTGGATGTTTAGGTTCGATGACAGGTCTGAATGGTCGGACAGGGCAAGTGTCAAACACCTATTTACGATGTATTTCGCAAAAGAGAAAAACAATCATACGTTATCCAGTCTGCCATAAGCTCGACGATGATTGCAGTGAAACTTTGCACAACTATAAAATTTCATTGAAAACGTTCGCGGCATATAATTGAAATTGGCGAAGCGAAGTGGCAATACGGATACAGAGCAGAATAGAGAGATTATAAGTTCTTCGAAGTTTTTACTGTACCTGGATTCCGCAAGACGTGCCAATGACGTCGTTGGCATTTTTCGTCTTCAAGCAGCGTACAAGCTCCGCCGATGTACTGATAGTACAATTGAGAAGTTTTGCAACCGCGTTCGCTTGCTCTTTAACGTATCCCGGCCTTGTCAAAGCCCACGGACCGGTTACATCTCCACTCTCGGTTATTGCCCGATGGAAAAGACCTGTTTACACAACCACACGTTTTTATTTAAAGACTATCATAATTGAAAGTAATTTTCTGCGTTTATACCAGGGAATTGAAACCCAAAGATTAAGATATTGTTGACAGTTGCGTTTCAATAAAAAAAATGTCCACATCGAAATTTAAATAGAACTGATGGCACGATAATTGACACGGACGAGATCTGACGTCTTGATACTATGTTCTAAATTACTCCCAGCTATTAAAACTTTATTACTATATGATAACTGTACCTCTAACGCCACGGTTTATCATATGGTAATATACAGTGCCAGCGCCAGAACTTTCGCCGAAAGCCGTAACGCTGTTCGGATCACCGTTGAAGGCAGCAATATTTTCGTGGACCCATCTGATAGATTGACCCTGATCTTTTAATCCTTGATTTCCCGGGCACACGAGGTCATCCGTGCTCAGGAATCCCAGAGCTCCAAGTCTACAACAATATTGACACGGAGTGCTTTCACGCTTTTTTTTACGCATCCAATTGTTACTTGGCTATACCTGTAATTCACGGTTACAAGGACTACGTCATGATCCAAAAAGTATTGCGGTCCGTAGTAGCCAGAGTGTGCGGAACCTTCAACGAAACTACCGCCGTGAAACCAAATCATTACGGGAAATTGACGATTTTTTTCATTCGCTGCTAGTTTAGGCCTATAAACATTGAGGTACAAGCAATCCTCATCGCCGATGAATCCGGCGCCACTTCGCTGGATGCAAAAATTGGAGTCTTCCCTTGCCGAACGCACTCCTTGCCATGAACCGAATGGCTGCGGTGGCTATACGAAAGGACATAATAATTAAGGAAATCTTGCCTTCACAATATTCGTGATAACACTCATAGCAATATTATAAAAGACGCGGTCGCGTCTCGATCCTCTGATCGTATCGTATCGTGATCGTATGTGACAAAAAAATAACATGACATACTGTTATATCGACGGCTGCCGGATAACAAAGAGGGGCCGTGCGTGAGACAGCGCCTGCGCGTAAAAGCGCGTGTCATTCTGTTTTGCGTATTTCGAGTTATTCTCGGTGTTTGGTTGGCTCTTGAAAAGGGCCGGTGTTTGGCAGGAGGGACTGCAAGGTTTTCGGAACACACAGATGTTATCTTAGTGTTTCTGTTTTATTAAAATTAAAATAACGATAGGAAAGGATAGGGAGAGAAGGAGAAAGAGCGTGGGTGATAGAAGGTGTGAAAGATTTAGTTTGCAGTAATGAAGGATTTGCTTCACAGCAAATTTGAGGAAGAGTAAGACTTTGCAGTCTTTTTTTGGGGAAAGACTTTGCAGTCTTCTTTTGGGGAAAGACTTTGCAGTCTTTTTTGGGGGAAAGACTTTGCAGTCTTTTTTTGGGGAAAGACTTTGCAGTCTTTTTAATAGAGAGATATGCTTTGCAGCATATTCGTGGTCGCAGCTTCCGCAGCTGGAGTAGTTGCTTGGACTTTGCAGCTCGAGAGACTGATCTCCTCCTGCGAGAAGCACGTCCTTATATACCCGGCTCGGCGCATTCGAGAACGTTCGAGCATGTGCCGAACTGGTGGTGAGGACGTACTACGCATCGCGTCGCTTTGCGACATTTCGTGAAGTTCGCGAACGTTTGGGTTACTGCGCGCTCCGTCGGTAACTTATCCTCGCGTCGTCGATTCGCGAGTCGCGAGGAAAAGGGTTTGTTTTCTTTTTCGTTTACGCGAGTGCAAAGTTAATTCGAGTGCGCAGTTTAATTATTCGAGTGCGCGAGTGAATAATTCAAGTGCGCGAATTATTTGCAAATTTCGTGTGTGGGAGTTACGGCGTGTCATACGATTGACACGTCGTATTAATTGAAGTATAACGCGACTGACGTTTGAGGTTACGTTTCGCAACGTCGCGATTTCCCGGAGGATTTCGGGGGTTTCGCGTTGCGCCGAGGGGTATCCGCGATTTCGGTAAGTAGTTTATGTTTTATTGCATGTGAATTAATGTGTTATTATGTTTTTTTCAGATGCCAGAAGGCCCTGCGAGTCGATCGGAAGCGTTGACTTCGACGGACACAGGAGAATCAACAGGTCAATTTTAGTATGTAATTTATGCCAAAAATATATAAAACGTTGTTACTAATTCGCTTGTTTGTTTTGTTTTGTTTCAGATTCCAGAGGACACTCGACGAGGGACACCGATTGCCACAACGAGGGACATCGACTGCAACGATGAGCAAGGGACGAGTCGATGAGGGACTTCAATGGGACAAATCGACAGAGAGCGATGACAGGTAGGTTTTACTCCGGTTGTTATTTTGAGTGCAAACGAGTTACTAATATGTCTTTCTTTTTTTTCAGGTATCGGCAGCCCAGCGGTGGAGTCGACGACGAGGGACGACGCAGTGACGGCGCGACGCTGAAGCGCAGTGAGTAGGATGAAAGTAGGAAAAAAGTAATGGTAGATGGTTAGGACTTAATTTGAGCTTAAATTAATATTTACAGTTTTTTTTTAATCTGTTTTTTGTTTGTTTCAGATTCGCAAGAGGATTTAGTTTAGGGAAAACTGTGCGCCGTAAGGGCGCGTACAACAATACTTGCGCTAATATACCGGAAGTTAAACTTTCGGCCGACACATTTTCAAATATTTGTTGAGTTCGATCGACGGACTCCGAAAAGTAAACGTCAAATCGAATTTTTGACGACGCTTTTGTAATTATAATTTCGAGTCATGCTTCGGAACTACAGTGTTGAGTCAAAGTGCAATGTTTTTATGTGTAATTATTAATTATTTATTTTATAGTTCACCGTGCGTTTATCGTCGCAATCAGCAAGCGAAACGAAATGCGAGGATCAAGTTACAGGAGAGGGTTCACTGTGCATGCGTTACCGTCGCAAAAAGCCAATACGAAAGGAGTGATAATGAAAAGTTATTCATTTTTTATTCCCACGTTGCATTGTCTTTTTTTCACTTCCATACGATATGTGTGAGGCGAGAAAGTTTGTTATATTTAGATGGTGCGATTCCTCTGGTTAATTGAAAAAGATCGAAGGTGAAAAACATTTTGAAAACATGTTTTGTTTTGTGTTGTTGTTGTTTGATGTTTTGAAATGTTTTGAATGTGGGCAAAATGTTTTTGTTTGTTGTTTTTCGTTGTGCTAATATTTTGTCGATACGACCGCATTTATTTTCAATAATTCAATTTTTGCTTTTTTTTTTATCTTGTGTCTAAATTCGCATATTTGCTGCAACGATTTAAATCGTATAGAACATGATTTAAAATACTCATTAATACGTCTCTATTGAAGTCAGGATTCAAGCGAGTTTTCGAAAATATTCAGCAGACCATAATATTGGCATGTGGCAAATAAGTAAATGTTCACTATAACGAACGAATGCTTTATAGTTAACCGTCACATGCACCAGATGTCACAACCAGTCTTAGTGTGGGGAAAAAAGGAAGGATAGTCATATGTGATAGTTGCTGAAACGAAATTTTGAGAGGGTTGCTTCACCAATCATATAATACAGGTGGACAGTGGCGCGAAGTGGGAAAAGCGATAGAAGTTAGCAAATTGTTTGAATGCGCGTTAAATACGGGGAAAAATCGCGAAACCATATTTTTTCTTTATCTGCTGATACTATTAATATTACGAACAAAAGCTGATCAGAATCTTGAGCATCTGTTCGTTCCACATGAGAGTTGAGTTTGTTTTAGATAAGACGGTATCTTTCGCGCATTTGAGGTGACCCTATCGGTGCTTTACATAGGCTTCGTACGGTTTCTGTTTTTACGGCACAAGACGCTCTTATCAAAAGGAAGTCTTGAAATACAACTCCGAATACGGCTCGGGGTATTAAAAATTATCGGAGCTAAACAGTGAAATAGATAATCTTTTTGCAGCGAAACAACGAATGCGCATTCTTCATTTCTATAATGTTAATTGCTTATCTTTTTTTTAACTTTCGTTAAGAAAACATTCCGGAAAGGCACCGATTGCCAGCAATCACTTTAAACACTGTACGTATACAGGTATAGTTTACAAGTAGAAAACTCACCTCGAATCTGAGATCACCAACAGGTGGTTGAGCATAAGGAATCCCTCTGAATGACGCGAACTCTCTGCCTTTTCTGCTCGTCAGAATGCTACCTTCCAGAGTACCATTTCTAATGGTAACCAACAATGAGTCTTGTCCAAAAATAACATTGATCCTACATAGGCAGCACATCAATACAAATATGGGTACACCATGCCCCATCGTTGTGTGACGCATAATTGCTCGTTGATACGGCAGATCCCGAAGTCCCTACAGATAATACAATGATACATTAAAAATCGCCAATCTTCACGATGGGTCAGACACTTTCTTAGGCGAATTAAACATTCGAACTCAAGGCGATATCCTGACTGATTCATTGCAAGCGATTTTTTTTGGCAAAGAAGGTTAATCGGTACCCAAATAAATGTCAAAAATCAACTACGTATTATATATATAAACTCTGCAGCATAATATTATTATTTCAGAATATGGATTGGCAACAGTTGGAAAATATACTTGAATATAATTAATAACAGTGTGAAGATGTCGAACGGGTTTGATAACGTTTAATTTAGTCGTTCAAAAGACGTGGTACTGTACTACTTAGGTACCGTAGATATTTTATTGGGCCTCATCGGGTTAAACGAACATAATATTTTACCATGAATAAATCTTCTTCTCGGCAAACTTACCCTCAGTCGTCTACAACTTAAACTCTGTTTAAAAAATCGTTTAACTGCTGCCGGTTTGTTTAGTCGCACGAACCTGCAAGCTTCGCGCCAACTAGCTACTCACATCGTACCGACCGCTGTTTTATATGAATATAAAGCGTGATCTCGTTACCTTTGACCACGTCACCTCGAACTACATGACTCACGACAGATTTATTTTCCCGATTCCGAAGTTTCGTGTACATTAATGCTTCATATTTCATTACCTCTTTCTAACACACACTCGCAGGATAATCGCTTTCAATAGTTAAAGAGTCCGCAGAATTCATAATAAGTTGATGTTGAAAACCGCAACAAATCAGGTTTGTACCCATTATATTCGCTAAAACCGAGAGAAAATTAGGAACGCGAACTTACTTTATCAAGGGTTGCAGCCGATAAGGGTGTTATTATGGCTTTCTCCTTCTTCTTGTTTATTATATTGTCCAATGAACTCGGCGTAGTGAATTACACTAGGGTCTTCCTACAGCTGACAATGCAACTGTCGTTCAGCATTGAGGTCTGACAAGAGTCTTTGTAGAACGCTCGACGAACGCCTTATGTGAGCCGAGGCTCTATAGAGTGCTTTCTTATAGCCCACACTCCCGATGTGACTCTGCGGACCGGTCATGGCTGCGGTTTCTCCGAATTGCTGCAGGAAAGTGGTACAGATAAGCTAACACAGACCAATAAGCAAGTAATTTAAAGCGTAAACACGTTGCGAATATAACAAAGTTATCCGAATCCGATGACTCACATCGTTAGACTTTCCTTATTATCTTCGGAGAACCTATTTGAAACATCGGGACATACATATGATGCGCTAAGTGTAATAGAGAGATGCTACGGAATATCAGGCGCGACCTCGGCATCTATTCGCTACACTGCACTAGTGTGCTATATGCAGTGTAGCATTCAACTCGGAATGTTTCCGCACTTCTTGTTTCCTTTTTATGTGACGTTCATGAATTCTCGATATTTAAACGTGACAAAAAAATGAAAAAGATTAATATTTATACTGAATTGCACTCGTATGCGTATCGAGAATATGGAAAAGAGAGTGAATATTGAGTAACTGTTTGTGTGTGTAATAAATATGCATAAGATAAGCTTGTGAGAAACATTTATACACCTGACGGCATTATGAAACAAATACTTTGACTCTGGTGACAAACCCCCCGGAAAAAGATTTAAAAAATCTATTTTTGCAACACGGGCATGAAAACGGCGCTTTTCGGGTCAGTTTTGCGGGACGAAAGTAGCTCATTTCGTAACAGCGTCGAAATGTCAGTATGGGCATGCGCGTCACATTACTTTTCTGCCCTAGGGCAGAAAAATCCACTTTTTTGCCGCTTTAACCTCACTTTTCTTTCGTCCCGCAAACACTGCCCCTCAAAGCGCCTATATTCCTGCCCTCGCTGCAAAAAATATAGTGTGCAACATGGGCCGAGTTGGCGATCGCGACTCGTGTGATTGCAGCCATCGCATCGCTCGGGCAGCAAACATCACCCGCGTCGCAAACGTCAACTTTCGGCCCTTGCTGCACAATGTACTAATTCATTAATTTTCCATTCACTTCCTAAGTGTATATCATGATTGCTATTGAAATTCTATTTCGGATTATAGAAAATTCCCGTTAATGTCATTACTTTTTTCAATTCGTCTTTTCATCGAAAGACAAACCTTATCTTTTGATTGTACATTTTATATACGATGGTACATAATATTATTTCTAATAAAAAAATTGGAAACAAATAATATACTAAGTACCAAAAATAATTCCGGTTAAAGAATTATTTTGAAATGTATATAAAACAATATGAACCAAGTGTAATCGAGCCTTTTATATATATCGAAAGCTATTTTTTTCTTTCTCAATTCATACTGCTCTAAACATGGGGATACCAGTGTTATAAGATGGTAGACGTTATGGTAAACCGTATACAAGAGCTAGCAGTGGGATACTTATATCTTATAGAATGTTGCAAAATGGATATTATTATTATAACTATTATTATTATTATTAAATAATACTACATGATAAGACTAGGTTTTTAAACGGCGAAGTGGCCGTACTATGAGCCGGCGCCGGGTCGTCGCCATATTATTGAAGTAATTTGCATTAAACAAAAAAAAATCTATTTTTTTTGTCAATAGAACATTTTTATTTTTAAAGAATTTTGTAAAGTACTCGGTGTACCATTCGCTTTTATTAGAAAAATATTTTTTCGAAAAATTCACTCAAAATTCTACATTGTATAATGTAAAAAATAAAAAAATATTTTTTTGCAAAAAATGTAAAAAAGCATCGCCAAGTAGTTTAAAAATAGTTTTCAAATAATTTATTGAAAATAAAAATCTTGAAAAAAAATTAAAAATCATATAAGCCAATTGAAAATAAAAAAAAGCTTTGCTCATCCTTTCTTTCGATGCAACTACATACATTTATTTGTATTCTAAGGACTCGCCAAGTTTTTTTAATTTTCACTTAATTCATATGATTTTTCGACGCGCGCGGACTTTTTCTTTAAACTACTTGGCGTTGAGACGCTACCGCGTCTGTTGATCTCTTGATAATAATAACTTTTTACTTTGGACCCTCATTTTCGTTTCTCTGACTTCCGGCGACAATAAATGCATAGTGAAATATAAAAAAAAATACTTGTCCTCTTCAGTTCCTTCTTGCTCTTGATCCTGCTGTCGTCTTTCGAGCTTAGATACACTTGTAAAAAAACGGATCAACTATTTGCGAGCAAGAATGACACTTGATCACGCGTAAGGCGCAAACGGCAGCCAACAGCTGAGACTATGCGTATTCTATGGATTGGCCCAGAATTGTATTGTATTGTCGTCGAAAATCTGATTTGGCGCTTACGTTTCGAGACGTTTCCGCCTAAATTTACTTTTCGGCACATTACTGTAGTAAGTGCACTTAGTACCGTCACACCACGTAAAAAAAATATCACATTCTGAGCTTCGAAACGCTGCCGCGTCTTTTGATGCATCATGGTAAAACACGCATATGATCGCTCTCTATAGTCATTTCCCATAAGCATAAAAATTACTGCAGTAAAAACGAAGATAATTTAGTTAAGGAAAACATAAGATCCGAATGGGATGTCTCAAAAATGTTTGATTATTAAAGTCTTCAGTCTGCATGCTGACAATAATTGGATTCGTTTAGATTCTAATTTCTATTTTTGTCATTCATTAGCATTTTTATATTATTCTTCTTTGGAATACGAATTTGGAATGGCGCATTATTTGGTCTTCTTGTAGTTGTAATCGCTATCGCTGGTAAGGTGGATATTATCACGATATGGTAGACTGTCCCAGAAGTGGATTCGTTCCGGGAACAAGTTTTCCTCCATGCGTATATCCGTCGAGTTTCTTATGTGAATATATTGAAGACTCGAGGTTCTCACTGGTGTCCATTTTACATGTAACAGCGGCGCTTTGTGCGGTGTTGGGTTTCTAAAGGAAATCATGAAAAGAAAAATGAAGTTTGTTAAAGCGCCGATTGAAAATATCACGCCGCTAGAATAAAACTGCTGTAACTTGTATGGCAATCCAATAAAAAATGTTACAATCATGATCCGAGGGTACGACATAACGGATCTGATGCTTAAGTGTTGGTTATCGAACGAACCCTGTTTTGGCAAAGTTGAACCAAAGCTTCGTCATAATGTCTATAACTCTGTCGTCCTCTGGACTACGGGTTGAGTTCGGGAACAGTTGACGATAAACAGGAAACAGGTATTGCAGTTCATCGGCGTGACATACTCCGTAACTATTTATTCGATCTCCATATAGCTCGGAAAATGAATTAGTTCCTTTATAGTCGAAATAGTAGTAGTAAACCGGAGCCAAGAGCTTCTCAAGATGTTGCTTGACGGCGACTTGATCGCCGATTAAGAACCAGGCGTCTGTGTACATCTGCGATTGAACGAATGTGTAAAGAAATTACGTTAAAAGACAAAGAATTATCGAACTTGATTAGTCTCGAGTGTTACAAATGATTTAGATCTTACGTCGATAAGACGCCATTTCATGGACACATCGATTTTTTTGTCACCGAAATAAAATTTACGGATTCGCGTGGATACATTATTTTGCAGTTCCACAGGACATGTGACATCGTATAATAGAGACGCTGGGGCGAGAGTCAGGAAGTTTTCGTCCAACTTTTTGTCTAAGTGTTGACTAGGCACGCCGTATATAGCTGAATAAAAGGAAATTATTTTTTGTTACTTGCGCAAAGTAGTTGTAAAAGTTTTAAAAATGTTAATAATGACGTACCGGAAGCCATGACACCACCTTCCTGCGCATTGATGCCAGTCATCCATGGTATGTTAGCGATATTGCCTGATTTTAAAGACTGAGCGGGTTCTTCCGAGATATATGCGTGTGGATGTTTGCCCTCGATGACTGGTCTGAATGGTCGTATAGCACAGGTATCGAGAATTCCCTATTTGCCCCGTATTTCGCGAAAGAAAATTTCATCATACGTTATCCAGTTTGCTGTAAACTCGATCACCACTATAGTGTTCCTTTGTACATCTTGCAATTTTTATGAAAGGCAGTCGCAGAAAATCGATGAAATGCGCAAAAACAAGCAGTAATAGGAACGTGGAGCAGGATATAGAAATCATGAATTCTTGAAAGCCTTCACTATACCTGATTGGGACAAGGTGTACGACCAAGGTCATCAGCATTTTTTGTCTTCAAACAGCGTAGAAGCTCCGCCGATGAACTGGAAGTACAATTGAGAAGCTTTCCAAACGCGATCGATTGCTCTTTAGCGTATCCAGGCCTTGTCAGTGCCGCCGGACTAAGTACATCTCCACTTTCGGTGATTGCTCGATGGAAAAGATCTGTTTACGCAATCATACATTTTCATATCAGAAAGATTATCATAGAAGGCATGATTCTACGTTAATTTCAGATGAAATGTACACAAAATAAAAAATTCGGTTGAATCGGTTCGGTGAAATCGGCGTTTACGTGTGGCGAAACAAATATTTCGTTCATTGAATGAAATATTTAATTGATTGTACTGGCTGGAAGTTGGATTGATAGTTTCTTTCCTTACTATAACAATTATTTCGAATAATCAACCGAATATCTGTTGCAGGACCTTCATGAGCCAATTTAGTCAATTCAATAAATTTTTTTCTCAGTGTATGAAAAGCGCGAAAAAAATGTAACATTTGACTTTCAATTTAAAAAGCGTTCGTATCGAGTTTCTTATCTAAATAGAAATGCTGACATAATTATCGACACAGACAAAGTCTTTCAACTCGATACTATGTTCAAAATTAGACCCAGCTTTTAAGAGTAGATTATTGTATAATAACTGTACCTCTAACGTTGCGGTTAATCATGTGATAATGTACAGAGACAGCACCAGAACTTTCGCCGAAAACCGTAACGCTGTTCGGATCACCGTTAAAAGCAGCAATATTTTCGTGAACCCATCTGATGGATTGACCCTGATCCTTCAATCCTTGATTTCCCGGACACACGAGATCCTCTGTGCTCAGGAAACCCAAAGCTCCAAGTCTACGACAATAATTTGACTTAGTGTCCTTCATGCTTTTGTTGCGCGTCCATTAGTTTTTCAACTGTACCTGTAGTATACGGTTACAAGGACTACGTCATGATCCAAAAGGTATTGTGGTCCGTAAAATCCAGAATTTGCGGAACCCCCGACCCAACCACCTCCATGCATAAAAATCATTACGGGAAATGTACAATTTTGTGCGTCTGCTGTTAGTTTGGGTCTATAAACATTGAGGTACAAGCAATCTTCTGCGCCGATGGCACCGGGACCACCCGGCTGCATGCAAACACTGGTGTCTTCCTTTGCTGAACGCACGCCTCGCCATGAACCGAACGGTTGCGGTGGCTGTACACAACGACAAAGAATTAAGGATATCTTACTTTCAAAATATTGGTGATAACTGTCATATCTATCTAATACGTTATCAAAGACGAAAAGAACATAATACAAATAAATTATTCATTAATAAATTAACGAAAAGTACGACTTTTCATGCGTACGTTACAAAATCACAGTTTGCAAAAAAAATGTTTTGATCATATATAATATATTTATACTATTATTTAGCCAATATGATTCCACTCATTATTATTTTTCGATAATAAATATTAATTTATAAATTATTTTTGTTAATCCGAATTTCTTGACACGTTTAGCGTGCTATTTTGCGACAAAACCCTTTTCGGACATCGGTGCATCTAAAAATGTGCTCCGATTATATAAATTGCACAGAACACGGTTGGAATGCTGCTTAAGGTAGTTATCGCGCGAACAGTCTGACTTCACATTAGTTTCAGAGAAATCAGAGGAAATTGCAAAAGCTTCCCAGTGGTCTGAAAATCTGAAAAAAATCAAGCATATTGGAGGTGATGAAATTATCGATTTTGCATAATAATAATTTCAAAATGTTATCAACTAATGATTGCAAAATTGAATTTTTCAAAGTACGTGGTCGATTGTTTCCTAATTTCGCAAGATTTCAAAGTAAGGATTACACATTTGTCTAACCCCTAAAAAAAGTTTGTTCAAAATGGTAAGAAGGATACGTTTACGGTGATCGAAAATGTAATTCACCATGTCGTTTAATAGGGAATGCCGAGAATTTATTTTAATAATTTTTTTCTCTGGTTCTGGGTGATAAATCGTGCTGCACTTCAGGTGTGTATTGAAGACACATTAAATAATGAATACACAAAAATTGAACAATATCTTAAGAAAATTGATATCGCGCGATAACTACCTTAAATAAAAGATCTTCATTGGAGTCCGAGGAAAGAGGTACATTTCTACAATAACGAATGAATGCTTTGCGGAAAGTTTATAAAAAAACCGCTGGAACCATGCTTTAGCGTCTTATATTTGAAAGGGCTGGTTCGTCGAACGTGTAATACTCATATACACGAACTTTGTAAAGCGTTAAGAATTTCTAATGTGTTTAAGGAACATCGGCATAACAACTTTTTTTTTCCTTATTTACTGATACCGTTCAACCAGAAGCCAATTAGAATCTAAAGCTTCTATTCATTCTACATGACAATCAAATTTGTTTTAGATAAGACCGTATCTCTTGCGCACTTGCGGTGACCCTATCGGTGGCTTATCCTTTCGGAAAATTAGTATTGAGAACGATTGCAAACTACACTATTCGGTATAGTTAACCATTCACCAATGCTAAATTGGCGGACTATTCAGCAAGAGTCAACTATTCGAATAAACTGTACAGGAACAGTTTACTATTGAAGACTACGAAGTTCTCTGCATACTTCAATAGTTTCACTATAATTGGACTATAGGTTTATATATTGTTGTACAGTGTAGCTGTAGCGGTGTAGTTGTTGTTGTGTTGTCTGTATAGGTTTGTATGTTGTGTGTGGTTTATAGGTTTATGTGTATGTGTGTAGGTTTGTATGTGTGCCTGCCTGTAGTGTAGCCCTGTACTTCCACTATAGTTCTATAGTGCTACAATAGCCCTGTAGTTTTATTACAATGAATAGTAACTACAAAAATTCTATAATCACTATTGATAGGCCGATAGTTTTTTTCCGCAAGGGTACATAGCCTTCAAGCGCTTTTCATCGCTACGGTACAAGACGCTCTTGTCGAGAAGAAGTTTTGAAATACAACTTCAAATATAGCCCTGGTAAATATTATCAGGTCGAAATATACACATTATCATACACATTATCAACAGTCGAAATATATAAGCTTTTTTGGCGAGACAACGATCGCGCGTTCCATGTAGATTTCCACGATTTTAACAGCTTATCTTTTATTACTGGTATGGTTCGGATTAGAAAACACACCGCAAAGCCATTCATCGTCAGCCTAATGCGTTAAAAGCAACCCATACAGGTATGGCTTAGAAATTAAAACTAACCTCAAACCTGAGCTCCCCGACGGGTGGTTGAGCATAAGGGATACCTCTGAACGACGCAAAATCCCTGCCTTTTCTGCTTGTCAAATAGCTACCTTCCAGAGTTCCATTTTTTATGGTTACCAGCAGTGAATCTTGTCCAAGAACAAGAGCAATGTTGCATAGACAGCAGATGAATATAAAGATCGATACACCGTACCCCGTCGTCGTGTGACCCATAGTTGCTCGTTGATGCTGCAGATCTAGAAGACTCTATCAGAAACGCAGACACATTAAAAATCGACGATTTCCAAGATGCGTCGATTACGTATTATATAAAGTAACCGTTTGAAACATAATATTATTCCGGAAACCCGGCTAGGAACGGTTCGAAAAAAAACTGGAATACATAAGTATTAATCGTGTAAGGTTGTCGTAGGAATTTGATAATGTTAAGCTGTTCAATAGACACGATATTGCACTAAGTTACCGTAGATGTGTAATTCGGCTTCACACAATTAAACAAACCTAAGTTTCGAATCTACTAGCTACTTAACCCGCGGCGATCACTGTTTTATATGCTGAAGCATGATCGCGTTAACTTTGATCACGTCATTTCGAACTACGTGACTCATGACAGATCTATTATTTTCACGGTTCCAAAGATTCGCGTACATTATCGCTTCACATTTCATTGCCTCCGTTCACGACACACTCGTAGAATAATAATCGCGTGCAATCGTTAAAGAGTGGTAACTGCCTGCATAATTCACAATAAGGCTGTTGGAAGTGGCGAGGAAAAAGGGGTATCCCCACTGTACTTGCTAAAGTGAAGGAAAATTAGGGACACGAACTTACGTTACAAAGAGTTCGAGCCAACAAGGATATTATTAGGGGCTTCTTCTTCTTCTTTTTTATTGAATCGCCTAGTGATGTCCGTGCTACACTGATTTCAAGTGAAACTCGAACTTAACGGAGACCTTGCTACAGCCGATATGGTAAAACTGACGTCCAGTATGCCCGACCAGTCTTCGTAGAGCGCTCGACGAGCGGCTTATACGAATCACAACTTTACAGAGAGCCTTCTTATAGACATGCCTCCCGATGCGACTCTGCTGACCAGTCAGCGCTAGAGATTCTTAGAATTTCAGCAGGAAAGTGGTATTGATAAGTTGTGTAAAACCACCGAACAAACACGCAAACACACTGTTGTGAATACCCCGAGTTTATTCGCCGGATTAAGTGATTCACATCGTCAGGCTTTTGCTATCATTTTCAGATAAGCCATTGCAGTCAATATATATATTTTCTCCACTTACTGGAGAATAAATGTTTTAGTGTACGTTCTGTACTGTGTAAATGTCCCTATAATCGACGCTGTACCAGTTATTCATCATCCGTAGGGAATCGTTTTTTCGTCTCTGATACACCCCAAAATTCTGAAAATCTGACGATGATGAATGGTCCGTTATTATGAAATTTACTTGGCGTTAAGAGTATTCATAAAAAGGAAATCATTACAGTAAAAATGCAGGCAATTAATTGATAGCAAATGATAAAAATTTATTGTCCAATCGATTGCTGTTGGAAATACAGAGAAAACATAAGATAGAAGTCAGGTGTATGAAAAACGATTCATTAGCATATTTTCATCTGTATGTTGCCTATCGTTGGATTCGTCCAGATCCTACGTTCTACTTCTACGTTTTTGCAACGATGAGTTATGAATTTGCATGATGCATGTCATTTGCTCTTTTTGTGGTGGCAACCGCGATCCCTAGTGAGATGGATATTATCACGATAAGGAAGACTCGCCCAGAAGTTGACTCTTTCCGGGAACAAATTTGTCCCCATACGAAGGTACGTCGAGTTTTTGATGTGAAGATATTGAAGACTCGGGGTTGTCACTGGCGTCCACTTAACAGGCACTTGCGGCGTTATTTGCGGTGTTGGATTTCTAAAATGGATCATGAAAAAATACGTCGATTGTTAACGCATTGATTCAGATGTCATCGCACCCTTAGAAGAAGGCTGTTATAACGTGTATGGCAATCGTAGAAGAGATTAGACACTGTTTATCTGAGGGTGCGATATGCCGTATCTTATGCTACTAAGTGTTGATTGTCGAACGAACCCTGTATCGGCAAAGTTGAACCAAAGCTGCGTCATCACGTCGATAACTTTGTTGTCCTCTACGCTACGTGTTGAGTTTGGGAACAATAGTCGATATATAGGAAACAGGTACTGAAGCTCGTCTCCATGACATACTCCGTAATTATTGACCGTATCTCCGAATAGCTCGGTGAATGAATTAGTTCCTCTGTACTCGAAATGGTAGTAGTAAACCGGAGCTGTGCGCTTCTGGAGAAAATCTTTGACGGCGATTTGGTCACCGATAAAGAAAAACGCGTCTGTGTACATCTGCGCAAGTTCGTAAAAAAAGTTATGACATAGAAGAAAAAAAAATCGAAATAAATACACCTCGAGGATTATAATTGGTTTAAATCTTACGTCCATGATGCGCCCTCTCGTAGAAAAATCGATTTTTCGGTTACCGAAATAAAATTGACGTATTCTCGCTGACACGTTATTTTGCAATTCCAAGGGGCATGTGAGATCGTATCCCAGAAGCGGTGGGGCGAGGGCCAAGAAATTTTCGTCCAACACTTTATCTAAATGTTGGTCAACCGGGCCGAATAGCGCTAAAAAAATGGAATGATTTTCTGTTATTTGCGTCAATTCCTTGGATAAATATTGAATACGTGAACTATGACGTACCGGCAGCCAAAGCTGCACCTTCCTGCGCATTGAAGCCGGTCAACCATGGTACGTTAGCGATGTTGCCTGACTTTAAGGACTGAGCGGGTTCTTCCGAGATGTATGCACCCGGATATTTGGGTTCAATAACAGGTCGGAACGGTCGTATTGGACAGGTATCGAAGAGCCCCTGTTTGACGCGCATTTTGTCAATAAGAAAATACGTTATAACAACTCACAATATGCAGTCTGCCGTAAACTCGATGCCGAGTACAGTTCAACTTTTAACAATTAGCAAAATTTATCGAAGGCGTTTGTGGAAATCGCTAAATGGACATGGATGGCGCTGCCGCAATACAAACGAAGAGCAGCATGGAGATATAAGGTCTTTGAAGCCTCAACTGTACCTGATTCGGACATGTCGTGTTAGATACGTCGTTAGCATTTTTTGTCTTCAAACAGCGCACGAGCTCTGATGATGTACCGGTAGGACAATTGAGAAGTTTCCCAACCAGGATCGCTTGCTCCTTGGCGTATCCTGGTCTAGTCAGCGCATCTGGATTAAGTGCATCTCCACTTTCAGTGATTGCCCGATGAAAAAGACCTGTTTAGACAGCCACACGTTCTTTATTAAAAATAAGATCATCATAAAAAGTACGTTTCTACGTTAATTACGAATCGAAAATATTCGCTATCAAATCAATTAAATCATTTACTTCAAAAAGCGCAAAAGAAATGTTAATATTTGGGTTTCAATTTTTGTTAAGTGATCATACCGAAATCTCTTATTCAAATTCAAACTGATGGGAGAGTTATTGACTCAGATGAAATCTTTTGAGTCGATACTATATTCGAAATTACTCACAACTGTTAATACGATATTTTTAAATCGTAACTGTACCTCTTACGCCGCTATTGATCATGTGGTAATTTACAGCTGTAGCACCAGAACTTTCGCCAAAAATCGTAACTTTATTCGGATCGCCATTAAAGGCAGCAATATTTTCGTGGACCCATCTAATAGATTGACCCTGATCTTTCAATCCTTGATTTCCCGGACACACGAGATCCTCTGTACTCAGAAAACCAAGGGATCCAAGTCTACGACAAACAATTTCTTAGAATGTGCCACTCATGCGTTTTTTTGTAAACATAATTATTTGTTGATTGTACCTGTAATTCACGGTTACGAGGACTACGTCGTGATCCAAAAAGTATTGCGGCCCGTAGAATCCGGAGTCTGCAGAACCTTCAACCCAACTGCCGCCATATAGAAAAATCATTACGGGAAATTTACGATTCTTTTCGTTGGCTGCTAGCTTCGGCCTGTAAACATTGAGGTACAAGCAATCTTCAGAGCCGATGAACCCGCCATCGTCACCTTGCTGGATGCAAAAATTGGAGTCTTCCTGTGCCGAACGAACTCCTTGCCACGAATCGGACGGTTGCGGTGGCTATAATACATAAAAACAAAAATGAAGGAAATATTACTTTCAACATATTCACTATAACTCTCAGATCTACGTTATCAAACAGGTTGTAGTTTCTCGATGAGAAGTACTTGAAGAAAAGAAAAATTTAATGTAGCTACGGTGTAACTTACCCATTGTTAGCCACTTATTTCATAGTTCGCCGTGCGTTTCTCCCGTAATACGCAAATGAAACGAAAATGAAGTTCAAGTTACAAATGATTTATTTTATAATTCACTATGTGTTGCTACCGCAAGTAAATCAATGATTTCTCTATTTCTACATTCCATTAGTTGCAAACGGTTGTGAGGCACAAAAATGTTTCGAATAAAAATATTTGGAAAGAATACAGCTGTGCATAGTATAGTACAGTAGTATCGTGTTATATATTTGTTCGTATATTTGGCCGAAAGTGCGAAGTTGTGAAAACAGTATAAATCGTCAAATTGTTTGAGGAGTTTGAAATATCGAACAAGATCGCCAAAAATATTTTTTTCCTTATTTGCCGATGCCATTAATATTTTGAAGAAAGCCAATTTAAATCTCAATCGCCGGTTTACACAATGAGAATTACACATGAGAATTAAGTTTGTTTTAGATAAGCCGGTATCTCTCGCGCACTCGCGAAGAGCTCATCGGTGTTTTACATAGCTTAGATTTGTTTCTTTATAGTACAAAACATTCTTATCGAAAGGAAATATCCCTCCGAATACGGTCCGGTGTAATAAAAATAATCACACCTATTCAGTGAAATACAGATCGTTTTTTATGTTAAAACGACGTATACGTGAAAGGAAGTGTTAAAATGCAACTCCTCATGCGAACCACTGTATTTAAAATTATCAGGGGTACACAATGAAAATAAATAGTCTTTGTACACCAAAACAACGAATTCACGTTCTCCATTTCCATGATGATTACCTATCTTTGGTTTATGTTTATTTTTCGGTTCTGGAAATATACCAGAAAGCGACCAATGCTCGGTAATCGTTTAATGTAGTTCTGTCGCTTCCCGTTCATTTCGCATAAGTTCGATAGAAATGGGAGAAAATTGTAAATACCTCTCGATGGTATAAAAATCTGAAAAAATGCATGCATATTAAAGGTACTGAAAAGATTCATTTTCCATAGTAATAATTCCAAAATGTTATTAACAAATTAATGAAAAAATGAATTAGTCAACAAATTTCCCGGAAACGCAACTTTTTTTTAATGAAAATGATTCGTTCATTTTTCTGAATACGTATGAATTTTTTCAGATTTTTCAATTTCCTTTGAATTTTTTTTTTTATGGAAAAAATGTGTGAAAAAACAAAATTCAAAGCAAATTGAACAATCTGAAAAAATCCATACGTGTTCAGAAAAATGAACGAATCATTTTTAATAAAAAGAAAGTTAGATTTACAGGACATTTGTTGACCAATTTATTTTTTCATCAATTTGATAATAACATTTTGGAATTATTTATGCAAAATGAATCTCTTCAGTACCTTTAATATGCATGCATTTTTGCAGATTTTTATAGCATCGAGAAGTATTTGCAATTTTCTCTCATTTTTCTCGAACTTTCGCGAGAAGAGCGAGAAGCGACAGAACTACCTTAAGTAGCTACCAATCAAGAAACGCGGTAGCGTCTCAACGCCAAGTAGTTTAAAGAAAAAGTCCGCTACCGTGTCCGTATACGCCAATATCGTGCCCCTTAAAGTTTAACAGTTTTGTTCTCGGAAACGAGACATCGGATCTAAATTCTGAGGACACTTTCACCATATAAATCAGCTGGAATCAGCCCGATCGGTGCACGAAATGATGAGATATCGCGATATCGCCCGAAAAATCCTCGCTTTCACGATAAAAATATTTCTTCAGAGATGTTTTCGATTACCAGATACAGCAAAGCATTGATCACAATTGAAAACTCACCTCGAATCTCAGATCACCAAGGGGTGGTTTGGCAAAAGGAATGCCTCTGAATGACGCGAAATCCCGGCCCTTTCTGCTTGTCAAAATGCTACCTTGCAATGTGCCATTTCTGATAGTAACCATCAGTGAGTCTTGTCCAATAACAAGACTGATGCTACATAGACAGCAGATCAATACGAAGATCGGTACACTGTACCCCATCGTTTTGTGAGTCATAATTGCTTGTTGATTAGAAACGCCCGACGCCCCTAATAAAAACATAACGTTACATTGAAAATCCATGATATTCGTGATTCGTTAGATATTTTGTTAAGCTAATGGAACTGGACATGTGATTTTCTGGCAAATATAATGTTGGGGATTTAGTTTCAAAGAAGAGAAGATCAACCGGTCAATCAGTAATCGGCAAAAATTCAAAGCGCTTTATATATGTTACCTAATTCTTTAAAGTATAACATCACTTTGAAAAACCAATTAGCAACGTTTCCGAAAAATACACGAACGTAATTATTAAGGGATCTTTCCAGTGTGAAAAAAAAAATTCGTTATTTTTTTTGTCTTATCCATTAGTATACACGGTCAAAAACATCCTCACAAACAAAACACACACAAAACACAAGCAAAAACAACACACACAACATTTCAAACACACACACATTTCAAAACGGCACACACATTTTTCAAGACGGTGGACATTCTCCAAAGAACAGTTTTCAAGCGATCGTTTTTAAATTTTAGGAGAACATTCTTCACGCTACTCTCTATCGCGCTATGGAAGCTTTTTTTTTAAATCTTCCTATTTTTTTTATAGAAATACTGTAAAAAAAAAAAAGGCTAAATTCGGTACTTTTTGTTCAAACCGCCACCATTTTGTCAATTTTGATTAAAAAAGAAAGCCTCCATAGCGCGATAGCCAATCGCATACTAAATAATAATCCTTTGGGTTTTTTTTTTTTTTTCAAATCAAATTTGCGACCCCTAGGATGTCCACCGGGAGGCTATCTTTTTTATCACCATTACTTTCAACAATTAAAAAAAAATATTTAAACAATAAAAATCTTCTTATAAAAAATAATTTTCTGTCATTCATGATTACCTTAATATGTCATAAAAATTTCAGATTGATCGGCGTATAGTAACCGTTCGAAAAAAAATCGTGAAAATAGGCTATTTTTCGGGCCGTCACACTGGAAAGATCCCTTAAGCGGGTGAAGATACCGTAAAAATTCGGTAATATTTACTTAAGCCGTTCAAAAGACACGATACTTCACCGAAGCACCGAATTTATTTCATTTAGCTTCAGAAGGCGGGTCGACTTTGACAACCTTCACCTTATCACAGCTAAGATAGAGATTTGATTGATATGTTATAAATGCGGATATAACTCGTAGTTGTATGCCATATGGATACAGTTGACCATAAAGTTTACGCTATACAAAATTACAATATTGCAAAATTTTATGTACATCAATGCGAAAATGATCGCGATATGGTTTATTATTCACGTTTTGGCATATATTAGGTGCAAGATAACAGCATACAAAGCATACGTCCGTATTTGCAAAATGTTACTGATTGTGATCAGAGTTCACAATTCAGAGGCTATCGCAAGTTTATAACAGCGTAAACATCAAGGTTTTGATGGACCCGTAGCACTCATTCAATGCTGTTGGTTTCTCTTCCCACTCGCACTCTGTTAACCCCTTACCGCGGTGAAGAACAGTGCCTATCCCCTCCCAACCACCGCCACCGAACCTCTTCAAACGAAACTAATGCTTTACCAATAATGTTCTCGTTCTCGGAAAACAGACTCACACTAGTCTACAGCTTGACGTCTCTGTTTCACAAATCGTTCAACTCTTCCCGGTTGGTTTAGTCGCACGAGTTTGCAAGCCTCGAGCCAACTAACTACTCACCCCGAACCAATTGCCGTTTTATATGCTTAAAGCGTGATCTTTTCACCCACGTCACCTCTACTACGTGACTCACGATAGATCTATTTTCCGAAGGTTCACTTACATTGGCGCTTCACATGTCGTTTCCTTCCCTCTACCGCAACTTGTAAGATAATCGCTTGCAATAGTTATAAAGTCGTCATTGGCCGTATAATTCACAGCAGAGCGCATTAGAATCTCGCGGAATCGAACGTATCCCGATATGATCGCTAAAATTACAACAGAAAACTAGGGATGCGAACTTACGATATGAAGGGTTGATGCCGATAAGGATTTTATTAGGGCCTTCGCCAACTTCTTCTTCTTCTTCTTCTTTATTGTATCGCCCCGTGAACTTCGTACTGCACTAATCTCAAGTTAAAACCGAACTTCACGGGGACCTTGCCACAGTCGACACTGTAACTGCTATCCAGTTATAAGACCTGACGAGTCTTTGTTGACCGCTCGTCGAGGGCCTTATACGAATCGAGACTTTACACAGAGACTTCTTATACACGGGTTTCCCGCTGCGCCTCCACGTACCGGTCAGCTGGGGTTTCTCCGAATCGCTACAGGAAAGTGATACGGATAAGTTAACAAAAACCAACAAACAAGCAATCTTCAGCGTAAACACATATATATTGTCACGCATATTCCAAAGTTATCAGCATCAGATTCACGTTGTCGGACGTCCCTTATCATTTTTAAAGAAGCTATTAAGCGTCAAATGTCATTCAACTTGCGAAATGCATTATAGAAAAATGCTAATGGAGTATCAAGAACGATCTTTAAGTCTCCTGCTTACTGTATATATAATAAAATAAATTTTCTTCAAAAAATGTAAAAAAACGTCGCCAAGTAGTTTATAAATTATTTTCAAATAATTTTTTGGTAATAAAATCTGTACTATAGCCTTCAGCTCGGAGTTTCAGCACTTGTTGCTCTTTTATTGTATAACTTTAATGAATTTTCAATAATAAACGTGAAAAAGAAAGAGGTTCAATGTTTATTTGTAATTGCCTTGTGTATGTGTCGTAGATATAGAAAAGAAAGTGAATTTTGTTTCACTGTCTGTGTGTATAATCAATATGCGAAAGATAAGTTTGCGAATAACAATTTATGCAACTGACAGCTTTGTAAAACAAATGTTTTGTCTTGTGTGGCAAAGCCACCGGGAAATGATAAGGACGATATTCATTCATTTTTCGATGACGTCGCCAATTCATGTCATGGTAGCCATTGAAATTTAATTTCAGATAGTAAAAACTTCACTCTATTTTACATCACTTCTTCTAATTGTTTCATCCAGTCGCAACAGAATATTTTATTTCAATTCGGCATTTTTTGCACTATAACTCGTCTTTGCTGCGACGAGTATCGTCGTTTAGCTCGATTTTGCCGCGATGTGGAATGCTCGCCCAGAGGTTCGTTCTTTCTGGGAACAGATTGTCACCCATACGCAAATCCTTCGGACCCCCTATGTGAAGATACTCGAGCTTCGATGTTCTAACTGGCTTCCATTTCACTGGAATTTCCGGGGTTTTTTCCGGCGTTGGATTTCTGAAAGGAATTAAACGGATAGCAATTGATCATCGAAGCTTCGATATGAAGATACAAAGAGATTATTCTGCATCGTAATCGTTTAACGAACCCCGTACTGGCGAAGTTGACCCAAAGACCCGTCAACACGTCGATGATCCTGTGATCTTCTTCGGTGAGCGGAGTGTCTGCAAAGAGTTGTTCGCCGACTGGAAAGAGATACTGCAACTCGTCAGCATGTGAAACTCCGTAATCCTTCTCAAGATCACCGAAAATCTTACTGAACGATGAACTTCCTCTGTACGCGAAATAGTAATAATAAACCGGCGAACTTAGCGCCTCGAGGTGTTCTCTGACTGCATTGTCTGCTGCTATATAGAACCACGCGTCTGTATACATCTGGAACCAAATACAGATTATTATTGTGAACGAATTTGTCGTGTAAGTTGTTTAAGATTGCGTTTTGCGAATGTTGTGTCAACTCACATCAACGACGGTTGATCTCGTAGATTCGTCGATCTTTTTATCGCCGAGATAAAATTCTCGAATCTTCTTTGTCGTGCTATCCATGGACTTTTCGGGACACGTATCCTCGTACATCAAACTCAATGGCCCGAGTTCCATGAATTTTTCGTCGAGCAGTTTGTCGTATTTTTTATCCTTTATTCCGTAGATACCTTAAATAAGAGAAATAATTGTATTTGGCGAATTTCAGTGCAGATTCGAAAGGGACAAGAAATTAAACTAACCAGCAACTTTGATCGCACCCTCGTGGGAGGTAACTCCCGTCATCCATGGTATATCTGCTAAGTTGCCATCTTTCAATGACTGAGTGGGTTCTTCCTTGAGAAATGCACCCGGATGATTGGGCTCGATGACGGGTCTGAATGGAATCATTGGACAATAGTCGAAGACCTGTTTACGGTTTAATTAATTTAAATAAACACTCCATAATGCAATACTTGAAGTATAAAAATTCTTGTACAATCCACTAAGAAAAATATCGTCACAAATGATGCGGAATTTTATTTACACGGCTCGATAAATATAGTTATGGTATAAATTTAATGAATTTCAAAGCATTGCAACTTGGCGTTTCGCAATTTCGTGATCGGAAACGGATTAAACCAATTTCCGTGATTAAGATACATGTAGTTACCGTCGTACAGTGAAAAAACCGGTTATTCCAGCTCCCACGATTCGAGGTCGCAAAGCCTCACTAACTTTGGTTGGCAAGAAACGTTATTGGCTTCTTTCAATGCACATGCGTAATCGCAAATCGCAAACGTGCTTCAGTTTGTCGATCGTGTAGTGCAAAATCAGGTACGCTTATTAATTATTAAGCTTTTTCGTTTATAATTCTTGTTTATAAGCAGATGTTTTGACGAAATCGATTTAAAGTCAAAATCGAACAAAGGTTACACATTTAACGTCCCAAAAACAGCGTAAGAATACTTTTTTTATAAACATTCAAAGCTATACATTTTCATCCATATTCAGTTCAGTTAGACTTTAATTCCCGCAAATGTATCGTCTAAAATGCGTACAAACATTTCTTGAACCCTTTGATTGACTTGATCGTACCGCAATAACGGTTTTAACTCGGGACAGTCATTTAACTCGATCTGATCCGGTTGACAATATTTCAACACTTCCTTAATGCTTCGTACAACAGTTTAAGTGTATTTGATATTGGACCGCCGGCAATCATACCTGCCGAACTTGTTTGACTTGTATACGCGCCAAAGACTTTTAGACTTTTAGCCATGAATTTCGGTTGCTAGGTCGGCTGATGTAAAATGGTGGGAAATTGAGCGATGCAACATTACGGCAAAATACTGGTAATTCCACCGATTTTAAAATGACTCTTAATGAATAGCTAGTTGACGTTAAGGACAAACTGCTCATACATCTCGAAGAGAAATTGATGGTCATCTACATGCGGGTTATTCGACAGGTGCCGGAAGTTGTCCGGATGACTTTTCTGCCATTGGCTCATTTGCCGCGCTTTCATTACAAGCAACTCATGCTTATCGTTGTTGTTCCGCAATTCTATTCTCTTTATGATTAAATTGGCATTGAGCGATGCGTTACAAATTATAAATATTCAGTGAAGTTGCAACATTGTAGAAACGACTGATTGGATAATTTAATAAGCGGCATATGAACATTAAACTTAGTGAGGAATAATGAAAGACATTGAATTGCGATAGGTATGATTACAGGTTCGTCAAGACATATTTCCAATGTAAAAAATGCCCTAATGATTTGCAATCAACAACTGCAGGCCATATTCCCACGTACGATTGCAACCTTGTGGTATATTAATTTTGCAATAAAATTCTGGAATGCGTTGCGGCAATGGTAAGTGTGTTACTTTGGTAATAAACTTTCGCTGTAATATGTCGTAGAACTCGATTATTTCTACACCCTACAGACTTCTTTTTGTATATCCTAATTATAGATCAATGCGACTGGCGAGTATTCTACCAAAGTTAACGAGTTCGAATATCGTATAAATAATTGCATTTATCAATAAAAATTAATAGAGCGTGGAAAGGTTCGAATGTATATTTATACATTTTTCACGTGAATTAAGTCAATTAGAAAAACGACCCTATACCTACAGGATAGTGCAATTAAAGACTAAAATCGTAGCTGAGTTTTTAATTGTTAATTACAAGTACAATTAAGTATAAGTCGTGAGGAAATATATCGTAATTATAATTTAATCTAAATAGGTCGGTAAAAGGAGCAAAATCCCGAAGGTACGCCTGTGACATGAATACCAATTTTAAATTAAAAAATAAAAAAAAAGGCTAAAAATGGTTTTTTTGCATTTATCAAAATCATCACTCGAGTTGGAATAATGCGGCAGCTATAAACGGCGAAGTATTTTACACCATATAATTGAAGTGTCTCGAGTAGGTAGCGTGCATAAAGGATCCGCTAAGAGAAGGCCGAAGCCATCGGGAATAGAGAAAAAAAAACTCCGAGTCCAATTACCTGGAAGGAACGATCTGTACCGATGATATCGACGGCATCTTTTTTCCTCAAGCATTCAATGAGCGCTGTCGATTGGTCGGTAGGACAATCGAGAAGTTTTCCAAGCCGGTTTGCTTGTTTCTTAGCGATTCCTGGTCTGGTCAATACCCAGGGGCATAGCACTGTGCCACTCTGCGAGATTCCCCGATGGAAAAGACCTGTCGACACACCCACTCTATTATCGTCACTAATAATAAATATGCCATTACCAGCCATCGACTTCTCCATAAGTGTCTGTGCGTAATCTGCGCGTAAAACATGAAAAAGCAGAACGCGTGCGTCGCAAAGTCAAGGTCGACAACTGCATGATATAATGCATTGCCGCTATCACCTTTTATCTCCATTTCTTACTATGTGAATTTATCTGTAATGGTGTGCGCGCGTAACTATAATCCTTGAAAGGTTATTCAACGATTTTCGCATGCAATTCTTATTTAGCACTCATTAAACGACATGAAATTATAATTAAGATGTGCAGTAATAATTTTTTTTATGCACAATTGCGTCATATATGCGAAACGGTCGTGATGAAAAACAATTAGTATACCGGACATTTTTTAGTATAATCATCATCGTAGCGATCTTTGGAGATTAAACAAAAAATACACTATCAACGTCGTCTTGAATAATCCACTGATTAGCATTTTTTTTAATCAACGAATTTAATCGGCGTTGAAAATTCTAACACGGATAACAGCGAGGGTATTGTATTTTAATCACTGTTTCTCGCTACTTGAGTTAATTCGCGCTCTATAGCCGTGTGATACGAACTGCGAGACTCTGTAATCAGTCTATTAAGATTGGCAGACGCGCGGCGTCTGTTGAATGGTAGATTAGCGCGATTCTCAGCTATTCATATATCCTCGCAACTTTTTAATTACCGGCGGAGTGTCCCCACCCCCTCTTTTATTATTATAACGGAGTACACTCTCTATCAAAATCCACTTAATTAATTGTCAGTTATACGATAGTGAATGCAAGTTGAAGAATCGAAGTTTGCGATAATAGAATGTTTGATGCATCATTTAGCGGTATAATGTTTGATGAAACTTCGAAGTAAATCGCGTCGGTAAAGTATAAAATGTGGCGCTTATACCAGGGATGTGGGTATAGTTACACTTTGTTTGTGGAATTCATAATAGAGATTCAACTTTAACAAAGTAGAGAAAGTTTGGATGGCGATGAAGAATTTGAAGATGATTTCCAAGTTAATCGAACTGGAGACGACATTCTAATAGCAACGTTATGGCATCGATAATTAATTCCATTTTTTCGATTTCCGTTCCAAAAAAAGTCATGTCAGAAAAATAATCGCAAAGCGATATAAGTATATCGCGTAAGACTTATAGACGCATTGTGATTGGTTCCAGACTTGATATTTCATTTTCGATATAAATGCACTTCAGGGTAAGAACATAACCAATAAAGCGCGCGCCTTTGTAGGCATACTTCATCGGACGTGAAAATAAGTTTATAGAGCGCGAGCGAAGCGGGCGCGTTGATACTAGTGTCATAGTAGTAGATTGTGATGCTAGTACGGGAAAACGGATATTCCACGTAGTTCAGGAAGCGGCGCACGAGCCGAATCGAGCGCTACAGTGACACAAGGCGAAGCCGAGTGTTGCTTGTAGCGCGAGAGAAGGCGAATGCAGTCGGCTTCCTAATCGCCGTGGGATGTCCGCTGTTTCGTACAAGTATCACATGCTTCTTTTTTTAATGAATGAACGGTATGTGCCATGTCGCGTGCCTGTAAAGCCGGAGCGAAAACCTAACCTCAAAGTTAGTTCGAGTGTCGAAAGAGTACGGGAATATAACAAAAGAGGGGAAAAGCGTGAAATAATGAAGGAATTTGAGGATCTGCGCATGCGCAAGAATATTATTTCACGCCTTACCACGATACGCATATTCCGCCACATTTTACAGGTATGGAACGAGGGACATTCCGGGCAAGAGTTTAAAAAAAATATCAATGTAGTTTCGAGTTAAGTAAATGTTTTGTCTATGGACACTTTATCGAGATAAAAGAGCGATAAACTATTTCCGCATGTTTTCACTAACAAAGTCATGTATTACAATGTGTATAACAAAAGCTGCCTTGAAGAATTTTTTTAAGTAGACAATAGTCGGTTCACGACACTTTAAGCGTTTTTTCGACTTTCACAATGAGACACATTTGCGGAACGATTTCTCTCAACGAATACGAGAAAGAAACTTGAAAGTCATTTAGTCTCAGCTGATGAATGCATAATGCATGTGCGTAAAGCGAATAATGTTATTAATACTATACCTCTCGAGAGGGGACTGATCATGTGGTAATGAACGCTGGCACCGCCAGCACTTTCGCCGAAGATCGTAACGCGATTTGGATCTCCACCGAAAGCCGCGATGTTTTCGTTGACCCATCTTATCGATTGCGCCTGATCTTTCATTCCTTGATTTCCTGGCGAGATGAGATCCTCGGTACTGAGGAATCCGAGTGGTCCGAGTCTGCAATGACAATTTACAATAATCATTCCCGAGACTTTGACAAGCAGATCTATTTTGCGAGTGTTATGCATTATCTTGCGTATTAATAGGCGATACACAATCTCGAAATTTCGCAATCGTACCTGAAGTTCACGGTTACAAGAACGACCTCGTGATCGAGAAGGAATTTCGGTCCGTAAAATGCCGAATGTCCGGCACCAGTGACCCATCCACCTCCGTGGAACCAAATCATGACAGGATAATTCTTTTGCGTTGCATCGACCTCGTTTGACGGTAATTTCGGTGTGTACACATTGAGATAAAGACAGTCCTCGACGCCGACGATGTCTTCATCGTGAGTATAGATATTACGCTGGGTACAGATATTGGCGTCTTCTTTCGCGGAGCGTACACCGGCCCACGTATCGAACGGCTTCGGTGGCTAAACGCAATAACACAAAAATGTGGAAATTCCTTATACTTTCCAAATACTCGATAACCTTCGTGTATCGACCACTTAATGATGCAACCGACAAGCGTAATTTCATAATTTTTCTCGATTCTAACGTTTTTTCGCACCAATGACAAATACGCGGAGTGCCGATTTCCAAACTTTTTTTTCTCTTTGATTAACAACATTAACATTTTAAACCAATCAACCGACATCCTAAATAAGTATAAGTAGTTTTGGGAAAAAACATTGTTCAGTATCACTTCATTTTGTGATTTCTTTTTGAAAAATATGAAGAATATTGGGAAATCACATGTAGGGATTTTTTTTAACTACCGTATCCCAGTCGTCATAACCTATTATTTTATTAGAAATATTGTTTTATATTAATATAAGTCGATATTCAGATGCAAATAAATATTTTTTGTAAAAATATCTGTTAAACTAATTAAAACTTTTACAAATAAGGATCGTACAATTTGGACCGACTAAGCCATTTTTACTCGATGTTGATTCCCAATACATCTGTAAAAAGTTAGGAAAAAAAAGACGAGCACGAGTTAAATATTGTGTCCTTTGAATTCTTCGTATCATCAATCATAAATTAATTGTTTCTCCGCATCAGAAAGTTCAATATATATAAGACAAATAATCTGGCAATGTGGAGACAGATTCGGTCTCATAGAGACGCAAAAAACTAGTCAGCGAGCCTATATTGACGCAAGTGGTCTACACAAATCTCGCGATACAAATTTTAACATCGGATTCATGCATCCTAAGGTATTAGCGCAAAGTGAAATCCAAGCTCTTCGACTTTAACTGTAAAAACCGATAAATCGACATTGCCTATCATTACAAGTATTTCTTTTATCGCTAAGTAGCAGGTACGTCAATCAACATTCATAAAAGTCGTAGGTATAGATGATTTGTGAGATGAGTTGCAGACCGACTAAGAATCCCACGTTTACCGTCCCAGACTCCGATAGTGTTTCTCTCCTTTTATATTACATATACATTGTGATAATATATCGATATATATCATACGGCCAGTGTTTAACGCCGAACATGATACCTCGTTTCTTCGGTAAGGAACGCCTACTAATCTAACCGAAATGCATTCATAAAGCCGCGAAACACAAAAAGAAATAAATGCAAGTACCGTTATTGTTACTCAGTGATTAAGTATCGACCTATTGGTCGGCGCCGAGATTGAAGACTGTAGAGTGGGGCTTCCATAAAAAATTATGAATGAAAATAATGGATCTTACAGTATGTTCATCGACAAGAGAAATACAAGGTCGCGCGCAAAGCCGAACATTTGACGCCTCGATATATTTGCGCCTAAGTACCTTCCGACTTAATTCCTTCAATGCTTCACCGACTTGAGCGATGAGACATAGTTCGCAATATCAAAGTTTCAGCAAACGCGAGATGAAGTTCCGGTAGAGCTACTGATAGCTGTGCGGACGAGCGAAAGCGCTGCTACTACGTCACAAGAAAATACGAAAATCCTGTTAATTGCTTCGTACCTTTGAAGTTTCAGGAAATGAGAACTAAGCTTGCGCTAAAGGTACACAAACGTGCGAGAGAGCGCTGAAACTTCGTTGCAGTGGAATGAGAAAGTCAATCGCTTTCACGTTGCAGTTACGATTGAAACATTAAAATTCCACGTTGCTGACAAACTTATCCTTATACGAGTAAAAGTCGTATTTAGACATCATAATAACGATCGATGCTCACCTCAAATCTAAGTTTACCGACCGGCGGTTGAGCGTAAGGAATGCCCCGGAACGCAGCGAATTCTCTGCCTTTTCTGCTCTTTTGAAAGGTACCTTCCAGTGTGCCATTCTTAATTTGAACGATTGGCGATTCTGCAGCAAAAACGAGACTGTTGCTGCATAGCCAGCAGATCGTTACGAAGATCGGTATACCGATCATCGTGGTCAGTTGAACCATTATTGTTTCTTCAGTATTTTTTATTTGCCACGATAATTATAATCGAACTAATTGATTATCAATGCGATAGTCCATTCGAGGATCGACGATCAGTTAGAAACAACTGCACGTGATCTAAGAGGCTTAGATAATAGTTCCCGACTATACGGCTTGTAGTAAAACCGGTGACGTTCGCGAACACACCACGCGAAGGTAAAGCCACGACTGTCTCGAAAGTGAGCGCGTATTCTATCATTAAAGCAACACGATGTGCTACGCGACACTCTCAACGGAGACTTTATAGATTTCCGTGTGGAAGGAGGAAGGAAGAACCGACAAGTGATACTCAAGCAAGTAGCGAAATACACGTTTGGCGCGCCTTTGAATTTATCTCACACATTCGTCACCGCGATATACGAACATTGAGGTGTTACAATATTACCTGTATGTATTAGAGTTATTATACGAACTCGTGGACCAACTACTGGACGTATATCGAAATGAACATATGATACAAGTTTGAACTATCCCTGCATTTATTCAAGCGTGCATTAGCAAGATCGCCAATTCTGATTATTCGTACACCATTGGTATCGTAGAAAAACAGGTTTGTGTTGTGAATACTCTAACACGTGGGTGCGTGTTCACCGATCTGTCCGGGTTTATGAATTCAATGCTTCGAGTACCTAATTAAAAAAAATTCCAATAAAAACTCATATCCATACGAACATGTGCCATTATTCACTAATAACAGACGTTCGTGACTTTGCAGCTTTACAGATGCGTTCGGTCATGATATTTGATAACTCGCTTAATAATTTATATGGGGTACATTTTTTGCATAAAAAAATACGGTTTACGTTAGTCGTTAACTACATATTGATTGTTCGCTCAAAATTTTACTGTAAAATATTGTTTAACAAATCCAGACAAAATCGTGAAGTAGAGTTTTTTTCTACTCGATCTAAAATTAATAAAAAACGGTATTGTTGTGAGCAAACAACTGTTAGCGTCGCGAAGAACTCACATCTTCAGTCAGCTAAACGAACAGAAGATTCGATCGAATTGTTCGGCGTTCAATTTTTCAGTCGGAGTTTCTTAATGTGCAAACGAGTATTTTTCCCTGGCGGAGGTTTGCGTGTCCGACAAAGCCGACGATGTGTGCCCGAAGGATTGGCGAACCCGTCAAGCCGCAACCGATCAAATCTTTAACAGGTCACTGCTGACTGCTACTCTGACGTTTATAAATCAGAATTAATCGCGTTATATTGCCCGTTCCTTTAACATTCTTAACGAACGCTCGCGTACTCACATATACTTGTCAGTCACGCGAAATCTCGCGTATCGTATACTTACTGACACGTTCTTTCATCGAATTCTCGCGCACCGATCGGCCCGTGCAATGCGAACTTTTCACCCTTATTATCACGGCATACTTCGCATCAAGAATTATACTTATTTACTCGCTAATGAATACTGAAACTTTGAGATTAGTCAAATACGCGTGTAAAATTATTTACGATCGAGTAATTCATTAAGAGAATTATTTTCTTAACGCTATTTGTGACTTTCCTTGAACGTGTATGAATTACGATCAGCTGGCGAGGCCGGTTTGACGTATGTCCAATACGCAAGGCACTTGATCAACCAGTTTTGTATTTGCTCAACATTCGAGAACAGCCCGCGTATTTTCTTTTTTTTTTTATTCCTCGTTTGAATATTTTCCTCAAAGTGCGTGTTTTACTTATACTTTTCGTAACCTTGAACGTGACGAGAAAATTTATCTCGCACTTGCAAACGATCGTTGCATCTCTATGCGTTAAATCAAAACTATGACTAAACATGCAATTTTTCCTCGTACGTTCGCCCGCATGAAAGACAGTAGAAGGTCAAATGATCTCCGATATCAACAGTCACTAAAATCGACCATCCGCTCTTGCAGTCACACCGATCTTACCGACCGTAGACAAGCGGAACTTCCTAAGATAAAAGAGCGGCGCACGATAACTAACGGGACTTTCGAACGTTCTGGTTTCCCGAGAGGTTCGAAAGATGTCGTATTTATCAAATTTCTGCACCGTTGCCTATTCGAAATATCGTAAAAAATTTTCCGGGAAAAACTTCTCCGCTTTATTCGATTATACCGACCCTTCGACGAGGGGTGCGCGCCCTTCGGCAAGGGTGGCTCATTGTGAGTAGCCGTCAAAGTTTACACCCCTCGTTCGCGTGAACCATGATGCCGTTCGCAGTTGGAATTTCGACCGCCATTTTGCTCTTCGCGAAAGCCGAACCCAAATCGTGCTATTTATCGGCGTTAAATATTGAATATAGACTATTCTTAACGTTATTTTTTTTGTTTCGCTTACGAATGAACAGTCACTTATTTTTTGGACCAAAAGAATTTAATCCTTAACCGTTTAAATTTTCATAATGTTTGATTATTTTACACAAAAATTGTAACAGCTTTTTCGTGCAATTGTATTTAATAATACAAAGTTACATACGTTGTGAAGCGATTTACAACTTATCGAAATTATTCTTTATCGTCGACCTATAATCAACCGTCGTGAATATGAAGAAAAACACGTTCTTAGAATAGCTTCTGAATACAGTTTACGTTTCTTCTTCGTGAAGTAGAATCTTTCATCGGTCGTACAAACATTAGAACGTTATCTAAGCTCGATGGAGATAGCGCCGCTTACGGGAAATTCCATATCGATGTATTGCGTTAAAAACAAATCTACAAAACCCGTAAAAGTGAAGAGTTTTCTATAATAACCGGTACAGCGTAGCTATCATAGTTTAGACACGAAACCCGTTTGAAATCCTTGCAAATTCTCGTAATTCTATATCGATATTTACCAATACATCTCAAACTCATGTACGTTCGTTACATAACTTATAAATCTCGAGTCAAGCAACACTATCACGAGGTGATGAAAATCCTTGAATATCGTGCTAAAATTGTAACGTATTATCCCAAAAATAAACACGAAAATGCGTTTTAATTTTCCAAGATAAGAAATTTTTATGAGGAATTATCCAACTTGAAAAAAAAAATGAGGAAATACGACAATTTCTAGAAGATTCGATTTAATGAAGTAATTTTTTTTTCATATTCGGATCCAACTCGTGGCGCCTTCGCATGTTCGTCAGATTCTCGAGGCTCGACCGCCATTTTATTTCGCAGCGTGATCTGCGCTTTTAGTATATCCCTCAAAATGACTCGACGACTAAAAAATGTTGCAATAAAATAATTAGACATTAGAAAACAGTAACAATTATTTTTCTAATATATTCGAACCGATGCAGAATCGAAGATTTTTTTCGATCACTGAAACTGTAACGACATCGGGACTCGACGGGAATCGTAGAAAACCCGGTGATAATTCATATCGCTTTAAAATCGGTAGAATTTCGTTTATCGATACATTTTCAAAGCTAATTTTGCTTATTTTTTTTTAATACAATGAGACGGAATCAGCTTTCATCCTTTGAATAGCAAATTTCAATGAATGCTTCAGCTACTTGAAAGATCGAGAATACGGTGGCAAAAAAATGTGTCCCTCTTTCTCCACGGCAGCGTCTCGAGGGTCCCTCGGTCTCAAATAACTTGAAAGATACGAAGGAATTTCTGAGAGCTCAGGGAGAGAAACTCGGCGAAGGGTCTCCCACAATTTTATCGGTTGCCACAGGCAACGCCTCGAGTATAGCTTCTGCAACGCTTTGCGGGGGGAAACGAAGTATCGCTGGGTTCTTCGTCGAGAACCCCGCGTCCGTCGGAAAAACCGAGGCTCCGGAGATGCGCAACCGTAGCCCGGGAAAAGGGTCTGCCTAATTTAGATCTCAAAGAGTCTGGCTAATTTCGTGAAATATGATAATTTTCTCCTCTTCCAGCGTTCTTTAACGCGCAAACACAAAATTAAAAAATTAAATAAAATGAAAATTCTCAAAATCACATACAATTTTTCGCGAAGCGCCGTCACGATGACGCAGTTGCTAACAATAAAATTGCTGTTTTGCACAAAGAGATTGAATAAATTTTAAAAAATTTACAAAAATGAAAAAACTCCCGACTGAAAATCGAGTGAAATAACAATTAATTTTTCAAATGTTATAGTCGGAAGATTTATGTACTCAATGACGAAGAAATCGCCCCTATCCTTTCAAAAACCTTTGTCCTTTTATCTTTTTCAAACAAGACAAATTTTAATGAAGATCTAGACTACCGTGAATTTGAGGTTATGCCGCACAGAGATCGAGCGCCTTGTGAGCCACAGGGCATTGAAAAAATATTACAAAATATTACAAAAATTTGTGACATTAACCGTACATCATAGAGTCGCTGTATCAAATTCTGTTAAGTAATTTTTAGCCGTTTCGAGAACATATCGGACAACAAAATCGCTCGTCTTCGTGAAACGCATAATTCCCGACTTTTTTCCCGGATGGGCAGCCGGGAGTTAAAAAATACAATGTTTCGCTTTTGTTTTTTTTTAATATAATTACAACTTCATTGTTGAATTACTAAAATTTTGTTTGTTTTTATTTCATGTAGCCTGTCGGCATATTTTATTTAACGATAGTTAAAAGTATTTCCCACAGTCGATATGTGGATCCGTGAATATCAACGCAATATATAGGGACCGAGAAAAGTGTGAGATTTCATTTAGGAACAACAACTCACGTGCATGAGCTCCCGGCGTGCACGAGGGGTTCATCGACCCTCCATTGCCAGTCGAGAAAATTCAGAGGGGTCGTTGGAACGAAGGCAAACCCCCCTATGGCTTTATCCCAGAAGTAAGGGTCGCACCTACCATGAAAACTCAATGGCGATACGAACTTTCCAAGGCTGTATCGATAGTCCAACACTAGAAGGGCGTAGATAACTGCGCTTATGGACATACTGCATTCCCTTTTATTTTAAGCCAATCGACATGTATAAGTAATCAGCTCCCACGAAAAAACTCTTCTGACGTCTCGTCTAACATATTATTACTCGTTCGCAACAGTCTCCTTATCTAATTATTGTAAATTTAACTAACCGAATATTGAAGCTAAATCCACAAAAATAATTTCATTTTGGTACAAACAAGCCGAAAGTTTATACCAGCTATGTACCCTAAATAATGTTTTCCACCCTCGCGAAACTTTCCTTCATTTTTTTTCTCTTACACATTCGTCGATAACTAATTATTCATAAATTCACGCTCACAACGGTTTTTCTTCATGAATTCATTCAGAAATCTGACAACGAACATTAAGATGAATATAAAATGAAATCAAAAAAAAATTGTCAATCTTCTTGATTCCATATTTAATTAGGTTTTTCCGACGATTTCATATATGCTTTCGACGATTTCACGCATAGAAAAATAAAAAAATAAACTTTTCTTCCGCAGACAAATCATAATTTCGACAAAATAATTCATTCCGATGTATTTAAGAAGTTTTACATCCATATTAACGATAACACTTTTTTAAAAATATTTCAACGTTTTTTCGGTTGTACTACACAAGCGATCTGATCCTTGAACAAGAGAGATTGCTTAACGATGGCGTCTAACAAATTTTCCCATAGATCCCAAACAGTTTCGTCGCGTAGATAGACAGAGAGAAATAGAGCCGGTGACCCAAATTCGAAAGGGGTAAACGACCCCGAAAAAAGGGAATCTACTAGGCGTGCGGGCGCTCTCGTTCGCTCGTGCGCCTCCTGCGAACCCCTTCGGCGCCGTTTGTTCCGCGGACTCCTTTTCTTTTCTGTTTTTTTTTTGTTCTTCTTCTTCGATCTCTCAACGAATGGCGGGGCCTTCTCTTTGAATTTCAGCGATGCTTTGGATGAAAACTGGGCCGTTTAACCTGTGTTGGTAAATAGGACCCGTTGCGAGTTTTTCTGCTGCTCCTTCTATGCAGAGTTGCTGTCAGAGATGTGGTACTGCTGGTTGCCAGGTAGGTAGGTACGGTACACGAATATTATGAGCGCATGTATATGCGCGACTAGGATACACCAACGAATTACGCGTCCATTCATCCACGTTCCTTACCCTCCAAGCAACACACAGAAGAGCCATAGATTATGTTTGGCATGTGTTCCAACGTTCACAGGCACGGTGTACATAACCGTATTGGAATATGAGAACACCCGCGGTAACATGTTATGCTGTGTGTGTTATAGACACGTGTACATCAGAGGTTTCTTCGGATAGTCTCGCATGCCCAACACATATAGAATAACCCGATACCCAAAAAATCTAAGCGTTACACAACGCAAAAAAAAATTGAAGACATTGGAAATTCCGTCAAGATTATCCTGACATAATGATGCTGACAGAAATATAATGATTTTAGGTTAATTTTTCGGAATTTACAGTTTTTTAAATAATTTTTGTAACACATGCACAAAAACTCCCCCTTTTTGTGCCTGTAAAGTGTGGCAGAAGTGACGCATTTCGGTACGGAATGCCAAAAAAATAACGCGCACGCGCAAATCGGACATTTTAGTATTTATAACACGCTAGTTACTTTTTTTCACCTATTTATAGCACGCTAATGATTTTTCAGATACTGCGTTGACACGTAGTTTATTTTTCGCGTAATTTTACCACACTTTACAGGCACGAAAAGGGGGAGTTTTTGTGCATTTTTTACAAAAAATATTATGTGGTACACGCGCAAAAAAGCGGAAACTCGGCGTAGACTGTGAAACTGACTGGTCAAATCGTCAACTTCATAGACCACTCCGAATGCCCACTTCTTGGCACTTGTATCACAAAGTACTATTGTCAGATACCTGCTAAAAGCGTCCCCTAGAAAATTTATATTGATAGAATACGAAAGAAAACCGATAAAAAAAGCAACAATAGTTGTACTGATAATTTTAATTACACGAACAGTTTGTACAATCGCATTTAAAATTGGCAAGAAAAATCATATAATTGATTATTGTTCGAAATGGCTCATAGTTGAAAATGTATTAGTAGAATTCATATGATGAAAGTATCAACAAACATTTAATCCGATGTTTCATTTCCGAGATATGTCGACTGAAAGTTTTCACTTCCGGCATATTGTCGAATGTACACACAGTAGCGTCACGCAAACTAAAAAAAAAATATTTTTTTAAGTACTTAGCGTCGAGACGCTACCGCGTCTCTTGATATCGTTCGATAAAGATTAGTAAAAATAACATGTTCCATTGTGGAGGATAGATGAGAGTTGGGAACCGCTGGCACAGTGCAAGGGGTTAATATGTATATGCGCCATCAGCTCTGAAATATTGGTCGTATACCTTCCATCCTCATATCTGTACGTATGTATAGAAATATACACATATATAGATATTCCGCTTCGGGAGAAAGAAAGATCTATGTTAGTCTCGTCTATATGTATTCATTATATACCGTCCGGCCATTCAACCCCATCCTCCTTTCTGCTCCCGCTTCTTTGCGGCTTTAACCACCCTTGCTCTATGCTAGAAGATTCTTCGTCTTTGCCGCGAGATCCCAGCTTCCGGGAGCATTGGATGAACGTTGCTTAGTTCAAGGCTCTTTCAACTTTTTAGCACCGAAACTTTTCAGATCCTTTTATCCCGAGCGTCTATCGACACTGTAATTTATGTCTTGCAGTAGTTTTAACACACTTTACAAAGGAATAAACGAAGTTCCGTCAACTCAAGGCTTCCAAAGGCTGCGATGTGCTAATAATGAGAAGAAAGTTGTGGAACGAAAAAGAAAGAACGGCAAGCGTGGTTACGACGAGAAAATCCGAGTACATTTACAAAGGCAATGAGACACCGAGGGTAGTGACAAATGACGTTTCCAACGCTACCCCCGAGTTGCCGTTGGGTCGTTCCGAAACTAAACTCGACGAGCCCCCGAACAGCCTCGCTTCTAGGAATCCAATGGCGTAGGATCGTTACTCTAGGAGTTGAACGTTCGGAAGCCTTAATCCTCTCGTCATAGATCGAATTACGTTACCGCGGACTTTTGGTCGTCAAATTGCACAAAATTTCTTGGGACACGATTTTCCCAAAGAATCGAGGAGTTATAGAAATTTCATAAGCATATAGTTAAAAGGAAAAATGTATCTATAAAAAAAGAGGCGAATGAAAAAAATTGCGCAGAAAATCTTTTCCCTCGTAAATTGAAGCATATCGCAAAAGGAATGGTTTGCGATAAGCGAGTACTCTAGAATTCGAAACTCCAAGTAAAATACTAAAATAATTTTGTTTTTCCACGGGTATCGTGAGAGGAAAGAGCCGGCGTGTTAGTTACCGGAGGAGTGTTTCACGAAAAGGCCGGAAGTTCTATCGCCATTTCGCTGGCTCGCACGTGCTCTCTCCCGAAGACCCGGCAGGGTGACACTATGAGGGGATGAGAGGATGAGAACAAATAGAGGGTGAGAGACCGACACATAGCGGCGATACAGCGATAAAGAAAGATAAAGCGAGGAAATGTGGAGGGATAAAATGAGAGACAAAAGAACGCTCAGCGAGGGAACGAAGCAGGTATATATGAAGAGAAAGAAGAGGGGAGGCAGAATGAAGAATTTTCCCGATGCGTAAAAAAATAAATATATATATATATGTATGTGTATGTATAAGCCCCGTCGTAGTCACGTTTCTCACAGGGGGTGGTTGGGACATAGCAGTGTTCGCGCGCTTTCCGGCGCACCCCCTGTATGACCATGTAATTGGTCAACGCTGTGGCAGCCATCTTTCAAATGGGCGTGTCTGTGTCGTTAATGCAGGGGTGACTCACCCCTGGTACTCTCTATGCCTCTGCCGAAAAGCCTGTGCCCGGTCACCGACGCTACATACACCAAGTACATAATACATATACTATATACAAATACCTCGACGACGACGACGACGACTCCCTTCCTGGCTTTATCTCTCTCACACCTTTTTTTCCCTTCCCCTCAACAGTTCTCACTCCTCTGTTTCTCTTCTCTCTGCTTCTATCGTTCTTTTTCTGTTTTTCTTCTCTTTAATAAAATACGCGAAAGTACGCTGTACTCGCAATTTTTTTAGCGTTAGTTTTTCCTGTAATGAAAGGGAAACTCTTTTTTTCATTCTCCATCTCCGTTTACCCGGCGATTTTTTCTTTTTTGCTTTTGTTAACGATCTCTCCAAATAGAAGATCATGTTTTTTTTAAGATTGGAGCAGTTTCGGAGATATTTTTTTTTTAATGAGGTGTTAATTGTTACCAGTTTCATCGCGGTTAGGAATCGTTGTGATGAATGTATTATTGTGCTTGTTGTGAATACAAATCGCTAATATCATTGAGTTATACAAATTTTACCGGTTGAAGCGCTGTTCGTTGCGCGTGTCCGACTTTTTTTCAATTTAAAATAATTGTACATTTTTCAAGAACCTCGTGATTACCGACGATGGCATAATATTTTAAAAATAATTCATCCAGTGGTTTAAAGAATACAATATTTTGACAATATAGTACCGATATACTACTTCGATTAAAAAGTTTATATATCTTCCTTTTTTTTAATGTGATTTTTTTTTGTTTTCGTCGAATTTCTCCGATAATTCTTTAGCTGTTTCGCATAGTTCATTTTCCATATTTTCCTTCTTTTATGCTATGTTTTATCGAGTACCGTGCTACACCATGCGTTTTCTATCGCATCTGCCGGATGTTTGAATGCCCTATCCACGGTCGTTTCTACCGTAACGCTTTTATTACCTTTAAGCGTACTTCTTTGTTTTTTTCTACTCATCACGAGATACATCCTTGTACCACACCCTATGGCATACTATTAATCGTGTTCGGTTCTGTCCTGTCGATCCACTCGAATCGTTTGCGTCTCACTTTCCGTTTTATCTTTCCCGGGCCTCAGGGCTCTCGCTTTCGCGATGCGCTTGATCTTCGGTCGGAGTTTCAAACTCCCGCAAGATCGGGTATCCCTCTAATCTATAAGCGGCTTCGACAAAAGACCGTGCGGGATTTAGTCCTGTCGCGTAGATCGAAGCGGGGTAAAGATTCTTTTTCCTTTACTCGATTCACATCTTTCGCCTGATTCCGTCTCTTTTTTTTTCCATCGGGAGAAGACCTTGTTGTAGTATTCGAGTAGGGTCGATACTCGCCGGAAAAGACTTTCCCGGAGCCCGGCATGTTATACTGCGCTGTGTATATATATCGAACAGAAGTGAAAGCGCCCTTGGCCATTCCCCCCGTTTATCGGGAACGAGGAAGATGGAGATAAACTACTTCTGCCTGCTGCCTCTTCGACTGGGGTCGATCGAGGGGTTGCTTTTCTCTCGTAAGCCGGGGGTGCCTCCACCCTCGCGCGGAAAGCGGCAACAGCCTGCGACAGCTACGAAGCCTTTTTCTTCTCGATCTTTGTTCCGAAGAGCGGTATAACTCGATTATATTTCTAAACTCGGTAAAAAGTAAGCTGAAACACATTTTTTAACGCGAATGGAGTACAATGTTCGTAGTCATGTAGTATTTTTCCTTTTTATGAATGAAATACAAGTATGGAATGTATCGATGGATGGAACTTATCAAAATAAAAGACTGAAGGGACTTGAATAAACAAAAAATCGTATATCTTCACATTCTTGGGATACAACACGTGGTAAAAATGTCATATGTTTACCTTAGGAGTGTTCAGACAAATTCTTCTAAAAGCGGCTGATAAAGACAATAGCCGGCCGTCTTCGGGTTTCACCGCATTTTTTTTAAACCACCAGTTACTATTTTTGGTAATGTACTATCATAATAATTTCTTATGCGGGAAGTCGAATGTGATGGATGAAAAATCCGGAATTTATCGATTTATTGGATTGCACGGAATTAAAACATCAATCTGAGACTCGATGTGTTGAATAATATTTTTAACAATGCTAGTGAGAGAGTTAAAAGGATAAAGGTATTTTTTGTATCGTATTCTTGTAATAATTACGGTAGACGCACCAGTTGCGGCAGCTGTACCGGTCGCAGCCATTTTCAGTACAAATTGTTGTCCAATGGGTTGTTTGTCGACATTTCGATGTTAATACGTTAAAAGTATTCATATAAATGTATAGAATAATCAACCCGCCGTCAACTTTATATGATTTTATTCAGAGTTCTATACTTTTAAACATGGCGGCCAAAAATGGACCAACGGTTGCGAAAACCGATACCTCCATCGTAATTATTCAGGGGAAGTCGGATGTAACGAATATCGATATCGAACGGAAATGTATCGATGACTTTGATTGCTCGAAATTGAACCATCATTGTTCAAATTAATTTGTTAAGATACTGCAGAGAAAATAAATTTTAATGAGAAAAGTACCATTATTTGTTAAAAACTTAGTATCGATGTTTATTTATAGCTTTCAATTAAATGTGTTATGTATTTTATCACGTAAATTGTAAGACGCAACGTGTGTTAGAACTGAAACTAGAAGTAATCTAAAAGGCTAAAATGTTTGTAATACAGAATAATTTCCAAAACGCCAACTTATGCTGTATGCAGAAGTATGATATCGAATGAGATATTATTTTTCATGTAACTCTTGCATTGGAACTATGTTTATTTCTCAAAAACTGATTGCAATTTGTGGGTGTTAGATTACGCATTGATCTTTTTTGAGTTGCTGATGAAATCGAGTCTTAATAACCGAGTATCATAGAGCCGAAACTACGATCCGATGTATACATTCAAAGCGTCGTAGATTCACCATCTGCCGAGCTTTTTCACGTCACGATTTTCCGGAGCAGCTGTCGAAACTAAAAAAAAAAAGAACGGTCACTAGCCGATCGCAGGTATTCGAAATCTATATGGTATACAACATTCTTCTGCTTGTCTGTAACGTTCAATTCCATCATTAACCAGATCAGAGCTATATATTGTGTACAACGTTTCACAGCTTGTTCGTAACGTTTATTTCCAGTAACCAGGTGAACGCGTCATGATTTTGAAGAATAGTATCTGAAGAGCGCCTGTGCGTCATCGGCGGTGGCGAATGCCATTGGCATTTCCGGATCCCTTCTGCGAAGGGTCCTACTCGAGTAAGAGAATGATGCGCTAAGCTGAATTCCCCGATCGTCGTCATCGTCCCAGCATCAGCCTTTGAGGGCGGACCTTCCAATATCTACCTGAGAGGAATCTCTAAGCAAGGATCGTGCTGAAACTCTTAAGCCGCCAGGGAGTAAGAGTGAAGTTTGCGAGATCGCGTATTGAACACACCAAGTTTAAGCGTAGTATTGAAATTACAACAGCTCTTCGCGACGTTCATAAGACAGCCTGGAATTATCAATGTCAAAAGCTAATTAAGTTTGATAAGTTTTGGGAGAATTAGCGATCGCATTGTGAACCTTTGCCGCGGAGAGCGAACCCAATGAAAATCTAGATAGTTACGACTAAAGTGATCTTTATTGGGAGGTATTTAATAAGTGCCAAATGTTTATTTGATGTTTATTTTAAATGAAATATATTTTATTTCACACCTTGTGAATTCCAATTTTGTACGATTCTCGTGCGAAAAGCTGTTTCTTAATTCGTGTGACTGCAACATTTGCCTTCGGCTCGTGCTGCAAACTCAAACTCGTCAGAAAAAGTTTTATGTAACGCATGCATAAAAAGTGCCGGATTATTACAGGCCGGTCGTAACATGAAGTAGCACTTTATGAGAAGGCGTTACATAAATGCTCGAAGCGTGTCATAAATACTATGCGCATGCGCACATCGGTTCCTCGATCCTTCATGGAACGGCCGGCCAAACATAACCTGGCACCATTCATGCCTTTGTTACATAAAGTATTATGCGATACTCGTAAGTAAAATTGGAGTTCTCGCGGCGGTTGTGAAGCTCCCGCACTCGCAAAAAGTCCGATTTTACGTACTAGTATCGCAAAGTGCTATTTTCGCACTTGTATTGTAATGTATTATTTTGTAACACGTGCATGATAAGTGCTACTTATCGTGCGTGCCAAGAGTGGCGTAAGTGGCGCGTTATAGCAAGCTATACTATAGTGACAGGACGCATGCGCACATCGGCCTAATTGTACTTCTCGTACGCTACTCTCGTTTGCGTGCTAAAAGTCAGCACTTCTCGCATACTGTGGCGGCACCACAATTGGCAGGCACGGCAGCAGCACTCCTCCTTGCACTTGTTGCAAAAAGTATCATGCGATACTTGTACAATAAAGCGGACTTTACGGCGAAGGTTGGGAAGTGGCCGCACGAGCCGGATCGAGCGCTACGACGAGTGCTTGTAGTGCCAGAGAAGGCGAGTCGAAGGCGAAAGCGAGACGTAATCGCAAATTACTATTTTGTAAATTTAAAAGAACCTTTTCCACGAGCGTAGGAAAAATGATTCACAAATCAGAATTGACCATTCCTTCGATATTTTATCATAGAGAAGATTTGGTCCAACCGTAATTATGGAGGATGACAAGTACTACTTACAGGCAGATAACATTTATAAAAGGAAACCTGAAAACATAATTCTGTAAATATCTAAGTACTGGAAAATGGGAAGGCGAAACCGTAGGAAATTCTGTCTGATTTCAATTAAAGCGATCTTCAGTGGCGGTATAATAGGTTATTTCGTCGACGAAATAACTAATATGCTTATAAAAATTAAACTTGCTGGGAGCTAATGATACAAGACAGACAAGCGTAGGTTAAATGTGTTCAAATATTTTTGGAGATAATTGAATGTTTAATTACAATCAAATAAAATATATCTTAGTAAAGAAAACCTCTTTTACAAGTACAAAAACAATCATTCGCAAATCGGAGGTGACCATTGCATCCAATTTTTTAATCGAATAAAAAGTTTAGTTCAAACGTATTTTTGTAGAATAATATTTACAATTTACAGGCAAAGCATATTTCTAATCAACAATAAAATATTCTTCTGTAAATATCTAACCACTGAAAATCAGGAAAGCGAAACGAGAAAATTCAAATTTCGCCGTCCAAATGTAATTGTGTAGAATAATGTTTACTATTGATACGGAGGTAATAAATCGCATATTCAAATTGGAACCCTAATATATCCTTATGTAGACATGCAACCACTAGAAAATGCAACGAGCTAAGATCGAATTACAACACCATCAAACGTATTTAACATGTTTTCAACATTTTTGAAAGCGATTAAATGTTTAATAAGAATAAAATATTTTTTAATTAACAAAAACCTCTTCTATAGATACAGAAAATATTTTACGCACATCGGAGTCCACTATGCTTTCCAATTTTCACCGTGAAGAAGCTTTACTGCAAACGTAATTGTATACAATAATCAAGAGACACGGTAGCGTCTCGACGCCAAGCAGTTTAATACACTTATACGCCAATATCGTGCCCCCTAAAGTTTGACAGTTTTTTTCTCGGAAATGAGACATCAGTTCGAAATTCTAATGTCAAGCTTTTGAGATGAGCCCGGACCAGGCCGATCGGTGCACGCAATAATACGTTATCATTATGTCGCCCGAAAAATTCACGGTTACACTGAGTGATCAAAATAAAGGTCAAATAGTGACGTTATAAATATAAAGTTATTTATAATTGCGTTTTTTCGTGAAAATTAGTAAAAAAAAAATCCTCTCGGAAATCCTCCTGCGGTTAAAAAAATGAGTCGTTCGTGTGATAAAATTATTTCAAATAATTGTAGGGCGAGAGGTAATTTTCATTAATAAATATTGTGCATGTGATACAAATAAAAATCATGTCATGCGGATTCTTAATAACGTTATTCAGTAATAAAACATTTTTTTTTAATGATAATCAATTAATAATAAAAAAAAAAATGAATGAAATAAAAATTAAAAAACATTTTTTTGCAAAAAAGTAAAAAATAGTTTCCAAATAATTAAAAAACTAAAAAACTTTACTAAAAAAACTAAAAATAGAAAACTTAAAAAAATCATGAATCAAGTAAAATAAAACAAAAATTGGTGAGTCCTTAGAACACAAATCAATGTAAGCTGCATCCAAAGAACGAACGCGCCAAGTTTTTTTTTATTTTAATTGAGTCGTATGATTTATTTTTATTTTACTTAACTCATGATTTTCTTTCAAGTTTTATATTTGAAAACTATTTTTAAACTACTTGGCGACGGTTTTTCCATTTTTGCAAAAAAAAAGTTTCTTTATTTTTTATATATACAACTACAGGCAGATCATAATTTTAAATCCAAAATGTAAGGTATTCCGTCAATATTCACTCGCTTAATAAAAAAAAAAACCGAAGGTATCGAAAATTCACAAGCAATAAACAAAACAAAAACACGGTAGTCACGCAATTTAATATTACGCGCATTAATGGAAAACAAAACTTAATGGAATAAATAAAAAGAAAATAAATGTGTAATTCCGGAAACGCATTAAACGCTTAGCATCAGTTTTAACCGTATGAATGTCCGCTGCAGAGCCGAGGTACATTCTGTCGGGTGAATAAAAGGAAGGGGGAGAGAAGCAGGAAGAGAACGAGCTCTCACGCACGCGGTGCCTCGTACGAGAGTAAAGTGCATTGCCCCCCAACCGCGAGACTGCAAGCGGGTTCGTGTGTATACAATATAACACACCCTTCCATATTGCAACGAGCGCTCTCTCCCACTCTATTACCGGTACTCGTTTCGCCAATCGAGCGACGAGTTTGGAATTCGTCCGATGCACCGTATAGCAGCGATTCGGTCATACTGCCCGTATTCGCGGCATGCAGTTGGCTTATTCGTCTCACTCTCACGCGCGCGCTTTATGTCGGATCGGCGAGGTTCAAAGTATCCATTCGTGATGAGAGAGGGGAATTGAGCTTCGCCACGGTATGTACCACGAGTATCTGTGCGATACAGGCAAAAGCGAAAGAGGGGAAATAATGCGTTGCATTGCACACCAAAGGAGAATTGCTGATAGGGCAGCAACCCAACGGCAGAGGGGAAAATTATCTCTCCTGCTGACCAATCAGAGAGCGCATCGTCGAAGCTTCGGTTTCTTCTTTCGCGCTTGTTATGTACATTGCACATACCGTAGATTTATTATATACTAACCGTATACGCACACAAATACACTTCGGTGTGAGAGAGATTCATGTGCGGGTAGTATAATTCGCGACGGTTTCGTGTGTAAATATAAGAAAAGAACGTTGCATTATGCACGCGTGTCTATTCGTCCATTGTGCCAATTGTATTCTGCAGTTCTGCATGCAAGGGCGCACGAACGGGAAGAAGAATCCTACGGTGAATTCTTCTTCGTTGACATGAGATAATGGTATATCGAGTCGCCATTAAGTCGCTAATCCTTCGAAAGAAAAAAAAGCTTTTATAGCGCGTATGGATTTGAAAAAAATCTAAGGACCAATTATTCATTGACGTCGTTGATGAATAATATATACGAAGTCGGAATAATTTTATAATTATAATAGTAATTATTATTATTTAAAATCGTTTTTCCTCACAAGTTATTATTTGAGAATTGTAACAAAATTACTTTTAATTTTTTTATAGCGGATGTTAGTCATCGAGGTGAAACAACAAAATAAAAAACATTTTAATATTCAATTTTATTAAATATTTTGAACCGCTTTGGGATTCTTCGGAGACTCAATATTGAAATCTACTGCCCGGGAATTTGTTACGAACTTACACGCGTTAAAACATGACATCCAAAAATAATACATTTTACTACAGTAAAAGTAAAAACCCGATAGAATTTTAATAAATGCAAATAAAGTTTAGCGATGTTTTTAGAACGTAGTGTATCGTTTATTTTGGCGTTTATCGTTAAAAAGTTTACAACTAAGATAAATTGAGAAATAATTAACTTATAATATATTTTGATTGTAATGAAGCGTGGAGTTAACTCAATTTTTGAAATTTATTTTCATAAACATATGTACAGGCTTAAACGATGTTTTCTCGTATAATTTTTAGAATGGAAGAGTTGCGAAGCCGCCATTGGTACGCTGATATGCGCTTTTGCCAAAGGAAGGGAGAGTGCGTGCGTGTTCGCTGCCCCTCCGCGTGCACCCCAAAGCGCATGTAGGTATCACAGAGACGACTCACAACGAGCCGCAAAAACATAAAACGGATGAGACAATCGGGAAAAAAGAAATTGAAAAATGTTCTATTAAGCATATCCTCGTGTCTCCATACTATCCGTACCGACGGAAAGTATAATAACATACATTTCAGTAGACACTTTGCATACATTCTGATCAACTCGTGAATCGAATTTCCTCACATGCTGTCGAAATAATTCGAGAAAATTTTACGACCCTCAGGAATGACAACTGCAGTTGAAATTACGCAAGAATTTAATAAGGATGCGGCCAATGTCTGTGTCATTATTCCGCCCGGCGAAATAATTAAATATTAATTAATTTAAAAATGAATTTAATTATGGTAAAAAATTGCAGAAATTTTAAATGAAAACTAATTGAATTAAGACACAAAAATATGAAAAAAATGGAATATTTATATGATTTTTATTTTTCTTGGAGATAAAATTTGTTTCAATTGAATTTTATTTCTTCTCTGAATCTGATCATCTAACCCTCAGTCTGTCACGATACGTTAAAATGTGCAATCCTTCGGTTCTATGAACAATGCCATTTTTTTTTCTGACAAAACCATGAATGTAATATTGAAGAAACTATTTCTCCTGCAATAAAATTGCAATGCAACCCTAAAAGTTTCAAGCGTGACGCCTGCTACATTATCGCTTATAGTGTGTGTTTGCGGTTTATTATCGACCTTTGTTTTTTCTGTTTACCTACTGAATAATTTATACCCATTGGCCTATAAAAAACGTTAAAAAAAGTTGCTATCTAAACAATAATATACATAATAAGGCAATTTATCCGCGCAGCTTAACGATGATATAAAGTGTCATTTTTATGTGATCTATACTTTTAGCACCGTTATTTCCATTCTTTCAATTGTTTCATTCGTGAATTTAACGATTTTTTTTATAAACCTATTATTTTTTCTATCGACATCTGATGCGGAGTTAGTTAGTTTTTGTTGCATCCCAAAGGTTCTACGTTCGTGACGTTAGACTGCAAAAAAAAAAAAGAAAAAAACTATGAACATAAAGAACAACAGGCGCTTTCGCTTTTTATTCTGTAATAAAATTCTAATAAAACTCTAAACGTTTCAAGAGTGCGGAACGGTGCTTTGTTTTTTTTTTTTTTTTCTGACGTACCTACGCGTAGGTTGTAGCGTGCGGTTTACCGGGCGTCTCTGCGTAGGTATAGTGCACCCTTGGCCAACCGAGAGATCCGTATAATCCGAAAGAGGGCGAGCGTAGGTATAGGTATCAGGTAAAAGTACATATAGGTATAGAAAGCCCCGGGACGAAGAATGAAGTAGAAGAAGGATCGCACTCTAGCCACGGTTCTCGATTCTCAAAAGCCCGCGCGCAACTTCCCAAGCCCCTGAATTTTGTCATCCTCGGATCCTCCGTGAGATCCGTACCTTTTGTGCCGACAACGTTTTTTTTTCTCTCCTTCTTCTTCGTCTTTCCTCCTCACGATTTTACAGTCGGCATAATGGGGGATATTCCGTGATCCTTTGGATGCGCTCGTTATCCTCGCATTCGTAACGCTTGCAGCTGTCTCCGCGTGAGGAAACGACGAATAATGAAAATGAGAATGAGAAGAAAAAAAACGCACGAGTGACTAACAAAAAAAAACAGAAAAAAAACAACGATTGGAGATGAAAGAAAGGAGAGAAGAGAGGCGCGTGTGAGATCGAGGATTCACCGAACGAATGGATAGATCACAGAGATCCTCGCTTGCGCAAGGTTTTTGGAGACGACCTTCGTAAACCAGTTTAGATACACGCAATCGTTCTAATTTCTTTTATTTTATTTTTTCTGTAAATGGCACATTATCATTGTGCAATGTTTACCTAATATCGACATATAAAAAAACAGCCGCTGACGCAATTTGTAATTCGTACTTCGTCTGGAACAAAAATATAAATGGAAACATTTTTTTATCAAGTAAGTAACTTTCACTGTTACTTCATTCGCGATTATATTATTTTTTTAAACTCGACGCAATAAATTTATTGGTATGATTGGTTTGATTAATTTAAACATTAAAAAAATAAAAAAATATAAGACCGTAAGTTAAAATCCGAATAATGTCGATTTTAATAGATTTTTTCTTCCAATAGAAACGAATAGATTAGAATAGAATAGATTTTTCTTTTTTCTTGCAATAAATTTTGCTTTAATTTTTTTCAAAGAAGTTCATGAAAATTTTATGGAAAACTGCGCGGGGGTACGAATAGCAAGAGGAAAAATATATTTTCCGAGGCTAAACGGAGAACAGCAGCTAGACTAAGAGGCTAGAGTATGAGAAATAGCGGAGGGGCTAGAATCGTTGGAAGCAAGGGAGATGGCGTCAGGCGAAGCCAGCTGCGCTACCGTCGTATAACAAGTCTAAACGCAGGCACCTACTACCTACCAATAGGAGCCAACTGTTCATTAGTCTGTTGGTACAGGCTGTTCCAAATTATTGTTGAGCGAGAATGGTGTATCGCGCGTGCCCTTCGAGGGTGAAAAGTTCTCGTGGAAAAGGGACTCCCTCGTTATAGCGTATCCATCATTTGCTAGAGCAGCAATTGAGTTTCCTTCCTACTCCTATTATTATCCAGAGGCCCGACAAACTTCGTTGTTTTCCGAATCACGCCAAGTTTATTTTAATCTACTCAAAAGCTCAAGTAATAAATATAATTTTCGTATTTTCCAAACCGCGAAACAAACATATTATTGCATGATCTCAAATTCGTCTAAAAACAAAGTTTTCTGGAGTTTCTTTCGAGTAAAAAACGCCTTGTCTGGCGCTGCCTATCTCACGATCTAATTTATCACGAATATAATATAAATATTACGTCACAGTTACTAATGTGACGGATCTAGCTAATTTTTTGTACGATTAATAACACGGAAAGACGAAAATAAAAAGAGTCGAATGAATCCAGCGACAGATGCTAAATGAAATTTCGATTCTTCCTATTCCAGAGCGCAGCTGCTGTGCGGGCAACACAGGGTTCGCCTAAATCCGGCATTACCGACTGTGAGAGAATTGTGCAGGAATTATTTTTATTGATTTTTTTACGGTTGATGCTGTTTGTGATTTTAGTTAAATTATTCCTAATCATTTTGAAGCCCAAAATTTAAAATTTTATCGTTTCGAAGTCAGCAACATAATTATTATCTTCATGAGAGTGTGTGAAATCTCAAACGACTTTAGTCAGATTTATCTCTTTCAAACAGAAATTTCTTTAATTTGTCTCATCGGGCTACAGGAAAGGGCAATCTTTTTCACTGTTATTATTTGTTATCTATGAAAACAAAACAAAAAATCGTCAAAATTCAATGATTTTTCACGGCAAAGGAGTGAAAAAAAATATTATCATCGCAAACGTTAGTCCAATAAAAATGCACACACCCGGCATTCTCGAATACGCCGGTTCAGAGACGAGAGGAGATGAAATTTTCGAGAAATAGCCGAGGGCTGGAAGGAGTCCGTTCGGAATGATAATGCGTAGCAAAGGCAGCAGGAGCGAGCAGCTGCACAGAGGCTTCTGGGATTTTCATGGGGGCATTTTCATTTTCCCCCCTTTGTCGGGGGTGTGTATACTTCGCGTACACCCTCTCGGCTTGCCGTCCTCGTAGCGCGAGGGCTCGGATCTACCACGTGCCTGCGGATGATGGCGCCGGAGGGGAATGAAAAGCGACGACTACCAAAGCGCATAGTTCGTAAACGAGCGAGACGGACAACTTTAACTGTCATAGATCGATCGTTTGGTCCAAATGTGCGAAAGCGAGAAGCATATCTGGCAGAAGAGAGCGTCGGTATTATAGCGAGAGCATTGTAGTGTTGACGGTAAGAAAATATCGTACGGAATCTGTCATGGAATCGACATCTGCCGTGTTTTAGCTACGAACACAGTTTCGGATCGCGTCCCATTATGTTTTCATATTGGGGTGAACATTTTTGGGATAAATCGGCTGCTGCGAGACCGTTTGCGAAAATCCAGATGGATTTCCGTGGTTATACACGGAATCGTATGAATGGTCCCTCATAATACAGCATAGATGAATGGAAGCCCCCATACCACATGTATCGAACTTCCACGAAGATAAATTTTAGTAGTATATATGCGAACTTTGAGAGGAAAGCCTGATGATCACCGAGGCACAAGAACCCGCGATGTTTGCGCAGCGGCGATGTTGTCGGGAATAGTTACAAACTAAGACCGAAGCCGCGCTATAAGGCGAGCAATTTGTTTTATCCTCTTCTCACTTGAATTCATCAGTTGTTTTGAATCATGCATGCATTTTTTTTTTTTGTATCAATGACACGCATGGAGGCTGCCAATAATCGGCACACAAACACGATCGTTTTTCAGTAAGACAATTATGGTTCATTTAACTTGGGTCAGCGATATTTGAATTTTATTTTTAATTATGTACATATGCCATTTCTATATACCTTCATTTGGTTGCCATTTAATATCCGCATAAATACATCTAGATAAATAATAAATGGTGTGAAAAACAGTGACATAACGCAATGAAAAACAATTGAATATTATGCATTTTTGTCGGTGATAGAAACAGAAAGTAAAATGGAGGTAAAAATCTGCGTGAATATGTATGATGCAGAGAACGCGAAAACGATTTTCTCAAGTGGGAAAACCTTCGATTCTTCGAGGAAGTTTTTTGGTATAGGTCGCTCGCGTGGGATCGCGAGCATATATCTCACCCCCATTCGCTTCCTTGAATCTCAAAGGATCTCTCTGGTAGATCTCAAGGCCGCGGCCGCGCCACTTTCTCCCTTCGAACAGTCCTACTGAACGCCTTTTAGTCCCGGGAATGTATACATATATATATCGTTCATGGCGGAGCTACCGAATCCCGGAAGTCGATTTATCATCCCACGAAACTTTGGCCCCGTTCCCGGGAAACTGTACCGTGAATTTAATGGGCGAGAGTCTTCGGATATGTTTGTATACCCTTATATCTCGAGTAATCTTGGATGGAGAACCTTTCCTTCCTTAAGCATCTCGATCTCGATTATGTGAATCCAAACGGAACAATCGATAGTACGACACTACAGGTAATACATTTTCGCGAAAACAACAAAAGCATGTCGAATTTTCACGGTAAACGATAGGAATTGGTCTTAGTTTTTATGAGAAACAAGGTATTAAAGATCGGTTGTTTGTATAATGGTCCAGCGTGTGCAGTTTTGCATTTTTTTCTTTTTCATATATTGACGACCTAATGACTGAGGTTAATTATTCCAGTGATATTCCCTTTACGACCAAATGACAAAATCATTCCACTTCACTCTTCGAAGATCTATTTCTAATAATACAATGTTTTCCTTTTAATTTTACTAATTCAAATGACTTCGTTATTATGCTGTTTTCACGACATTCAGAACGCGTTTAAGATTCCTTTTGAAGATGGAATTTTTGTCAGTGTTTTCTGCTTTGTTTCTGCCAGTTATATTACAGGGCACACTGAGGAAAGTTGTTTGCTTCATTCAATTAAATTTGTTTAAATCTAAATAAATATCGAAAATGAATTCGAATCATATGGATTACGTTTTTTAACGCCCGGTGTTCGTATGATAGAAAGGATTTTTTTTTTAATTTTCACTGCGGTGAAAAATGATTATCATTCAAATAACATCCCAATAACACGTTGCTTCTTTTTTCTCGTGGTTGTCTAAATCAAATACATTGTACTTGCATTGTTTTCGATAATTGTTCGAACTCTTGTCATTCGGTTTCGATTCTGTCCTCGTAGGTACGAGATTCGTATGATTTTGATTTTTTAATCATGAGAATCGTTCGAGTGGCAACCGAGCTGATACAATAGGTAAACGTGTGAGAGATTCTCGAGCGACGAGAGCGACGGAGAGAGCATCCAGCACGAGTTCTAAGGTCGAGCAAAATTGAAGAGTGCGAGGTGGGGGGTCTACTAGCTCGCGAAAGGAGACCGGGAAAACCGGAAGACGGATGCCTCTAGAGTTGAATTAGAACTACGACGGTATCTCGAATCGATACAAACGCGATCGCGAGACCCGAAGCCTCCATGGACTCTCTCAAGGTTTTCCATTGAGCACCAGGCAAGCCCGGGCGTACACAGAGAGGACTAGTAGAATGGATGAAACACCGCCCTTGAAGTTGCGGAACCCTCCAAGGGGAATGATCCGTTGTTCTCGAAACACCGTGTAGATGCCTGCAGCGGTGCAAGTGAGATAAATAGAGAAAGAGAGCTCCAACTTCACTGAGAACTAGAACCCTCGACATCAGCAACGTCCACAACCTCTTGGATCACTTAACAATAGCGAAAGTGAAACAAATTCCACGAGCTTATCCACATATTCTATTATTAATACATTCATATATGGATGAAAAAAAAAATTGATTGATGGATGGATGGACGGATGGATGGTTTTTTTCTCCCATGGACAGAAATAACATCGAAGGCGTGAAGTTTAGAGACCTTATTCAGCTCTACGGGCCTTTTTTTGCGAATGGTATTTATCTAACCGTGCGAAATACATTTTCATGGACATTCCTCGTGGGTTTGAGGAACCCAAAATGTGTGGGATTTCACAAGCCTGTAATTGTTATTACTATTTACTATATTGACGCGGAATGTCAAAGAACGTGTTGCTTATATTCTACTGTATCAACTGCAGTTCAAAGGAGCTAAAAAATATTTATCTAAGGCAAAGTAATGACTGTATGAATAATGTGATTCTTAAACACGTGTTGCTTCCTTTTTAGGTTAACAGAAATAAATAAATGGTAAAGCTTATTTAAAAAAACACGGCTTCAGTGGTCGAGTGTTGAAAAATTTTGCTCGAAAATCGCTGCAATCAATTCGCTTTTATTTTTTATGTTCTTAATTCAATGGAACGTTGCCCTCGCTTTCGGTTGTCGCATTCAGTCCTTAAATGGCGGCGTAGGAACGAAATTCTACGGAATATTATAATGATAAGTGAACCCGGTCCGCTTCATTAATATCACAGCCTGCTTCACCACAGATCGGCTCATTGCGATTAAAAATAAAAACAGTTTCATTAAAAACAAAATGTAATTACAACATCATAATTTTATAGCAAATCATGAAAAACTGCTTTTCACTGTACAGCCCCGAACTTTTTTTGTAAAATTTCCCTGTGTAAAATATGACTCAAGTACGACAATTTTTTCTTTACTTCCTTCACTTAGAGTTTAAGTGAATAAAAAAAAATCAATTTTCTTTGTCAGCTTGAAGCGCGTGACCGAAAAAATTGGCAAAGTTATGCACCGCGCGAAGTTCCGTGCCGAACGTGAGCATCCGTTACACGCGTATACCGCGTATGGGAAGTCGCTAGTGGTCTAAAGCGCGGTGCCCTCGAGCGTCTCTACACGTAGACACGCGTTCTCTATAAGATCGTTCTGGTGTTCCCGATGGTCGTGTAGGATTCGTTGCAAAGGAGTCTTCCCGCCGAAAACACCCGGTAGATTTTGCAAGAGCGGTGCGCGCGCGGGCGAACACGCAAAAGCCGGGCCTAGCAGCGGCAGAAGCAGAAGCAGCAGGAGCAGCAGCGAAATCATCATCAGCAACAAGCAGCAGCAGCAGCAGAGCAGCGAAAACCGGCATGCGAAATTCCTGCCAATGGGGAACAGAGGCGGGAGTCGGGGGGCGCCCACGTGGTGCCCAGTTCTACCAATGGGGCACCGTGAATTCGCGAATTTCAAGCGGACCCGCTTGTCGTCGTCGAGCCTCGAACGAGGCGAAAGAAAGAAAGAAATAAGAAGAGAAGAGAAAAAAAAAACGAGTTTGCATCGCATAGCGCGTCGTCCGAAGCCGGGCAGGAGCTAGCGGACGCGAGGCAGCCGTGTTCGAGTGCCAGAAGTGCTGGAAGTAGAGTCCAGGCTACTGCTGCTGCTGCAACACCACGCTCTTCGGCGTCTTTTGCCTAATATTCTAACAAGAGTAATAGAGTCAATAAAGAATATAAACTCGGTTCGACGATTCCGAAGTATCGTCGACATCACCATTTTTTTTGTTTTGTTTTTGTTTTGTTTATCGTCAAATTGATACTGGCTCGACGTTGAACGAACGAGAATCCAGTGCTCCAAGTGGTGCACCAGTTTACGGTTTAAGTTGGAGTTCGGACCTAATAACATTGTACGCGAGTACTCGACAGAAGAAGAAAAAAAACAAACGGGGTAAGAGTACTGAATAAATCCTGAGACCGCGTTAAGAGTAATTCAGTGGAAATAGAGAAAGAAGAAATCGAGAGATCGAAACTTTTTCATGTATTGACAAGATCCTCTTCAACGATTCTGATCAGTGCGCACACTAGGCTGGTGCTCGAAAAAAAAAAAAAAAAACGGTACGTAGCCAAACACATAGCAAGCAAGGAAACCGTGTGTGACTGGGGGACAACCGATAGCGCACGGAAGCGAAAGGGCGGCACTGAGATAAGAAAAAAAAAAAAGACGAAAAAAAAAGAAGAGTGAATCGTCGAGAAAAAAAATAATAGAAGGCGCAACATCGGCAACGTCACGGAGCATCGCTATCGTCAAAACCCGATAGCTGAGAAGAGGACAGGAAGAGAAATAAAAAAGCTTCAACACGCATCTACAAACCCCGGTTTTCATCTGGAAAATACCATAAAAAAACAGCAGCAGGAGCCCCCGAGAAAAGATTCTATTCAACATCTATAATTACTTCATCGATTGAACGCTACATCCAGCGCTTAACGTGTACCAATCATCGGTTTGCGACAAAAGTATATTTTCGCCGTTCGTGCACAATCGATTCAAACTACCGCGTCGTGTTGCTTCCGAAAAATAAAAAATATTAACGTGTATTAACGTGAAAAAAATAGGTCAAAAATTCTTTGAATTCTGTCGTGATTAAAAAAAAATTAAATTTGGCCGCTTAAGTTCGTGCCTAAGCTCTCTTCGCGTTTGCACTCCGATCGACATCGGTGTCGGTCTCGCGATCGCGGTACCGCGCGACGTTTTTTTTTTCGTTGGCTCTCAGCCGAGAGCGATAGACCGATATCGCCGGCAGTGCGCTGAGGGAGGTGGCTCTCTCGGTCGAGAATCATCATCGGACCAGCAGCAGCAACGGCAGAAGTAAGCGAAACCAGTGAGGGCGAAGAAGGCGGAGGCGGTGAATTCAGTGGAGGCAGTGAGAGCGCCGGAGGTGGAAGCGAGAACGCCACACGCGAAATTAACAGTAACGCTGACATCGTAACGAAAGCGCCAACGAGACACGAAGCGTCTCGTAATAACGACAAGGACCACGTGTTGTCCGAGATAAAACTCGGAAAAGCCGTCAACATAGCGTCGAGCGCGAAAAATACCGAAGGTCACCAGCACCGGCAGAGCAGCGGGACCATCGCCGTTGGTGTGCTGACCACTGGTAACGCCAGTACAACGACAACCAACGACGGTATTGGTACTAATACGATCGTTCCGACGTCGTCCAACACCAGCAACACAATGTCGAAGCTTTACGTTGGCAATCTACCGTCGGATTGCAACGAAAGCTCCCTGAGACAACTGTTTCAAGTGCACAATTTGTCATGCACAACGATACTCGTTAAACGCGGAGGTTATGCGTTCGTTGATTGCTCCGATCAGTCAACCGCCGATCGTGCCATCGATAAGCTTAATGGTGAGTACACTCCATTTATTCTTTTTAATATACTCAACCCAACACTTTCTTTTAAAAATAGTTATTAACGATATTGAAAAATATCGATAATAATCGAAATTTCGATATTAATTGAATTTGAAAAAAAATCGATAATTACGAATCAACAAAACTCATCGATTTTAATGACGGTCATTTTATTAACCAGTACATTACGAAAAAATTGATAGAAAAATTGAAATAGATTTTGTCCTGAAACTCCCAATTGCTCATAAGTACGCTTATTTTTTTCACGCTTTGACGCACAATTGCTTTTTTATAATTATAATTGCTACCTGCTTTCAGAATCACGTTTTTATCGCCAACAACAAGGGACACATAGAGTCAATCGCAGCTTTTTTTTTTGCTTACGCTTTTGCTTTTATTTTTTTGCAGATTTTTTTGTTTGCACAGGAATTTCGAAGGGAAGATCGAAGGATGCCAAATGTTTGAGAACCGCTGCTTTGGAACGTTTTTTTTTTTTTCTATGCGAAGATTCGGCGCGAATGGTGCTCGCCGGCTCTTGTCGACGTCTATCCTGCTGCTGCTGCTGCTGTTGCTGCAACTACGGGCTATGCTTATACTGTGCTATGCTACATGCCTTAGTCTCGGAAGAGCTCCGCTATTCTAACCCTCAGCTCTGGTCCCTATTTCTCATTCATTTCAGCCAGCTACGACGAGGGAGCTTAACACGCATGCATGCATTAGGGAATCATTTTCCGTGAAACGAAGGCGCCGTCTCGCATTTTACGGATTTTTTCGACTCTAAACACTTTATATAGAACAAAAAAAAAAAGAAGTTTTTCCTCGATTATCCCGGACAAAACGACCTTATGAACCTTTCGTCACAAGTCAGTGGGGTGGGTATACGTGCAAAGCAATCAGAGACCCTACATTTCTGACTATTCACCGACTGTGTACTTTCTAACGCGTGAAGAAAAGTCGTAAATCGTCCGCTCGCGAGTACGTCTCACCGAATGGTATATAGGTATACGCATCTCGATGTCACGGACCGTTCTCGTTCTATTCCGGGGGGCACGAGAAACGATTTTTCATGTGTTTGTACCCCCGCGAGTGACAAATCACATGTCGCCGTGATTCGTCGCGATCGTACTTTCCTCTGACGTCGAAAAAGTTTCCGTTAATTATTTATTTTCTTTTCCGGCATTTCTACGAGAAACAAATTACTATTTTAATTTATACTTTCTTCATCGTACAATAATAATTGTATTTGATAAATTTAACAAAGCGAAAATAACGCGTCAGTTTCGCGAAAACGTTATTTAGAAACTAATTTCAGTGGAAAACAATCTGTAATTAAATATCATGAGCGTATTTCCTCAAATATTTCTTTGGATGACAAAATAGTCATACGAATAGTTTGAAGATTCGCTCAACTCTGAATCGGAAAGTTTGGATTTTCGAAGGACCGCTACAGCTTGAATTCAACGCGCTATCTGGCCGGTCGTTTCTTTATATTTCCTCGATTCTGAGATTCCCGCGCTTCGGAGTTAATCAGTAGCCAATCATTGAGATAGTACGACGGACAACAAGACATTACTATATTTAGACGGTACGATGAATTTTTGTTCGATAAGTCGACAATATCGTAAAAGTTTTAAATACCGATACAACGGTATAGCGATTGTAGTAACGGCAAATATCTAAATTAGGGGACTCGCGATGGTTATTAGAATACGCGCATATCTATGCATACACGTGGATATAAATAGAGTCCGTGTATTATATTAGTAGACAGTACAGAGGGAAACGTCGAACACGCGAGGGCCTAGTGGGCTCTATCGTTCTCGACCATCTGCATAACGCCTCGCGAGGTCTCCGGCACAGCCGTTTTCTCCTCGAAACGAAACGACGAGCCCACAGTACGCGCTTGTGTGTGCATGTGTGTGGCTCTACTTGGCCCCTTCGTCTGCCCCCGTCTGCCGTTGAAAAATTTCGCCTATCACATGGCTCTCGCTGAACGACTGAGAACCCCTTGGCGCGACCTCGGCAACGTTTCCGCCGAAAAAAAAAATTGCTCGTCTCACTCATTCGCCAACTCCGCTATATCTCGCCTCGCGTTCTCCATAGACTCACCAACCCCCCCACCGCCGTTACAATACTTCCCTCTTCGTACTGTCGGCTTAATTTTGCTCACGCTTCGGAGCTTCAAGAACACACGTTATATTTATTTTTCATCCGTCTAAGCAATTTTTTTTTTTTTAACTTTCGTCATTTCGCGATTAAACAAATTCTTCATAGTATTTATCAGATCTACAAATAACAAAATTGATAACGTACAATACGTAAAAAAAAAAAAAAAAATGAGTGAATTTTTCTACACGTATTTGGCGACCGGTATTTTGTTTATCTCGATAAATTTCGCGCAGCGAAATATACGTTCCTCCTTGTTCATCCCTCTCGCTCGTTGCGTCTGTCTTTACTCAGCCGCCTCGGAATTGTATAGAAACACACGGTCGTCCACGTGGTGGAACACGCATGGCCATCATGGCGTCGGCGTCGGCGATCGCTCAGCGCGCGCGCGCCTCTCCGTTCCTACTTTCGCCATCTCATTCTCCCGGTCTTCGCCGTGGCTTGAGCCACAAGAGCGACAAGGTCGCCCCCGCACAGAAGCGTACCGCGTTTCGTCGTCGCGTAGTAGATAAGTCCCTGATAATCGTTGGCTCGGCCGCGGGAGACGCGAACATCGCGTTGCCGGCTCTACATACGCGAAGGCGTTCTCAATGACAACGACGCTGACTTACTACAAAGTAACTGGCAACATTTATTATTACAGCTTCGCGCACTCGATAACATTTCTATTTTTATCGTTTAAACTGTAGACAATTATCCAAAACTCATTCGATTCGGTTAACCATTTTCCGAAAAAAAAAATCCGAAAATCGGGTCCCCGGGTTTCCCGGGTTTTCCGAACACCCGGGAAAATCCGGGTGTTTTCCGATCAAAAAATCTACATTACGAAAGATCCCAGAAGTGCAAACACGTCGAAACACGTCATTTTCTCTCTGTGACGAAAAGTTATAGTTGAATTTTCACAGAAAAAAAAAAAAAAAACACCGACTTTCCGATCACCCAATATCTCGAATAGTTTTTTAGCGAAGCGTAATAGGGTGGGGATCGGAGAAGTTCCAAGGTTTAGACGCTATTTTAGCCGGGTCCACGGTTAAGCAGAAGGGGTCTTCCGTAGGCGTGAGCTCTCGCACGGTCAAGGTCGCGGGGCAAGAGATCGCGAGAACGCGGTTAATTCGACGTCGAAATTCGCGCGAGTTGGATCGAGAGCATCAGATTCAGCGCATAGTTGGGCTCTCCTTTCGTGTGCTCTTTCGTTCGAGAAAGGGAACGAAGAGGGAACGGAGATGGAACGATCACTATCGGGATGCTAGAAGGGTGTCTCTGTTAGGCGTATCTTCGTGTGCTCAGCGAGCCACCGCAATGCGTAATCGCTTCGTCACACTCGTCACGTTCTTTACTGGTCCGGACGAAGCTACATCGGCAACAGCATCGCCAGAAGTGCAGACACGAGACGTGGCTACTGGTCAGTGAGCAAATCGAGATCGTAAATTCCCCGATGACTCGGTCGTCGTAACTTCGCGTGTGTTACCGAGAGCACTGTGAGTAAGCGAAAAGGGTCGACGATAGAACCACGTAGGCGCGAAACACGCAGGCCATCATATATACAGTCGAAAAAAAAAAAATGAATTTAACATGCAAAGGTCGTTTTTACTGCTACACTACACGTTTTATAACATTGTATGATTTAAACTCTATCTTACGAGAGGAAAATCGCCACATTTGAACATGAAAACGATTGATTAATCCATTGACTCTCACGGAAATAAAAACAACGCGTTATCTTGAAAAAAACGCGGGAAAAATTTTGAAAAAAAATTGTCGAAAAGTTTCCGTCACCAGTTTGATACTTTAGCAAAGCACTACTGTGCGTCAACCGGTTAAATAGATGGATTCGGTTCTTCATTATTTAAATAATGATGTTAATAAAACTGCGAAACTTTCACGGTGGTATACATTGTTGTACATTTCTGCTTACCGTTACCGCAATAAAGCTTCAATAAAATCGATAAAGGCTTATATATTTCGATGCCAACCTCATGATCCCTGCTTTACCTGCATGTTCCAAAAATGCCGCCTCAATGCAACTTAAAAAGTTAAAGAAACAATCTATAATTTGAACACATAAGAATGAATTCTTCGTACATTTATATGGCTATTCCCCGGCATATCGTCAACTCGTAACAGCCGGAGTTTCACATCTCCGGTCTTTGCCTTTCTATATCGTACGCGGCTCCAAACGTTAAGAGAATCGAGCGAGAAAGATTCCCGATACAATGGATTCGTCTTTCTCGCTCGAGCGTCGTTTGGCTTGTTCGTTGCGTTCGGTTTCCGAGGCCGAGAACTAGTTTGGTAGGTTAGGCATTGGACTAACTTAGGTAGTCTACGCGAGAGAGAAAGAGGGAGAGAGCGTTAAAAAAAGGGATTCTCTCGTACTCCCGAGCTTAGAAACCCGCGGCGTTCACCGGTGTGTACGTACTGAGTCACGAGTGAAGAACCCGCGCGTCGTCGTGATCTTTGCGCGCGCCGGTTTCTCGGTAGTTCGGTGCCCAACCGAATCGTTCTTTCTCTGCTCCATCTGTTTCCCTTTTACCCCCCTTTCCTCGCGCTACTTCGCATACTTCCATTCGTTTCTCGTATCCTCTGCCACGAATACTTATAAGGGATGTATAACCGATTCACGCACTACTTTCTCTCCCTCTCTCTCTCTATCTCTGTCGATGGCACGAGTATTACGCGTGCAGTTGACAAAAATCAGAAAACTTAATAATAAACGACGTGGTTTATTTTCGAAAAACGATTACTGATAAGCAGCGATGCGGAATACGCTCTTCAGTTTCCTAACAGTCCAAATGAAAATTCTGTGATTCTTCTATTAATCAAGTTATCTTTTAGAAGCCCTTCATTGCCGAGAGGTTCATCCGAAAAATCTAAAATAAATTCTAACTCTTTACCAGTTCTATCCGAATCTACAACCATTTTTTTCAATTTTTTGCTAAAAACAGTGATACAGCAAAAAAAATTATTTTGAGTTATGCAAGTATAAAATTTCTCGCTGGAACACCGTGAACTTTTCCAATATTGACGTTACCAAGTTCTCGATAAACGTTCTATTTTCGATGTATAACTTTTTCGATGTATAACATTTTCCCTGTGATTTTTTTTTTTTTCAATTTTCCGCTGTAAAGAAAATTACAACAAAAAAAAACTCATGTCAGTGTTTTCTCGATACGCCGAAGCTATTTCAATATACACGATACCAATTTCTCAATAAACGTCTTAATTTCCGATGCATGACATTTTTCTCTCCTCAATATCTCGTCACTTCGCTTACGATGTCTCGTGGCTTTCATCCGTTCATCCGTTCCTCTTATCCAAATATCTATGGAGCTCTGCTTGCTCTGCTCCGCTTGCGTACACACGTAAGATGCGTCACTAGACTTTTACACGCTTCTACCGAGTGCGCACTGTAAAACTGAGTCATCCGAACGTATGTGGTGCACCAACTCCGAGTTAGTATGGTACACGTAACGTGCGGCTGTATGCACGGTAGGCTATCGGGTGCTTCAATGCCCGATATAGTGTGTTAGTTTTGTTCCCGTACATCCAATTCCATGGAGTTCTGTCGTCAACACGAAGACACACATTGCTATACATTAGAACCACATGCCCCCCGGGAGAGGAGTTAGTCGGACTCGCGGGACTCTCCTCGTCGCTTTGCCGTCGACGACAGGAAACTGCCACATTCTTCGACCGTTTCTATTGGTCTCTCTTTCTCTCATCTTCTTCGGCCGCTCTTCACATGCCTACTACGCGTTTCCACGTATAGTGGTTGATACACGTACAGCCCGAAGAAGACGACATACGACGAAAACGACAACGTTATCCCTTCACAACGCGGCATTATTTTTATTATAATTTTTTTTCAAGCCATCGAGTGTTTGAATTATTAGCTCGAACTGAAATTTCGTCGGTAATCGATACCGATGCGATTCAAAATTGAGATACTTATCGTACTCCCTTAATTTTAATCATCGGCGCGAAGTAACATCCGAATGTTATAGGATCGAAGTCATTAGCAATTGAAGCAGAATTGACGATTAAAAATTTACGATAAACCGATGCAGAATCAAATGAGATCGCATATCGCTTTCTCGTTAGCAATTTAGCCAGTCGCGATGTGTGCACCGAGAACGCAACCGAAGCCGCTCGCGAGCCCCGCGAGGCATTTCAAGTTTTTTTTGTTTATAATTGATGACGCAGGTTGATCGGCGGTGGGTTGGCCCGTCGTTCCGAGGTGCATGAGCCGATTTGTCGCGTGCCTCGCGGTCAGACCCACCTGCCCGATGAAAAAGTAATCCGTTGATGTTTGTCGCACAAGCTTGGAATATAGCTTCGTAAAACTCAATATCCAAAGATTCGTAAGGCCACACGCGCGAGCAAAGAGAAAACGATTTTTCAAATCGTGGAAATCCCCTAAATTCATTTAAGACAAAACGATATTACTGTATTTTTAATCTTAATCTCTGAACAAAGAATTAAACAAGATAATGACAACGATAACGACGATATTTACACATTAACGTCTCGCGCTTTTTCCTCACAATTGTTTGCCGATGTAATGTGTACGTTGTTTTTTTTTGTTTATATAAAAAGCCAAATAATTTCAAAATCACGCAAATTTGATCTATAATAACGCGGAGAGAAAAAAGAACGAGCGATTGAAGTAAAAAGAAATAAGAAGTCTGAGAACCCCTGCAACACAGGGCAACATCTAACCGTTATCTTGTCGACGTGCCTGGCGGTCCACGGTATTCGGGGTTCACGACTCTAATATATACGTAACCGAAATCGTTCGCTCGTCGCGGGAAGTCGTGGACTTCGATCCTAAACCGTGCGTTACACGCACAGTTGAGTGTCACGGATGAAACAAACCCGGGGCTGTATACTATAGATAGTATACGTGTATAGTATTTAGTAGTATGTATACGTCTCTCGACTTGAATGAAAGAAGATATTACCCGCGTCACGCGCCAAACGTATATCAACCGCGGCTCTCGGCTACGATATACACGAATTCCAATCGAGTAGAAAAAAATAAAATAAGTCGACCCATTTACCAAATTAGAATTATTGTATATGTAGGAAAGTATTGTTCGTTACTCCATTTAATTACGTAAATCAATATTTTTTATTTCGCGTTATAGTATTTGCTTCAACAGACTACAATTTCCAGCTCTTCATTTATTAAAAAAAAAAAACGTTTTTATTATGAAATTTTATCTCAATCGAGAAGCAATTCCATCGATTCAAATGTATTTATTGCATAATTCGTCTTGTCGTTTGGTTATCAATAAAAAATAAACTAAATACAGAAGACAACTTTGCGCTCGACGTAGGATCGTCATCGAGTTAAAAAGATCCGCCGAGGACAGCAGATGTAGAGCAGCAGAGAGAAATTAGAAGTACGAGCGTCAGTTGAGAACAACGGTTATAGGAAAAGACAGTGTGGAGAGAAGCGACAGTACATCGATCGTACCGTCGCGGATATGAGTACACAGACTCGACGTACGGATATAGTTTAAGCGTAAATAAGGAAGGAAGTAATATCTTTAAAGATGCCGACACTAGAAACCAAGAATCCCGTGTAGCCCCGCTAACCTTTCTCTTTCTTTCTCGTTGCATAGCTGTATTTTCCCATATGCCCTCTTTCTCGGCTTTCTGTGTTCATACTTTTCTCTTATTCTTTTCCGTCTAAATTGAGAAACCCGTCGACGACTTGTCGTCTGGATAGCCGAGAAGCCGAGAAGAGATGTTTTGGGTTTAAGGACACAACCCAAAAGACGAGAGGTCATTTTTTTTACCATACAATTGGTACTCTGACATTGCCGCTCTATGTAATTTTTCATCGCAAATGCGAAGAGGTCATTTACGAGATTTTCCAACGATTTTCATTGTGTAGCCAACTCTTCACATATAGTATAAATCCGAAGACAAGCACTTTGTTACTTATATTTATTGATATGTTTAGCTGAGTGCCGAGCGAGAATTGTAGGAACCATTCGAAGATTAATCCTTTGTTTGTCTCAGATAGCCGGACATTGACTTCTAACAAATAGCCCGCGGTCTGCGAAATTCGTAATGAACTTTCATGGTCTTTCACCAGCCATAGAAACTGACTGTCCCCAATCTGCTAGCGAAATAAAACAACTGAGTTTTTCCTGAAGTCAACGCGGAACTAAGTTTAACGAAATTGAAATTCAAAAAATCCCGTCCAGCGACATGACTTACTTCAATTTCATTTGTATTTTTAAATAAATTGATAAAGTTCAGGGGAAAAGTTGTAAAATGAAGCAAAATTCTTAACGATGAATTCAGACGAAAAATAAATAAAAATACTTGCATACGCGTTAACGACATTTGCAAAATTCTCACTGCGAACTTCGATGTTGTTCGACTTCCCTCCGCGAACATGAAACGACAAACGAATTGCCGCAAAAAGCTTAACCGCAAACTGCGGCCGACACGAGTCCGTATATGAGAAATCCGAGCGATTCGACAGGTGTTAACGAATGCTGGCAACTGCTCTCTCTCGATCGCTCTCCTTCGCCACGACCCAGAGGACGAAACTTTCGCACCTGTCCCTCGTGTCTCCTTTCGCGAATATATATGTATGCAGAATATGTGTATAGCACAGTCATGCGGAGATTCCACTTTTTTTTTACTCACGCTGACCCTGCGGCGGTTTCAGGTCGGAAGGGATAGAAAAGATGCGACAAAATATTCCGCGCTCGTTTGATTTCCATAATCATTCCTTCGGGGGTCATTGAATAAAGTGTCTTTAGATAAAAAAAATGTTTTCCGGTCTCTGACTAGCCTCAAAATTGCCCGATAGAATTTACGATTTCCTATTCCCGGAGGTTACAAAAACCCGTTTTTTTTTATCTTTTCGAAAAGATTTCTGCAAGCACCATAATTTTATGTTTAAGTTCGGAATAAAACATAGAAAGAAAAAACTGAAAAAGTTATCGGTCATTTGTAGAGTTGAACCATTGAAAAAAATTGTAGTTAAATGAGATTACAGACGCTCGTTATAAAGCATATCTTTTCATTAGTGCAAAAATAATTTTTTTGTCGATTGATAAAGGGTTAAACTTGATAGTCACATAGCACTGACTTTCAATACGTTCGACTCGACGCGAGCCGAGAGCGTTGATCCGATTGCCGGAATGAATTCGACGCATACGTTAGTAATTAAGGAGAACCCACGGATTCAAGTCTGCAAGCGCAAAATCAATTTCACCCACACGACAGCTCAGTAGCGCGCCCCGCGTGCGGGTACACAACCCTTAACGCAAACATACCCCCAACGTCGGAGTTAGCGACAGGGGGGCTACCAGGGACACCCAAACGAATCCTTTCTATTACGAAACCAAATCTGGAACGAATCTAATTGCGTGGGCAACTTGTACTGCTGTTGCAGCTAAAACTCCACGGGCTCCGACTGCGAGGGCCGGGTATCCCAGCGGTAGAAAAATTGCAATCTACAAACCGCCATTAATCTCCGAACGACCGGATAATATTTTAATACTCGAGTCACAGTCCGTCTTACCTTTTCTCTCGACGGCGTTCCTCTGTGATTCATATAGTAGTCGAAATTCCCTTTCGAGAATGCGACTACCCTCTTTGTTAAATGCGCTGCTCCGATACTTCGCTTCGGGGAAAAAAAAAGTTACTGAATAACTTGAACTGCGCCCGCAAGCCATGCGCTCACTCGCGGAAGCCGAACTCCACCATTCGACAAATTCACTTTTTTTTCCTCTCGATGCCCTGACTCTTGGTTAAAAAAATTATGAAAGATTCTAATTGGATTCGAGTGTAAAATGATCATTTCATATTGATACGGAAAATGTACGATTAATATTTGTGTGATTTTTTTTTTTTTTCATTATTGCTATCAATCGTCATATAGGAAGCTTGACGAGAAAAAATATCGTTGAGATGCACTAACAAATATCAACGTTGCCGAAGCAATGATTAGCTCATAATCCGCAAAAGTATATGGAAATTATACGTTGTGTCGGTTGAACAGTCAACCGGAAGTCGATATACTTTACGCAATTCATCTGTTATGCATTGGTCCCGCGCCCCAAATTATATACAAACTTCGGTCAGACGAGGTCCGCGCAGACCTCCCGTCTGGTTGAAGTTTGTCCATCGATTGTTCTAGTTCTTCGTGCCTGTCGAACGTAGATTACCGGCCCGATCGATAATAATCGACTACCTCCGTCGAGACTTTGCTCGAAAATAAAGCGAAACAGAAAAAAAAAAATTGAACGATATATACCGTCGAAATAATTTCGAAATGTGTCAACCAGATCTAAAAACATGGATTCCAGAGAGCCGGTTATTCGCGCTCGATGTGTACAAAAGTGGGTGTAAATTGACGACGGCCACTGGGTTCCCGCCTTCCACTGGAAGACTTAAAAAAGAACGTTGATGCGAGCGACCGACGAAGAAGAGAAGGAGAGGAAAAGAAGAGATGATAAAAATGAAAAGAAAAAAAAAGAGTGGACATGAATCGGGATCGACTTTCATGTTTCTTCGCGCACTTTATGTGGATTCATATGTATACACTATGTGTTACATAGTGCGTCATATTGTATATATATGTATATATATATATATGAGACAGTCAGGACCTATCTTAACGTGCGTGGGCCCGACGCAGCCTGCCCTCCGGCCTCTGAGTTCCTTCGGCAAACTAACCTACCCGTCTAAGTAATCCATTGTGCTTCTTCACCGTGCTCTCTTTGTCCCGATCGGGGTCTCACGCCGAGAGGGCGGCTCAACGCGCCATGCAAGAAGGATAATACGAAAAAGAGGAAGAGAAGAAGGAAAGAAGTATGCCACAAGGCCATTCGAGCTCATGGCTTCGGGGCAATTCTTACATTACTTCTAAAACTACCGACCGTCTATCGGTTGAAGAAAAAAAAGTTCGACTGTTCTTAAATCACAACTAAAAAAAAATCTATTCACATTCGATTTTTTTTCTTTCAAAACGACAATTCAAGTTGACGAAAAACATACATAGAACATTTTTTTCAACCCCGATGCTGTCGCATTTTTTTCTAAAATAGATTTTTTAAAAACTTTTTTATTGCGAAATCGATACGTTAGAAACTAAACTACATGCACAATAACCTACCAAATGCGAATATGTTAAACACTAGGAACATTACCGATTCTAATCAAAATGAGCTACCGGATCTGACCATTCAAACATTCCATCCAAATAAGAGCTGTTCGCTCGTCGAATAAACGATCGACGCAGATCCGATCTTTGTGCATCGTCGCCTCAAAGTCGCAATCGCACGTAGAAGCCGCGAGTTCCTCGATGCGGCGCGCGAGAAAAGGGCAGAGAATAGCGGGACAAAGCGGAGGAATAATCGCGAGAAAAGTAGCTTGCTAAACAGACAAGTTGGACAATGTACGAATAGATAGCTAAGGTACAACATATATGGACAGCATATATAGTAGTTCAACAATGTCGGGAAGATTGGCTCGAGTCGGGTAGTCGGAACACACCGGATGGACTGGTAGTCTTACCGGGAAGGAGGGTTGGATCGGTAAGAGTCGAACGAATAGCGACAGAGTTGTAAGGGTGCACGCGGCTATGTGCGTATAGGTATTAGTTCAGGAACGGCTCGTCATGCGTCCGAGCGACGTAATCCGGGAATTCTTCACTCGTTTTCAATGGCCGGTGACCCCGCGGTGACACGTACGGCGAGAGGGTTTTTTTTTGCGTACAAACCCTTAGCCTATACACTGTCTTGTATGTATATTCTAAGCTCCGAAGGGACTAACGATAGAAAAGGCAAATCCCGAGCGCACACACACAGACGAATGGTCCAGCGGTAGAATCAACGGTAATTTATGCACCTAATCTATATTCTTATACGCACCAACACCCGTGCGCACAGTATAAGGTGCTGTTACACGCGGACCAACCGCTCGGGCTAGAAAAGCATGCCCTGGGCATATTCCAGGCATCTTGGCCCGGAATGCGCAACAGGAACCTGTTCTCGTTCCCATTCCTGGCGTGTAACCAAAATATTTCTTTCCCAGCGGCGAGGTAGAGAGAAGGAAAAAGCAGAAGCTTCGCTTTTCTGGTGAAAGGATACAAACGGATGTTTGGATTCGTATTCTCGGTCATTCGTCCTGACCGTCTCGATCATATAGCGATGAAAAAGTGGGCGTGTCTTAGATTCTATCGTGGAACAAAAAGTTGAGTCGGAAATACCGGAAAAAGAATTGACGAGATCCGATTGTGGAACTTCGTGACGAAACTTCACGAGTGCAAATGAGCATCCAAATTTCCTTCGATTTCCTCGGTCTCTTTATGTAAGATACAAACTTTTCTTACATTTTTGTACGGATCTACTCTCCTAGAGATCAATTTTTCGCTTTGAGTTTTTTAGGATTCTGGAAAACTTGTCGAGTTAACGGACTAAATATTCATAATGTAGAAAATCTCAAAATATTGAAGGGTTTTGTTGTCGTGTAATTCGTTCGCACGAGGTTGAAGTTGGAAGATGTTCATCGGCGAAACTCCGGTTGTGCCGAAAACGCAAAAAAAATCAAATGTTTTTATCGATTACTAAAGTTTAATTTGACTACAAGCCGAAACTTATATCGGATTTGCATTTAACGTAAAAAAAAAAACATGAAAATATGTGGTTCAGAATATGTGTTGACATCCTTCAATTTTCACCCAAAAGATTGTACGATTGATACGATTGCAATTAAAGTTTTTCTAAAATGTTTTTCGTCGTAATTCTGTAGCCGCTTGAAAAATGTATTCAGAAATCCCGCCTAATCTTGTATACATTCTTTCCAAAAAACACGTGTCGGTTACTCTCTATATATGATATATCTCACCCTTATTTGACTACTAATAATAATGAACCCTACTCTACCCTACCCTACCCTAATGATTGAAGTAAAAATCAATGCCTGAAGAAAAAAAAATGTTGTCTATTTAAATTTACAAAACTACTGAGAAAAAATAACCAAAATCGCACCTGAACACAGCAATTATCCCATTGATCGCCAGAACAGAGGATCCCAATAAATGAACGTCTTGAGCCTTTTTTTCGGACCTTTACAAGATCATTTGTCCATTTGCCACTGAAACCCAGAATAATGAAACCAACACTATTCAACAAGTTCCGAATAAATACGAAACCATGTCTAAAATTTAATCGTAAAATACGTATAAACAGTCGAATCTACAAACGCTTATCGCATTGCGGCGAATGGTGTAACAGAAATGCGGGAGGAGTACGTTAGAAAGAGAGGAAGGAAATAAAATGAATATATATTAGATGGGTTAGGATGCCGGGTTCCCCATGTAGATCCTACTAAGCGCACTCACTCAATTCGTCTCACCTAGGCACACATATACCTGGTAGTTTTAGTTTGGGGGGAGATTCATGAACGAAGGGACTATGAGCGAAAGACCTTGAAGACTCGGTTGGCCGGGTGGTGCTGCGGCACGACTAGTACTGACCCACTATAAAGGCACTTGCCATCCTCCTCGTTTACCAGGACAATCCCCTATAACCTTCTCCCTCGGGGAGCCTGCTAACCTACTCTGAGGCTCCTTACCCACATCCACCGACTCTTCTCTACTCCCCAAAACTCGCTCGAGCCCCGTTCAGCCCTGGCTTCGCTCTTAGCCACGACCCCCCCCCCCCCCCCCCCACCTTTATCCTTCCTACTATTCTCTCTCTACCTTTTTCGCTTATTCCATCTCACTTGTGCCGAAGCTATGCCCGTAGTAACCTCAGACCGAAACCCCTCATATTTTCTTTCTCACTTCGTTCAGTCCTTCTCCCTTCGATCCAACTCCCTCGAATATCAGCGTGTAGGTCCCCCACATGCTTGTTCACCTCAAACGCTCACACGTCTCTTTACTTGTGCGCGTGTGTATGTATGTGTGCACACGAACAACGTACAACGATAGTCCACGAAGGGGCACGCATTGCAGAATACGAATAGTAGTGGTTATGTTAGAGCAAAACGTATACGTGAGTGCCTTGAAAATTTTGGGACCATGTTGCTTAGGTTATTGGAGTGTGTTAGAAGATATATATATATGTCGATAGAGTCTCGATGTATCGGTGGCTGCGAGTGCGAGGCTTGAGAGAATATCCACCTAGCATAGCAACTGCTGTTTCTGCATTTCTTAGCAGACCGCGCGAGCTCGCCCCATGCTCTACAACCTTCGACTTGTATACCTATATCCTCGTTTTATAACGGGTGTCCCGAGTATCAAAAAAAAATTAAATCGTTACTCAAAAACGCCAAATATTCGCGGTTTTTGTTGATGAAAAAAAAAATATCTCTTTCCTCGGAACAATTCGATACAGTAAAATCACCGAACGATTTCAGTTCACGAGTAACAAACAAAACCGTATCGATGACGGTTACTACTTAATACGTATCCAGTAACGCACACCAGGCAAATAAGAAATTTGTCATTTCTGGCCTTAAAAGTGTAACTTGATAATTGTGTATGCAAATTTCATTGAGGCTCAACGAAACTTCGAAACAAATTTATCCTATATAAAAAAAAAAATTAGCCACTTACGTTAATAGCGAAATTCTATAGTTATCGTAAAAACTTTGAGGTTTAGGACGTAGCGGGGTGCGTACTCCCTCCACAAGAGTCTCGAACTGTCCGTGTAAACTGACGTGCCAACTCAGCCGTCACTTTGCCTCGTCGTCCAAGCAACCGTTTAAATCGAGCTTGAAATTCGTACGTCGGGCCTTCGGCCGTTTGGGAAAATACGATGCGAATTAGAAGCTCATCGCCGCATTAATTCCACGGCTTGATCCTTGTGTGAGCACCGCGAGACACTGCGGTTGCTCGCCGCAAATTGTCACTAGCGATCACGCAAAAAAAAACCTGTTATGTTACGTTGTCAGATATTCTGCGAGCTCTGCATGAGTAGTAACTATAGATACACTTTACGAATATTATATTATGAAGTCGGTGTCGAGGCTGAAGGGGAGATTTGACACGGCACGTTCTAAGTAGCCATCTAGTGGCCATGTATAGCTCCGGTCTTTTTTTTTTTCACCACTCACTGACCCAACATTTCTGCTCGGGATACTTGATTTTTCCGTACCAGAGCAGTTCTGATTCGTCAGCATTCTGAAGGACCGACTATGCTTGTTGCAATTTTTTTGCGAAAACACAGAATCTCAAATATCCTATTACATTTTTTTTTAATTTTCATTATGAAGTATACTTATTTGATTCGCATAAATAGACTACAATGTCACTTTTTTTTTTTAACCTGATTCATTCCAAAATGCAAAAGAAATTGATTATCAATGTAGCGCAAGAATGGAAAACAATGAACACATCTACAAATAAAACATTTCTCTTTGGTCGTGCAACACCCGTGGGTGTTGTCATCCCTCCAAACACCACCTACTCCGGACATCCGGAAGTGTAAGAAAAAAAAAGAAAAAAAAAACAAGTATTCCACGATTTTTAGCCGTTTATTCGCAAACTCTCGTGAGGAACAAACTGGTTCGAGAAAATTGTTGTACGAGGATAGAATGAATACGAAAAAGATACAGCAGGGGCCCCGATGGCCGCGACTGGTACAGCACATAGCAGAGAGAATTGAGTATACTATGGAAGCATTCGAGACACCTGGCGCGCGGGTTATAGGCAAAGGAAAGGAAATACGCGTGGATAACTAGTTGCTGCTTCGCGCTTCCATCCTTCTCTTATTCTTGTTCTCCCATTTCTTTTTTTCCACAGCGCTCGGTCCTTCTAGCCGCGAACTATAACGAGAAACGTTAGCCCGCCCGTTGAGACGTTTGCCCGTCTGCGGGAACACGCAATACGCATGTGCAACTACTATATCTCGTACTTGCCGTAGATATATTTCGACTGCGTATATGCATCTAGTAGCAGCAGCAATAGAATTGGAAAAAAAAAAACACGCGAGACCTCGTCCTCCGACATTTTCTCATAACCTCTTGATCCTGATTATAATATGACTGGGGACACGAAGAGCTAAATTAGAAGCGTAGTCCGTAGAATTGAACCGCGAGTCGACGGCCGAGTGGTCAAGCCACAAGTTTGCGATCCGTCAACTGAACTACCCGTGCCTATTGACCATTGCGGACTTCCCCCGATGGCTACTTTGCACGTGCGACGACCCAACAGCCTCTACCAGCGGACAACCCGGAAGCAGAGATGCTTTTCCGGTTTACCGTACTCAATGAATGCCTTCTCGCGTATGTAGCAAAACCGGTATATTGCCTGTATCGTATAATAACGCGGGCAAAGTCCGGTGTAATGGCTTGCTTTTCCATGGGAAAAATTCTTTCTCGTTATGCACGACGATGAAACGTGAGATGATGATTTGGGTTCACTCTCCGGTCATCTAAATAATATTTATTTTGCATAATATCGAGAGCATTTTCAATAAATCGGTCAATGACAATTTTTTCTTCCATTTCGGTTGCAGGATACACCTATCTTGGATCTTCACTCGTCGTCGAGCCATCCGTAGCGAGCGGCACGAAAAAACGGTGAGTTTTATTGCTTCGAGGACAAACTGTCGCTTTGATTGATTAGATAAACATCGCGTAGAACGATTGACGGAAAGAACAAATCGTTTATCGTCTATCGACTATGGCCAAGTTTAGGATCGTATTCAGTGATAACATCTTTCATAGTTCTTTAAAACATTTTTTGGACATGTAAATATCAAATATTATTGTATTCTATTATATTCAACATGGTTGACGTGCCGATAACCAGAAAGTGGTCAATTACCGATTAGCGCTCAACCACTCCATCGTTTCGATCTATACGCGTGTGTGCGGCTATTTTTGCTTGTTGTGCACGTATGATATTATTTCCGAATGATACGTCGGCTGCGTATGAGGGAATAGGTATAATTGAGAGGATCAGAGAGAGCGATAGTACGAGAAATCCTCTCTTGACGTAGCAATCAACACTTTTAAAGCTATATCAAGAGAGATCGCGTGTAATACCAGGACAATTAGGAGGATAATCGGACGCGTGCTCGCGAACCAGCCGGAGAGCTGTATAGAAATACAAACGGCAACGGCAGCAGTGGCGGGCGAAGGTAGTTTAAAAACTCGCGAGTGCATTGCCTGGAGTGTGGTGGTAGTAAACAAAAAAAAATCTTGCGGATTCCGTCAGTGGAACTCATTCTAGTTTATTTCTCAAAATTCACTTATGGCAACATATGTACATAGCGTTTCGTTATTTATCGCACCCCTTATTTTTTAATTGACACAAATAGACATTTTTTTTCACACGTATAAAACAGCCCGATTTTTTTACCATCTATTATCGTATTTCGTGTAAATATTTAACATTTTTTTCTATATAATTTAAAAAAAAAAGTATATAAAAAGGAAATATAAGTTTATTTTAAAAAGTGAATTCTATAAATCAAATATTGTTATTAAAACAAAGAATTTTGAAAGATTCAAAAACATTTGCAAAAGCTATGGAAACATTTGCTATGCTTTGTCACAGTATTGCTTTTGTCTATTCGTTTGACGTTTCAATTGTTTTTTTATGCCGAATCTATGAAGTTTCTTGGGCAATTTGGTAACTGCATTATTTGGGAGCCGCTGTGGTGTCTCGAACGAGGAACGATCAGCCGGTCGTTCGTTCGCTGGGAGGAACCGAGAACACCCGAAAAACCGTACCACCTGCCCTCCTCTCCTTTTAGTACATATACTACTTATGTTATATATAGTATAGCGCCATCAAACTCATCGGCCCGCGCCGACCAGTAACGGAGAACCCTGTAGCCCCCGAATTCTCGTCGCTTGTCTCGGATAGGTATATCAACTGTTAGTCTCACGGCTCATCGGACCATTGAATTAAACAAATTACTTCTAAGGGTGCAACACCCGTCCAAAAGCGAAAAAAAAAACTGTTACATACAACAGAGTATGAAGAGTGACTCGATAAAATTTTATTCAAAATAAATCACCGTTTTTTTTCGCGTTACGAATGAAAAATGACTGAGAAATATAAATTTTACAGAAATCAGCTTTTTTACTTGTTCCTTCACACTAAAAAAACTACAAACATTTATTCTTCGCACACGCCCACACATTTTTTTTCGTAACTTTGCAAATATTTTACGTAATTTTAACAAGAACAAGTTTGTGGACGTTTGCGGACATGAAAGTTTGTCGAAAGTCCGAATCGCGCCTTTTACCGCGCTTTACAATCCACCCGATATCTCGAGTACCTTGTATCATCTGCTAATCTGACCGCTCGAGGCACAGTTTTCTAAGATCGTCTTCACAATGGTGTCCCGATTAGATTCTCAAGTTCCGCAGTGAGAAATTTCCCATTCGTTGAACTGTATCGTTTCGGACCAGGTGACCGTACCTGTACCCGGGCGTTTCGCAGGTCCAAAATAAAGCGTATGAAAAGATAGGACAAAAAAAAATAAAAGCCGACAACGTCGAATGAATGAACTCGAGTGGTGTAAGATAAAGGAGAAAAAATATACATGTATACGAGAAATAAAAAGGAAAAAAAATAAATAAAAAGAAAGTAGCGAGATTGTATCGACGCGTTCGCTCATCTCGAGTGGCTCGTCCGGCCTACTCGAAAAATGTATACTAACCCCGAGAGACGTCCAGCAGCGCGGGCTAAAAAGATCGCTCTCTACGATCCAACGAAGCTATCCGTGCGGTTGCACATTAATTTCCATATAAGCCGATATGTTTCAAATGTAAAGCACCGAAAGAGGCTGCTGCGATCTCTTTTTCTTTCGCTCTGTCCTTCGAGTATACGGAGACAATGTGGTGTGTTGCAAGAAACGCGAGGAGCAAAAGGGGGAGGCAGTTCCAAGGGGCGAATGCACGGAATGAAAGGGATAGAAGGAAACGCGAAGAAGATGAAATAACAAAAAAAAAATAAGGGGCGAACGGGTAAGCGGGAAAACTCGTTTTTACTTGGGGTGTGACCCTTACTTGGGTCGATCACAATGTGCGGTTGTAGGCTCGGGGTTACACGAGCTCACGAGAGTCGTCTTGATTTTTCCTGCAGCGTTTTTGCCGTTGGCTACTGGGATATTCCTTATTCGCGCTTCTATCTCCTACTCTTCTGTCTTGTACCATTGTAATATAGACGCCTATAACGTTCGTCATATCAAGCGAAAGTTTCTCACACTCGAAAAAACTGCGCACAGTACGAGCTTTATAGGCCATACGGAATTTTTTTAAATTTCATATTTTAATTCAAGAAAACATATCGGGAATTAGACAAAAAAATTACATCAATGTCACGAAAACAAAATTTGAGTGAAACATTAACTTTTCTTTATAAACATTGAATTTCAAACAAATTTTTCGAAAATTCATTGATCAGCTCAAGGCTCGTAAATTATTGCTGAATCGAGATTGAAAAAGAATACATATACCGAAGCAGTGGCATGTCGAAGATCATCGATAGGGCGTCGATGCATCGATATGATTCTCGTATCCGATCGCTCTCTGTGTTTTCGGCTTTAGCGTAACGTGAGCGAACTTTCGGCGCACGTTTACCCATATGTTTGACGCGCGACCGCAGAAGCCCCGGGCGGCGGTGGCGGCGGCGTCGGCGCCGGTACCAGAAGCCCTATGCACTTTGCGGCACGACGGCCGCACGGCCACACAATGCATCGTGGCTGCAGCGAGGCACGTGCACCAACTCGCTGCCATTATTATTTTCTCCCTTGCAATATATGCACCATCGGCCGCGCGTTGCCATCACGATGCATCGGCAGACCGGCTCCGGCACTCTCGCATCTACTTTAATGTAGTAGCGGTGTTTCCACTCTTTTTATTTGTTTTTTTTTTTTTTTTCATGTCTTCCCTTTATTTTTCATCTCTATCCTCTCTTGCATATTATGACGACGCAGCCTCGATCGTTTTCTCAAAGGCGAGACACGAGTAAATGTATAACATTCGCGGACCTCGTACTTTTCTTATGTCGAATCGTTACTGACAATTGTCATTATGCGATAGTATCAGCTTTTTGTACAATATTGTACATATTGTATCAGCGTCATGTGCGCGTCACGTGTGATTTTTACCGCAAAAATAATTGTATCCGGTTTTTTTTTTTTTTTTTGCAAGATCTATTGTCAATTCTTCGGCTTTAACTCTCAATTAGCAAGAACATGTGCCGAAAAAGCTTTTACAGTTTTTCTTTTGCACCTTTGAATTGGTCTCCTATATATTTGCGACAAGTGTCCATGTACACGATTCCACCTGTAGCTTTGTAAGTAACCTCGAGCTATTCCCCCTTCGGTATGTACGAGAATTTCGCGTTGTACATAGCTTCGTATCAACGCTATGTGTTTGTGTGCCGATGCATCGCAACGATAATCGTCCAATGCCCTCCGCATGTATGCGTCCAGTGCAATCCCTGCGCCACACTCTCACCCCTCGCGGTACCCCTCAACCCGATGCATTTTATGCAGGCGCATGGTTTATACGCGGTTGCAATTGAGTCGTGATGCTAACAGGTAGCATACGCGCATACGCTTTTATTCCCCTCACCCCTTTGCGGCCAGAAAACGTAGCCACGCTCCATCTTGACCGCACCTGATACGTACATACGACTTGCATTACGATATACAAGTACTCGTGCAACGATGCAACAGGGACGAAAATCTCGTAATAAAGGCGCCCGGATGCATTGTGTCGACGCCCAGTTTCGATCCTGCAACGGGTATTGCCCCCCTTGGATTCTTGCAAATCATCGCTGCACGAGTGTACTTGCATAGGTCGAGCGAATGAATTGCACCCTTTGATTCTTTACACCTCATCACGCTGCGATGCGACATGGACATGGAAATTACTTTATTGAATTAAAATTCGAATTTCCGACGAAGAAAATTCAGTTGCTTCTTTGCTAATTGCTAATCGGCGTAAACTATTTGTTTTCCACTGCTATCCAACGTGACTAAAATTCTTTATGAATAGTTTGAGAATTTTTTAAAACATTACTAAGTAATTGGGAGCCATACAAAAAGTACCTAAAAATCATTCGTAAGTAGACAAACATTTTATAAGCAAATGGCCGATTATTTAGAATGACTATGGTATGAAAATAGGAACTTCAGTCGTAGGAACATAAAATTATCGAACATTATTAACTAATTTCATGCGACTTAAAAAAAATACCACAAAATATTTGCCAAATGCACAAACATTTAATCGGCCTATAAATTAGGATGGTACTTTATTTTCATTAACGTAATTCGAGTGGTTTTAACAACTTGTACCGAGACACCCAGACAATAAATCCCGTGGTGGTTGTATCATCCTGCACCGCGGTCATTCATTGCACTCAGTGGATTACATACACGCGCGCGCGGTACTATAATCGCGCTCCACGGGTTTTACAAATTTGCATAACAAGACTCCGCGGACTGTGCAACATATTACCGAGTCTCGACGGAGCATTACTCGAGTAAGTACGAGGCAATTGAGACGGGTGATGTAGTACGCGGGATATCGTTAGTAAGAAGTGTATAAAGGAGAGTCGCGGAGGCAGCGTTGTTCCCCTCTGAGCGTCGTTCTCGTAAGTAGCAACGCACATCGCACCTGTGACTCATCTCGCGTTTCTACATCACGTACTTTGGGGATTTCTCCCTGTATACTCGTAACTACACATACGTTCAACCTGTACTATACAGTTCTCGACGATTCCCCCGTCGAAACTCAAAGTTTCGCGCGAATTTTCATCCCCAGGGGGTGTTGTTATAATCCTTTTGGGATTTACGTAATCAGGACGATTATGTATGAATATCGAGAGTTCATACGCCAACCGAGTGCAATGTACTTCACGTTTCTTCGGTGAATGACGAAACTTGAAGTGCTCGTTAAGGGCAATTCGCGATATCTCCCAATTCAGCGAACAATCGAACGAATAAGGAGATTGAATCACGCGAAGGTTTTTCTTTAATTTAATTGCAAATTCTATAACGATATTGGGAGGTGCTGCGTATACTTGACTCATCTTTCAAATGCGGAAAAACAAAATATTACGGGGATAGAAGAAATGCTGAGAAAATGTTCCAGGAGACGTATGAATGCTGTAAGGTCGTAAAAATGTTCAAGTAATTCATCGAGAAACATACAAGAGATACGTGTCCTTAAGAAGACTGAGCTGTGCTTCAAAAATCGTTTCTCGAGTTTCTCGATGCCTATACAATGATGCATAAAAAAATGCATCCTATACCACGGGGCGTTGAAACAACCTGCTGCTGTTGCCGCTGCATCGACTCGGTCGAAAAGCGCGCACCATCGCGAGATCCCTCCCGTTTTAATATATTTCAAGTGCAACATACTCAACATCTTCGGTTTATGGCTCCATGTTCAACATCTCCTCCTCCGCTCTTTTACAATGCATGCGAACGTATACGCCCCGTTAGCCCGAAGAATTAAGAGAACTGGGTGCTCGGGAAAGCGAACCCGGCAATAAAAAATACGAATAAAAAGCGGCAGCTTCAAAAACGCAGTCACGGTTGTTAATAAATTTGATAAACTACAAAAAAGCAGAAAACCTTATCACACTGCCGCTGTTAAAAATAACGAAATTCGTTTTTGAAAAGCTAATTTCAATGTCTGGAATTTCGTAAAACTATATCGAATTACCAGTGCCCAATAATAAAAAGCCAGCAGCGTTTGCAGATTTGTAACATTTCAAATTGTTCGAATAGCAACAGTATGTTTTTATGTAGTGAAACAAAATAGTATATTACGTTACGAGGGAGAAAACGTTTTTCCGACGAGAATCGTATACGATTTTACTTCACAAGGTGTGGAAAGGGAGATTTCCGTACCGTAGTGAAGTAAAAGAACATTCACCTAGTTAAGTGGATTTCGCTGTGATGGCAAAAAAAAACATTATTAAATACACGCATATCGTTATCGCAGCTAAAAGAAAACAGCGGTACGATGAAGGGTCAAAGAAATGGCTGTAATCTCTAATCTCTGTCTCAATATTTCGCGAATCGCGAAAAAAAACATCGGATAAGCTGCTGTAGTCCCTCGTTGAGGCTGCAGTTGCTTATAATCTCTTTCTCGCTTCTTCCAGTTTGCTTTCTCACTTTCTCCCCCCTCCCCCCCCCCTTTCTCCTCCCTTCCGTCGAGCCTCAACGGGAATCGTTGCATGCGGCGCGTGCCGACCTCGTGCTTCAACTCCTCCCCAACCCTCACCCCTCGTCGGCAAAACCGACGCGGTGCAGCAGCTCATACCCCTCCACTCTTCTTCTTCTTCTTCGTTTTTCTTCCTCTGCTTCTTCCTCGACGCGGCCGCCACCGCCACCGACGACGACGTCGACGAACGCGCACGCACGCTCGTCGTTTACAATTTCTCCATCCTTTCTTTCCTCTTCTTTCCTCCACTCGGGCGCCTACTTGCCCACCCCTCTTTCGACCGTAGCATCCTGTGTGCAACCAGCAGCACGCGGCCTATGCACGCACGCACGAACGCACGAACGCACTTGTTGCACCGACGGTTGTCCTTTTTCATCGCGTAATGCAGTTATACACACACATATACTACATGGACATATATATATACATATTGAACACACTTGGCCCGAATACCCAATGAGACAACGTAAACACCGTCCCATTATACTGCATTCCCCTTCAGCATTTACCAATCCTTTCAATTATACACTTACTTTGTCCTGAATTTATTGAAATTCTGAATGGTTCGAGCCATTTTCAGGTACTTTACCGTAGTCATGGTACTTTTCGGCGCACGTGTTTTCCGGTCTTCTCATTACGGCTATACGTTTTTTTTTGCTTCTCATGCAGAGCAAAGGCACGAATGAATGAAATTTAAATGCTTCTTAAGGAAATGTCTGATTATTAATTCAAAATAAAAAGAATGCGGAGCTGACGAAGGGAATTCAGAACTATACCTATCTTCAACTATGATAAATAGCTTCTTGAAACAAGTCATTCAAAAGTGCTGCATTTACCCGTTCGATATTTATTGTTTTTGTTATAATAAAAAATTCCTTGAATTTCTTGTTTCCAGCGCACTGACACTGAAAAAAAAGAATTAAGAAAACTAACAATTAGCTGATTTTGACAAAAAAAATTGATGTTCCAACTGACTATTAGTTTTCCTAACCTATCATCTTTTTACTTTCTCATCCATACGAAGTATGAAAAAGAGAAAGTATTGTAATCGCGAGAAAAAATTACGCCATATTTATGGACTAAATAACCCTTTTCAACATGATAAAATGAAAAAAAAAAGCTTTTCTCACTTTTGTCCTCATAATTGTGCCCCAATCTATCATATTCCATGACCCAAATAGTTTTTCTTTACTTAAAAGTAGTTCAAAAAAGGGATTTTCCACGGATGTCTGTCCGTCTGTACGTACATATCAAATTTTATGGTGTAGACACAATAACTTTCCGCAGACATTTTCTATCGCTATGAAACTTTAAACATAGATTCTATACGCGGAGTATGAGCTTGTTATTGAAATTCAGAGTTTTTCCTCCGCATTTACTAGTTATTTGCCAACAATGTGCAAAATAAAAAATTTAAAAAATGTTAAAATGCCATGACTTATCAAAACATAACTAGTAAATGTGGAGGAAAAACTCTGAATTTCAATACCAAGCTCATACCGCACATGTAGAAGATATGTTGAAAATTTCGCAGCGATAGAAAATGTTTACGTAAAGTTATTGTGTCTACGCCAGAAAATTGTTTATCTGTCTGTACATATATATCAATTTTTCTGGTGTAAACACAATAACTTTGTACAGACCTTAATAAAAACTATGAAACTTAGTACTTAGTTCAACATATACAATGTGAGTTTGGTATTGAAAATCAGACTTTTTTGAAACGTGAAATAAAGTTTTTGAGGTTATACCACACATACACAGTTTTTATCACATACACCATGTTTCATTGCAATAAAAATCATCCTTGCAATAAAAAATCGAATTGTGAACTAAAAATGTGCATACTACACTTCTCAGTAACATTAATAAAGAAAAATAAAAATTACGGAAAAACATCGCGAACTGTCGAACTTTTACTATTTCTAGAGGTAACGTCTATAGGTCGATCTTCAACCGCGAGAGGCGTGATCGACGCCAAAAGTTCGACTCGCCACCTATGGTTTGTAACAAAATGTTCAAACATTTCAGCGGCAAACGCTGATTGTAAGCGATCAACAAAATTTTAACAAAATTTGACTTATAATTATGAGGACAAAAATAGATGGGTTCGAAAACTAAACTCCTCCACTAAAAAGATAAATATCAACACAATACTAACTTCACGCCATCAACAACTCGGATGAGAAAGTCACGAGTTGCAAATGCTAGTAGCAACTGCTTCGTGTCCAATTTTTTTGTTTTGTGTAGACTTGATTATTAGACTTGAATAGCATGTTTATTGGACGGCGAGAGTCAATTTGTTTGATCACATTGCAGTCACACGCAATTGAGATTTATTTGTACTATCGTTAAAATATGCAATTGTATTGCGATCGTCTTCGGTAGTCCGATAAAATTTTCATATGGTATCGCAATCCAAACAAGTAGCCCACAAGTGTCGAAGAGAGCAAAGAACAAGTTACCAGAGGGTAGAAAATGTATCCGCCACCGATGCAACGTATTTGTAAGGAAAGAAATCGTAGATAAAAACAATCTCGAAAAACGAGTCGCAGCCACGCGTCGAAAATCCAGTGCCGTTTAACCCATGCATACGCAACTTCGTACGCGTAATCGAATCGACGAATCTTTTTCGCTCGATCTCTCGTCCCTTTCGCATTATTTTCACGCACCGGTAAGTCGTCATTCATTCGGAGAATAAAAATAAATTTGAATCTCTAAAGAAACGTTCCCTGTGACTTTATAGTAGGATTAGAAGACACGAATAAACATACTTTCGCTCCCTTTTCTAAACTCGTGTATGCGTATCGATGTATACCCGAAAATCCCCGGTGAGTTGATGCGTTAAGATTTCGCGAGGCCGAATTCACGAGTGCGCCGCGAAAGGGGGGAGGAGGGGCGCGAGAGAACAAATCGCGAAACATGTGGCCGAGAGTAACATCCTTCAGACGAAGCTGAAATCCTTTTTGCAAAGAGTCCCCACTCCCTTACTCCGTTGCGCAAACAGTTATCTTTTCTGCGCCTTTCTTTAGCGATTGTATGCAACAGCATCTTGTTAGAACAGCCGAAAACAAAAGGAGAGACTCTCGAGAGTCGAGCCGGTTGAACATCTATCGGCACAAATGCCTCGAGTTATTTACGCGTTGTGCATAATCTATTTCGACGATGTTTGCTCAAAGTATCTTCTCCTTTATCGTGTGCACCTTGTAGGCTGTAATTGTGTTTTATGCATTACTCGAAGAAAGAGCCTCGGGGGATATCGCCCCGATGTTATATGCGCGATTAAGACCAGCAGTGGCGAAATCGATCTTCTCATCACCCATGATGAATTTTTATTTTAACGAGACAGATGGGAGCAGTTTATCGTATTTTTTTTATTATTATGAGAGACGCAGTACATTATAATTAAAAAGGATTCATTTTATACGTATACATATACCCCTCATACGCTCTGAGATACAGTTTCTGTTATTAAAGTGAATTTCTTTGAATCGACTGAAATTTATTTTAAATTAAACAATACATTTGTTGCGTGTATTTTCCTTGTTAAAGGGTTGATTTCTGTATTTTTTGCGTCGTTAAATATATTCATTTCGTTGTTGGTACCCGCAGTTATGGAGACGATGGCTCGTATTTTTCGCGAGTATTTTTTTCTTTCATAGCTTCTCTTAATGTCCGTAACGCGGCTAAACGCGTAGTCCCAACGCCGAGAACGTAATAACAGGTCTTCCAATTCGAATCGACGATCGGGAGCTCCGGGCTGTCTGTTGGGATGGAATGCAATTTGCGCACTTAGGTAATGCGCGCGGTGAGGGCGACGTCGGCGGAGGACGGAGATGAGGATGGCAAGTGCGGGGGCCACGAAACGCGGGCTAAAATGCGATTATATCGTCCGACCGTCAGAATCACACCCCCCCCCCCCCCCCCTCTCATCGTCGTCACTCGCAAAACAGAACCGCCGGGTGTTAAACGAATAAGTTCGTGGCATCGGCCAAGAAATAAGATTTTGTTTTCCACTTTCCATCTCTACTTCCTTCGATCGATGAAAATACGATTCTATATAGATTTTCATTTCCTCCGCGGGGATTACTTTTGCATTTTGTATGCAGTCCCTTATTTTCGTTCGTAAAAACAACCGAAAGAGATCGATGTATAGATTTTTTTCTTGAAACGTAATATTAAAATATTATTTTTTTTTTTTCAAAACTTGTCAACATTTCATCGATAATTCTCCAATTCTTGCTTAATTGAAAAGAAAAAGTTTACACACGATTATGGCGATTTGTTGTTACCAACAAAATATTCCCTCTGAGAGTCAAATCCGTCGCCTGTTGGACATTATAGAAAAAAAAAAAAAAACCTCAGAAAGAGGCTGGAAAGCCAAAATATTTCGCGGAAGGTTTTAATACACCAAGACGCGAAGAGAATTATACGGGAAGAGAAGGAAGAAGAATAAGAAAAAAATAAAAGTAAGAAAGAATGTGAAAAAAGCGGCACCGGCGTTCGTTGGAGAGATCCGTTTGCGTCCGCAGGTGATGAGGGAAGCATCGTTCGCTTTCCCCTCGGCTTCTCGCGTCGTTTAATTATCCCGAAAATTGAAGCACGCTGACGTGCAATAATTATTGTTATCCCCGGTCCTCGTTCCTTTGTTCGCGTTCCTCGTTTTCTCACTTTAATTTCGGGTCTTGTTTTCTCAGTGCGGCGCGCGCGCGCGCGCGCGCCAGCGGCAAAGATGCACTGGTTCCGCTTTGACGCGCGCGCGCCGCGGGACCGACACGAACGACGAGAGGACTTTTCGTTCACGCGCGCAGCACACACGTTGATGACGCGATCGTAAACTTTCGTCGCGATTTTTCAGGTGCAATTTACGACTCTCGGCGACGATGCACCTGCACCTTGATTTTTGTTTTTTTCTCTTTTCCATACGAACTTTTCGGTAACAATATCTCGCGATTTGAGACAATTATTCTCTCACTCAATTAAGTCTCTCGTATGTTTCTAATCCCCCGAAAAGATTTATCGATCTACACGAGCCGAAAAGGTAATTATTCCATTGCACGAAACTTGTCGTCCATCGGTGTTGCACCTGGTGCGGCACGAAAACATGCTATTAAAAAAAAAAGGCCTAACGCCAAATAATAGACTGTATATAACCGGATATATCGCAGCGAGAAACGAAAGAAAAAACAACGATAATTTCCGCTTGTAAATCCATTAAATTTATACGCCACTGTGTCTCGAAACCCGAGGATTATTATTTTATAACTTCGCTTGATTGTCCCAGCGGTTTTAATGAACTTTTATACTGCCTTTAATATACATTTTGGAGAACGAAAAAAATCGAAATAAGCGACTATCTACCCTTCTTGCCGAAATATTAGTTGTCCGTAAGACCGGAAAGCGTGCAAGCGGATTAAGTTCACCTGAAGCCTAAATTGCTCTCTCGAACGATGCTGATAAATGAAATAAGAGGTATACGCAAAAAAAAAAAATTAAAAAAAATAATGTAAGGAATAAGATTGAAAGGAAGAGAGAGGGGACGTACGAAATACCGAAGGGTCGTTGGAAAACGAGAGCTCACAGGAAGCTCCGTCGTCGTTTTCTCGTCTCGAACGGGTTTCGCCAAATTGAAATTCCCTCAAAGTGACGCATCGCTCCGATATTCTTAGCGCGAAACGCTTTATATACAGCTTTGTGTACCTACGTATATATATATCTGTATATACGCGGACGATAAGGGCGCGCGTTCAGATATTTAACGGCGATTCGGCTTAATTGGCGTAACCAAGGCAAAAAAGGGAGTCACCGGTGTACGCGTAGCTTGTACTTCGTACTTAGTTCTCTGCTCGTCTTCGGTGTCGTTTCGCTTGATGAAATAATATGAACACCTGGCCCCTTCGATTCAATCTTGTTGGATATTAAATTTCATTTTTACTTTTTTTTTAATCCCCTTTGTCACTCGTCTTATTGTCGGCATACGGTTAAAGTACAAGAAAAGAATGTCGAAAGATTTTCAATTAAATTTTTATATCGATTTAGTAATTCTATTAATTTTCGGGAATGGCTCGGTAAATTCAACACATTTTTAACTTATTATTATTGACGTATATTGTTGAAAACGAAAAAAAAAATCAACATTTTGAAGAATCGTGAATCAAGAAAAGCTTCTTAGAAATAATTAATTTAAGGGAAATGAAGAAAAATCGATAGCTGCGCTGTAGTTAGGATGCGGTTAGGAAAGTGCGATACTGAGGCAGAAGACAGTATTAGCGGACCGGAAGGGTCGAGTCGGGTGTCCACAATGCATGATTTGCATGCCAATACCGATCAGCCCTCTTCCGCTTTTTTTCTCACTCCTTCCTTTTCAACCGACCGCTGAAAACACTTTGTTAGTTTCATTGGAAAAGCGACGAAGAAGAAGAAGCTGCGAAAAAAATAGGAAAGAAAGGAAAGGATATCTTTCTGTCCCCTTGAGAATGAAAGGAAGCATAGATGATCGTTTTGTGCGTATGTGCGCAGGTAGAATAGAATAAAGAATGGAAAAGCAATGCATAGGTTTGTCCATTATGTTTCGTAGCTACTATAGTAGTATAATAGTTTAAGGACAACCGCATCCGAGTCCATCACTAACGCCTCTATTCCTCTTGTCCTCGCGCTCACTTCCTACAAATGTGTTTTCCTATGCTTGCAGGGGTAGCGGCACTGCCCTACCGGAATCCCCGGTCGACCAGGTCGGCAACGGATGGAGGTGAGTTATTCCCCTGCTTATCCCCCCTCCACCCGACAAACTATCGCGCTTTAAGCCTTTTTCCGTTGGATGAACCTTCATAGTTTTGTTTTCTTTTTTTACCAGAGTGATTTTGCTTTGAAATTTTGTATAAACGCAGAACTTGCGTTGATCTGCGAATAAACAAATTCTGCCGGAGAATTTGTTAGCGGTTTTTTTCCTGCATAGATTTTTTTTTTTCGTTGCTTGTGCTGTCTATTTTTTAAATTTTTTGTAAACACCTTCATTGTTTTTTTTTCTTTTCGATTATTGATAGACGAGACTTCGCTACGAGTTTTGTTTGAAAAATGAATATCAGAGGTTTTAAATGTTAACATGCCAAGTACACATAATTATCGTTTATATATTATGACTACGTGACTTGTCGTGTACCCGATGTTTGTTTAAGCTCTCGTTAACAATCTTCATAAAATGCCGATAAACCTATAGACGCATGAAACTTTTTTTTTTTTTTTTAAATGTATCGAACCGCATTTCGAAGGCGCACGTGACGAAATATTTTTTATCACGATCATCAGTACATGGAGATTGAACGTGACTGATAGCTGACAACCCACGGGACGAAGCAACGATTTCCATTTGCAAAGAGACGAGCCACTTACGCCCCATGTTATTACAGTCACCTTCGCAATAAGAAAATTTGCCAAGCGACGCGATTGCGTGTGCGTGTGTCAGAGTTTTACCCTTCGCACACCATTGCTAACACGTCATCAACTTCGAAATACGTAACACCGACTTCGTCATATTTGCTTAACGAGATCGATCAATCTGTCGAATAATCATTGACAAAGTATATTTATTCTTCAACACGACCGCTCAAAGGTGAAAAGCCGACATACACCGGGTGCATCGTTGTAAATTCAAATATTTCTTTTTTCAATATGACACGAATACATCGATAAAACAACAGCAACAAAAACATCATTTTTGAAATATCTGATAATGAAAATTCGATATAAAATTACTCGAAAAAAAATACATAAAAATAAATAAAAGTTATACCGAGAAAGGATCGAAGTAGGTAATGACTGTATCGTTTATCGACTGTTCGAAGGGTTGTCGAATACAAATTCCGATGTCGTAAGAACCCGTGAAGGAAACATTGAAAATCCCGGAGCGGACAGATGCCTCTAGGATCCGACTCGACAAATAATAATACCCGCTCACCGGGTCCGCGGTACGAAACAGAGAAATTTTGAAATAAAGAGTCCGCCCGTCGGTCCCTCCCTTCGGTTATTTTATAGTTTCACAAACCGGGGGCGATCAGCGTGAATAGTGGCCCGGTTTCGAAAGACGCTCCATTCGTTGTTCTCAAAGTGGCGACGGCGGCGACGGTGGCCCTGGCAGCTATATGCCACGAAGGTGCGCGAAACTCTCGTTTCGTCGATCGTCGAGAGCCCCTCCCGGGGACGAAAATCGTTCACGAGTATAGGGTCAGATCGGAATCGATTAATTTTTACGGGTCGTTCGAGGCCAGCAAAAGGAGCTCAGCTCCAGCCAAATCGCGCTCTCTATACTACCGAAGAATTTTTTTTTTCTTTTTTTCTTTTTTTTCGATACTTTCGATTTTTTTTACTACTGAATACCTTGTCGGTTTGGGGAAGTGCCTTTCCTCTGTCGGAACGGGAGAAAGATAGAGAAGATCGTGAAATGGCTTGAGATCTGTTTTTTTTTTTTTTTTTTGGTACCGGGTTCCGGAAACCATTCTACTCGCTGCTACTCCACTTTTGTAGCCGATAATCCTTAGCAGAGAGCCCACTCCGCGACTATTCCATCAAGACTGCGCGCGATACGCCAAACCGACGCACGAGCTTTGATCGACTTTAGTATATTTACTACACGGTATAAATACAAATACCAGACGCCCGACGCTTCATTCACCTGGCTATTTACGAGGCGTGCAACTATTAATTAACTTTAAAAAGCGTCTAGACTCGGCGACCAGCGAACCCTACCGCCCTTCATCCCTTAACCTACCCTACATTTTTTGGTATATATACAACGAAAATTCGCTCATTCCCGAGCGCTACGCCCGTGTGTGTGTGGGTCTGTACGCGTTACGGCAGACTGCACTCTCATTGTGCAGACACGAAAAACTATGCTACGAAGAAGACTAGACAAAGACTCTAAATAGCCTTCGAAATTTAACTTAATGCCGGCCGCATATGCCTTCAAACTCCGACCTTGAAAACATCGGGCGCCCGATTAGATCATCGGCGAACGAAGAAAGAATAATACGTTTTTTCCCTACTACGCTAAAATGACCATATTCTATGCCTGCAACGCGGGTGGAAAGTTGACAATTCTTAACGAGATGGGAAAAAAAAACAAAAAATTTCGGGCAAGAAAGTAAATTTGCGGGCAAAAAAGTAAATTTATGGACTAAAAAATAAATTAGCGGGCAAAAAAGTAAATTTATGGACTAAAAAATAAATTAGCGGGCAAAAAAGTGATTTTCGCGGGAAGAAAAGAACTCCGAACGGGAAAATTAGAAACAAATCGCGTTTTTCTACTAACGTTGCAGGCATAAAAATACGATCAATTTTAACAAAGTTGGGGAAAAAATAGTATATGTCACTCGGGAGGAAGTGCCTTTTCACCTCGTGTGAATTTCTTCGTGTCATCAAACTTCACACTCGGTGAAAAGACGCACTTTCCTCTCTTGTTGCATAATATACTATGTTTCTGTTGTTTTTGTGTTCGTACTCAGCTCTCCCCGGTGTAAGATACACGAGTGTAGTTTTCAAGATGTGACACTGTGGCGCATTCACTCGCAGCAACCACATAGTTAGTCAGTGGGAAAATTCGTTCGTAGCAAAGTTCCGGGAACTCGGAAAAACAGACGTTCCCGACAGCTGCGTTGGGATGGAAGATAAAAAAATTCCGATTTGTGTGCAAACTGACGCGCGGGCCACTTTACGCCGCGTTACGATTCGTTCGGAGTGCTTCTGGCGCATTGCCGAAAAATGTTGAACGTTGAAGTATAATCGATTCATGATTTATTTCCGGTATGAAGCCAAAATAAAACGGTGACTCGATGCGTCCGAAAAAATAACTGCAGAAGCAGTTGCACTTGTAAAAATATCGAAAGGCGAAAACATTGTCGAAAATCGTTGATTCTCTATCGTAAGTTAAATTTTATGATTTTTATTTCAGTGTGTGATTTTTCGATCAATTAAAACAATTGATTAGCTATAAAAAAATTTGTTTATAACATTTTTGTATAAAAAAAATATCCGTTCGAAGTCTCTTAAAAAAATGTTCTCAAAATTCATCGATCGAAATTGACATTTTTAAATTAAACTTTTTATCGCACCAAAAAAAAAATCTTTGGTCAACTAAATTTTTTTGCTTGTTAATTGAAAACGATGTGATCGTAACTCGAGGCGAGGATTAAAAAAATGGTCATAGGTCTGTAACTCGCCCATATTTTTGACTACACAGGGTTGCCGTTACTTTGCGAGTTATCGAATTATCTTTACAGCGAGTCGTTACAAAAGAGGTCCGCCTGGTTAGTTTGTAGCTTGCGAATCTATAGATACGTAGTACACGCCTTGCAAGCCCCCGCGCTCGTCGCGTTATACTAATTTCATTGAATGACCAATCGATTATCTCCTCGGCGAAGCGTGAAACTCGTCGATGCCTCGTAGACCGGTGTCTTTGGCAGCGTCGAAACTTGTGTATAACGCATCGTACAACATCATATTTCTACAGGGTACACGAACACGCGGTGGTGTCCAATATGCGCCGACTTACTTTTGTTACTCAGGTATAAAATTGCAACGGTACCGAGAAAACCCCCCTTCGGCTCTTTCGCCGCTTCATCCTTCGTTCGTTTCGCGCGCCCGCCCCCTCCCCCTTAACGGTTTCTCTGCACTTTGTGCCTTGTGCTCCGATCACAGTCTCGGGACCAAAGCCGGAAGGTGTTTGACCGGACTGACCGGACTGTATATATCTCCACGATCGCGAAAAAGTGTCGATCCTAAAGGAGAGAATCCACCAACCAGACTGCTGGTACGAGAAAAAGGAAGAAGAGATTCGAAAGAAAAAAACTCAAACAAGTGCTTCATTTTCTTTGGTGGATGGAGAAGCGATTGAGGATGATCATCGCAGCGTGTGTTCTCGCACCCCCCACTCCCCACCCCCTTTTTTTATCACCCGAGGGCTTTGCTCATCGACGTTGCCGAATTTTTGCCACCTTATCCCAAACCCAACAAACCACACCACGCTTTGGCACCCCTTTGAAGAACAATGAAAAAAAAGTGTTAAAATATTGACAAATAAACAAATTTCGCAAGGGTGGGGAAACAAAAAAAAAATCCCTAATTGAAATACTCAGTGTCTGAAAAATGTTGTACACGAGGGTTTTTATTACCACATTTTTTAAATAATCGAGTCTTCTTCTTCGGCAAAAACCCAAAATATCCCCGAAATCATCATTTTTTTCGATGATAAAAAAAAAAAGTGCCCCGAATGCTCGCAATCAAGGGTGAGACGAGCGCAGGGAGGAAAGAAGCCTTTGCGGTCGGCGAGGCTAAACGAAATAACTAATTTATGTGCAGGCGAAATGAATTATTGGCCTGATGAATACGACCTTCCCTTCGGCTTCGTTTAAGAGTTGCGCCGGGTCCCGTGATTACCTCGTCAAGTGAAGCGAACATGTAGCTCGGGGGGCCCCGACGCGAGTTCTCAGTCGCACGATCGTCGCCGTCGTCGTCGCCGTCGTCGTCGTCGTCGTCCACGTCGTCGACGGTCTGATCCGCCGCGTGATCGTTCGTTAGCCCTTGAGGGCGATAGAGAAAGTAAAAATACAGAACGAGATGTTCCCGTTCCCGTTTGGCTCGCGATTCCGAGAAAATCATTGACGTTTCCAAACACCGCAGAGTCAGTCAGTCCCAAAGCGACAGCTTAATTGTAGCCAATGAATTAACGTTGCCGATGAGTACAAAGAGACCAACGACACCGTCGATGACTCATTAACTTTCAACAATACGCTAATCAAGCGATTGTCGTTACATTTGTACAGCTGTCCGAACCGACGTAGGTAATCGCATCGACCGATCGCGTGTACACGGAAAACCGGTACCTATATGCGCGAAACATCGAAATCAAATGTAAAAGAAAGTTTACGTTGTAATTCCAACGTTTTATCATCCAATGTCCGTGTTGCCAATTAATTCATTATCTCGAGCCACAATACCACCGGATGTGGTCAGTTTTTCTCGAATGTTTGTTATCGTTTCGTAACGATGTTTTTCATACATTACATCACTGACACACATGTGATGATGGGCGAAAAAATATAGTTTTTTAACAAAGTAAAGCCACAAGAGTAAATATGCAGAAATATTTATGATTTCCTAGAGATAGCGGTACAATGTTTCGGAGAAAATGGGCAGTTTGCAAATCTGCAGAAGAGACGATTTTCGGGGGAAAGAACGTTTGAAATTGTTGGTCGAACGCAGGTGGTTGTCGAGGGCGTGTGCGGCAGAGAGTTTTGAAGAATGAGCGTAATAAATCTGCTTCAAGGATACAGTAGAGACGGCACCTTCTTACCTGGTCTACGCGTAGCTAATAGTGCTGTATAGGTAGCAGCCGTGAAGCTCGGAAGGCCTCGTTCTGTATTATCGGTATTCTGCTATAAATGCTACACGACTCAAAAGACTAATACAATGGCGACGAATGTTCGGTAGAAGAGTCTATGCATCAATATACTTTGTACAGAAATGTTATAGACAGTTTGCCTAATGTTTTCTGCGTTACTGCGAATGTAAACAAAAGACGAATTCTTCTTGTCTTTCTACCTGAGAAAGCGGACAATGAAATACAACGTACCGGAATCCACAGACTCGAAAGTACGCTACCTTCACCTGCGGTTATTCGATAATCCGTAGATGTTTTCAATCGGAAACACCTGTGTCCTGCATTTTTCGATAGGATTCCCGATTTTTGTTTATCATTCGAATAATATTGCGAAAACGATGATTTACCGAAAAATATAACGAATCGAGAATTTCGACTCGATATGTTTACAGCTAAAAATTATCTTAACGCCAGTCGACTAAACAATTCTGTCCTCAAACAAAACAAAATGTCCTATCTGTCGCGATGACTTTCGTTCTCCATTATCTCGACTCTCTTATACGTGCATCAGATATCCTCCAACAACAACAACAACAACAACAATCGTGATATTTCGATTTCTAATCGAATAGATCTTTTCGCGAAAATTAATTTTCGGTCGTTTACAATCCGTAAAGTCGAAGTATATTTCTTTGAGGTTCAAGCGTTTACGAGAGTATTGCCATACGCTTTACACGCGTAACCCGAATAATTATGAAACGTTCTCTCTTTCGTTATTTTTTTTTTCTTACCTTCGGCGCGCGGGACTACACGCACGAACGACTCACGGCACAGAGTCTCGGAGATCCCGGCTATTATATGGAGGGCGGCGTTGGCGGCAGCAGATCTTTCGAGGATATCCATCCACGTGGATCGTTGCTCAGGTCGCGGGAAAGGGAGAGAGGATTGGCCTTGGTGGGTGGTGCGGTGGGATTGGGAACTACGGCGACGAATTCTAGTGTGCCATGCTGCTTAATGCCGGCATCTCCACCGTTTGTCTTTTCTGCACTACTACTACGTCAATTCACGTTGGTTCACATCGCGTTCGCTTGTACCAGTATAGTCGAGGTATATCAAAAAACGCGGGAGGGGGAAAAGCGACGCCGATGGTGGGCAGCGCGCGCGGCTCCTCACGACGCCGGGCGTCGCCGCAGCGACTTCGTTGTCTACCGGCGTCCACCAGATGTCTCCGTAACTCGAAACACCCGAAACGAAGAAAGATACTAACGCTCGCGTGTAAGATAAAGGATAGAACGAGATGCCAGAACCGGCGGCAGCGAAGCACGATGACGTCACGCATTTTCCAATTCGCGCGGGCGCCCGAGAGAACGAGCTGTGGATAGTAGAACTTGAGGGCGTCAAGGATAATGCGGGTCAACTACGAAAAAATTCGTATTTTTTTGGAAAAAAAATGTATCCACATAGAATTTTCCAAATATTATATATATCCAGTTATAAATATCCTCCGGAAGTTATGCCACTTGAACTAAAAAAATCATTAGTCAATGAAGTTGAATTTCTTTCGAACGATTTTATTTGTAGTTATCCAACGAAATTGCTGTGAATTGCTTGTTTCACAGATTTTTATCACTTTTGTCAGTTGATTCTCGATTTTCCAAAAAAAACGTGAATTTACCACCAATTGCCTAGAGACAACGGAGGTAAATGATCATTCGAAGCGTGTGACCAATCGGGTTCAGCAAAGGAGCATCGTAAACGTAAATGTTCATTTATCAACTGGCCGAATGTGGAAAACGGATTATACACATGAGTTATTATTTTTATGGCAAAGGGTCGATTCGTATTGTCTAAGCGCGACTCGCATTACCCCGAGGGTTGGAAAAAAATGACGAGGGGCGAAAACGGAGAGGGGAAGGGCGCCCCGGCGCCGGGCGTCTCGATCCACAATGACGACACGAGTACATTTTAGACGTGCGAGGGACAGGGCAAGGAATAGGAAAGAGCACGATAGAGATATTGTAATGGAGGGGAATGCCGGCTTCCCGAAGCGTTGGTGGGGATTGTGAAACTGGATGGTGCGCGCGCGGGCGCCTCCACGCGATGAACCTTCCTTCCTAGTTATATATATATACGCCAAGTCTACATAAGCTCTTCGTATATATACCGTGCAGCAAGGGGGAGAAAAACACTTCGGGTGGGGATCGCGACGAAGTTCGCGATGTTCATCGCCGATTGAGTGGGGGTAAAGCTGGGCGCGGCCTATGGCTCTGGTCCTCTGTGCCGGTCGTACACGATTATAAAAATAATATCAGTGTACCGCGCTTTCTCGCATAGATATATCCCCGGGGCCCGACGATATTCCGCCACGGCGAACCGCGAAATATATATATAATCACTAATCGCGTTATACACACCGGCCACTCAGTTTTTATTTTCTTATTTTTATTGAAAGCAAAAGAAAAAAAACATAAGTAAAAAAAAAAAGATAAATTGCGATCAAACGTTGTTGGTGGAAGCGACGATCGACGCTCGAGACTTCATCGTCTTGTTTAACACACCACGCGCGCGCGAGGCACAACACCACTCCGACGACCTCTCCTCGATGAGAAACGAAATTCTCGGGTCGTAGTCATCGCGGCATCGTCACTCGGGTATAACCCACAAAACGGAATCGTCAAATTTTCAACGTTTCGTCATTCATCATTCTCGATCCGTGAATTTTTCGTCGCCGCCACGGAAACGCCGCACGCGCAGTCACGAACAACAACGACGTTACGACAAAGTACGACGAAATCATATTACTTTCGTCGCATCGGCAGCAACATACATTATCGATAAACAATAATCGAAAAATTTTTGGAGAAAAAATAAAGATTAAAGAATCTGTTTTTCGAACTCCCGCGTGTGTGATTTAAGTTCAGTGTGTCATTCCAACTGTACCGGCACGTGTACAACTACGCACAATCTCCACGCATAGACACACGCATACACACACATACGCGCACACACGACCTCGCGCAGCCGTTAAAACTCGTGACGATAATCGCGAAAGGCCGAAGCAAAAATTTCCGTAATCGTGGCAGACGAGCGCGTACGCTCGATAATCAAACGTTTCGGACTCTATTATCGAAATTACCGTTTAACAAAAAAATCTTCGCGTCTATCCTCGTACGAGCGTAAGACGACGTTATCACGACCACGCTGGTGCAGTTTTCTCGTACACGGTGCGTGATACAAACTACGTCGTTCGACGTTGAAGAAGAAAAAAAAGAAAAAAAAAAAAAAAAAGATCGAACGGACGAATTTTAATCACTGGAAAATAAATTATTCGTATCGCACGTGTAGTACATATTTGTATCGAGTAAAAGCAATATTATTGAAGAATTACGTAGTCACGAGGAAAAAAGAGAATTACCTCATCGTTTCCCACCAATCCGTAGCCACCGTACCACGTGTGACCCTTTCGCCGGGTTTCGACGAAAATCCTCAAAGAGTCGAAGATTGACCGGCGGGCGAATCGAGTATATCGAGCCACAGGAGCAAAAGCGCGCCGCCACCGTCAAACACGCATTCGAACGGACACACGAAAAAAAAAAACGACGCGAGAGTAAGAAAGAGGCACATCGTGAAACTCGAACGAACTAAGAAAGGCGCGCTTCCACGCTCAGCAGAGAGAGGCCTTGCCGAGCTCTTCTACGCCGAGCCGTTAGTCGACCGTCAACCAGCAGCCTCATAGTCGCTCCGTGTCTTTTTCTCTCCACCGTTGTGCTTCAATAAAAATTTTAAACATCATCATCATTATCATCATCACTCGCCGCCGTTCATCATCAACATTTTTCTCGCAAATTGCCTGACACTCGCCGGCCATTAAAATCGACACAGTGACCGTATATACGCTATATACGCATCTCTCCCCCCCACGGAACCGAACAGATACGAAGGAAGATTACGATTACGCGACAAAACGTTTCGAAAAAAAATTATTCTTTTTTGATAAAACTCGATCTTCCTTCGTCGTAATAAATTAAACAATCGCGTAGTTCGAAGGATAAATTACCTGTGAAAAAAAAAAAAGAAAAGAAATCAACTGTATCATCGCCAAAATCGTAACTGGATTATTGTGTACTTTGTAAGTGGTGATTGCATCGACAGTGCATACAATATATACATATATATACGAAAACAAGAAAATATATATATATATTGAGAAAAGTTCACCCCGTGACATTGAACTCATTTGTTTTTTGAATAAAACTGCGCGCGAAAGTGTCGTTCGATTAATACCGTTACGGTGTATACGGAAAGTGTTCGGTGGCAAATCGGCAAAGTCTCGATAACGGATAAACTTTCGAAGAAAGAGAAGATTATAACGAAGGGAGAAGGCGAGAGGTATAAACGCCGATACAGTTATATACATGTATATACCTGCGACAGAAGCGTAAAGGAAAAAAGGGCCGAGCGAAGAGAATAGAGAATAGAGTATAGAGAGCGCGGACGAGGGAAGGGGCATCGGAGTCGAGAGATACAGAAGAAGGTAGAAGCGCTTACAGCACTCTCGTAACAACTGTCGCCGGTCACTCTATACCTGGCGGGTGTACAAGAACCGATTCCGTGTCTTTTGCCATCTAAAACTCCTCGCGAAAATTTCGTCCTGCATATTTATTTATCAGTGCTTTTCTTTTTCGGGCATTTTTCGTGTTAATTATTATTATTATTCTTTTTTTTTTCTCGTTTATTAAGTTTTGACATTCGTTTTTATAATAAATCGAACGGAAGTGCGATTGAAGTCGGTGAAAATTGGCTCGTGCTATCGGCATTCCCCGTTCGTCTGGGATCGCTAACGCTTCAAAACCCCGCCACACGAGCAGCAGCAGCCAAGCGGCAACGGCAACGGCAACGGCAAGGAGAACATCGAGAGATATATAATCCAGTGTGCCAGTGTTTAATTCTACCTCAGTCGTTAGCGTAAGCTAACGCGAATTTAAGGCTCCTTTAATAATTAAGGATAATATTTAGAAGAAGAAAGAGAGAGAGAGAGATTTATATATATATATAAATACATATTATATATATATATATATATATACAAACACGGAAAAAAAAAACATATATAAATTATAATTATATATTATAGAATATAATATTGAACAGTGTGCTAGACGCGCCGTTATAATTCTGTATATATATATATAAAAGCAAAATCGCCAGATTTTTTTTTTTCTCTCGTTCGTCGCACGTACGTTCGTAAGACTGTGAATTTCGCGTGGAAGAGATCGAAAGATAACTAATAACGCTGCTTAAACGTTCGCGATAAAAGAAAACAAATAAATTAAACATAATGTCACTGGATAAATTCGCCGAGGGTGGAATGCTGCAGAAGGAGATGGAGCGGCTGGATATCGAGGATAAAAACGGCGATGGGCCAAGGTAATGACAATTTTCGATTATTTTCGGTGGTCTTGTTGCAATGATTTTTTAAAAATAAACACGATATTCGGCATGTGTAAACGTTGAATTTCACACGACAGTTTTCGCTGCGAAAATTCGCCGACACGGGATATTGAAAGGAACGAAAATAATTTTATGTTGCTATTCGATAATTTTAAGTCGAAAATTGAGTCGATTTCAAATCGAAAATAAATCTTTCCGAATAATTAATTGTCTATAACATCGCGTTGCGGTTCATCGATTTTCCCGCCGTTTGTGGTGCAAAATCGATAATTCGCGTTTTACGTACAGCGTGTAAACTCCAAAAAATATCGATCTCACATTAAATTTCCATTATTTTTTTTTCTCCGACGCGGAATTTGTGAAAATTAAAATTTCGGCAAATACAATTATATATATATCGATGATCTCTTAAATACTACGAGTTTATCGCGTATTATGATAAAGCGGCGAGAATCGCGTATTCGCGCAAATATTTGTCAAAGTTGCGCGTTTCGCGATGTACTCTACTCACGAGGAATTATGGTTATTATTGGTTGAATGGTTGCGGCGTCTATGTGACCTGTGTACCGATCGCATTACCATTAAACATCGTATGTTGTATTGTTATTGACAAAAACTAAATTGACGGAATTGGAAAAAAAAAACTCTCTCCGTATATCGTAACAGCCAATTGATAAAAAAAAAGAAAAAAAAAAAAGAACGATAATCGGATGATTTTTGTATTCTCTCTCTCTTGCGCCAACGCCGATCAAATTTTCGACTGCCGACCGTTACAAATTACGTAAGATAAGTGTACACACGTGAGGACGGCGAACATCGTCAACAAGACACGATATAGCCAGTTAATTGCGAAAACAGATTATATCTTTCGGGTTCAATCATCCGATGTATAGTTTCGGAGTCAAACCGTTTCGGGCGAACGATATAATGAATGAATTTTGAAAATTCGACGTGATCTCGAGTCTAATCGCTCGATCAGTCTGACCAACGCGTAAGATTCGCGTAGAATTAACCGCACAAATATTATGAATCGATATGGGTGATTGATCCTCATCGGCTATTGGCTCCACGGAATTGGACGTGCGATGAAAATATTTTTGATCGTACGAAGAAGTCGTTTATATACAGCGACTTTCATTTGATACTCTAATCGAAAGGGCAGACGGTGCTGGAGACACGACGCACCCGAATTCGCGTTAGGAAGACCGCGCGCCAACCGGACTTCCGGTCGCTTTTTTCATAGCCGCGAATGGCACGTGTTTCGAACTCTATGACGATCGGAATAAACGATGAAAAAAAAATGTATGCCGCGGAAAAAAACGATTTGTTTAGAATATTAAACTCGCTAATAATAATTTTACCGGAAATAACTGAATCCACACGATAACAACAGCGCATAAGCAAAATTCGATTGACCAACCGGAAGTATGTAAAAGCGAAGGACAAGGTCGTCGTCGCTCGTGCCGGATAATACATCGTGTTCAATTAATTCTTCACAGTTAAAAATTATTCAACGCTCGAGCGAAGTTCACACGGATATTTTTTGATTTTTTTTTTTCCGCGACATTGCAACATAATTCTCGTGATCTTTGTATCTCTCATAGTCGTTAAGGAAAAAGAAAAGTAAAATATTATTCGTTCGATTTTTAAAATCACGTTACGCAATTAGTATCTTCGCGTAAAAATTGATATAAGAGTGCATTTTAACTCCGAGCAAAAATATTGCGTAAAAAAAAAAATTTCGTCGATTTCACTTGCACCGATTTTTCAGAGTTTCAATATCGCGACTTATTAAAGTTCGTATGAGAAAATAATTGAAGTTTTTCATAAGATTTGCGGTCTCGCCGCAACCGCGTTTCCTCGTATCTCGTATAACAGACATCGTTTGTGAACGAAAAAGTGTGGTCCCCACCCAAAGTCTTTTTCGTCATCCCCCGAATGACCGAACGCAAGTAGACGTGACTCATGCAAAGGTGACGGTGCCGCGACGACTGCTAAACTATCACCGGCCACTCTGCGTCAATGGGCTGCTTGATATATGCCAACACGTGCGGATACATACTTTCGAGGAATAAAAAAAAATTTTATAATACGCGGTCTACAATGCGATTACCGCGCGAAAATTAATCATTATTTTGGATATTAAATTCGGCCTGATGCTGCATGATAACAGACGCCTTAATATCGTCCCTCCGCGTCATTCCGCAAACAAAAAATAACGTTAATCACATTAGTAATTCGGTATTTTAAGATTTTTTCTGTAAGCGAAAAATTCCCAAAACAGGTTACTTATCCATTTAGCGAAGTCGCGATACCGAAAAGAGAAAAAGAAAATACAGTTGAAAAATAAGCAAAAAAAAAAACGAAACTGCCGGTACAGTTTGATAGCTTTTACTCCGTGGACCCAAGACTTCCCACGTCCGCCTCACACGCACCGGAAGCATCAAGTAATAAAACATGCGTTGGAGTGGAGCTTTTCTCTATTTTGTCGTTCCCGCTTTTTCTACCGCTCGTGCGTCGAAAAAAAAAAAAGAAAAATCCCCCGAGTGTCAGCGATATTGTAGTGGAAGTGCGTTTACACATCTCTTTGTATATTCACGCGAATGAGCGCAGAAGAGGGGAGTAAAAGAAAAGCCAACAACGAAATGAAAAAGATTTTCTGTTGCCTCCCACCTGCGATAAACTGCGTGTTATATAATTCATCGTAGAATTTCCGTGCAGTTGAGTAGATTGGATAACAAAAAATTGCGAGCAGGACGAATTGTTTGCGCGTTAATTGGCTGATTATTACGTTACATAAAAATACAATGGTAAGAACAATCCGATTTCGATTTATGAATTTTTCGACAAAAGCATTCTCGCCGGAATATAAAAAAAAAATGTATGCCACGAAACGTTCGTTTGACCTTACGACTGATAAGGTCGATCAAAGTTTTGTAACAAATAATGAATACCGTGACGGAATATCCTTGGATCCCATCGTAAAAATCGTCATAAAATTTGCTTTTTAACCTCTCTTTCTATCGAGGAACTTCAGAGAACATTTTGGCCGCTTCGTTCGCGACGCCATTTTGGAACCAATAGAAAACTTTTCCATAGCCCCATAGTTGCCTCGTTCATAGGGCGTCGTGTGTGGCGCGCGCGCGTGTAAATTGGTGGTACACTTCGGTTTGCTTTTTGCCGTTGGCCCGTCTCTACTGCTACCGACTCCATCCTGGCGTACACTTCATTTCTCGCTCCATCTCCGTTTTTTTTTTCTTTCGTCTCTCTCGTCGCGGCAAAACGTGTCGCGTTGCCTCTCAACGATCTTTCATACGGGTCGGTGCCGGCCGGTGGAACTTACTCGTACGTGTGTTAGCGCGTGAGTGCGTGACTACGGAGAGCGCGTGCGTACGTTTTCCGGATCTACAGACTTTTCAGAAAACATAGATATTGCGTTCAGGCGTTGTTGGCCAACCGCGTCTACGTGGCTTCAAACGAAACTGCCGAATGTTCGTTGCCCGTCGCCCGGTCCCTCTCGCTCTCTCTCTCTCTTTATATCTCTACGCTTTTCGCGCTCACATACCAAACGAGATACCGACACGACTCTCTCGTGATTCCTCGAATGAATCGAGGTGTCCGCGTGCTTCGAATGGGCCGGCAAATTTCACGATCGATACCGCACGCAACTCTGCTTCATCGGACTATCATTTTTTTTTTTTTTTTTTTTTTTTTTCATTTCTTAGAAAGTTTGCTTGGGATCATTTGATCTCACGGAATTTAATAGCCAACTATTAGTTAACTATTTCGATGATAGACTCGGAGATTTTATCGACCTCGTTGAGCGATATCAAACTTTTTTCTTTTGCGCAAGGAACACCGGTAGATGCACCTTCCAGTGACACGATTTTTTCCTTGCAAATAACCGACGATGTTTACCTTCTTGATTCAGATTTTGACTCTAGAAAATCTACGATATTTCTCTAATACCGGTATTCATCGTTGCGCAACTTTGCTTGGAATAGATATTTTTTTGCTTCTTCGTAGTGAAATCGATACGCGAGGATTTAGGGAAGATGCCTGTTAAGGTGTTCGGCTTTTAACGTTATTAGTGTACAAACTACTGGCACTAAAAATAAAATACTATTTTACTGTCTCCGAAAATAGTTTATTTTGCCAAATGAAAAATGGTAAAAAGGAAATTTGCTTCAATAAATACATCGCATTCGGCAAAGAAATAAATTTCAATGTACATATAATAACTTTCCGTCACATCATCATCGGGATCGGTCGATAAGATCCGTTTTCCGGAATTGAAAAAAAAAAAATGTTTTCACCGGAAATTAGCTGAATGAAAAATCGTCACTTTTCTCTCTCGTTGCTTTAAAAAATCCTGCATATCGCATCCATTTACATGGTGGAAACCGGGATTTTTTCTTTCACGAGTACGGGAAACATTTGTCACTCCGCGCCGCCGATAACAGCGGTAAAAATCTCAAAAAAAAACGCGTGTCCCACATGCCCCCCGAATTTCATCATACGGTAGTTTCAACAAAAATCGTAAGCTACGAACCGCGATTTCCGAGTAAAACGAGTGGTCGTGCGACGATGACGCAAATCGCGTTATCTCCGAAAATTAGCGTTGAACGAAGTCACGCTCGCGATTTTTATGTTATTTTTTTCTTTTTTTTTTTTCGTCGAACGCATCGGCGTCGAGTATATAACATTTCAGCTTGTGTGCGTTTGAACTTATTTTTTTCGTAACTCCAAAAAAAAAATTATCGAGATAACGCTGCCGCCAATGTCGGGTGAATCATATATTTAATACGTTCGATTTGCTCGAATCGACGTTTGTTCGTTGTACATACAAGATATGTACTATTAACGAAATCTCTTAATCGATGCACGTCAATGTATGTTTTATCGAACTTTTATCCGAAAAAAAGTAAAAAATCGTATCATCCAAAAGAATTAAATAAGAAACGTTTTAAATTTTTGGTACTCATTTAGCGCGATCGCGACTTATGCTTAACCGATATATTATTAGGTAACACGGATTGAAAGAAATATAGATTCCGCATGGTCTCTAAATGCTATAGGCGACGAGGAATGGCCTCCTAAATTCCGTTCTCACAGACTGTTCGTTCGGGCGGGTGGAGGGCAACGCGGGTTCCGAATTTCTCTGCCTGTGACCGAGGTCGCGATCGTTGACGCAAGTCCGTTTCGTGAGGTCGAGTCTTAGGTCCGTTCGCGGTAAGAAGCAAAGAGAAAGGGAACGGGATTGAGAGACGGAGAGAAGAGATACTGGCGTTAGGCTCGATCTCGAAAGAAAAAATACGAAGGAGAAACCAAAGCATCGAGTGCGCGCGAGACTGAGGGAGAAATCTCTCGAGAATCACACAACGAGCAAACGCACACATTCTCGTGCTTTCGTCCATAAAGATCTCTCACTTCGCGTGCTCGCTACTCTCTGGCGGCTCGTTATGAAACGCGAGTCTTCCGTTGTAGGCTCGTCAGCCAATTGTGCGTGAGTTGCGTGTGTGGCTCTATCTTCTGGCTGTTTTATGCGTTCCGCCCACGCAACGCCGGTAACGTTGTAATCTGTTCTCCAACTTACTTTCGTTTTTTCTCCCTTCCGATATAGAAGAAGAAAAAAAGATGCATATAAAAAAACAAACGAAAAAATGTATTGCAATCTATCGTTAACTCGCATATTGCATTCAACTCCGGTATCGTTTTAACTTTAAGTGAGAAAACGGGATAATAAATTCAATTACAATGTAAAAAAAATCATGCTTCACGCCTTTGATACATATTTTTCCTATATAACTAGAATTTTTTGCAAAATGGAGCTTTCCAAAAAAAGTTGAGTTCGAATTGGATCTCTGGAACTCTTTTGTCGGAGAAACGAGAGTTCAGGTAATATGTAAACAGGTCGAAAGCTGAGGTCGTTAAGCGTACTTTACAGACTTAAAGGTTTTCGTTAATTCTTCGTCGATCCCATGTCGGATTTGTCGTTTTTCTTGTTGCCGGACGAAGAATGGTCACGAAGAACCGCCAGAATAATCGTCGAAGAACGACCGAGAGAACGTACGCCGGTCTTCCCACTGTCTCGCGTTCATCGGGTGATGCTGTGTTGCAAGGATAGCTCTCTTTTCATTCCTCTTTCTTAGCCGCGTTTCTTCTGGTAGTTCGCATATAAGATAGAGAAGAGAAAGAGATTAGTTCCTTCGACTTTGACCGATTTCCGAGAAGGGCCTCTCGCACGGGGCCTCCAGGTCAACGCTTACCTTATACCCCGCATCGACGAACCGCTATAATACCTTTTTCCTTACACTCTTAGGATATACACGTGTATATATGTATATATATATAGGTTATAGGTACTATATAAGCTGACGCGGGCGAGAGTCGTCTTTTCTTTATGCGCGCGGAATCTATTCGACGCACAAACGCGATGTAGTAGTAGTATACCTTCGCTCTGTGTGATGCTGCCTACCTGCTGGGCGCGGTTCGTTCAAGGGACACGAGAAGAAAAAAAAAATAAACGAGTGAGAAAGATCGAATGAAATAGCTCGGAAAAGAAACGAAAAGAAAACGAGGAGGGAAGGGATGAGAGATCCGGAAGAGACCGCGCGCGAAACCTTCGAATGCCCAGCCGCCAGAACACCCCCCACACATACATACATATATACATGTATACGCAGGAGGGTATAACCTACAGCTAATATAACTTCGGAGGGAAGAATCGCCGTAAGGTTTATAAGTTGGCTACGAATTATATACCTGTCGGTTGTATTCACTGTGTGTGCTAATCCTCTAGGTATCTACTTTAGGATGAGGGGACCGCGTCGATCGACCGCGTTTTCAGGAAGGATTGGTCATAATTGTTGAAGACCACACCGCGTACAGGTATACAAAAATGTTGTGGCATATAAATTTTCAACTTTCTTTACTCCGGATTCTAAATGTCGTCACGAAAATGTACGGATAAATTGCATTTTTTCGTATATCGCGATCTTCGTAATTTTGCTGGTGTATTTTTTTTTAAGTGTAAATGAAATGAAATTTCAACTTGGAATAAAGGAAAAGCAAGCAAATGATTTTGTAGGGGCACTGGGAGGTTGATTCGATAGCGTAAAAATGGCGGTCGCCTTTGGGACTGACGCCATCTTACAGACCGACTTGGTATACCACGTATATTAAAACACGAGTCGTTTGAAAATCGGTCATTAATTATTTGAAAAATGATATACAGCATTTCGGCAACAAGATTTTTAATTAGTTTATTAATTATTTATTCGTTTTTTTTAATACTTTAGCGTACATTTATTAATTTGCATCTTTAGCGTGGCAAATACGCGTCTGGAGGCTCATGTACCTTCGGATGGTCAAACTTCGATGAAACTATCAATTTAAATTCCATATTAATGAAGATATTTATTAACTTTTTAGCATCGCTTACCTAAATTCTTTGGTTCGGTGTTAATCATTAAAATGAAAAACTATTTTACACCGAACTTTTTTTTATCACAAATAATATTTCTTGAACCCCACGATTCATCAGGAGACATTAGTTCGTCAAGATACGCGATACATTAGTTAATTTATTTACATTTTTGAAAATTTTGAAAAAACTGAATTGAAAGCAACTTGTGTTTTAATGACGTGTCTTTAACGTTTGCCGACCTTGCTGGGTACATTGCCCGCGTGTCATCTTATAGTAGCCAACATCCATAATTTCATCTTGTACACGAGTGGACGTTGGCCGCGGAAAAAAATGCAACGTTGGCTCGGAGTGCAAGAACTTAGCGCGCATGCAATCCGTTTGCGATAATGAAAAAATTCTCGGGTCTCATACAATCAGCTTTCGCTCGACGACACTCTTATCTACATAATCATTGTCTCTTCGTTACTCTCATACCGCGTACAATGATTTGTACCTTCGCTGACGTCATCCCTTCGTTATAGTTTTTTCACGCCTTCGCCTTTTTGTTCTTCTTTTGTCATGATGTCGCTGCTGCTGCTGCGAAAATATACTCACGTGTCGACCCTCAGCACTGAAAGGATAATGCCCGGCACTGTGGTCGTTAGCCTTCTCAAACCGCGTCTCTTGCGATATATCCGATCCTTTCTCGGAAAGATATTCTGTCGCTTTTACTGCGCTTCAGCATCAACCAGTAGCGGGTATTGAGCGGAGAAAGGTTTCAGCTAAGCTTTGCACTTTTGTGCGAAAGAATTATCATTCACTGTTCCATTGTTAACGTACACGAGAAAATATCTTGTCGAATGCATCTTTTGACAACAGCACAAACACAAAAACATTTTAAAACCCCGAATAACCGACGTTTAACTAAAGAGTTTCTTAACCTTCGTGGCATTTCGTTTTGTTAGCATTTTCTTTAAGATATAGAGAATAAGAAATAAACAAAAAATAAATACAAAAGCAATTTGGCGATGTAAATTTTGTACCACGAGAGACAAGATATATAATAATATCTTCGTTCTCGTGATAAAAACAGCATAATAACTTTTTTCGGGAAGGTAATCATTGACGAGTAAAAGTAACGAAAGTTGAGACTTCGTTTCGTTTTACCGTTCAAACACAAATTTTCGAGATTTTCGTTTCTATTCGAATTGTTCCGGTATTATTATATTTAGATTATTGTATTGTATCGTTACTTGAGGACACAGATTCTGGATGAATTGCACAGCATTCGATTGAGTTTTCATCATCTCTACTCCCCACCGCATTTTAATACGAAAATGCAATTTTATTAGTCCAATTGATTTCATTGTAAAACTGCTTTAATGTAGTCGCCGATTGCGATGTATTTTTCATGTGTCAAACTGCCTACACAAAAACTTCGGGTCGACCGGTAGTTTGCTATTTGTATCGTTTAACAGTTTCCGAGTTTAATGTATATAACATCCGTTTAACGACCTTTTTTACATAGTATGTGATCGCGATACAAATTTTAATTCGTGGAATTCATAGAATATTCGATAATCGCGATTCCACGAAACCAGACTCGATCGTTATACTGCAATAGGTTTTTTTTTTGCGTAAATCAGTATGCAGTTTACACACACTGATTTATTTTATAGCCAATGCCAGCGTTTTAGGATTGTATAAAAAAAAATTGATGGAAATTCATTTGTTTTACGAACACGCGATACACCACGCTTTTATACATTTCTATAGTTATTCGTTGTCATTAAATTTTTACCTAAAATAAACAATGACTTAAAAGTATTAACCTTTTGAAGTGATAGATATCTCTACCACATCATTAAAGAGTACGGCTTTTACACCACTCCATGAAATATTATCGAATTTATATGATACCCTCGAAGGGTTTTTATTTCCCTTTGAGATTTTTTAAAATTTTCACTTCAACCTCTCTCACAATGTCATCTTTTTTTTTCTTCGGGTCAATGGGTTAACGTTTATTAATTGTATGAATTGTTTTTTTTTCGCAATCCTGTTGCAATGTCTACGTTCTTTCGTCGTGCCAGTGATCTAATTATTTTTTTTCTCCGCACTTAGCACATGCGCGATGTATTTATCGTTGGCAATTTTATATCAATGACGTTCGTTCGCGAGCCAATATTCGATCCAACACTCATTCATTCACTGATAAAAGCCACATTGGTAAATATCAACGTCGGATATGACCGTGCCGCCCACGCACCTTCTCAAAGTATTGATTGCTTCCCGTGGCTTTGGCGTAGGATAAGCTCAACCTCGGGGCGGGGGAGAAGGACGAGAAAGATGAAGGGACGAAACGACGAACGTACACTATCGCGAGATTGTGCACACGGCATGGCGTTTACGTGTGTGTGAGAAGAAGAGTAGTAGGAAGGAACTCGGCGGCTGCGGAGTAGGAAGCGAAAAAGGGAGCCGCGTGACAATGCGAGGGCGGAAGGACTTGGCTTGGATTTCTCCGTTCATTCTTCCTTCCGCATAACCAGCCAACGACTGATGCCTGTAGCACCAATCCCCAAGAAAACTTATTCTCAACAGTACCGTAGACAACGATTTGTCAATTTTTTTTAATCTTTCCAGTACATTTTTGTTAATTATATCATTTTGCTCCTGAACAATCGTTGTCGTGTTTTATTTTTTTTAAATGACTTCTTTGCTCTTATTATTCGAACCAATCAAAACTGTTTACCGAATCTAAACGTGTAGTTACGTCACGAGGGAGAAAACATTTTTCCGCCGAGTATCGTATACGATTTTACTTCCAAAGGTTTGCAAAAGGGAGTTTTCCATACGGCAGTGACGTAACAGACCATATTTTATGCCTGCAACGCGGGTTAAAAGTTAGTTATTCTTGACCGGCGGGAGGAAAAGTAGCTGAGCGGGAAGAAAAGTAGCTGAGAAGTCGGTGGGCAGTTGCAGGCATAAAAATATGGTCAATTTTAGCACAGTCGGGAAAGAAATAGCGTATGCCACTCGGGAGGAAGTGCATTTTCACCTCGTGCGAATTTCTGCCCTCGCTTCACCACCAAACTTCACACTCAGTGAAAAGATGCATATTCCTTGTGGTATAATATGCTTGTCCTCCCTTGTGGCATAATATGCTTTTTTTTTTTTCAGATAATGCCTAAGAATTACAATTTCGTCGAAAGTTAACTTTTCACTACTCGTCAAAAGATAAATATCAATAATCTGACGAGTTATAAAATTCGTTTAAAAAATGATGTTAATCGAGTTCTAATCCATTATGAATTGATGTTAAATTTTGTTTCCGGGGTCGCAACTACTATTCCGTTCTGGTTAATAATCTTTACAATGTATTCTATATTCGCCGTCCAATACTTGTCCCGCTTCGTTGCACTCGTCGTTTTATTCGAAATGCTCGTTCGGCGAACAAGTCCAGAGAGAAGACAAAAAGGAGAGAGAAAGAATGAAAGAATGAAAGAAAGATGGCATCATCGTGGGCGCACAGTGGATCCGTCGAGCGGAGCGAGCAACGTGACGCGCCGCGAAAGCCAAGGACGTAAATCGGCGTCTCGGTCGATCGCTGGAGCCCTCCTTCTCAAACGGTAGAGCGAGACTCTTAATTTCGCATCGCCATAAATAATTTGACCGCAGACCCATGGATTTCCTGGAAGCTGGGTTACCCCTCGTTTCACTCTTTTCACTCGCACACTCTGCTTTTAGGCGCATGTTTCACCGACATCGAGTATCTCCTCTTTTAACTATGTATATTCCTCTCTCCGTCTCTCGAGACTTCTCGATCGCATGCACACACACACACACACACACACAATTTCCGTCTCTTTTCTCATGCCCTCGTTCTTACTACCTTTTTTTTTATTGACCTGTGCTTTTTTGGTCGCTTAGCTGCCATTCTTAGACGACGCGCGTTTTGCAATGGACCCTCTTCTTCTCAACATGCTTCGCTGTTTGGCCAATAAAGTTTTTACGTTAACCGATCGCTTCAGATATTATTATTACTGTGGTAAGCGATAGCTGCAGTTTTTATTATCTCGCATGGTATACGTTTTTATACAGGTTGGTAAGGTAGTTAGATTCTTCAGAGACATTGTACAATTAGACATCGTCCATTGATTTCCGTGAAAAGTTTCTGTTAAATTGGCAAAGAGTATCCATGACATTTTGATACTTTTAGAATCGAGGTCACGATCTATTCAACACTTGAGAAGATATTTCATGAAGTGGCTACTTTCTTCTTCGCTACTCTTCTCCGAAGTGTGAGATCTTAGAATATGAAATATCCCACAAAAAAATACCATAAATGGTGTAAAAAACTTGAGACGAGTACATTTACGTGAATTATCATTATCTTTGCAAAAAGATTTCAAATAAATTGAAACTTCTCAAACGAAATTTTTATGTATACTTCGTGAAAGTTCATTCTTATCGTGAAAATAAAAATCATGAATTCAAAACAAAATATTTCATTGGACAGATTATAAAGGTCACTCTTGAGCACTCGTCATTATTCCTGATTTCATGAAATAATGTCAATAGTTTATTGACTAACCCGGCCGGACGAGTGAAAATTTGATTCATCGGTCACAACTTCTCAAAATAATATAAAAAACTAATAATTTATCAATCGATCGATCAATATTTAAAAAATAAATTAATGTTTATCATACGTAAAAAAAGAATGCAACACAAAACGATGTGTAAGATATGCTCGTCGATTTCTCACAGCCCCGAGCCCACAACTGTTTCCCGTATGCCAATCACTGCGAACTTGTTTGCCGAAGCTACACAAAAGTTTAGCGATTGGCAGGCTGCGATGACATAGGGTATGCGTGACGTAGTTGTGTGAAAAAAATCGGGCCGACCACTGAATTGCATAAAATGTTTAAAAAAAAACAGATTTATATATACACATTTAACCGACAGTTTTAATTTTAGTCGCAATAAACGGCATTTAAAATATACGCGTATGTTGCATAGCCGAAAAAGGTGAAAAAAATGCAAACATATTACAATTAATAAAAATGTTCGAGCGAAAGGCCGGAAAACGCGGTCCTTCGAGTAAAGAGTATCGCATGGTCGCGTCTCGTCCTGCGGGGTTTTACTGACGGCTGTTAAATGTTAAACTTGTGTCTCGAGACACTACCGCGTCTCTTGATAATAGTGTACTGTGAGATGTCATCTGAACAATACAGAATATCAAAACCTTGTTACACCTATAGGGCGATTATATCTGACTTGACTATTGTGAATCCTCCCCGCTTCTACTAACGCTGGTACTTTATTATCCAAAAGACCATTATTTTTTAACGGACTTAAGGCAGGATGATCGCCACTGTCATTCAAGCGTTAGGCTCGCACAAAGCGTAAAGCGTTCGCAATGACAAAGCTGTATTACAATGTAATTGTGAAACCGTCACTGTCATTGTCCGAAGAATAAACAAGCAACGAACACCTTAATTTGTGAGCATTCGCCGGTCTCGTGAACGGGTGCCCTTCACTTTTTCAACGAGGAGTCCGATTTTCCCTGTGAGAAACTGTAGGTCTTTACCCATTTTGTTATTGGAGAAACAATTACCTTTTATCGAATCTAACGGGATTTAAATTCGGTTGAATTCCGATCGGCAACTGCCACCGAGTTCAATCTGATAGCTTATTTTCGACTTTATCGTACTATTTTCCGATATCCCAATGTATCTAAGTGATGACTGGACAGAAGGATCGATCGACCCGGGTTCGTACCGTTATCTGGGTTATCCGGGTTATTCCCATTAAACGAATTGTCTACCAGCTATGCTTTTCAATAGTTCATGACGTCCGATATAAATAACTGTCCCATCAGAGACCGGGGTTACTTGACGCTTTCATCTTGATATTTAGTTTTTACTTTGACAATCGAAGGTACGAATCAATTCATCATCTCAAACGTCTAAAAAGATTATCATTGCTATTTAAAAAAAAAAAAATGGTGCGGTTCCGGGTTAATTTCATTCGTAGAGAAAGAAAAAACTATCAATATCATGAAAATCGTCCGGATCTCATCTATTTTGGAAATAAGAAATTCGAATTTCAACCCGAAGTCGAAATTTCTTATTTATGACGATAACCTGGTTTTCCTCCTCCTGCGAACCGAAAAAAAAATAGAAAATTAATTTTCATGGTCTCATCAATTATCCTAAAGAATTTCTATATCGTGCGTTCCACATTCCCGTCTGACGCAGATCGAAGGAATATGCGGCATCGGAGGGCTTTTTTTCCACATCTTTTCATCGAGAAGAAGAGGCTGAAATGCTCCCACGGTTGGGTTGTGTTGCCCAATAACTTCGAGAGTCTCGAAGAGGCAGAGATTCTTACCGCCTTTGATCCCCGATCCTTTCTCCAGTCTCGAATAATTCTTGGTGGCGGACATTGTAAGAGATCTGTAGTAGAAAAATCGACCTTTTTCAGAACTAAAGGACGATGTTATCGGTTGGACTTGTTACAAAACTAGAAACTAACACGAACCTAATACATCGTACACGGTCGACGTGACTCCGAAGCATTGAACCGCGAGCCGAAAGCGAGACGGTAATTCACTTTAGTCAGAACTTTCGCGTAGTCTCGCCGAATCGATTAGTCGAGGCTTCGCAAATACTCGCCCTGTTTATACATACGTAAATAAATTGCGCGGAGAAGCTTCGGCTTTCGAATAATCAACTTTAAAATTTAGTGAAAAAAAAAAGAAAAAAAAAACGCGCACTGCAGACATCCGAGCAAAAAAATAATCGTGTTCCTCGTTTTTTTTTCGTTTGTTTCAGGTAATGACAACATATCATCATCAATCATTTCGCGAGTTCCAGACGTACAAAAGAGAGTCAATTAGTAAATATATAATATAGTATATCAGACACAAAAGTGCCTGTAACCATCTGCCGAGTTGGTGAGTCGTTAACAACCCAATATAAAATCCGCCCCTCATCACATTTCACATTGATGGACCGAAAAAACATCGGAAACCATTTTTTTTTTCGCCCATTATCGACTTTTTTGAGTTGCGAGTTAGCAATCGTCGCTACGGAATACAATAACGATTTTTTATTTTATTATTTTTATTTCGTACAAATGACGATAGGACGATAGGCGAACGCGTATGGGTAAAGATGCTCACGGATTTATTAATTGGCTACGAGAATACGTAGTCGTGGATCAAGCGGAAAGTATAATAGTCAAGGTCTTTGGTCCGCTTCCCACCTGTCAGGCCAATTTGGCTCGAGTCTCCGTTGAATCCTATTCGATGTAACGACGATGACTAGCTTTGGCTTCCTGGGTGCTTTTTTTTATACAACGTTTCTTTGCGTACTCATCGACGTCGTCGAATCTGCCTAAATATCCAACGAGCTATTAAGAATTTCTGGCATTTTTTCGACTGCAAGGTACTTTCGTACGTCGAGTGCCTCTTTAGAGGATAAGAGGCGAACGAAGGGCGAAGAGAGTAAACAAAAAAAAAATAGGGGATGAACGTTACTCCAATTACTCGAAACACTCTAATCCGACAAAACCTGACTGTGCAGTACACAGCGTAAACAGTATACACACTTACCGCATACACGCTTTGCAGTGTGTACGCCAAAGGAAAAAAAGAAAAATAATACGCACCCCTTTTTCAAAGTCCCTTTCGTTGTGTCAAATGTAAATATAGCGGACACCGGAACTCTGAATTCCGAAGTAGAGCTGCACAGTTGCTACTTGTAGTGGTTGTATCGACTGTTGAGAAACACAAGGGTTTATTTTAGGTAATTTGTTATGTAAAACGATGTCTGATACGACCTTCTGCTTCTTAGCAGCTGATGTTAGGTTTGTATGTATAGCAAAGCGGGCGAATCGAGTCCTTGAGCTTTGCCGCTGAATCGCCCTCTGCCGGAGTTGCCGCTAATGTTGGCCTTGAAATTTCTCTTTCTATCGTTTCACTCCCCCGCGAATCTCCATCCCACTGTTGGCCTTTGCTCGCGGTATATGCCTCTCGTCACTTTCTCTGCTTTTCGCAGGGCGCAGAGAGCGACGAGTGTGCAAAAGCTCCGCGGATATCCACAGAGAAAGAAAAATGGGAAGGGAGGGTTGAAAAAGGAAGGAAAAAAAAGTGGACGCAGGGAATACGACCCTCTCTGGTCGTGAATTTTTACGTCGAGTGTCGCAAGCACCGCTCTGCAGGCAATGTGATCTGTGTCTGTACAGGATATACAAAAAACTGGCATTTTTTTCAGCTCAGAAAGAGACATCGACCGATTCTTAATTATGAGACGAGAGATTCCACTTAATATTGATGTTTTATAAGCGAAAAAGAAAATAAATGGATCGTTGTCTTCTTTTGGCAACAAGAACAATAACAATATCTATGGTCAATTTGGTTCGTATTGCATAGCATAGCAGTAGTCGTTGAAGCATCTCGATGAATTTTACAAACAGTTTTTTCGCGCCCGCAGATAATTACTCCCATTATTCATTGTATTTAATCTTTTTCATCGCAATATCGGCTCATAAAATTAGACGATTAAGAAATTTCACTATAAGGAAATTCTTAGCACAATCAAATTCAACATTTTTTTTTCTTTTCTTTTCGAAAAAAGAAAAAAATAATTTTATTCATTCACTAATTAATCATATAAAGAAATAATTGATATATAATAACATTTGATAATTATCAATTGTATTGGACAAATATAAATAGAACATTTTTTTATTTACTAATAATCGGTAATTACTATTAATACTTTATTATTAACGATAATAATAATCGTCTATTGATTAATAATTAAATACTCAATATTAATGAATTATTCGAATTGATGAATTCTTTCATTAATCAGTTTTGATACATCCTGTATGACACGCGAGAGGGACAGTTGGACGAAAAAGACCGCGAAAGAAAAAGATGGATGAGAAAGGGAAAGCGCAGAGTAGGAGAGAAAAGCGGCCAGTGTGCGGAGGGAGGCGAGAAAGTAAGGGGATAGAAAGGGATCGTAGCTCCGCTGACGCGAAACGTTGCTACACTACCCCTGTCGCTGCCGCCACAGTGGAAAAGGACGAACGCCGGTAGGAACGGCAAGGGGGATGAAATGGCTACGGGATGAAAGTCGCGGTGGTGGCCGTGGGTCGAGCAACCCCCCGGCAAAGAGGTATAGAGCGTTAGCAAGAAGACAAGGGCGGGAGGATGCGAGGGAAGCCACGCGCCTCTCGGAGGGTCGTTCATCCTCGGGTCAAGGTTACCTTTCCAGCAACCCCGGCGCGCCCTTGCTCTTGCGCTCCGGCAATCCCCGGATCCTTGTACCTTGGTACCGGCGACTGTACGTACCGACCAAACGGAATAAGCTTTCCCTTTCAACGTTATACGCGTAGCTTGAACTTTCGACATCACCAACGTCCGTACACATAGACATATTTTCTTGAAAATAAATTTCGTGGAGTTTTTTTTTTAAATCACAGCAAATAACACTTGATTCTTATTTGTTAACTGACGATAATCGCATATCAAAAATGTCAATTCATTAAATTTTAGACTACGTGAAAATCCAAAAACGTTCATTGACGATCAATTTATACTAAAACAAACTTTTCACGGATCTGTTTAGTTGGAAAAAACACTATGATCGGCAACCTTGGTGCACTAATATCGAGGCAAATCAAGTTACTATCGTTATTTAAAAGGCAATACCGGCCTATCCGTTAAAGGATTGAATGGTCTTTGAAGTGAAAATGATGCACCTCCGGTGAAATGTGCATTCCACGTGAAGGCTCTTACGTTTGAAATTCATCTTACGTCCCAAAATTCGGACCTTAAACTGTATACGATTGTCCATTGAAAAAAAATAAGTTAAAAAAAGTCTCAAATTTAGAACAATTAAATCAATACTTGCCGCAATAGACATTTTCTTTAACATAATTTAAACATAATTGGAATAAAAATGAAGATATGCGCGAACAGTGGGGAACAGAATAAAATATCAAAGGTTCTTACCCTTCTCCGACGCTCTCTAAATAATATCTCAAGTTTTTCCAGTTCGAAGCCTTCTCTCTCGACTTCAAAGTTCTGATAATAGCCATTCCTATATCCGAACGTATTATGCATACATATGTTATCGCGTTTCTCGTAGATTGTACATCACGCGTCGTTCTTCCCTTCGTCGGCTACTCAACCCTATCGTCACTCTGGATATCAGCAGTATGTATTCATTCACGGCTATCTATAGCTGCCACTTTCCCGCTAGCGCTAGTTAGACGAAGAGGCATGCAGGAAACTCGTACGGAAACCCCTCGATCGATCTCCGCATCTCTTTCGACTCTCATCTATAATACAACAACGGCCGGCAATCATGTAGCCGCGATGACCGGAGGAAACAGATTGTCGACATTTCTCTCGTCAAAGTATATTTATCTCAACCCCCTTATTTCGCGGCGATCGAATTTCGCACGAACGAACCCTCTTGTCCCGCGTATCGACAGCCTATACGCGATTCTATAGTACTTCGTGCAATCGAAGGTGTATCTGACGCTCTCGTATTTCGCCGCTGTTGAACTACCGACCTTATTCTTTGTATCGATTCACGGAAGGGTCTATACTCGCTATACATGTATGACTTCCAGTTTCGTTCTTACAACTTTGTACGACGAACACTTTGTATCTATTCGAACTAAAATTGGTACCGGATAACAGTCCAACTACTATGACGATTCTATGAAAAAAGCGTTAAGGTCGTTGGAAGGCAGAGGAAAATTACTTGCTTCATGGAGTGGGTAGCGTGACGTTTTTTTACCGGCGTTAACCCGACAAACAGGCTGGAAAATCCTTTGTGAAATTGGCAACCATTTAGTGTTATCATTTAACATGTTTTTTTTCTTTGACATCTTTTATGCCCCTATCCAACGTCGACACGAACGAGTTCTCTTAGAATGCAACGATCACAGTTTATTCGGAGTTACCGAACTGTATACCTTCGCAGAGATTTGCCCCTTTACGTCTACGGGACATACGGGGTTTCTATGACATTCCGTCCGGACATTTATCTGACAGTTACTGTACATGTATATCACACGGCACAAGAGAAATAATTGGTTTTGCGAAATTTGCCTTCCGTTCGTCTACGCGCCGACTCGTCTTTCGCCCTGAGATAATCGAGTTTGCAAGATATTTCACGGCGGGAACCCCCGCGATTGTCTTCCATGACGTAACTCTCAAATGACGTACTACGATCGTTTCTGAGAAAATTGAGAGGGAGTACGATAAAGGGTTGAGATACTACATTGGCTATGTTTTACACAAATGCTTAAGCGTTTGTATGCGTGCCAATGTTTGCCGAGTACATCGATAAGAGAGCTGCAATCGCTATCTCTTGTCTCGCGTGTGTTATACCCCGACTCTCGATGTGTTACCCGACATGCATGCGATGCAACGAATCCTGCATGCTTAACGCGTGTAGCGCAACGGAACTTTGTTTTTTTTTTTTTTTCTTTTTACTTTCGTCATCGGTCGCAGAGTACCGTAGCATTTCGCGGGTGCTTTATTGTGTTTTTGCGCTGCAACGCCCTCGTTCTCCAAACGGGACCACCGGTGCTTACAAACGAATCCGATCTACAGTCATAACATGAGTTTTAGTTACACTCGACGCCTTGCTCCGTCGTCGCGGACCACCCACTATACAATAATAGCAGTATATAATGTCAGACATTCGCATATGACGCGATATCGAAAATTGCAAGGAAAAAAAGCTTCTCCAACCCTTTGAAACGTGATAGGATCTTGAAACAACATAAAAACAAAATGTACCCACAAAACTCAATATTTTATTTATAATTCTCGATTAATCATTTGCACAAATAATTTTCAACTTAAAAAACAAATTGTTACCTACATATTTTTACACGTCATGAAAGAATAAAACTTATTGTCTTTTTTTTTTAACATTATTGAATTTATTGATAATTTATTATTAAACATCAAATAATGTAAAAAAAAAAGAAAATAAGAACTTCTTGTATATTATTTAGTTTATTAATGAGACGATTCAATATCGTCGTGTGTACCGCAAATTGCGTGGGTAACATTTCGCAAATGCACATTTCTCCGCGGGGGGTATAGTGTATATCCGTTGAATTCATGCGCTCGCGATATGTTTATGCGAGGGATGACGCATGCCGGTGACCGAGACGAGCGAACGGGCGCCATTCGCCGTTGAGGGTGCATACGAGGCCGTGCGATGAAGAAGTCACAGCGAGGAAACTTATATATACTTCCTCCGTGTTCGCTAGCGAGGTCCCCGCGCATGCAATAATTTTGGGCGACGACGACGAATGTATAGCGTATATAACAGGCGTGCAAGGGAGAGCAAGAAGGAAGAACGATTGAGGAAGCGCGCGCGCCCGCTTATTGCCTTAAATTGCTAATTGGGCTCCGAGGCAACGGTGCGCGGGTTCTCTGTATATGCCCTCCTGCACACGGTTCCTTCCTTCGTTGCTTCGTTTTTTTTCTTTTTTTGCTTTTTAGAAACGTGCGCGGCTCGCTTTAGGTCTCCCGCCCTTATTCGCTGGGAGTATTCTCTCCCCTTCCACCCCCTATTGTCGTGCCCTTTCTTTCGTCCTTCTTTGCGAGGGAAAGAGTTCTCGAAACGCCGCAACGACGATAGCGAAAGAGGCAAAAGAGAAACGGAGAACGAGTTGGAGTGGTATAGTGGTATTATAGAGCCTAAGAATAAATACTGCGAGAGGAAGCGAAAAAAGAAAAAAACATTAAAAAAGTAGGGATCGGATTAACGCGCGTTTGCCTTCTTCCGACAAATTTCAACCATTGTTTTCGCGACACCACAAAAATTCCGCCAAAACATCCGCGAAACACAAGAGAGTTTACTTCCTTATTTCGATCTCATAATCGTTTGGCGCTCGAGAGCGTCTTACATTAAAAAAAATGTTGTTAACTTTTTGGAAGATGAATTAAAACAATGATAAAAATTGAAATAACGACAATATTACTGAATAATTTTAGTCGTCGACGTAATTGTCAATTAAATTCTGAGAAAAAATCAATTTTACTTCATTCAAATACTTTTATTTAATTACATTTTTTTTGCATTTTACCATTACGAAGTAGCGAACGCGAAGAGATCGAAGCCACTTGCGTGGCTTTTTGCGAAGTAATTTTATCTCATAACTATCGCAACCATTGGCTCTCTCCTCCGATCGGATGTCGCAGCGAAGAAAATTCTCAAATGATTCTCGATAACGCTATCTACCGCCGTATATATGTGGTATTATAGATTACATAATATATAGCGCGTATAGTAAAGATAGCTTACATTGTCATGCGGCAGCTGCTCGCACAGCTGTTGCCTCGGTAGTTGATAGCAGGAAAGATTCTTTCGTTTATCCCACCACTTTTCTATCGCTGCCACGAGCTTCCATTAAATTCCATCGAATTCAGCGTTTCTGCATTCCTCATTTATATCAACTTCCGGTTGATTTTTCCTTTTATATTTTCATCATATTTTTTTTTTTTTTTTTTTTTTCATTCACATAAAACTTTTTTTTGCCGGTGTAATTGTCGTCACGTCTCGGGATGCGGTCTCCCCTCAAATTCATCGAATTCTTTTCAACATTTGTATCGCGTAGAAGCTAATTGAATGTTTCGAGCGAAAAATCATCACTGCCGATAGACCCCGATGGTCCCTCCATTAAACAATTTGGAGGATCCGGAATTACAAATTGAAATACTTGAAAAACAGCAGCGTAATTCGGTATATCATTGATTCGGGGCTTTCATGGGATTTTCGGGAGGATTTCTGAATCGCTTTGTCCCAACTACCTGTGCAACTTTCGCACAGTAAAGCGCCGTATTCTGCATTGATGATGTGTGGCCACTCGCGAGTGTCGGTGTGGGTGAGTATGCCGAGAGCTCGGTTCGAGTATTGATTAATTAGAAAAAAATGAATGAAAAAAAGTGTAACTGAGAGAACGAGAGGGAAGCTTGGAAAAAAAAATTCGGCAGTTCTGTCGCCGGGGGGGATGAGCGCGAGAGTAGAGAAGACCGACCAGCTTCAGCCGTGTGGCTTCAGCTTTGGGGAGGGCGGACGACCACAATGAATGTACTTCCTGCGAATGAGTCTCGTCGTCGACGTGTTCTTCTATTCATTTTCATTCAATATACCCAACCAGTATAATAAGCATACGTACAGAACGCGCGTACTAATGTACTCGAAAAAAAAAACTTCCATTTGAAACGATACGAAGAAAGAAACAAAAAAAATATCGTGATCTGGAAGTTTTTCCTTGAAGAATTTATGCATGAGGTGTGCTAGCATCGTGTACGAGGAAAGACGAGGAAATATCGCGATCGTTAAACTCGAGTTCCCGCCTTTAGAGCGCACAGTTAGTCGCGCCGTTGCGCTGAGATAATGGTATAAGCAAAGACGACTCAAGCATCGCTCGAGCCCCGAAAGTAGCTGATGTGAGTCTTGCGTCGTTCACTCGCGCCGGGGACAGCGATTGTTTCCACCGTAAAGTTTCGTATCGCGCAAGCGTCTGAGTGCGAAAGGCCGTAACCACTACACGAAAAGTGAACTTCGCGCCGAACCTGGCATTACGCTACGGTCGAATCTTTCGAATGTGTCGGTGTCACAAGCTGACTAAGACTCAGCTGATTAAGGATTTTACTAAAATAACGGGTTAAAAAAAAAATTTAGGTTGTTTAGAAAAATTGAAAGTAAATTATCTTTTACTTGTTAACGTATCATTCTACGCTGAAAATGCACAACATCGTTATTGTGGAACAGAAAATCGTCTTTTTGCTATAATTAACGAGTCACAATCCAAAAAAAATTCGGATACTTGTCGACAAACTGTCGACATAAACGCTTTCTTATTTTTCCGAATAAAAATATTCGAAATTTTATAGCAAGTAGAAGAATGTTTTCATATTCGGTCACTCGGAAAATAAAATAAAACACGAGCTTTTGTTCGAACGAGCGCTGGGCGCATCCGTGTCGTCTATCTCTTTCGCATCGTGTACCTCTTTGAGAGTAATAGAAACACACGTCGTTAGCACATTAACTGTAGCTAAACGCCGATGACGAATAGCACTTGCGCTGTCGCAGTCGGGAGCGTACGAAACAGGCCGCGTATAAAGAGAATCCCCCGAAGCCAAGAGGTTCGAAACAAACATAGTAGTCGCAGTCGTGGCTCGCGGTACGCGGGTACTGAGAGAGCGATCGTGCTGCCGCGGAACTCTTTCCCCCCTCGTGCGCTTCGGCTACATACTCGACTTTTGCAATTCGCATCAGTACGCTGCGGGACTTTACCCTGGCGGGGTTCGGTGTGTGCGTCGCACAATCGCACGGATTCTTTGCAGTACAAAAAGAGAAAAAAAATTATATTGCGGATTGAGTCCGATTATCGCGTAGCGTTCTTCGTTTAATATTCATTATTTACTTCTAATTCCTCTTGTTCGTAAAAAAAAAAAAAAAAAAAAATCTCGATCAGTTTTACAAAATTTACTTTCGGTGATTTTGTTTTTTTTTCTTTTCTTTTTCATTTGTGAATTATATTTGACGAAACGACGTCGAAGCCTCGATGTATCAGCGAGTTCGAGAAACTCGGACTATCCGCTCGTCTCTATATATCGCGACCACGTGGGTTACGCAGCTATGCTGCTGACCACTAGCATCAAACGAGCAGTCGCGCTCGTCAGCAACGACTACTAATACAACCGTGAATACTATTGCTCGCGTGTATCGTTCGTATAAGAGTGCTTAATACACTGGTGTCCACGGAGCCTCGCGATTCTAGTACCACAGTCGCGAACACTTCGGTTATTCGCGAAGACTCGGCGAGCACTCTTCCTCTGTTGTCCGCGCTGAATTTTTCGCGGTATCTTATATCGTCGTAATAGTTTCAATTACGCCATACAAAGTGTGCATCGTGTCGTGCCGGTACTTGGGAAAAGATAATTCCCAAACGACTCTATCGGGCAAATATTTTCATCGGTATCGGTCGTCCGCGTATTTATTATCCGACGACTATAATACTCTTTTGTACCTCGAGGATGTGTTGTCGAGAAATCGCGCGATCGCCGACAGTGTCGCCGTTTCGTCGTTGTGTTTATCTTGCCGCGAGGAGCGTTAATAGTTCTTGACAATTCTCGATTCTCTGGGTGAGAAACGCGAACGTCAAGTCTACAAAACGTTGTAACTCTGTACGGATCGAGAAGAGATTATATAGTGCACAACGGGTGACGCGGAAATCAACAATCGACGCGAACGACGGGACGGGTTTCTGAACCCGCAGACGCACGCGGATATTTAACGTATGCGAACGCGAATACCTGCGCGCGTTATACGATCGCAAGGAGTATCCCACACATGCGAGTAAGTGCCGAGTAAATAATCGTCAATTGTAACGATAATGAGTCACTACGCTGACACGATGAGTCGTTCTTTACCGACGGTTTTCGTACCTGCTAACGCTATCTATCGATCAGTGGAAACGGATTTTTGTGATCGGACGGGATTTCACTTTTTATTTTCGACTCGCTCGATCATTCACGATTTTGGGCGTACGATTAATCATGGATCCCTCACCGATGGACCGTTGTAATTATATTTTTATTTTCCACCATATCCACGCGCACGATTCGTCGACAGAAAAAATTTAAAAAAACAATTTTTTTTTCAATAAACATTGAAAGAAATGGGTATTTTCGGCATCGATCGTATCCTCGATTGATCGCCGATCGCATTGCTATTTGTGTATTCAATTTTCCTTGAAGTGCAGGAAGACCGATTCTTGCCTCGTATTAGATTCATCAATTATTCATCAAAATTGCGCGATGTATGTTCTCATTCAGAGACTCGCAATGAGACCGCCGTGTGCATGATATTTTATAGCTCCGTAAATACACGAGTCAAAGTTCAACAGTATTAGCAACAGTTTTTTACTTTGGCATCACATGTGAAGCGTATAAAGAAAGAAAGTATAGCAATGGCTTAAAAAAAATCCTATTCTCGGTGTTCGGTCTGAAAACATTTCACGTTTCCTGAAATATGAAAAAAAAAAAAAGAAAAAAAAAATCATAAAGAAAAAGCATTTTTCACAATTTGGCCTATCGGTCTATCTGTGTACTGTGTGTGTCTTCTATTTCATTAATGCACACGATGAAAGCACAAGAACTTTTCAAATGATTTTTTTGAATTCTCTTCTTGATTCGAACGTAATAAAATGTAATGAGAAGTCACGTGTTGCAAAAACGTCATTGGGTATTGATAGCCAGTGGGGACGCCAATGGGTCCAATTTGATTTATGTATTTTTTTCGCGATTAGAATCTCCAATAAAATGTACGGAATGTAGTCGAAAGGTAGGTAGTCAGAGTACACAGTTCTTTGCTGGCCATTATGGATTGCAAAGAACGCGCGAATCACTCAGACTCGTTAGACAAATGCATCCGTGATTATGCAAATGATTAGCTTCCGCGCGGTTATGCGGCGCGGCAGGATCCGATCTCTTACCTTTTTTTATGAACAACGGTTACGAAGAATATTTCCCGAGTTCGATTCTCAATAGTTCACTGTCCACATTTTTAGATTTCGAATGAAGTACCCGTCCTATAGCTCAGTTTAAACGCTTAAAATATCTTTGTTCGAAGACAAGTACGACTGGAGGTAAATAAATAAAAAAAATCTTTACTACCGGCCATGTGTCTGCTGACCTCTTTTATAATAAGAAAATTCCAATTCTCCCGAGTGTTGTTCGTGGCAACACTCATTCGGCGTGTACACATAAAGTGCGCGAGTAGCCGGGCGATTACGACTTCCCACGGAGTTATCGCCTCGGCTAGCGGCGAGCCGATGCCGGCAACCGCTGTGACCACTCGGTGACTGCTTCGACCACATTCACCCAGTTCCACTTATATATTATGGCATTATATATATATACATACATATAATATCTACGTTTCTGAAACGATAACAGCTTGACTACCTCCTGAATGATGCTAATTTTTTTTTTTTTTTATATTCATATTTATCTTTTCGATTTCTTCAACTGCGTGAACCAAAACGTTTCATTTTGTCCTTTGGTTATGCGCTTTAATGCCGTGGGGTAACTTTAATCCCGTCTTATTTTCTTATATTACTTATATACGTATATAAATATACAGTTCATCCGCCGTATTTTTCGTTACGAGTTAATCGAAAGAATTTATCTGCAAAGTTCTATGGTACTCAATCGATTATAGAACATTTAATCTCAGTTATCAGTCTCCCGTAATTCTATACCTGTTCACTGTAATTTGTTTATCATTCTCACTCTTGCAAATCCAAGGCGGATCGTTCATTTCGCTCATTATAAAAGTTTCAAGTATCGTAACACGCTCGATGCTGGAGCGTGTTGCGTACTCCCGAGTCCCTTCGAGATTGAGATAAGCGGCAAGACGCCTTCACCGTCGCACTTTCGCCTCATACAAGTTATGCGCTTATGTTATTTGTTATTTATTTTTCGTTTTGCGTCATGGCGGGTCACACGCTTAGAAAGGCGATCGTGACGTCGAGAAATAGAGGGCGTGAGCCCCAATATTAATCCGTTACATCGATAACGAGATACTACATCGCAGCTGACTGCTTGGTCTCCTGGACGATTTTTCACCACAGACAAGTTACACAGATCCAAATTTTTCGGCGAAAATACAACGGATGTACTTTTATTTGCGAATACGCGGAACGCACGAAAGAGATTAAATTTGTTAGAGGAGTTTGAGGAACTGCAAGTACGAGAGAAACGAGAACGGCGTAAATTAAGAACGGATAAATCTCGCGGGTGTTTTGACGCCAGAGCCAATAATAGCACGCGAGGGTGGCCCGTTGAAAGTTTCTGCTTTGCCAACGTCCTCATCGAGAAACTTCATTATTTCGGCTCTCTTGTGCTGTTCGGAAGTTCTTCCACGGATAATATTCACTCGGTTATCGCGCTATTGGAGATAATGCAGTATATATCGATTATCAGTCAAATTTATCAAATTTTTTTTATTCGTCTAAACTATTACACAGTAACTATTTTTTGTTTTTGTCGCAATCGCGCAACCGGTTTTGAAAATTTGAAGGAGATATTGCACGTAATCCGACGCAGCAGATGCTCCAGTTTGCGATAGTGTTGCGACAAATCTCATTGCATAAACACAAAGTTCGCCGACGACTGGAGTTTGCTGCTTTTTTTCTCGCTTCGTTCGTATAGTCTCGGGGATTTAACAACGAGAGAATAACTCACAGGGGCTGCGGGTATATATGTGCCCATACTGGCACTCAATCGGTTCAATCTACCGCGGGGTTAACGTTGCGGGTCATATTCATATAGCTGTGTAGAATGTAATAAACCCGTAGCGAGAAGCTAACTTCTGAAAATTGGCCACCAGCACTCGAACTCGCATTGCTTGTCATATACCCGTTCACTTGTAAGCGATATTTTTTATCTTAAGAGAAAAAAAAGACACATCAAACAAGAAAGGGACTTAGACCTGAATTTTGGAACCTCAGATCGATCTTAAGCTCGAACTCGACATCGAACTTAAACTGTACTGAAAAACTCGAATTCAAACGAAAGTTCAGATTTAAGTCTAATTTCGCGATCGAACTTAAGATCGATTATAAAACCGAAAAATGAAACAAATGTAATCGCTAACGATCTTTCATGTCGATGGGACGATAAATAAATAAAAACAAAAAAAAATGAAACAAATGTCGTGCTTATCGCACAGTCGATGTATGCCGTACAGATGGTTTGTATGTTTCCAAAGTCGAAAAACGACCGTCAACAGCTTTCTCTGTTGAAGTTACGTTGGAAAAATCGATTAATCTTCATTCATGATCATTTTGTTAAAAAAGAAAAGAAAAAACTACGTCTTTGTACGGTGAAATTGAGACAAATACAATGGCTATCGCTCCTTAAAATTTCATAACGATCCAGACATTTAAAAACTCGTATGGTCTTTGATGTATGTGCAGTAAAATGCGTATGCCACTGAAATTGTCATTACTATTAACGATCAGGTTGCTTCCTTAACTTGCAACCTATCGGAAGGACCGATAGAAGTTCATGTGTTTTTACGATTTCGATGATAAGTTCAATTTTTAAAATCGATCATACAGCCCAAGATTCAGCTGAAGATAAGATACAATCGAGGGGAACTCAATCAATTAACCAGCCATATTTGTAAGACATACGGATATGGATTGAGCGTCCAAAAAATGTTTAAACGCGAAATTAAATTCCATCTTAAGATAGTTATGTCGCTTCGCGTTCATTTCGCATAAGTTCGAGAAAAATGAGAAAAAATTGCAAATCCTTCTCGATGGTATAAAAATTTGAAAAAAATACATGCATATTAAAGGTACTGAAAAGATTAATTTTGCATAATAATAATTCCAAATTGTTATTAACAAATTGATGAAAAAATTAATTGGTCAACAAATTTCCCGGGAACCCAACTTTTTTTGTTTATGAAAATGATTCGTTCATTTTTCGTATACCTATGAATACGTATTAATTTTTTCAGATTTTTCAATTTACTTTGATTTTTTTTTTATATGGAAAAAATGTGGGAAAAAATACAAAATTCAAAGTAAATTGAAAGATCTGAAAAAATGTATACGTATGAACGAAAAATGAACGAATCATTTTCATAGAAAAAAAAGTTGGGTTCCCGGGAAATTTGTTGTGTGTTTGCGTATGGCGTATTTGGAATTTTCTCTCATTTTCCTCGAACATATGCGAAATGAATGCGAAGCCACATAACTACCTTAAGGGTTATCTCACGTTCGACCTTAAAGTCGGACTTAAATCGGAACTGAAGATCGAAATCGGGTTCTGCAGCTCAGTCTTAAGTTCAATCTTAAAAGTGGTTTTAAGCACAAAACAAATTCCACCTGAAGTTTAGCTTACGATCGACTTTACATCCTAAAATTCGGCTCTTTTACTCGTCAATAAATTGATGGAATTTCCGTAGGCATATATATCGGTCAGTGTTCATTTTATTTACTTCGCGCGTCGAATGAATTTATATTGGTTACTTACGGCACGAAATTAAGAGTCTCGTCTTGTGGGGTGTAGCTTCGGAGACACTCGACATAATTCCGACGACGCGTGAGTCACATGCGACGAATGCCCACGCTACCCGTCAGAAGCCGATGACACTATAAAACATTTGATATTCCTATTTTTGCGCTGAGAATGAATCTATACATAGATACTTATATACTTTTTTATTTACGCAAAAAATTGCGACGATTCTTTTGATTGAAAATTCGAACGGTACTTATGTTGTGCAGATCTCTTATTCGAACTTATAAATTCGAATAGATGTGAGATAAAAAAATCCATATTGAATCTTGTTAATTGCTCGTAAAGAAGCCACAATGCGAATTGTAATTGTTTTTCTTATAAATGGAGATGAGAGTCGTTAGATTTTATTTGATTTTGTTAATGATTAATCTACGTCGATAAATAGTTACTACCATCCAACTGTGTGTCCAACGAGCCTTGATGATTTTCGCAGCCTAAAATCTCGTAGTAGCGACGACAAATCGTATCGCGTTAGTTTAAGTGCGACTCGCCCGCGTATCGCTCATCCTGATCGTCAAAGAGCTTCTCGCGATTCATTGAACGAACGTGCGGAATTCCTTTACTCCGAGTTTCTCGAAAAAAATCTTCATTCATGATCGCTCTCGGTTTTACTCGGCGCGGACGCGAACGCAGTGAAAGTAAATAAAGTTTTAAGCGAAGAAAGTTCAATGAAAGGAACGTCTCGTTGGTGAAAGAGGGTTTAAGCTTTTCGTCTTTTTATTGTTTTTATTCTTCAGTCTCGACGGAACTCACGGGGGGTTGACGATTTACTTTCGCGAAGCTTGAGTCGAGAGAGGCGTATCTCGCGATGTGTAGGTGCTATTGCCATAAACCTATTCTCGCCTCTTGGTCGGTGTCGGTCGTCGTTGTCCCGCGAGAACGCCGAGACCGTCTCGGCGATTTACGAGGCACCGCTGGCACGCACGCCGGCGGACGTCGCCGACCGACCGACAGAAAGAGACAAGCGGCGTTTCTCCACCGTGCCACCTTCGTATTAACTCTCAGCGACACGGCACGACGTGAAACACCGCGAGGGTATCGCGAAAACATCCGCTTCTGCACTGCGCGGATAACTTGAATGAGAATCACGATGCGAACGCTCGCGACAAATGGGAAGAAGAAAGCGAAACTGCAAATTGAATTGATGTAATTCTCATTGTGAAAGACTTTTAACGAGACTCGATATGCTTTTTCATTACAATAGTGTTATAATTGTTTTTATTTTACACTCTTTTTATTATATCACCACTGTTTGTTTTTCATTTTTTATCTTTCCAATAAGTATTAAGAAAAATTCAAATTTATAATTTTTTTCTGGATAGAGAACCCGATAGTATTGAGTAAATAAATAATCCTGATATTTCGAACGGTGTGGCATTTAGTTAAATATTAAAAATCATTGAGGCATCGACGGCAAAAATTCAGACATTTTTTTATTGAGAATCGTAACGTGATTTTACCTTCTGGTCGAATGTTTATTTACGAGAAAAAAATTTTACGAGACAAATACGAAATTCGGAATGAATATATGATTTCGCATAAGACAAAGTAAAGAAATAATGTACTAAAAAAAATCTCTATGATCCAATAATCTACGCGAGTGTCGTATATTCTAATCGGTCTATGCAAGTTGCTTGGTCGCTTGTTCGTTCGGCTGTCTATATGGGTACCGTACGTCTGTCGAGATAGCAAGCCAAGTCACGATTCCGTTGCCCCGGCCTTTCTCGCGCTGATACGGAGGTTTCAGCTGGTTTCCGGGTGCAAGCTGTGAACTAAAAAAGGGCGTGAGTATCGCCTATCGCCACGCAGATAAGACTGCATAATATAACCCTAAGGGAAAACGGATTGCGTGCGTATTATATTTAATATATTCCATAATAATTTTCGTGGCTCTGTTTTTTCTTTTTTTTTTTTTATAATAAGGCAAATAATCTGGAATTACGGTCTCGTTTAATTAATAACTAACCGCCGCCGAAGTTAATTGAAGCAAAGACGTGAAAAAAAAAGTCGACGATTTGTGACGTGCGATTAAAAAAATCATTCTGACATGTATGCCAATGGCCTTTCGGGTTGAATTGCAATTCGTGCATCGACCATATTTCATCTGACGTCTGCGCGCCTCTTACTCGCTCTCGGTTTGTAACGTCATACGTTATAATTATGATCCGCGATAATTGCAGTCCGATATATACTCAGCAGCTGAACGCCTTTCCGGCTTTGAGGTTTCATCAATTAAATGAGTCATTAAATGACACCCTCTGAATAATTAAATTAAACCAACCGTCCAGTAGGGTGCGTAAAAACACCCCAAAGCTCGAACGAGCTTTGCTACATGGGGTTGCAACTGATAAATCAAAACATTTGAAAAATGCTTAATTTTTCAAATATCTCAGGTCCAATGTTATTGTGGCAAATTGCCGACAGATCGATCAAACCACTGAAATAAATCGTCGACGTATCTTAACTTTACTTTTTTTTTCTTTTCTCAAGTACAATTTACTCGAAAACTCGAATGGCATCTTCACTTTAGACGAAAAATTTGCGTGCTTTTGAAAGCACAAACGGGTTGGACGTTAAAGCGTTGTCGGAGTGCTTAAATATCGTTGGGTGTGTACACGCAAGCTTATCCACGCTTCGGCGCTTCCTCCACCCGCATAGACGCTCTCGTTGTTCGAATATACCGGAGAGAAGTGCCTCGTGTGTAGAGAAGAACGAAACACCGTACCTCGCGTCGGGCGGATGTGTGTATGTATATATATAGAACGAGAAAGTTCCCCCGGTAGCTCGGCGGAGACTCTGCGAGCAGACTAGGGATGCAACGACTCGCTTTGGGTGAGAGACGAGGGGAGTAAAGACGAGAGGGAAGCGCTGCCACCGGCGCCTTCATTCGATCCACGCGGTTTCTCAGTAATACATAGTAAGAATATACACAGAGTATAGTATGCGCTGACACACACGCTGCCCACTTTCCCTTTTCAAAATCGATTTTGGACAGAGTGGGAGGCCAGAGAGTGAGCCGACGACGTCGGTGTTTCAACCCTCAGGGCCGTGCCAAACTTCTGGCGCGCTTTCCCTCTCGACTTTTTACTTTTTTTCACTTTCATTTTTCCCCTCTTTCAACGCTCGTACCCCCGAAATGGGCGATGTCGTTCTCGGCTGCTGCTCTTCCTACCAGTTCATTTAGTAAAAAAAAAAAGAACAAAACACGAAAAATTAAAAATGAAAAAAGTAGGGGAGGTACGTATACACGTATATTTAGAACCGCATCGTTAAAGGTGAACGGACGAGATCGCGGGGGCGAGCGAAAGCCGAACGTATTGGCCGCGCGATCGCGGTGCACACGTGCGTTCGCCGCACCCTGAATCATCCCCGGCGTCGGGAAGAAAGCCAAATTCGTATTTAATTCAGATAAGAACTCTGTAACTTCCGTAGCGTTATTACGAAACGTTAAGGCGGGAAAAAAAATTGTTGTTTTCTAGTTAACTTGTTTTAATGAAACCTCAGCTTTTTATTATAAAGTCACAGTTCGTTGCCTTCAATTGAGATTTTGAAATAGAAACGTAATGCTACAACGGAGAAAAATACGGACAATATTACATATGACGGCTTTTCTTTCGAGTCACGTAACAAGAGCGCTCGAGGAGGCAGAAAGCCGAAATACTCGTTGCACGTGTTTGACGATGAAACAATCACACTTCGGAGCACGAGACTTGCGAAATTAGAATAGCGGCCCGTTGCTTCGCGGTATAATTTTGCCGCCACCGGGCTGGCTGTGTCTGGCTTGGCAGATCACGTGCACACCGTATCCTTCACGTATAGGTATGCGTGTTAGCGCAGCGAAAACATTGTGAACGATGGAAAGAAGGCAAAGGGTTGAAGGCGTCTCGGGCCGAGTGGAAGGAACGGCGTTTGCGTTACAGCGTTGTATCATTAGTATAGTGATAGTTCAGTTTACGATACGCGCACATACATCGCGAAGAAGGAAGGATAGAGAGGAGGAGACAGAGGCAGCGCGGAGGGCAGCAGACGCGCCGGAACCGACTATATCAATGGCCGTGCAGCCACCGCGTGCACCTCGCACCCTCGGGTGCCGCCGAAAATCCCCAAAAGCACACGAAACAAAGACTCCCGCCCCGCCGCCCCTCTTTCCTCCGGACTCCTCTCTTCCTCCCACGAAATCCCGCTATCCCGCTACCCTTCGTTCTTTCCACTTCCTCCTATTCCCGTCGCCGCACCTTTCCTATCTCCTCTACTCTTCTTCCATTTCTTCATTCTCGCTCTTTCGCTCGCTCTCCCCTTGCCGCACGGGGTTTTTTCAATTTTTTTTAGTTTCACATACTAGCGTAACCCGACTGCTCTTTCCTCTCGCTTCATCAGTCTCTCTTTCACCACCCGTTCAACCCCAGCACTCGTCGTCAATCAACGTGAGCTCGTTTTCTCGTGGGTGGCATCCAACCTCGATGAAATAATTCCGGAAAATAAAATTTTCTACACACACGCAATAGTGCGTTGAATTTAAGGGTGCACGTGCGATGGATCGTTGAAAGGTCCTAAAAAACTGAGTATAAAAACACTTTAAATGGAATAATTAACAATATTTTATCTGTCTGACATGTTGTTTTTTTCGAAGTAAGGATGAAGATTGATTTTTACGTGGGTTTGCAGATCGACATTTTTTTAACGATCCTTGTTATTACCCTAATCTATGTTAATTGCATTCCGAACTCTCCATTTTATCAAAAGTGCGACCAATAAAAAATGGTAAAGTCATACGAAAACAGCGCCGGTCGCAGAGAATGAGGGTGACAAACGTTCGAAAGGGGAGCGAGATTCGATGAATAGCGTAGGACATGCATACCGGGGATGTATCACGATTGAGAAGGGGGTTGCAGTTGCCGAGGAGTCCACTCGTCGTTGCATTGCGGACTTGTTGCACTGGTAGTCGAGTCTGCTGGCTGGCGCTTGGGGCCCCCCTTCGACTCTTTGCCACGAAACGGGGCCAAAGAAACCCGGGCATGATAATGGCCAACGACAACGACGACGGCGCCGACTAGAACACACCGACGGGTCGTTGGGTATCGAGTTTCCCCTACTTATCCTTTCACTTTCCTTGCCTTCTTGCCTTCTTGCCTCGGTTACCGACGTCTCGACTATGCGATATGATATATACATATAGGTACGCCCTATATTCATAAATATATATATATAAATGCACTCACATCTTAGTTCTCTGTACGACTGGGTACGATGCAACGCGTCGACTGAAATATCGTTTTCTGCCAACGAACCTGTCGCCACACATCGATAACAAGTCAGACTTGTCGTTGCGCTTCCGGCGCAACATGTTTTTCATCGTTCCTACCAACGAACCTTACACTCGATCACGGATATCGTTTATATTTTCACGTCTATGTCACGTTGAGTATATCGTTATCAGTCTCGACGATTATCAACAGACACGCGACACTAGTTTCTAGAGTTTCTACTTTCTTTTTTATACAAGTCATATCTACTATTTCGAGTCAATGCGCTACGAGAACTGCAACGTATCGATAACTTGTTGTTCTCTAGATTAATAAACTCTATACCTCGTTTGGACTGCTTCGACTTATTCTAAAAGCGAAAAACACATTACTAGCCGATGGTGAAAGTTATCAAACGTTCTTTATACACTGCGCGAATATTGCAGATTTTATCGAAAAGCTAGTCGTACACTGAACCTTAAAGAGTTTAAAAATGTAAACATATTTCATATCAAGTATGGAGGTAGAAAATTAAAGCCTTTCGCAAGACTTTACGCTTCAAATGGCAAGTCGAACAAGTAACAGTTGAATATGATACGCAGTTCCCGAAGAAAAGAGTCTTTGCCACGGAAGGTTGTGGGAATTTATGGAAAGATCGGTTAAACGTGCATATGTTCATAACCCTCTCTCTCGTTAAACTTCCTCTCAAGGTGTATGCCACCGAAAGATGTAGGGGAGTCAAAGAGTCTCCGTCAGTTACTGGGTTTTGTCGGTCGAAAAATCAATACCTGCGAAAGCGAAAGTACGTGGGAGCCAAGGGAGGGTTACACCCTCCTTTTCTCGTTCCACTCGTCCCTCTTCTCTTCTTACCCTTTCTATCTTTCTCTTCCGCCTCCTCGTACAATAAGTCCTCGCGCTTTGTTACTTTTTTTTTTTTTTTTAAACTCTTTCTCTCCGCTATCCCTTTGCGGCTCTTCTTATTTACTCTACCTATACTTGTGTTTTTATCACGGCTTTGCAGTTCTTTTCACTCGTTCATTCATAACGCCCGAACTCGTTGAACGTGCCAATCGCGTTTCACTGTACTCTCAACCGCGTCTTGTGCAGTCTTCTTTTTTTTCGATTCTTTTTTTTTTTAACGTTTATTGCACTCGTTTACGTGAGACAAAAGGCGCAATAGAACATTTTGAGGAATGGTAATCGAGAACAGGAGATAAGTCGAAAGGTTAAGAAAAATCCATACCTACTTGCAGGCATTTTTTTTGTTCTTTAATAAATTCGGAATATAAATGAGAATTGCGACGCAATCTATGCGCATACCGTCAATCCGTGAAAGCTAAATAGCCTTGAGTTCGCTGTGATCGATAATCATTCGTGTATTTTCTTTCGAATCTATCTATACGCGAACGATTGCACAACTCCAATTATCCCTCAACGCTAAGACATCGTCGTCGCAATTGTGCATTATTAAGACTATTGTTGTTCGCAAGTCTGAATTAAGAGTATCAGCACCGTTCATTCGGAGTTTGACGAAGAGAAACGCGGATTTGTCTTACCGAGAAATTGAGTTTATTGATACGGAAGTTATCGGATAATGGGAACAGATGGTGCCGAATAAATTCGGCGAATAATGTTAATCGCACAGTTTTCGTCGAGGATCCACTTAACGATTGTCCCTATAAATTTCCTCGATTATATTTCGCGACAGAGAACAGATATGCGTTAAACTTGGAATCGAAATGTCCGGAATATCTGTTCAGTATAGTCAATATAATTCGAAGCAATGCTCGTCACTGTTTTCGCAATCCTCACAAAGAAGACGCTGCAATCTCAATAAAAAATTTTGCAATAAAAAAATCTAAGATTATTCGGTCTTTTGATTCTTCGTCAATAAGAGATAAATGTAATATAGTTTCATTCTCAATTTTATTCGATGTCCAAAGAAGAAGAAGAAGTTTCTAATTCACAGTGATGTAATTAAAACAATATACTATATATTGCGGAAGTGTCGGATAATAATTGCGGGCAGCAACGACAAACACGCGTGGAGGAAACAGCAGTCTATCGTTGAACGCAAAGGAGAAATGAGAAATAGCTGGATGAATTTGTCAAGCATGTGACGAGAAGCTTTCAAGTTTCATCGTCTGCACATGTGCGAAGAAGTTCATCTTCGAATTTCCCCTCGTCGTTGCATATGAAAACAACGCCGCACCTCGAGATGAGCTTTGAGAGGCGCGGTGTGCTTTTCTCTTCTCATTTTATTAAGTAGAACACGGCGCCACCGTCTCTTTGAGGACTGACGACTAACGTCGCGGATTTTCGGATCTCTTTGCCTACGCGAAGAGGGGAAATCCTTAGGCTCGGCTATGATTTACGACGTGTAGTACTTGCCAACAAAATATCTTTTCTGCACACACCTACGTACACTCTATACACGCGTGTTTCGCGCACTACACTAATTTGTTGATTCGCAAACGCATTAGCGTTCGAATAAAAATAATGTTTCCGACACTCGAACCAATTTTTTTCAACAATACATTTCTGAGTAGAAAAATTAATTTGAACGGCGCGACCGAACTTGGTTTTGATAATCAATAAATTCATATAATTCCAATCAATTTAATCGAATTAAGAAAAAATAAATGAATTAATCAAAGCGGAATAAGTTTCGATATAATTATGTTTCATACGATCGAGTTGAGAATGAATTTTTTTTTATGCGTAATCCCGAAAAACGGTTACTGATGAATATCTTATATTTTATTGTTACAGCAGCGGCTCCGGTGGTAAAATCCTCGTGAGTAATTTGCCGGCCCACGCGAGATTCGAGGACGTTGAGCTCCTATTCTCGACTTACGGACAGCCGCAAAACGTCGAGAAGGTATCTTCGCGTGATCCTAATACCCAAACCGTCCTCGTTAGTTATGAATCGCAGGACCAGGCACAGCAGTAAGTAAAATATATAATTAATTAATGAAAAGAGGATAATTGATGTGTCTTCTCGATGCTTTACCGTTGTGAAGCAACGTGTTGTATATCTATTTCACATTATATCGTAGCGAAAAATAACACAGTACTTTGCAATAAAATTAAACAAATCAATGTCATACTAATATTATAATGTCTCCTTTAATCTTTAAACAAATACATTGCTATAACGAGATACTTAAAATATACTACTAGTCTTTCGAAGGATAAATGTTGTGCGTTAATTCCCACAGTACGAAGCTTCATTAAATTTCAAAACTTGCACATAAATTTAAAGAAAGCAGTCGATAGAATGTGTCGCGGCGTCCAGTCGATTATGATTAATGAAAAAAATATTTATGAGGAAACAAGAACAGTTTCGATCACTTGGTTTTGGATAATTGCATCGAAATAAAAAATGCATCAATACAAATTAAAAATCGAGAGATACACATCGAATTATCCGGGGATCGTTTGCCGTCGTTAAGACGATTTTTGGAAATAAAAAGGTTCGGCAAATTTGATTAATTATTCCGTTTGTTCGAAGGGTTGTGAATCAGCTTGATGGATTCCAGTACGAAGGTACACCGTTAAAAGTTGAAATGTCGAGCGCGGAAAGCCGGCGAAGGGCACGCAGCCAGCGTGGTGGCGTAGCGTTCGCCGGTTTGCCCGGTTCGGGTCGGCAGACGGATTTCCCTCTGCGTATTCTCGTCCAGTCGGATATGGTAGGTGCGATAATAGGTCGTCAAGGCTCGACGATACGTCAGATAACGCAGATGACACGCGCAAGGGTTGACGTTCATCGTAAAGATAACGTTGGTTCGGTCGAGAAAGCCATCACCATTTACGGCAATCCTGACAATTGCACGAACGCATGTAAGAAGATCCTTGAGGTGATGCAACAAGAGGCCAACAACACGAATAAAGGGTAAATAAATGTTGAAAATATCTCGAAAATAAATTAGATAAAAAAGCAGCTATTAATAAGGTTATTTTGTCTTTCTAATCTAACAAAAAAAATACATTCTTATTACAGTGAGATAACGCTGAAGATCCTCGCGCACAACAATTTGATCGGCCGTATTATCGGCAAAGGGGGTAACACGATCAAGAGGATCATGCAAGACACAGATTCGAAAATCACCGTCAGCAGCATCAACGACATCAACAGCTTCAATCTCGAGCGCATTATCACGGTGAAAGGTACGATCGACAACATGAGTAAAGCCGAGTCGATGATCTCCAGTAAATTGCGTCAGAGTTATGAAAACGATCTCCAAGCAATGGCGGTAAGTTGTCTTTATTTCACAGATCTTAATGTCTACAGAGTCGCTTGAAGATTTTTATGTGCGAAATACTGAATACTGTGATGATCTGATTTCTTATTCATATTCGTTTATCGCCTTACAGCCCCAGAGTATGATGTTCCCGGGACTTCATCCAATGGCGATGATGTCCACCGCTGGAATGGGTTACAGCTCGCGGGGTCCCGGTCTTTACGGATCTGGACCCGCGCCCTACGCTTATCAGGGCAATTTGCCGACGCAACAGCACGCAACGGTGCCGGCCGATACCCAGGAGACGACTTTTTTGTACATTCCTAACAACAGCGTCGGTGCGATAATCGGTACCAAAGGATCGCACATAAGGAATATCATTAGATTCTCCGGTGCAAGCGTCAAGATCGCACCTCTCGAACAGGACAAACCCGCTGATCAGCAAACCGAGAGGAAGGTCACCATCGTCGGTTCGCCAGAGTCACAATGGAAGGTGAGTCATCTACTTTCAAATTTTCTTCGTGTCATCGGTTAAAATTCCCCGCGCGTTTTCAACCGGACAGAGTACAAACGTTGAAGAAATACTTGATTTGCATAGACGAAAACGGTTACAACGCGTTTCACGTCAAAAACGCAAATTTTATGGTAAAATTCGTGGGATGTTCACGTTTTCTTTTGTATATAACTTTACGAATCGATACAACCCGAAGGCATTCCGATATCGCTGGTTGAAACACTTTTTTTTTTCAAGAGTGAAATTATACGTTTTTGCCATTGATGATAATTTCTTTTCCACTGAGTCACTATGTTCGATAATCATGTTAAATGAATTTTAATTTACCACAGCATGACGATTCTAATGACAAAAAGGTTCCGTTATATAATCTAATGGAATTACTAAGTAAAAAAAAGTACTTCTTTTTTCTACTCTATTCCCTCGTGTAAATCCATTGTACAAAGATAAAGTTATAGTTGCCAAGTGATGAGAAGCAAGAGATTCGATTATTCCCGTTCTTACCATTCGTCCGGATATACATTTTTATTTTTCTACCATTTCGAACCATATGGCTGGTTTTTTAGTTAAGATATCGAAAATGATGCCAAATTTGATACACTTTTTTAATTGGTGCTTATCTTCCCGATAAAAATTCAGAAATTCCGAATTTTATACATTTTAAGGTAATTGTGTCTTAAATACTTCTCGATAGTATAAAAATCAGAAGAAATTCATGCATATTGAAGGTACTGAAAAGATTAATTTTGCATAATAATAATTCCAAAATGTTATCAACAAATTGATGAAAAAATTAATTGGCCAACGAATTTCCCGAATACGTATGAATTATTTCAGATTTTTTAATTTCCTTTGAATTTTTTTTTATATGGAAAAAATCTGAAAAAACAGAAAATTCAAAGTAAATTGAAGAAAATCTGAAAAAATTCAGACGTATTCGGAAAAATGAACGCAATGCGACATAAGTAGCTTAAACGCTCCGAGACGGCAAGCGACGTTCAGCGTGTGATACCTCTCGGTGATACCTTTCTCCTACGGTACAGGTAAAGCGGAGATATTCCCGCCGCTTCGTCGGTGGTCATGGCGGTTGAACACGAGTTTGGTAACTCAGGGGCCCGTGTTCGATCCCACCTGATCTTATCGATAGTATCGTAACTCATTTTTCCGAATGACTAACACTCTTACGAGTCGTCCGAGGAATCGGTATGAATAAATTATTCCCGAAAATAACAAAAAAATCATTAGTTTAACAACAATTAGATCGTTAAATATCCTGCCGGTTTGGGGTGTCGACGTATGCAGGCGTCACCTTGATGCGCGCAGGAAGATAAATGAAGGGGATCCTGTGGTTGAATTGCGCAAGATACATTGCAATACTACCCCCGTACCTCTGCGACAAAAACAACATTTTTGCACAAAATTACACCTCGAAATAAACTTCGGAATATTTTCAAAATGATGAGATATATCACTTGAGGAATTTACATTACTATTGATTTACTTGAGTCATTGACCGATTCGAACATCTGTATGATAACACTACGTTACGTTTTATTATCTTAGGCTCAGTATTTGATCTTCGAGAAGATGCGCGAAGAAGGTTTCGTCGCCGGTACCGAAGACGTGAGGCTGACGATAGAGATTTTGGTACCGAGTGCCCAAGTTGGCCGTATAATCGGCAAAGGAGGTCAAAACGTTAGGGAGCTTCAACGCGTTACCGGAAGTGTGATCAAGCTATCGGAACAGCAGGCAACTCCACCTCCCGCTGACGAGGAAACTACCGTTCATATCATTGGACCCTTCTTCTCCGTTCAGGTAATAATCAAAATGACACTTTGATGATTTTCTCTAAAGTGTAACGTTACAAGTAATTCGCACCGCTAATCTACCTTTTTCTTTTAATGCTTAGTCGGCTCAGCGAAGAATTCGCGCGACGGTTATGCAATCGGGTGCACCCGGCAGTGGAACCACAGGCGGTCCTGGATCACGCGCTGGCCGCGGTAGCAGTCAGGACGGTGGTTCCCGTTCCCGAAGAGACGGAAGTGCGACTTCTCAACAAGGTAGTACGCAATCACAGTCGCAGGGTTCTCAACCACAGTCGAGTTCATCACCGCCGAGCCAGCAGCAGCAGCAGCAGCAGCAACAGCAAGCGCAACAATCGCCGCAACAACAGCCTCAACAACAACCGCAACAACAGCCACAACAGCAACAGATACAAAATCAGTAACGTTGATGAAAAACCTCACCTGACGCCGACCAACGCTTCACAGAATCCGTTTTAATCGGCCGGGGTGGCCTCGTCGAAACGATTTTGCACGTCGATGAGCGCCAAACTCTCTCGAGGATACATAATGTGCGCTCCAATGTCGAGATAAACACAAACAAACGCGAAAAACGAAAAGAAAAAAGACCGCGAGCGCGTATTCTGAGATCTTTTTTTTTACGATGTTAGTTATTAGCCGTAATGCATCTTTTCGCATTCGATCGGAGTCATCCATGATTCGCGATCTCTATATATAATAACGATCCACCGCGTCCCGAGTTCGCACATCTTTCGGAACTATTATTCAAAGTACTTCTTATTATTGTCGCGAGTTCGGGTTAAGTTTGAAACGAGAAACGCGAGATTTGATGTTTTTAACGGATCGTTACGACACCGCGGACTCTGGAAGTCTTCGCAAAAACGGGTCGAATGATCGTTGAACCATCGATACTCCGATCGAATGCTCGAGGAGATTGGACGGCGAAAAAAAAAAAAAAAAAAAACTTTGAAGGAATCCGACTGATGGATTCGCTGTGACGCACACAAAAATGCATCCTCGAAATTAGCATTAACAGCGGTAGTCATCCGCGCGTAAAAACGTAAGATTGATAACTTTCGACGCATCGGACGCGTTTCGTACGATTTTTTTTTATCTACGCCACGCATTCGGCCCGCTTGTCGTCTGCGAAGCGGGGAAAAAAATATAATTGAAAACAACAAAAAAAACGCCAGCGAACATCGTTATTTAACAGTTGCACGAAAGATTTATCCTACGATATAACCACCTCGCCGATGAAACGTGAGAAAATTGAATAGAAATGAAAAAAGAAAAGAAAATAATAATGAAATGATTAACAACAACATAACAACAAACAACTACAACAACAACAACAACAAAAACAGCTAAACGACGGAACACACACAACCTTATTACCTCATTCATTACGATTAAAGATTTTTAAAATATGATAAAGTAAAAGTGAAATGAGAAAATGATAAACCAACTAATCTAAAAAGTCTACCTAATATTAAAGTTATAATAATATACAGAGAAGTTAAGTAACGATTACGCATTACGTTATACCTGTTACTACTACTGCTACTATAATATTATTATTACTACCAATAACTACTACTATTATTATTACTACTTACTGCTACGTGCTTCTTCTACTATTGACGAAGGAGTTTCATTAATTTACAACTCTTTTTTTTTTTCCTTTTTTTTTTGGTAATGTAAAGTAGATGCGGTTGTTTTCTCTTTTTGTTTCTTTAAAAAAAAAAAAAAAAAGACCACATTAACAGACATTGCGGAGACTTAATTAATTGAAGAGGAAAAAAAAATAAAAAAAAAAAATACAAAAATGTGAAAGATAAACGCGACGTTCTTAACGAGGAATGCGAGCGTAAAGAGCTTCACGCAACGGTACCCTTCGCACCGTTAATACCAAAGAAACGATTATGATTTTTTTCGTATTATAAGTGAAGTGAAAATAAGCGCGTCCTCGTCCTCGAGTTCTCTCTCATTGGCTAAAAGTGAGAGATACTAGAGAGGCAAGGGGCCCCGTTTCGCGGCTCATTGGAGAATACGACGAAGACGATTCAGTGTGTTCACGCGCCCCAATGTTCGATTAACAATCGATCGAGACGCCACAACGACGAACTGAGTGAAATATTAAAAATTCATAAAAACATAAACAAACAACTGCCGTGTCGTTCGTATTCCAATCAGAGATAGAAAAAAAAAAAAAAAAAAAACGCGAAACACGCTCTAGTGAACGTCGAAGTTTCAACGAAGAATTCGCTCGAAAGATCGAGCTTCGTGTATAACGACGAATAAAAGCTGTTGGTGCTACGCAACGAGAAGAAAAAAAAAGGAGAATAAGAACAAAAAACAGATAAACAAGGAAAAGAAAAAGCGTCAAAGCGTAGTGAGCGTGAAGACTAAAGACGATTTAATGATAAATTGAGCCACACAACTTTTTTCAGGGATTATTACTTTACCGTGGATGTAATAGTGTGTGAGTGTGCGTGTGTTGACTGATAACTATTAATTGATAAGTAATTTGATAAATTACATTGATTAAGATGGCGTTTTGGCGCGATAAAAAATAAACACGTAACTTCGACTTATCGGGAAATAAATATCGGGAACACGACTCGATCGTTCGTCGTCTATATTAAAAAATCTATTTTTCATATTACATTGGAAAAACAAAAAACGAAAAAAACGAAAATAGTCGCGATTTATAAGAATTATCGAATTTTTCAGTAGATCGGCGCGCAGTTCATTACTCGGTCGCGTAACCGCGAAATCATAATTACAAAATTGTAATTTGACGAGAAAAAATTGCGATGATTGTTTTTTCATTGGTAATCGACGAACAATGGTTTTTTTTTAATCGAGAAATATGACGATCGAGTCGAAATTCCCGCGATATTCCCGTACGCGACCAATCGAACGTGAATTATGAGAAAAAAAAAAAATTGACAGAACCGCGAGAAGATAACCGCGTGATCGACGCGTCACGCGCCGATCCGTTGATTTTTGGACGTACCAAAAATAACCAAATATCGGACTGACGAATCTAAACGCCCAGCGCCACTATTTTTTTTGTTTTTATTTTTTTTCGTTCGAAAGAGCTCCCGTTCGCGGGCAGGTATGGCTCTGACTATTCGAACGATTCTAATCGATCGTTCGATCGATTTATCTTGTATTCAAGTGGCGCAAAAGGCAAAAATTTATCTCCGAGCCGCGTGCGACTTCCGGAATCGGAGGATGCCTCGGAGGTTCGCGAGTAACCGGTGATCACGATCCGTAGATTCGGCCAGAATCGCGAATCACCGCCGGTAACAATTATATCTCGGCATACAGTATGCGTTTAGTACAAAGATTTGAGATACACGAGTTTACGAATTAATAATTGAAGAAGAAAAAAAAATAATAATGATAGCTTGCGTAAAAACGGTCGAATTTGGGAAATGTTGCGACGTTTGCACGTTTATAGAAGAAAAAGAAGAAAAAAAAGTCGTGAATTTCTTCCTGCGCAAGTCGCGTCGCGCGAGAATCCTCGACGCGTTAGAGCGGATGATAGAGAACGAGGGTGAAGAAAGCTTGAAGTAAAAAAAAAAAAAAATAAAAAAAATTACAAAAAAAAGCAAATTCTTTTCGAAAAAGAAATACTCGTGAATTAAGAGGGAAAAAAATGATCGATGAATTGCGGGGGGTTTAAAAAAAAAGAAAAGAAAACTAAGAGTATAAGTTTATTTTTGATACATTGTTGGGGAGATCTAAGTAAATCCTTTCTTTTTCATTTTTTTGTTACATGTTTTAAATAACTTAATGAATTTTAACGATATTAAGGAGGTGTCGAGAAAGTTGAGGTGATTAATGGGAGATGAAATTTTTAATATAAATAAGGAACGCTGAGGGAAAAAAAAGAAGATAAAAAAAGACGAGACTATAACGGCGAGGCGATGTAATTTCGTGAGTGAGACATTTAAGGTGAGATAAACAAAGAAGATGAAGGAAAAAAAGATAAATAAAGAGAGAAAGGTAACAAAGGAAAATGGACGCGCAGTTTTTTGCACTGTGTCGTCCGGGAAAAAAGGAGATTTTAGTCGGATAAATTGTATAATATATTTAATATATTTCGAGATACGAGAGTGGCGAGTGTCGTTGGGTTAGACGGTGCAACAGGTGAATGCGTTTGTGTCGACACGGCGAATTGGGCTCACAGTTTTATGTGACGCGACTCGTCGCGTCGCTCTCGGATCACGCGGTCTTTCGCTTCGACAAGAACCACTCTCGGATTATTTATCAAGCGTAAATATTTAACAAAAAATGAAAAAAAAAAAACGAAAAAAAAAAAAAAAACATAAAGTGCCAAGGAATAAACTCACAGCTTTGCCATAGTTGCGTGAAAAGCATTTGTACCACGAAAATTTCACAACAGAAGGAATAAAAAAAAAAATATTAAAAAAAAACGGCATCCAAAGCACATAACAAATCATACGGAATAAAAAAATGAATATAATAATACTTCACAGCACTATCAGGTCCTTTATAAAATGAAAAAAAAAATAATTTACGCTAAGTCGAGACACTTTACTCTCCTTTTTCCATCAAAGAACGAATTAACCGTCAGTATACTTTCGCTCTTTCGATCAAACCGTTCAAAATTTCGGCGATGAATAACAAAATTGGAAAAAAAGAAAAGAAAATGTTTAATGAAAAACGATGCATCGAGGCACGTAACACTCTTTGAAATTCGTTTATCGTTTATGAAACAAAAAAAAAAATTTCTCCGCCCACTCACGATTCAACGAGCCCCCACTCCCCCCTCCCCCCACCTTGGAAGATTTTTTTTTCTGTCGATCACTTCAACAGGCGAAAAGGAACGAGAAAAAAATGAAGAAACGATTGGATTCTAGAATACGAAAAAAAAAAAAAAGACATTCACTCAATCGCAATCTCACACTTTTTCGAGTAAATCATGAAAAAAAAAAAAACAAACAAAAAGCTTTTTGCATAACGCGTATATACCCTTCGACTTTGTTGCTCGCTCACAGTTCTTAAGCTCAGCAAACAAGTGTTAAACAAAAAAAAATTACGTCATAACGAAGGACATGGACCAAATGGCAGCCATCGTCGCGCAAAAAAAAGATTTAAAAGAGATAGAAAAAATAAAAATCGGAGCAAACACGTGGAAGACGAAGATAAAGAGAGAGAGAGAGAGAGAAAAGAAAGAGAAAAAAAAAACAGAAGAAGCAAAGCATCCCACAAAAATCAAGACTTTTTTCGAACAAAAATCTTTGTTCGGCCGTTTTGCACATCCGTAGCATTTGAGCCCTTCGCTCGCTCGAAGGTGTTAAAGGTTTAAAGAGTCGATGCGGAGATACAGGCACGAGATAGTAGGTTTGTTAGAGGAACATTAAAAAACGCGCGAGAATTTCCGCGAACCTCAGTTCGACCACCTCGGCCCTCGCACACTCGTGAAGAATGTACAAATCAAACGCAGTAAGAGATGACGATGATGATGATGAGAGAAGAATGAAAACAAAAAAAAATTCAGAGAAATTATTAATATAATAATGATAACTTAAAGATTTTAAAGTTATAAATTATTGAGTGGCGAGAATGAAGAGTAACTAAAGTAAAACAAAAAAAAACAAAAAACAAAAAAACGGTAAGGATACCACACAAATGTACAAAATCGATTAATCGCTAAATCTTAAATGTTAGTAACTAAAAAGTATTTAATTGCGCGACTGGTGGGCGCGCGTAATAGAGAGAGAGAGAGAGTGAGGCGCGTGGTAAATCAGGGAACGATTTGAACGCAAAACCAATGTACACAGTGGAATGTGCTTCAATCAGTATCAACGAGCTTTTCGCCCGTAGAACACTGTCACTCGCTAAAATGTGTTTTAATACCAAACAAAAAAACAATCACGTTTATCAAGAGCTCCATAATGCGAAGACTTTCGTTTTTTTAATAGCGAGTGACAAAGGGAATAATGAAAAAAGAAATTGAAGCACCAAACTCTACAAGGACTCAACAGTGCGCGTCTAACGCGTAACAGCTACGCGATTCGCGAGATTAATCCGATCGAATTATGACCATTCGAAGTAAACAGCACCATATTTAAATATATATAAATATATATTTATATACACGAATATGTACTAACATCGGGCCAATTAAGAACATACATTCGTTTCCACGCAACAGGATCGAAAGTACGCACTCTGATAGATACAAAATAATCTCAACAACGGATAACAAATGCTGGCGCATAGTGACCGGTGCGTACGCCAACGCGTGCGCGCGAAGCATATCAAAACAACCAACTAAGTACACGCGGATAATCCGTGGTAATAAAAAAAATAATAAAACGCAACGATATTGGCAAACCTCGTGACGACTATAGACGAAAAACACCGTGTGATCAAAGAGGTATTGCCATTATCGATTAATTACACCGCAGAGTTCGTCATTTCTCAACGCGAACGATGAAAAATGAAATTAATAAACATATAAAATTGAATTAATCGTAAATAATAATCCATAGAACGGAAAAAAAACGTTGATAAAAGCTAAAAATTACGTTTGCCTTGGAAGAAATAAAGAAAAAAAATTATATTCGGCAAGCAGATTGCAAACATGTTTCCGTGTAACTTATAGGCATTACATAAACACATTCAAACAGACAAACACACGCACCAATTAAATGTTAAAAATATCAACACTAATACCGCGTATAAAAAAAAAAACAAAAAAACAAAAAAAAACAGAACCTATGGGTGGGAAAGACAGCGCGATTCTGTGTGCTGCTATCGTTACCTCGTCAATCGAGAATTAACGATGGTAGTTTGAAAAAAAAAAAAATTAAAAATTAGTTATTAATTATTAGTTAATAGTTAATAATAGTGATAATAGGAACAGGGAGGGCGAAATGATAATGATCTTCGTGAGTACGTGGATAATTTTTAAATAACGATGATGAATTATTCATTATTGTTGTTGTTGAAGGATTCAGAATCAATTTCAGAACCATACTGCGGGCGCAAGTAGATCTTACTAGCTGATAAACAAGAAAAAAAAAACAAAAATGAAATCAGGAAAACACGAGAATTGTTAGAATATTTTGGGCTTTAGTATTAGTATTCCGAAGTACGAGACGGCAATGGCGAAATTGGCGAGTGACGATTTTTCGAAACCGTAGCTTCGTCATCAACGAAACACAGCGTTAAAAAAACGTGAAAATTCATTTAATCGATCATCAACTATCGAAAAATCGTGCGCGTCGCGTGTTTTGCCATAGTTCGTAGAAAAAAAAAAAAAACGTCGCTCGACTTACCGCTAAAACAAGAGAGAAAAATTAAGATTTTCGAGACAAAAGCAACAAACATAAAGAACGAAAAATTGTGAACGCGGTGGCAGAAAGAAGAAGACGAAAAAAAAAAAAAGAAAAAAAAAACAAAAACGTGGGCCTTATTGTACACAGTTGGGCATTGTTGTTATGTGAACGATTCAAGTGATAATCGCTAACAGATAATATATCAGATATGTGGAGTCGACGTAATACGACGTTAGTAGTGTCTCACGTTTGCGGATAGAGCGAAGAGAAGGAGCTGCTGTTATTGTAAACTAAGATGATTCTTCGTGAAAGATAAAGAAAAAAGAACTGAATGGAAGCGAAGAGAAATGAAAATTGAGTCGATACGGAATGGCAGAACGTGAGGCGATAGTTAGACGACGAGTGAAAGAGATAAATAGATAGAGATACGAGACGCGTTGCTGAAGTCTTAATATATTATCTATTATTATCGTATTGTTGCCAATGATGGGCATTATGAGAAAACCGCGCGGGTATGTAACTTATTATCTACACTACACTACGACAAACGTTCCCTTCCTAAGCTTCCCTCCCACACCTACAAAAAGTAAAAACCCAAACCCCGTGACAAACCTTATGTACATATTTATTATATAATTACCTACTTATTAATGAGCTGATAGTTGATATATACACCCCCCGTATTGCCCTGAACAGTGGCATGTTCGCTTTATTTCGTTCTGCAAAGCTGCACACACATCGACGAACGTGTTCGCGCGCGCGTTGATCGGCGCGTATATTACAAAGACGTAATATTCATACGATTTCTACGAGATTAATACTAAAACCCAAAATAAAACGTTATTCCGCGATGCTGAGCCGGCGTCAAAGAATGGATTCTCAACCGACTCGCTCCGCTGAGCCTTCATTGTTTCGTATAATGTTAATATCGAGACGAGAATAGATTTTTTTAAAATAAACAAACGAAGAAAAAGAAAAGTCGAAAGCCAAGCCGTGCAACACAGATCAACACGAGTATTGAGAAAGATACCAAAATGCGTCCACTACCTCAGGAGTTCTTCAGTTTTCTACGTTATTAAGCAAATAAACAATAAAAGCAAAAAAAAAAAACGCTAAAATTACAAAAAAAAAATAATAATAATACGAGGAAGAAACTTGATAATAATCGTTGTTTTTACGTTTACTTTTTTTTATATATAAAAAGAATGGTGTGTTTCCGAGAATTGATAAAAAAATAAAAAAAATCTAAAAAAAAAAGTTTTGTCCGACTTGGAAGATTAACGGATCATACGAGTAATCGGAGAATTGTGAAATAATAACTTATACATTTTGACGCACGTGTTTTTTTTTTTTTTTTTTCTTCATTGTCTTACGTTGTCGTGCATTGTCCTTAACGATTTTTTTGTGAACACAAGATATATATTCTTTTCCATATTTTTGCACGAGTGTTGTTCAATGTTTTCCGTCAATTAGTTCGTTTATCGATATTATCATGTTTTTTTTTTGTACGACACACATAGAGAATCTAATATCGAGCGGCAAATGCGGTGTAATTCAAGTTTCAGCTCAAAGAGGGGGAGAGAAGCATGTCGGAAACAACGGATGAGCTTTAAAGACGAAAGAAAGTAAAGGAAAAAAAATAATGGAGGCAATGTTCCGCAAATCGTATATCGATATGACTGATCGAAGATCAAGAGGTCGCAAAGAATTCCAATATTGCTATTGAAGAAATGACTCATGAGCAAACAACACGCGGAAGCCGAATAAAAATAGAGATGCACCGAGGGTGTCGCAACGCGGATCGATCTGTTCTGTGCTCACAGAATTTGATTCTATAATACAATTTAATAAATGATTTGAAAGAAAAACAAAATGTAACAATAACGATGGCTAATTGAGTTATATAAACGAATAACAATGGAAAATAATAATAAATAATGCTTGAAACGCGAGCGAGACGACCCAGCACAGCGCTTGGGCGTACGCAGATCATTAATATTAACTGTATTATGATGGTTGCATGCATACGAAGTAAATAATTAAAAAATAAAAATAATAAAAACAGACGAATCTCGGCACAACGCCGAGGCTCCACTTAATCGTCTATCGATACATAAATATTGATGCTTATGATTTTTTTTTAAATAGAAGTCGCGCATTCGCGCCGGACACAAATTCCGCGCTTGCATCAGCTTCGGAAATGCTTTTTTTTTTTTTTTAATATAATTTTTGCTTCGGGATCAAATAGATTCTGGTATTTTTGTCGGTATCATATTCGAAGTCAAGATCACGTTCGAGACAAAAAATAATAGAAAAAAATTAAAATAATGCATGAAAATAATAATCGACATCGTCGATCGTGCGACGACCATAACATAACGTGAAATAAATTCATGAAGACCGAAAAAAAATAGTAGACGAACGTTTGCCAAGATCGACCGACGATCTTCACCAGTTTCATGGACCCCTGCAATTACGATATTTTCACAATAAGTAATTCAATTTTTTTTTTTTTTTGCCTACTTTAGTTTACTTTATTAATTGCTACTATTTGTACTATAACTCCTACTATATAACTACTACTCTAAACTACTACTACTACTACTACTATTTTTTGTTGTTGTTGTGTCTTCGATTATTGATGATTTGCTAATACTTCCACGAATTCAACGATGCATTACTGTGGGGCTTGAGCTCTTGAAAATATATCGGTGCATTTGGTACTTTAAACCCGTTCGATACTTGCGCGATTGTTTTTTTTTGTTGTCGATATCAATGAACAGCGACGATGTTTCGTGTGTAGAGGGTGATAACGAATGATTTTTTTCGGAGATACAACAAACGCGTTTATTGCGGAGCAGGGAAAGATTGAAATGGAAATTCTTTCAAGACTATAAAAAAAAGGGTTCTCTTCAAAGAAATTGTGCACCTCGTTTGATTCTTTAATGTTCTACAATTTTATTTCTCTTTCTCTCTCTCTCTCTCTCTCTCTTTAATTTCGACTTACACATGACGCATTAAAAAAATTTCGAATACAAAAAAATATGAAATTACGGCGTTTTTAGGAAATAATGTTTAAAGAATTACTACATGTATGGATAATCATTAAGTACACGCAGCATAGAAATAAAAAGAATAGAAATAAAATAAGTCAGGAAACTCAGTCGGTAGCTATCGCTCCAGAATCAAAATTTTAAATAAAGTCCGATCAATCTCTGCCAAAGCACAGGTCGGAGATAATTTTTAGATAAAAACGGCGCAAAAATCAAACATGAAATTTCACTTCTCGGCGTTATTTCTGAAGCGACAGCTCCGACTTGGAAAACGAAAAAGGAAAAAAATATTATTCGGGTTTAAAATTTACGCGTACATGAGGAATTGCCGTGTACGGTGCGAGAACAAAATTAGCGCGGAGAATCGAGGCGCGACGCGGAGCCGTGAAAAAAATGAAATTCAAAAATAATAACAACAACGCAGAAACGATAACTGAGCCAACTGAAGGGCTTAAATTCGATTCTACTCCATTTTTTTGCAGCAGTCTTTTCATACGTTGAAAAAAAAATCAGAGCATACCATAGAATTCTATTGAAATATTATATGTCTACATATATCTCCTACACCCTTACGTCGTATATTTTGTCAGTTTCTCTCGTCCAGTTATGGACAGTGGAAACGGTGAGAAACATAAAAAAAAACACACACACAAAGTAAATGCGAAGCGTTTAACATGCATATTACACACATATATCTACATACATATATATATATCTATATACACAACTAATATTACAGCCTACAGTCTTTCTTCTCCTACACTGATAGTTATAATATTGATAGTTTACATGTGCCGCGATGCGATTAAAATCACAAGTGCAATAGTTACCCAATAGAAACGGATTTAAAACGTTCAATTCTGGCCTCTGCTTCATCACTGTAGACTCACTGTTTGTTCTTTTGTTCTTACTCGGGGTACGATCGGCACAAAACATCGCGAACGTACGCGAGTTATCGAGACTTCGGTGATGAAGAATATAGGTCAGACGACGTCCACAAACTACCTCGCAAATTTCTGATCTGCAACTGATAACCATGCCTCGATACAACCCCACGCATTAAATGAAAATATATATATGTGAAAAAATTAGAAAAACAATTGTTTTTAAATGAAGTCACAAAGGCAGTAAATCGCAGACAGAAATATTCGATTTTTTTTTTTCTTTTTCTTTCGCGCATTTTTTTTTTTTTTTTCAAGAAACAAATTTTGTTGAGTCCGTGTTTTTACTACGATCTATTACGAACAAGGTAATGACGCAATAGAGCCTGAAACCTGCCTATTACATAGAAACAAATACATATATAAATAACACGGGCATAAGCGGTGAAACGATAGAGAACAATAACGAGGTATCGATCCGACGATGATAATCGATCGATCGATCGTACCGCACCCTTCCCCGAATAACGCTGCCGATTTTTACAGTATGTTTTTTGCAGGTATTTTTATAACGCAAAAAAGAAAAATAATCCGATCGATATAACGATAACGATATATACAAGCACAGAAATAAATGATAGAATATTAATGAAGTAAAACAAAAAAATACGTTAATGAGAGACATTAAGGCCCCCTGTCGTCGACGAGAGAATAAATAAAAACGTTATAAGTATAAATCGATTGAAACAGCCAACACGCATAAGAAAACCCTTCGAAACCCTCCCTCTTTTTTCCTCCCTCATACCATAAAAATGAAACCCTTTTACCACTGTAGAAAATAATAGAATCGTATTATGATTAACGATTGTGAAATATATTTTGGTGTTCGCGTGCTCCGTCGAGGGTAGTATTTCGTTTCGTGAAACGAAAAAAAAAAGAAAAAACCCAACCCGTGACACATATGTATTTACCTATATTCATTCATATAGTTGTATGCCGAACATTTGCGATATCTCGAGATTTCTATTGTCGAGGAATGAAAAAATATAAATAAAAAGAAAACGATAAAATTCAACGAAAGTCGAGTACCAGCGTGTCTTGCATTCACTCAAATCACTGCCAAAAAAAAAAAAAGAAACGTCGATTCATCGACATTTGAAGTTACTCGACAATAGAGATACTCGAGACGATCGACTGCGCATACGAATAAGAGCGAATAATCTGTTATATTTCGTCGTGTACCGTTTGACCGAAAGTCGTGTTATTATTGTGAACAATTGATCGATAAAATCCGGAGTTGAAAAAAAAAACGAAAGAAAAATGTTCAATAATAACAAAACGAAAGATGAAGTTTATTTTTCATTCTTTAGAATCGTCGACTCCGAATTTTTGGTTCTATCGCCCAATCGTCGAGAACGGTGCAAACGACGATTTGTTATTATGCCGAAAAAATCTGTTAGTTTTTTGTCCTTACATATTAACGTTAAATAGAGGAATGGAATAGAGTTGCCTTTGTTTTTTTTACATTTATTCTGAGAGGTGATAGGTGAACACGAAATAAAAAGAAAGGAAAAAAACTGCGGAACGAAAATAGAAAACGGAAGTCCCGGCAAAGTGCCGTTTATTCAAGATAGTAGTACGTCGTGTGTGTCCTTTTATTTTGTGACGCCCCAGCGATCGTCTTCGAGACTCTCTCGCGTTTCAAGCATTTCGGCCTCTTGACGATAAGAAAAATTAATCGTTAACGATTTTGTTTCATTGAACAAATATTAAAATTAGTAAAATAGCGAGAACGTGTTCGATCGTTGCGAACGCCGGGGTGAAAGGGCATTGAACATTTTATGCGATATTTGTATGTTGTCGCAAGAAAAAGTAAAACGGAAAACAATTCCTCATCGTAGCGAACGTGAATACGCCCCGTCAGTTTAAAACACACGCAAATTATTAACTGTGTAATCATTTAATAAAGTCTATGGAATGTAAACGCGTTAAACTATTAAGAAAACAAAAAAAAAAAAGATGCGCGCTGCCACGAACGGCCGTTTTATCAGATAAGCAAAGAGAACAAACACTTTACTGTAGGTTTCGAAGAGACGAAAAAAAAAAGCATAAATTTTTCCTTAAGAATAAACAAAACAAAAAAAAACTGTACGTGTTTAGATGCTAAAAATTGAAACAAGATAAATGAAAAAAAGAAAAAAAAAACAAAAAAACAAAAAAAAAAGGAAAAAAAAACGAGAATAAGTAAAACTCATGCGGAATTCAAAATTTTTAGTCTTCAAAATTAACCGAGAGGGTATATTTAAGCGTAAGATTGTTGAGAAAGAAGGAGAAAACAAAAACATAAGTATTGCACGCTAAAATTTTCTTTAATCGCAATTTGCCGAATGACGATAACGCGAAAAAAGAAAACGGAAAAAAAACGTCAAAATAATTGTATAAACTTTAGCTTGTTTTGCATATCATGGCACCGCTTAGTGTATTGATTAATTGAATTACTACTGATTGTAAATCTCTTTTATTATCCACGAATGATTGTTCAAAAAATAACTTACCGAAATTGGCACGTATACTCGTTTTCTTTAGAAGCATTATTACCGAAAGCATTGTTGTAATTTCAAGACAGTTGAGAAATTAACGAGAACGAGAAAAAAAATCTTTCATACATCCCCCTCGAGCTTTTTATTCTTTTTCTCGCGTCAAAAAGCCCCGTTTTACTTTTATCCATCAACCCGCATTTGTTTGCCGTTCTCTCTCTCTCCTCATTCGTAGTAAAAAAAAAAAAAAAAAATCGAAAAAACCGACCGGAGAGCCACAACCGTTTCATATCCGTTGATAAATGACGAGGATACATCCGTAGAAATAGAAAACTCGTGTAGTAAAAATAGAAAGCATCGATTCCGGTTTAGTCATATTAACAAGAAACAAACAAACAAAAGGAAAGGAACACATTCACGATGACGAAGGGGAAAAAAATCAATTTATAATGAATTTATGTGTAATTTTGAATTGAGGATTGTATGTAATTGTATATATATGAGTACAATGCAGTCCATGAGTTAAGATACATTCTCCTTTTTCTACCATGAAAAAAAAAATAAATTATTCTAGTTAATAAAAGTGTGTGAGTCCTTTGATGATTGATTAAAACCATCATTTTCATCCTTTTGCCACTTTCCAAGAAAATTATCCCCTCGAGAAACAAAGAACTGCTAAAGTTTCAACGTCTAATGGATTCTAATCGACGATAAATCAACGAAAATAAAAATGGTAAGTCGTATACTTAATATAATTTATATAAATTGACATCTTTATGGAGTGAACGCAAATTTCGGACGACACTAAAAATTAGCGATCTTAACTTCATGTTAAATAATCGAATACATTATTCGTTTCGTATTCTTCAAGTGTTTTCTCCGCGCGTAAATGATTCACGATGGCAATTTCAATTTCTGTCGATAAATCTTTTGGGCAATTTGAATAAATAAAAAAAAGTCAAAAGACTAAACGATTTAAAAAAAACTTGTTACACGACGCCTGTAGATGCAACCGACATGAAAACCATAAATGTTTTCGGGTATTGGAACATCAATGAAAACAATAACACTATTTTTTTACTTCCATATCCAATTACGTTTATCATTTTCTCAACGACCGGTATGTATAATTTCCAACATTTAGATAATTGCATTGGCTTCGGATCCAATATACAATGGAAACTAATAGATACGTTCCACTTATACAATAACACATTGTTCTCTATTCGACATCGTTTTATATTATTTACACATGTTAATAATAATTTTTGTTTTATTGCACTACATGGCCTGCGAAATAAAGGAAAACATTTGCATTTTTTTAACAGTGTCGCATGTCTCATGTCGCATGTGTGGCGTTAAACGAAAGTTTGTTCGTTGTCCTTTGATCGATTAGGCGGGTCTCGTAGCTCTGACCATGTCGCCGAGCAGCCTTTCGACGCTAACATCGCCGACCGTTGGTTTGAACAAAAGTTCTTGAAGGGTACCGCGGCAGAGAGCGCGCGCCGGGGGTAGCAAAAGCAGCAAGCGACCTACTCTGCCAGCACCCCGTTCGCCGAGCACCGCTACGGTTTGTTCCTGAATTGTCGACACTCGACCGGCATCGACGAGTCCTCGTGACTCTGCGAATCATCGTAAGGTACGGCTTTTTAAAATAAAGTTGATACATTAATACTTTACAAAATAGGATATTGGCAAATATATTCCGAAAACAAAAAAAAAATACTGAAAAAAATTAGCATTCCGATATGACACGAGAAAAATGTATTTAACGAAAAATGACAACAATCGGAACAAAATTGTGTTTAAACAATATTTCGTATTTTTCCTCACCTCCTTTAAAAAGTACGATAGCCTTGAGACAAGCGTATTCCGAATGATCGACTCTGAGTATCGCGAATCTCGTCAAAAGTTCGCGCAGTCTTCTCGCCTCGTCGACGAGAACTTGTTTCCTTTCGGTCGGCAAAGCTCCGGAAACGAGTGCATTCTCATCCACAGGAAAGTTCCATTGCGCCGCTGTAAGGACGAAAAGTTCGCTCCACGATTCTTCGAGAAGAATCGCTTGATCTCTGAACGAAAGCTGAAAAATTATTTTTTAAATCTTATTTTTATCTTCTCGATCGTTGATCTAACGAATCGATTATAAATTCGATTTTTTATTAAATTTAACGAACCTCCAGAAACGAGGGAATACTTCTGGCCCACTTGACCGCTAAAAAAAGAAGTTTTGCCGCGGATTCGTAAACATTTTCCGGTGGAAGAAGCGACAAACTCGAGATCGCGTATTCCGACAATGTTTGACTGATTACGGGAGGTGCTAATCGAACGCCAACGGAATCTGTTCATAAAAATTGCGATTAATCGATACACAAACAATTTTTATATATTTTTTTTCGGACAATTATGCGTCAAAAATAACGAAATAATGATTTTTATTACACTCAGTGTGAAAAAGGCAGTTTTACGCACGGTTCGCGCACGTATAACGCCCATTTTCACACCTTGTGAATTAAAATTTGGTACGATTAGTTTTTTTCACGTTTTTCATACCTTTCTGTTCATTTCGATGAGCAACAACAGTTCTGGCTTCTTCGGAGCTGGTGACTTCGTCCTCATTTCCGTTGCTTGGCGGCAAAGATTCGCCCGTAGGGCGTGGCATGAAATGTCCTACGGCAAGAAAAATAGACAAAATGTTATGAATCGCCCACATTTTTATAACAAAAAACGTTTCTTTTTTTTTTTTTGGAATAACGTCAAACTCACCTACACCGACGCTCGGGCTAAAGACCGGCACGTTGGGTTTGAATGGAAAGAGCGCCGGATACAAGAGGGGATGATAGGGGTTGCTGGTGGTGTGGTAGACGTGAGAGATTCCCGGATACAATCCAGCGGGGCCTCTTCTCGCCGCGGTAACCAAGGACGACGTACTTCTCGGCGCTCTCTCGTGTTGAACAGCTGAATATGACACTTCTTTTTGAAATCTTTTTCTGAATAGTATCTATCCACCGCGCACTCGTAGCCAATGCCTCTTCGCGAACAGTTCGTTTCATTCGCGGAACGAACTTTCACGATGTACGGGTGTAAGAGTTACTATGTTATTTGTAACCTAATTTACCCCTTTAGAAGTAACAATGCCTTTATTCTCAAGTTTTACTGTGAAACGATACACTGAACTTTTTTTTTTTTTTTTCAATTTCCTTCCTCATAGACAAAGATTTGTTTTCATGAAAACAAAGCTCTTTTCATTTCATTTTTTTTTCGAGATTCCAGTGAAAACGCGTGTATCTTAAGAGGCTCTTCGGCTATCGAATTGAAATTCAGAAGACATGGTGAGAGGTCAATTCTCATTATTTAATTTTTATTGGAATCGTTACAGTAATTATAAGTTTACGCGGTTATAATTGGAAAACGTAACTGTTGAGCCTATAATGCGTACAGTTTTCGTGTTATTGGACTAAATTGGACTTCATTTCTACACAAATGAACTGTATCTACGCGATGATCGGTTTTGTTTTGTTTTTTTTTATTTTTTTGTTGCTGATATTTAAAATTAGACTGGTCTATAAAAAACACGAAGTAAATTCGATAAGCACATTGCTTCCTCGTGTTATTTTTAACTTCGTTTACAAAGTTTGATTGATTCGATTAAATAAGTTCCTTGTAGAGGAGCTTTGTAAACGCCATTAAAAACATCAAATTAGTACAATTTTGGTATTTCTTTTTAATTTTCGCTTTTTGGTCTTCGCGGTGTATGGAATAGTGGCAAGAAAAACTTTTAAAAAACGTCGTTTTCAATATTGCGGCTCGCGGGACCAATTTACTTTTTTTTATTCCGATTCCTTCAGCGCTCATAAAATGCGTCATAACCAAAAGTAAAGAAAGATCGCGATCACGATTGAACGTCCTCGAATTTTTCTTTCCCTTATCAACTCCTATTTATCTGTACGGTATATATGTTTTCGTCGGTTCGCTTGGTCAACAAAGTGACGATAAAGTGCGGCGAGTATGCTGCACTCCTTGTCCGCCGCACACTTAATAGTCGTGACGGGGGTGGGGGTTGCTAATTGATATCTCGACGCAATCAAGTGTTTGGATTATCGCTCGGACCCCCGCACGAAGGTTGGAAGACCGCTCGAGCTGTGTTTACAAAAGCTGTGAACGCGAGGCTGCTTCTGACACACCGTAAGCACGCAACATGCAGCGGACACAGAGGACTCCTCGAATTTCATGCAATGTGTACAGTTAGCTTTTTTTCTCGCTTCTTTATACCAGACACGAGAGTGCGATGTGGGTTCATGCATTGTAATATGTTGCGGGGATCGCTCGTCTAGGGATGTAAACGAAACTACGCCCGATACTGAAGTTGTTTGCTGTGCGCCGCGCAGAGTGCTCGGTTGAAGTGGATCGATTACTCGAACGTACGGCGTATGTATATTGAGCAGTGTTTTTTTTTTTTTTTTTTTTTTTAGAACAGTTAATAGATAGAGGTATCGGATCAAATCACCGAGGGACAAGAGTCGCTCTATGCCTCATGCATAGATGCTATAAAAATCAGAGGGCTTTTCAAGCTGGAAAAATAGACGAAAGCACCCCCTGGATAGAACATTTCTTTTATTAATAAAAATTCGCTCTTTATCGATTGATTGGCACATGTTGGACGCTTTTTATGAGGAACTTCCGTTTCGTTGGAAACCGCGCAATGTGTCCCATTCGACTTTAAGCCGAAATCACTGGTGGATTCGTGTTTCAAGCAAAAAAAATACATCGAGATATGAAGTTCAAAAAATTTTTCGCGACCCTTTGATTTTAACGCTAAAAATATATTTTGAATGTTATATGCTAAAATGTATTTAAAAATGCCTTCATCGCGTTTTCAGAGTTGTTAATTTTACGTATTTTTTCCCACCATAGACGATGCTTCGGGTTTTCTGATACTTCGTGGGAATCCAAAATATCGCTATTGACATATACGGAGAATCGCAAATTTTTGAAAAATGAAGCGGACAATTTTTTTTGCAACAAATCGGATCCAAACCAATATCTAAAGTATTTCCCATTCATCCTATCGATTATTGTCTTGCCATAAAATTCAATATGAAAATTTGCACCAGAAGCTCCGAAAACTATCGTTTTTTTCCGATTACGATTGAAATCTTTTCTTTTCAACTTCCATTAAAAATATGATGTAAAAAACTCACCATCACGTTTCATGTTAACTTGAAGACATTTAGTGAATCTGCAAGCCTGACACTGATTTCTTCGTGAAACGTCGACGACACATCGTCCATTTTCCTTGCAAACGTAGTCTAAATTTCTAAAAAGAGAAGCAAGAAAAAAAAATATACTCAATCTCTTACCGTCGGTAAGATTCTTGGTCTCGTCGCGACTCAGTTCTGGATACCGTATAGTAAGTAGCGTTCAGTTTAGGTTATGCAAGGTCGATAGTCGACTATCATTATTACCTCGCATACCTGCGGATCGACCGCTTGAAGAAACCGCGACATCCGTCGCAACTTGGCACCCCGTAATGTTTTCCCGACGCTTTGTCGCCACATACTTTGCACAGAGACTCGCCCCGGCCGGTTTCTTCCATTTTTGTTGAATTTCTACAATAAAACATTCAAATGATTCACAAATTTTGAACAAAAATCGAATGATACCGATACTCGATGGTTATCGGATCGGTTTGATCAGTTCATAAGTATAGATTTCCTCGAACAATCAATTTTTCTGGAACTCCCTTTTCGAGTATCAGATAAGTTTTTTCGAACACTAATTTCAATGATGCAACTGAATAAAGACGATGAATATCTTACAAACAGCACGAAATTAAATTCATTAATTCTTCTACTTATATTAATTGTTTTCTCTTTTATTTTTTCATATTAACTTCAGTTTATTAAACTTCACGTCGTGGTTAAGAAGAGAAATTGGTATGATTTATTTCAGAAAGAATATGTGACTGAGGCATTTCACAAAGAACCCCGAAGAGGCTAAACGGAACTCCAACTTTTACTTATATTTAATTCAACTTTAGTAAGAATACAGCTGGCTGCCTTTTGCGGAAAGTTTGTTAAAGTCCGACTCCAGTTAGTCATTATTGTATATCAGTTCTATAGTCCGAGGTTTAGCTAAAAGGCATTAAGTTTGCATGACTCGATAGCCAATACGATAATCGATTAAACTCGTGTTCGCTGCACATTGCTAACGACGAGCATCAGCTTCGATCCGGAGTACCTACGGCACTTCTATAGCGTTTGACCTAACAGATAGAGATACCTATGACTTTCTTTCGGGTTTATTCGTAACGCTCATTAAATGAGAATTTTATGACGTGAACTAACGACAAACTAATCTTCCTCAATCTTCCTTTTTGAAATTAGATTTTAACCATTAACTCGCCCTATTTTACAAATTATTAAATGGTAAAAAAACTGATTCCAAAAAACGAAAAAAAAGTCGCAGCTATTTAGTTTTTCTTTTATGTGCAATTGGTTTGCTTTCGTCCCTTCGTGTATGTGATTTATTCTAAGATATTTTCCTTTGTCCTTTCGTAATAAAATCGCAGAAATATTTATGGACATCGATAAAGAATTAGCTACGTTTATTTCCAATATTTCTTCGTAACCATTGTTGGCTTCCACGAGAAAAGAGTTAAGTTCACCGAATTTCCGTCTTCGAACTCTTTTAACTGTGCGAAAAAACCCTTCAAGTCCGTCTGACCCTTTTCTTCCGCTCACAATATTCTCCTACGCACTCTACATAAAAGAGTATATATGTATACAGGTATGTACTCGACAAAGTGACTTTTACGAGGCTATATCCTTATCCTCTCCCTCTTTGAGTCTCGGCAACCCTCTTTGCGTAACTCTCGCTCTCGCGGTCGCTGTTCTCGAGCCTCAGGGCGTTTCTGGAGAGTGGAGTCCTTTTCCCCCGCTAATAGGAGTCCACCACCACCGGGAACCAAGCCACCTGTAGGTTTCTCAGGCTCAATAATGCAACATCGACACGGGGTGACGGACCAGCAGCCTGAACGGTCTATGCCGGAGCCACGATTTCTCCTTCGAAACTCCTTTCCTTTTCTCTCCTTGCCACCCACTACAGTGTGCTCACCGTTCATTCTCGCTCCATCTTTCTCGTAGGGGTGGACGGGTCCTTCCCATTGCCGCACCTTCTTCTTCGAGGCTATGCCGCGAGTCCGGTAACCCGACGGCAAGACCAGCCTCGACTCGTGACTTCTTCGTCGAACCGATGATAAACTCTCGACCGTTCGTTTCGATCGCACCCTTCGCGCAACCCTCTCCGTATCTACCACTCTGCCGACATTTACTTGTCACAATAGTGTCCGATGGCGTCCGCGACACGAGCTCGAAGAAACTTTTGCGAGGATATGACCATAAAAAACAACGAGATGCCAGATTGGCGGAGTCGACGAAGACGTAGAAAATTGTTATAACTTATTTTTTTTTGCGATTTCAACGAGTTTTATTTATTTATTTATTTAATATTCAATTATTTAATTAATATTCAATAATATTGAATAACACGCTACGCTAAAACTGCCATATTCCTGGCCTGCAACGCGGGTGGAAAATCAGCGATTCTTGACTAACGGGAGAAAAAGTACGACTTTTCGTCCCTACGGAAGAAAAGTAGCTGACAAACCGTTGCGCCATTGCAGGCACAAAAATATGGTTAATTTTAGCATTATCGCGAAAAAAAAAGCGAATGTTGGTGCGTGATTTTCGCCGCGCCCGAAGTTTGCTCCTCGAGCGAAGCAAAGGCAATAATTACACGATCACACTTCCCGCCCGTGTATCATGATATACTATTAATGGCGCTATTTGAATGGGAAATATTCGACAGGATTTATATTCAGAGAAAGCGTTAAACTTACCGCTTCATTGTAATGAAAGTATTACCAGTAATTGCCAATCGTGACTGATAATTTTGCCCGTATTAATATCAGAATAAGAGAAGCATTTTTGTATTGCGATCAAGTATGAAAACTAATCAACAGAAGTCGTGTTTATGGCAGGTGAAAAATATACCCCAATATATTGAAAAAAAATCGTATTGTCATTTTCAGGCAATTTCGTCGGAAATGTCGTATCGTTGAATACCCGAAGAAGCTATCACTTTACTATAAGACCGAAGTTCTTAAAGCTCTCTTCGATTTCGCTGAAAAAAAAGGTAGTTCTAGTTGGTTTAATCCTTTTTGGCATAAGAATAGATTCGTATACGAGAATAGATTCGTATCCAAAAAAGGATAAAGACGGTAGGTAAAGTTGTTTTACTCCTTTTTTGGATACGAATAGATTCTTGAAAGGAAAAAAAGGGTTAAAAGAACGCGAATTACCTTCTTTTCTCGACGAAAACAAACAGACTTCCAAGAAACTGTCTATGGTAAAACTCTATTAGCTCTTTCGCATAACCGACGATACGTAATTTCCGACAAAACTTCTTCGAAATTGTTTGGTTGCAGTTCAATAAGTCAGATTGGTGTCGTTGATTTTTTCCAGACAGGTGTATAAATTTACGAACGCGCGTGAAGAGTCAACAGGAGGCACGCCGGATAGGCTATGAACGTATTATTGTATAAAGGTAGATATCGGCTGCATTAGATGACGGCGTATGAATGTGTTCGTATACACTGACCCCCGCAGAGTCGGTTGAGCAAAGGGTCTCGCTCTCGTGTGTACCGCAACCCCCGTGTTTAAACTTCGGTATGCGTTTGTACCGGTGTGCAATTACGCGCAGGAGGGGCGATTTATTTAACTTCGCTTCTCGACGTCTGTCTAGATGCGTGAAGCGTGACCCACGCGACGCGAGTCCAACAACATATGTTACTACATCGAAAAGTCGAGAGTCGACAAGGGGAGAAAATGGAGTAAATCATGACGAGGGTAGAGTCATAATTTTGCCAATCGTCTTGATATCTTTTTCATCGAAAACTTTTCTCGAGATAATCCTAATTATTTCGGTCTTCGACAGTTTAAAAGACGATGGCATCATTAATCCTAAGTTAAAATTCGATTAAAAAAAGTCCACCTATCGCAAAGTTACGACGATGTATAATAATAAATGTTAGCTTCTTTATGGAGGCACCTTCGTGAAACACGGAAAATAATGAGGAAGTAATCTACAAGATACTACTTTGCATGGTTTATGTATTATCTCATTGTATAGACAAATTCAACCAGTTATCTAGAAATTTGCAAGAGTTAAAACGCAGACAAATGTTTTCAAAAAAATAAAAATATCATAAAAGTTGAACTTTGCGACGGATTGACGTCAAATTCAATCCCAAACTACATATAACAACACTCTACTAGTGGTTTAACTTTAAGCTCGATATCCCAAAAATTGCAGTCGCCACAGTGCCAACAAAATTCGAACTTTTTTTCCAAAATCACTTTTCATTACAGTTTAGACGATTTTTAGTGGCCTCACATGAACATTTTTTTACGAAAACAAATCTTTCTCGAAGAGGAAACATTAAATGGCTGAAATATCCTAATTGAATATTTTTTTGAAACAATGATTTGACATCGAAAATCTTACCAATACGACGTAATACAAAAATTCGAAGCATTATGCATTGAGCGTTTTCGTAACATTTTAATAATGCAAACCCATCGATCACCCAGACTTTGACAAAGCTATTCGCACTCTCGTTGCTTCATAGTACATTGTATACCGCAACAACGACGAGACTCACGCCTAATGTCGTTTCGATGACTTTCCGATAGTTTGGCTCGCGCAAAGTGTCGCGTTACAACCCACGGCGGTGAAACAAGCCGATGGCGGTGGTATAAAAAAAATAAAGCTCTCGACTCAAGCCACGATATATCGACAGACATGTCTCTCCAATGCTAATTTTTTTCATCGTCACGTCATGTGCGTACTTTCGCATAAAAAATGCTGATCGATCTTCAACTTGAGGGCGAAAGGGTCGAAAATTCTTTCTTTATCGAACGGTCTAGATGACTAAACTATTCGGTTCATTCTCGCTGTGTGCTTAAATTTATTTTAACCGTCTACAGCCGTGCGCACGCGCTCATAAATTTACATATTTGTTTGAAATTTTCTGTACTGCCGGGACGATGCGATTAATTCGCATCCGGTTCACTTTTGTCGCAACACATGTTTAAGGGATGAAAAGATCAGATTTTGTCGAATTTCTTATCAAAGCTAAGAAAAAAGAATCAAATTTAATTTGCTCCAAAAATAAAAAAACAAAGGGTTTAATCAATTTTCAATTATAAAAATCTTATTAATTGGCACTAATATAAACGATGTCTGAGATGCTTGAAATTTGCACGACATTTACGATTCTACAAAGCTGGATGAACGGCAAATCAAACGCGATATGAATCTACTATTCCAGATACTTTATCGTCAATTCCGGTTGTAATCGACGGTGTTCCGGTCGTTACGGCTGTTATTATAGTTAGAGGACATCGTGCCAGTAGCCCCGGAAAAAGAGCTGTTGGCTATGATTTGGTTGCCCATTTTAATTTGACTTCGAGGGCCTTCTATTGTCCAACAACCCGCAAACACGTGCTCGATTCACACGAGTAGCGCAGTGATTGCGTGACTCGGTGACTTCGTTATGCACGCTGCCCCCTGATGTCCCGCCCCGGGTAGCCCTGCCGTCAAAGCGGGAAACGGGTTACAGACATTATCGTAATTCTGGGCCTTAGCATTTCCGATATTGATACATAGAATGCCGATTCTTCTATCCGTCACTCGCCGGATAACAAAAATCATGAGCTTTGCACTTCATTCTGCAGTTTCGAATTGACAACGAATCTAACCCCTGTCTTTTTAATGCGCGTATAAAAAACTATCATCATATGATTTCAATGGTATCAACTTTAAAATCTGCAGATGCTGCGTAACCCTTTAACGATTAGCAGCACGATAGATTATCGCTAAATTTGATTTTTCTGTTTTTTTTTTCATCGTTTCTGCATTTTGGAGCACAGTCTGGGGTAGATATCACGGCGTAACATATGCACGGTGGCCTTTGACATATGTTCGTCACCGACCGTGATATAATAACAGGCGTTGTAAGCGGGAGAACTGCCAATTACGCGGTACCGCAACGAAAAACTCTGCTTTACAGGTGCGGTAAATTCCAAACGTACGTAAACGCGGGGCTGTTGGATGACGCGTGTCTGTGACCCCCTCGAGCAGGTTTCAGTCAAATATATGCAATTAATGAACAATACTCTGTTCGCAAATATCTGTTAATACCGTATAAATATTCAAATCGATATTTTTATGGTTTTCTTTAGTTTAATATAGTAGTAGTCAGGAGGCTCATTAAAAAAAAGCTGAGGGCGGTTTAGATCTAAAAGGCTTAAACGTTTAATATTCAGATGGTTTAGATGCACCAGTTATGGCAATTTTCACAAACAAATTCACCAGCAAATCGTTGTTTATCCATATTTCGATTCCAATACTATAAGATTATTGCTATACATGTATAAAATTATCAATTCACAATCCTTTTAATTCGATTTTATTCCGAGTTTTGACCATTCCAAAATGGTGGCCAAAAATGAAACAAAGGCGGCCAAAACCAAAACTTATACCCTATTTCATCTAAATCTATCGAATAATGCCTCTCGTAATTTATTAATATTTTTGCTGTTTATTCGGACTTTTTATCTAAAGACAGCCCTATTTCCGACGCCGCTTTCTCTTTACCGACACACAATTTCAATAATTTTTTATCTAAAACTGATAACAATCAAACTTTCGTGGACCGTACGAACAACCTTTCAATCGAACGAACTTTCGCGTAAAAAGTACATCGAACTTAAAAATAGCATACAAACAAGAGAACGCGAAAGTTGCACCGCACAATAAATTCGTAAAAACGTGTTCGAAAAATCCATTAGAACACTTACCACTTCTAAATTCGTAAGATGATTAGTTTTTTAATAACACTCGATATATGCCGTTTATCTGTTAAATTTTGCACAATCTGCTAAAATACTTCTATCCGGAAGTATCTATCCTGAAATTCTTTGAAACTGTCGATAGGCATGGAAAAAACGAAGAAAGATGGATGGAACAAAATTGTCTATCGAGCTCCTCGATGCGAATCACAATATATCCCGCGCACTGACCGCTTTATGTAACTGGTCACTATTGTTTGACAGTTGACAGGAAGAACAACCGATTAATCGAGCACCGGCCGATCGGGTTGTTCGAATACGATTGATCGAGCGACTCTCGAGGGCTTACCGGTGTGATCTATGGTTCGTAATTTTTGGCTTCGAGTCGAGCCTCGCGGACGTAGGTCGGTTGCCCCCGGGGATGATCCATTCGTGATCCTCGTGCCAAGGGTTGCACTCAAGCTACGCCCATACGCTGCGCGTACTCGGGAGCTTTCGAGAATTTTCGCTTTCGATTGGTTGATGGGCGGAGCTTGGAGGAAAGCCTTACGGCGAGCTTGCAATTGGTGATCGCGCCCTACTCACTCTCACCGATATTGATAGGGGTTGCGCGCCGGGTAAGTGCTTCGGAAAGCTAAAAAGCCGAGAAGTAAAAAAAAGGGGGAGGGGATTGTAAAAGTGAGATATAACTTTGCAAGGCACGGAAGTCAATTTGATATCCTCGACGTTTGAGTCTACCACTTGCAATTGCACTACCCAGCTAACTGAGCTTTGTAAATAATCATTTAGAACTATCGTGACTAATCTTCAATGACATACAGCTTTTAAATCGGTCTTAGAAAAAATGAATGCAGACAAAAAAATTAGATGTAAAGCAGGTATCGTAAATAACATATAATAAAATAACATAAATACAAATTCCGACATAATGTTCTCAATTTTTCCAATGTACCTTTAATATACGTTCTTCGAAATTAATCCGAAAGGAGCATTGATTTTATTCATATGGAAATTTAAACGCGAAAATGCTATGCATTTTTCATTTGTGATTTTTTTTTTTTTTAATAAAACTAATAATTCTCGGCTAAAAAATATTGAAATCTTAGAGACGATCTCGTTGGAAAAAAGTGTAGAGTCATTACACAAATAATTAGTTGTGAGAATCTGACACACATATTATCCGTTGATAGCGAAATGATAAAATAAACTTCTGAATTAATGAGTTTGATAATTAGAGAAAATTACAAGCACCCGCTATTTTCTGTTTTTCTGACGGTTTCCTTCGCCATTAGTCGACGGGATTTTTTTCAACAATTTAATTTTCTACACGTGCAGATCGGTTTGCAGGGCACGGGAGACAAGGACGCGAGTAAGGACAGTGCGAGCGTTACATTCATCAAGATTAGCTCTGTCAATAAATAATGAGTGACCTACGATTATTAAGTTACATGGCGTGGCGCAAAAGTCACGCAATGTATACATATTGAATCCTATACCTGACAATGTTTGAAGTATAAAACTTCGAACTCGTCGAACGATGTGTGTTATCTAATATTACAGGGGACAACATTGAAGGGTTCCAAGAATACACGCAAAGAAATTTTACTTGTAATACCTCGTATCTCGTTGCGTATCGACGTAAATGTTTATTTCCTCGTAACAAATTGTGCAAATTATTATGTAACGGAAAACTACAAAAAAATAGAAAGTCATGGAGTTGTCACCTGTAGAGTTCGCACGATGTAATCACTGATGCGTTGTACGCTCGCCTTAGTCAAGTAGTTCGAATATTGATTGTTGAGTGGGGTGAACATTTTTTTTTCAAATCAAGTATTAAGAAAAAAATCTTCTCGTCTTGTCACGCGACACGATATTTTAGGGAGTATTTTTAAAAAAGCATCTAAAATCTTTATCTACTTGTGTCTAACAATATTCCAATTTTTTCGAAAAACACTTTTTTTTTTAATTCCTGTTGTGAAAAAAATCGTTCAATCGGCGATCTAAAGATTTGACGATAGATCCAACGGATTCGTATAGAAAATTCCCCTCGACGGTACGCCGGGAGCATAGAATCGCACTGAAGCGACAGCGGTCGGGCTAATGGGTCGGAGATGCTATTTTGTTAAACAAGGAAACCTTTTATCCCCCGTAACACCCTCCTCCGAGGTACTCGAGTGCAGAAGCGCGGCACTCAACCCCGAAGGAGAAAAAGATTTCACGCTCAGACGCGACGGAGTGTTTCGATGCACCGACCCCGTCCCACACCCACCGCCGAACGGCGATATATCGTATAGTGGCAATCGCGATGTCGATACCATAACGTCTTTATAATATTTATTTAATATCTTGAATCTATCAATTAACTTTATATTTTAACGATATGATCATTATAAAAATAGTAATTACCATAGGGATGGGCAAACATCGAACAGAAGTATAAACGCGTGAATTAAACTATTTTATCAAATGAAATAGCTATTTTTGAAACTTCATTTAACGTTTTTTCTTCACAGATGAGTAAGCTATCGTCGCATAAATTTGTTAATCCAACTGTATAGAGCTATGTTATCATAAGTAATACAAGTGTTAAATCAAAGATGTACTTTGATAAAAAAAATAAATAAAGTCGAACGCAGTAGGGGTTTGGATTCCCGGTTACAAATTTGATGATTGAGCAAGAAATTTATTTCTGGAAATTGCGATAATGTAACGGCTTATCTCGTCTTGTGGAAGGATAGTCGATGATTTTTGGAAATAAAGTGATCCTTGAAGCGACCCTTCGACACGACTTGGTTTTATTATCAGTGTGAATCTTCGACCACCATGACAAGCCGACCAACTGTCGAATTTCTCACGATTCGCTCGCTTCTCGCTGCTCCTACATTTTCGCGGAATCTTACACTTCGCTCGGATCTTTTCACACTTTGACGGGAGGACCGAATCAATATAGCCGCGGGTGTCTCTCGGGGGTTTAGCTCTTGGAAATCTGATGCCTTTTACAACAGATATTACCGAAAGTTATAGAGACACTTTGTTGTATCACAATTTAATTAATTAAATGATTATTAAGCGCGTTAAAAAAATCGAAAGGATTTTAATCGTTTATATCCTATCGTAATTACTGTATATAAAAATTCATGTTTAAACATTTAGTAGAATATGTAATGTGAAATATTTATTTAAAAAAATTGCTATTTCCCTGCGCATTCCCGAGAAGAGGTCTGAAAGCGCGAATAACGCATAAATGTACACAAAATCTGAAAAACGGGAGATGAAGGGTATGTGAATAAATCTGACTGATAAGGAGTTGATGGATACATTCGATTTTTATTTAAAAAATCAAATAACCGCCGAGGTAATCGAATTGAATAATCAAATTTGTAACCCCCGACTGACCGCCCGGGCAATTAGACGGGAGTTATCGGTTTCACTGAGGCTTCGTGATGTGTACCATTTTTGTTGTCATGCATGTTCGTGGAAACTGTTTAGTATGTCTCAACCAAATTTGGTATTTTAGTTCTTTGAAGTCTGAAGGGTATTTTCGACGATAAATATGGAACATTACCCATGAACACGCAGACATAATGAACTTTGAAAATGAAATAAGCAAAACACTATTCCAATATATCGAATTGCCACCGCCATGTTTTGTCACAAATTCTTTTATTATCGTAAATAATCATAATAAACACGACGATTCGGTCTGCTGTAGTTTCGTCGAATTTGACCTTCATGTAGTAACCTTACATGGGCGGATGCTATGATTCTCTTTTTTCCGACTTCGCTAAAATGACCACATTCCTTGCGTGCACGCGGGTGCAAATTCATCTATTAAAACGTATGACCCGGGCGCATACGCAGCTCTTTTTTATTACTCCCAAGCAAGTAACAGCCCTTATTACATCCTCAAATGTCTAAAATAAACTGTGGCATGCATGAGAATGTAGTAATTTTAACGAAGTAGGTAAAAATATAATGAGCTGCGCGGTCGGAAGCCCGTGATTTCACCTCACTTCGCTCGGGCAGCAAACTTTCCACTCGGCGAGAATCGCGCGCTTCTTTCCCTCGTACTATGAAACATTTTTTTTGTAACTCGTGCATGGAAAGCGGCACAGTTTATAACAGTTTTGCAGGACGAAAGTGGCTCTTTGCGTAGCAGCATCGTAAGCAAGATTTGCGCATGCGCATTGCCTTTCTTTTCGTCCCTAGGGTACAAAAGTTAACTTTTCTGCTCTTCGGACGAAAAATTATAACCTCACTTTTCACTGTGCATCCCGCAAAACTGCTATAAAATGCACAGGTTTCCCTACTCTCGTTATAAAACGTGTAGTGTGCAACTCGGGCCGAATTGGCGATTGCAACACGTGTGATTGCAGTCTAACTTTTTCTCCTTGTTGCACAAAGTGCTAATTTTTTACATTTTTAAAAAATGTTCGATTGCATGAGAAACAAAAAAAATGTGGTTTCGGCCGGGATCGAACTGGCGACCTTCTGCGTGTAAAGCAGACGTGATAACCGCTACACCACGAAACCAACTTGACGACTCATTCTCCATATATGCTACCGAATTAACATCGACTATTACGACATTTTCGTAAATTAAAAAAAGCTTATGTCACCTAAAACAAAAATTGTTCATCTTGGACCGCGTAAGATTCGAATAAATATACTGTGGAAAGAGATTACATACTGAAGGCCTGCGAGCCTCGACTGGATTGGACTACCTACTGTCCGAGTTCCAGGCAACCTTTCTCCTACAGCACGCGGTTTATGCGAAATACTCGCGGAGTCGTAACAGCGCGGGCATTCAAGTAAAACGTGGTAAAATAAATGTATAATAATATAATACTGAAGTATAAAATATAGTACATAATAACAAAAAATGTTAAATGTTACTTTAAGTAATTACAATAACATCGGAAATAAACTCAAAACACGTAATTAAGTTACGTGGGTTGTAATTTTTTTAATAGATGTTATAGACACAATTTGTAATCAAATATATAAACGTTGCAAAATCAATGAAACCATTTTTTTTACCGACATGTGAATCGTGTATCCATAACTAAAAATGTCTTAACAAAATTTGGCGCACCTTTTCTATGTATCGCGGACTGCGTCTTTTTTCAGGTTTCATAATGTTTGATATCACAGAAATCAAGTGCGATTCGGTAGAGATAAAGCCGTTATAAAATAATGCGCTCGAATGTATCGAAATTTCATCGATATACGCCGCCATTATTGTTGTGCTTTCGACGCAATACGAGTCACGAATAAACTGTGAAATTTGCTATTATTCGTTTACGTGTGGATCAATGCATTTTTTAAATGCATTACTTAGTGTAAAACTTAACAACTTTTTTTTTTACACTTTGTTCGGGCATAACCCGTCTTTTCTTACGAAATTATTATATTTTTTTCGACATTATTCACAGGTGAATTTCAAGTTTATTTATTTGAGGGTGTCATTTTTTGTTTTATTAAAATGCGTTCCAGGCAATGTTTCAGTGGTTAACGCAGCAACTGCATCACTGCGAATTGAACGTAGACTATATTTATAACCACTGTAGCGATGGATTTTAAATATTTAAATTATACATACATTTTTTAGTTAAAACAACAATTAATATTAAAAATAAAACAATAAATGTAATATAAAAAAAAACGTTTTAATAAAAAAAAAAAAAATAGAAAAACAATTCGTAGCCATTTATGATGCGATTCTGATTCTAAAAAGGATGAAATAAAGATAATTTTATAAAAATAAAAAAAAAACCGCGACTGACAAAAGAATGAAATAACAAATAATTATTCGCATATTATAGTCGGTAGATTCCTACACTCAACAACGAATAAACCTCCCGATTATAATAAGCGAATAATTATTTGTTATTTCACTCTTTTTTCAGTCGGAAGTTTTTTCAATTTTTATAAAATTATTTTTTTTATATCGGGAAAGCGTGGATTTTTCGAGCGACGTAATGATAACTCGTTATTGCCTGCACCGATCGGACTGATTCCGGGCTCATTTTGAAGCTTGTATTCGATTCATATTATGAAAGTGTCATTAGAATTTCGATTCGATATCTCGTTTCCGAGAAAAAACTGTCAAAATTTAGGGGGCACGATTTTGGCGTATAAGGACACGGTAGCGCTCGACGCGCGCGGCATCGTCGCGCGGACTTTTTCTTTAAAAAACGTACAATTCTCCTGAAAAATTAATGTACGACATACTAAAAACCGCACAGATAGTTTACTTTCAGTAACTTACTTTTATTTTACTATAACATTTGGTTAAATCCAATAATTTATTTTAATGTCACGATACAATTACGTTCATTTTTCATCACTATTGCACATTTCATCTAATATATCAGTTTATGCATAAAAAACTTTACATACACCATTTTTTTTTGTGAGGTGTTACGACTAATTTATTCGCGAGCTGATTGTTGCGCGGCGGATCCGAAAATGCTAAGTCGGTCAAAAAAGTTGAGCAGTATAACGAAAAAACCTATGTTATACCAATTAAGACCCAAATATTCACGATGTAACACAACGAAAACTAAATCAGGTTATAGAGCGAAAAAATGTACCGTGATTGTATTTTTTCAGACTAGAGAATTAATTACTTACCCATTCTATGTGCCATCTTGAAGTCATCGGTTCAACTGTTCCCCTGCGAAAAATATAAATCATCTTTTGTAACATCGTTTCAAGAGTACTTTGCCTTGAAACCGGCGGCTCTTTCGTTTGCGGTAAACAAAAAACCCATTGCTGAGTTCTCGATTGTTGGGTCCAGTATTTTCTCGCTTTCGAATATCGGTGATAGATTCGTTGCATGATTCTTCTCATGATCACTATCGTTTTTCGCGTATTACATCGGTCAACGAACGACAATTGTGACCCTATTGTATGCGAGAATCGCGTTTTTCTTTGTAAGCGATCGGTACATGTGTCGTTAATGACAATTCTCCGTCTACTTATTATACTGTCACTGATTGAGATAATCCGACCACGCGTCACGAATCCCGTTGGTTTGATGTTAAAATCTCTTTTTTTTATTTTAATTGCACATGCACGAGGTCACTGAACGCATAACGGAGACAAATTTCATCTTTCGCAATAACAACGTCGTATTTCTAGTCTGTGTATCTTGATAACTGTTGCGCGTTTTCGGCAAAACCCTACATACTTATGTAGAGACCCAACCTGACCTACGTCAGTAAACTTCATGCATGTCGGCACATGTCGATACACGCCAAACGGAGGCACGTGTAGTTTTTCCACGCGCAAACATCAAACACATCGATCGAATATTTCAAATGATAATTAATCTGCCGTCTAATCGGTGACAATGGGAGGAAAAAAAGAGAAAAAAGTAAAAATTTACAGAAAGAAGAAAAATATACCGGAGGATAAAATAATTGGTGAACTTCGCGCACGCTATGACGACGTGAGTGAACGGTGTTCGAAACTTAACCTCGAATAATAAAGTCCGTATCGACTCGTGTATATAAATCGTTTTTGGGTTTTCTTTTTGTTAACAGATCGATGAGGCAAAAATAAATAAATTCGCCGATCTTCCCCTGTCGCCGAAAACTCAAAAAGGTTTGAGGGAAAATGATTTCATTGAGCCGACGGATATACAAAAACAGAGCATCGGTCTGGCGTTACGAGGAAATGATATTTTGGGGGCTGCAAAGACGGGGAGTGGAAAAACTTTGGCATTTCTCATTCCGGTAATGATTTACGAATTGTTTTTAAATGAACGTTGCAATGTTACGACAATCCTTAAAATGCAAAATTTTCGTCGACGTTTCAGGTACTGGAAATCCTTTACTGCAAAAGATGGACTCGACTGGACGGTGTCGGAGCTCTCATAATCACGCCGACGAGGGAACTAGCCTACCAGATTTATGAGACGCTACGGAAGGTCGGCTCTCATCACGATATATCGGCCGGCTTGGTAATAGGCGGCAAGGATTTGCAGTTCGAAAAGAAACGCATGGATCAATGCAATATTGTTATTTGCACTCCCGGACGACTCTTGCAACACATGGATGAAAATCCTCTTTTCGACTGTGTAACTATGCAGGTATAACGATATTTCACTTCGCTAAACAGGTTTATTCATTGAAAAAACTTGTGCAATGAAAAATAAAAAAAAAGTCAAAGAAATTTTTTGCTTTCCAAAAAATAACCAAGTTTTTTGGTTTTTTAAAACTTACGATGTTTTTTGGTTTTTTAAAATTTATCAAGTTTTTAAAAAGTTACGAAGGTTTTTGATTTTTAAAAATTTACCTAATTTATTGATTTTTTAAACTTTACTTTTTTACTAAATTTTTCCGTTTTTTTTTTAATTTACATTTTTACGCGTTCAGATACTATCGAAACGTCGGTGGTATTTTAATTAACAAAATATACTGATAGAAATATTTTTAAATCAATCAATTCATTTGTCAGAATCGTAAATGCAATTATTACATTTCTTCCGAAAAATTGCATATCGGCCGTTGCTATGAGTGCGAAAAGTTTTTTGTCAACAATTTCCGATTTACAACTGATAATTTAATTTTTAGGTCTTAGTTTTGGACGAAGCCGACAGATGCCTCGACATGGGTTTCGAAACAACAATGAACGCGATTATCGCGAATTTGCCGCCGGAGAGACAGACCCTTTTGTTTTCCGCTACGCAAACAAAGTATAAACTCGGATCTTAAAGGGGTAATTCGGCGATTTCCGGTTGAAAACTGTGATACGTTTTTTTTGTTGTATGTAACAAAAAATTGTATCACTAATTTCATCTGATTTTTGTTGGACACAGTGTTCCGATCGTGTAAAAAAAATGCCCAGTTTCGAATATATTAAAGGAGTTCCATTTTTTCATAATCATTTTACAAACATTGTCTATTGTAAAAAATGACAATTTCCCTACAATCTATTATATTTGGACCCGGAGATTTTACTACTCGATCAGAATTCTATTAGCAACAAACAACCGTATAGGATTTGTGGTACGATTTTTTTTCACCTATAAAAATAAATACAACATGATTTTTGCCTGAAAACGTCGAACCTGCGCCTTAATCCATAAAGAAAAAGTCCACAACAGTAGAAAGAATTCGAGAAAACAATGTTAACGATAACATAACTTTCAGATCGGTTCGAGATTTAGCTAGACTGAGTTTGAAGAATCCAATGTACATATCGGTTCACGAACACGCCGAGCACACAACACCTGAGGGTCTCCAGCAGAGTTACGTCGTTTGTAATCTCGAAGATAAAATGGCAATGTTATGGTCATTCATCAGGCATCATCTTCGACAGAAGATTATTGTATTTTTTTCAAGTTGCAAACAGGTAAAATAATTTCGAAAAATATGTAATACCATCAATCGAATTTTATTTCCAACATAAATCGTGATTTATGATAACTCATTTATTTTTCCAGGTGAAATACACGTACGAAGCTCTTTGCCGAATGCGACCAGGAATAAGCCTCTTGGCGCTCTACGGAAAGTTGCATCAGTTGAAACGCATGAGTATTTACGAGAGTTTCTGCAAGAAGCAACACGCCGTATTATTCGCAACGGATATTGCTGCCCGTGGTTTGGACTTTCCGGCTGTTAATTGGGTCGTGCAGATGGATTGTCCCGAGGATACGAACGCATACATTCACCGAGCCGGTCGCACGGCGAGATTTCAACGAGGCGGCGAATCGCTGCTAGTTCTCGTGCCCAGCGAGGAGAAAATGGTTGAAAGGCTACGTGAACGAAAGATTCCGATTTCTATGATTAAGTGAGTCGATATACGAATGAATGTATCGAATTTTACATACGTAACTCGCGAAAAATATTCAATTTTCTATTTGTTTCGATTTTTGCAGAATCAATCCAAACAAATTCAATTCTCCGCATCGTAAACTGGAAGCTTTACTGGCGCGAGATGTTGCGCTAAAAGAGTCGGGACAACGAGCTTTTGTTGCGTATATAAAATCGGTATTTCTCATGAAGGACAAGGAAATCTTCAACGTTCACGCGTTAGATACCAACGCTTATTCCAAGTAAGCAACCGGACTTATCTTGTATTTTTAGCAACAAAATATCGTACGCCATTTTATATTATCAAAGATTTCCTGTTCATTCGACCGTAATAACGTAATCTTTTTAAAAAATTACCATTAGATCTCTCGGGTTGCCGTGGCCTCCACGCATTCGCTTTCTCGAAAGAATACAAAAAAATTCATCAAAGGACAAAGACAAAAGTGCGAAAAGTGAAAAGTCACGAAACTCAACGAAAATCGACGAGGGATTGGTCTCAAAAATATTGGAAAGTAAAAAATCAAGCGACGACGAATCAGACGATAATTCGTCGGCTGAAGATGATTCGGAGGAAGAAGAAAATCCCGTAATGATAACGCCGACGGAGCGTCGGCACAACAACGACAGCAACGCTTTCCTTGCGTCTGGTAAATACTCTTTTCGCTTAATCCACCGCGTTTCTTCCCTAAAAAATTCATATTAAACGGTATTTTATTGTATTAGACGACAGCGACGATGCGGATGATATTTTGACGGTGAAAAGGAAAAACGTTCAAATCGAAGACGAGCTACCGGACGATTTTGAAGAAGCCGACACGAGATCGAAGAATAAAAAAGCTGTTACCAAAGCGGCAATAGCCAAGAAATTGCTTCGAAAGAAAATAGTTCCTAACAAAAAAACAACTTTCGACGAGGAGGGTGAAGTGAGTGTCGACAAAATATATTAAGCCCCATGAAATCCGGCTGACGATATGCATTATTTATTAATCTTCTGTTATGTTCCGCAGGAACTGGTAGATTCGGCGAAGTCGAAAGTTTCGGAGCTCGCAAAGCAGTACGAAAACGAGGAGTCTTCGGGAATCAATATTGAAATCGCCAAACAGATTTTGCGCGAAGAGGATCAGTTCGATAAGAAACGTTTTCAGGCAAAGATAAAAGAGAAGCATCGAGAAGAAAAGCGAAAACTCAAAGCAAGCAAAAAAGTGGCGCAAAGCGACGATGACGGCGATGACGACGACGACAATAATGAAGAAGATCGCGGAGTGCAGTTGGCCGACTATGTCAGTGAGAGCGAAGCGGAAGAACCGGATCTATCGTGGCTTCCGGATCCCGATAAAATTTACGGACCGAAAAAGGACTCTGACGATGAACAATCGGCGGAGAATTCCATAGACGACGAAGACGAAAGTGACGACGATGAGGAAGACGAAGAAGATAATAAAGTTCACAGGTAATTTTTTTTACGATTAATGTGCTTTTTTAAATACTCCTCTTATAACGTATTTTACTATTAATCATGCAAATTGCAGACCATCAAAGAGGAAATTAGTGACACAAGAGGAATTCAAGAAATCGAAAAAGAAGCAAAAGATCGATAAGATAAAGGAAAACAGCGACTTGCAAGCTACCGAGGAATTGGCGTTGCAACTTTTACGAAATTAATCAGGTTTTTTTCCGTTATTGATTCATCGATGTACAGAAATTATTGTCGATAGCTCCGTGCATTCGTTGTGTAATAAAATTTACGCATAAACTTTAATGTTTATTGGATTTAAAAAAAAAAACGATGTTTCGCACACATTATTTCTGTATTGTACGTTTTCCATTTGTTTTTTTAGAAAATTGACCAACGCTATTGGCTGTAGATTGTGGAGCCAATTGGACGAAGATTCTCAAACGTTCTTATCGCGCCAATATGATGTGACCTTGAATTCCAAATCTTATTTTTTGAAATCGAATCAAAGAAAGTGCGTCTTTACATTGCGGTTTCTATTTATGATTTAGAGAGAAAAATAGTCAGAGAGTCGAAGCAAAACTTTAACGATATTTTTCTCTCATTCTCGATGATTTTTATCAATTATCTCACGAGCCACGCGCCCGCTAGGCGATGGTGAGTCGTTCGTATCCCAAATACATATGTTCAATTGAAGTGAATTTAGCTCGCGCTTTCGGTTAACTCCGGATATCGCGAGCCTCGCTTCGAGACTAAATATCTTTCTGGCAATGGTTTCATCGATCCGAATTCTATTTACTATAGTGCACAACCACGTTTTGCGCGTCTCTCGTGGCGCTCAAGCGTCGCGTGCTTCGTGGCGGAACGTAAGTCCGTCCAGTGTTACGTCAGATTAGAAGAAGAAATTCACACACGTGCCAACACATCGCTGCTCGGCGTGTGTGCTTTTTTCCAAGGTAGAGAGACCGTGCCACGTTCGCGCGTGGGGACGACCCGATAGTCTCACACTGCCACACGTATCGCAAAGACCGCTCGGCTGGCCCGCAGTTTTAGCTGTATATCCCATTGCCGTTTAGTCAGACACACGAGGTGGATATCCCAGTCACTTCATTGTTACTGAATTTTTTTTCAACTATATTTCGAGGTAATTTTCTGTTTTATTCGTAATTTTCTTTCAATAATTAAAGATACTGTTTGATTTTGTTTGTTTCTAGTATTTTCAATTAATTATTCTATTGTATGCGAAATGAAATTTTTTTTTCTTTTTTTTCGATACTCGCAAACTTGTTAAGTCGTACCGTCTGGATATCGTAGGCATCGCGAAATTTCAGCATTTGAAATTCTTTTCTTTTTTTTTTTCGCTTATTGTTTCTGGTGTGACGAATATTTGGTTTTTTTTTCTTCTTTATTTGACAACAAAATTTGTATTAATATAGGTTTACGGTTTAGCGAAGGTCAACAATAACAAAAATACGATGTGCGGCATATGGGCAATTTTCGGAGTCGAGGGGGACACGATTACGTGCGTTTGCAAGGAATTCAACAATATAGCGCACAGAGGACCGGACGCTTTGAGAATCGAGTATGACTACCGCATCAAGGTACTCAAAAATTTCCCATTCCGAGTTTACTTTATCGTAGACATTTTCACTCGATTTTAATCATTTTTTTCTTTAACAGGATGGATTTTTGGGATTTCATCGATTGGCGATTGTCGATGGCTTTTGCGGAATGCAACCTATGAGATTAACCAAACATCCAAATGTGTTTTTGCTTTGTAACGGAGAAATTTACAACTACAAAGAGGTAAATATAGAAAAAAATATATTCTCACAATTCCGTTGAATCCCTATTAACAGTTGTCGATGTAATCTGAACTAAGATTTTTGGTTTTTTTTTTTTTTTCAATGTCGGTATAAAAAATATATTAAAAAAATCCAATTTTTATATTTTTTTTACAGACCAAAGAACAATATGATTTCGACTATGCAACGAAATGTGATGTTGAGATAATAACACATTTGTACGCAAACGGAGGTTCCGAAAACGTTGCTTCAAAATTGGATGGTGTATTTGCATTTTGTCTGCTGGACGTTGAAAAAAGAAGGATTCTGATCGGTCGCGATCCGTACGGCGTTAGGCCACTGTTCAGACTGCGCGGCGCTAACGGGCAACTGGCCATCTGCTCGGAAAGCAAAGTAATCTTATCTTCGTATCTATCAGAAATTTCGATTTTTTTTTTTTTTCACATTTTTCGACTTCGTTTTATCAAATTCTTTAAATGCAATTCTAACGAGAATCCGACTTTTTCTGCTTCAGGGACTTGTAGGGATTACTAAACAATTTCCAGGAGATTGGAAACTCGAGCCTTTTCCACCGGGTTATATAGAAGAGTATCAGATATCTAGCGACGGAAAGACGAAGCTTTTGAAGTCCGTGTGTTATCACAAACCTGGAGACAAGCCGACTTTCGAGGTCGCGGTTCCGTGGAACTGTTAGTTTTGAAAATCATCATTTAATCTTCGAATTTTGTGTTCACTGTTCTTCGGCCCGACTTTTTGATAAATTCTTCAAAACCTTTTCGCAGCTTTGAAAACTGCCGATGTGCACGGAAATATCAGAAAATTACTGACGGCCGCTGTGAAAAAACGACTAATGGCCGAGAGACAGATTGGATGTCTCTTGTCCGGAGGATTGGATTCTAGTCTCATATCGGCGTTACTCGTTAAATTAGCAAAGTCGATAAACTTGCCATACAAGATTCAGAGCTTCGCGATCGGTATGGGCAATAGTCCGGACATTGTAGCCGCTCGACAGGTTTGACATTTTCTTTTAAATCAAATTCTCAATAAAAAAAAGGGAAACGAAAGGCGTCAATTAACAAATATTCATACGTTTGCTTTGATGTTTAAGGTCGCCGATTTTATCGGAACAGAGCACCACGAGATTATTTTCACAGCCAAAGACGTCGCTGAAGTATTGGACGACGTTATATATTCTCTGGAAACTTTTGATATAACAACGGTCCGCGCTTCGATAGGGTGAGTAATTTCCGTGGGACAAGAAATACTTTCCTACCGATTGGGCGAAGTAATAAACGATGTATTTCCATCTTTGATCTTTAGAATGTATCTGATTGCCCGTTATATCAAACGCAACACGGAAACAACGGTTATATTTAGTGGTGAAGGTGCGGACGAGTTGGCACAGGGATACATATACTTCAGAGACGCACCGAGTCCGATGGAGGCGCACGACGAATCTCTTAGATTATTGAAAGACATATATCTGTACGATGGATTGAGAGCGGATCGAACGACGAGCGCTCACAGTCTGGAGCTCAGGTGTCCCTTCCTCGATCTTCAGTTTACCAATTATTATTTATCACTTGATCTCGAATCACGACAACCGCAGGGTAAATTACCGAAACTGTTTACTTCCGATTTTCCCCAAGTTTCGACTATTTTTATGGAATATACGAAATTTGAGTGAAAATGTTGCATGTTACACTATTAACATATACAATTTTTTATCTGGCGATTGATTGCACAGTGAATAAACGCTGACTGGTCAAATTTTCTATTCGCAGACGGTGTTGAGAAGCATTTATTGAGATCTGCCTTCGACGGCGCCGATTTGCTGCCCAAAAACATTCTCTGGAGGCACAAGGAAGCATTCAGCGACGGTGTCGCGTCGATAAAGAAATCGTTGTTCCAAATTATTCAAGAGATCGTTGAAGATCGCGTGCAAGACGACGAATTCGAAAAAGCTGATGTCAAGTATCCTCACTGTACACCGAAAACCAAAGAGGCTTATTATTACAGGTAAAACTGGAACCCCTTTGTTTTACATGATTTTTTCAATGGTTGTGACAAGTTTGTCGATATATACTTATGTTTTTCTTTGTTTTTGTCGGTGCAGAGAAATATTTGAGAAACACTACGCGGGTCAAGCCGAAAGCTTTACGCCATACTATTGGATGCCGCGTTGGGTCAAAGGCGTTACGGATCCCTCCGCAAGATTCATAAAACATTACGCATCTGAGGAAAAAACGCAAAACGGCAAATAGATTGCGCGTAATGGGAATATTTTATCTTCGTTATTGGAGAAGCGACTTGTGGCATTGATCAACAATATCTTCTCGTTTCGCATACTTAAAACTATGTAGCGACGAGAATGTAAAGATATACAAAACGAGACGCTGGGCGTGTTCGACAAAATGTAAATTTTAATGGTCAAAATAAAATTAATTTTTCGTAAAAAAAAAAACTATCGCATTTATTTTTCGTGACTAATCGATGCCATGCGACATTCGTAAGAAGGCGATTGTGGAAGATTCGTACAATTTTATCGATTTTTATTGTAAAATAATAACGAACCAGAGTCCAGTGGTTCGGACTTTAGTTTTCACTATAATCTATGACAGCGATGAGAATATAAAGATATACAAAGGGTTGAAGAATGAAACGCTGAACGTTTGATACGATGTTAAATTACAGCGACAAAATAAAATTAATTCATCCTAAAAGAACGACTATCGCTAACTGTTTTTGCTAGTCGATGCCCTGCGACCCCAATACGACGGCGATTGTCGAATATTTATTAACTTTTATCGATTTTTATTTTAAAATAATAACGAACCCGAGTCACTTAGACTCCGGCATCGATACGACGACGATTGTCGAAGATTTCTTCAATTATATCGATTTTTATTCTAAAATAATAACGAATCCGAGATATTATTAGACTTCGACCTTCATACGAAGCCGATTGTCGAAGATTTATTCAATTATACATCGAGTCTTCAAGTCTAGCGACTCGGACTCGTTATTATTTTAAAATACCGACATTGTTTATTGTAAATGAGATTCGTTTATTGTAGCGTCGAGACGTGAAGTTCAATAATTGCACGATAAAACGTTTTCTCGGTGACCCGTACGTCGATAAATATTGAGCTTCTTTTTTTAGAATGATACGAGATAATATGATTGATATAAAAAAATGACCTGTACCCCTGGTGGGACTCGAACCCACAATCCCCGGTTTAGGAGACCGATGCCTTATCCATTAGGCCACAGGGGCAATTGAGTACCGTCACGACTTTTTCGTAAATCTTCCTGCTGCCTCGTTAATTATCAATTTTTCCATTTTTTCGTATTGAATTTGTATGAAAAAATTAAAACCGAACGATCCACAGTGATTTCGTTCGATTTTCGTGAACGGTTAATTCAAAATTTCGAAAATTCGAGATCGAACAGCTGTGCGCGCCGCGGGGGGGAATGGAATTCGAAAATGGCGGCGACCCCATCGCACACCTCTTCTGTCAACTATGACCCGTGATTTTTTGTCGGGTATTTGGAGGTTGTGAATCTGTCATGTTCGACAACATTTTTCGATAAATATTTTCGAGTAAACGAAAGACGAAACATTTTTCAGGGTAAGCGGCAATTTTTATTTCGTCGATTATTGTGCGCGAATTTCTAACGAGAAAAAAACATATCCATAAATTTTTGCATTTTTCGGAATAATTTTTCGCGTTCGATATATCGTCATTTATTTATTTTTTTCAGATGACTTCGACGCGGTATGCCTCATTCATATGGGGCATAGGAATTGCTTCCATCACATGGGCCTTTAGTTTGTATCTGTACTCAAAATTGTCACGGAATGCTGTCGCGGTTGACCATACGTATGCTCCGTGGCAACATCAAGGAAGCTATCGGTCCGGAAACAACACCATTTATTACTACAACAACTACAATAAAAACGACACGGGTGGCAAGGATCCGTACAATTTTAAGGGAATGAAGCAATTTAAGAATAGCGAGAAGCTTTTAAAACATTTGCAGGCGGTTCCGATTGAACCGGCGGTCACTCTTGGATACGGTACAATTTTACTTATAAGACGCATTCTGTACTATTAATGCAAATCACTTTCACCTTCATTCCGAGGACTCGTATTGCTAGTATTTCTCTTAGGTGAACAAAATTCACTTGGAAAAAAAATTCAATATTCGTACATTTCATGTTTATTTGTCATATAAAGTGCAAAGTTTTGATCTTCTTGAAATTTCATTATTCGAATAAATTTTCGCAATGCAAAATAAGTATCGGAAAAAGAAAACTGCAATTTTGGTACAAAGAAATATGTTAACACTAAATGAAATGCAAACTTTTAGATTTTCTGCCGTAAACATTTATAAATATTTTATTAGTTTGCTGCATAAATCATGAAACAGTCGATAGTAACTACTATACAACTTTTTTTGAAAATCTTAACAATGGATGAAATTTAAAAAATGAAAGAAGTTTTTTTACCACACGGTTAGCAATGAAAAACTTTACTGATTGTAACATTATCAAGAAAATAATTCAAGCAAATTCGTTTGCCTTTGATCGGCGTCACCGTAATTCTATGGTAATTGGATGAGAATTATTGGATAAAGTATAACGCGTTCTTTTTTTTTTTTTTCTAGGATTGGATGAATTAGGAATGATACGAAATATAGACGATCAGCAAAAGCGAGATGATGGTTACAAGCATTACGCCTTCAACGTTCTCATCTCCGATAAACTGAGTTTACACCGGGAGATACCGGATACGCGTCACGAGTTATGTGCCAACGAGGAATATCCGAAGAATTTGCCAAACGCCAGTATCGTCATATGTTTCTACAACGAGCACAACACGACACTGTTGCGCTCGGTACAATCGATAATCGACAGAACACCCGAAAATCTTTTACACGAAATAATACTCGTCAACGATTATAGCGACGGCAATGAGTTGCACGAAGAAATAAAAAAATACATCGAAACGAAATTCGATAAGAAAGTTAAATTGTATAAAACTGAGAAACGCGAGGGTCTGATACGAGCGCGAATGTTCGGTGCGAAAAAGGCCTCAGGAGAGGTATTGATATTTTTGGATAGTCACATCGAGGTAAACAAGATGTGGATAGAACCGTTATTATCGAGAATCGCGCGATCCAAGACGATTGTACCGATGCCCGTTATCGATATCATAAACGCCGATACTTTTCAATACAAATTCAGTCCCCTCGTTCGCGGAGGTTTCAATTGGGGATTACACTTCAAGTGGGATAGTTTGCCAGTCGGTACGCTCGTTCACCCCAAAGACTTCGTTAAACCGATCAAGTAGGCGAAAATAATTCAAGTTATCGAAAACGATTTTTGAACGTTCGAAGTAAATTGATCGAGGAAATAATTGACGGTACCGTTTCACAGATCTCCGACTATGGCTGGTGGACTTTTCGCGATAAATCGGAATTATTTCTTCGAAATGGGCGAATACGACGCCGGTATGGATGTGTGGGGCGGTGAAAATTTGGAAATATCATTCAGGGTGAGCGCTCCGAATTTTAATTGCTTTACCGCTTTTTTTGAGAAACATCACGCAACGTGTGGATGGTAATTTTTCGTTGAGCTTAAAACGGATTTGGTTGTGATTTACAGATATGGATGTGCGGCGGCAGTATAGAATTGGTACCTTGTTCTCGTGTCGGTCACGTCTTCCGATCCCGCAGGCCATACGGTTCCAATGATCAGCAGGATACAATGTTAAAGAATTCGCTACGACTCGCTCACGTATGGATGGACAAGTATAAAAAATATTTTCTTCGAGACGCGAAGAACATCGATTACGGTGATATCACCGATCGTTTAGCTCTTCGCAAACGATTGAAGTGCCATGATTTCGCTTGGTATTTGGAGACCGTTTATCCCGAATTACAATTGCCTGACGACACGGAGAAACGCATCAAAGAAAAATGGTCGAAGATGGAACAACAACCCATGCAACCGTGGCACTCGCGAAAACGAAATTATACGGATCAGTATCAGATAAGACTGTCGAACAGTGGGCTGTGCATACAGAGCGAAAAAGATGTCAAGACGAGAGGAGCAAAATTGATATTGACCGGTTGCCTGCGAGTCAAGGCTCAGGTAAATTTTTATCAATAATCAAATTCACATTGCAAATGGTTTTTAAATCATTTCCCGAAGAAACTACAAAAGTTTATTTTGTTGCAGATGTGGTACGAGACGGATAAACACGAGTTGGTTCTCGGGCAGATGCTTTGCTTAGAGGGAAACGGTAGAACACCGAAACTTGGAAAATGTCACGAAATGGGTGGAAATCAAGAATGGCATCATAAAGGCACCGTATGTAAATCATAGAGATCGCAGAAATATTGAACATATTGATAACAATGACATAATGAAATCTTAACATTCATTTCATTTCATTTTATCATATAGGAGAAAAAGTTGATATATCAGTTTTTGTATAAATGTGTTTTTTACTTTTTTAGACTTCAACGCCAATTTATAACACGGCAGCTGGCAAATGTCTCGGCATAGTTCGAGGAAACAAAAAATCTCAAGTAGTGATGGATCTGTGTACGAAAACCGACACATCAACGATATCGTGGGACATCGTACGCACGAAATTGCCGGCCAAAGATTTCAGATGACGCAGACAAAAAAATCGACGTAACAGAAATCGACAGAATCGCGACTGGCTCGGTCGTGAATGGTGACCCGACGCGCAACAATCAACTGTTTCAACAATCAACAGTTTCCAGTGAGAAACTTTGAATCGATGACGAACTGCTCTCTAATCTTCCGATCGTAGATTGATATGCTACACAATAACTACGAAAACATAAGTTTCCGTCCTAAATACATTCATATCGGCATATCAACGATAGTTATTGATTTTTCGTTTTTTTTTTTTTTATATTAATTTACACCGTAAATGGTCCGAGAAGCGTTGTAGATTACGTTTTTATCTACAGCCACATGGCATCTCGTAGTGCGAATTATTACATTTTTAAAGATTCTTTTTTGTTCAATTGTTACATCTTACAAACTGCTATCAAACGTTTTTATATCCATATTATATAGATTACATAAGTTTTTTAATGAACAATTTGGGAAACTATGAATTGTATGTAAAGAAAGACGTTCCCGATGTATATATTGTATGTATATGTTCGCAGTGCATTTTTTTAATATATAATTATTTTATTCAATAAATGTGCGACTTACAGTCCGCGATGTGTTAAGATTTCGTTTTACTTTGACATGTCCACAAAAAAAAAAAGACGAAATCCGGAAATTAAACGCGCATCGATCTATTTTGTTTGCTCGGATAATCAAAACTATTACTTGCGGTTTGTAAAAATGGTTTTTGACGAACCGGAAATGGTCGTTTTGGGCTGAATGAATGAATTTTCATAATTTCCCCTTTCCTAAACTGCTCTCATATCGAAACTCGAAATAAGTCCGAACGGTGTGAAGTTTTTAAAATTGTATCGAACGACAGTTAATGTCTCTTATAAAGGTAATCGAGAAAACATCTCAATCGATAAAATATCGTATTAATTTTATCGATTTTATCGAAATCCGTTGGGGGAATTTCATCGTTAATGTTTTTTTATTCGGTACAATTTCTTTTTATTGCAAATGTAACAAGATCCCGGCTTTTACTCGTGCAATTTATAGATTTTAAGGGGGGGGAAGGACAGCCTGGTTTTAGACACTGGAAATAACGCGATTTTTGGCATTTTTTTAAAGTAAATATTGCGCGGTTCATTATGAAATTTATAGGGTATTTTAATACGTATATTTCAATAATACAGATAATTGTTTCGATAAAACAAGAGCCATGGAAATCAGTCGTTAATCGATAACATACCTAAGTCCTCGCCGCCGAAGTATAAAATTTGCGGGAAAAATGGAGGTTTCAATTTTTGTCGGAGACAAAAAACCAAACATCATTTTCTTGTCGTTAACATAATAACATTGTCGATAAACGAAAAAAAACGATCAAGAAGCCCATAACTGAAGAAAGAGTAGATATTGAAAAAGAAGTTGCGATTTTGACGACACAATTTTGTCTTATAGTTATGCGAAAAAAAAATGTTAAACATAACATTTTTAATTTTTTTAATTTTTAATTTAATTGTACGCATCGGCGCGAATCAATTAATCGATTAATTCTTTTCCTATATTCTCGCAAATATAAAAAATGTAATTATCCGGAAAATACGTTTAAAGTTTTCAGTACGCTGGTATATATACCTGAGTGACGCGCGCGGTACATATTTGCGATCGCCACGAAGACGATCTTAAATATGATGTAATAACTCCGGTAACGCTCCATTCACGAACGCGATCCGATTAAATTAGTGCGCAACATGCTGTACTTACCATCTCGTTTGAATAACATCGTCTTTCGTCGAGCCGGCATTTCATTCAGTGTCTACGGAATAGCATTCGCGGAGAGACCGACGGCGCGCGCGAAGATTTTATCTCCGGTTGGTATCGCCGCGTGTGAAGCTGTCCGGCACGTCGAGTCGCCGCTCCGTGGCGGAGTTCCTTTCGCTCACAGCTCGCGTATCGAGAATTGGCAAGGTCTTCGGGTTATTGTTTAAAATAGACATTCGCAGAGTAGTGCGCGGTGGTCTCTTAAGTAACTGATCTTTAACACCTGATCAGCTGCGGTGTTTCGATTTTGTCAAAGTTTTTTTCATTTAAAGAAAACAAAAAAAATCAACGATCCCGAAAAAAAAAGGGAAAAAACGAAAAAAACATGGCAGCTCGATCATTGATCAGGTATGTCCAGCCGAAGGCAATAACACCGCAAATCTATCGATGCGTGAGTTCGTTGTCCGCATTCGAGATTCAACACAGAACACCGATTATCTCGAAAATAATGCCGATACCAAAGGCTCACTACGGCGGACGACACACCGTTACTCTCTTACCTGGTGCTGGCATCGGTCCGGAACTCATGGGCTACGTGAAGGAGGTGAGTCCCTCTTCGCCGCATCTTCCTTTCTTCTCTTTTTTGAAAATAAGATCCTGGTATCGCGAAGACCTTTTGCACCGAATGACGTACATTGCTATATTTTTCGTTGTTCGTTTCGCTGCGATACAAGCGTCCGCCGAATGTATCGCATTAGCGAATTGCGAAGAAATTTTTTGCAGAGAGCCGTTTGTCTAAAACGTGAAATTATATAAAATGACTCCTTTTCAATATCACTGTAAATTTTGAATAATCTGCCGTATCGAGTCTTATGGAATTTACTTTACAAAAGTAGTAAATAAAAATTTATCAGCGAATCGCAAAGTTCCGTTATCTCACATGAGAATTAATATTCTACTTGTACTTTGTTAACAACTAAACGATACTAATTTAACATTGAAACAAATTCCAATATTAATAACTTTTTTAAAAATTTATTGTTAAGTATTAAGAATAATTAGTTTATTAAAGATACTTTTTTATTAGTAATTTTTGTACAGAAATAAAAATTGCGATTTTTTGAAAGCTATAATTGACAAAATAAAAAAAATAGTGAAAAAACTATTTTCCAACAACAATACCAGTATTTCAATGAATAGACATATAAAATGTTATCTGTACGTTTATTTCGTAACGAATTTATTATTGTGCCGAAATTGTATTGCAATATATTATATCGTTTATTATAAATCTTCAGGTCTTCAAATTCTCCGGTGTGCCAGTTGACTTCGAGGACATAGACATCGATCCGAATGCGCCGAACAACGACGATTTGGATTACGCGATAACGTCGATCCGTCGTAACGGCGTCGCTTTGAAGGGAAACATTGAGACCCGCAGCCGCGAAGCCGGCGTTCTGTCCCGTAACGTCGCGCTGCGCAATCAGCTCGATCTCTACGTGAACGTACTTCACTGCGTCTCATACGCGGGTGTGAGTTCCCGTCAGAACAACATCGACATCGTTATAGTACGACAGAACACCGAAGGCGAATACGCTATGTTGGAACACGAGAGCGTCGACGGTGTCGTGGAGAGTATGAAAATCATCACGAGATCGAATTCCGAGCGCGTTGCACGTTACGCATTCGAGTACGCGAAGCGTAACGGACGAAAGAAGGTGACGACCGTTCACAAGGCTAATATAATGAAATTGTCGGACGGCCTTTTTCTCGAAACGGCTCGTCAAATGGCCAAAGAATATCCCGACATACAGCACAACGATATGATTATCGACAACACGTGTATGCAACTCGTGTCGAATCCTCATCAGTTCGACGTCGTATTAACGACGAATCTGTACGGCGCTATTGTTTCGAACGTCGTGTGCGGATTGCTCGGTGGTGCGGGTCTATTGGCCGGAAAGAATTTCGGCGACCACTACACGATTTTCGAACCCGGCACCCGTAATACCGGATCTAAAATTGCCGGCAAAAACATCGCTAATCCCATCGCTATGCTAAACGCCGCGGTCGACATGTTGCGTCATCTCGGGCACAAGCATCACGCCGTTATCATCCAAAATGCTATAAACAAAACTATCAACGCGAGAATACATACTCCCGATTTGTACGGCGGTAACGCCACAAGCCGGGAGGTCGTCGATAGCATCTTGCAACACATCAAAAGAGCTCAGGAATAGAGAAACAAAAGAATTTGACGCTGGTAGATGAAAAACAACCAAAAACTAAAAAAACAACAAAAAAAAGAAAACTTCTTACAATACAATTGACATAAAGTGATAATAATAGAGGAAAATACCATCTCGGCAATAATCATTCGTTGTCAAGCTATTTATTGAATTTCATGAATTTTTATAGTACCGCGTAATTGGAAAGCTATTTGAACGAAATGAAAAATCGCATTGACGAGGCATATTTAATTGTAAACTGAACCGCACAAAAATGTAAACCAAAGTTTTTTCGGGGCGCATTATATGCCTTTGAAATCGATTGTACAGTTCGGAACGCGCATTCTGAATCATTACATTTGTTCAGCGTGCCTTGTAAAATATGCATTGTAATTAAAAATGTTAGTGTAAGTAAATAAATCAATCGTTTTCAATCATTTATCCCCCTTGAGATCGCGATTCAAACGTGAATATCACTCTTGACGAAATAATATTAGATTGGAAAAACCCGCAAAATACATCGCGGATGCGAAACCGAATGACGACAATATCCGAGAAAAGTTATCGATTTTCTCCGAAGCAGCTGCACGGACAAAAAAGAACTTGAGAATCGTTTTTGTTGCGAATTTTGTCTTTACCAATAAAATCCCGAGCGTGTAAACCATCTGGCAAGCTGTTACTCGGCTATTCGATTAAATGACCACTTCCGGTCGCTCATTGCAAAAATATCATCAAACGAACTACTAACACTTACAAACGAATATTTCATTTGCGAAAATATACCACTAACTCTTTATTTTTAAAATTGACCGACATTTTCGTATTTAGCGGTACTTACATTTCCGTCGAAGTTACTTAACCAAAGTCCGAAGTGACGGTTATTTTATGGTGCGGATTTTTTTGAAGAAAATTTTCGATCAATGATTGGCAAATACATAATCCCGAGTGTGTGTTGTACAAAAAAATAAACGCGAAAGATTTGTTCAAGTGTCGATACAATATCTCGTCTTACAATTCTCCGCGAGAGACGGAGAGTGGGGGTAAGCGCGTCGCCATGTTGATTCGATCTGTCGAGCTCAGCTGTTCGTGCAGCAGCGGTAGCTCCGTTTTTCTCTGCACAAACCCGATGTTGCGGATTCGCCTTCGTATTTTGCCCAGCAGAGTGGGCCCCGCGAGTCGCTCGAGTCTTCTGGCAATAGCAGACTGGGGCTACTAGTCGGCTCTCGCCAGGGCTCGAGCAAGGATGTGCGTGTTTGACGCACGTTTACACCCGGTTTCGAGTGTCCCAACGCGATCGACCACCGGAAACCCGTGGCCCGAGCCACGTTATCCTAGCCAGAGAGAAAATTCATTCGCCGCTACCGCGAGTCCATCTTTCGTATTGTTTTCGTCAATTTCGGAATGAAACTAAGCAAAACAAATTAACGAAAAATAAAACCCTAGAAAAAAAAAATCATAAAAAGAAAAGAAAATTACGTACGAAGCAGCAAGCCTTCGTGTCGCCGCTCCCAGTGGTCGCGACCAGAGTGTTGCGACGAGAGTGTGAGAGAACGTCGGAATCGTTGCGGAGTGAGAGAGAAATAACCGAGAAAACTGCGAAAGAGAGAAAAAAGTTTATACGTTAAAAGAGTGGAAAACAACAACGTCGTGTATGCGTGCGCCGTGAAAGAGAGGGGAGGCGCGTGAGTGACAGAGAAACAGCGAGAAACGTGCTCTGCTCGTTGGTCGCGTACTTTAATTTTGGTAACTACGAGAAGTCAGTGTTTTTTTGTTGTTTTTCATTCGTTAAAAAAACATCGATAACGAAGCTTGGAGAGAAAAAAAAATAGTTCGAAGCTTCGATTTTGCTATGATATAGCGTCGTCATGATAAGAAGCCTCGTTCCGGGTATACGAAGCTTTAACTGTACCGGGGCTTCTGCCAGACGGTGCTCCGTGGCGCGAGGGAAATTTGAAAGCCGGCCGGCTTTGCGCTAAGTTCCTCGCGTACCACAGGTTCTACTACTGGCTCCGCTATCCAAAGGTGTCTTACACGTACGCGCATATTTTTTTTTGTGCTCGAGTTTTGCCACAGCCACCCCTCCCCTCCTCCCTCTCCCGATCACGAGGGACGAAGCCCTAAAAGTTGTACGGATAAACGTGACTCAGTCAGCGTCGAAGCGGGCCAACCAGTCGACGCCAGTCGCCGCGTTCGCCACAACAGCCTAACAGAATTTTTCTTTTTTTGTATTATCATCATTGTCGTGACATTGTTGAAAACTTGAAGGTCGAAAGTAAGCTCGTCAGTGCCGCACGAAGGAAATAAAAAAAAAACATACGAAAGGCCTGCAAAAGTCGCGATTACGACGAGTTACGTTCGGGAGACTGCAGAAAATAGAGGAAATTTCGATTTGACGAAGACGCGAGAGGTCGCGACGAAGAAAAAAGCCCCGATTTATATTTTCGGTTTGGTGGTGTACGACCCCAGCACTCCGTAAAGGCCTCATAATCACGACGCAATAAAAAAAAAACAAGTGTGTAGTTGCAACATTTAGTTAACGTCAAAGAGCGACTCGAACATCCGGTACGCACGGCGTGGAAAGAACTCAAAAAACATCTTGGCGTGCATCGTGAATTATTGTTTTTGTTTTTATTCGTAACTGAATTTATCAACGGGAAATAAAAAACAACGGAATTTGACGAGAATTGTTTTTAGTGAAAATCCGATTGGAATAATAGTGATCGAGGGGTTTGTAAATTTTACGGTGCTGTATGAGGAGACTGAGTTACCGGAAGTGCTTCTTCGTGGGTCGCGCGTACAGTGAAGTGTCTTAGAACATCGTAAAATTGTATTTAAAAATTGATATTACGGAATACAGTGGGGAAAAACAAATCGCAATTGATCTGTAAAATTTCATTCGTACACTTAAGGAAACAAAGAAATATTACTATTTCTCTTGACAATCGCGCGATTGGTTTATTTCGTTTTAAAGATTTTTCTACGATTGACAAGATTTTAATGTGATATTTATTGATTTTTAAAAGATTACAGACGATGCTTTTAACCTCAAACACGCGTGTGCAGCAGAAAAACTTTTAATATCGTATCGATAAATTTTTTTTTTTTTTTTTCGGCAATAAAAATAATTCGACAGCGGACCGAATAATTTTGAACGGTCGATCGCGATAAAGCGAATGCTCTCCAACGACGACGGCGACGGCAATTTGTTTGTTGTAACGTGTTGGTTGGCTGTGCGATACGCCGGAGGGGGGGACAGATCAGCCGATGCCCGATAGGATTTTGCAATCGGCGTGAAATCAACACTCGACGATCGATTGTAGTGTCTGTCGTGAATTTCACTTCTCACGTACGCGAGAGGTCTTTGTAATAAACACGAAGGGGTGAGGAGAGGAGAAAGGAGAAAAGCACGCGAATCACCCGGCGAACGCAATCTCGAGCCTCGGAGACATCGCGATCACATCCATTCACGGATTTATCGTAGAAGACGAGGTCCTTGTGATTTTTAATAACGAGGTAAGACGTTCGATCGAACTTTTTTTTTTACAATGTATTATTTCTTACAATCTTTCGACGTTAATACGAAAACACATGTTCACGTATTTTGGAATAAAATGTTTCGATTTATGCGCGATTAACGAGAGAATTTTTTGAGAGATTAATCTACCGGAAAAACGAGGAGCAGTTTAGATATTTTTTATAGACAAAAATTGAATATAGTCTTCAATCGAACCGATCAACTATTAGAAAAAACGCATTGCGCGCGAAATACGGTGATTTTCATTATCGTCCGTTCGCGAGATAATGAAATCGAAATTATCTCGAAGATAACCTATTAGTTCTGAACACAGCCTTCGTTTTTTTTTTTTTTTTCGTTACTCATCCGACGTCGGGATAATCGACTGAACGTGTGTTGTGGCAGACGCGATATTATTATATCGAGAAAAAGTTCCATTTGCTGCTGCTTTGATTTATTATTCACGGCACACTGCTCCACGAGGGAATAATCCATTTTTTTTGTTGGCAAAAACATAACCTCTTTGTGTAGCGTACGATCGTCTCGAATGCCATGACTGATGGCGATCCGAAAATATTTGTTATTCGTTGTTAAAACTAAAGGAAGATAAACGTTTTTCTTCCTCTGTGTCGTATTAATCTTTCGTGTAATACAGTTTTATTCTTAGTCGTCGATGAAACGTACTGTATATTACAAGTTCTCGGGGTCATAGAGGATTCCTTTCGTATTTCCGGAATCTTTTTTTCCCGCGTTTTATCAACATATGGCGCGAGTTTTTCACTATCGAGACGGAAGTAAAGCAAATATGATTCATTCTTCGGACAATATACCTCAAGTCTACAACAATCATCGAAAATAATTTCGAGAGCAAAGTATTTGCATGACAAATTATAAAAAGCGGCTAACAGTTTTTTTTCAAATCGTTTTATGAAACATATAAATAAATGTTTTGTTGCGAGTTTTGATTGAAGCAAATCCCATTACTTTTCTGACCTTTTATATTCAACGTGTCCGTCATAAAAATGCAGTATACAACGTTTTTTTACTCCCGAATGTTCGGAAAAAACCAATAATTATGGTTCGTTACTTCAAAGAAATAGGTGTACAGCAAACACGAAGCAGCATTGCGCTAAAGAAAAAATGAATGAAAAGGTTTCGGCGAATTTTTCTCTGTTGAAATCCATGAAAATTAAGGGACGCAAACGCTGCGTATATATATACATATATTATGTGTAGAGTTTTATACACAGCTAGAGGAGGAGTAGCGAACGCCGGAGCCTTTAAAGGGGATAAGAGTATCAGACGCGGCGGTGGCGACGCCAGCCTCGGTTAAAGGATTCTCTCGCATTATTCGCGTCGCTTCCGCTGGATACTCCAATACAATTTTATTTGTCTTTCTAGACTCGCAAAAAATAATCGTTTATTTTTTCGATCATTTTTTTAACGATCGCTGTCTATTCGACAATACTTTCGCATACCTTTGTCATAGACGAGTGATTTTTAAAATCTATTCGTGAATATTCAGCACTCGTTATTTTGATCAAACTGTGAAATTGGCGCTTCCATTGTCGCTCATTCGTATGCTTATTAGTACCGTGCAAACTGAAGCGTTGCAAACTCGAGTTTAATGCTTTGGAATGTTTGCGAATAAATTACGATGCCGGCGTAAGATTTTAAATGGAAATAGGTGATAAATTAACAATTATTTCTTTTTTCTGTTATTTTATGTTATTTTAATTTTACGAACAAGGAAAAGTCGAGAAGCGATAAGTGTTGTATATATCATGAAAATTATAATTTCGCGAAAAAAATATCAAAATAATCGCAATAACAATGATTTTTGACGTCTTTTATCACTGTACCATCGACGTCGAACCGTTGAATTTTTATTCTTCGAGTGTTATAGATACAATTAGTACCGAACTATTTAAAAAAAATTCTTGAATTTGTCGAATTTTCTCGTTTTAAGTACATCTCTTTAAAAAATGCGTAACTTCTATAAACTTTGTGATGCTAATATTTCGCCTTAACAAAGATTTTTCTTATATCCTGGCGTTTTGCTTTCGTTACGATAAAACTTCGAAATATGGATTTTTGACAAATTTTCGTGACGATAAGGACGTGCGGTTTTCTAAAGTTACCCATTTGGTAGTTGACAAAAATTTCCGTCGATGTATTACCGAAATTTTTGAAAAAATGTTGTGCAACAGACCGAAGGTCACGGCACGTGGATTTCGTAGAGTCGAGTCAAGAATTCAATAAATTCTTGGTGCATCCCAGTTGCCTTTTTCCTTTTTTTTCTGCGGTCTTTTGTGACCTTCCGGAAGACCCGAGAACGAAAAAAATTCCGGTACGTTGCGCACGTATACCTGTGGTCGTTGAATAAAACAAACATGAGAAATAAAAGCATAAAAGATCTTTCGACGAAAAAAAATGAAGTAACGAATCCTACAGACGCGCGCTCCGTGTAATTATATAATCGAGTACACGATAAATTGTATAATACTACGATAAGTCGAAGAATTCCGCGAGAAATCTGCCACTTGGGAGGGACTTGCAAAGGAGGTCATAGGTGACGGTTGTTTATTTCTCGGCCCGTCAACGGGGTGGAGGCGTGTATATAGTTATACATCTTCATATATTTTTATAAGTATCGCGAGTACAATTCAGGTGAAATAGAATACTCGTAAAAAACATTGTTAAGTAACTGAAAAATATGATCGGACTGTAATACTAAATACGGTGAAGATTCGCATTTCATTTTTTGTTTAATTTACCTCTTCGACATGTTTTTTTCATTTTTACCATTTTTTTTCCATTTAATTCATTTCTTTTTCATTTAACTTTAACGTCAAAAAATAACATTAAATAAGATGTTAATTTTTTTTTTTAATCTATTCGTACTTTTTTGACGATGCAAAATTGAGTCATTTTTATGCTCTATAATAGCTATAGCTATATATATGTTCGAATACTAAATACGGATTGAAATAAAATTGACAAAATGCTCTCTCATTGTTTTTCCCGTTCATGAACTCTCTCCGTGAGAAAGTATGTCGATCGATTTTGGCTTCTTTATGCAATGCCATACAATTGTGTGACTTTTTTAAAAGCTTTCGTTGACCTCAATCGATCATAGTAGACTTGTCTTAAATATTGCATTCGGTGAAAAATTTTACGAAGATACGGCGATAAATCAATTTAAATGATTGGTAAACTCGCGCTAACTTTACGGAGAATAAAAACGAATTAAATCGATGCCCCCTCGATGGCAATTACAATTTCAAACAAACAATACGAAACAATATTTCCAACGATATTCCTGCTCACCGAGAAAAACAATTAAAATACAATTTATTTCCACATTTTTCTTCACAATGACATTATGGCGTCGGTAATGAATAAATCATCTGTCTTTTTATCGACATAGGTGCAGCACTCGATATTCTCGTGTATCTTTACGCGCGCAGTAGTTGTACATAATATTTATGTGTACCAATGTAGAAAATGTTCGTATCCGGACGCAGGGATTATATATATCTTTACTCGTTTATGTGATACTTCAGCTCAAACGCAATGCGGATGTCGTGGCATTGGTAGGTAATGTTTAAATGTTACGGGTCATTCCAAAGATAGTTTTTTTTTTTTTTTTTTTCCGACACGATGCGGTAGTTTGCAGTTTGCTGCAGCTGGAGCGTAGATAAGAGAAATGTGGCTGTGTCTATAGACGATAAGCGACGAGAAGGTTTGCCTGCGCATCGATACCACGTTAACCAGCTGCCGCGCGATTCAACCGATGAGTTTTTTCGTTTCGTTTTTATCGAATTTATAGCTACGGCGCGATTCATTTTCATTTGCAACTAATCGACAATTACCAGTGACATCCAAAGTAGTTATACGTTACGATGTAAGAATCGAGTTTCTTTTTTTTTTCTTCGCGACCCACCGGTAGATGCAATTACCATTTTACCGGAAGTTGTTGCGGAACGCGTTACCGCAAAGCTTGTGCGGCACATGAACTACACATGCAAATATATCGTAGCATTGTAGCAATGTAAAGGCGGTATGCGCGTCGAATGCCGCGTCGCTCGTAAAACGATGCAACACGAAACACTCGCGTCAATTGCATATACGTAACTCGCATACCCATCCCACTGTCTACTCTACATTCGTGCAAATCTCCATTCTACGCTCTGTACCATTGGTATGCGAGATCTAACGAACTCACCGAGTTCGTTACGAAATTCATGACGATGTTGATTAACCCTCGGAGTTTCCAGCGGTTTTTGTTTTTCTTTTTATTTTTCAGAAATAAAAGTACTTGAGTAAAATTTATACGGCACGCGTTTTGTACATTATACGGATTTTCAAAGAGCTCTGATTAAACGGGCGATAAGGCATAATTGTCAAAGAATAAATTTGCTTTGGTAAAAAACACCACGTCACTGTAAATAAAATAAAATAAATTTAGCGACCGATACAAGGAGTTTTTATAAGTTATCAACAGGTACATTAAATGTCACGAACAAAGGTGATGAAAAATGAAATTATTTGTACAGTAAAATTGAAGTAATTTATAGTATTCGAAGTGTTTTTATAGGAAAATAAAAATAAATCATTTCAAGGAATGTATTGACTACAATTTTAACTGTACACATTAATTCTTAATTTACCAGTTAATGCATTCAAAAATCCACTACCAGTATACTAAATTTCCAATATGTTTCAATGTGATCGTTAAAAATGAAACTATATAATAGTTTTTCTTTTTTTAAATAAAATAGTTTGGTACGTTTTGTTGAATAAAGCGGAAATATTAAACTTGAAAAAAAATAATATGTATGTTTTTGAAATGCAAGGTACGTTTTTAACGCGTACATACGGAGAATTGATTGAGTTGATGTAATTTCATTCCAGAATGGTTAAGGTGGTTTTGTCGCTTCGTATTCATTTCGCATAAGTTCGAGAAAATTGCAAACACTTCTCGATGGTATAAAAATCTGAAAAAAAAACCATGCATATCAAAGGCACTGAAAAGATTAATTTTGCATAATAATAATTCTAAAATATTATTAACAAATTGATGAAAAAATAAATTGGTCAACAAATTTCCCGGAAATCCAACTTTTTTTTTGATGAAAATCATTCGTTCATTTTTCTGAATACGTATACATTTTTTCAGATTTTTCAATTTGCTTTAAATTTTTTTTTTTTAAATGGCAAAAATGTGTGAAAAAACACAAAATTCAAAGCAAATTGAAAAATCTGAAGAAATTCATACCTATTCAGAAAATTGAACGAATTATTTTCATTAAAAAAAATCGGGTTCCCGGGAAATTTGTTGACCAATTAATTTTTTCATCATAACAAAGTATTATTAAAAAAAAATTGTTAATAACATTTTGGAATTATTATTACGTAAAATTAATCTTTTCAGTACCTTTAAGGGGGCTAAGTCACCTAAAAAGTAGACTGTTCATTATTTTTTTTCTGTCTAAAAAAAATAAAAAATAAAAATTCGATTGTATTTTCATAATTTATATATGATTAACTATCTTTTTTAATTTTTTTGAGATTCCCAAGTTTGTCGAAGCGAAAGCAGAGATGGTCACATTTTTTTCCATATTTTCTTCGATAGCTTCATCGAAGGAGCTTCAAAAAAAAATTCCTGCACTCGTTCCATAATTAATACTCCAGCGAAGAAAATGAGCCATGAAAAGTCAAAATTGATACACTCCTCCGGTCTGAAACCTGCGACAAGTAAAAAAAGTTTGACCATCTCTGCTTTTGCCTCGACAAACTTGGGGACCTCAAAAAAATTAAAAAAGGTAGTTAATCATATATAGATTATGAAAATACAATCGAATTTTTATTTTTTATTTTTATTAGACAGAAAAAAAAATAATGAACATTCTACTTTTTAGGTGACTCAGCCCCCTTAATATGCATGAATTTTTTCAGCGTTTTATACCTTCGAGAGGTATTTGCAATTTTCTGTTATTTTTCTGGAACTTATGCGAAATGAACACGAAGCGACAGAACTGCCTTAAAAGATTTTTAAAATTTTAAACGTACGTATTTGCGTAAAAACCCGAGTACAGCGATTATCAGGGCTTCGATGAATAATATATATTTCCAAAATTACTCGCGTAGCGTTTCATCGCTATCTTACTTCTTTGTATTCGTGCGCAGATACGAATTTATTCCCGAAAGCTCTCTTGGATAGAGAGTTTCAGTTTCTAGAATACCGAAAATATTCCACAATGTCACCGTCGAGAGAGGAGCCACCCGACGTCGAATGTCGAGACGAAATCGTGGCCCAGTTGCATATCACTGAAAATGCATTGAAATTTCTAAATTCGTTGACGCGCATACGGTACTTACAGGTCAAACGGTCAATCGAATATCAATAAACCAATTGTTTATGAATACCATCCATGACAAAAAAAATGTTTATATAGATCTCTTGTATAGGTGAGAAGTAGTTACTGTGCGTCATCTTAGGCTCGATTCTCGTATTTATATTGAAATGAAATATTTTTTAAAAGCCGCTAAACCCCAATGAAACATTCAAACTCATAAATAAATTAAAACAAGTTGTGCCAATAATCCATAGAGTACATATAAAATAAAATAAAATCTAATAAGTATTAATAAACTTTAAAAAATTTAGCAAAAATCCAGACGAACCGAAAAATTAGCGAACGGCAGACGACCTTCTAAACATTTTAGAAAAAATATCATTTTGTTAATATAGTTGCATCTTCAAGAAATGACACATTTTACTATCATATATTACACGCTTGTGTAATGTTTAAATAACTTTACACTAAACTGTTTTTTTTTTCAATGTCTGTTCAACGACTGAACACATCGTAGTGTAATTAATTGTAATCAGAAATTGATTAATGGTCTTTACTGTAAATCACCATTACAGGATTAGCATCGCCCGTAAATACTTGTCTCTTTACCATGGGAAACGCCATTCCGATGAATAATACAGCTAGTTGGCGTCAATGTGTTTGTAGTAAACGCGTATAGGGGTGCTTCTCACACCTACTAATTGCTCGTGTTAATCATACTTCGGTATGACGAACGTACATCGAACTCAATGGCGCTACGCTAGCAATTCGATATGAAATGTATCGCACATAGGTATACATATGTGCGTTTTATTAACCAGATCGATGCGTAGTACGCGATCGTTATTGATGTATGTACCTAAATTGACTAATAGAATGAACTCTGTGGTGGCAGAGCAGATAGAAATTCCTCGTAGCTTCTACTCGGCGGCAGCAGCAATCTGTAATCATTAGATCATAGCCCGTTTCAATTAGTGCCTTCCATCTTCTTCGCTGAGGATTTTCCGCCCGTCGTTATTATCGATAGCGTCACGTGCGTCTAACTACACTATATCCTCATCCCCGACGCATCTGTCTTCCATATCATACTCGGCGCGTTTAAAGCTTTGTTATACCGCAGTGGTTTATTTCATCGACGATTATAGGTCGATTACAACGTGATATTGCGGCGTAAGACTTCCGCTGGAAGTCTATATTAACTTGATAGCTTTCCTTAACGAGTTTACATTAACTCGAGTGTACATATGTTATAGCAACATCGCTATTGTTGTGTCTACAGCTATCACGATAGACAACTTCGCATTGGTGATGGATAATTAATGCAATACTTCGATTATTAATCGTTATTTCACTCTTTTTTTCAGTTGGGTGTTTTTTAATATTTGTGCAATTTTTTTAAAGCATTAAATTCTTAAGAGGCGAGTAAAACGATAGATTTCATTGAATCGCAATTTCCGGAAAGAGGTAAAAAAATCAAAGTATCCATTAGAGGATTTGCACCTCAATTTCCTGTATTATTATTCCAACTTTGCCGATAATTGATTGATCTTTTTTCTCAAATGAACATAAATTCAAAGCCGTTACACTGTCCTTTGTAGTTAGCGAAAAAAAATATTCATGAAAAACTGGTATCTGAAACGTAGTTGAAAAAAACACGTTTGACTGACGATCGATTATTTTGTTAAAAATTGAAAGAAATGTGTTTTACATTCGAAAAAAGTGTTGGCAACATTGTTGTTCGGTGTGATTGCGTGTTTGACCGTCTAGTTATGAGTATTATAGAGAAAACGAGCTATCGGAGTTTTAATGCTAATGGAATACAGACAGGAGGTTCGAAGCAACAAAGATAATTTAAATGTTCCTCGTTGCGGTATGTATAAGCGGCGTGTTTGCGCTGTTTCATTGCCGCGTCGATATTGACCGATTGAGTTGCATGTTACCGCTGAATTATATGCATATATAGACAGGAGGTGTGACGAGTACTCGGTACGCGTACGGAACGCGAAACACCCCAAATGCCTTTCTCTTCTGTAGCGTACAGATACGCGCGGTATAACGTTGCGTATCACAGCGTACGAGAACTCACGGCAAGTAGACCCGCGTGCGTCACCACGCGGTTTACGATTCACTCGCGTAGGAGCAACTTGAAATGACAACAACCTTCGGGATACCTCTTCGTCCGTAGTATCGTACGCTATAGTACATACTACGGTAATAGCAGAGTATAGAGTGTCCAACAGTTAAACCACCCACCTGGTCGCGTGCCTATCCTCGTAGAAGCGCTGCTCTATAGTAGGTGTATACTGTAACACCGGTGCCTACCTTTCTCGCTTCTTGCGTAAGCCGCACAGCTGTTACCTCGATTGCACTTCGCTCTTGCCTCGTCTCCTTCTCTCTCTCTCTCTCTCTCTCTATACCTATATATATATACCAGATATGGAATTCACGCTGAAGTTTTATACAAAGAAAAGATTTCGCCTGCACGTGGGTCGAAAGCGGTACTGCTGCGGAGCCAAAGTTCAAAATTCGATGGTTCAATTCTCTCCAAAAATCTTTTACAATTTTTTTTTTGCTCTTTCGAGTTTCCCTCTTGGGTTTGGCTCGCGGCAATTTATCGAGCGTCTGTCAGCAGGCAATAGCGACCACCTGGCCTGCGTTAGCTTTTGTTCGTCTTTTTTTTCACGGGAGTTCGAAAGAAAATAATTTTTTTTAACGAATTTCTGAATATTTTTCGAAGACTGGATGCGCAAAGTTCAATGGTGTTGAAAATGTAAAAAGAATAGATTTCTTTATAGATTTTTTTATTATAATAGTTAATATGGATATAGATTTATATCGCGTGCATAATCCCGCTAGCCACTGTCTTCCGCGACGTTCGATTATATTTATCACAACTGGAACACTGAATCGTGCGCCGAGTTGCAACCGCTACTGCGCTCTACTCCATTAGGCATTCACACGTCAGTAGCATGTCTATCGTGCTGAAAATAGAAGTTGGTACACTTTGTATAAAACATGGATCGCCGCGTGGCCGTCGTTGTAGTACGAACTATTATCTCGCCGACGGATGCACTAATACCAATGGGACAACTGCTAGTTTGTTGCATTGTTCCAACGATGGTTTGGAAACTCGGAACTCGGCGAACAACGCCGCGGTAACGCGGAGGGAAATATCGTATACTGAATCGCGAAGAACGCGAACTTCGCGATAATTGCTTCGCGAGACTCCTGTCGACAACGACTATAAAGGGGTACTAATTTAAACTTAAGTTACTTTAGAGAGCTATCTTAACGTATCATAAAAAATAAAAGAGTAAAAAAAAGATCACATTTTATAGTTTTTTCCCGGTGATCAGTTCAACTGCTGTATTTTTTATCGTATTTTGGGTCTTTGAAAAAAGGAAAAAAGATTTACGATACTGACGAAATAATATTTGAAAGCGTAGAGAGTGCCTTCGAAAATATGCAGCTGCTTACAGTCCTTTCGAACTATTTTAATGACCAGAAATTGCTGACGGATAAAACAAGTTTAAACGCCCCATCGATACCTCGATAGATTTATATTCGAGCGCAGTATCAGTCCAAAGTCAAATATCGAAGTTCAATCTGTAGACCATATGCAAGTCTCATTGACTCAAGTACATTGAACCCACTGGGGTGCTGAAATCGATAATCTACCGAGAACTGGAAAGATCGCTTAAGAGATTTCGCGGCGCCAAGTTTGTTTTGCACTAAATGTTTAAATAAAAACACAGATCGTCTTAAAAAAAAATTTTGCCGCGTTGTTTGGAAAAAAAAATTAAAATTTAATAAATGCAGAGTTCGATTTTGGGCAAAAATTACAATAAGACTTTCGTTGAACATGAAAAGATATATCGCGATATATTATTAACTGTTTTATTCATTTATATATGGGGCGTTCGTTCGCTATTTATTCTAATAATAGTTCAGTTACTTAGTTTCTACGCCGATTGCGAATGCTGAATTATTAACAACAAATCAACAGACCTTCCATCGCGTGTATTCCATACAGACATGACATAGTTCTACTAACGCTGACCGAGTTTTGGAGCCCTTACCTTAAATCCGCAAGAGATAATAATACAGTGTAAAAAAGAAAGTTTCCGCCAAAATGCTCGAGTGCACACCGGATAGCATCTAATATCGATTCGACATGGCGATGGATGATTGAGGTTGAGGAGTCGTAAAGAAAGTCGCGATGGAATGACGATAGATGCGAATGCGTGCGCGCGGGCGGCAGCGGTAAAGAGGTCGAGGGCGCAACTTTGTCTCCCATCTACCCGTAGTTATAGTAGAGTATTTGGCGGAGAGTTTGGTCTCAGCGAGGGAATGAATAATACGCGATAGTCGAAAGAAGACAAGAGATGAAGTTAAAGAGGCAGAGATAGAGATAGAGAAAGAAGGAGACTAGACGAGACGAAAGACGCCATTCTCGCCAGACAATCCGGCGACGGGAATTACCGACAGAGTTGTACACCGAAGTGTCCGCGAGCCAATAGAATTTAGTTTTCCGTCCGGAAACTATTGGCACAGTGTTCATTCCCTTTTACTGACCCTCGGGAACTTGTGTACGTGTGTCGCATGGAATAGCGATATATATATATTTTTTTTTAATTGGTGCGCTCCTCATACTCTAACGGAAAGGCGTAATCTTTGCCAACGGCTCTTCGGTTTATCGTTTTACTCTGAAAAATGTAATTTGCATACAAGTCTAAGTCGACAATTAACGGATAAAGCGATACACGGAGAGAAGGACTGATAAACATTACCATGGGGTCTGGTAAAAAATTACTATAGTGCCTTGTAATATGGCGCTATAACGCCACCTATGGTAAAAAGTACGAAACTTATAAGGATTTTTTCTATAACTATGAGGACTTTTGTCAGAACATATGGTAAAAATTGTTATAGTGGCGCTATAGCACCGTGTAACAACAAGGCACTATAGTAATTTTTTCCAAACTCCATGGTAATGTTTATCAGATCCTTCTCTCCGTATAGGGGATAACCCGTTCTGTTTTAATAGTTTATGTAAATTCATATATATATCATAAATTGTATGTAAACTGAGAGTTTTTCCAAAAAAAAAAAAAAAACCATTAACAACTTTGTGTATAGAAGGATAGCTAAAAAAAAACAATTCTCTAGCCAAATTTCAAACGTGACTTCAATCTCGGGTTCCGCTGTTCGCTAAACGTTTCAAGTATTTATTTGCGGACCAAGAATTTTTAGAAAAGCGTTATTACCGACGATGACTGACCGTTGCGATTTTTGGAGAGACACACAGGTGTTGGGACGCGGTCATTCGAGCCAAAGATGAAATCATCTCGTCTCATCCTATGCGAACAGTAAGTTTCGCGAACATTTCGTCGTAAGCTTTTTCGTAATAATACGCTCAAGCGATTTCACGCGCGCGCGCGGGACTCGCCTCGAAAAATCACGAGACTCACGCGGACGCGCCCACTGTGTGTGGTTTCCTCTTGCAATATCGTTTAGTTTAGCGCTGCATTCATGATTCACCGGCGAAACGGGTGTCCGACGATTCGATGCTCTCGACAAAGTTTATTAATTTTGTACCCATCAACTTTTTGTTTTTGTCCGTATCGGAGACACCTGTTCCGTTGAACTCGAAGAACTCATTTATTTGTTGACAGAAGAAAACGAAAGAAAATACAAAACTCGACGAATAGAGTCACAAGTGCCGCGACACTTCTCAGCCACTTAGGCAACGTGCCAAATTCTCTCAAAGTTGAAGATACATATATGCGTCTTATATAGCTGATAAAGTATATCAGCTTTTGCCCACTCGGCCCGTTGCGTTTCCGGTGGCGATGTCTTCGTTCGTCCTATTACCGCTCTCGCGGCCCTTGCGAGACAATCCTCTCGAAAACTTTTATCGCAAATCCGTTTACTATGAGCTCTCGCCGGATGAAAAATGAAATACACTTTGATACTTCACACTCGAGACATCTCGTGCACCTCTGTTGAATACAACACGACGCGTCGTCTGTTGAAGCATCGATTTTTCGTACAATATACCAGCCGAGTGGACACGTAACTTCCTACATACTTCGCGTGTAGTACTCGAAAGGTCACAACTTCAATCGAAATTATACGTTTCCATTGCCGTCTCAGTGAAATTGTATTTCACGTCGATTTTTACGGTAAATGAAGACAAAATAAATTTTATTGAGTTCGCGTGTCGATTTATTTTTGATCGAATAACATCAATGAAGGCCGATGATCGATTTAAATTATATAATACTGGATTATCAACTTTTCGTAAAATCTTGAAAAGAGATTAAATAGGACTTGAAAAATAAAATAAAAAAATTCTTCAAAATTGCGAAACATTTGTTTAAACTGTGGAATTGAACGAAATCGTTCGTGAGAAATTCCACAGGCGAGATACGCAAACAACGTTGCGAAATGATCGATTTGTTTGATACAACAAAGAAGCTACACGATGACAATGGTTACGCATTAGTTTTTCGAGATACGATCTTTCGATACTCGGACTCCGGTGACCGTTCGCGAGGGGCACGAGTTCTTTATTCTCGTGCCGTGTTTCTCCTTCTCCATCTAATCACACGGTATAATCATACCATCGCCTCGATAGAATTTCTCGTGCGCGCAACGATATAATTACAAAGCCGAGCACGTGCACCTGCAAGCGTCACGTGACTGCGACAGATCACACTGCAAAGTCTCGTCGGAGGTCGCGGCGTCATTAAAAGAAAAAAAGCTTCGATTCGCGCGCATGTTTCGTCATTCGATTCGTCGAATTATCAAATTTTTCGATGCCAATATTTCACTCGCATTTTCTATGGAAAAATGTTTATTTTCTTTTTTTGCAAATTCAGCGACGATAAAATAGACCAACGTGTTTTTCTCGTGTCTACCCGAGGTCTCGGCTAATAGCGTTAATTCCGCGTATCCGCGAATGTTCGATCGACCTTTGTAACGCGTTATTTTCTGCTGTTCGGACGCTCGTCGACGGAGAGAAGCTCGTCGTGTTTCGCATTATTGTACAACACATAGCGAATCGTTACACGCATGTGATGCACTAACTTCCACGAATCGTTGCTGCAAGACCGTGAGATCACGGTCGTCGGTGCTCGTTGCACGTATGTACCGCGTATTCGAGAACTCATGGAATCGACAAATTGTCGTTACTCAATCAGACTGCGTGGCACTGACGATTTATCCGGGAGGATTTTTTACACATTTCACCCACGTTGCTTCCCGTAGAATATTGCTTCAATGACGCATCTTTGTACATTGTCGAGAGTCACGAGTCGCATTTTTTTTTTCTAACGACGTCTTCACGCGATTCTCAAGATTATGGAAAACGGTTGCGAATGAAGTTTGCACTTTTTTTTTTATTTACAAAAACTCCTTTCATCTTTGATTACAGTCGGTCAATTAATTTTGAAGTTCTTGCGACACATATTTTCACCTAGAAAATTGAATAATTGATCTCTGTGATGAAAATGTGATGATAGAGGCGTATTAAATTTTATTGAGATTACATATTAAGCAATGTAGGTCATCTTTAGACGGGGGGTTACTATTGAATCGATGATTCAATTGTCGAGCGATAAACATTCACAAACACACGTACATCCGATACATGTACGTCGTTTCTCCTACGATATTTTCGAGCAACTAAGCCTCGGATTTTCATCGAAATTCCGTTAAGGTAAAAGTACCAATGCTCGGACGGGTCTTAATCTCCGGACAGTAGCCAGAATTTTCTCTATATTAGAAATATAGTCGCCAAAAAACAAAAGATGACATTTGAATTCGTTTCTACGATCGATAAACTATATACTGGCAAAATCCAACACTCTCTATTGGTTTACAATAATTATATTTAGGTTAATTTATTTAATGCATTTTTTTTTATATGGAAAAGAATGGGTAAAAAAAAGAAATTCAAAGTAAATTTTAAAATATGAAAAAATTCATACGCATTTAGAAAAATGAACGAATCATTTTCATAAAAAAAAAGTTGGGTTACCAGAAATTTGTTGAACAATTTTTTTTTTCATCAATTTGTTAATAATATTTTGCAATTATTATTGTGCAAAATTAATCTTTTGAGCGCCTTTAATATGCATACATTTTTTCAGATTTTTATACTACCGAGAAGTGTTTGCAATTCTCTTTCATTTTTCTCTAACTTTTCCGAAATGAACATCACGCGCTCTATCTACCATTACATTGGTACTTTTTACCTATTCTTTTATCACCGCGAACGCTGAAAAAATAAAAAAGCGCCACTAAAACTGAATTTCGATTTCACAAAAGTTCGAAGCTGCAGAAAAATAGTTGTGAATGAAGTTTGCACATTGTGTTTTTCATGCATAAAAACTCTTTTTTGAACTAAAGTATGTTGATTAATTTTAAAGTTCTTGTGATGGAAATTTTGCCCATCAAGCAATATGAACGCTTCTTAGACGAAAAGTTATTATTAAATTAATGATTCCATTTTCAAGTAGTAAATATACACAAGCATAGGCCTCAAGGGACTCATATTCTGAAGCATATATTTTGAAGCTGCTAAGCCTCCGAATTTCGTCCAAATTCGATTTTTCTTTTGTCTCCGCGGAAGTAAAGAAAAAAATAAAATAAAGGAAAAAAGCGATTGCAAAGTAAACTTTGATTTCTCAAAACTTCGAAGCTCTTCGACAAACTTCTTTAGGTTATAAATATAGTTATAGTAGGGGTGACAACTTTAACTCAATATCAAATTCCAATATTCATGACCTGAATATCTCACTTAAAGCGGAAGAGTCTACAACTTACTCTCGTACCGTTGAAATATAGTTGACTATATGCTATGTATATTATTACCGAGTGTATATATAATATCCCGGGGGTTATAGAACGATGCCAGGGTTGCTAAGCCTATAATTACTTCGTCACCGATAATGAAAAAGAAAGAAAAAATAATCTCCGTTTAATATACCCTTTAATGACTACGCTTCAAGAATTCGCTTTTGATCGGTTTCATGCATTAACGAGATTGCACCGAGCGATGTACACATCAGAATTTCTGATTAATGCTTCTTCCTCGTTCGTAATTGCCTGCGCACAGTTTACTCTGTATACATAGTACATATAACATTGTATAGCCGTAGCTTCGAGAGCTTTTCGCAAGGAACTAATCCGCAAATAAGCAAAATTGTTTCAAACGCCACGTCGGCAAATCGGAACGGAAAACTTGGCGGTCCTGTTTGCTACAATTCTCGCTGCACCTGGCTACCTAGCGTCTGATTGTCACGTTTCTGCGTACACAAGGCTTCCATACCGCACACGACAAAAGCAGAGAGCCGGTATGCGTCGTGTACGCAATGTCGACATCGCGTGTCCGGGTCGCATGTTGCCCTGCAGCGTCAATCCTGCTTAAGATTATGTTTCAACACGCGAGCACTAGTGTGCAAATCGTTATAGAATAAAAATATCCGTCAACGGTACATGAATTCGTGACGAAGATTAAGAAAGAAGTATACGCGAGCGAAAATCGCCGATAATAACAAAGGAGAAGTCTAAAAAGAATAAAGAATGAAAGAAAAGAAAAGAAAGAACCGACGATGAATAAATTAAACAAGTGTCCGCGGGGTCGTTGTTTCACGATAATTCTCAGCACATCCCGCATCTACGTGGCCGAAGAACAATAGTTTCTCGGTTCACTCGTCAAGCTGCCGGCCGTTCCAGTAATTTTCCAGACGAGCACTAAGGGTGGAATGGGTTCGGCTATGCGTCACGACTGACGGTCTTCCACCCTTCCTTCGCTTGGTATGTACTATAAAAGCTATATATAGGCTCCATACAGGGGTATATTACCGACCTCGCGGCAGAGGAAGCAGCAGCGGGAGATGAACGAGTAGAGTTAACGATAATGATTGTTATTCGTCAGCGGGGGAGTGGCACAGGGGATCGAATGAAGACATCAATAAAGCCGACTGACCGACTACGCTTGCGTTAGTAACCAAAGAGGAAGAGGTCTGATAAAACCAGAAACAATGGGCACACTGTAATAAAAATTGAATCTTTATGCATAAAGAGGTGCACTAAATTTAATGTACAATGATGATGAAAAATAAATGTTCCTTTGTACAATAAAATTAACGAAAATTATTGAATTTTAGGGACTTTTATGGTAAAGTGAAGGTAAATCATTAAATGTGTAAAGTATCCACTACAATTTTTAATATACTCTCCATTAATTTCCATCATAATTGTACATTACATTTAATGTATCAGTTTGTGCATAAAATATTCCAGTATTGGTACATTCAATTTCCACCATTTTTTTTTACCATGCAACTCAGTTTCATTTTGGGAGAATGTAGATTCGTCGTGGAACTTCGAGCTCTTTGGTTAGAAGACGCGGAAGACGTGTTTTTTCTAATTCGTGGCGGGAATTTTGATTGTGGAGGAAAATAAGATGATTAAAGATGCAGCAGACGAAACATTTGTTTCCTATCGGAATCGCCATGCAACATTTTTTTTTTTTCAATTCAATGACGATTAATGTCTCCATTCAACGTCAATGTTGAGTTTAAGTTTACGTGTAACAAAGTCTCTTGCTTCTCATTGTTCATAAGCTTATCATCGCAGCGAGTTAGAGAGTCGCAATTTACGCTGAATGAGTTTGTATCTCAATATAGGTCAATGCCACGCATGTGCTTCACTCGACGCCATACACACCCAACAACATACGTGTATATAATATACGGCAGAAACTTCACAGTAACTGGTTGCACGCCGTTTCCTCAAAGTCTGTGTGTCTCCGCGATGCATACGCGTCTACAGTACACAGCTTGTTGTATAGTTATACACAGATGCTGAACTTTGGTCCCACCGATGTATCGTATAGTTGAGAAACAATTTATGACGAGCAACGATACCATTTCAGAAGCTTATCAAAGCCATAACCTTTGAAAACTTCATCTTTGAAATGTTTCTAAAATTTCACCTTTTTTCGCGATTAATGTAAGCAACGCCTGCAGTCATTCTAATTTTAATATCTGCTTCTCACAAACAGCTATTAAAAGATAAAGATAACAAATCAGAAAAATTGATTAGCAAAAACAGCTTATATTCTTTCTTCGGATCTTCGATTGTATGATGATCTCTCTCGTTCGGTTAGAGGCCGAGTAGCGCCTCAGGCTGCAGTCTCATAGTCTTAGATATTGGTAGCTATAGCTTTTGCGGGAACGTCGTCTCGCTCGTTACGTTTAATGTGTCAGCTATCGCGGTAGAATAATCCGAGGAACGTACGCATACGCTATACGTATGTCGGTGGGTGGCGGCCTTGAATCAGCTGCTTATTTTCAATGTCAACGAGTATTAATACTACCATCGCGTGTGTTTTGCCGCGCAGAGATTCGGAGAGAACCATCTTGCCGAGTGTATTATCCGTGTTCTCGCGCACAGACTGCGTTAATGCACACTTGGGCGCTTATTTACGCGTCCGCTTATAATAATACCCCATGTGTTGATACTTCGAAATCCGTATCTTATCCTTTATACTCGAGTCTAGAATAAGCAAACATCCGATTTGGTTAACATTGCAAATAACACTATTCTAATGCAACGATGGCAACCAAACAGACGGCTTTTTTGTGTTAAAAAAAAAGAAGAGAGAACGCAGCATAGGGTCAAAGGTTCATTTGTATTACACTGAATTTAAAAATAATATCAACATGTATGATATGAAATATAGTCATTCTAAGAACTAATTCGTATCTTTTCGTATATCGTGCAAATGCAATCATCTGGAGGCGTTTTTCTATTGCATTCATAATTTATGCGAATAGTTTGAAATCTTTTTAAAAATATTTTTATATTGTATCTTGCGGTAGCAGAATATAGATACACGGAGAGAATGATCTGATACACTTTACCATATATCTCATAAAAAATATCGTAAATTTCTAATAGTTCAGATTCAATGACGCCACCCGTCGAAAATTACGCGAAGTAATAGCATATGGTAAAAATTCCCATAAAAATGGGGGAGAAATTGTCGTAATGTCGAACATTTGTGTGACAGGTGGCGCCACAGTCGAATTTTTCCAGGTAACATAGTAATTTCTAGTAGACCCTTCTCTCCGTGTATAAGTTGGTAGTATTGTTTTACGAAAAATTCGAATCATAGCGTAACGATACATCGACGGTTCATGTCAATCTAAATCTTCTTCATAATACGATAAAAACAATTTATAATACGATTTCGATCTCTATATTTTTGTGTCTTGCGGTTGAAAAATTTACTAGCATCGTTTTTAGTGAAATTTCAATTATAGCGTAACGACGATGCGCGTCAATGTACATCATCTTTATAATACGATTTCGATTTCTTTATTTTTGTGTCTCGCGGTAGAAAATGTTATCAGCATTATTGTTTTAAAAAATAAATCGAATCATAGCATAACGACGATACATCGACGATGTAATGTAAATAATCGTTGTCGAGGTCAGGGGATATTCTCACACGTCGTGTTCACGAAACATTCGTATGCCCGTTGCGATAGCCACGTACAGGACTGGTTTAGTTCACTGTAGTGTATAGCAGGGGGAGAAGTTGGTCCTATCGCGGTTCTTCGCTTGCATTTACACGGTGAGCACGCGTCGACGTGAGCTCACGGGTAACAACGTGCTATGAACGCTGCTCTCGCTCGCGGTTGTAGATCATACGGTGAACCGGACGATAGAGCGCTCGACGAGGCGTCCTCTCCGATGTCTTGTACGAAAGGAAACCGATAGATCGAGAGAGCGAGAGATTGTAAGCGTTGAGAAGATTCGCGAACGATCGGAGCGAGAAAGACGGAATCGCTACGGTGGAGAATCGACGTCAGAGATGCCGAGGCATAGTAAAAGTTCGTAGTACTCTACAGTCAATTTCCTCCTTTCATTCAGTCTTACCAGTGAAATCGAATTCACTCGACTCCGACGTCTTGAGAACCGTTCGTTCACATTCACATCGGGATAACATAGTATTCTAAAATATTTCATTGCTCGTTTTTTTTTTTACCATTTGTGAAAATAGTTTGTGTTTTTATAAATAACCTTTGCTCAGAGAGAATTTTCTTTGTGCTTTCGATTGACTCGGAATGATCACGCGTACTATTGCACCCGTTGTCTACGTCGCCGCGCAAATATTTTCACGATACACGATATATTCGATTTCTACGATATATTTTAGTTTATTTGGACTGAAATCGATACGGCAAGATGTAAGCAACGCGTTCGTTGAGATATCATGACGATGTAACAGATCGTTTTTTTGGTGTCGAACTTTGAAATGCTTCATGCTTTCCAGCGGTTATCGAAGCGCCCATTTTTTTATGTTTTCTCAGCCCCGCTAGATACGAAAATCGTGTAGTGTATGATTGATTTATGAAAAGAAAAAAAAAAAATATGTTCTATTCGTGTATAAAGTCAGTTTAGTTATTTCTCGGCTGTTATATTTCAAGAAGTTTCGTTTCAAGGACTCCGAAGGATAAACAGGTGAATACATATTATCTCGTATCGCGCGAAAGAGTTTTTGATATATGTGCGTTTATACATCAGCGACTGTCGCCGAAAGGTCGTTTTTACAGAAAAACAAATCGCTCCATGACGCCACGTCGTATCGCGTGAAGGAGAAATACACGAGAGTTCCTTAGATTGATTTTAGAATGGCCGTTCAGGGAACGGCAGGGTATCTGACAAAAACAAAAAATCTGAATGCTTTAACGCTGAAATAACGTTTCTCCAAATGGCGAGCGAAAACGTTACGTGTTCGCGACGTGAAAATATTCTTCCTTTTGCCCGACGTTGGATTTAGCGCAAGTGAAAACGTGACTGTATGTCGTGCGTCAAGTGTATACGCGCGCGAAGTATTGTTACTGTATGTGCTGCACGTTCCAAGCGGTCGGCATTGCTGGACTACTGTACGCCAATCGATACGACACACTGCATCCCACGCAGCAACGCACGCGGAAAGTTTTATCTTTGGTCTTTGCTTATACTGAAACATTTACGGTTTCCTCATGTTGGATTGCGTGTATGAAATTATTATCTGTAACAAACGATTGCACGGTGTTCGTACGATTATTCATACAGGTGAAGTCACGCGTTCGGTTCGTGAAATGTGAACACCGAAGGCGCGGTGAAATTTGAGGAGAAATTTGAGTTAAATAGGATAGATTTTAGCGTTTAACAAAACTGATGGACTTAACGTTTGATTTTTACAGTGCATTTGACTATCGATTGGACATTTAAACTTGAAAAAAAAAAAAAAAAAAAATTCCGTAAAAACAATGTACACGGGAACTGATTTACTTGGTTTAAGTTGACGTTAATGCAGTTTATTTAATATTCTCGCGGAAATGGTCAGTGATTTTTTCGTTCTCCTTGAAGACTCATTGAGTGAACGTATAAATGTTGAAATTTTCCCATTCGATAAATAGTTTTAATATGCAGTCAATTATTAAAACTGATGTTTTGTCATTTTCATCTTGAATCCATCAATTTGTTTCCATCTCTTTCATTTGTACAATTTCTGCTTTATCAGATACGATTTTAAAACTTTTTGCAAAATTATTGCTTTTACTCAATTTCAAAAAAGACCGCAACGCCTTTTAAAGACATCTTGCATTGTTTGATTCAATTTTACGACGGGTCGTAATGCTTTTTCAGGACACTGCGTTACTTTACGTCATTTCTAGAATCGCTGAAAACGTATTTTGATTTTTTCGATCTTTCTACCGGCAGTCATTGAGTGAACGAATGAAAGTTCAAATCTTTCCATTTGATAAACTGTTTTCATATGCACTTAATTATTGGAACTCTTTTGTTCTTTCCATCTTGAAAGCTTTCATTTTGTTTTTTATGAATATACTTTCTTTATTACACTGCTTTTTCAGTCAGGATTTTCAAAATTTTTGTAAAATTATTGTTTTTACTCGATTTCAAAAAGGACCGTAACGCCTTTCAACGACATCGTACATTGATCGTGTTTGATTCAATTTTACGACTAGTCGTGACGCTTTTTCGGGACACTGCCTTACTTTACGGAACTTCTAGAACCGCTGAATACGTATTTTGATTTTTTCGTTCGTTTTAACGGCAGTCATTGAGTGAACGAATAAAAGTGTAAATTTTACCATTTGTTAAACTGTTTTAATTTACACTTAATTATTGGAATTCTTTTGTCCTTTCCATCTTGAAAGCTTTGATACACTGATTCTCGAGTATCCGGGTCGCATCTCGTATGCAAGATTCCACGATGATAAAGTTCGATATCATGCATGGAAGTGAATATGCGAGTAGGTCATGGAATCCGATGCTTCTCTCTGTCCGAAGCAGAGACGGGGACAAACGAGCGGACTATTAATAGCTTTCGCTGAGTTTTACAAACGTTTTAATGCCGGCAAATATTAACCTTTTCCTTTGTTTTTTCATCTCTTTGTACTCGTAGACGTTAATGTGAAGATAATTCGTTCAATGATCCAACAAAACCCTTCAACTTAGTCGGGTAATGTCGCGGACGTAATCCTTTCTGTACGGTAGCCACTGTCACTTCGTTGATGTTTGCGCTTTTGATTTACGACGACGTGCCAAGTTATTTGCGATGGAATAACTTGCCTTCTCGAACGAGTAGCAGTACATGTTCTTCGTAACTTTGCATCGTCGCAAGATGTATCTATTGCACGCCACGTTTTCTGGTGCGCAATCCACCACCGTCGTCGTGCTTTTGTAATATTTGCACTTAACGTGTTGAAATATTTTGTCGCAAGCCACGTGCGGTCTTATTTGTCGTTCGAACTTCAGCGGCCACTGTGCCGCATGTTCACGCGATAATATAAGCATAGGAGCGGAGAGGGCTACCGATGAAAAGATGTTTACCGAATGATAGTTTGATCTCGACGTCGATTAAAATACTGACCGAACGATTTGGCAACAGATATTCGAACTGTACAGCCAGCCGAGTGCCATAACTCTTGCGATCCACTGGCGTAGATGATAGAATTAAAAATTATACTTTATACGCTTTAACTGGCAATTGATGATTTTTCAGGGTGTTTATAGTAAACAAAACTGCTCTTTTGATTTGGTTCGCATTATTCTTTAAATAGTTTTCTTCAAACGTTTCGCGTTTAGAAGAATATAAATACATATATCATTTCAGTGGCCGTTAACGGGTTCATTAGTATTTAATAATTTCGTAATTGTCGATGTATAATAATTTATTAAACTTCACTTTTGTTTAATTACATTGTCATTTTCCAAGGGTAACAGAAATCTTTTCTACTTTGTCATCGTAATTACTTCATTAATTTGATTAAATTAGTTAATGCTTAACACGCAAACGCGTTTATTCGTCTTTTTAATGAAAATTTTCTCGTGCGCCATCTTATGCATAATTCATTATCGCGTCATGCGAAAGGCGAAGGAGACGAAGTGATATGTATACTGTAGAAAAGAAATCCCCGAGATCTTGCCGTTCCGCTCGCGACCCCCGAAGTATCTTACGTCATTCGTGGTGCGAGATCGTCGGAAGCCCGAGAGTACGCATAGCCGGTAAACAAGTTCTTGCCAACAAGATTGGCGTATCGCCAAAAGCTTCGTTCTCTCGGGATTCGTACATCTGGTTGGTTGTTCGCCATTCGCCTCTGATGATCGACCGTTATAAGACGTGTGATTCTTTGCGTATATTTACGTGCGATCAAATATTTTCCAACATCGTCGAGGCCATGACTCCCCGATGATATTGAACTCACGCTGTTAGCCCTTGTTGCGCATTTCCGCCTTTGACACTCACCAGCATCGAACCCCAAATTTAACAATTTTTTACTCTCCAACCATTTGGTTGCAGTGTCTCGAAAACAAACTATTGTTTTGGTAAATCATTGTCTCCTGATTTTTATTCGTAGAATTTAACAAGAGAAAATTAATTAATTAATCATAAGATTATTTTTATAAAAATAATATTTAATTATTTACAACAATTAACCCTCCGCCTGCATATTTAGGATCCGAAGAGAGGGGGTGTTAAAAATTCAAAGTATTCCGAGCGTTCGGAATTTTTTTTTAGCTACTATTTTCAAGGTGTCTACATAATCTAATAAAAATAAGGATCAATTAAGTCAAATAATAAATATATTAATTGACATAAATGGAGACGTGTAAACAAATTTAAAAAAATCACTTTCGACTGTGTCTTCAAGTCCCCAGTGTGCTGACAGACGATTAAATTCGGTGAAAACAATTTTTTTGTCGACATTATCGACTTCCTTAAGCCCCATGATGTTTATTCCAGTGTGACTTCTCCCGTTTTGGCTTCTCGGCACAGCGTATATATATATATATACGCACGAGTACTAGGGCTATGGTTAATGCTGCTGGTGCACGTGCCGATCGATATTCGGACTTCAAGCAAACCACGGAAATAATAATACGAGGATCGTGCCGCGTTATTCTGGACAATAGAACCTTCGTAATCCCACGTTAGCAATACTACTCGTGCAAATTGGTTTCCAAGTCCCTGTTTTTTTTTTTTTTTTACTCAAAAACGTTCTCAAATGCTTCATATCATATCTGACCTTTGGTGCCTTTTGACATCGAAAATTGCGGAACAGCGTCGACGTTTCCGAAGACTTGAAGTACACTAAAAAACTTCCATTGTTTTCGACCATTGGTAAAAAAAAAAAAAACAAAGGTCTGCGCAACCAACATTGAAGCCCTTTCTTCCAAATGCAATGCACGTGCTGACGTCCGAACGTTTTTCAGTTCCTTTCCACATCTGTGTGTCTTTCACATGTTCCATCGCAGGATCTCTCGTAGCGTTCCGAATGTATGATATTGTCCTCGTTCCCCCGACTCCAAAATTCCCTATAAAATTTTTGAGAACTCTCTGCAAAGATGAACAGAGATATCATTCTTCCTGAACGCGCGTACACATGGAACCAGAGAAGAGTGTCACTCGAATATGCACCCAATGCTCCTTTCCTCCTCTATTCCTCCTACGTAACGTAGCAGTAGTACATACGCGCAGAGCACAGTCGAACACGTACGTAGATATGTACTATATACGTCTACAAAGGACAGTGTGTCTACCGTCGGGCGCCGGCTAACGTCCACGGTCACGAAATAGAGGGCGCTGTTACCGCAATGCGCCATAATAATCTGACTGCAACACACACCACGTGCCGTCAATGTTCCGACGCGTCGAAGAAAAAAAATAAAACAAACTCTCGAAAAGAAACGTGTAACAGCGATGCGTGGAAAAAACAGGGAAAGAACTTTGTGAATTGGTGATTTATTCATTTATTAGATTAAGAGTCATGCAAATACGTATTTATGCCGGTGAGAGGAATTGGAGTAAACTAAACAAAACTATAGTCCTACGAGTGCCATTTATCGATAGAGTTCTTGTTTCATTCGAGATTCCAGGAATTCATAGTACGACCTCGCGAAATGTCGCTGGTCATTCAATTATGTCGATAAGTATATCGATATCAGATTAAATTTTATCGGTCTGCCTATCTCCATTATCTATTTCAACGACTATGTGGAAACTTTCCTTGTACACCGAAATTCTAAAAAAAAAAAAAAATCTGATTGTCTACTGATAAACCCGCAAATGTAGACAATAGAGAATATCGTTTGATGAGGAATTCATTAAAGAAGAAAGAACACCGTCGTTAATCTGTCGTGTAAAGATGGATTTTGGATGTCCGTTTAATTAACTGATATAGGAATCTGTTTGGTCAGTTGATAACAAAACGAAAAAATGGACTTTAGTTGAAAAGCTGAATGTCCGTAGTCTTTTCAAACTCTTTTTTGGAAACTCGCAACGAGCGTATGAATATCCGAGAGGTCGGAGTATACTCGGTGCTAATGAAAGCCGACCGGAGCGCCCCTTTCATTTCGGAAAGTCGGGTCAACGGTCATTATAGGACGCGCTGCAAAATTCGAAACGCAAATGGAATTCAATGAATCGGGGATCATCGTCGACATACAGTGGCCGTGGATAATGATTGATCCATTAAAAATATACGAATAGAAATTCTACAATAGCTTCTATTTTCTTATTTATTAAAACAAATTTTCGGATTATGACATAATCGGAAAATAACGTTCAAAGCGACGAACTCATTGTTTTATCCTTTCATAAAAAAAAATTAGCACATAAAAAATTGCGTTTTCTTCCGGGAAATATTTGTGAAAACATCTTTAGTTCAGATAGCGTCGATTTATTAGGATTTTATTACTTGAAAATCAAACAGACACATACGTACATTTTAAATCATACATTTTCGAGACCTCAAAACAACTATAACTATTTTTTGAGGATAGTTTACATTTTTTAACTTTCGACGGCGGCTAACGCGGGAAGTTATGCATTTCACTCGGGTCGCGTGATATTTCCCGTTCTCGTCGACATGCATATTTGACGAAACTATGTTTTAACAAAATTTGGTACATTAAGTAGTTCTGTAAATCATAATGTGTGTTTCAACCGATAAATAATGCATATTATGCGTGAACTCGCAGAGGTAAATAACTTCGCAAAGAATAAAACTATAATCAAAACTTTATTCACTTATATCAAATTGTGATCGACATTCCTTTTTCGCAGACTAAATTAGAATTGTCTGCCACCCTCCGTCACATTGGTTTCACTTTAAGAAGGATAAAATTTAAAAAATTGTATAAAAAAATTCGCGACGAAAAAAGCGGTACAATAAAGAAATTGAGTTAATGAAAGAGACTGAATAACAAAGTGATACCTAACAAATAGTTGTTCACATATTATAATTTTCTTGTTGAGGGGCTTCGGCAATCAACGATAGTTATAGTTATTCGTTCATTGCCGAAGCCCCTCAACAAGAAATTAAATACACGACCAAAGCAAACAATTACACATATTATTATCATGAGATGTTCGCTCTGAATGACGAATAAATAATTCGACTATTATATACGAATAATTATTCGCTATGTTACGCTTCTTTATTAATACAATTTCCTCATTACACTGCTGTTTCAGTCGGTATTTTTTTCCATCTTTGTAAAATGATTGTTTTCACTCGATTTTCGGAAAAATCGTAATACATTTTAAATTCAATTTTACAATGAGCCGTAATGCTTTTCCAGCACACTGAATTTCCTAATGCAATTTCTGAAATTGTTATAAACGTGTTTTAAGGACATTAATATTTAAAAGAATCGCAAAAGATTATTTCCCATAAAAAAATAATTTTACAAAAATTAGAAAACTTCGGACAGAAAAAAGAGTGCAACGAGAAATCGTTGTAAAAAAAAAAGGGTGAAATAATAAAAAATCATTCGCATATTATAGTCGGAAGGTTTATTCGTAATTGAGTTTAGCTATCTTCCGACTATGAAATGCGAATAGATATTTGTTATTTCACTCTTTTTTCGAATATCGGATAGCAAAAAAAGTCCTATGTTTACAGGGATATGCCCCGCGGCCCGTCAATAACTCCCGCCTTTTTTTCAGTGGGTAGTCGGAAAAACGTCGAAGTTTTGAAATATGAGATACTATATAGAAATTCAAGCGATTTTTGCTGGCGAAATCGGAATTATCCGCATGTCGAACCGAAGCGAATCATAGTTATTATAATTTCGGCGAAAAATGACAAATCATTGAATCGTCTAAAACCGTTCGTTTTTTTTAAACTGATTTCAGATTCATAGATGGAGGAAAGTGAGAGCAACGAGAAGCAGAGTACGACAGATGAGCGCTACAAGGTTGACGACAATCGGTTGGGTACCGAGATGCGTGACGATTGTGAGAGCAGTCGCGAGACTTCCGAGAAGGTCGTGACTCTCGAAAGTCTCGAGAACATGAAGAATCGCGAGGAAAAGTCGACGACAAACGAACTTAACGCGACGACGATGGATCGCGAAAAGTCGTTGTCGCGGGACGACGATCCGGACGAGGATGAGGGCAAAGGTTCGGACGAGGATGACAATAACAAGGAGAAAGCCAACGACGAGAAGCGCGACGATGAATCCTCGACGAGAACATCGTCGACCAGCACGTCCGACGACGAGTCCGAAACGAGTTCGGAGGAAAAGACCGAGACGTCGAAGCAGGAAGCTGACGAACCCGCTCCGCCGTCCGACAAACCCCCCGACAATGCGCCGCCGAAGGAGGAATTGCCGAAGAACGAGGATACGACGGACGACAGTGACATTGACGATGATCTCGTGTCGACCATAAATTACAATACCATAACCTCCCTCGCCGCTCTCAAAGACATGTTACAATCGTCCGGCGAGGATTCCGACGGCGTCGATAGCTTCTTTCATCATTACTTTTTGTCGCACGTCAACAGGCTACCGTCCAGAAATCAGACCCACAGTCCTTATCCTTGGGGGCGAAGGTTGTCCGAGTGCAGGGAAGAGGACGAATACGAGACTGAGGAAGGTGAGCTTTTTCCGAAACGTGTGTCTCATTATTTTTTTGTCCCTTCAATCCGTGGTAAACCGGCGGGTAACTTGACTTGGGTAACTTCAGCTTTTCAAAATGCTCGAAAATTTACGTAAATTATTTGACATTTTTTTATAGCGTCAAAACAGCTTGAGAACTTTGAATGAATACGACTGACCCAAGTTGTCCACATAAGTAGAAAATTATACGTTAGCCGCGACGGGGAAAAAAAATTATTTTTGTATGGACGTATTTTGGTTCCGCAAATCTACTTTTTATAATCTATTTGGATAAAGTTTCGAACTTTCAAAAGTTACGATATATGAATACAGATTTCTCCGATGTCAACAAAAAAAATCACTACATTCATTAAAAACAATATATATGGAACTGTTCTTTCCATCGTTTGTATAAATACAATTGGTGAAAAGAAAATAACTTTAGACTGATCAGTTTGGACAGTCTAACGAAATTTATTGATCAATTATTTTGTATTGATAGCAAAGCTCCACTTTTATTATATCGATACTCCCGCAAAGTGGATCATCGTGCGGTTAGACGGTCTTTCGAGTCTGTGTTCTATTCTCACTGTGATAATATAGACACTATGACGTTTTGTTTGTACCGATGATTAAAACCGTACCGCAGGAAGTACCATTGCTCGGAGACTCGTAAAACTTTTTGTTGTTGTTGTTTTTTTCTATTAAATAACGAAACTCTATATTACACAGCAATATTAATGCCGCCGCAAAATAGATTATCGCCGCTTGCAACGTTGTTGTTCGTGGAAAATCGTCCTGTCGTATTATACGAAGGTGAATCTGGAAGTTTCCTAATTAGCAGGACTCGAGGTTATGCACTACGAATTATCGTACTCGGAACGGATAGTAGCGGTGATGCTGGTGCTACGGCTGGTACGCTCTATTCCCGAGCGCGCGTATCGATTTTCCCACCGGCGCTCGCCGGGCTAATACCGCGGTGCCGGGGTCTCGGCGCGGTCGTCTCTATGCAGGAAGCCCATAGCCCTCTCGCCTCTTTTCGTGGCTTTCAAATGTCTCTATTTCGCTTTCCAAATCTATCGATGATTTTCTTACGATGCCATCTTATTACTATATTATTATTTTCTCCGTACACTGAACGTGTTATTTCATTTTTTCCACGATTCGCAACGTTACCACCTTAGACGCGAAACTTTTTTTGATAAGAGGAAAAAAAGAAAAAAAAATTGAGATTTATTCCAGAATTGTTTTTTTTTACCGGTAATTACCCGATCCTGAAATAGATAGAAATCCATTTTTATTTCCGGTAAAAGGAGAAAGACGATTGGATTTTGCGGAATTCAACGACTATCACGATGGTCAGATCGGAAGGCTTGTGACCTGTTTTGTACGTTGTCCATTGTGCTCACGTAGGGTTTCCACAACCCGTATAATGACAAGAAGCTTCACGATTCTCAGGTCCCGGAGCCTTATCCACGTTCTGCCGTCCAACTTTACGCAACTGTACGGTTTTACCTGTCAGTGATCGCTCATCCCATTAACGAGGCTTGTCTACCGACTAAATCACCTTTGCCCGCATTAATACACATAATCTCAAGCGACGAGTCATTTAACGTTCGTGACTCCGGATTCAATTTATTATCCCGCGACGAAAGAAAGGGGGGAGAAGTAGATTCGCAGACGATCTCGTTACGGTTACGCAAAGATAAGCACTCGTGAAATTTGCCTAATGTTACGCAATAATTCAACGTTTCATCGAACGTTTAAACGCAACGAACCTGCGAGAACGATAGATGATAGGCCGCGACTACGCGCCACGCTCTGTTCTCCTCTCGTGTCCCGTTGCTATAACGAGAACACGCGGTCCTACCGAGAAGCTAAGATTAGCGAAGAGCGCGCGCGGCGAGAGAGCGGTGATTCGGCTTTTCGTTCTCTGTCGTTCGACTTCCGTCGACGCCGGTTGGCAACACGTATTATATGTACCTATACGAACCAAACTACCCTGTTAACTCTGCGCGAATATTCATTCGCTCGTTCGCCCTCTTCGGCTTTTCCCTCCCCCCCCCCCTTTTTGACCCGTTCACTCTCGCGGTCCACTTAGGTAACGATCCGACTATTTATAAACGCAAATTTTCGGATAAAACGAGATAAAACTTTCATTGCTCTTGCATCCTTTTGTCCGGTTCTGCATACGATTTTTTCTTACTTCGCATCTTCGGTTACGTTATCAGAAAATATATATCACGACCGATGAAAATAATTTTTAGAGATTTGATACAATTTTTTCAGTAAACTGTCGCTTAATATTAGTTTTGAGGAATTTTTTTGCATTATTCAAGCAATTACATTGGTTTGTGACTGTCAATGATCGTAGTACATATTTTTATTGAAACTCTATATTGGAAATAAATATTAAAACTATTTTTATTGACGCGAATGCAGCGATCTATTGCTAATTATTTATTTTCGTTCGTTTCGCATCGCAATGTCGCGGATTACCTACATTTTTTGATTCGTTTTTTTTTTCTCGTTTCGATAGAATTATATTTCCAACCAATAGGCACATATCGTTCTATTACATTCGTTGAGATCTTTCTAATGTGTACACGCATACGCGTACCCGGGAACGCGATTTTCCGCGGTGACGTAATCGTCGGCGTCGATTAACCACGCGTGACCGATAACGCGTGGCGGTACCGCGGCGCTTCGCGATATTACCGAGTCGCAACTGATGCACGCCGCACAGTGGCAAATATACGGAGAAAAAAAAATGTCAACGACAATCGTAGGTTTCCTTTGTTTGAGGTAATATCGCGCATTGCTGTTCAAAACAAATACCTTTAATGCGATATAATCTTTTTTTTTTCTCCAATAAAAACAAAAATTGGAGTGTTACGAATTGAAGCATTAAAATCGTTCGTATTTAAATAAGAAACATCTACGTGCTGTTTGGTTCGCGTTTGTGGCGAACAAGGAAAACTCTGTTAGTAGCGACCTCGACGCATTCGTAATATGCGTTTAAAAAAACTGCATATAATGTATTCTTTGTGATTGGAAGATGCGTAGACGTAAATTCTAGTCATGAGGATTGCATCTACTTACCAGTGAACTATACGCGTGAGACCCATTAATTGACGAGTATCATAACTTGGTATGCTTTTTTATTTTTCAATTGATCCGGGGGTCTCGTCTCTCTCGTTTTTTCTGTGTCGCCACGACATTACGAAACATAAACATCCGTAAAAAAAAAAAAAAAACACGAGACCGACGATACAGTAGATTTTTTAAGAAATTCGATACTTGGAATAAATATATTTCCTTCCGATAAATTTTTCATTTCAATACAAAAAGTGGCCAAAAAATGATATCTGTGCGAAGTGTGTCCGTAAACTGATGAAAAAAATTGCATTTTTAATTTAAAAGGGAAAAACTATTGGAGAAAATGAATTCTCTCGTATTGCTATTTTTATTCTGCCCCAACAAGAATTATGAGGGACCGCAGTGCAAACGTTGTGGACTATTAGCTTTTGGTATCAACCGGCCGAACCCCGGAAGTTCGAAGAAGCGCTCGTTGGCCAACGTTTCTACGAAGTTTAATCTGAATTTAAAAATACTCCGCACCCATGTGTGCGGCGTTATCGATAAAAAGTAATGAAATATGGGATATTTCGGCCTTTACGAAGTATGGAGACAAATTACGAATTGTCAGACGTATAAATTTCGTTCACCGTCACTGTCGCGCGTAGTGAAAATTAAAACGAATTTATTTGTCGCAGGTAAGAATAACGAGACAGCAACAACTACGACAACGGGTAAGAGCCGCGACGAGGTTAAGACCCAAATGACGATTCAAGAATGTTCGGAAAAAACCGAAAGTATACCGTCGAAAGCGTCGAGTCCATCGTCATCGGAAAATTCGAGTTCCGAAAAGATCGATCAGAAATCGAACGCGACATCGAGCGTTTCGGAGTCTCGACCGCCCCCGACGACCTCGTCGAGATTCACCACGTGCGCTGTCACTTCACCGACGTCGAGCAAACCACCGCTCAGACGAAGACACACTGCTGGATCGGGAATGACCTTTCCGGCAACGGATCCTCCTTCTTACTCCAGCAGCATGATATTCTCACGTACAAGTCCGCTACCCAGTCCCCACTTGGACAAGCGATTCTTTGACTCGAGTCTGATCGAGATGAAGAGTCAAGCAAGCAGCTCCAGTACCCTCGACTATGACTCCACCGAGGAAATATGGGTTCGACGAGTTGACTTTGTTCAAGAAAGAAAAAGAAAGGTCAGTCATTTTACTATTTCCTCTCACGGTATAGGTATATTCATCACTCTAAAACAAAAATTACAACTTTTTATGCATAAACAGGTACACTAAATTTAATAAAACGAATATAGTGATGAAAAATAAATGTACTTTTGTACAGTCAAATTATATTCATTTATTCAATTTAAAGTACGTTTATAGCTAAATTAAAGTTAATTATTAAAAGTGAAGTATCGACTATAGTTTTTAACGAAGTTATATCGCTTCGCGTTCATTTCACATAAGTTCGAGAAAAATGAGACAAAATTGCAAATACTTCTCCTCCTTCTCTCCTACTTCTTCTTCTTCTCGATGGCATAAAAATCTGAACAAATTCATGGATATTAAAGATACTGAAAAGAGTCATTTTGCATAATAATAATTCCGAAACGTTATTAACAAATTGATGAAAAAATAAATTAGTCAACAAATTCCCCGGAAACCCAACTTTTTTTAAAATGAAAACGATTCGGTTCATTTTTCTGAATTCGTATGAGTTTGATCAGATTTTGGTGTGACAAAAAATACAAAATTAAAAGTAAAATGAAAAATCTGAAAAAATTCATACATATTCAGAAAAATGACCGAATCATTTTCATTAAAAAAAAGTTGGGTTCCCGGGGAATTTGTTGACCATTTAATTTTTTCATCAATTTGTTAATAACATTTCGGAATTATTATTATGCAAAATTAACCTTTTCAGTGCATTTAATATACATGCATTGTTTCGGATTTTTATACCATCGAGAAGTATTTGCAATTTTCTCTCATTTTTTTTCGAACTTATGCGAAATGTCACGCGAAGCGACATAACTACCTTGATCTACTCTACATTAATTTTCCATCATAATTGTATATTAAAGTTAATATACCGGTTTATGGAATGAAATTTCCAGTAGTATCGATACATTGAATTAGCAGATTTTTTTTTCACAGTAATATTGACGACTCGCAGTGCTTAGAAACATTTCAAATTTGAATGTCCATTCTTAAAAAAGAATGGAACAAATTTATTCAATGATTTGCCGTAAATGTTATGCATTTTTTGGCGTAAACTGAATGTTGTCATCTTTTTTTTTTTTTAAATTGGGAAAACAAACAAAGGTCGGAAATCGGATTTTGAAGTTTCATCGGACTCTACAGTCATTTTTATCATCGAGAGTTAATAGTATTGGAAACGATCACTCGAACGTTGATATGATGTTGAGGGATTAATGAAAGCGATTCGTATATACGGAATACGCCAATAACTCCAGTTATTTTATTCGTAAAAAAAAAAATATATATATTTTTTTGATATTATATTGCACTGCGGCGCTAGGAATGGGATGAGAATCCCGTTCAGCACCGGTGTGCATTTCCGTTCAGTTTGAGAAAATACGCGAAAATATGCGATCTGAAACATTTTTTCGAAATCCTTCATTTTGTTTTCATAAACATCACAAGGGTATTAATTGCTTTTATCGGGTATTTTCCCATTTTTCATCGCTTTGTTGCGGTTAGAAAGAAAATATTTTTTGAAACTCCGCCAAGTAGCCTGTCTTGTGCATAATTTTTCCCGTGGAACACGATGGACATCTCGGTTTCTCCGATAATTCATTGCGCAGTAAACATATTGCGGTCTAAAAATATTGAAATTCAGAATATTTCGCTAAATAGGTCAAACGGAAATGTTTTGTCTCTCGCAGTTTGGAGGCTTATTCGAGATATATTGTTCCCTCTAATCGGGAAGCAACCATTCATTTTCCTAACTGAAAAAAAACGTACAAGAAATTCTGGAGCACGATAAATTATGTGGAAAAAAAAAAAAAATATATCTTTCGTCAATTATCGATCGCAATTGGGCTGTTGATTTTATTGTCGTGTCGGATTTTTATTAAAACTACCGCATGCTCGTGGTAATTGACCAGAGATCGATGTAACGAAGCAAAAACGATAAATTCTTAGAAAATAATTTAGTACACGGGGGTCGCAGCGTTGCCCAGCGGGACATCGTTAGACATCGTGGCGGCTCCTCTCGTTGGCGTCTAATTGCATTAATCGACTAATTACCACCCGCTAACCGGGGAGAAGGGCGTCCCCACAAATTTGTTTACCACGAGGATATACCAGTCAAGCCGCGCGAACGCCAGTTACGAAAGAGTACAGCGAGAGTTCAATGACCGGTGTCGTCTTTATGCCTTGACGCTGGTCTACGCTCTTTGCTCGCGTAGTCGACGAAAAAAAAAATTAAGAAAAAAAAAAGCGAGAAAAGAAGAACAAATAAATACACCAAGTCTCGTAAATCGTTTTGCACGCCTTTGCTATATATTGCGAATGTTTTCCATAACTTTGCGAGGGACCCAAATAAAAAATGAAGTCCTTTTATTGCCTCTGTCCCCGCGCGGCTTGGCGCTAAACATTGTTGTCTCTTTGCCGTAACCGCGAACGCCGCGGTTCACAAATTTTCCACGTTCAATTCTCGTTCGATAAATTCGATGACGAGAGTATAAAACGCCCGACATTTCCCGAACGATTGGCCCGATAATGCTGAATCGGTAGACTCTATAACTCATTTGCTGCCATCGTAAAAATGAATACTCGTAATGACAAACTAACTCACTGCAATCGTAACGTTAATAACGTAATAACGATCGTTGAAGAAAAAAAAAAAAAGAGCGAATAAAATTAACGAATATATTGAAGAACTTTGATGTTTGTACGAAGAAGTAAATAAGCTCTACCGCTCGGACGTTTTTATTATTAAGTTACACACATTCGTTTCGTTCATTCAATCGCGGCTATTCCGCGCGAATACATTATACATATACCAGCGCCCACTTGACACACGCCCATCCCATTGAGACTGAACAGCACGCGGTTTTATAATAGAAAAAATAAACGGAAAAAAAGGTACGATTATCCGAAGGCGTTCTTTTCATTTTTAATTCTTTCTTCCAAAGAATTTTTCAAACCAATAGCTGGAATGGGATTCTTGGAGATAAATCCAAAAATAAATTTGTTTATGACGCCGACTGATTAATTTTAAGACGATTTTGCATGAATTACATTACACGAGAAATCAGTTCGAACTTCAATTCAATTATAACTCCAACAATCTTAGTTTTTTTTTGTCGGTATTTCATTGTACAGAAAATTGCAAGATAGAATTTTTTTTATATAAAATTAACTGTTAACACATAGGAAAATCGGAAATATGTTGTTTTGACGACTAAAATATTTCGGTGATATTTTTGAATCTTTGACGTTTCGGTATGTCGATAAAAAGAGACTTTGACTCGTTGTTTTTTCGTCGTGCAACGAGTAATATCTCTTTTCATCGAAAAACAAACAATGGCCGTACGAGGTGTGGCCGTCTTCGCGACTCGCCCGTTCGGCTTCGCAATTATTTGTAGAAATATCGTCGTCACGAGCAGTCAATCACGCCAAAGTTGCCGTACAGCGAGATGAGGGTCCGGTGTACTCCGGTTATGACGGAGGGGAAGCGCCTCGTACCGCACGTGATCGACGCTCGCGAGCTTTTATTTCTCCGTGACACGTTCGTTGGCTCGTTTAACCGTCTGGCATATATCGATTTCAATTCTCTGATAAATATGTACCGCGGAAAGTAGTCGTTATGTTTAAAACTAAACAAACGAACGGAGAAAAAAAAATAGTAAAAAATAAATATCGACGAGGGTTGCCCCGGCGGCGATATCGCCGATTTCTCGAACTTCGAATAATATCGGCAAACTGTATAGTTGTTTCTTTGCGTTTTTACACTAAAGTTAGAAGAGAAATTGATAATAGTGCGGGAATCATAATAATGACGATAAGTTGTTCGATTTTTGAAATAATGCACAACGTCGAGAACAGCTGAAAAGTACCGGTTGTAGTGATGTTATTTTTAAACTCTTCTGGATTTGCAGTATGCGCGAAGTGTTAAGGTATCAGTGAACTAGAAGCGTGTTAACGTCGTGGCGCGCTACATCGGCTCGTTCATCGCACTTTAACAGCCTTCTCGTACCCGGTTCCGATCGAACACCCTCGCGTTTCCGAGCTCCCAACCGTGTGCTCCTCCGCTCGTATATTTATTTCACAGCGAGACACTTCCTCATTGCTGTCTTTCGCTTCTTCTTTGGACTCGTTTTTTTTTTTCATTCTATCCTCTCGACTTTGGTCTCCGTCGAGAGTAACGTAACTAAAAAATGTGTCGAAGGAAAATACGAGATACCGAGCAACGTCTCGAGTCTTCGAGTTATTTTTCTCATATCGCACTCCTCGAGTATTTATTTTACAAATGTACGATACGCGCCGAGCGGTTCCATAGCTTCATAAAAATATCGGTAAAAATACATATGCCGTGGCATAAAAATTAAACTTTTTCTTCTCTTTATCGATTAAAAAGATTCAAAATAAAAATGAACGTCGAAAAAGTAGAAAATTAAACGATGAGATATTTGTTTTATCGGCAATACAATAAAAATGAATGTCAATTCTAAACACAAAAATGCGAACCAACTCGTTATTACCATTTAAAAAATTCGAAATAAAAAATGTGTGTTGAAAAAGCAGAAAATTCAACGATAAAATGTTTGTTTTATCGGCAAAACAATAAAAATGAATGTTGATTCGAAAGAAAAAAATCCGAACCGACTCGTTACTATCATTTAAAAAATTGTTAACAACCGCGCAGAATTATCTGGAAAAAGTTGCGAGTTGCCAACAATTTCTCAGAGAGAAACTTCACTGAAAATAAGAAATGAAATACATTTTTGTGAATACGAAAAAAAAGTCATCTATTTTTCGCGGAGATCAATTCGAAGATCACATACAATGGCAAGATAATTACGCGATTACTCTTTCGAGTGGGAAGCGAAGGAAGAGAGCAAAGAAAGAAGTGAAAAGGGACAAACGCATTGATACAAAGTACATTCCAAGGTTAGAAAAGAAAAGGACGCGGTCTATAGGGAGTCGCGCGCGCGCAAATGATGTGGCGAACTTCCGTAAACAACGAGCCAACGGCCCCGGTGTTGTAGAAGCGTGACTACGATGAAAGAGGATAAGGGAAGCGCCGTTTTGCAGCGGCCAATCCGCGGCACGAATTTGATCCCCCATAAGGATAGGCGCACGGACTCGCGAGTTGTGTATATGTATATTTACTTATAATGTACCGACTACTATGCTACAACTGCTATACAACTGTTACATTACAGAATATATATATGCGGCATCACGCGCGACGGATTAAATAAAAGGCACGAGTGTTCACGTGATCGTTATCCAATTCGATTCAATACGACGATACGATACCCGATTCCCGTTACTTGCCACGATATCGATTTCCACTTTATCGTTGAAAAAAACTCCTAAGCAAGCTTCGAGATATCTCGGTAGCGCGGATCCAGTTAATTGCCAATTCATTCGACTTAAAAATATAAAAATTAAAAAAAAATAACTCAAAAATGCGATCGCGAGAAGTGGATAAAGAACTTAACGATGCTTGTAACCGGTTGTCTCGCAGTCTCGTTTTGGCGGATAACTCGGAAGATATTGCGGTTATTTACCGAAGAGGGATGAGTTTTTGTTATATTTGTCTGAAAAAACTGTAATGCCTTTGGAGAACTCGACTATGCCTCGTTCGTGGCGTTTCAAGAAGACGCTGAGAAGCTTTGAGATGGCGCCTCAAACTTGTGCTGTTGTGTGGATCCTCCTAGTGGCCGATCAGCCAACTCTCGAGCGCAGACTTTGAGGCGAAACTCGCGGATACTACTACTTTACGGCTGACTTTTACTTGCTTACTTTTAGAATTCGTTGAAAAAATAACCGTTTTTATAATTTTTTTTTAGTTTGCAATTTAATCGATGACAGGTAATGTTTTCAACGAAATTCGCGAGAATAATTTTTTTTGTAGCGATGTTTATAGGGACTCGTTATCTGCGCGTTCGGCATGTAATTTTTGATACTCGAGATATCGGGTTTGAATGGTTGACGGCATTATTGAATCATTTATAAGACGAAACAACGAGTACGAAGGATATACATCAATCATAAAATTTGTCGCAATTTCAAAATTTTTTAAAATTAACCTTTCATTAAAATTATAATTTTGCGCAAAAAATAAAGACTTTTAAAAATAGATAAGACACGAAAAATTCATCTATTTTTAAACGACTTTATATTTTCGAGTAAAACAATCATTTTATTAATTCGTGAATTAAAAAAAAAATTTAGCTATAGATCTGAATGCTTCTTCCATCCTGAACAGTTATTATCAGAAATTCTCCGAAATTTTCAGGAATTACTGAATCGAAGTTCAAGTAAAGTTCAATCTTTATTTACGTTAAATTTTTTTTTCCGCGCTTTCGATCGATTTCGGGAATCGTTGGAAATAATTGTTCAGTGTAATTCTTGATGAGATTAATGTCTTGCGAAGAGGCATTCGTTTTTTGTTCGTTTGACAAAAATCTTCATTCCAATTCGTCTATCGGATAACGATACACGCGATTATTAATACCAATATCGTTAACATCCATGAAAACGTACAGATCAGTCTTTGCTGATATAGTGTTTTTAAAAGCCTCGACACTATCGAAAATAGTTCCGAGATCAAGCGATAGTAACGTGGTAGTATCTGAAAAGCTTTGCAAAGTTCACACGATAGTGAATTTTTTTACCTCGTCTCGTCAGAGACGCGCGCGTGCTGCACGATTTGTCTAATCGTCCACGTGATCAAACCCAATGCTCTAAATATAGGATATTGCGATCGCGAGGTAAATAAACATTCGTCGAGACGACCGATTGAGGAGACCTTCGTTATGGTCACGCGTATAGGCGGTTATATATATGATTGATAACGATGGACTCTCGAATCAATTAAGTCGTGATTTTGACGAGCCTATCGGGTGTCGTTGGGTAAACGGGTGATAAAAAAATTGTTAATCCCCTCACCCTCCGGATATTCCGGTTCTCGCATCGGCAAAAATGGGCTACGCGTCTGACGAAAACGATGAGGAGTTTAAAGCAACAGAAAACAATTTATCTTTTGATATCAATGGAGTTCTTGTAATCTCAACGTCTGAAAGCGATCGTGAACGATAAACTGGACGCCCGGGTTTCATGCTCCAACGTCTTTCCCACCACTTTCGGTGAGGTGAACCGTAAAGTGGATACATCTCAGTTGGCTTTGAAGCTCCGATCGAAACGCGCGTATCGCGCGCTCGCGTGGAGCGCAGCGAAAGAATATCATTATTTAACGTCGCCGAAACCGGCGTCCAGTAACAATGCTACCGGTACCGATGCTCGTTACTAAAGCGCGAAAGTATTCTCTGGGACCGAGTCTAGAGCGTTGTCCCGAGTACGTTGGTAAAGTGCGCAAATATTCTCTCGTACCGTATTTGGATCGTTGTCCAGAATATCATGGAACTTACAAGGTCAGTAGAGTGAACAATTTGGCAAAAAACTCGGCGCCGCGGGGTTCGAAATTATTCGGCGATAGTTAAAGATACAATGTGAAAAAATGTATCGAACATCTTCCGACGAAAGTCTAAGTCGTGCAAAATAAATTTTGCAAATGGCAGTGGGAAAATAATTTCCCGCCAAATCGTGTTTTTAGATTTTTTTTTCGTTATCGACGTGTATGTCAATGATATTAACCTTTCTTCAGATATTCGATTGTTAAATTATAACGGATTTATCTTCGCAACGATTTGTTAATTACAAGCTAATCAATGACATTCCCGGGTCGTTAACGCCTTTAATCGCCGCGAAAGGGTTCAATTGTAATGTATAAATACTTTAGTTTTTCTTGCGGACAATCACTGTGAAAATAACCATTTTCGAGTATCAAAAAAGAAATCTAAATAAAAATGTCGCTAATTTTTTCCTCCACGTTCATTTGTCATGCAAATGTATTGTTATTAGGTAACACTACTATCGGCCTTTTTTTTTGGGTAATTTTCAATGAAGGGATTCACTTAGTCGCACTTTTATTTGTTTAACATCTTTTATTTACATGATGCACAAAGTTTTCAATGAACTTAAGTTTTTTTATTTAAATTCATTTATTTCGATGAAAATAAGATTTCGGTGGATTTATGTTTTTGTTCGTATGTTAAGTATGAAAATTACAAATAGATAAGCTGTATGAGTTACAAGGTTAACGCTACTAGATATGAAATACATAAAAAAATAGAGAAATAATGTGTGCGGTGGAACGGCATTAGTTAACGAACTACCGAAGGGTTTATTGCCGATCATTTCGATTTATTGAAGGATGCAATACATATTATACGTATGATATTGGATCGATGAACTTCGATTTCATCTCGTGCTGTAATCCTCAAAGCCTTATCTCGGCTCAATGTACCAAAAATGTCATCCAGCTATCTCATCCACACCGTCACGGATATCTATGACGTCCATACGTAACCGCAAAAATGTTTCCTCGTCTGGAATATGATGTCACCAACAAATGAACAGTTAATCAGACAACAAATTTCCCTCATTGAACTTTTTTATAGACACTTTAACGGAAAGTACTTATTCATTGTAGACTGTGCATTTACTGGTGGGTTTACCCGTCTCGCGAGATGAACAATTTCCTAAAATACAGCTTACCAGGAACGTAGCATGTGTACTTATCGAGAGGCAGATCGACGCGAAATCGTCGCGGATGAGTCAGAATAACTTTTATCGCTTGAATCTCCATTGATAACACGGATAAACGAAATTTCCATTAGTGAAGCTTCGTGAGGTCAGCCCTCCAGATATATCTCGAGATCGCGTGTAGGAAACATTTCCCGTCATAATTACTATCGGAAAACGGGGAATCCAAGATATTAAGAAAAGTTTTCCTTTTTTCTGATAGTTTTTATAGTTTTCCATTATCTGTGCGCATTTTAAGGTTACTTGCTATTATTCGTTGACCTGAATCGCGTTTTCAACTTTTTGTGGTTTCATTTTTGAACAAATTTGTTGTTTGAATTAATCCTTCATCTATGGGTATGTAAATACCTATACAATCGGCAAAAAAAACTGAAATAACGTGGAATAACCTTGAAGTATCGTTTCATTGATAATTGAAAGAGATTTTTTTTACGCAGCTGCGCATTGTTATTATGAGTAGAAGACACCAACGCTGCAGGACCGGCAACAAGTCTCTCTGACGCGGGGAGTTAAGTATCGGTAGATCGAAGGGGTTAGTCTGGGTATTGATGCGTCAGGCATTCAGACACAATATTATTTCACTGCAAGAAAAATACAGCCGAATATTTCATTTTTCGGATTGATCGTCTGTCTTCGTTAATTCCGTTTGGTTACGACTAACATTGTCGATCATGACGATGGGTTGACAGTCACTGTATATGCACGTGCATTGGAAAAAAAGAAAAAGACCCGTAATAGCCATCCATCCGCGAAGAATCACGAAAATCAAATGGCGTACGGTTTCCCTTGAATTTTTTTAATCTCCTTTCGCGAATTCCCTTTTTGCTCACCGTTTTTTCAGTTCACATATCTCAGTATCATACACTCTCATCTCCTACCCCCGAATCTCTGTATCTACTGCTGCCTCCGCTCGCTACGCTGTGTGGCGTGCGTTTATTACTTGCCAGTCCGGCGCATGGGATTCGCCGCAGTTTGTTTTTCTCGTTTCTTGATTTCGCGTGCCAAATCCAAACCCGGGTTCTCAACCGGTATTCGAGAGCTGCCGAAGATACTTTGCCAGCACCGATACTTTGCCGCCCCAGTCGCGTCGCCGGTAATCCTTGATGTGCATTTTTTTCGGCAGTTTTGGAAATTTGGCAGGTCGATGTACAATTTTTATTTTGGATTTTATATTTAAAGACCCACGCGTTCGCGATACACATTTCATACGGTTTTGCCAAATTCCGGTTACTTAGCATCAGATTATTTAAAAAAGAGTCTATTGCCCGATTCTAAGAATTTTTGTATACTAATCAACTAATTTTTGGCGTATCTGATTATACGACATTATACAAATAAAATAGAAAATCACAGGTAAATACATAAATTTCTCTCGACGAATCGGTCAATTTGTGACAACAATGTTTCCATGCTTCGTCCAACGGTTGGCAGATTGCCGACAAGACAACCTCGGAATTATGCTAATCCGTGTCATCACGACTGAAGAAACATTATGTGATAATCACGTGATTGTGATTATTTCTCGAGTTCCTCGTTCAATTTCTTTATCAACATCAACATCCTTCGGACCTTTATACATTCTTCAAGCTTTGTAAAAATAAAGAAAACTTTAGAATTCCCTTGCAACGAAAGAAAAAAAAAGGCAACAATTGTCTGTTATTTTCGGGAATGTATAATGTCTATGTAAACACTTAAATCTGAGAAAAACCGAAATGAATTATAATGTATCGCGAAATTCGTAACAAATCTTCCCTCAGTGTAAAATTATCATGGCGAGTCTCGTAGCCCTGACTTAGATACATTTTATTGAATTATCGTGTATACAAAAGTTAATCTTTCGCCGAAAGCATAGCGAGGTACTCGACTATGTCGATGACGCAAATATTCGGAGATGCGTTCGGCATCAACGACTGCATGTCGTTGCGTATAAAATCTTTTAATAGATCCGTTTCTGCCGAGAAAACTTGATGCTATCTTTAATTTCGACAGCGACTCTCTCTGTTTTTTTTACTTTCCATCCAAGTTTTCGAACCCCGTCAATTTTAGCATTGACTCAATTTTACTAAATCGTATTACGGGAACTGAAGCTCAACCTTAATCCTGCGATGCACATCATGTCTACTGTAATCAATACTTTGTGAGATAATTAAAAATGGCAACAGTATGTCCACAGTTTTTTCTCACTTCGAAAAAGCTTTTTCTGACCGTTTTCCCGTAAGGCGTGCGGGAAAAACAGCGGAAAATCGGGTTCGCGTCGCGTGCGAGGAACATCGGGTTCTCTCGCACTCGTGTGAAGGGCGCCTTCGGCTCGTGCCTCACTTCACACTCGTCGAGATCGACCTGTTTTCCTCGCTCTAGACACGAAATAGTACACTGTGCGCAACAAGGGCAATCGCCAATTGGGCGAGAGTTGCACACTATAACTTTTTGTAACGAGTGCAGGGAAACCGGCGCGTTTTATAACAGTTTTGTGGGACGGACAGCGAAAAGTGAGGTTATAATTTTTCGTCCCAAGAGCAGAAAAGTTATATTTATTTTCCTAGGGACGAAAAGTAAGGCAATGCGCATGCGCAAACCTTACTCACGATACTGCTACGCAAAGAGCCACTTTCATTCCGCAAAACTGCTAAGAAATGCGCCGCTTTCTATGAACGAGTTTCAAAAATAACTATTCAGAATCACATTGTAAAATTATAAAAACATTCATACAATTATTTTTTGTTCACATTTTTGTTTCTCGCATCGATATAAACATTTGTTATTATTTAGTATATTTTGGTTACTATGTATTAAACTTTAAGTTGACAACAAGTTCACCAGAAGCCACGAAAAATCCGACTAGATTTGAATCATGAAAAACATTGCAATTATTTCGGAGCCAAAGGAGAAAATAAATCGTTTGTTTTTCTCTATTTCCGCGTCTTTTATTCGAAGCTTATATAAACACATTGTAGTTGGGGAATCTTTGTGACGCACGAATTAAAGACAAATTGTATACAGCAGAAGCTCGCGAAGGAACACGACAATATTGAAAATAGAAATGGTGCCTCGAAAGTAACGCGAGTTTTTTTTTATTATCGTCTCGGTTTCTTTATCGTTATCCCACGGAATCATCATCGTTATCATTTCACGTGTTTAAGATGGAATGCTATCAATCGATGTCCACATTTATCCATATCCAAGAAGGCATAGAAATGTTGCATTTCCACTGGTTAAATAATAAATAAATCAATACAATAAAATAAACAAATACATACATATATAATGGCGGAACCGATTAACTATTTTCGGAGCAAAGCAAAGTGGCACACTATCGTAAGGAGAGTCACGTGCCGCCGGCGGTTAAGTGTTCTCCGTAGCCAAAGCGCAAAGAGGATAGTCACATGTTTTCGGTGGATGGCGAATATTCGTAACAGACGAAAGCGACGGCAGTGAATTTTGCCAGGGATATTCATAGTTGGCCAATTCAGTCCGCTCACGTGAAGCTGTGCCGGCGAAATATTCCGAAAGGGAATGCCAGTCGTCGAGGCGGCAGCCTCTCGCGCGCGTCTTTCAACGCACAATACGTCTTTCGACGACGTTTGACTATCATGTTTCGTTATAAAATCGCGAAATGCCTTTGTCGCACTCTGTGATGGACGAATAATCGAGTGCGTAACGAAACGCGTTATCAAAGCAAATTAATAAAATTACCTTCGCGTTATCAACGCAATAAACAAATTCGTATCCGCTTCGGGCGACTGTTGGCACTACAATGTTAATCATTCGCCTCTCTCCTTATCAAAAATTCGCGACAATGCCTGATAGAAATAATGTTTAATCTCTGAATCAACGGGCGAAGGTCGCCGAGACCGAACCTTCGTTGTTTGACTTTCGCGTATTTCGGTAGGAGAATCACTATTTTCTGTGTCAAAAAATTAAATTGGACAGAGGTTAAGAGAGTTTTTTTTTTGCGGCAGTTAATGATGGCTTCTGGATATGTGTCAAAGAACTAATTGAATCGAAACATAATAATGTAAATAGAAATTGTATACATAAAGTACAAAAAAAAAATGTCTGCAAGGTAATATTTGGCAGCGGCTCGACAACTTTTGCGATTCTTGATGTACCGATTAATTCTTAATTATTAATTGTTGATTTTTCAATCGTTTCTTAATTTTCAGATATTACGGAAATAATTACGAAAAAAAAAGTCAAATATCATTTTTTCTCGATAATTCTTCTCTACCGACGAATTTTCTTTGCGGATGTTTTTTTTTTCAACTTCGTAATTACTCCTTACTAATTTGGGTAATCATCTTGTTTATGAGCGAATCGCGGACCCCATACACTGGAATCGCAAGAGCTTCAACGTTCACAATTTTTCTCTGCAGGCATTAAAGTGCAATATTATCTTAGGGCTTATCTCGTTCGCAGATTACCTTCGTTACCTTTTTTTTCCATTTCACGTATCATCCCGCGATGAATTCAACGCAGAGCATGAAATCTGCAATGTTTTGACGAAGAAATCCTTTCGTAACGAGATTAACAGATAAGTTTCTACCTTTCTGTTGTTCGTCTCTCAATGGTTGCGCAGTTTTTTTGTTGTTTTAATTGCGATTACTATCTTTCGAGATAAGTAAGTTTTCCTCGTGTTCTATCAGACATCGCGGACTTTTTTTTCAACGAAGAAATCTTCCGCGAGCAGCCGAGACTTCCGGTCGTTGCTAGTCATTTTTTCTTCTTTTAATACTATTTGGACATTTTTTTTTTGAACGGTTTGTTTGATGTTCGGGGATATAGGTGAAAGTCCCATAGAATGAAAGCCATTTGTATGCCGGCGATAGGACCCTTTCGGTATCACTACGGTTTTTTTTTTTTTTTCGATGCCGTTTACATTTGTGGCACAAAAGATCACTGCATGCTGCTCTGAGAACTCGAGGGGAGGAGATACAGAAAGAACCGGTTCCGCCTTCTAGCTATATTGCCAATACCTGTATATCTGCACGTGACTTTCTCGTTCGACCGTTACATGGGGATGAGACTTATGCTGCATGCGAGCATTACCTGTTGGCACATTTTTTTTATTTAATCTTATATCCGCGCACGTGACTGTTAGCTTTATTGAGGCCATTCCAATAATTTTATTCACCCTGTCAACGTATCCGAAAATTGAATGTTTCGTGAATTTATCTTGTTGATCTTTTAAGATTCCTTCTGGAGGCAAACATTTTTTTTTCACACTTTGGTTTTCCTAATCGAGAGAATCTCGTGAGATAAAAAAAATGTTAGTTTTATTCAGGCCGTTCAAGCAATTTTAATAACCCTATTAATGTATCCGAAAATTCACTGTCTTGCGAATTTAGCTTGTTAGTCCTGTAAGGTATTTTCTCGAGGCAAAACTTTTTTTTCACACTTCTGTTTTCCTAATCGCAATAATCTATAGAGATTAAAAAAATAAGTTGTTCCATCCTGTTTCCGTCGTTTCACTCTTGGCACCGAAAAATCAAATGATCAAATACCAATTTTTTTGATTGATTCCACTTTAATTTAATCTGCGGATTTTTATCAAGTTTCTAATCTTTTTTTTTTCTTTTATCTAAATTTTGTTTAATAAATTAATTTTATCGAATTTACAATCTTCGATTGTGATTTCTTTTAAATACCTCGAATTAAAGGAAAATTATCTTTTCGCATACGCTATACATAGAAATCTAAAAAATCGATATCTTAAAAATATTCAACTTTTATTTTCCTGAAACACTTGTTATCTATAAATCAAGAAAACGCTTCGCTCGTACGATTGAATAAACGAAAATTTGTAAATAGATATCTTCGACGAGAGTACGTGGTGTTGTAACACAATAAACAGCGAGTATAACAAGGAAAAAGAAATGTGTTATGTCGGACTCTCCAAATTTCGTCGTAGTGAAATAAATTGCTCTTGTTCGCGGCTGGAAGAGGCCGAAAATGTTTACTCTCGGCTCAGACACTTCCCTCTGCCTGTTCGAGGGTAAAATCGTCGTTCATCAAGGCGGTAACGTTGTCAAGGTAATCTTCAGTGAGTGCCGCGGAGAGTCGTTTCTCGAGTTTTACGATCGGTGGGGTGGGCGTGTATAAATTTTTTCGACACCCATCGTTACCTCTATCTGTGGGTCAAGGTCGCTGCGGAGGGAAAGCGCCATTTCTGACGTCGAGAATTATGTTGCACCGCAGTCCTCAACATTTTACTGCCACCATCGTTATTTCGTATCCACTTGCAGTCTAATTTGTACTATTGATCGAACACAGTATATGTAAATGCATCCCTAGCGGAACAAATATGAAATGCACAGTTTAGTCTTAACGACGGACGATATTCGCACGCGTCGATGCTCTCGACAGAGAAATCTCGTAACTTTCAATGAAGAGCCACGCGTTCTCCTCTACTCGTACAAGTGGCCTTAATTAATGATAAATAACTTCGAAGCGATCTTTGCATTTGGCATCGTGATGAGATACACATATATTTTTTTTTTGGCCCATCAATAGAACGAAATAATTAACGATACGAGATGCTTCAATGAAAAGTCTATCCAAATGAGATTAAAAAAATTTAAAGCTCGAAATGAAAATTATCGACAGAGAATTTTTTTTTTTTTTTTTTTTTAGATGTCCGCCAATAAAATTGTACGAATTTATTTACGCGAAACAAAGAATGTGTAACATTCACCTTGAAGCAAATTATCCAACGAATGACAATAGGTGCAAAAAATGTTACTTCTGATGCTTGAAAATAAATGTTCAAGCGAATTAGTCAAAAGAAAACGAAAAACAATATTTTTTTTATGGGAGAATTAATCTAATGGATATTTTTTCAACTTGTTTGTTTCAGGAGCTCGGATCTCAGCCATTGCCGACAATCGTGACGGAAGATGTGGACCACACGGGACAGAATGCCCAGGATCAGGGTCACAGGCCAAGAGCCGGTGAGTCATTCAAAAAAACGCAGTTTCATGACTCGACTTATCTTAATAATTCTCGCGAGGTAACGCTTTTCTTTCAAAATCAATGAAACTTTGCCTATTTCTTCTTCAATGCTCTGAAAAAACATGTAAAAATTTTGGAAATTATTGACCATCCGGAACTCGAGGCAAAAAAATTCGAAAAAAAGTCCTTATACACGGTGATACCTATTTGTCGTAGAAATTTGATGGTTGTTACTATTTCAATGGCTCTTTTTTATACAGAAGTTAGATGTTTTGTGATACATCTCGAAAAATTTTGAGGCGATTCACCGGAGTTAAAAAATCCTAAAGATCGTTTCATGCCATTCTTAACTCTGGTACGATGCACTGTCAGTCGCAACACCTCACCGCGTGACCTGTGTCACCTATCCCCTCCAGTCGAAATTTCACCCCCGCGCGATAACTACCTTAATAAAAAAATATACGTTATCGTTCAATTTCGTAGAAACTACGTTCACGAAGAAAATAAAAAAAAAGAAAAATGAACCGCTCATCTATCGCAAATGCGCAATACTAGCATTTATCCCGGTTACTCGGGGGAAAAAAAATAAATTGGCCATTAAGACTAATTGGTTGCTGGTTTGTAAACAGGCACTTGGGGCTCTCACTCGAGGACTATCAGAAAGCCGACATCCGGTAGTGCGCCGGGTTCCGGAAAATCGACGCCTCTGCCGCAACAATTGGAACCGGCATCGAGTTCGTCGGGTTCCAGCAAGAGTCGCAAGGCTTCCGGCACCCGTTCCGGTTCCAACAGTCGCAGTAACAGCAGAAGCAACAGCGCCGAGAGACGAAGAAGCGGCGGCGACGATACGGCGAGTCCAACGAGAAAAACTGCCCTCTTCGATGCATTCAGACCGAGGAGCAAATCCGATGCGAGCAAAGCGCGAAAGCCCAGTATTATTGCAAACATGAAGAATGCTGTGCAGGTGAAGAAATAATCAGATGAAAATGACATTTTTGTACAGATAAAAATAGAAAAATCATTTGTTTTACATGCGATTATCAAGAGATTAAGCAAATGATTTACCTTAAATTAAACTTTGGAATAGTTTTTTAACAAATCTCGAATCGGAGTCAAAATCTCATCGCTTTTGTTTCTTTATTTTCTCAGCAATCTCTGCACAGAGGTTCGCACGGAAGTTCATCAACGGACGTACACACGGAAAAAGATCATCACAAAGAACATCACAGGGACAGCAAAGATCCCAGTGGACGGCCGAGAGCCGGTTCTGAAAGCAGTAGAAATCCTGTGAGCAAAGTAATGGATCTCATAAGACATCGCAGTCACAGTTCGATCAGTACGGAGGACAAGCGGAAAGCGGTAAGTGGTATCATTGATATTTTCATTATAAAAAGCGGTTTGCAAACAAAATTCTTTGTCTAATTTCGTGAATCGTTAACGACGGCATGATAAGAGTCCGAAGGTTTGTAGAAATTGAACATTTTTTTTTACAATTTAGCTGCGACTTTGATAAACATTTTCTGCTTTATCCGCGCCGATAACGCAGTATTCTCGTATCGGTAACTCCAAACTCTCGTACTACCCGCAAAATCAATACGCCTAGGATTCCACTTACACGCTGTAGAATTGTATGAGTTCCTCTTTCGCGTTTTTCCGACGTAACGACGATCGGTAGGTGGAATTTCTGTTGAAACGAACCTCAGTCGCGAAGATTCATATCAAAATTCTTAGACAATGAAAAAATTCCGATAAGTATCAAGTCAAACTGTCGTATCAATAACACAATATCATAATAGAAGTCCTAAATATTATTTTCTTAATTCTATTTACGACAATAACAATGCAGATGTTATTAAACCGACGAATTTCGTAAATAAATCGTGAGAACTGCTCATCTGTTTTCTCCTTTACCTCGTAAAACAAATTGGACGTTAATTCCCTGTTTTAGCCGAATTATTTGGCGATACTGTAACGGCATCGCCAATACTCCGGCCGAATTTATCGCGATTCGCGGTTGTTTATCCAGGTATTCAGTTTGCGATTCACAAAATCGTCTATACCGTTCAATTGACGATTATCAAATCGCATCGTCATATACATCCTTATCACCAGCATTACTTAATCCAGTGACGAAAATAAATTCTCACATGCTTATCAATGCGCTACATATCCGGTCCTCCGCAAGGATTTTTTTTTCGAGATATCGACTTAATTACACCTCATACCTGATACGTCGAATCTAACTGCGACAATCAGAATCGATTTTCATATGATTAATGTGCTACGAACGATTCAGCATTTAGAAAATGTGTTTTACTTCCTGCTAAATGTCTTCAAGGGGCCGAGTGAAACTTTTTCGCAGTGCAAAAAACCATCTCATCGAATAGCAAGCTATCTACCAATTTATACTTTACTGGTTTTATATTTGTTGTACAATTGTTTTATAATTCAATATTTCTCAATGGGATAAAAATATGAAAAAATCAACCGTATCGACGGTCCTAAGAAGATTCATTTTGCTTAATAATAATGCCAGGAAGTTCTTAACAAATTAGTTAAAAAAAAAAAAATTTCAATTAATCATTCGGTAATGCAACTTTCTTTTCGCAAAAATTGGTCCGTTATTTTTTCTGAATACATACAATTTGTTTTACAAGTGTTTCTAATTTTTCAAAAATTTTCTTTTTTTTTTGTATGAAGTGTCGCGAATTTTGGATATGAGTTCGAAGAAATACTACGCATTACACTAAAAAAAAATGCCGGACAATCGATCGAACACATTTGCAAATATTGATCAGACTTTTCCAAAAACAGGATTTTCGAAAATTCGAAAAACATATAAAAAAAATCATATGTATTCGGAAAAATTGACGAACCAACTTTCACTATTAAAAGAATTTGGATACTGAATGATTAGTTGAACAAATTTTTCAAAACTAATTTATTAACAACTTTTTGGAATTATTATTATGCAAAATGAATATTTTTAGTACCTTCCGTATGATTTATTTTTGTCAGATTTCGATTCCATCGAAAAGTCTTGGAAATTTCAATCGACAGACGCGATAGTGTCTCGACGTCGAGTACTAGTTGCAAAAAGTAATATATAATATTCTCGAATGTCGGACGTGTCGGACGAGATGCTCGGTAACCTGTTCATCTGTGCTTTCCTGACGTACTTAGAAGCGTAACGATAGGAACTATGCACGTCTTGGATCCGTCGCCACATAGTACGAAGCTTATACATTGCTACTTAACTCGACGACGACCGCCGAGCGTTTCTTTGGACAATAGACTTGTCCGAGAACAAAAGATTCGTCGAGTCTCCCGACCGCAGCCTCTTTCGAATGTGAACGAATCTATGCTCTTCGTGACTTTAATTTTTCCACCTTTCTTTGTCCGACGTCTGTACCCCACTCATCGGACTATCGTTTAAACTCGACGAATACATTTTCATCGATTATTCAACACGCTGAATAATCATTTAACGATATCCTGTTGCAATAGTCATCGCTGTTGTTTCTCTGTTTTATACATTTTGTGAATCTTTCCGACTCGCGTGTTTCGCCCGCGTTTTGTAGTAACACTTTTTAACCTTATTCCGTAGTAATGAATTCTCGCTACGTAAACTCGTGCCACAGCTCCCACGTGCAATGCACTGAGGACAATAATTATGGACTATAAACAACGACTATTAACAACAAAAAAAACTTTTGAACAAAGATAATGTAAAAGGCGCTTTTCGACCTCAAAAAAAAAAAAAAAGAATGCAAAATATCTGCCGTACTTCTATAGAAAACGGTCGAAAGGTATTTTTTGGGTTTTTTTTTGTCCTATATTTTTTAATTTCACGCCGCGCTGAATTGCGGTGCATAGGTATGTAACTACAATTCCTTTCCCTTCTGCTACCCTGTAAAATACTCTCTCAGAATCCTTATTGACAATGCGAGACACGGTGGGCTCGCTGCTTCGCATTTTGAAGTGAAGCGCGCCGAACCGGTCCGAAGCGGAATGATAAATCGTCCGACCTTCCGAGATTTAATCTCCCAACTGGCGAAGAAACAACGACCCACGCGCAAGGATGAGACACGTTGGGCGATGCAGCAAAACGTTCATATTGCACTTCCGTTTGATTCTTTTTATTTTCATTATTTTTCCTTCCTTTCGTTCTCGTCGTTGTACAGTTACAATGACGCAGTTCACATTGGACACGCGGCGCACTACCGAGGAGAAATTTAATTTGCACAATGTTCTCCCAAGCGGCGGAATTAATTATTTTCGGTTTCACGTCAGCGCCGTCTCTCGTCGTTTAACGATTTTAAAAATTTTTATTTATTCTTTCGCTTATTTTATCGATTCAACCTTGAGGCGAACTTTGATGTTTGCAATGAAAAGAAAGCCGGTTTCTTATCATGGCTCGGTTGGCGCGAAAGATCTGGGTTAAGGGCGTTCATTCCCGGACTGTACGATACTCTACAGCGTATACATGTTCAACAATGCCAAAGTATCCTTGTGAAACTTAATTAAAAGGGCGATCGCACCGGAGTCGATAAATTGCATAGATATACTTCTTTTACAGAATTGCATACTACGTATACGTATAAAAATCGAGATCTCGCGGTGGTATTTCGCGACTATTTCATTCGCTGTTTCTCAAAACCGTTAAAACGGAAATAAATTGGTGTTTGCCGATAAAACAATTATAGATTGCGTCATCATCTGGGCAACGAGAATGAATTTATGTTGTTATTCACATCTGTTTTGCAAAAAAAAAGAACAAGACGAGATTTTTAATCCAATTACAATTATAGGACCCGTAACGCTGTTGTAAAATACATTTTTTTCACTTTCCGTAGTTCTTCTTCGTCAAACTACGACATCTTTTATACAACTCGATGAAATATCAACATTATTAATCCTGTGACGATGGCAAACATTTGTATTAGATATATACTTATGTTTGAGAATTTTTTTCTCTCGTGGTGATGAATAATACTCGTCGACATCTGTTCAGTTTATCTTTCTCGTAAAAATGATATTCATCAACATTCTGACTTCCTATCAGCGTCCAAGTTACTGCTGAGAGAAGAGTGATAAAACACTGTGTCATAATTGCTTATATACCAAGATATGTAGTTGTAAAAATATTAATCTCAAAATGTGACAATTCTCATATGATAAAAAAAAAACAATATCTCTAAATTGCGCTAAAATCGTTTCCTGATCAATTTTAATGATGAATTGACTCAATAAATTTGTATCGATATACGTAATAATGATTTTAATATCATTGCTGGTTTTTAAAAAATTAATATTAATATTACCGATTGGGTAATATAACCCTCTGGCTGTTAGGAGTCTATGCTTTCCTATGTCAAGCAGGTGCTTTCGCACCGATAGCATTCTCGTTTACCTACGAAGCTACACGGTTAAACGTCGTTTAGACTACAATGTACCAACACCTATGTATGTCTCAGTGCAAATATCGCGATCGCGAGGAGGTATAAGTTGCAGTGACGTATCGCGTTACGACAGACAATCCGTTCGCGGTGTGTTCCACGATTATTTTGCATTTTACACTGTTGCTCTCGTTCTCCAATGGTGTATGTGTGAGTGTATATATGTGTTTCTTCATTCTTCATGTGTGTTAACTCCGTCCCGATGTGTTAAACCGAATAGGGTGGGAGCCGAGCACGCGGGTCTTCCGGAGACACGTTTTCCGCTCAGTGACTCCGCGTGCCGCTTCGGGAATAGAGCAGACAGTGCTTTCCGTGTTAACACCTATCGTATCGAATACAGAATATACATTGATAAAAAAACAAAAAATACATCAAATAAAATCGTTAAGATTCGACGCCCTCAGATCGCGTGATCGTCGTCGTAATGACGATGATTAATCGCGATAATCTCTCAGATCGTGCATAACGATCACTTTCTCGTTTTCCATGCTTAACGTGTTTATAAAATGCAATCGGTGCACGCGGCTCGACGACAGACGAATTAAATAATCGTCATTCGCGCAGTATTTCTCGCTACGACACGACCTTGTAGCCCAGTTTCACGATCGCTCGTCGTCTCTAAAACTCGTCGACGACCGCGAACTACCGCGTTTCACGTAATTCAATTCGCGCATCGCGGACGTACGCATTATAACGTCTACGTGTTACGACGAACGCACCGCTCTTTTGTGTATCATAAGAAGCGCGACCGTGAAGCAACAGAATTCACGAGACACCAGCGAGGAACGTTCCGCAAACTCGCGTATTAAATCAATTAAATGCCAGTCGGTGATTGTGACTATTTTTCTACTGCGCGCAACTACGACAATCTTTGAGTTTCTAAGCAATTGCGTTTGTAAGCAATTGTGTATTTAAGATTTTCATTTATTTATTTTATTTCGTAGAAGACAACAGCTTTTTTTATTATTAAATTTGTCACCCGCAGTTGCAAATGTGTTCATCACGTGCTGATTGGAAAAAAAAAGTTTTTGCCCATTTCTAGTTGCTAGGTAACGCATTTTTTTTTGCGCGCCTAGAGCCAAGTATTGAATATTTCATGTTCTACACACATTTCGATTATTTCGCGAAATATTTTTTCCGTACCGCTGATAAGCGTGAAAGAAAAATTAACAAGCTTAAGCTACGCAGCTGACGAGAAGACACGTCTGGTGCGTACTTCTGTATGAATACTCGCTGTGGCTTCCAGCGAAAGCGGTTAGGTGCGAAACGTATCGCCCGCGTTGTAATATCCTGACTGGAGAACCGAAATAGCCGTCGTGCAAATAGACGTCGACGGCTTCGCAATTTACTCGAGTTACAGAACGGTTACTCGTGTGTACATCGAAACTACATTTCGATACGCGTACGACAGATACCGCTGAAACGCGTGGACGAGCAAAATAAATTATAATTCTATACATACGAATACGGGAAAAAAAATATTTTCATCAATTTGATATTGCAAGACACCGACAATGAGTTTCTCGCTGACGCATGTCGGTTCTTCAAATAATAATATTTAACCCTTTCGTTCTGCGTGGAATTTGCGACGCTTTATCGAAGCGACAAGAATCTTTTATACCCATATTGTGAAAAAATTGCTAGAATTTTTCATTTATTTTGATAAAATTCTGTCAAAAGAAGAGCATTCGGTACTCGAAAAATTCAAAGAATTGAAACAATCATTTCGTATTTTTTTTTTCCATTGAAGAGAGTTTTACAGCGAAGTTATTAACAATTGGGTTCTCAGTAATATCTGTAAAAAATGGAACATTCTGGAAATGTATTGCGCTCAGTTGCATATTTTTGAAAATATTAATAATTCACATCACGAGGTCACTGCGAATGACATTAATTATACTATCGCTTTTTATTAATTGACGATCAATTGGGAGTTTGACGGTTGACAAATTTTAAAATCTCTCGTCTCGTTGCTTCTCAATTATTTTCTTCAGTTACGGAAATCATTTTTCGAAGTGTTTGTCAGTGTAAACAATATTTTTTATTTAACATTTTAAAATCGCCTCCGATATAAGTGAAAATGAGAAAGAATCGGAATTTCATCTCAGTACGCATATGAATATAAATACCGGTTAATCTTTTTCGCCACGTGGATCTTTCCGTGAAAGTTGCATATATGTATTTGGTATACGTCGTTTGCGGCTTTAGTACGAATCCGGTCTCTTTGTTACGCGTCACCTCACGAGCGATCGTACGATGTCACCTACGGGTTACCGACAATGCGGCATTTGCAATGTAAATTCCTCGCTGCCGGAGAGTTGTTTGCCCCGTTCGACAGGCCGGTTGCAGATGAGCCGTCAACCGATGCGAGAAGAAAGAATTGTAACTCGTGACGTTTCGCCAAAAAAACGAACGGAACGGTAAAAGTTCGAAAGAGTAGACAATCTGTTCGAAGAATTTATCCGGAAATCGTGTGTCCGTACCGAGCGAATTCTTCGCTCGTTGCAACCGGAGAATTTTCTTGTAAAAAAATGTCACCGTTCGATATCCCAAAAAACGAAAAGATTTATTTCCGCCGGAAATATCGATCTTCTGAAATATTAATCGTTGATACATTACTGATTGCGGATGACAGAAAAATAATCGTTGTATAATCGGTCCGCGAATCGTAATAATGTCGATCGATTGATCGATCAATTAATAACATGTGTGTGGAGAATGTACACGAAGGACAACAGTCCAACCCGACGATTGGACACGTGTCGAACTGATTAACTTGTATAAACGACGATCGCTCGTACTTATTTTACTCCGTAGAAAAATCAATCGATGAGTTTAGCTGGTAGCATTTAATTTGCATATAAGTGCATTCGTGCAACGAACACAGTTTTGTTATTCAATCGTGATGTTTTGCTAGTCAACGACGCGTAAGCCCGTTCCGGCTGACAGGGTTCGTAAACAGTATTTCATTCGTATTATTACGAAAGAAAAAAAAAATCACACTCCTCGCTCCATCCTTTTTCGTCTAAACTGATGGTCCACGGTGAAGCATGAAATGCCGCGGTCATCCGCGGGAAATTATTCAGGACAAATACTTTCGTCGCGAATCACAATATGTATTTTTGAACTTGAGAGAAATTTAAAACTGCGTGCCAATGAGGAATTTATAGTTCGCGCAAACATGTTTATAGTCGGAGTTTCGATTATCATAAATTTTGCATAAATCATCAATTTTTAGGTGTTTGCAAACAATTGTCTTTGTTTGTTGATTTCCGAGTACTGACAGCGAGTACTACGCGTACAAACTATCCGTAATAATTTATTGTTTCATTCACTATTTTGTTTATTAATTTCGACATTAAAAAGTTTAATACCCTTCGAACTTCCGTATTGAGGTGTTGATGTAAAAAAAAAAAAAAAGAAAACGAAAACGAAAACAAGAATTTTTGTATAGTACCGCAATGTTAACGCACGTAAATAAAAATAAAGTTCCGGAAGCGGCAAATTAATAGCAAACACGTATCACTGTATTATTATCTTCGTAAAGATCGAAGCCGGCTTCGCCCCTTCGCCTCTAACGGAATGATAAATAAAATCTTATTCATCCTATAATAGCTCACGCAAACTTTTCTCGTGACTTCTCCGTCGACTGAGCATATATTCAAATAACGAAACCCCGGTGAAAACATCGGGTCTGTGAACCGGGAGTTCGCACACTTTCACACGAACAAGATATACGTACGTATAAAAGATCGCGCGTGTTAAAACTGTGTGATGGAAAGGAGTCATTAAAAATCATGATCCGAGTGTTCCGCACCTGTCGTATGTGGGCCGCGTGATCAAGTAATTAATTCGTCACACTTATACTCATTTGTGTGTGACACACGCGGATAGGACATTTAAATCGAGTGAGCTGTCGAGGCAATTATTATTTATGCGTAAACGAGCAGCAGACCAAGTCTGTGTATACTTTAGTTTCCGTTTCCGTCGATTCTACTCGTCTACCCCATTCACTTCCGGCTTCTGCTACTTACGTAATCTTATAATTCGATGCTCAAGCTACTTGCGTTCTCCCAACTTCGTTGATACGCATTTCGATTGTATTTATATCTAATTCCGTGGATATAAGTTCGTTTTCACTACTTTTTCTCTGGCAAAAGATATTTTTGCAACTCGGGCATGAAAACGGCGCTTTTCGGGTCAGTTTTGCGGGACGAAAGTAGCTCATTTCGTAACAGCGTCGAAATGTCAGTATGCGCATGCGCGTCACATTACTTTTCTTCCCTAGGGAAGAAAAGTCCACTTTTTTGCCCGCCGCTTTAACCTCACTTTTTTTTCGTCCCGCAAACACTGCCCCTCAAAGCGCCTATATTCCTGCCCTCGTTGCAAAAAATATAGTGTGCAACATGGGCCGAGTTGGCGGTCGCGACTCGTGTGATTGCAGCCCTCGCTTCGCTCGGGCAGCAAACATCACCCGCGTCGCAAACGTCAACTTTCGGCCCTTGTTACACAATGTACTATTATCTCAAATGCTCGAAATTATTAAATTCATCTGTATCACCTAAATTTATTTCTATATGATTTTTATTACTGTCAAAAGCATACTAAAATAAAAAAAAAAAACATCTGTTTGACGTCGGGACGATATTTATTTTCGGGTCAAATAAGCGATTGGAAAATCTGAAATAAAAAGACCGCGTGTATTTTTTTCACTTGAATTAATTTATTTTTAATTGGTTTGGTTAGTCGGTTGCATCCTTTTTCGCTGTCTCAGTGACGATGCGGAGCTTCTGTGCTGCGAAGGTCGACGACGATAATGCCGTATCCGCGCAATTGCAACAACGGATCCTCCCGACGGAATGCACACGCGTTCGTATATACCATGTGCTCACTGTCATAATCCAATGCGAATCGATCGTCAACCAATACTTAGCGGTGGAATTTTGTGATGCTGCGCCGCAACGGGCGCAGACCATCAGCTCTCAGTGTGAGCAGAGTTCGCTGATAGTCAGGAACGTAACGAGAAACCACAGTGCAGAGATTATCCCCGTACTTTCGCTACTACGAAGCAATCGGTGACGTTCGAGATGAACAGTTAAACTCGAATCAAGAGGTACCCTCGATCTCACGGGTATCAGATATCCTCCCTTTGATACGACAAAACCAGCAAAATTTAACATCATCTAAGCAAACTTAACGAATTAACATTCCAAAAATCGCATTAACTCAAACCATTGAAATGAATAAATATAATAAAACTTAGGAAAATCTCGACGTACCTTATCGTAAAGGGAAAACATATTCTCATTTATTGGTTTAAACTCTGTGTATACGGCAATTTCTCGCGTATTTGTTTATATTCCACCTACTCGTTCAATGCCTCATTCGACGAGCCGCGTTACAGAGGTCTTAAATTTTCCATTCATTCGTCTATTCGCGAGCTAATTGATATTCCAAAAATAGAACTTTGTTTTATCGGAGTCTCTCGATTGCCAGACGTACTCGGCTCGTACGTATAGTCGGAAAAATTTACCGACACGAGTCGTACTATAGAACGAACCGCAGGATTGCAGTTCCTGAGATTTTTATTTTCAAAAACGGATATCGGATAGTTTGCAATTTTCATGCGGTTACCGAATATATTCGATATTGGCCTCGATATTCGTTAAAAATATCGTCGAGAATTAAAGCGAAGCGAATTTGGTCGTTCCGTTCGCAAATGACATTGATAAACCGAAGAAAAATCCTTCCAAACGTGTTCTCTCGCTCTCTCTTTCTCTCTTTCTCTCTCCGCCCGGGACACCTCTATCCGTACACAAGTTTGTTCAGTTGCTTAGCGGAGGTGTGCAGACGTATATATTCACCGAACGCACCTTTGTGCTCCGAAACTGTATTCGGAAACGCGACTGGTGAAACTCGTAAACAACTTCGAACGCAATAGAAAGAAAACGAAACTCGTTTCTATCGTTTTTATTTTATTATTTCGTTATTATTTCGAGTTTAACGACTCAAACAAATTGTCGAAGGTTCGAAAAAATAATTTGATAAAAACTTTGCACTTTGCAGACGCATAATTTGTTCTGCGAAAAGACTGTAAACGCTTTCTGCATCTCTGAACTCAATGAAGCATAGTTCATTCAAAAGTTTAGTTCAATAAATATTTTTAAAAACCCAAAAGATTGGTGAAAGTTTGACAAGGCAATGGTTAGTAAAACATTGTTGAAGGGATTCACGAAAATGTTGTAACGATCTATAAATAAATAAAAAGAGCAATAAAAAAAAGGCAGATCTTCGATTCAAAGATAAACGATTCGCGTTATTGAACCAAAACACTGTTGATGATAAAAATGAAAGAATAACAACTTTGCTGAGGTAATGTGGACAACGAACGCGTTTTTGTGCTAATTAAATTTTCAGACAAATTATCTCGATCGTTAATTGTTCGTGTGCGGCTATAGGGTAAAGGTACCTTTAGTGGCAACGGTACGGTTAGTGCTCATTATTATTATTATTATTATTTTTTGCACATTTTTATTTTAATTATTATCTGCTCGATTTTTTTTTATTCAATTATATTTTGTTTTATTCCTTCGAACCGGTTGCCAGAATTGAACAAAATGTTGCAAAAAACGGTACGTCTACCGTATATTGTCGCAAAAATCTCCATATAGAATTTTAATCAACGATGAAATCGTGGAACGTAATCGGAGTTCAAGAACACGCACAGTAGAACGGAAAAAATGCGCGTGCTGTCGTTTGTTTGTCGTTAATAGATTATTACTGTCGTAAATATTAACATCGCGAAGGATTTTAGTCTGTCGTACGTTTACAAGAGCCCCTCTCTCGTTCTCCCTCTCTGCCCGATCGTCTATACTCCCGAAGTGTTTTAGCGAGGTGACGCTTTTGACACACCGGCAATTTAGCTCACCTCTAGCATAAACATCGTCTTCAATGGCAAATAGTACCAACGCTCTCGCGACAAGTACAAACAGCGCGCGGAACCTTTGAGAATTCATTCCTCGAACTGACTCCGTTCTTGTTAGTCTATCTTAACGAGTATTTGATTGGATGCTGCGTGCACACGGATGCAGAGGCCCCCAGTGTAATTTCATCCAAACATCATAGCGTGCAAAACCCATAATAGTATTAAAGTGTCGGATTTCTTGCAACCCGTTTAAGGTCGTCCACGCGTTTCGCGCCCATAAACATTGTCGATTGCGGTTAATCAATATACCGCTGTATATCAATTAAATCTATACGTTAAATAAATGTTATTTCGGTGAAAATAGCTATATGTTCTTTTAAACTTTCTTAACACATTAAATTTGTTAGTATTCACAATATAATGAGCCAAAGGCAATTCGTAAAAAAAAATACACGGATCTCGCGATCTAATCTTTATTGCCAATACAGGAATATATCACTTGCGTGCAAAACCTTTTTTTTACCGACACTAATTGCACTGTAAAGTCTACGAATAAGAAAAATAAATAAAAAATTAAACAGATGTGGCTTCCAGGTGTGATATAAAAAGACTGAAGAGCTGACATAAAAGTGTTTTGGGTGTCGAGTGCGCGTCTGTGAATCTTCGATAAAAAACTTTTATTGAATGCTCGACCATCGTGGGATTCTTGAGAGCTGAGAGCAATGTCTTCGTATTTTCGTTGGATAAAAAGCGGCAAAAAAGATGACTATTTGGGCACAAAGCCGAGGAGTCGCTCCTTGGATTCCAAGAGTCTCGAATCGTCGGGCATACGGCTCATCTTACAGAATGTACAAATAGTTATTCATTTTATATTTTTATCGGAAAAAAAATCTTCCAATCTGCGTGTTTCTACTTCCGTGTTTAACGAACGAATTCATATTTCCGTCTGTTAGTTGAACGTGCGTTAAGGCGGCATATACCGTTTGACGAGGAAAAAATTGATGATTTTCATGATTTTGTTTTTAAGGGAAGGTTCCCTCAATATTTTCCGAACTTTCTGTATTTTTTATTATTACTTTTAACTATTACACCGTATTTTTTTATCATTAAAAATGCCGGAGGTATATTACGGTATTCTATACGGGTTGCCGGAATGTCGTCAGATCGTGTGACATGTAGCGTCGGCTGGATTAATGTAAAAAAAAAAAAAAAATTCAATAAAGATTTTTCGTTCATTAACACTTAGATGCGGAACATGAATAAAAAAAAGTGATAAATATTAAAAGTTTATAAAACGACACGCATTGAAAAACAGGTTGAATCTCCAAAAAAAAAAAAAAAAAAAGGGCTATTTTTGTCAATAAAAAAAGACTTTTTTTTAATTTGAAAAACATTTTGGTTGATGTTTTAGACAATAAGATTAGAAAGATGTATACCAAATTGAATCTAAATCGGTCGATTAGTTTCATAGCTATATATTACGCCAGTTTTGGGAAAAACGCGTTTAATGTTTTGATAAGTAAAAACTCTATAATTTTAGTGACTTACCGGCTAATCAGCGATTCCTGCGCCATACAATATATGCCTTCGGATTCTTCGAAAAGTCGATTCTCCTGCATTTGCTGCTCTCTTGAATAATTTATAATTTTTTTAATTGTTAAAGATGCAATTTTGTGTTTTTTCACACATTTTTTTCATATAAAAAAAAATTCAAAACCAATTGAAAAATCTGAAAAAATGCATACGTATTCGGAAAAATAAATGAATCATTTTCATTAAAAATAAAAGTTGGGTTTCCGGGAAATTTGTTGACCAATAAATTTTTTCATCAATTTGTTAATAACATTTTGGAATTATTATTATGGAAAATTAATCTTTTCAGTACCTTTAATATGCATGATTTTTTTAGATTTTTATACCATCAAGAAGTATTTGCAATTTTCTCTGATTTTTCTCGAACTTATGCGAAATGAACACGAAGCGACAGAACGACCTTAAATTTGTAACGTTATAATAATTTCCTTAATTTCTTGTGTTACAGAGAGCAGCGGCCCAGCATCAGGCCCAACTCGCAGCTCAAGGTAAGACACGTACATTCGCAATTGCGTATAGAATTAGTAAATTGGCCCTATGGTTACACAACTTACGAAGGTTGCGCCGAGCGTTGATGATGATTTACTTTATTCGAGCGGGAATTGGGACGAGGATAAAATTTCGTAATTCCCGCGTCCACGAATTAAGGATGCAAATACTTTATCGGTAAAAAAAAAATGTCGCGTACCGTTTAATTTTCACATATACAGCCTTCAGGCCATTTTTTCAATCATAAAAATATTATCATTATAACTTCGAAGCAAATTTTAATTGAAAAAGTGGATTTGAGAAATAGGAAAAATAGCAATTTAAAGTTTAATATCTTCTAAAAAAAAATGTTGCGCCATTCTTATTCAAGGAATATGCCGTTTTTTTTTTTTAGAAAAAGTATTGCGTAATATGTAAAACTAATTAAAAATTGACGTTACGTTGAATAAATTAGGTAATCTATAGTTTTTGTTTTTTGCATACGTTTGTACCGACTGAGTAAGAATAGTATACTCGTGTGAGCGATATCCACGAATTTAACGCGCTTCGGTATAATGCCGTGCGATGTCGCCGTCCGCCTGATCCACTTGTCGGCGAGTATTCGCTTCGCGAGTTCGTTCAGCAAAGTTCGCAAAAAAAAAAAAAACAAAAACAAAGCCAACAGAAATGGCGTTCGCGTTTGCGCGCTGTGTTCACGATACCTCGTGGCCCGTACGATCTGCGTGGTTCACTTTCTTTGACGGAGAGTATGCCTTCGTGTGGCTCCGGCAAACTTGCGCTTCGGACTATTTTTTTTTACACTGCAGTGCGCAGCGCGCGCCTATCGCCTTCGACGCCGATAGGCGCCGACCCTACGTAAAGCGCGACAGTGTTGTACCCGTGAAACCGAGAGTAAGTGACACATAGGAAACGCGCAAGCGGATCAATGCATTTTGTCGCTTACCCTGCAACGTTTTCCCGTTGTGTCGAATTTGGTTAATTTAAAAAAACGGTACCATCGTCATACGAACTATTGCCCATTCATCGCGCTGTAATTAAACAAAAACATTGCGGTGAAACGCTGGAGATGAATAGTTTGTAAATGAGAAATATGTAAAAAAAAAATATAAAGAAATAGATCGTTGACCCTGCGGACTGAAAAAAAAACACCTTTCTATCCGTATCGTTGCTTTCTTCTACATGTGCCTCGACCCGAACACACGCTACGATTCGGAGCGTCGAAGGACCTACCGAACGTTTCCGTAAAGATAAACAAAAAAAATCAGTTCAACGTTCCCCCGTTTTTTCGTGATCGAAATAACAGCTCACGTGACGGTTCTCGACGCTAATAGTACTACGCAGCCGAATGTTAACAAAAGGAAAAAGAGGGTCTCTTCGGGAACTTTTTACGACACGACGACATTCGACTTATCTGCAGTACCAACGCGTTTCGAACACGCGAAACGTTCCGCGCTATCAGCACAGTGCTAAATTCGATAAATTTTCTTTTCCTTTTTATGTCGACGTGAGAAATGAAGAGCCATTCCTTCGGTGGAACCCAAAAGTTACATTAATTTTATATGCTTCACCCGAAAAAGTTCGAATGTTAACACTTTTTTTTTTCTCATTCCAAGAAATTGGAATATGCGCCATTATTTACGGTCTCGTGATTTCGTGGCTTTTGAATTATTAAAAAAGGGGATAAACGAAAATAAACGAAATTGGAATATTTATTTTCCTAATTTTGTAACTACGTCCGAAAACTAACGAAGACTTTATTTTCTTACCGAACAGCATCAGCTGCGTACTCTTTTGTTTCCTATACAGTTGGCTGTTGGCTGCAAGGCGAACAAAGAAAAAGAAAAAAACAACAAAAAAAACGCGCCGAGCGAAAGGGTTGAAGAGTTTTCTTTGTGTCATCCGCAGTGAAAATTACCCGAAACATTTTTTTACCCAGTGGCGAACTTTATGCTGTTTTATACCTGTAAATTTATTCCTGTTGGACATGAAAATGGAAACAAAAGAAAATGCCGAAAACAAATGAGTTCTCTGACTATTGTTCGATAGTCGTTAAAAAATCGACGAGTGTCAAGAACCGTTGAATTCGTATATAATCTCGCGAGTGTTACGAGAGTGAAAAACGCTAAACATTACGTTTGTGGCTCACTAGAGTTGCGAAGGGGGAAGAAACAGACATATATTCTGTGTAGAGCGCGCAACTGAAACATCGAGTAGCGTCTGTGCGCTGTGCGTGGTTAGGTGAGAGCTCTGCTCGTTCGATCCCACGTTTAGTCCGCACTCAGTCAGTAGTCCGTGGTACGTCCACGTGTTAACGTCGTGCTAACGCGAGAACGACTGCCGTTCAACGAACAACCGTCGCCCAGGTGGCACGGGGATTATAATTCTCTAAGCTAAACCCGCTTTTCACCATTTGTAATCGAGTTACGTCGTCATTAGAGTCGGGCGTACCTTTACACCTTACAGTGCTTCATTTTCCCTGTATGAAAATAATGCTGCCAATAATACATATAGCGTGCAATATATACGCTCCGCTCGTCTAGCGTAATAATAATAACCATAATAATAATTGAAAGAAAAAAAAAGGGTGAGAAATTAGTGTGACCGCGATTTTCGTTGTCATTAGTTACTGTTATTATTGTGAGAAAAGATTCGTCGCGACGCATCCTTTCACTCGTTATCTTCGCGACACGAGGCCCGAGATAAGACTCGAGAAACTCTGATACTTCGGGACATTGAACGATTGTGCGACAGTAGCCGATAATATTTCGCTTCGTCTCGTTCGCGCGATCGTCGCGACCTACCGATTGCGTCCTGTTCGCGAGAGAACGATACATCGAGCTTTTAATTTTATTTTTGCAACGTTAAAGAATTAAATACTATACGATATCGTAATATACAAAAGTCGAAAATCGGTTGTTAACGTATTTTGATTTGTCGGCCGGTTTCGGATTACACGGAGTGAGTTATATCAGCGAGTGGTGTGGATGCGGTAAAGTTTTTAATAAAATGTAGTGCCGCTGGGGACGCGTGCAGTCGTTGAATAATTCTTCGCTTTGACACGAACAATAAAAGTGTGCGACGGATGATATAATCGTTACGTTGACAAAGCCTTAACGAGGCAAAAATCCCTCCCGGTGTCGTGGCAAATAATTTCGTTGAATAAATCGACAAACGTAACTCAAATTTTTCCGACATGACAACAAGAAATCTGGATATAACGACACAGTATCAACAATAACCGAGGAATAGACGAGAACGGTTTGTGCGACATATATACGAAGATTTATCGGAAAAATAAATTATACGAGTTATCGAGGGAAGACACTTCGCTCGATTACCTTCGTCGTAAGAGTTTGCGTCGAGAATAGAACGGGAAAAAAAAACGTCCACGAACTTTTATTCTCTGTTTCCATTCCACGGCAAACTACGACGAACGGAAATAGCAGCGTCGAGCTTATTTTTGTCGCGGTTAAAATACGATTTTTTTTTACCGAATAAGGAGCTCGACGACGCTAGACTCGGAATGCCCCAATGCCGCCCAGAGTTTCGAGCGAAAAGTCACTTACGTCTCGTTTTAAGTAGCCGCAAATTAAACGCCGAGAAGATTCCGAGATTCGAAGAATCTTTGGATCTTCGAGGGTTATTTTTGTATCATCGAATGTTTCATTGCTGAACTTTCCTCTACGAACATTTTTTCTTCGATTTTTTCTTCTGCGGCAAAAAAAATCAACATTGCCCCATTTTTATTTATTTATTTTTTTTTATTTATTTTTTTTTTTAAGCAACAGCTCACAACTATTTTACAACTCGGAGTCGCATTGTGCACCGGGTAAAGGCAATTATGATGATGGGACGTTGAAACATTGTGCATTTGTACATCGAACGAAAGTTCGCAGCTTTCTTTTATTGGAATTGCATCAAAAGCTTCAAAGGCTTAACCGTTGGTGGATTTTTCCGTTCAGTTGACCCCTGGAATCGATCCTGTGACCTCACGCATTGCGGATTATTCGTTGGCTATTAACAGCAATATTCATGCAAAAGCTTTTGCATCAAAAATCCAGAGATTTATTTTCATGCGAAACGTTACTGAACGCGATATTGAAAAATAACATTTAATTTGGTAAATACGGGAGACGGAAAATTCGTGCCACACCCCCACATTTACAGTTGAACCCGCATTGACGGGAAAAAAGAAATTTCAGACATCCTCCGAATTACCGTCGTAAAAATCGTAGGAAGCTGGTTGGCGGCTGTTCGATTCTGTCAAATTGACAGTGACGGCAGATTAAGAGCAAAATTGCCCGGTGTGAGTAACGAGAGAAAAATCGATGTCGAACGTAACGTCGGCGAATTGACCCAATTCGGTTGTCGAGCATTTGAACTTTACGGTGGTAAACCGTGTATACCACAGTGTTCTTACTGCTATATACTATCGAACTTTCGTGAATTTTCGAACGCTTTTCGCTCCGATACTTTTATTTCTTTTCAGAAGTTCCTTCGCTATTTTACTATTAAAAGATCGTGCGCTTCTTTGCAGCGACGAATTTTTATGTTCAATGGTTGAACGACTATAAACTTTTAACGATTTTTTAAAACGGAAAAAAAAAGTTACAATGCGCACGAGACGTATCCCTGATAATTTACCGAATCGCCGGAAATTAAATTTCACTAATATTGAATATGCTTGGTAAACCATTTGATTGCATCGATGATGATGTTGACGGTGTTTATCATTGTGACAATGGGTAACTAATTAAAATCATCGATTCGGAAGCTCTTCCAAATGTATGCATGTGAAAAACAATTGTTCGATGCTGTCCCTGTTTTTGGTGTGGTTGAGCAGATTTTCCGGGAGGACGCGCCATCCGGCACATCGTTCACTCGGCGTCGAGAACTCTCTCGATGTTATGGCTATATATTTTACAGCTTCCAACAGCTGAAAACCGGTTATACTGCTTTTTTTTTCCTCTGTTACAATATCAATGATTTCTGTCGGTCGATCGGTTTCTGGTTGTGCAATCCTAATTCGGTATCGTAGATTTCGTGATATTCATTTTCTTTACAAATAAATCAGCAGGTAGTGGACATCTCTCGTTAATAATTTCCGGAGGATTTTTTTTTTTATTAGAGTTCATTGAAATTCTTGGAGGAATATTTCGTATTTTCGTAATATTGTCGATGGTTCATCGCACGTATATAAACAGAGCCTTAGGGTATTTATGACGTAACGGCGTTTCGGATGTTAAACATAGAAAAACACGTGCGTTATCCATCAGCCTCGTCCCACATGAATATTTACATCGGCGGCTCATCGAGTTCTTCATCATTATCCACTTGCAATTAACACGCAATTTGATCCAAATTATATTTTAATTTGGAGCACATCATAAGTGAACGTACGCTTCAGTCGTTTCGCTGATAAGTTTTTATCAGTCATAAACAACTTCCGGTATGTTTTCCTCTTTCTGGCTTTTATATTTATCGCTTGAACGAATTTTCTTTTAGCCCAATGGTTTCTATATAAAAATCTACCATTTGGGAATATGAAAAAAAAAAAAGAAAAAAATGAAAAAACTAAGTCTCTCGAAATGAAAACAAGTCCCTCTGAGCGGACCCCTCACCTCTAGAGAGACTTAGTTTTTTTAACTTAATCCCCCTCAGAGGGACTTGGAATATTGTTGCCCCGCGATTCTTGTACACGGCGGTAGCGACAGCGGGGAAATCTTTTTGTATACATAGATTTTTTTTTTTCTGATTTAAACGAAACGATAGGCGGTTCGAGAAATTCAGCTCAATTACAATTAAAGACTAAGACGTTTTATCGCCGTAATATGGTCTGAGTTGGAAACAAGTAGACTGGTGTGGTAGGTATTCTTTGCCCCGTCTCACATGAATTGAGTTCTCCAGCATTAACAACTCGCAATTAGTATGTAATCATCTTGAAACGCTACATCACTACGATACAGCAACGATTGTACGTTGGTTTTGTCGATAAATATAAATTCTGTAATGTGTAATTAATTCACCGCATAAGCTTATTTGTTTTTGCAATTTTTTTTCGATGTTTTGACGAGAACGCATAATGCAGTATCTATGTAATTGGGTCGCGAGTTATCGCGTTCATTGGTTTGCATTCGAATTATGCGACGATAGTCGAACGATTGGTATGCGAACGAAGGCCGACTGTGTTTTCATGAATCCGCTCTTGTCTCTCGTAAAGTCGCGTGAGGGCGGCACGAAATAGCCCCACTCTTCGTTCGTACAACGAAAAGTCGTCAACGCCTGCACGTGCGTCTCGATAAAGATCGCGTCTCTCATACCACAGCTGTGGGCCCTCACCGTGCTCGCCTCCTCAAGGGTGGCTCAAGGTTAACTACACGCGCAACGCTCCAAAAAGAGACAAAACTTTCGCTTCGCGAAAAAAAAAATAAAACCAAACTCTCGGTGTGCGCGCATCCGTGTGCCGCGGGAACCCTTTGTTCATTATTGTAGCTACTCGTCTTTTGCATCTTTACTGCCGTGTCTATAGTTTACGTGCAAAGATTTTTAATGAACAAAATTGGGAATTATAATTTGAAGTCGCGTTCATATTCAACGGTATATAAAAATTTAGCTATATCTTCATAATTAGTTATTCAGTAATTTTTAGACGAAAGACATGTTTTAAAGTTAAAATTATGATAAATATGTTTAAACATGAAAATCGTAGTTATAACTTCGAGTTGCAATAAAAAAATACTCGTGTGTATTCTGTGACGTTTTATGAGATTTGTGGCTTTATTGCGCATCGTCTGAAACGCGGGAATTATGTTTCTTTACTTCTCTCGTCGTTTGATTAAATTGACGCACGTGAAGGAAGATAAAAAATTGTCAGGAATTTACGATTAATGTTGCGATTAAAATGCATTCTAGTGTTTTTTCTTTTTTTCCATTCATTGCCGTTCTCTGTGTAATATCCTTCGTAAAAACGTTTAAGAAAGTGAATTTTTAATTTTTTTTTAAATCGTTCTCCATAAAATTGTTTATCCACGCTGAGAAAATAAAAACGTTGCTGGTTTGGTTTAAAAATAATTTTCCTCGAGGACGTCTCTTGACTAGGAAAATACGATTCTCGTTACTTTTATTTGTGTGATCGCTGCAGTACACTTCGCAAAGTTTTTATCATTTGTAACGAATATTCTTCTCCACTCGTGTTCCGACAAATGACAAAGGCCCCTCGGGTCCTTCTACATTACAGTTTTTTTGCATTGTAGCTAAGGGTTCGTATTGGGTGTCGTAGGTACAGAGCATCGGTCGTTATATGCTATGAATCTTACGAAGGCCAAGAGTGAGATGCCTACAGAAATCAATAGCAGTTACTGCGTTTTAGTTTCGCCATTGCGGCCATTGCAAGGGTAGCAGCGACACAACAGTGAACCGTCACATCAAAATTCATTATTCTTCATCGAAATAATTAAAATTTCAGCACAGTTTTTCATTTTATGAATTCATCGTTTAAAAAATGTTTCTCCGGATGAAAACTTAGGGTAAAAAAAGCACACATTTTCTTTTATCCATATAATAGTATATTACGTCACGAGGGAGGAAAAACGTTTTTTCGCCGCGTATCGTATACGATTTTACTTCACAAGTGGAAAGGGAGTATTCCATACCGCAGCCGCTCATTTCGGTGACGCGCATTACTCCTCTGCATTTTATGTATACCGCACCGCAGGAAATGCAGAAAGAGATTTCACTAAACGGGAATTTAACATTTACGGATAGACATTGAAAATTCTTCGAAATTCAATAACTCTCGAATAATCGAGTGTTCGATATCCGGACTTCGTGTTGAATTCATTATTGCAATATAATCTGTCCAACATCCCCGTGACACGTTTCCATGTCAAATGCAGCGTCACAAGAGATACTTCATAAAATTAATCGCATCGCAATTCTCGCGTCCGGATATTATTGCCCCTTTCATTAATTCAACAAATATGTTTGTTATCGTCTATCTCGCGTATAGTTGAATATTTTATTTAGTGTTGATTCTGTTTTTTTTTTTTTGTATAATATTGTATCCATCTAATTATGTTGAGTATAGATATGTCTTCGATGTTTTTCTTATTTCGTCCCAATACATCGAGCATTTGCGAGAAGTTTCTCCGGCTTTGTGAAATTTTACGAGGTGAAAGGGTTATAATAAAAACAAAATTGATGGGGAATGGCAAAGGGGTTGGACTTCCCGGTTGGCAACTGCCGCGGTGGCTTTGTGCGGCACTATAGTTTTCCGTCGAAATTGATCGAAGCGTCCGCTTCAGTCCGCTTCATTCTCTGCCGCTGAGTAAACCAGTTTTCGTGGCACGTTAGTAAAACGTCCCACATATATTCCCGCGTCCCAAAACTCGCGCGAGTGTAAAATTAGTTCGGTTCTTTGTATCGGAAACACGCAGGCGACTGCGGTGTTGTACGATGATATTATTATAAACATTTCCACAAAACTCGAGAGTACCGCGCTTTGTATTAATATGACGAGAAAGCCGCATAATGCCGGTTACCGGAATGCGTGCTCTGCGAAACCGTGAGGAAAGGAAATTTCATGGAGAATGGTAACCCAACGAGCGAAGCCGAGACCCGCGGGGGCTTCGTGCACTATAGTTTCCCATAGAAACTGAGGCATGCGCGCTTCATTATGTGTCCTTGAAATAACCGGTTCTGAGAAAGGGAGCCAAACCCATCCGCATATACGTCTGGCTATTGGGCATCATTTTTACCGGAAGTACGCGTTGTATCATCAAGGTCAGCAGTTATTCAATCGCAACGTAAGGAAACAAAAAAATTCATTGACGAGCGCATCTTCCGATAAACTCGATAAATGATATTGACAAAAAGAAATAAAACAATTTCTCGATTTATTAGCGTCATATCTGCGATAGCATAAATATATTTTAATTCCGGAATAAATAAAAAAATTATCAGTGAAAGTGCAATATTTACTTACAATTTTATGATTGCGACGACTAAGAGAATAATACATGTTTGCCTGAATTATAATATGTTTCCGTTAATCAAACAATTAACACCCAAGAAGAAGATTCTTTTTTTTTTTTTGCTTCTTAGTAATCCATTAACGGTCGTACGATACCTTACGTAATGTTTTTATGATGACAAGTAACGTTAATACGGCATACTGTTAGATAAATAAAAAAAAAAGATAAACGTTTACTAAGTAGCTTATTGACGACGGTTCAAAGTTCGCACACATTTCGCCCCGAGGGCATGCGGCATAAGGTTGAAGAGTTTTTGCCACATGCACATAGATTTTCTTTTGCCCGAAGAATACGGTATGAGAACCTACTGTACGTTTATTCGTGTCTCATGCGTACTGTCATCTCGAACCGCAGTAAATTGCATCACCTGTGCCGCTTGTAAACAACAAAATTACTGGTTATTCCGTTCACCGAGTCGTTTAGTAAAGCGCTCGTAAGCGATCAATTGAACGGTCGATGAAACCTTGCGCTAAGGATACACATACAAATTATGTATTAATTGATCATTGCATTTCGATAGCAAACGCCTGAATGCAGCGTTGGAGCTTTGATTTTTGCTTTTAAAGAAAAATTTTAATGACGTGTAAAAGTAACGAAAGATACATAATACTTAGAGACTGAGACTTATGAATGGGGTCGATATTTATATGATGCAAGAGTTCAAACGTCATAAATAAATTGCAATTAGTCTTCGCATAACAATTCCGTCGATCGCGTATATTCTTAACGAATCACGATTGGTAATTCTTTTTTTTTTTTTCTTTTTTACTTCGGTCATCGTAAATCCGTCAGGAATAGAATCGAAGCCTTCGCTGCTTAGTACGCGTTTGACCTTCGAAACAGAGACAAATAACATTTTTCCGTCGTTCGGTATGACCTTCTCGACTGTACATGGCAACCGAGAATAATCGAAACTGCCAATACAAGTGCAACATGATGACGAGCCTCCTCGTTGTAAATCACTGATTGCATTTCCCTACTGGGCAAATGATTGGTTTTTTTTTTTTTTTTTTTTCAAAAATAACGACGAAATTAGCAAGTTTGGTACATCAAATTGTCGCGTCATCGATGCAACGCGTTACATAACTCGAATAACTTGTCTATGCGCTGTTTATTCGCTGGATTTCAACTAATGAAATTAAAAGTGTTTATTAGATCAATGACTGAAGTTTGCGTATTCTATCGTTAATCTTATTCAATTTTTTTTTTTTTTTTTCAAGACTTTATGATGACCGCTTTACGGATGAATTGCAACACGAAGTTACAGCATTTGTTCGATACTTATTTTTTTTATTTTGTCGGGTTTGAACGGTTTGATTAGATTAAATTCTCATTAGCGCACTTTTTTTTATCAAAGGGTATTTTACAGAAGAAAAAAACAGTGGTCGGTGGATTAATCCAGAGTTCTTAAAACTGTACCATGATCCCTCGAAGATTATTCACCCAACATCGATAGTTGGTAATATATAAGGGCAGGAAATTTGCGCAGATTCCCTGTGACTAGTATTCTTGTACACAGATATACTCTTCGTATTATATACACTCAAACTTCCCAACATTAGTTATTACTAGCAACTAATAACTATTCGCCAGCGGTAATGCTATTGGTCCCTACAATCTGCATCAACTTTCTATCGCACACGCATTAGTATTTAATTGCCTAAGTTTGATAAACTGGCGGGAGCTCGAAATTTAATTGGCTCAGGGATTCCTGCTGTTATAATGAGATCGGTGTATCAGTAAAAGAAAAAGTAATTTATTTACAATGATTAATTTCGCAAATATTGATGGGCTATGGTTAGAAAGGGAATATACTCCATTTGTCTTTTTCTACTTCTTGACCCGAAAATTGCAGGCGTTATGAAATAATTAATCAGATATTTTTAAAGAATTTTTAATTATTTTTTGCCCATATGGATGCCGACATATATCGGAAGAAAGTTGAAGCATTTAGCATGGATCGCATATCATGACGCGTAGAAAGGTCCACTCGAGCATAAAAACTACATATTTCCAGACTACTTTTTCGGTAATTTTTTTTTTCCCAATGACACATTGGACTGTTAGGAACACGTACAAAAACGAGCAGTGCAAACCAATTTCCAAAGATTTTCATAGTTCAATGATGTTTTGAACCCATATATATAGATATAGAACACATCCGGGCTTTCGCGTAGCTCGATGCACAAATTGTGAGGTTATGAACGATTTTTTTTACAAAAAATAAGTTGAATATTGACTATTACTGTTTCCAGGCATCTTGAAGATGTTATTTCATACTCGATACAATGTTTGGATTGCTTCATCGATTTTTGTTTTTGTACCGAACATTTTTCTACTTTCTTTTTTTTAACCGTTTGCGTCAGGTTGCCATATATGTCAAATCAGCAACAAAATTAATAGAAAAAAATTATAAAAGTCAACTTTTCTGGTAAATTGTTAATTTTGTAGCAGAGAGAAGTATCTTCCTAGATTCCTTGAATGCTTTAATGATTTTAGTTAACCTTGAGATACGTAAACAGTATGGGCTGTTACATTCCCAGCTAGAAGTGAGATTTGGAGAGAATTTTAAAGACTTTCAAAGAGCATTTCAAAGAATTTCCAAGAGAATTTCAAAGAGAATTTCAAAGAATTTCAAAGATAAAAATTGGAAAAAAATCAGCCATGCAGAAGGTACCAAGAACATTAATTTTGCATAATAGTAATTTCAAAAAATGGTTAATAAGTCATGTAAAAAGATTTGTCAACGAATCATTCGGCAACTTAACTTTTTTTTTTAGCGAATGTTGATTCGATAATTTTTCCCAATTACATATGAATTTTTTTTTTTTTCAAACTTCTTCTGTATTTTGAAAATTGCGTTATTGGAAAAATCTCTGATCCATGATTTGTGAATATGTTTGATTAACTGCCTGGAAAATTGTTGAGCGTAATGCGCAGTGTTTCTCCGAGACATGTCACGAATGAAAAAAATAATTCGAAAATTAGAAAAATTTCTGAAAAAATATGTATGGAATTCAAATAATTAACGAATCAATTTCTGCGAAAAACAAAATTGGGTTATCGGATGATTTTTTGTGCAAATTTTTTTTAACTGATTTGTTAAAAATCTTTTGGAATTGATGATTTGCAAAATTAATGTCCTTAGTAGCTTCTGTATGGTTTATTTTTTCAGATTTTTAACGCATCGGGAAGTCTTCGAAATTCTCTCCGAATCTCACTTTTGGCTGGGAATGTAACAATAAACACTCCTTAAGAACGTGTACTAAATTGCGATATAAATAGTATTTAAATTATACATCGCCAAAATCTAGGGACGTATTTCGTTTTATCGAACGAGTTTGCAAATGCATAATATGCATTTCTGGTTACGTGACGCACAGTAGAGCTATTCCCCGTTGGCTCTTGCGTTCGACCTTGCAGTGTGAGGGTGCAAGACCCCTCTTGCACGCGAGAACCCTTTCGGCCCGGAAAGATCGATACTACTCACAGAGCGGGGATGACACTGCTATTTCTGTCGCCATGAGTCTCGCCACTCATTCACAATTGTTATATTCGTTTTCAAGGTTATTGAATTTATCGCTCAATGGATTTATCATTCAATCAACCCACCGTTTTCTACATCTCCAATTCTTTTGATAAAGAAAAGAATGTTTTCTCTGACAATTGCATTTGGGTATTGTGATAATACTTTCTATACGGAATTGTGTAACAAAAGTATCGTCTTAAAGAAAAAACATTTTTTTAATGAACTTTTTCTTTTCTTCCGTTCGTATCTCAGTAAAACCGACCAACTGAAAGGGTCGATTCAGACGGGAAATGTATATTGATATGAGAGCTCAGAGCTGAGAGTAAATAGACTTTCGGCCGAATGATTTACACAAAATTGAAAAAAATAAATAAATGTCGGCACAATCATCACGTGATCATCTACTTTTTAGTTATTCGGTTCGCCGCGTGATGAATTTGTAACGTTCGATGCTTTCCATTATACAGCGATCGTAAGCTTGCGAGTTTCGATCGGCCGTTTCCGTTTTCCTGTTTGCCATGCTGTTTACCCACTAATGTGACGATTGGCTATAATAGACAGAGCGAGATCGAGCCGCGGAGAGCGCTGAATCGCAGCTGAGTGCACGGATTATTTGCATCGGCAAAACCAGCGTCCTTCGAACGAGCCGGAAATTCTAATCGTTTATACGTGCCTTGAATATTAATTAGCTGCTATTCGTATCACCGAATCATTGACACTGGTTAACGCGTCGAGCGTTCATCAACTGTTCGCAGTTACGCATTTTTTTTTTATTTTAAAGGGTCGTACAAATAAAGAGTTTCAGTATTGCAAACGCTGATATTTTTCTCGCAGATCGGAGACGTCACGCAAATACAGTTGGAGCCTCGAGACCGGATATTGCATTTTCGGATATCGAACAAATTTTCAGCGCCCGCGTTTCACGTATAATCTCGTACGGCTCGGTACATCGGGCACTCACTTTTTCTAATCACTTTTCCATCCCACGCGATTCGAGTACCAAACTATCAAAGAAGAGCATTCTGCGATTAAACGGAAAGCCGACGGCTACGCAAGCGAATCAAATTGTCAAAAGTGTCGAAGAACGACTCGAGTTATTTAATCTCTGACATGAAATTTTTCTTGCAACTGGGATAAAAAATGTGAAACGTGTTGAAGAACGCCTCGAGGTACATGTTGCGGGAGATGAAGCTTTGAAACTTGCGGTATCGTTAATCATACCGCGCCATCTTCAATGACGTGGGTTCATTTCTTTTATTCATTCTGTTTTGTTCGTCTTTCGTATTTTATCATTATTAATCTTTATCCATCGATTATAGCCGGAAAGTTATAATTTGTGAGTCGTTTGTCGATGTTTTTTCTCTTACAGACATTTTATAGTATTTCGTAATCGATTGAAACATCATTTTTTGTTTTGAAATTTTTTCTGTATTTTCATTGCTTCATTACGCTTGGATGAGTAGTTACTTGTACGGTAGTCGAAAGGTTTATTATTTTTGTTAAATGTTAGACTCCTGTAATTACACGTCGGCAATTTCAAAAGTCAAGTTAGAGCGAATGAAAAGTTTTTTATTATGTCTGGATGCCCAACCTGTTACTGCGTTGGCTTTTGTTGTAGTAATACTACGGAACTTTACGGTATGCAAGCATCTTTGAATAAGGGTTATGCACGTTCAACGCGAGAATGCAATGAAGGCGAATGCCTCGTTAAGACATCAAAGCCGTCGAGATAAGTAGATACTCCATTTGAGAAAAGTTATTTACGTTTTCTGGTATAGCGCGAGCGTACGAAGCGGGACTATTGTTGAATGACGTCGCATTGGAAGCAAGATATTCCGTTCCACCAACGCATTCTATGTTCCCATCTATAATCCCTGAAGTACACTGCACACTGTGTCTATCTTGTCCTATTCAATGCAGTGTACGGCATGTCGTTGATGATTCTTGGAACAATTGACAACTACGCTGGCGCTGGTACGCGGTTGCGCTCACCACGCCTAGAATAATATTTGTCTCGTTATTACACCTAATACTGTTGCACGTATGTGGTGCACTCTATAGACTGTTCTCACGTCCCGTATTCTCGGTTTAATAGAATGATCCAAAGATGACACGTTGAGTACGCCATTGTGCGTATAAAACGGGGGCTCGCCAAAAAGTTACCTCAATACGCAATCCGGTAACATAAAATTATTGACGAGAGAACGGGATGCATTATCAATTTTAAAATATTAAATTCAAATCAAATTTATCAAATATCAAATAAATCTTCAAGATTATAGATTGCCGGTGACTGCTTGCCGGTGACATCAAAATTTGTTGATACTATAAATAAATTATTGATTAAAAGCAAAATTGTCCAATGTAAGTAACGAGGGAAGAATCGATGTCGAACGTAATTCCGGCGAATAATAGAAATTTATTCGCGAGGATTTTGAATGGTTTATTAGATATTAAATTTATTTTTACAGTTGAACTTTAACTAATTTGCGTCGCAACAAATTTAAATGAAAAAAGAAATAAACTAATAAATGTTGGCAATTTGTATTCAATTATTGCGGGTCAAGATTGATACAGTAAACATATTAATCGTCGATCTCTTTTTTTTTTCGTTGTCTCGTTGATTAATAATGCTCCACTCAATTGCACAAGACTGCGGTCATCCAAAGTCGAGATATGTCGCACATTAGAGTGCTTCAGAACGCTGATGGATTCTTCGTTCATAGAGGTACAGCGATTTTTTTTCCTTCTTCATTGGGGCTAATGAAATCCTTTTAAAAAAATTAAAAACAATCAAGCACTGTAAACAAATTCGTTAAAAAAATTGTTCAACGTATAATTCGGTAATCCAAAATCTTTTTTCGCAGAAATTGATCCGTTAATTTTTCTGAATACGTACAACTTTTTTCGAGTTTCTCCTAATTTTCCGATTTTTTTGTTTATGGCTGAACGAATTTTGGACACGAGTTTGGTGAAAACACTGCGCATTACACTAAAAAAAATGTTCGGGCAATTGATGAAACATGTTCGCAAATATCGATCAAAGATTTTTTCAAAAACGGGATTCTCTCTGAATCTCACTTTTGGCTGGGAATGCAACGATACACCTTCCGTAATTTCGGGAAACAAAAAATATCTTACAAAAATTACAAAACTGCCGACGAAATAAGTGTGAAGTAACAATTAATTGTTCACATGTTGTAGTCGTATGATTTTTTCGTTATTGAATATCGAAACCTCTCGACTATAATATGTGAATAATGAATTGTTATTTCACACTTTTTTCAGTCGGGAGTTTTTTGATTTTTGTAAAAATTTTTGTCTCATCTTGTTTAGCGAACAGACATTTTAACTAAGACCTAAACTACCGTGAATTTGAGGTTATACCGTACAGAGATCGAGCGCCTTGCGAGTCACCGGGAATCGAAAAAATATATCGCAAAAAATGACGCCCAATTTTCGGTATATCTAAAGGACTATTTCGTAAAATGTTTTTCTCTACGAATATTCAACTAATTCAAGTTCTCTATAGCAAACGACATTGACCGCACGTCATAGAATCGCCATATTAAAGAACATACCGGACAACGAAATCGCTCGTCTCTATGAAACGCATAACTTCCGTCTTTTTGCCCTGAGGGGCAGTCGGGAGTTAAAAAAGATATGTTTCTCTTGTAATACGGCTCACATCTCAGAATATCCCCATCGCCGTAGCTCCGACTATTTTGTGTCTACGGGCTCCACATTGTCCAGTCGTGGATTCGCGAAAAGTATATGTCTCTTGCAAGGTTGTTTGGGCACTTATCTTGTCATAGTATTGTTTTTTCATGCCCCTGGGAGTTCGTAGTGTGATACTCTCGTAGCAAAAACCAAGGATGCTTCGTGTGCGAAAAAGAGGCGTGGGTTTGCAACGTTCTTCTGGATAAATATCCATATTCTCTTTCTCGAAGCATCTCGGTGATAAGTGAAGGACTCACCGGAGTGAAATAAGTCGAAGAATGACAACGAAGAGTAAGAATGAGAGCACTATAAGACGGGAAATCGGAGTACAGGGAGCTCTTAAGCCTCGCGGCTTCCAGTTTCGCTTAGACAGAGGTTTTCGGCGATAGCATAACTGTAGGCAATCGGAACTGCGAACGCTTCCGGTCGTGCGAGAATATAAATACCGCGTTGCTTTTCTCATCGGATTTCAATAAGAACAAAATTTAGTTATCCTCCGTCTGTTCTATACATTTTTATATTGTTATCTATCAAGGAGTGCAAAAAATAAAAAATAAATTATCGGCGCGACGTTTTCCCTCTTTTCACGTCCGATATAATTCAAGAAAGTTTAAGTTCAGATATTACAGGCGGACACAGACGGTATGATTTGAATCAATCTCATGATAGAGGTAATCTTTAAAACCTTCACGATGGAACATCATCAAGAGATCAAGAGACGCGGAAGCGTCTCGACGCCAAGTAGTTTAAAAAGTTAAAAGTCCGTGCGGCGAGTCCGCGCGCGTCGAGCGCTACCGTGTTCTCATACGCCAATATCGTGCCCCCTAAACTTGGACATTTTTTTTCTCGGAAACGAGACATCGGATCTAAATTCTGAAGACACTTTCATGATATAAATCGAATACAAGCTTAAAATGCGCCTCAGACCGTGAATATGCGAATCAGACCGATCGGTGCGCGAAATGATGAGATATCGCGATCTCGCCCGAAAAATCCTCACTTTCATTATAAAAACAATTCTTCAGAGATTTTTTCGACTGTCAGCTGTTTGTCCGATGTCCCATGACCTGCGTGTTGTGTTCGTGCGTCCATGCGTGTGCCGTGCACACACAAGGGTATAAGCGGAACGAACGATCAGCTGTTATCAATTTCTAAGTGTCAGTTCGTGAATACAGCAACTAGTAATATCCGTATCCGCGATCCGTAAATAGCACGCTCACACTGAGTGATCGAAAAGAAGGTTAAGTAGAGGTTATTTATAATTTCATTTTTTCGCGAAAATTAGTAAAAAAAGAAAAGGACCCTCTCGTGCGGTTAACAAAATGCGTCGTTCGTCTGATAAAATTGTTCAAATAATCGCGGACGAGAGGTCATTTCAATTGATAAATATTGTGCGTGTGATACAAGAAAAATCGTGTCATGCGGATTCTTAACGTTATCAAGTAATAAAATATTTTTTTTGAATAAATAATAATAGAATAATAAATTTAAAAAAAAGATTGAAATAAAAAATAAAAAAACTTTTTTGCAAAGAATGTAAAAAATGTCGCCAAGTAGTTTAAATAGTTTTGTGAAAATAAAAAAACTCGTAAAATAATCAAAAATCATCTGAGCCAAGTGAAAATAAAAAAAAAAAACTTGGCGAGTCCTTAGAATACAAATAAATATAGGTGCATCGAAAGTAAGGACGAGCAAAGTTTTTTTTTTTTTATTTTCACTTGGCTCAGATGATTTTTGATTATTTTACGAGTTTTTTTATTTTCACAAAACTATTTAAACTACTTGGCGACATTTTTTACATTTTTTGCAAAAAAAGTTTTTCTATTTTTTTTAATTTTACAGAAATTGCATTAATGTTAGGAACGCATTTTATCTTTATGATCGAAACTGTTTTGTATTTTAATGAGTTCGTTCGCACAATTAGACACGAGATAATTTATTTATAACGCCGCGACCGTATGAAATTCATATTATCCAATCCCATTTGTTTTACATTATTGTTCGGGATTCTGGGTGGCAGAAAATTATAATTCTAATTTAAAAAACGCATTATCATTCACTTATGTATAATATACTATTCCATTCCATTGTGGTCTCATTGAAATGTAATATGTAAACGATGCATTGGGGTCGAGAATGATGCCGGCGAGCAAAAGAAAATAAATATTGACAGTTGCACCTGGTATCGGACTCATTCCTATTCACAATCAACTCTCTTATAGTCACGGATCGATACAAGCGTATAAGGTCGTCGACCTTTTCCATGTATGCGAATCTCGATTAGGAATTGAGAAAAATCACGATAACTCCGTGAATGAGATAATTTGAGGATCTTCATCTCTCTTGTGACCCAAAACTCTGTCGGGGTCAGGTCGAGTATATCCTCCGAAAGACACGAGGCTAAGTGGGAACAACGAGATAGCTATAAAATTCAAAGTTCTGCTAATAAAGCTCTTCTCCTCGACCTTTTGTTTTTATATCCTCTTTCGTTGAACTCGGATCATTACTTTCTCGGGCATCTAGCGATGTCACACGAATAAGCTTTTCGTCCGTTGAGATTTCACTCTACCGTCAAGCAACCGGATCGATCCTTCTGGACGCAGAGGTGCGCGTTGGCGTTTCATTTCGTCGTCGGGTTCGTCGCTGATGCTCGGGGTATCTTGGTCTCTCACCGAGGCCGTGATACCCTTGAGGGTAAATAATAACCCGCAGAGAGACTAACCGGGCCAAGGAAAAATAAAGCTTCTTTCTTGGGTTGATTCTCTCGAGGAACATACAAAAGTGGAGAATAGGGAGAAAAAGCAGAAAAAATAAACGCGACTTACTTACGGCCTTTATGTGTGTTTCCGTGTAGGCAGCGCGGCTTCTTTTCTGCGTTACTGTAGAGGAGCAATGTAGTGTGAATAAACGCTAGCAATTTTTTTTATACGTCAGGTTGAATTTATTTTTTGCAGAAGGAGAAAAAAAGAGGTTAGCACTCAACGTGTCATGAATTAAATTGTTTTTGTTCTAAAGCGAAATTTGTAGTTTGCAGAAAATACTGTTGCATTTAAGAGGAGGTGAAACACGTTACCGAGTGCCTCTCTCTCTCTCTCTCTCTCGCTCTGCCTCCGATCACGCTATCTTCCTAGCACTCCATAGGATTTCACCTCCTCTTAATTCCGAACGACTTTGTTGCCGCTCGGCCGAGTAATATGAACTCGGAACGGAAAAACGGAAACGGAACGGTTTTGGTTTCGGTCGGTCGGTCGGTCTCGGTTTTGGTTTCGGTTTTGATAACGGAAAAAAAAATAGTTCCAAGATTTGATTAATGCTCGATAATGTAAATAGATAAATATTATCTATCGGAAATGTTTGCAAAAGTTAAAGTATACCGATTTGGAGTTGAATTCAATATGATAATACAACGTGACGACGCTAGTATCGCGCTAACTTCGCAATTCCCTCGCCGCACTTGATAATTAAGCGTGAGAAACTTTCCCAGACTGTGGACACTTGTCACGAGAACAACGTAAGCCAATTTTCAAGGTAGTAGAACTATCGAATGCGTTCTCGTGGTTATTGTAATTGCTCGGATGATGCTTTTGACGCTTTCGTTACGGGTGACAACAGCAAGCAACTGAATTAACTTTTAAAAACACGCGTATCAGACATCAAAGGATGATTCACCGGTATTCTACACGTTTAATCATGAAGAGTATACGTAGGAATATTTTATTCTGTTGTTATTTTTCGATGGTTTTGGAACACCTTACATAGGATTCACGAAATGTGACGAAAAAAAAAACGTCTTCGTGAAAAGTAAGTTACTGTCCCGAAGAAACAATACTGCGTAAGTTTTTTCATAGAAAAGTTTGTTCGTTACTGCACCCTTTCACAAATATCAACGCCCGAAAAGTTACCAGAAAAAAAAGCAGAACGCGAATAACGCGATCTTATAGTAATAATACAAGAGATTTGCGGCAACTCATAAATCGGTAAGCAACTTTCACTTCAGTCCGAATTGCCAATATTTTAGACTCGATGAGTATGGAAATTCTCTTTCTCAATTGTTTGATCACGCGAGTATCCACTTGATTGACATGCCGGTAGGATAATAATATCTTCCACGCGACTCTCAAATATCGAATGGCATAAGTATAACTGTCGATTTGATGATTTTATACCGATTCGCACTTCGCCTAACTAAAAATAACATTTCACCGTCGAATGTAACGATAACATCGTCAGCGTTCCCCTTGACAATTGTTCTCAATGCCAACGAGAATCTAGAATTCTGACCGTGAGATGGAATATGCAAATGGATGACTCAATGAAAATTGTCACCAGAGATAGAGAGTCATTTGCATGCTATACTACCGCGAGCAGATAGAGGATGCTGCAGCTCCGTGGGGGTGTTTCAAAGAAGCGCAGGATGGATTACCCTCCCTGATCGATACGTTCCCACTTCACCATTCTCCTTCGCTATATACTATGTACCACTACTCCAATCGGCAGCCGAATGCTTGTCTCGGCGTCGACCCAAATGCCAGAGAATCAGGACAACATTTTCACATCCAAGAGTACCGGGGAGTTTCCCCGGTGAAACCCGCCCCACTGTGCTATGAATGCAAATCCTGATTCTCGGTCTCACCTCACGTCGAAACTCGGCGGCTTTGTTCCACGTTCCTCTCAATTTTGCTCAGGATATAGATATTTGTACGGTACACATAGATATGTATTAATCATGAGAATATTTGTAGAAGCGACGTGAACGGGGTCAATCGGAAAATTTTTAAATATCGCGGTTTTTCTAACTTTAGTATCGACCAACCCTTTTAATCGAACAAAAAAACATCGAGAATTTGGAAATAAAATCAGAGAAAGAAATAAATTCGAAGTCGAACTTCTTAATGCTGAGTTGTTATTATTTATTTTTGAGTTTCCTCGTCTCGAAGTCTTTCTACAATTATTTTCCATAATCTATCTGTTTGCGCAATCTTATGAATAATCAAAATAAATCGCTCGCAAAATTATTCAAAGACGCTACTCGAAACAATTATATGATATGATAACTCGCGACGTAACGCAATAAACACGCAAACATAGCGCGGGTGATACACAGGTACAAAGCAATGTTTTTTTAAACAGCTACAAATTGTCAAGCATTATCTTTTCTAGAAAAAAACGTCACAACGAGGGTAATGAGAAACGGTGTAAAATAGTTTATGTTCTTTCCGGAGGGTAAAAAATCATAAAAACAGTGGTACAACAGTATCAAAATGCAGGATAGCAGTGTATGTTTCGTATTTTCGTTTGATACACTAATCGAATACACCTGATACAGTTATAATAATTTCTTCGTTTAAAACGATAATGCCAAATGCGCAGATAATTTGATCGGCATTGAATGAGAAAGGAAATGCAAATTGTAAACACTCGGCTTACATCTCAGATATCTGCAACTCGACTTATCGCCGTCTCACCCCTCGCGTATTATTCATTATACGTGCACCGAAGGACTGCGACTTACATTCAAGCGAATGATAAATGAAGTCGCCAATGTCGCAGGTGTCGTAAAAATTTTGAAATGATGGAAACTTTGGTCATGCCATAGAGATCGCGGTAAATTACGTCATCCACACAAGTTCTCCGTGCCTCAAAACTGTCGTGTTCGTTTAGCGACGGAAAACTTGGTAAATAACAACATTACGAATTTGCAAACATATTTGAACGCAATTAGGTAAATATAGAACAAGCTGCAAATATGAAACTCAAAATTTGTTTTTTTTCCCGTGTTTTGTAAACAGTCTTGCGATATGTAGCGGTTTATTAACATTTGTACCTTTCTGCTAGTTACATAATTTGGAGCGCAGATAACCCGTGAGACCGAGAATTTTAATTAATTTTTGTATTAAAAAAAAGTGAGAAACGTTCAAATCCGATAATTAATGGGACAATTTTAAAAACGTTGTATGAACCGATATTATCAAATATTTTTAGTGTTTTTTTACAGTACACAGAAGTACAACGAAGAATAATTAGAATGCATTTTTTAAATCACTATTGACATTACGAAAAACATTTGTGTGCAATAAACTCCACTGTGCCGCCGAGACGCTGGAATGGAAAATAAAAAAAACATCAATGGGCAATCTTAGCGGCAACTGAATAAGCATCCAGCGGTGGGCGACGGTTATGATTTACCGCAACGCATTTACGTTACAAAAACAGATGCGTAGTTTCATATTAACACTACCTTCGCGATACACACAAAATATCGTCGGGATATTCCATCATTTAACGAGCGCGCAGTTCACGCCGTTGAACCGCTATATGTAGCGTCGAAAAATTATCTCTGGCAGAAATAATTCGGAGGCAAGTTGGCGAATGTTACATCTACTTCAAGTGACGAGTTTTTCCCAGCGGACAACAACTAACTGCAGAAAACGAGATTCATTCATTCAGTTGTTGTTGTTTTTTTGCGTTGTATTTTTAGCGCTCGACTTTTATACATGAGAGTTCACGGCATATCGAATGATCACGATCAACGTGTGGGTGGAGGCTTTTGTTCGCACTATTGAATTTCACATCGTTGCGCTAGTGTTGCAAACACAACGCTAACTTGCTTCGGGACTCACGATACAACATCGTCACGGAAGCTCGAAATAGGTAGACTCGCAACCTATCTAACTATATACTCTCGACGTATTCCGACACATTTATTGTATGTTATGCGGTCGAGAATGCAGACATGAGGGACGTCGATTCGACAGGTACAACACCGTGCCAGAGTTTCTGGATCACACGTTATATGGACATGTGTGACACGAGTCTAACGGAGTAAAGCTCTGGGTGTATCCTAGAAACTCTGAGTGGTTCATTTAAAGTTGGAACGTCTTGGGCTTCACGCCGATTTGCAGAATAGCAAAGTATCTCGGATGGAAGTAATCGAGCGAATTCTCGAACGACTGTTGAATAACTTCCCGACGGTGAATAATTAAATCGATAAAGACAGCAATTGTACGATAATGACAAGTCTCAGTGAAAATCTGAAGGAATTGTAGTAATTGACAAACTTACAGGATATTTAATTGAAATTGTCATGAAAAAAAATTTCTATTGCGTCGAGAGATTCTTGATTATCGATCATTGAAGACTTACACTACGAATTTCAACTCCCCGAAAGTTCAGCAGTGAAACATTCGCGGTAATGGCTTCAGTCAAAGTGGAAGTACACCTTTTCTTTTTTCTAACAAAAATTCAAATGTCATTAAATTTCAGATCGTGTTCCGCAGCAAGTGACCTAAAACAGTGGATAGACTCATGTAAAATATTGTTCTACGAAGCAAGCACAGCATCAAAGACGACAAAGCCGAAAGTTTTAAACCCACGGGAACGTTAATTACCGTTACAAGTTTCTAAGGGCAGAATATCTTTAGTCGTTTGTGCGAGACTACGGTGTCGAAAGCGACCGAAGCGGTGTTGCGGTAACGCAAGATGCACGGATTAACTCATCTTTTGTCTCATCATCATGGCTCGAGTTCGCACAATCACGATGCCAAGAGCTCTGCAACCGAGTCGAATAAGAAGTCTTATCACGCGGATGCAAAGCTCATTCAGGAGCTTACGAATTTACACAAGCCAGAAGGCAAATTGTATTTAAACGATCGTCAGGCATCTCGTGGTTCCGTAAGTTCAACATACTCTTACGGTTCCGCGGCGTCGTACGGTTCGAGTCATGGCTCATCATCGTCAAACTATGGTTCCGGTAATCCGTTTCATCACCCTGCCAATCAATCCGTTTATCACACCGTTCACGGAAACAGTAATCATGGCCCGTCCGGTTACCATCATCATCCGCTTCACGCGATGCATCACATGGGAAATCAGCATCATCATCATCATCCTCACAGAATTCCACACCAACAGTCTCTCGGTGGTACAAACAGCGGCGCCACTTCGCCGACTTCGGTCAGCCCTACTGGCGAGCCGGACAAGCAGCATCATCACCATCATCACAGCTTTCAAGAAATGATACGACACTTTGGTAGGAGAATCGGGCACATCAGAAGACAGAGCGAGTGTCAGGAGACACCGAAGGAGAAAGAGGAAGAATTCAGAAATAGAAGTCAAAGTTTGGATGGATCAGCGAGACCTCCGATTCTGGAGGCCGACTGCGAGACCACTTATAGGATCTACGAAAGCATCCTGAGGCAAGGTAAAAAAATTAGGGTCACTTGTGGGTAGCGTGATATATTTGGCATTTCTGGCTGTATTTTTTCTCTCAAACAGAGAATCGCGAGGTTTTTTTTTGGGATTTTCACGCGACAAGAGTTCGTTTTATAAATGACTTCGCACCGGTATTTTAAAATTCAAGGTAAAAGTCGGAAAAATGAATTTGCGAAGATTCATTACGAAGACGAGTTTCATGATTGGACGACTCGTTAGGTCGCTTATGTCGAGTCCTATTTAAAATATATATCACGGCGAATGGCACTCGAGGCAAACAAGAACGACGTGCGTGACCGACTTTTGGTGTTGCACAAAATAGCATTACAATAGATGCCGATTGTCTCGAAAAAGAACCTTTTGCAGTAAGAAGGTAACAAACTTAATATTTCTGAATATGTTATTATTGTGCTACCGGCACATTATAATAACGATTTTTATGCCGATAAATAAGCTACGATCAGAGTTAAAGTAATTTTTTTTTCTCTAACAATCCGACGGCTTATTTTACTGACCGTCCACTGTTATTCCACGTTGGTTAAACACGGCGTATAGCCGTGACTTCCGCCGTCAGCTTCGATAGAATATACCTTCAGATTGTGGCCAGGGTGCGGGTCGTACGTACGCAAACGTTCTGCAATCAGCGGTCGGCACGTGCTTTCCTTCACCGCTAGGTAACACTCGCTGTTGGCAGACGTTCTGCTTGTTGACTGTGTTTGCCGATACTATGTCGAATTGGATTGCATAATCGTTGCTCCCGAGACGTGAGTCTACCTCGGGCGATTTCTCTCTCGGATTTACCGTTAACATAATCATACTGAACAGTTGATAAGCGATTCAAACTCAAATCGTTTAATTGCAAAAATAATTTCTTTCCGATAAATTATTTAATCTCTCATCGTGTATTACAACTGCGTCTATTTACAAGTGAGACAATTTGTTATTTCAGCTTTTCATCTTGATATTATGAATTCGTTATCTTTAGCGATATCTCGAATCTTGAAGTGTAAATCGAGTTCTCAAGCCAATTGTTAGAATAATACTTAGAGTAAAGTGGGCTAAATAACGTCAGACCGAGAATCTATTTCCGTCCTGGCGCTCTTGCGAATTCGCTTAACTCGTCATTATTGATGCAGATTCGTCGTCAGGCCGGCGGACTTTAATGCACCGCAAACCTTAGAGACCACCATTAGAGTCTTCTTAATCCGTTACTTTGACGATTAACGCTGCGTTTCGTCTGATTCACTCGTTACCTCGTGTTTCGGAAAATTGCTATACAACTCTGACGCAGTCAGACTAATCTTTTCAAAACGTAAGCAAATCTTTTCACACACCGGCCAATAATGTGCTATCCAAGCCAATGCACTGAATGCGATCTAAAAATAAAAATAACTCCATTGGCACGGTAAAAAACAAAAACATACTCTTCTGGTTCCTAACGAAGAAAAATGGCACCATATTGTCAGACGGATGTGATAAAATACGATCCGTAAAATCTGCGGCGCCCGATTGTGAAAAACTGCAAACACATTCGAAAGGATTATTGATGGCTGTTCATCATTGTAGAAATAACCGGACGAGCGGAAAATATCCAAAGCATGTTTTTGTTTTTTTTTTTTCTTTACACGGTCAGTAAGATTCTACAAAGTGCAGCCGTCCGGTCACCGAACACGCTCGTCGAGCTTTTCCATTTGCGAATTTGTTTTTTCAACCCATTGACTGACACTCGCAACAGCTGGCAAAACAGAATTTATTGCGATTCTCCAGAGCATTTCCCCGAATATCCATATTCATCCGGAGGAAATAAATCGTGAATTGGTGCTCGTGATGATTTAACGAAAGTTGATCGATTGATATTTTTGTGCGTTTCGCTCGAGGCGTGAATTAATTGCGTCCCCGATAATGCACAGAAAATACTTTTCCATAGAATAGGCGTTCATTTTTCAAAGTGGATTCGTGGTTGAAAAATTCCATTCAATAACATCGAATCAAGTCATTTCGCGTTGAAATTAATATTGTTCTTCGAATGCCACGTTTTTTTTGCTCGCCGGCGGCAACAAAAAAAATATTGATTCAGTACTTTCGAATTAAAAAGAATGACAACAGGAAAGACGTTAAAATAAGAGAAACGTATAGCACGTGTATCGATAATTACGCTTATTTCACGAATAAGCGCAACACGATTATTTTTTTTTAGTGGAAAGTTACCGCTATATTTAGAATTAATAAAACAGACATGCGATGTGTTCATATAAAGTTTTTAATACAACTCGTATACACGACGAACCCGTGTTAGTTAATTTCGAGACACAATGCAAGAAAAAAAAATTAGACGACCGACAATTCCATTTTTGCCGAAAGAATGTACATTTTGTCATAACAGATCAATATTTTTATGCATTCGTTTGCAAGTTAAATTTCCACGAATTAATTTCTTTTCGACTCTTTTTTTAACTCAACGTTATTCTTTGCATTCCACAGTTTCTTTTTTTTTTTTGCGACGGCAACGTTGTTTGCTGTTGTAAAAGTTGTGGGGGAAACAAGAAAAATTGTGTACTTAATAATGTCCGTGTCGACGTAGATAGTGGAAAACGTGATGCTCGCTAGAGCCGGCGAATGCAGGTTTAGTCACGATTTCAATGCGGAAAAAAGCTAATCTAGACTGTACGATATAATTGCACGTATGTAAGCACGTCAAAACACGTACAGAATATATCAGAAAAAAGTCTGACTTATCGGCCAGTCTGACCTCTCATCGGTAACTACTTATAGACGGTGATGAATCTTCTCTTGATTGCTTATGCAATTCATGCAATCAAATTCGAATCGAGGCTCTTTCTTAATTCTGTACAACATTTTATTTCACCACGGATTGGCGCATTCGCCCGCATTGAGTTCCGAAAAACATAACGTGCAAATGTCGCCCGCACGCGTACTTGCGCAACTCTTCTATCGTCTTGAATTATAATTTATATTCGTCCGGAAAAGTCATGAGTTTTTGAGTCATCGTCTATTTTCCTCTCCACTTCGAGAGTTTAGTGCCATTCGGTATTATCGTAACGGATTCTCGTTAGCTTTCTCGGGCCAGAAATCGTAAATATCCGGTCTTGAATATCATTTTTCGATTTTCTTATTTTAGCGCCGTAGCCATGTGCGTATGTGTATCATTGAATATCTCGCGACACACTCGATCAGTTTAGATGCTATATAACACGCGATTGCGAAAATGCTGAAATTAGAAAGGATATTCGTGAGATTATTGTCAAGTTTAGATGCACACGGGGAGACTCTCATCTTGTTGGATAAATCAAATTGGATGTGGTGGGCAGTGGCTGACAACGTCATACTTTGGTGTCGCTCTACTTTATCGCGGAGCTTTGGGACGGTTGCGCACTGCGGATAGTCTCGAAAATCATTCGCGTTGACCCGAGTGGAGGTGGATGGGGAAAACGTATATTTCCCACCACACAGTAGTTGTCCTAAAGCAAGTTGCGATCGACCAACTTGCCGAAATTGGCGAAACTTCAAGTGATACTGAAATTTTACAGTGGTTTCACAATTCGAAATATCTGATAGGTGTCGCAGACAAAAAGGTCAAGTGATTGCTTAGTGCCCTAACAGGGTCACTGATATGCATTTTAAAAGCCTTTACTCGAACATTCTCGTGAAGACACCGAAACCCGATATTCGTAAACAGCTATAGCGATAAAAACGACCGTCATATCGGACTACTCCGGGGCTTGGTGGGAATGCAGTTCAGCGATTTTTATCTGCGTTTACACTCCACCGTAACCAGACTTATTGGAGCCCCCCCTCCCCCCCCACCAGCAGCGCGTATCCTCGTTCGTTGCTGACTAAAGTATGCAGAAAAAGATATCGAATTCTAGCGTGTCAATGTTTGAACAATTATTTTTTATAGGTTGCATAAAATTCGAAGCCGATACTGCGACGCGAATTCTTTACTTTCAACATTTTTTTCTCATGGACGATCGGTCGAATTATTTTTGCTGTTACTTACAATCAATTCACGCACAACAGTTTTCGGTATCAATGGCTTATGAAACACAAACCGTTGGTAAACCGATGAAAACACTGCTTTATATCGAAGCGCCTTTTGGATCGTAGTTAAGTTAGCAGACTGAATTTATTCCGCGTAACGTTAGAGACACAGAAATTAATACACGCGGAGACGATGTCCCAACGTCACTCGCGATTAAGGTCGTTATGTCGCTTCTCGTTCATTTCGCATAATTTCGAGAAAAATGACAGAAAATTGTAAATACTTCTCAATGGTATAAAAATTCATGCATATTAAAGGTATTGAAAAGATTCATTTTGCATGATAATATTTCCAAAATGTTTTTAACAAATTGATGAAAAAATGAATTGGTCAACAAATTTTCCGAGAACTCAACGTTTTTTTATTTACTTAAATGATTTGTTCATTTTTCTGAATACGTATGAATTTTTTCAGATTTTGCAATTTACTTTGAATTTTGTGTTTATTCACACATTTTTTCTATATAAAAAAAAAATTCAAAGCAAATTGACAAATCTAAAAAAATTCATACGTATTCAAAAAAATAAACGAATCATTTTCATAAAATGCATGAATTTTTTCAGATTTTTATACCATCGCGAAGTATTTGCAATTTTCTCTAATTTTTCTCGAACTTATGCGAAATGAACGCGAAGCGACATAACTTCAGAGTAATTTACCTTGAGAGTAATTTTGAGCAAAACTTCTCAGCACGTTATTCCAATTTCACTAGAGCAATTAATTAAAATTAATTAAGACAAAACAATAAGTAATTGGTCGCAGAAGCTTTCAACACTGGAAGTCAATGCACAGCGGTCCGGAGTGAAGCGGAATGCTTCGTTTATTTGCGTACTCTACCTGTCGGTTCTTCTGTTAATTATTCGTCTTTAAAAACTTGTCGGTAAATATATTCATTTTCACATGAATGGCACCCCCCTTTCCTCTCACGATAAATATTCTTTTGACCATTACATTTCCTCATTATAAAAAGAACGTGTTAGTTATTATTAGTTGTGAATTAAAAAAAAAAGGCATCGTATCGGTTTAATTTTTTTGTAATCACGCGGTATACAGCTTGACTCTACGCGACCAGAGCAACGTACGTATAATGGCGTCACACTTTCGAACAGAAAAAAAAAAAACCAAAACGATCGTAAAAGGAATCCGTGACCAATGCGGCCTTTGCTACGTGCCTAAAATCTATCAGCACCGCATGGTTGACGACTTCATGGTTTTGTTTTTTTTCCTTCGCAATTTTGGTATGCGCTCTCACGCGTACGATCGCGGGAAGTCGCCTAAAAGATCGCAGAATAAACGATCAACGAAAAATACTAATTCGTCCGCTGCGAATGCCGACGATGACCACACGCTTTAACGCTCGAAGACGTCGCGCACATACTTCCTCGGTGTACCCACAAAGAGTCCATTGAAATGATTCCTCTTCGTATTACGATATATATGTGACGAACGGGGTCGATCCATAAAATAAACACGCTCGGCGCAACTGATAAAAAAAAGTATATATATGTGTATAATTCCCAAAGCTAATAATCCATAACTCGCTAGTGCGACAAAAATGACTCATTTTCTTGTGTCATCATTGCAGGAGCGCTCAGGAGAAGTTCATTGGATCCTGGAGCGAGAAGATTGTCCCTTGGGACACCGGCGATACCCCACAGAGCTTCGGACGCGTGTCTGGATCCGGCACACGCGGCAATATTATTCCGTGATGCGCGAGGGGTAAGTTTCGATCTATAATTAGCATCTTCGTCTCATCGGACGTGATGAAAATTTATCAACACTTTCGTATTAAATTTATCTAACAACTTAATGCAGTAGTTGCATTTTACTTTCGGAGAACTCGCGATTTTCGTACGTGTGACTATTTTACTTCGTGAGCAGTTAAAACTCAATAACTTTTCTCACTCGAGAGGGTGAACTACTTTATAAAGCTCTGCTACTACGTGGGGCGGTACACGTACGCCAACCGGAGAACTGCATCGATTGGACGGGCGTTATGCAGCTCGATGCGGAGGTTGAAGCGCAAACTGGGTAAATGCGATGGGCAATCGAAAAAAACTTTTGGCGAGGAAATTATTCAAAAATAGACCTATTTATAAAGAATTGACCGACTTTATCCCGATAAAAATGTTGGTCGTTCATGCAAACCAACAACTCAGTTCGATGATTCGTAAAGAAAAATAATGAAATGAAATGCATAGCGTTTTCTTCGTCATTGCAATCGATACCGGTGCGGTGAATAAGGTTAATAGCGTAATTATTATTTTAACGTTCATCTGCTAGAGAATTCGTATGTAGATATATTATCCTCAATTTTTCATTTTCTCAATTCCTCGGTAAGGCAGTCGACAGAATTCGTCTTCATCGACTGCATTGCTGGTGGCTTCTCTTATCCGCTGCAAGTATGGCGTACAAATATCGATGGAGAATTGCAGATTCTCTCATAGCCGACCATTCGGCACAATCGTATCTGCTTTATCGACGGCGATAGTCACGTTTGAGTTTCACTCTTTTAAACACGTTTTCTGCTTTTCCTTGCTTCACAGCTCGATAACTTCTTTGGTACAACAGTTACTAATGTTTCTCTTATCATTTGATAATTTTCAATAAATCTAAGAATTTCGTATTTTTAAAATTATTTATTATTTTCATATTTTCAAGAAAAACAGAAATATAAACGATCGATTTGGATCGTAAAATCGAAGCGTTTGATTGTCTATGAGAGATATATATTTTGATTTTATGATCGATCGATGATATTGAAGCTCGTCGATAGTTTAGCGCAATTGTTAATTTCCCATCGCGTTGCGGCTGTTAGATTCGTCATTATCTTTGTATTCATGTTTGCACGTGATTAAAAATCGCCGGCGACATTATTCACGGACAAACGTGGGGTCATAAGCGATTTAAGGGCACTGGAACGAAGCGGGTCGTTGCATTCCCATGAAGCAATCGATCGTGTCATGCGCACGGACCCTTGAATCGTTCACCAAAGGCTGCACTTCACTTCCACCCGACTGAATATTTCTGCCTGACATGCATGCTTTTCAATCCATCTCTCGTCATGCAATGAAGCTATTCTATGAATCTTTTATCAATTCCACTGCACACCATCGTTACGAAAAGTATGCACTTTCATAAAGTTTTCATTTGGCTTAAGGCAGTTTCCGTTACGATGAACATCAACGCGGCAAACCTCCCGATAGCAAAAATCGAGAGTAATATTTTTTTGAAAAATCTTGGATCCAAAATATTTTACACTACCATCAATCGATAAGTATTTATTCGTGAACATAAATCGACTTCCAATTTCATTTTCGGTGGTACTTCGAGACCAAAAAATCACAAATTTAAAAGCAAAAAGAGATAATAGAGATTTTTTTAAATTTATAATACTGTTGATAATATTTTAATTTTTTAATAATTATAATGAACAATTTTGTCATTTCAATGTCCTTTCATCCGTATCTTTGATGAATACTCGGGTGTAATTTCACTACGACGAATGAGACGGAAATACAAATAATAGACGGTCATTATCGTTATCGTTCGTTGAGTCATTTATTTTACCCGTGGAAAAAAAAGACGATCTTATTTACTCCGAAACCATCCGCTATAGAGAAGTCGATTTGGCAGCGATGAAATGGAAAATTACGCAACTGTAGCTTCATGGAAATCAACATCGTAACGTTGGCTCGCAACTCTTCTCTCTCGCCACCTACAATGTTTAGTCCGAAGCAACAATTTTACGTGCGAAGTACACGTGCTTTCGATGCCACGAGTGTTATTGGAGCAGTTAAAACCGCTCCCGGGAAATAAGCGTAAAAGCAGTTTTGGCAGTTGATGGAATTCATCGAAATTTATATTAGATTTTTTGGCAAAAAACCAAATGTCACGGGTTCTCACGAGCGATAGTTACCTTCTTGAAACGTTTATCGATTGATTGAAGTTAAGACCGATCGGAATCCAGTTAGAGTTGTCTTGTTCATCGGTAACTTAGCCCACTGACCGGTATTATTATTCTCGTTACTTTTAATCAGAGAAACAGACTTCTCCGAGACACAAACTCGTACCGTTCGCGTCATAATGAACTCTACTAGTCACTCCATAATTCTCAACGTCTACCGTATACTTTACAAACTCTTTATATTCTTTTCTTCAACTAACATTAAATGCAATTATTACACGTTCTACGATGAGTCTAAATTAGAAACTGTGTCCGAATGAGTCTGTAGACTTAGGAGAGATGACGCATTTTTCCTTTTTTTTTTTTTCGACTCTGTCCTCGAGTTCGTGTACATTATTCATGGTATGCAAACGCATCACGTAATTACTTTTTTTTTATCAGTTCGTAGTGTTAAAAAAAACTCGTGACGCGCTGCACTTAGATATTTACGCGCATTATTGATACCGTACGAAACGTTACAATTGAATAGAATCCTTCATTGCTTCTGTTTAACCTAAAGACACGAAAAAAAAAAAAAACCATAAATGAGAAAATAAATTCTGTTGATTCGAAATGTGCTTCGGCCGCCCGCTTCGCGGCTCCACGTAAGACTCAGCAGAGATAATATTGAAACTTGTTTGTTCGTTCGATTCTACGCGTCGAGGCTCTTTATCGCGCTTTATATATCCCGTCATATCCCCATACACAGCACACACTACGACTGCCACATTCTATAAAACTCTTCGATGCATCGAAAACAAGATTTCAAGTTGAGGTCGAATCTTGTATTATCGTCGTTTCCGCGCGATATCGAATTACTTTTCGCTCCTAATGTAAATTTCGTAAATTTTTCGAAAGGATTTATCCACATACAATGTTAAATTTTGCGTTTCGTTGTGTTTCGCGAAACTATCCCCTTCTGGGTGTTTTGCTGAATTATTTACCTGGTAGGCTGGTATTTGCAATTGGGCGGTAAGGGGTTTAATCCAAATGTAATTATCGGTAGAAACAGTATCACAGTATCAATAAATTCCATACATAAATAACGAACCTAATACTATTTTGTCTACAATAATGATTGCATTACCGAGTTGTAATTATTAATTATAGAGCATTATAACTATTTGCTCAAGCTCTGGGTAACATCGATCTTAGATCCTTCTATATTCTCTTTCCGATTTAATTTCACCGTCTTTGGTATAAATTCTTGACAATGAAAATGTCGGTCAAAGGCTCCGGGCTTTCAGCGTTTAAAGTTTGGAGTTGACGGTTCACCGTACCACGCCGACGCCGCGAACAGCTGACTCTCGTCGATGGGTTCGCTTCAGCTCTTCCTTTCCCTCTTCTCTTCCCGTTGCCTCAATGTGCTATCACCATCTTTCCCCCATTCTACTCATCGCTCTCGTGCTTTCTTCTTCTCCTTCCGCACGGCGCACATAGCCGATGCGTCTAAACTCACTGCTGCTGTTGCTGCTGCTGCTGCTGCTGCTGCGCTACTCCACTACGTGGATACGTGGCTCGGCTCGTTTGCTGGCTGTCCCAGTGGCCAGTACCATCTCGCGATCCAGTACTCCGCGAGCCGCGTGTCGCGCTTCAGGGTCATGCCTCCTCATCGTCGTCGCCGCCGTCGTTATCGTTGCTGTTTTATGTAGCAGTAATACGGCGTATCCACCAGCTGACCGCGTTCATTCGATCCTCGCGAGACTGTAAACCCGGATACGTGCATCACACCAAAACACTCTACGGAATTATATTCGCCGGGTGTGCGTGTGCGACTATATATTGCTATATAACGCACGTCGACCTCATCGCGAAAACGGCTGTATCGGCAATCCCTGTCATGCCTCGGTAACGGTTCAGTGACGTGAGTTGTGTGTACCGTTCGGATCGGGATCGATGGAGAAATATATCAATATCATCTTCGATATCATTTCGTCATTGTTCACACCGCGAACATAATTCTTGTAGATATTGCGCCATCGTACCATTACCGGCGGTAGCCGGGAAACTCCAAATGTTATTATATATCTCACGGACACCTGCTGCTCTATCCGCGGTTCGCGCAGACTTGGCTTAGCCGAGTCGTTACTTTTTCTCTCGGATTCTTGGCTTGTGGTTTTGTTTTCTTTTTATTGTGACATGCTATTGTTTCTTGACAAGTTTTTAGGCGAGATTTCGAATTAGAGAGTCTTTCGTTGAGATTTTTACTTCTAGACGCTCAATTTTTTTTATTCATTATTCACAATGTCTTTACATTGTGCTATTTTTGGTGTCAGGAATAATTAAGCTTCGTTAATTCTTTGTCAATAATTTTTTAAAATTTATTGTGGGTTCCATTTTATAGTTGTTTCGTATTGCGTCTCATCTTTCGATGTTTACTTATCACCACAAACGTTTTTTCTAATCGAGCTATTGAACACCTTTTTTTTTTTAAATAAAAATTTTCCACGCTATATCGATGTTCAATTACAGCGTTAATCGATCCGCACACGTCGTCATGCGTACGGTCGATTAGTTTTTAGACTCCGCCTCTGTTGTTCACCGCCGTTGTGTCGCATTCTCAGTGCAATTTTCATCTTATTCAAGCGGCAAATTAGTTTCTCTCGAGGCTTTTCCACGTTTGCGTTCAACTAACTGCCCGCGTGTTTATACGAATGCCAAAGCGCACATACATTACTTGTAACGCGCTGTTGTATTGAAATCAACAAGCGACAAGTTGTATCTCGCGGCTATGGGAAATAATGAGTAAGGCGAAGACTTCTGCCAGACTAAATTTATTCCGCGTAAAGTTAGAGGCACAGAAATATGTACACGCGGAGACGACGTCCCAACGTCGCTCGCGATTAAGGTAGTCCTGCGCATGGTCTTCCATTCGCATAAGTTCGAGAAAAATGAGAGAGAATTGCAAACACGTTTCGATGGTATAAAAATCTGAAAAAATGCATGCGCATTAAAGGTACTGAAAAGATTTATTTTGCTTAACAATAATTCGAAAATGTTATTAACAAATTGATGAAAAAAAAATTGTTCAACAAACTTTCCGGAAATCTAACTTTTGTCTTTATGAAAATGTTTCGTTAATTTTTCTGAATATGTATGCATTTTTTCAGATTTTTAAATGCACTTTGAATTTTTTTTTCATATGGAAAAAATGTAGACAAAAACAGAAAATTCAAAGTAAATTAAAAAATTTGAAAAAATTCATACGTATTCAGAAAAATTAACGAATCATTTTCATAGAAAAAAAGAAAAGTTGGGTTTCCCGGAATTTGTTAAACAATTTTTTATTTCATCAATTTGTTATTATTAAGCAAAATTAATCTTTTCAGTACCTTTAATGCGCATGAATTTTTTCAGATTTTTATACCATCAAAAAGTGTTTGCAATTCTCTCATTTCTCTTGAACTTATGCGAAATGAACACCATGCGCATTGTATTTTGCAAAATACAATAATTTTACGTATTCCGAAAACGTTGTGTGAAATATTGAAGATTTGCGGAAAGATCGAAATATTGATCGCCGCCCGATGTACCCTGGAATTTCGCAAACTTAATATACGATGTCCCCAGGAATGCCTCAAACTTAATATACGTTGGAACTAATGACGAAATATCGATGAGAAAAAAAAAACAGGCACTACCGGAATTCAAATAATTATTTGCCATCAGTGGTATTATTCGATACTAAAATTATTCACACTTACTCACCATCTGTATAATCGATGCTCGTGCAATTCGTCATTTACAGTATTCGTTTAGTCACTCGATTACGTAAATTATAGGAAATATCTGAATAATTATCGAACCGCATAAATCAAATCCCCATTGTTTGAAGAAAACAATAATTGAGAAAATTAAATTGTCAAATTGTTACAATTTCCATTAGCGAATTACTATGTCTAGCCGCGGAACTCAGTGCAAATACACTTCAAAATGAAGCAGAAAAAAAGGCCAATTTTGAGCAGTCAAAATACTTGTTATCAATTATTCCGTACGAAAAGTAGAAGGCTATCATTTTCGAAATGTTTAACACGAATAATAACAAATGATAGGCATTTCGAAAGATAATTATATTATCTATGCCGTTAGGAACAACATAATCGTTGTACATACAATTAACGGCACAAATAACTTTTAGCTCTGATAATCGTTGGCGATGTTTGGTCGATGGTTGCATCGTGCATTTGATAATCGTCGAATAATTTCAAGGACGCAAATTATTTTTGACTGTAAAAAAAGTAAACGTGCACCGTCACGTAATGCCGTCGCGGAGAAAAATGACGAAATTATGAACTGAATGTTTCGTAGGATTCTATCGATTTGTCCCACAATTCGCTCGACGATTGCATCACGCAACCACGGATAACCCAGGAACAATTATTCCTGACTATCGTCGTGATTCTTCGATGTGCGATTCTCCCGATCATTGCCTCTCGAACTTCGAGATTTCAAGAGAAGCGACGCGGATAATTCGTACGAAATTTTCATAGACAAATACAGCGCAGTTGTCGGTGCGCGAGGTCGACGTATCCTTATCGCAACACCGTTTCTTGCTAATTATTCCTTCGAGGATTCCGAAATGCGAAGGTCGCTGATGCTCATCTCTCTCTGCTGGGCGTGCCGCGCGTACTTCGCGCGGCTAATCTCCGTGCCTTAATCGTTGGACTCATCGTTTTATTTGCATAGTTAAATATCAACTGTACAACTAATGCCACAATGTCTCGTGAGATAACGCGATAGTAGCGAGATACCGTCGGTTATATCTACAACGAAAAAAGTACACACGAACCTTGTACTTTTGGAATGTTTCGATGAGGACTCGCGTAATATTCGTCTTGTCGGAAAACACTGGTTTGCCGATCCTTCTGACCGGCCTTCGACTCTGGACTGCTCGTTACTTTCAGCGTTTATCTTCGTCGCCGATGCGAACGCTAACGAAAAGGAGCAGACGTGAGTGAACGGTCAAAGGATTGAACAAAACAAAAATTTAAATACTGGCGAAAACGGTAAACCGCGAATAGTGCAAATGCGCGTGCATTAGACGATAAAAAAGTTATGAAACATAACAATTATATTATTCTCTGTGGTCCATCTCTTCTTAAATATATTGAGACGAATTCTTATTTTATGACAATTCTCTCGGATGCTCTCGAGGATAACGCCAACAGGTTATTTCTCCCCATACCAATGAAATTCAAACTTTTTTTTTTCAACATGAATCTTACGACTTGCATAAAATATACTATTCATAAGATATAATAAATTAACGGTATAATATAGAGTCCGGACATGCAGAAAAAAATTATTGCCTAACATTTTTTGAATCATTCCTTAATGTCGCCGACTGCGTCATTTTTCGCGACGAGTTGTAAATTGCAATTATCGTTCAGGCATCCCGAAGACAAGTAGGCTAAACATTTTAAAAATAATATTTTTTTGCCTTCGTGTCGATTACAATTATCATTAATTTTTTTTATTATTCTTCTGGCTCATTTCATTACGTTATGTTTTCTTTTCTTTTTAACTTCGGACGGCCGGCTAAGACAAAAAGATGGGAGTTATGCGTTTCACGGAAATGAGCGATTTCTTTATTCGGTATGTTCTCGAAAACGGTGGAAAATTAGTTAACACAATTTCTCATAGTGATTGTATAACGAATGGTAGTTTTTTTTCAATAGAGAATTAAAATTAGTTGAATAATAATACTACTAAAAGCATTTTATAAAAGAGTCGTTAGTATATATATATATATATCGAAAATTAGGCGCCATCTTCTGTGATATACTTTTTTCAACTTTTGACTGTTCGGCAGGCGCTCAATTTCTGTAAAGCGCTCAAATACACGGCGGCTTTGTTAAAGAAAAAAAGTCTCTTCAAAAAAGATGAAATTTAAAAAAATGTACAACAATTAAAAAACTTTCCGCTGAAAAATGAATAATAATCAAATTGTACAGACAAAAAGGAGTGAAAAGACAATTAATTTTTCGCATATTATAATCGGGAGATTTCCATACTCAATGCCGACGAAATCGTACGACTATAATATACGAATAATCCATTGTTGATTCACTATTTTTTGATAATACGATTTTTTTTATCACGTTCTTCTTTTAATTCGGGAGTTTTTAATTTTTGTAAAATTTTTGAAGAAATAATTGTCTTAATTTTTTTTAGTTTCTTTTTTTTTGCACACATTCAATGTTGAAACAGTTTCTCAACTCGAATAACCATGCAACATTAGATTTCCCGATTATGAAAGCTTTAAAAATATAAGGGCGTTCGAGAAAATCATCGTACAGTAAAATGAACATCTTCTGCTCCCTTATCTTGTTTTGTCTCTTATGTTTATTATAACACAGTGTACACAAGGCGCCGATCTCGCGTGAACTGCTTGGACACCTGGCAAACGATCTCGGTGACCTGTTTCGCTTGAATACCCGCCAAAAATCTCGCCGATTAAATTATTAATAGAATTCGGGCATTCAATGTTCCCCGAATCGCGCTGCGAATCGGTTAAGTTCCTTTACATATCTCCTTCACTGTGTATTTTTTGGGAGCACTCGTAATCACGTTTAAGTGCAGTACTGATGAAGTGCCCACATGGAAATTCTATTCAACATCAACATCAAAACTAATCCTCGTTATTGCATTTTTCTCATCATTTCGTAATAATAATAATCACTAATTGCATACAGACCCGATACAAATTAGGTTAGGATAGTGTCAAACGAGTTTATATTTATTTGAAAGATGATTTGTCTAATCTGCAGCTCCGAAATATCCTCGTACGGTCCGTTTAGGCGTGTTAACAGCGTACAATAATTCGATACATAATTTATACAAACAGCTCGCGATACGGAAACATCTGTCGCGCGATCTCGAAAAGCCTACACTTACGGATACTTCAACCCTTTTTAAAGATATTTTCGATGCAGCAAATTTCCAGCGGCAACAATGGGATTTTGATAAAAACTATTTCATAAGAGTTCAGTTTTTTTTTTTTTTTTTTCGATTTGTCTCATTAAACATTGGATACTTGAAACACAGACACGTAGTGTGTGCGGAGTCGCATCCGTGAGTCTTCACTCACTCTTTACCGCCTACGTATATTTATTAAGTCTCGTTTGCCATTGTAATATCGCGTGGGTCAAGTCTCGTACATTCGTCTTTTTACCATTCCCGTCACGAATGGAATAAAGCGCCGGAGCGAGACACCGCAGCATAGGAAACATCACCTCGCTAGTCGTCGAGACAAAGACAGCCGCGACAAGACCACAAGGGGGGGGGGGGGGGGGGGGGGAAGATGCTTGATGAATCTCGCGAGTACGATCCGTTCTTACGATTACTGTAACTAGTCGTTGAGAATGAATATAAAGTTGTTTCTCGGTGAAAAAAAAAAAAATCAGAATAATAAGGCTTCAAATCCCGTCAATTTAAACTCGTAAACCAAAAGGCCGGAAGCTCCTTAGATTGGACTGCTAATGGACTCAGACATTAAAAAAGTAATAGTTACTTTGTATCAGTGAAAAACATTCATTTCGGAGAATATAATATTTTGCATTTTTTTAACAAATAAATTACAGTTTCTATGTACACGTTAATCAAGCATGCAAAAGAGAATTGCTAATAGTCATTAAATTATTTTCCGGATTTCCCAGTATTATTAAAGTTTTGACGCGTCAATTAAAAATGATAAACTTCCCTATCGATCCGATACGTACGAAAATTGGGTCACCGAACATCTGACGAGTAAAGCCCACCGTTTTAAACGAGAAAATTATGCTACGCGCTATTATTTACATACATTTTGGTTTTTTCATTAATATTTTAATAACAAAGCATAGATTATGAAAAAAATTACGTACCCTGTAATTTCTTTAACTCAAACTTCGCGTACGGAAAACGATAAACCGGTTAATACGCATCCCATACTTTATGATCGGAAAGAATATATTTGTTTTGTATACCGCGAGTTACCGGATTCCAGATGAATGATTAATAAATGAAGGATAAAAAATAGAATATGAGCCTAGCAATCGAACGGCGCGGCGCGATTTTCAGGACTGAAATAGGATAAAAACATGCAAAACGATTGCCGTCCGGTTTTACAAGGTGATCGTGAAGCGCGAAACTCCGGGTACCGACCGCGGAGAAACGCGTATTTTACTGTCGTAAACGAGCTCCGCAATATAGTCAATCGATCGACGAACGCACCCGGTACATCGTAACAATAACATCATTTCCCTATAAATGCGCTATTGTTTTTTTTCTTTATTTTGATCTATCGTTTGACTTTGATGTTTTTTTCTTTGTTAGTTCTCGTCTCTCGTTCGATGAGCAAAACACAGTGAGCTATGCTTTGATTTATCGTTCTCGTCGCCGCTGTTTAAAATTAGATACCAACATCAGCAGCGCGATATCGAGAAGAAAACAAACATGAGAGCATTCTCGGGTTAATATCGGAGTATGTTGGGGTTTTCTCGACGACTTCATATTCTACGCGACTACCGAGACGAGACATCACAATTTTATTGCTCTCCTCGGGTTATTAATATTTCTAACGCGCGCCTCCGCGTAACCCTTGACAGATTTTCCGCGACCCGCGAAACTGCAGTTAAGATGCAGATGTGCGACAGCGAGATACACCGCGCAGGAGCTGCACGAAGACAGACCGCGCGATACGCTCGTCGATACGCCGCTTCGCCATCGTGTAAACATCCTTTGATATTATAGAGTCGTCTACGATACGTAAGCAATGTTTACGCCGTTTATGTATCCCCACTCGCTTCTTTCCGCGTTACGCCTTCTCACGATTGTGGCTCTGAGCCAATGAGCAGTTTTATGCCACGTCCTTTTTTTACAATTTCGCAAGTCCTTGAAATTTTAGATCATAGATGAAAGTACCGATTATCGATGTATCGGGTGATGAGGTCGTCGCAATTCCAAACTCAAAATTAAAATTATATCATTGGATATATATTTTTTTTAAGTCGTTTAGTTAAGAATTATCGCGACAATTTTGTATTCATTTAAAAAATACTTCAACTTACAATTAGTTGGATCGAACGTACATTTATCATGACGACAGACTTGTTTCAATAATCGCATAGGTTGCGACATAAAAATTTTAATATTCGACGATTGAGCCTTAGAATATAAAATTCCCTGAAATCGCTCAGAAAAGTTTCGATTTATTCGAAAAAAATGCTGTAGCGAATATTCATACGTATGATAATGAAGCTTCCATGTAATAAAAAGAAAATGCGTCAATGATTCCGACCTCAACAAGTATAAGTGATAAATATTGGTCGCCTTCGAGAGAGAGAGAGAGAGAAAACCTCGAGGTCATACGCGTTGCGATGAAAAATAAAATTCCTGCCGGTCCAACTCCTCTTCGTTCGAAACTGAATTCGTAGTGACGATAAACATATATTTTATATTATATACACATGCATATGTACATATAAAACTCGCCTTCCTTCAGGCGCTGTTTTCGTTCGTTTTACAACTTGAAATTTACGAATCGGAAATGCCAAGCCAAACTTTACGAGGCCTATTTGCCCGGTGACTATTAAACTCGACCTTGATACGGCGAGAATCGACTTGATTTGTCGACGTACATTTGCTCGCGTGCTTTGGACCGAGCATACCAGTTGGTGCTCCTCGCCGCTGCTGCTGGCCCACCGACAACTTTCGCTACCACTTCACACCCCAAAGCTATTTCGAACCTCCTTTAGCGCCTCAACTATATATTTATTTATCGATAGTATAGAAGAAAAAAAACGCTTTGTCATCGAAAAAATAATAAATTTATATTGCAACTCCTACAAAGTGCTGCTTCTCGTGCTGCTGCTGTTGCTAAAAAAAAAAAAGCTAGAAAAACGAATAGTCAATACAACAGGAAAGTTTCCGAATGATAAGATCATGATTTGCCCATCCCGTTCAGCCTCTGGGTAGTTCAGTCAGCCCTGAGGAATGTTGTTTGTCGGGCGACTTAATTTATTTTAATCTCAATTCGCACACGACGACGACCCCTCCCGCTCATTCGTATTCTTCTGCGATGCGGTGGTGTTTATCGTAAGCTATAAAATATACGTCGTTCATGATTCGTATTCGCAAAGCTTTCGTATTAAGCCTTCCGCGTACCCGCGAGGATATCGATCTATCCTCGCATGTCCGATCCTGCCTTTCGATCAGTCAACGATTTCTTCTAGTCTCGTTGATGATCATTTTACTCTCTCTCTCTCTCCCTTCATCTTCCTCCCATCTCCTTCGTTCCGATAATCGTCTTCGGCTCGTTCAATCATTGCACCACTTGATTTACACCACTACAGCTATTGATACATCATATTTATACTTGTCCTTCAGATTGACCGATCGTTTGTGCGGAATTTTGTGTGAGCAAAAGAAAAACAAACGAATAACATCGTCACAGTGATTTATGAGACGTCGAGACACCGGAAAGATCGAATACTCGTCAAAGTGCGCCGTTAGACGAAGAAATTCGTTACTTCTACGAATTTCAAGATATGCACAAGTCATTGTGTAGGTGAAACAAATTGCCACCGCCACCATCGCCATCGTGGAACATCGCCATGTGTTTCATACGTTCCCTGTTGATATCAATGTGCAATTATTTTTTATCCACGACTCGAGTTTCCGATGATGATTGAGTCTAAAGCGAAGACGAAAACGTGTTGATCGGACAACAGTGAAAGGTCTATTGATCTGTGACGACTTTAACGGTGAAATTGCAAATATTAACTGCGCGAAGATCTATGAAACTTCTTTTCTCGATATAATTCGATAAAATTCAACCGATACGCTTTAATTTCGATGTGTTCTTGTAAATTATTATTAAAGACGTATGTAAATAAGAAACGACAATATTGATCGACAATCGATTGAGATTGGAGGCGCTACTGTCGCTGGTCTTGAAACCTTTATTCAATGAGGCTATAAATCGGATTACGTTAAAGTGCGGTCTCGAGCATTGACCTGCGACGAAAGATATACCGAAAACCCGCGCGTGACAGCGTGTAAGTGTGACCGTGACAGGGAGGATGCTTTTTAGACGACAGGGCAGTGATCAGAGCAATGGACCCGGTGGGACCGGAAGTGCGGCAAAGAACTCGTCCAACGGTACCGAGGTGTCGGTCCAATCGACAGCAACTTCCGGCTCGACTGCTGGCCTATTGGCGCAGTGGTGCGCCAAAATAGCTACAAACGTCAAGAAACGCCAAAACTTCAGTCCGAGAACATTGCTGAAAAAAGCATTGGTATACAGCAGTTGTAGTAAATCTTTTTCGTCACGCGATGTCGATGTTTCAAGGACGCGATACGATTTAAGAATTACATTATAAATCCGAAAGAAATATCGAATTTTCAGAAAGTCCTATTTTCCGAAAGTAAAAAGCATAAATGCAATGATTTTTTAACACGTGGTATTAGCAAATATATGATCTCTAATTCGATCTTCACTTTCAGCTACCAGTGGTCGATCCCTTCTTGGAAAAAGTCTCACTCTCCGATCTTGGTGAGTAACAAAATTTATCTGACATTATTATACAAACGGTTATTGTACCTCCTTTGGATACTCTTTGTAAATTCACGATGTGACAACGTTATTACGATGAAATATGCAGTACTCAGACACAAATAAAAACAAAAACGCGTTGATTTGTCAGCAACGAAGATGAATAATGAATTCTTTACATTTTTTCGATTGCTATCGTATTCGTAACAATGGCGACGACTAAAATATTCGTTCGAATCAGAAATCAATCGGTTTACTGTTCGTGATGAATTCTGAATAAGGGAAACAACGTACAAAAACAAATACAATGGCCAATGAAAATATTCATCATACATTTGGATTACGATGTTTGAAAAACATTGGAAAGGCGTAAAGTAATACTTTATGTTCAATAACAGAACTTGTTATTCCAATTGCGGAAAATATAGTGTATTTATATTCCTTAGACATCCACAGAAACCATAGATTATTCAAGACTTATAGATTGGACGTAACCGGGAGTTTACATACATTTTTACTGCGTTCGTCTGGAACGCGGTTTACCGTAATTTCCCATTTCCTCTAATACCGTTGTACTTGTCCTTCACCCTATTCCTACCCGTTTCGTCTCTCCGCGTTCAATATCGCATATTTTTCAGCAGCTTTTCGTATTTCCACGCGAGCGAAACCGTCCAGCATCTTGCGATAAAAATTCCCGTTGAGAAACAATCTTTCCGCTCGGCCGGAAATCGGAGTTACAAAAGTATACCGCTGACCCTCGAGATCTTCTAATATGCAGTAATTGAAAAGCTCCGAGGAAATGGTAAGAGCTTCGGCTCTCCTTAAAACTCGAGAAAATAAGTCGTAGTTATTCTGCTGAGCGTCAACAAGCTTTATGCTTTGCTAAATAAAATGCTTTAAAAAAAGAAAAAAGACGTCGGCGAAATGTTGCAATGCGCACAAACGGGGATTCTGCGTGTTATTATACTTTTAAATGACTTAAATGACTCGACTCGATAACATCACCAACTTTCTTTTTTATTCCCAACTCCGAAAAAATGCTTGAAACGCACAACACTATGCGTTATTTCAACGCAATTTAATATTCGTAACATTACTCGAAAGCTCTGAGAAAGCTGTAGAAGCATTGAAGTCGAAAATGGCTCGTGTGACTTCATTATTATCAACGATTGCACTGAGAATTCTTGAGAACGCGTGTCAAATATCGTTCATCTCGTTTCGAACTCCATTGTTGCAAATAAATCGATTCGACCATTCCAATCACAATCGTATTGTCTACTTTTATAAAATTTGCGAAAAACCGATTCCACTCAAGTCGTTATTTCCGCTCGATAAGATTGACGAAACTGAAACTTATTGGAAGATAAAATGGTTTTTCTTGAATATAAAAACAAGTTTTATTGCGATACGCGTGCAACGGATTTCCATTAGTTTGCTCGCTCCACCAGAAGCCGCAGGTAATAATCGATGATATCTATAACGCCGACCTCGATATATATACTAGTGGATGGTGGATAAAGAGAAAAAACGATGAAATAAAAAAAAAAAAACACTCTATATACGTATTTACACAAGACGTGTTAAAAGCAACTGGGGAGTCCCGACTTATCGACGCGACTCGGTGCACCCGATTCCTGTTGGCTGAATGGGTTGTGGATACACCGCCTCGCGGAGGGTGCACGATCGATAGGGGTACCCATGACCATGACCCACATCGATTATATCAGCGGATGAAAAAATGCAATCTCGATGTTTTACTCGTTCTGGTGCCACCGGTGGTCCTTTGATCGTCCTTTGCTCCTTTTTTCGGTTTCTTTGATATTTTCAATTAAATCCAAATCACTCGACATCGACACGTTTCGTTTGGAGTCAAAAAGATATTTACCTAAAGTGTATCGGAGAGAAAACAGTAAAACGTCAGACGGGAGAAAAAGGTTGATAGCACATTTTCGTTCCCTTTAGGGACAAATTTGTAATTCCGTGAAAAAAAAAAGAAAAAGAAACGCACGCGATGGCGTTACAACAGTTTTCGATTTAATATGTGGGCGAGAGGTAAAAAAATGTATCGACCGCGCCCACCATCCTAAACGCAAGTGGCAACGGAACCGAGACCTACACTGCAGCAACCCTGACCTACACCAGGCGGGGTTTCTAAATTTAGATGCCTCATGAATTCTAACTCCAGACTCGGATCTTGATCTCGGAATGTTCTAAACATAGGCTGTCTACCGACCCTCCGATGTCCTCTTCGCTTCGACACGATCGAACTATCACAAACTGCAAGGTTGTCTCTGATCATACGTAATGCCTATGTACTTCCGCGTGGGTAATGTACAACTTTCGATTGGCACAAGTTTCTCCAAATGCAAACATCTTTATTCGACCTGTTCGACCGTTGATCGGCCAATTGAAGTCGTCGATGTATCAATTCGTATAGAAAAAAAATCGACGTCACGGAATTATTTTCACACGATACATCGACAATGAATATGCGCCATAAAATGTTTATTCAATCTGAAAATTTAAATGTTGTCACATTTTATTAAAGAAGCAGTTGATTTTTCGTGTAATAGCCAAATCAATGATGAGGTCACTATTTTAAATATTTATCATTCACTTATGTAAAAAACGAAATCGGAAAGAAATAGATGTGATTTGCGACAACCATATTAAGCAGTTACACAGAACCAATTTATGCGGAAAATATAATGACGTAGCATCGTCGAATGTCTGAGAATACTTGCTGTAGAAAGTGCTCGGGAATTAGCATTATGGTACTGTGTAAAATTATTGCTCAGCATCACGGGTGTCAGTTTCGTCGACTTACCGGAAACCATCGATCACCGACCGTGTACTCGTTGGAACACGTGCGATTCCTTATTACAAGATTTTCTCGTCCACAAAATCTTTCCGCTTCCCTCGGGGACATTACCTTATGACCAACACTCGCGTTCTATCTTTTTTTCTCTGATTACATTCATCATGTTTTCATACATCAAAGATTCTTGATTTCCTGCTTCTTTTTATTTTATTCCCCTACAACTCATTTCTGTTCGATTACATACTACGTTTCGTTATTTCGTTCTTCGCCCGCGGGAGATTGGATTATCAGTGCGAGAGAAGACACGAGCCAACGCTATCGTTGTATCGCGCCCCCAGGCATTTCGGATCGTTGCGTAATACTAATCGCGATAATGGCCACTATCGATTAGCCGGCATCGAGGGAATACATTAGCGACAACGTAGTTTACTACAATTTAATACACGCCAACGATCGATCGTCTCTCGTTGTCATGTACAAACAGAATAAAAAAGGCGTTTTTTTATTTTCTCTCCGCCGTCTCTGAGAACTCAACGACAGCCAATATGCATTGATGGAAAGGAAAACTTCATTTTCCATTCGATCATTAATGGGACTATCGTATTTCGTGTTTTTTTTTTCTACTTGATATTCGAAGTATTTTCGACGTCTCGAACTAACGAGATGAATTTCGCGTGGCGATGATTGGATAACCGGAGCGTTATCCAATCGCCGAACCGAATCCGATCGCTTGAAGCCTTTGCCCACTAAGCGGCGGCTATTTCCTTTGAACGTGTGGGCATATGTGTTGGCACAGTGGAAATGGATATTATCGATCTGATGCCGAGCGCGTGTCGTCTTTGAGGAGACGGCTTCTGTTACGATCACAGCTTTATCATCATCAGCGTTAGCACTTGGTCCATGCGCGTGCATAGACACGACATCCTACGGCGGTCTTGTTAAGGGAGGCTAACTGTTTCCTATACACGAGCCAAGTGAAAATTAAAAAAAAAAAACTTTTCTCCTCCTTTCTTTCGACGCAACTACATTTATTTGTATTCTAAGGACTCACCAAGTTTTTTAAAAATTTTCACTTGGCCCATACGATTTTTAATTTTATTTCAATTTTTTTTTTTTCAAAAACTTTTTTACGTTTTTTACAAAAAAAAAAAAATGTTTTTTTTAATTTAATTCTTTTTAAAATTTTTTGTATTATTAATTTATTATTATTCACTAAAAAAAAAATGTTTTCTTACTTTATAACATTAAAAGTCCGCACGACACGATACTTTTTGTATCACACGCACAATATTTATTAATCAAAATTACCTCTCGCCTGCGATTATTTGAAATAATTTTATCACACGAACGACCCATTTTTTTTGCCGCACGAGAGGGTTTTTTTTTTTTTTTTTACTAATTTTCACGAAAAAACGAAATTTTTAATAACTTCACTAATTAACCTTTATTTCGATCACTTAGTGTGCGCGTACCACTCGTGGATCGCGGATACGAATATCACTAGTTGCTGTATTCACCAACACATGGAGAAATTAAAAACAGGCGATGATAGTTCGTCGCTTGTACCATTTTGTATGCACAGCTCACGCATGGGCTTACGGGCGCAACACACAGGCGGCATTACGGGACATGGGAACTATCTTAAGTTGAAATTGAAGGGGGTGGAAGGTGCGGGTTCGGGGCTATTCAGAAGTAACAGGCTATAGTAAAATGTTCGTTATTTTATTGAGCATATCTCAAAAATGCAATGATTTATCGTTTTGGTAATTTACAATGGTACATTAATGTTCCAAAATGTTATAAAAATGGCATACCTTGAATTTGTCTCGATAGTCGTACGTGAGAAGAGAGTTTCCCTTCCGACTTGCCCCGGTCTCCACCTCCACAGGAGGTTTTGCGATAATTCATTTCGCGTCTACGAAATTCGAGAAAGAGATTAACTATCGGAATCATAATTTAAGTGAACCATGGCTTCACTTATCGCTTATGGCTATGAACCATAATTAAGAAACCAAACGGCTTTAAATAATTCGTCAAATCATATCGCGTTTACTCAACGCATTTTGCAATTCTACCGCTTTATTTTTATTTTTAACATATTTTGACGAATTAATTGATTTTTCGGTACGCATCTAGAATACAACCCTAATCTTCGATACTGCAGTTTCGTGGATTTTTTTATTTTTATTTCGTAACAGTTGATTCGCCCTTTCTACTCAAGATGATCGTAGACGCCATGTAATTGTGACATCTATAAGAGTACGATAATTGGATTCTTGTTCCATTCAACAGAGTATTGATTACATAGATTGCAAAGACTACAGTAGACATTCATATACTATTGCGGACATTCGGCCGCTCAACGAGTTTAATTATTCGCATCGCCGGTTCTCGCTTCATGAAAATCGATTGAGAGGGCGCGCAAAATCTAATTGCACTTGTCGGAAACTTATCAAATCGTTTGAAACAGATTTTCATGCAGCGGCTCCGACGGCGGATGCAATTGGCAATGAATCCATGCCAAACGCGCCAACGACTTTTTGGGGTTTTCTCCTCCTTCCTTTTTTCGTTACCGCTGCTGGATTCATTCGTTCAGTTGCCATGGTTCGCGGGGATAACCCATAAAATTAATAATCTGCACTGCGTTGCCGCCGCATTCGTGTAATCGAGTCAATTAGTTTTCTCCCGGTTGAAATTTATATTTCGCAGTTCTCATAGTGCCCGACGCGCGCGGAATCGCCGCGCGGACTTTTTCTTTAAATTACTTGGCATCGGGACGCTACCGCGTCTCTTCATCATCTCAAACTAATACCAGTATTAATTAGTATTGTTCATTTGCTAAACGAGCGACCTGATTTCAAGCGTTCCAGAATTATCATAATTAATTAACTAACACTGAATGCTGTGTAATTAATGCATTAAAATATTAATTTCATTCTTTAGATCCAATCGGAAAGTCCCATTCATAAGTTTTTGTAGATATAACAGATCGTTGGTAATTCAGGTTGCCAACGATACGAAGTGGCTTGAGATTTCTTTGTTAACCGTGTCGGATAAAGTGACGAAGTCGGTAATGTACCATACAGTCTTTCGGTTCGCATGCCAAGTTACCGAGCAAGAGAATAAACATGCGTTGCTCGAACGGTTTTACTTGCACACATCGCGACTTTGATTTATACAAAATGAACGTTTATTCAATTACGAAATTAAAATGTTCTTCTCCAAAACCAAACGGAGTCTCTCGCAGTGAACTGAACAGAGGCGGGAGAGATTGAAGGATTAGCGATGGTAGGGAAGCTCCGTACATTGCGAGAAGCTTTTTTTCTTGGCAAGCAACACATTCGAGCGTTTCGACTGGCGTTATTCTTGGCTCAACGGTAGACGATGACGACGGCGACGACGGCGAACGAAATGCGAAAAGCCGTTTTGGAAAGAAGCCGCACGCATCGTCGACCCAACGCAGATGAGAGTTACGGACGGGCCAGTCATTCGGTTCGTTGGCTACGATGCCGGACTCTGGTCTCTCGTTTCCGGGTTTTATCATAGTTACGACTAAATCCAAAGCGATATAATCAAAAGGGAAAAAAACATAAACGAACGAATATGGCGCTGCGATGAATATAAAAAAATCTAAAACCGTAGAGTGAAGATCTTGTTGTATATACTGTACATATATAAAAAAAAAAAAAAAACGAGATGTATGATATACACTCGTAATGCACTCGGCAACCTTGGATCTTCGTTGAGTGCAAATTGCACTAAGTTCCGTGCGCGTATCTCATGAGAATAAATAAAAATTCTAACAGTTCCACACGTGTGCTTCCCAAAGGACTCAATTCGCTTATCGCTTTCCAAAGGAATTTCAAAGAATTCCATCAACTACTCTATATTTTTCGTTATAGAATATCTTAATCTTTACCAGTTCATTTCCAACGTTATTTTTCGCCACGTGCCGTTCTCTACTCAACTTTTTTTGTCTCTCGTAATTTAATTTTGAATTCCCGCCCGTTTATTACGAAACTCGTGGCCAGACGACTCCGCGCCGTCTACTCTTGACGATAACGAAAAATTCAGTTTTTTTTTTTTCCTATTAGCTTTCCAAACGCTATTTGACGCAAAGTTTTTATCGATACTCTAGAAATGATATTTATTTGAAAAGTTAAATAATTTCATAAAAATTATTGAATCAATTGCATATAAATTAGAAAACGATAAAGAAATTGTTTTTTTTTTTTCGCGTTTTTTTCGTAAATGCTTCCTAAATGAAACGTAAAGCTACCAAAATCTTTAAAATCTCCTAAAGATCAGCGATTATCGTGAAAACAATCCGTTCACTGTAGATATACAGTGTCGAAACATCGCATATTGAACCAGGCATTTCCACTGCGTCGCGAATCAAAACCATCGGATTCCATTACTGATGTTGGAGTCAAAGCTGTACAGTCTCGTCTATCTCGATGTCAATCTCGAACTGCGCGCCCGCGTTATTTCGTCGACACCTCTCTGGCACCAATCGTAACCGATTTGTTTTCATTTATAATTAGCCCCGCGATCCTCGTACCCAAATCGATTAATGCGGTCGATCGAGTTCAGTCCAATTTTGCGTGTCGGTCTTTATCGCAATTACTCAAGCGTACCGCAGTGTGTACCAATTGCATCCACTGCACCGACTGCGAAACCGCACTTGGTGGACTTGTTTATCGAGGAAACCACCAGCCAGAGAACACTCGAAGCGTCCGTTATAATTTTTTTTTGGCATCGAAACCCAGAAGCGAAGAGAAGTCGAGTTGGAAGATCGCTCACGTCTTACGTCGGAACTGAAACAATCAATAAAAACAAAAAAGATTCTCGGTGGCAAATGTTGAAATGTTCGTTTTAATAATTCTTCTTTCAAACTGAAAGCTTCATTGCGCGTCTTGGTAACTTTGACAACGTCGAAACGCTTCAACAGTCGACCAACCTTGGTGTTCAGGAAGTTTTGGACAGTCTTTCCCGGCATCACGCTAAACTGCACGGCAGCTCTATTTCTATCGAGCGGGTCTCTCGTTTCTTCGACATCATCGCCTCCGAACTCAAACTTAAACGCCAGTTTTCGATGCGCCGCGGTATTGCTATGATATCGGTGATCCTATAAATAATGACCAAAGTTTCGAGAATCTTTACGCGAAGGATCAGAAGATCCATGTATTTCGACGGTCATCAAACGCAAAGATCTTTCTATCGCGGTGTTTACGGAGCAATAGTGAAATAAAAAGACAAGAACATTGTGAATTATAAGCTCTCTATCGTAGAATCGCAGCGCGATGATCGGAGTTAGGGAATACACTTTTTTTAATAAATCAATCATATAATCATAATCAAAAAGGTCGCGGAATAAAACGGGAGACTTTTTTTTTTTTTTAATAAAAATGTTTACAACGTGAACGAAAATATCGAAAAAACCACGATAAATTTTAAATTGTAAGTCAGTGATGATTTTATATAAAAATGTTGACACTGCACTATTACTCGAACGCCTCGGGGATTCGAGCGGCGATGCGACAAGTCGCATCCTCGTGGTCCGGCCAGGAATATGACGATCCTGTGTACTCGAAGGATCTCATCAAAGAATTCGACGTGGAGAATCCCCCTTTAGAGGACGAACTCGCTTGGATCCTTTCCAAAGGTAAAATAAATCGACACGAGTGAATAGCAAATCACAAAAGTTGATTGTGTGCCTTATGAAAACGATGCAGAAACTCTGCACGATCTTCAATAATAACCACTTTGTCGCTCTGTGACGGTTCTATGCCGCCGCTTGTCTTCTCTCATTTAATTGATACGCGACAGCGATTACTTAAGATCTCCGCTATTTCATCACAACTCTGTCCGTCTCGTGTCGGGGCTTTCCGACGATTCTACTCATCTTGCCAAACATTGATTCGAGACAGCAATGAGTAAATTTTCACTTTATTATTAGATGACGAAAAATCTAGAATGCTCGTGAAGCACAATTTTCGAGTGTTGTGGGGCAATGAAAGTTTTATCGGTTCACAACGTGACGTTAAAAAAAAAAAAATGATGATTCAACGTTACAAATGACTTTTAAAAAAATACAATGAAAGAGTTAAACAAAGAATCCAATTTTTACTTTATTTCAACTAATTGCTCGTAATGTAACGTAGAATTCAAGATAGTTTATTGCAATAAATTGTATAGACGGCGCGATGTTATAGTCGGGCAATTAAATTAGTGTGTATTCGATAGAGTTGAGCACTTTGCCCATAGAAACCGACGTTTATATACCCGGATGCGGGGACTTGACTTTCCGATAGTTACGCGCGAGAGGTCGAGGTCGCTAATTGCTTTCAATCGTGGCATAGGTGATACGTGGCTATTCTTTGAGCTCCAATCCTCGACATTGCGCCCTATTCAGCAGCGATCCGATCATTAATTTGCTATAGGCATACACACCGTTTGCGTAACTAATGAACTAACTGAAGGAAATCTTTGAACAACTCCTTTTGCTGCACCGCCGCGAGACTTGAAACTACATTTATGCATGATACAGAAATGCTAGCAATTTGTGTCGATAGAATTCATCATCTTCTTCGCCATTGCTAACACGAGGCATTTATACATTCCATCGTCGATCGTAAAATACGAATTTTCAGCGTAATGCAACGTAAAACCCGATCTATAATAATAACCGTGAAAACGTTTTTTTTTTTTCAATATATCACTTTAGATCTTAACGTTTTAATGTCAAAAAGTTCTATAACGTCACCATGAACATTTCAACTATCTATAATAATATCGTAATAACGCTATTCTATATTTTTTTTTCGATATTGCACTTTATAATTCGACGTTTTAATCTTGTAAAATTTTATAACGTGGACCTTTTACCTGTAATTGCATTTTAGTTTTTTTTTTATGCTTCACTTTAAATTTGAAATACCGTCAATATTGAATATATCGAATATTTGAGGTCCAACATGCCTGACATTCACAAACGCGTGTTATAAACTTTACACATTTCTGTGCGACGCTTGGAAACATCGATAGACACGGGTAACGATTCGAGCCTTAGCAACACTTATATTCCCCGCGTTCGAAGTGCCCATTGGTGTTTTCCATTCCCGTACAAGCGAGTTTGCCGCGCGGTATAGCTACTATCTGAATCAGTTGCCCGTTGGGTTTCCGTGCAGTATAGTGAATGCCTCGCGATATCGCATACTCGAGCGACTCGCTTGTCTCCCGGCTTTGCCGCGTATAAAAGGATCTCAATCGTTATCGATATTATCTCGAAAATCGAACAAATCGACGAAAATTCTATTTTGAACGTATCGAGAAAAACAAAATTGTTCTTCGGCTTTCATCTGCCGCGTCGAAAAAGTTTCAATTTATTCCTGTTTTGTACTTCAACTCGTATAAAGTTAACCATTGCCAACTGTACCACCGTTTCCACGAATTCGAGTGACGCAGTGTCCGTCTTCACCGTCGAGTGCTTTCGTGAAAACGTAAATTCTCTCGTGTACGGTGAAAAAATAACAGCAACAGGAGCGAATTTGATATCAGTGAAAAATGTATCTCGTTCTCGAATAGTTTCAATTATTATATCTATATGGTTTGATAGCAATTGATTCGTCGGACGATCGAGAATTATGGTTCACGGGTGAACGAGTAGTTTCATCGCGGTCAACGACCCGACAGTTGCAGTTTAGAAAATGCACTGCTCATTGTCTCAATACAAGTGACATAAAAACTAAAAAGTGACATAAAAACATAAAAAACTGCATTGTGCGCACTGTTTTTCAACGGCGAAGCCTACGAGGCAATGTATATCGGTTTAACACATTGACGCTTTGGAGGATTTCCTCATTGGGATTAATAATCATAAATCACACCTCGCTGGTGCGGCGCAACAGAAGAGACCGTGGCAAACGCTATACTATAAACACCGTGTTAATCATCATTATTTTTAAAAAATGCATTGAATGAATAAAAGTTATTTTCTATGATGATTAGTAAACGCGCCTTTAGATACTAACTTTAAAAGAACGTATACCCAATAATTAACGAGAATAATGATGAAGATCAATCAGTTTTATTGTCATCTCTTCAATATCAAAAATAGCAATACGAACAGTGCAACTAAATTCTGATTTTTCTTTTTTCCTTTTTTTTTTATTTAAAGTTTATTTAAACAGTGAGAAAAAACTATAGTATACGCACTCACCTTCCCACGTCCAGTGTCAATGAACCTGTTGCTACTGCGACGATTGGATTCCTTAGAAAGTACTTTTTTCGCACTGGTCGCGACAATGGAAGAAGTTCACGACCCGAAGACGATATAAATTTCATACTCGTCTGCAACGCGAAGTGAATATTCGTTCTTCGGGCGTATCTCGTGTATCATCGTTTCTTCAGTTTTTCTCTTTCTCTTTTGCTTTACTCGAACTTTCAAGGTTGCAATGTTGCGAGAATTCTCGGAAGATATTATATCCCTTCCTCGGGATGTCCCGGTGCGCCACAGTCTTGTTGTTCGCGAACAAAGTCCGATCAGAGTTTCGAATAGTTAAATATATCTTTTTTTTTATTATATTACGCCATATAAATACGTTAAATTTTCCTCTCTCTTCGAAAACAATTTCTTTTTTTGCAGGAATAATTACTTCGTTAACAACGCTTAATTTATTATTTTCAGTGGTCAGTTAAAAATCGCAAATTTTATCGCAAACAATACAGACTCGTTTGGCAATAAAATAAATAGAAAAAAAAAGTCGCGTATAGTGCATTACGGAACCAGTAATCTTTGGACTGTTACGACGTTATATTATACGATTACTGTTCGTCGAGCAAGCTACGTGTTTAACCCGTGCAAATTTATCGAAAAAATGTTCAATCGTCGGTGTCAAGAGTCTGAATAACTGCTGCGTTGTGACATCGTGAAAAAGCACGCAATATATATTTAAAAAAAAGAACTTCAAGGAACTCACGATGTTGAGGAGAAATAGAAAAGCTTTGTTATACTGTGAATTGTTTGGACTTACAGAGGAGGACGAGTCACAGATTTTCGTAAAGTTCTTCAAATTTCACAAGTGTTACGACCTCATACCAACGAGCGCCAAACTCGTTGTATTCGACACTCATCTGCTCGTGAAGAAGGCCTTCTTCGCTCTTGTCTACAATGGTGAGATTTCGTCATGAATTTCTTTCTCGCTGTTTTTTTTTTTTTTTTTTTTTTTTCAATGCCGACGTGAGCGAAACTTGAATTTGATTTCAACGACATTCTAATCGTTTCACAGGAGTACGGGCCGCGCCGCTGTGGGACAGTTCGAGACAACAGTTCGTGGGAATGCTAACTATAACGGATTTTATTAAAATTCTACAAATGTACTACACCAGTCCCTCGGTCACAATGGACGAACTGGAGGAACACGAGTTGGACACTTGGCGAAGTAAGTTTCAGATGTATACGACGTTCTTAAAAAAAAAAAGATCCTTTCGCTATAAATTCTTTTGAAAAATGTTTATTGAATGAAAATATGAATCGTCGAGATTGAGACTTTGAAGCTTACAATTTTTTTTGCAGTTAATTTTCACGGACATTTTTTTTGTTGTATTTTTTACTCGCGGGAAATCGAAAGACAATGTCAGTTTGAGCAGAAATTCTGGGAAACAGTTTTGCCAACTTTTGCTCATTCGAATTTTCGATTTTGTTACAGAGGTACTGAAGGCACAGGTGAATCCTTTGGTAAGCATTGGTCCGGACGCCTCCCTCTACGACGCCATCAAAACTCTAATCAACAACAGAATTCACCGATTGCCTGTGATAGATCCCGACACCGGAAACGTTCTGTACATTCTGACACACAAGAGAATACTGAGGTTTCTCTTCCTCTACGTAAGTATTATCCGCATCGCGTCGATAATTTTATCATCGCGAATCGAGATTAAAAATGTTAACTCTATCATTGCAATTCATTGTGCGTTTTCCTTCTCATTATTTATCACAGATCCATGAATTACCTAAGCCTTCCTTCACGAATAAAACACTGAGGGATTTGAGGATAGGAACTTTTGACAACATAGAAACGGCTACCGAAGAAACTAGCATAATCTTAGCTCTAAAGAAATTTGTCGAAAGGCGAGTATCTGCGTTGCCGATAATTGACACCGAAGGAAAGTTAGTCAACATCTACTCAAAATTCGACGTTATCGTAAGTTGAATTTAATGTTATTATTTCCTATTTCTATAATTCGGATCACTGTATTCTACACAACAGGGCACAGAAGTTTAGTACAGTTGTGCACAACGGGATATTATCCGGTCACACGTTTTCTGGGCATTCACTACTATATCACTATATAAAGTAAAATGTCCGCCTTAATAGTGGATTTTACTTCATATAAGGAATATTTTCGCTTTAATAGTGAATTCCACTACTAAAGCGGAAATTTTACCTCATATAGGGAATATTTTCGATATAGTAGTGAATGCCCAGAGAACGTGTGACCGGATAACATCCTGTTTTACACAATCGCGCGGTGCGCTATTAAACTATGTGCAATGATATTGTGCACTATTAAGCTCCATTTTATTGAATATGATTGTGCACTACGGTAATGTGCACAAAAATAGCACGTTTTGCGGACAAAAAAAATGTGGCCGGAAAATAACCCCTCCACAAATAAATGATTTTTTTTTCTTTATAACAACACAGAATCTAGCAGCTGAGAAAACGTACAATAACTTGGACGTTTCGCTGAGGGAGGCTAACGAGCACAGAAACGAATGGTTCGAAGGTGTTCAAAGTTGTAAATTAGACGAGACGCTGTTCACCGTTATGGAAAAGATTGTCAGGGCGGAGGTAAGTCAAGACAACGAACTAAATTGATCACTGAACATTTTTTTTTCTTTTTCTTTGCCATCCCCATTCACGAAGAATATTAAAAAAATGTATTTGAAAATTTTCAGGTCCATAGGCTAGTCGTGGTAGACGAAGACGACAAAGTTATCGGAATAATTTCACTCTCCGATTTACTATTTTATCTCGTACTCAGGCCTTGTGGTAAGCCAAGCAACATTACTCTGTTTTTTTTTTTTTTTTTTTGATAATATTTTTATTTATTTTTATCCGATAATCGTCCTCTCATTGTTTTCTTCGTTTTGTTTTTTATTTTCTCAGGTGAAGACGGAAGTAGTAACAAAGGTAGTTCCATATCCCTTCGAGCGCAAGACTCGATACCATCGAAAGCCCCGAGTTCCGCTCAGTCGGAAGCTTCGCTCGGCGACGACGAGCCGGAAGACGATCAGGACGGCGGTGAGGCGAATCAGTCGGTCGAAGTTCCGGCGACTCCTAGTCCGCCATTGAGCCCCGCTGCATCGGACACATCCGAGCCTCAATCGAGTCTCGTTAATCAACCGTCGGAAACAACTTGGCGAGAAGTCACGGTTTCCGGTGGCGAATGAGAGACCCGCTTTTACGAGTTGTGCTGTTGAGTACGCTATTGAAATCGAGAGCCCTGTATCAGTACTGCTTCGGTTACCATTGCATTGCATAAACACCCATTGGACTGGGAGAATGAATGCGGAAGAAATTTATTTAGAGAGAACAAGAAAAAGATGTGCAACTTCCGGCGAGAGAGTTCGATCGGTTGATATATGAGGGCGGAATCCTTTGCGGAAAACCACTGATGGAAGGATAGAAAAAAAAAAAGAAAAAAAAATCGAACAATCACTGAATCGAAACTATTGAGATGTCTCTGTGTTTATTCGTTTTTTTTTTTTTATTTTCATATCATTCCGATCGATTTTTCTTTGCTAAATAAGTTTCGATCGCCGTTGCTTCTTGGGTTTTATCTCCGCGCTTCGAGATCGTTTTACAACGAAAAATCTCGCGGATGCAGTGATGAAATAATAAACGATAGTGTCGCAAAAATTAAATTGAAAGACAAAAAAAAAAAGAAATGACGGCGAAATATAAATATTTTAGGGCAAAGCGATTCTTCCACGTAAGATTTCGAAACGCGCTGTACAGAGTGGTCCGTTACTTGACATAATTCTCCAGGTTCAATAGAGATTGCATTGGTAACAAATTTAATGATTTCTAATGATAACACAGTTCCGAAACGGGTGAAATAATACCCGTTTCATTGTAGATACCGATTCGTCGCCGGATTCTTCATTGAATCAAATAATAAGTTTGCACATTGCTAGGAGAATCGAAACTGTATTCTCATTTATGTTGCATAATATAGATACAGAGATTAAGAATGAAGAAAAAAAAAGAAGAAGAAACAAACAAAGAAATGTACGAGAATTAAACTGTAATGACATGTGATACTCCGTGAAGAAGGTCGAAGAGCTGCCTTTACTTACTGACGGATGTTCTCGAACTTCGGTCGGAGCTTTGATTCGAGGAGAAATAAAAATAAAAACAACAAAAAACAAAGAATAAACAAACAAAAAACAACCGTTGAAATGATGTCTTGTGTAAATAGATAATTTACCATGTTAATTAGTATGGATTGTTGGTAGGAGCTTAAGATCGGATGTTTTCGAGTCGGAAGTTTGTAATTTTAAAGACAACAAAACAACAACAAAAATATAAAATAATAACCCAGGCGTTCTTCCACGCAACGAAATAACATCATTGAAAAAAAAAAAAAAAAAAAAAAAAAAAAAAATCATGACTCATTTTAAACTCTGCAAATTGTAACAAACAACTCTATTATTATTATTATTTATCTGTTTCGTTTCGACTGTACTTTTCTTTATTAACGGAAGTTTGTATAGAGAATGCTGATAAGATTTTTCGGGTGATGTGTGAAATGATGTATATTGTGTATGTCCGAAGGTTGCATTAAAAGGCCTACGTGAGGAATATTTAAAGCAAGAAAAAAAAAACAACAAACGGCTATAGAATTTCTAGTACTTAGCGCGCCTGATCGAAATTTGTGGACCGGCGCTACGCAAAAAAGACCCAAGAACACTCGTTAAAATTTCATAAATAACGATGGAGAATAGAAAAAAAAAAACGATTCGACTAATTAACTAAAGCGAATAATGCCAATCAATATTTATAGCGATGCCCCCGTACACTGGTTTCGAACACCGCCTTCTTCGTTAAACTAATTTCTACTAAGTTTAAATTACCTTATTACTTAAGTCTATAGAATGTGTAGTGTATACTATTGCATAGAAATGTTGTATGTAGAGAATGTCGAATGAAAACAAACGAAATGAAAAAAAAAAGGAAGATAAAAAGATGTCGATAATCGGAGCGAAATTGATGCCTTTTCCAGTTGTCGCGGATATTTCAAAGGACAGATTAAAAGAATAAAAAAAAAAAAAAGAAATCCAAGGTTATTCACTGTTGAAATAAAACGCGAAACTATCCCTAATTGTTTAGAATAATATTTCATGTAATTAGATCGCGTGACTACTCATAGTCGTCTGCAGAAGAAAAAAACGTCAAAGGTGCCTGCAAATGAAATGATCGATTGGACACACCTGCAAATTTTTTTAGTATTTCGGTTCAATTCTATTTTCAACGAATTCGTTACGATAACGCTATTGTTTGCAACAATTTCTAACGGTATCTATCAACGTAGCAAACATGTGTATTATCACAAATCCGAATGATCTACAAGTAATGCAGCTAAAGAAAAATGGATACATCCGTATCCGTTGTCATCGCGGGATTACATCGAATGAAACCCTCGCGATCATTGATCAAAGATCGAATCTCACAGGATGTTGTAGGTATCTATTGCGACAAATGGAATTTGTACTCCGATTTATTTATCAATATTGATCGATGTTCTTGGTAATGACTGACTATTAAGAAACATAGCTTATCACATTTGATATATCAAACACGACAAAGGGAAATGGATTTAATACTTCGGTATAAAAAATATACGATACATCCATATTTGGGTCGCGAAACTACTTGATAACGTCAACAAGAGGTTCGAAGAAGTGAGGTATGTATAATTATGAGACATCGGGAAAATCAAGTATTCTCATTACTGTTCAATAAATGTAAACATAAATGATTGTTGCAATGCGTTATCTCCAAAAAATATCTATCGGGTACATGGAAAAGTAACATTTTCGAGTTTCGATAATTACCGTCGGCATCACGTTGCAATTTTACACTTATCAAATAGTAACGTAATTTCATATATTGGAACAATGCGTTAACTTAGTGAAAAATTCAAAAATTGGTCGAAAGCTCACTTCGAATTTTTTGAAGACTATTTAGAAAAATAGATTTCTCGTTTCAATTTTGGTATTTTATTAAACAACCGCATTACGCTACTTCGACGGCAGACATTTTGCTCTTCTTTAATCTTTTTCGACTGGTCGCTACTGGTGTATTTGTTGACTGAAACAATTGATAAGACGAGCGTTAACAATCATAATTTTTCGTCGAAGTGTTATTGTTATATGTACCTCCGATCTTTTTGGTTTCGCCGGCTCCGTCTTGCTCCGTTTTCGTCTGTTTTCTTTGATGTTCGCCTCGTTCTCTTCGTTGGCTATAACAGCCATATTATCGAACATTTCGTCGTACTCTGCTTCACTTTCCGATTCAACGTTGGTAATAGGAATATCCTCGCCGTCGTCGCGGCTGACGCGACCCTTTGATTCATCTTTTACTTCGTCATTATCATTGATCACGAAGTCGGATCGCAGAACCATAGAACTCAGACGGGACGTCATGTATATCTGGAAGACGATCAACGGCCCAAATTCAAGTGTAAAATTAACAATGTCGCAAAGATAATTGTTTTGTGATGGTAATTGTTTTGCGATGGTAACCTTTTTCAAAAGTTGTTTGGTGTCCAGATGATGTACGCGCAGATACCTATCCAGACCAACGCTTACGATGTACGGATTAGATTTCGAACACGCGACGGCCGTGATGCTTCCCACAAAATCTTTGTACGTATTTAATATTCTTCCAGGTTTGCGGAGATCTATGAGATTCATTACACCTTTTCCGGAACCGACGACGATGTGCCTACGGCAAGCGCATTATTTATTATGACGCGGAATAGGTACGAAGTTTGGAATAAAGTTTGGCGAATGATTTTCGTTTATTAAAAAACAACGGGTAAAAAAAATTGTAGATGTGGAATAAAAAAAATACTGACAAATTTAAAACGATAGAGAACGTACCTTTCCCGCGAAGAGATAGCTAGTGTCGTAAGCGCTTGATCTTTCACTTCGAGATTTATAACAGGTCTTCTCTGAGCTGCTGGATCGTACAAACGTACCTGGAAAAAAAGCATTAAATATTAAAAATAATAAAAAAAAAAAACAAAATTAAAAACGGATTGAGTATTAAATATCCGGATTTAAATACTACATATTTATTTTATTTGGATTAAATAATTTATATCCAAAGCGAAACATTTTTTTTCATATAGATCAATCTGCAGCATTTTTTTACGGCTCATTCTAATCGCAAATATGACCGAAAAAATCAATAGAAAAATCATCGGATGGTAATAGTTTCATTGTGGAGAAATTTGTAACTCGGTATTTCAGAAATTGCCAAAGTTATCGTGTTAATGGACGTTTTTGACAAAAATCAAAATCTTAAAAAAGAAAATTAACCTTATAAAAATGAAAGTATTAGATAATGAAGAATCCAAATAAAAAGTAATTTTAAATTGAAAGTGAACAAAATCTTGAATTCGAATAATTTCATTGAACATGATGTCCCATAAAACGTCTGCAAGAAATTCAAGTACATTTCCAATACATTTTCGAGATAATCAAAGCTATTTAAGAAAGGTAAAAATAAATTTAATTATAAAATAATGCGTATTTTTTTATATAAAGCACTAATACGAAGAAGATAATCGACTCAGAATGGATCACAGGACGAGCGGTCAGAAGACCGAAATATAGACTAAGACTCAACAATATATAGAAAAGCATTTTTAAACCCTTGCCTACGCGTATTTACCTTTCCGCGCACAACATTACATAATTTTGTTCATAACAATAATACGAAATTATGGAAAAAAATTATTTTTCAATCATCGTAGAATCGACTCAACAATTTTTTTCGTAATTTTTCAATATGGTGTCTAGTGGTCCTAAAAATCCTGGAAGTCCCGAAAATGTCCTTGAAATCTTCGTATTCTGGAGTTCCGAAATATTCTTAACTTTCTTTGCTGGAACTTGACATTTTTTTATTCGCTTAAATTTCGATTTTTCTAATTCGATTTTAATGCCTCACGTACGGGTGACGTAAGTACACATACATCCGACATTTTTTACCATTTATTACTTTTAAATAGTCAACTGAACTATGAAATATATTTTAAGAAGAAAAAGAAGATTTCAAGGACATTTTCGGGATTTTCAGGATCTTCAGAACCACTGGACGTCATGTTGATGCAAAGTTTGATTGTGTGCAATGAAAGCAAATCGAAATCTAAGCGAATGAAAAAAAATTCAAGTATCGGCAAAGAAATTTAAGAATATTTCAGGACTTTTCCAGAACAAGACGATTTCAAGGACATTTTCAGCACCTCCAGGATTTTCAGAACCACTGGACACCATGTTTAAGCGAAGTATCATTGCATTCAATGAAAATAAAATCGATAAAAGAAAATTATGAACAATGCACATACATGACTATACTTGCTACAGGTAACAACATGAGATGTATTAGGAAAGAATCCAATGTCCGATATCCATAGAGGAACTCTAAGCTCCAGCCAATCGTGCGCAACATTTTTTTCCGTGAAAATCTTTTTTCGCTTTTCCAAATCGAATAGCTGAAGCTTGTGTTCCTTGCCTCCTGTTGCTATGACATTTTTGTCAACGGAGGAATGTCTCATTCTCGACAAATTTTCTCCCGCCTCAATCAACGGTTGATCGTTGTCATCGAATCTCCATAATTTTACATGTCCCGACTCTACGGCTGTTATCACGGCACTGAAATAATGACACAATTATATTAACGTTCGCTGGAAGCGCAATATTTGCAATGATACCACAGTGTCGAAATACTCACTCGTCATATCGCGACAGACCAACGATATTGCCTTTGCCAGTGTCGCAAACGAAAGAACTAGAAAAAGCGCTGTGTTCCGTATCATAAATTTTAACGCTGAAAGTACGAAAACAATATTTTTATTAAAAAACGGATTAACATTGTGACGGAAATTACAATTTTTCGTGATAAATTACTTATTTGTATGACCTCCTATCTCCTTTCGATCCGCAAGCGAGTAAAATTTCTTTCTCATGTTCGTCACCCCAAGACATCGCGGTCACTTCGTGATCTTGTGTTATGGACATCAGACTCTGTATGTTCTTTACTATACACGCTTTCTTGTCCACTTTGACACCCTTAAATACACCCGACTTTCCACCGACGAACACATCGAAATCTTTTTTGTAATGCATTTTTTTTTTGTTTTATATTGACCGTTGTAAAAAGACAGCGATTAATTTTTTTCGGCAAAACGTTTATTTTCTATGCCATGTGCGTACTTGCGGCACGAGCAATTGGCGCGGCTGGCGAATAACCTGCAAAGTGAAGTTTTCGAAATAATAAAAGTTCCTAAAAATTCTGTTTATCAGAGAGGGCAGCACTTCTCGAAACGATAAGACTTCCGGTGCGAAAAATCTTTTAAACTAAACGCAAACGAATTATCGAGCAAATGACTTTTAGCGATGTTATCGGATAATCGTATTGTTAGATTTTTTAGACAACGAATTCTAAGCTGTGTCCGAAATGAACAATCGATGTTTGATTGAATTCTTTGATGAATGTTATAAAACTAAAGTTGTATGTAGTTTTTCATGTAGACAGGAAGTTGATTCATTGTCGGCCATTCTTCTCATTCATTCGTTCATTATTTTGATTGGGTATCGAACGGGGGTGATCCAATCTCGTCACAAGAATAAACGTGCCAGCTGGCAGCTAATACACACTCGCCATTGTCGTTTATTATAATTATCCAGACCAATTGTTTCATATCTTGACCTTGTCAAATATTTAAAAAAACAAAGAAACGAAACAAAAAACATGATTTGAAAATAACTCATCCGGAAAGTACAGGCGGCTAGGTTTCTTCTTCCTGTGTGTAGTAGTATTCTCTCATGTCCAATCGATAAGTATCGATTATCGCATATTCGAAAGAGAGCGTGAAAAAAAAAAGTTTTGTTTATAACGGTGTGGACGCCGCGCGAAACGTGACACTCCAAGCTAACCTCAAAGTGATTGACAAAAGTTTGTAAAAACGTTTTTTTCGACGATTCTGCGAAAATGTCGATCGACGTTCAGCGTCACTCGGTGCACACGCTGGTCTTTCGATCGCTGAAGAGGACTCACGACATGTTTTTGACGGATCAAGGTAATCTTCCCCCGATCGATTATTCTTTGGAGAAAGTTAAAAAGTCCGTCAAAGCGAAAGATTTTTACGGTCCGGTCGTCGATCTCGTGAAGCACCACAACAACGTCAGAACGCGTGCCGACAATGAGAATTCCGATCCACCGCCGCCGGGAGACGAAAGTTTTGGCATAAGTAGCGGCACCGCCGTCGTGCCTTACACTCAGACAAATTCCAACGGCATCTCATCCTCGTCACTGGTGCAACCAAGCGCTACGACTAACTCCATGGTAATGGCGCATAAAAAATCGCATTCAATGGCAAAACCCAAGTGGCACGCGCCTTGGAAATTGTATCGAGTGATAAGCGGTCACTTGGGATGGGTACGTTGCTGCGCTGTCGAACCGGGAAATGAATGGTTCGCCACCGGATCGGCGGACAGAGTAATCAAGATCTGGGATCTCGCGAGCGGAAAGCTCAAAGTTTCTCTCACGGGTCATATAAGTACCGTGAGAGGTTTGGCATTTTCGCATCGTCATCCATATTTATTCTCGTGCGGCGAGGATCGTCAGGTAAAATGTTGGGATCTCGAGTACAATAAAGTTATCAGACATTATCACGGACATTTGTCGGCTGTTTATTCCATGGCGCTGCATCCCAACATTGACGTTCTTGTTACCGCGGGACGAGATTCTACGCCGAGGGTATGGGACATGAGAACGAAAGCAATGATACATACACTGGTGGGACATACTAACACAGTCGCCAGTGTCGTTTGTCAGGGTGTCGAACCACAGATAATCACTGCTAGTCACGACTGTACGATTCGTCTGTGGGACTTGGTAGCTGGAAGATCCAGAGCTACACTTACGAATCACAAAAAAAGCGTCAGAGCAGTAGTTTTGCATCCCACGGTATACATGTTCGCGTCCGCATCACCGGACAATATTAAACAATGGAAATGTCCAGAGGGTAAATTTATACAAAACTTGTCGGGTCACAATGCCATAGTAAACTGTTTGGCTGTTAACTCGGACGGTGTATTGGTATCCGGAGCGGACAACGGAACGATGCATTTGTGGGATTGGCGAACGGGATACAACTTTCAACGACTACAAGCACCCGTGCAGCCGGGTTCGATGGACAGCGAGGGCGGCGTTTTCAGCATTACGTACGACATGTCCGGAACGCGGATGATAACGACGGAAGCTGACAAAACGATTAAGATCTACAAGGAGGACGACACAGCGACGGAAGAGACTCATCCCGTTAACTTCAGACCCGACATTATAAAGAGACGAAAATATTAGGCGGATAAAAACACTTGAAAAAAGCTGAATGTAAGAATTAAACAGCCATTCACAACCCGTCACATCGACATGTACAAATAAACGACGTATTTCGATAAATTAATGAAATTTTTTTGTCATTTATTTCGTTTAGTAATTGTCCAATTTCAGTGAACATACAATTATTTTAATAAGAATCTAATGTAGTTATGTCGCTTCGCGTTCATTTCGCATAAGTTCGAGAAAGATGACAGAAAATTGCAATTAGTTCTCGATGGTATAAAGCTCTGAAAATATGTATGCATATTAAAACTATTGAAAAGATACTCAACTGAAAGTACTAAAGGTACTGAAAAGATTAATTTTGCATAATCATAATTCCAAAATATTATTAACAATTTAATGAAAAAATTTATTGGTCAACAAATTTCCCGGGAAGCGAACTTTTTTTTATTATGAAAATGATTCATTCAATTTTCTGAATACGTATGAATTTTTTCAGATTTTTCAATTCACTTTTAATTTTGTGTTTTTTCAAACGTTTTTCCATTAAAAAAAAATTGAAAGTAAATTGAAAAATCCGAAAAAATTCATCCGTATTCAGAAAAATGAACGAATCATTTTCATTAAAAAAAATTGGCTTCCCGGGAAATTTGTTGACAAATTAATTTTTTCATCAATTTGTTAATAACATTTTGGAATTATTATTATGTAAAATTAATCTTTTCAGTACGTTTCATATGCATGGCTTTTTCCAAATTTTTATACTATCGTGAAGTATTTGCAATTTTCTCTTATTTTCTCACACTTATGCGAAATAAGCGAGAAGCGACAGTAACTAGATTAACGGAATCGATCTCTCATTGTACTTAGATGTACTTAAAAATACCATCTATCACACTCCGTGTCAATGGCTCCAGAAAGTTTACATGGAGAAGTTTGAGTACTTTGATTTTAGATAGATAAAAATTCGATTGTTGGTGTCGAAGGATTCCACTTTTGAGAATCTTGTCAAGCGAAAAGATCGATTACGGTCTTCCATAATGTACGTATAGAATACCCTATAAGACAAATAATCCGATGGATACACTATAATAACGCGAAAAAGGTCGTAATTTTAATTTTCCTTGCTGCAGAAAGCTACAATTACAAAATTGGATATGATGTCGGAAAAATTCAATTTTTTTGCCAAATAATACGATTTTTCCTAGTAATGTTACATGTAGTTAAAAAATTCCAGTTATTCATTGCAAGTGATGTCACGAGAAATGATGTTCACGAGAAACGATTTTTCAAGAGTAAATGCGAATCTGTTGCCAATACACATTCCTCGTCTATAACTGAATGGAAAATAATTAAAGGGATCAATGTGATAGCATACTTTCGTGGAAAGTAACATAACATGGAAAGACACACACTTTGTCTATGTTCGATGATGATCGACCTCTCTCCGTCATCGACGGAGGCCCTTTCAACTTCTTAACACAAATTTTATTAACAACAGCTTCTACTGAATACACTATCAACATCTCATTCATAACAGCATTCCATTTATGGCCTCGTAATTCGGTTCACCGTCCGTTTTTTCCGGAACCTTGTCAATTGCGTCAACGACTTTCCTTTCAACGTCCTCGCTGAGGGCCATCGTGGGATCAAAGTTACGCCAGAAAAATACGAGTAGCTACGCCAGCATATCCCGGATCGTCAATCGGATCTTTGCCAATTTTTCTTTACACGTTTTCATCATCAATCGGATCAAATTCGATCTTGTGATACCGTTGCGATTCCTCACGTACCAGTGTTCCTAACTATGCCCTCGAAGCATTTTTCAATTCTCTAATCTACGATCTTCAGATGAAACTATTTCAATATTTCCGGGAAGCTTCGCACCAGAAAAACTTTCACCTGTACACCGTTGCAGTCCATAGTCTCTTTGCCCATAAGTGAAGTAAAGTGATCTTGTCGGATTTTTCATTCAACGGACATCGATGCATAAAGTCTATGTTGTTAATGCCGTTTCGGTGCCCAAAAGATCAAGTCTGTCTACGAAAAGTCTGGTCAGATAGGCGGATATTTTTTCACCGTAATTCATCAGTTTGATCATTGCTTTCATCTTACTTTTTGTAAAGGTTTGCCGCATAAAATTGGGTATGTTTTTGTCTCGTAAAAATCTGAAAAAAATCAAGCATTTGGAAGATGCTGAAAAGATTGTTTGTGCATAATAATAATTCCAAAATGTGAACAAACAACAAACATTAACAAATTAGTGAAATAAAAAATTGATCAACAAATTGCCCAGCAACCTAATTTTTTTTGTTACGAACATCATTTGTTAATTTTTCTGAATACGTATGAATTTTTTCAGAATTTTATGTAACGTTTGAAAATTGCGTTTTTTCATGTTAAAATTTGTTCAAAATTGATAATTAGAAAAAATTCTGAAAAAATTCATACGTATTCCGAAAAATTAATTAATCATTTTCGTAACAAAAAAAAATCGGTCGCTGGGCAATTTGTTGAAAATTTTCTAATTTCACTAATTTGTTAATAACATTTTGGAATTATTATAACTATGCACAAACAATCTTTTCAACATCTTCCAAATGCTTGATTTTTTTCAGATTTTTATCTGTAATCGAGAAGGGTTCGTAATGCTCTCTTTTTCCTCTCTCGAACTTAGGGGGCTTCAGACATTGTGCTGTACTACCTTAAGTGTTGAAGTTGTGTTCACTCCATCTCATAAAAGGTGACCTAAGTACGTCAATGATTCGATACTAAGTTGTTTGAATCAAACTTATTCGAATTGACTCGGATCATCAACTGTTTACTGTGTTACAGTGTGCACGTAAGCTTGCGTTCTGCGATTTTTCTTACCTAAATGTACCGTTCTCTCGACTGAGAGGTTAACAAAAATATGTTAAGCGCAATGTTCATCGAATACCTCGTGACTGAATAAAAAGCCACAAGTGTTAGCAACTCGAGAAACCGAGTAGCCGTCTCGTCTATTTCGTTCGCAATAGACGAACAATGGATTAAATAATGAAGATGCGGATGGTATGTTAAATATAATGGAGAGTGCGGAATATGAAATATTCTTTGACAAAGTATCATTTCATTGTCATTGGCATTGATAAATCAACGCATTGAATGCATATATAAAGAGTCATTTGAAATAATTCGTAATAGTATATGTCGAAGGCTCTATATTATAATGTCGACAATGGGTTAGTCGTTCGGTAAGTGAAGATGATTGCAGAGTAGATCCAGCTTTGTAGTGATTATTGAGCATTGATTTCTTATCGCCGCGCTCACAATAATATTAAGAGATATTATTATTTATCGTTTGTGCAAGATGAGCCTTTATGATCTCGACTTTCAGCTTCGCCGTTCTCTCGACGTTTTATGGTCGAAGTGCCAGTCGTTGGTTGTTTTGTGCTGCCTCGTGCTTGACGACGTAGACGCTAAAAGTGTATACAAACGGTTTGTTAAGAGGGGAGCTTGCTTTACAGGCTTCAAAAAATCGATTTTTTCGAGGATTTTTTTGGGAAGGAAAGAAATATCCGATTGAAACGAAACTTTCAGGGTTTATTGTTATCTATTTCAACAGGCTTCTCAATTTTTTTCATTAAGATACATGTCACATTATGCGTGGTACAAGCATTTCGCCGAGGCGCCTCGAGTGTGCATTTGTCGTGCGGCGGGAAAGATGCAGGTCGCAATTTCCATCTGAAACAAAGAACCCAAAAAAAAATTATTTTTCAATAGTATAACCAAGAAAATTCAAGAAAAAGTGAAAAATTCAACAATTTTTCGCAAATTGAAAAAAAAATGCATTTTTTTGGAAAAAAAAATTCACTTTAGATTGTTTAAAAAGTGGGTTAATCTTAACTTTCTTAAGGTTTTTTAGGTTCAACTAGAAGAGAATTTAATCCATTTTGTCTCCTTTCGATAGGACGTTTAATTTTTTCCCTATCTTTCCCGCCAATTAGGAAAAATCGTAATTTTCTTGAACTTACCGCATTAATATGCTAATCAGCGGTTCCTGGTCCATAGAGTTGCCCTTCAGACTCTTTAAAAAACTGGTTTTCGCCCAGATTTTCGAGTCTGCGGGCTGTTCTGGCCTCTTTACTTGAAAATGAAGCGCGCCTGTTTTCTCGGGTGACGCGCTCCTTGTCGGCACTCTAGGCGAAATTGTTGCATTGCTGTCCAATTTTCAAATCTAGTAACTGCATGGTTTTCAATGCTGCAGTGTACAACAACAACAACAACAACCATCTGGTAAGTTGAAGATATCACCATGAAGCAAGTAAGGCAAGGTAAGTAGGTAAGTTGAATTCCCACCCTTCGCCGGGTCCGTCTACCTGCTCGGCAAGGCAACGGCGTGCTCCTTCCCTTTTCATACCGACCAATAGAATCGTTGCTGCAATTTGTGTGACAGAGAGGGAACGCGACCGAACGGGCCTTTTTTTCCAGCGGAAGGGACAGTGGGCAGGTACTCGGATATTCCACTTATCTGATGGGGCCTAATTGGCTGGGTTTCCGGATCTTCAACTTATCTGATTGCCTACTGTACAACTACTACAAAGAGCATTGCGAATGCCGCTAAAATGCACAGCTTCATGATGCTGGACACGTAAATAAGTATTTTACATATTCCCCTTTAGTGTATTATGTCATTATTATTGTTGTTGTTGGTATTTTCGCCAATCATCAACTGAAATATTATACTTCTGCTTTATAAAAGGGCATTTAACATCCAAATAACGCTTCCGCTACACTTGCATAAACTTAACTAACTGCTTGTCAGTTTTTCACCCATAGGTCGATGCGCAATAACCGCCGCTATGCTGACACGCATTTGAATTTGCATCATACATAGTACAACCCCTGTTTTCTTAATTTGACGGGACCGGACACGATCGCTATTCCGTATTTTATCTACAGTCCCCACTCGGTCAGTTGCTGCCAGTAGGGGCAACGAGAGTGAGAGTTGGCATTAGCATGTTTATGCATGCGAACGATAAGTTTTTGTGAAAAATTACAACTGGACGCAGTGGCGAATGTTAAGCGCGATGACGCATTGCTCGATACGCCATGATTACAAAAAAATGTATGTATGGAATCAAGTACGAACAGTTGAAAGATAACTTCCGTTATATATTTATTTAATACGGGAATACTACAAATCATACCACTAATCGTTCTAAATAATAGTGTGTGATACGAGTGTCAAAAAGCGGACTTCCGGCGGAGGACGTGAATGCCGAGCATCCGATTTTTTGCATGCATATCATATAATATTTTCTGTTGAAAAAACATAAAAACGCCCCCTTTCCGTGCCTGTAAAGCATGGTGAAAGTGTACGAAAAGGAACTCAAATGTCAACGTAGGTTGCGAAAAAGTACCTAGCGTGTAAAAAATCAACTAGCGTGTCATAACAGCAAAAGTAGCTGATTTGCTCATGCGCAATATTTTTTTCGCGTACTATACCGAGAACTGCCAATTTTGCCTCACTTTACAGGCACGAAAAGGGGCACTTTTCGTGCGTGTGTTACAAAAACCAATTCATTGCATTGAACATAGGAGCGTGAAGTATGACATCGATGTGCGCACAACCTGCGGTTTAGTAAAAAAAATACTCGTAAGCATTTATTGTCCTTTCATATTGGTTGGTTAAATCCTTCTCCGCCTCGTTTTTTGGGAAATGACTTATCCGTACAGAGCTGAAGTTCTCCATCGACATAGTGTACATGTTTCCGGCTCGCAATACGACGGGTGTCATACTTCTCATTATCATGAAATTTAGTAGTTTTCTCGTCCTTATTGACGTCATGTACCACGGTGTCCTGGTCCTGTACAGAACACGTTAATGCACGAGTACATTTACACTCATATTACTACTGCATTAATCCATGTGATAAGCCATTTTTTAAAGCGTGAACTCACAAAGATTTAAATATCTGAAGGCTATGATCGGTGAGTCTTTGCGAAAAATAGCACTCGAAGAACAGATGTAATAATTCGCATGTGGTCAACAAGCCTTGTCGAATAGCTTCAGCTGGTTTATCCAATCCCCAGATAACCTAATGGTGAAGTGTAATACAATGATTACAAGCTGTAGTATTTTATGCTCTCGTTGATGAAAATCTAACGAATACCTGAAGTCCTGTAAAACTCATGACCGGTATGTTGATAAGGATCAAAAACAAGAATGCCCCGGAGTACATACCGTCCAGCGTATCGACGAAACTTATCAATTTTTTATTATAAATTAATGTTACATGGAATAAACTGTACAGAAATTGGACCTTTTGAGAACGCAATAAATACAGCTAGTGCCGAAATTGTGACTTTATTTATCAAATGTTCTACAAGGGACCGGTATAAGTGCCGAAGGGCCAATGACTGTACATCTAATATTTGTTACCTTGATCTAAAAATTGACGAGTGTTCAACAAATGAGATAAACAAAATCGTCGTTGATCAATACTCACTCGACGGCCGATTTGTGTTTTTTTATACAATCTATTACGGTCCAGTACGATACATCATTTTCACATGGGGGATGAAGATAAATGTTCAGATTATCATTGTCTATCAAATGTTCCAATCGGTACCTGCGATTTATTGTTACAAATATTGTCAAACTTACGATGTTTAACAATTTTTTTCTAATACTCGTAAAGTCGTGGCTCACCCTACTTCCGAAAAAATACCGGAAGCGTGCTGAACAAACACAACAAACATCGAGTCAGCAGCAATATGAATCGTGATCATGAAGAAGATAGCGATACACAGATGTATTTGGATATAAATCAAGTTTTCTTCACTGTCGACAAAATAATCAACTGGTATTGCCAACTCCAATGTGGTGGAGAAATTTGCTAATCCGCAGGCTACTATGATCTTCGGGGCGAAGGGTACGATTAAGAAGACACACATCGAACAATAAAAAAAACCTGAAAAGTCTCATCAATAGTGTGGATTCATTTGGGTAAGTGCACGTGAGCTTTGCATTCAATATAAAATTACCCGCGTATGCTATGCTGAACTTTCGGCCATCATCCGAAAATGTTCCGAGGATCTTTTTTTCCGGTCCCATCGGTGCATTCCAGTCGGCTTCTATGCGCTTTAGCAGGTAATTCAACTGATATTTCAAATTAACGATGAGACATTCTGTGTGAATATATTTATTATGGGGTAATTAATTCGCGGCACCTTGCCAGCGTTGGCGATGCAGTTTACGAATTTTATCATGCAGCCGAGATGCACTATAAATGGAGATATCGATTCGATTATGACCGACGAATCGTCACTGTTAACGACGACTTTTCGTATCTGTATTGAAATATGAACGGTGATTTTTTTTTTAAATCTTGTATGTTTTTGTCTTCCAATCACAGAATTTCGTTACGGTGAACAATTATTTTGGCAGTTACAACTTCGATTTACGTGCCTGGACGGTCAAAAGTGTAGAACTGAGAACAACCGTCAAGATAAAAAAAAAAACCCTCTCGATTTTTTTCTGATAAGGCCATTGTCCAATTAAACTGAGAAGCACTTTATTTATTTTATAGCGTGGGTGCTGAAAAAAAACACTTGTCATGTCCCTCATCCTACGGCGCTGCCAATACGGAAATATTATTTTCTCCTGTGCAATACACGGTTTTTGAAACCTTACTTCTGTGTGTAAATCCGTTGTACGGAGCGAGTAATTGGCTCATCAAGAATGGACGTTGTAATTGGGTGTCAGGAAAAAGTAATTACGTTCGTAGCTTCGCGCCCTTATCCGACCGCAGTAAATCAATAATGACACTTTTTACCGATAATAAAAACGAGAAGTACCAAAATGAAGAATGGAGGAGTTGTGACTCGACAAAATTGAATACTTGCAAACGTTGAGTAAGTGCGTACCGCTGTAGTACATACCGCTAGTGTAAAAAATTCCAGTTTCTCACTGGTAGTGATGTCATCTAGAAAATTACAAACATTTTCGGACAATGAAACACCATTAGATTTTCGTAACTGTCGCTGTGGCACTACTCGAGAATTAAAGCCGTTACAAAATAATGCGCTCGAATATATCGAAATTTCGTTAATATACACCGCCATTGTTGTTGTGCTTTCTCCCGCCGAATTCCCTGTGAATGAATGAATAAATACGCGCGACAACGAATACAAGTCACGAATAAACGGTGGAATTACACTATCATTCATTTACGTGTGGGCAAATGCACTTTTTAATAATTAATTAAGCCCGACTTTTCTTTCGAAATTTTTTTTTTTTTCGATTTTATTCGCGGGTGAATTTCAAATTTATTCATTTGATGGTGAGTAATTTTTCACAAGAAATAGCACCGCATTTGACAACCATTTTCTCTTAAATCAATAATCATAAAACTACTGTCAATGTGTATTTTACTGTTACTTTAAAAATCACTGTTTCATTCATTTTTGTTTTATCATTCAGAATCCATTCGCAAACGCATCGCACACGCACACAAATCCATTTAATTCTATTCTTTTTTTTGGCCTCGTAATTCGGTTCACCGTTCGTTTTCCAAACCCGCATCGAGTTCATTAATGACTTTCTTTTGAACAGCCACATCGATGGCCACCATGTATGCAGCAAAAGACATGACTGTCGACGAGGGATCGAAGTCACTCCAGAAAAATATGAATGCCTGCGTCGACGTATCCTGGATTGTCAGCCGGATCCTCGGCAATTTATTCACGCGTTTTCATCATCAGTTTAATTATATTTGGTCTTGTGATACCGTTGTGATCCCGCGCCTCTATAGTGTTCCTCACGAAGCCGTCGATGCAATTTTCTAATCTCGAATGTACAATCTTCAGATTGTACAATTTCGCTATTCCTGGAAAGCTATCACTAGAAAAAATGTTACCGCCTATACATATAATACCTGTTATGATTTCAAGTTTTTTTGAAATTTTTTCACCGCAGAGCGCGCCACTAAAACGTGCCTTTGGCTACGCTCACATCCGCTCCCTATTTTCTTGCTCTGTCTAAGCTAAGATTAAATCGATATTTCGTTTAATTTCGAGACCCCTCCATTTATTTATCCACCCAATTCGCGTTCCTAACAATACCTAATAGTTGAACTTCGCCGTCTCTCTACCCAAAACGTAAAAATTATTTCTCGGGTTTTCTTCGATCTGACAGTGATGCAAAAAGTATAGGACTCTATGACATCATTCGTGTATCTTGCTAACGCTTCACGTACGGGGGCCTCATCCAAATTGACCCAGCAACTGGGGGCTTCGCGTGCTTCCACAAGTACGTTCGCGCCTGAGCGCCGAAAAGTTAGTGCCAACAAAGCATTTCGCGCTACCGGTTGCAAAACGGGAAATATTACATTTATAACAAATCTGTGTACAAAATCTTATTTGCTTTATTACTTAAAAAAAATGTAGACCAAGCATCATATTTGTAGCTTATTTTGTTGCGAAGATAACGTTGTTCGCTATATTAGTTTATAACAAAAAAACTATTTCACCGATTAACATTTGCTTGGCGCCATTCGACAGAGAAACGTTCAAGGTACATATATAAATTATTTCAGATTTTTCAGTGAAATTTCACTGGATAAACGAGACACTCACCGTTGAAAGACATCATCACTAATTAAACTCTGTTTTTATGCATTATATTAATAAAGTGGAAGCTGGAAAAAAAATGTACCCACAATATTCTATTAGCTTGTGCTTTGCACTACGCATATCTTTTTCCCGATTTGAGAAATTTTGAACAGTTTTCGAATTATTGTCATAAACATGAGCCACTGTAGGGGTCTATGTATATGTTGTATAGACCTCGGCCGCTGGGACAGGAAATACCCTCGATATACATATATGGAGCCCGTACGTGAAGGGTTAAGCCTCTTTGGTGTCCAAAATATTCGTTCCATCTACGAAACAAACGGCGAGATAATCGCAACTTTTTCACCACGCTTCATTATTAGTTTGAACATAACTTTCATCTAACTTTCCGTAAATGCTGGACGCAAAAGATTGCGTATGTCTTTCCACTTGCCGCCGCGAAGTGAGAATATATACATTTTTACCGGATAGAGGCTCTTGCATTGTCTTCACGAAAGTTTGATGATCAACGAAACAATCGCCATTTTTTATTGCTATTTTCTTCGTGAGTTGCGGTGATCTCAACATTATAATTGGCTCGCTGGAGCAATAAAAACGAAGGTAATCGACTTAGCCGTTGTTTTTGAAGAATAGTTTCAGCCACGTTGCCCAAAATTGGCCAAGTTTTTGCGTAAGCAGTAACCAATTCCTCGAGTTTACCTAATTTAGGGAAGAATAAAGTGACGAATTCCATGAGTAATAGCCAGAAAAGACAGAATTAACGCCCACGAATCGATGATGAGTCTGAACAGTTTTATTTATCGAAGGTTTCGCAAATGTCGAAGATCACTCCCAACGAGGCGGTTTAATTTGATAGCGTAAACGTTCGAGAAATTTGATGCTGCGCGCATGGGTCAATGTCAATGGCCGAACAATTTAAGATAACACGGGAGTATTCTGTGTCAGACGTCAGTACGCTCAATATTAATGTTCGGCGGTTCGAAATTATGACAGTATAGGTATTTAACCGATCCTCGTTTTATATGCCTAACAATTAGTCTCAAATCTCAATGCGAATCGCGTGATGTTCCGAAGCTCCAATTATGCATTTTCGAGGAAATGTTGAATGTATGATGACACAAAAAATGACAAAACAGCATTTCATACTCTACCAAGGTGCACAGGCGCATCTTTTGCCTACGCACGTCGTCAAACCGGTACCTTCGGTACGACCTGCGTATGTATACGTCTGAGGTTCGATGTATTATTTTTCTCCTGCTGATTCATCTTTTCGGATCAAAACTCTCATAAATTTTGTGTAGATGATGGTTCCGATTAATCAAGTACGTACACATTCACATATAAGTTTCAGAATCGATCCGAACAGGTTTCTTACCGGTTAGGCCGCCGATTATTCAAATAGATCGATAAGAAGTCGGTCCAAAAATGAAACGTGAGGATATATCCTCATCATTGTATGACTCTCACGTTGTCAAGAATAGCAGCTTCCATGTATTCCATAACATTTATCGCCGTGTAATAAGTCGACGAGCAATATTGTACACATCTTGAACAACGAGTGATTGAAGCATTGAAGTAGTGAAGCATACCGTTGAAGTAGCGTTAGTATTCACTCAATGTCATAGAAGCCGAGAGCTAATTACGTCACTGATTCTACACTAAGCAGTGGTTCGAAGTTTTTCGAATTAGAGCGAATCATCAACTGTGCGACGTGCGACAGTGCACATAAGCTTGCGTTCTGCGTTTTTTCTGTTTTAAATTTATGGTTCTCTTGACGAAGAGGTGAAAGAATATATTTTAAGCGAACAAAAAGCCACAAGTGTTGGGAACTCGGGAAATCGAATAGCCGTCGCATTTATTTTCGTTTGCAAGAGACGAGCAAAGAACTAAAATATGTTAAATAATGGAAATTGCAGAATATGAAATATTCTTTGACAGAGTATTATTTTATTGTTTTGACATATTCACTTTAAATGCATTTAAAATCTAAATACCAAAGAAGATAATGACGTGGCCATTTCGGCAAGCGCAAAAGATTGCGGAGTGCAGAGTGATGAGTGTGGAGTGGATTCCGCTTTGTAGTTCTCATTGAGCATTTATTTTTTTACCGTCGCGTTCACATTATATCATATGACACACACATATCTTCACATATTGTTTATTATACTTTGTGAAAGTTCAGCCTTCATAATCTCGAATTGCAGTTGCATCTATTAATCATAAAAAGATACAGCAAGGGTTAAAGTTGTCAATAATAATAGGGAATATGTATATATATGCTGGATATACGAGGACCCATAAACAATTCCATGTTTAATTCCGTAGGTAAGCAATCGTGCTTAAGGATATGTGAATTACCACTGTCGGTAACAAAAATAATAAATTCCATTTGAAAACCACAGACCTGTAAGGAAAAAGGTACTTGTCTTTCCCCGCATTCAACCGTTTCGCGGGAAAGACAATTTCCTTTTTTCACAGGCGTCTATGGTTTCGTAATAACATTCCTGACAATTTTTTGTTTTTTACTGGGTGTCGGGTAGGTGAGACGGTGCATTATGTCATGTTAACGCAAATACTCACATAGAACGTGCAGAATATTAGCACAGAAATTTGTATATGCACTTACGAGACGGCGAGCTTCCTCAGCGTTAAATGGTGCAAGTGTCGGTTGTCGGTTCCATTGCGCTGTGTCGGCTTCACGACGTAGACGCTAAAAAATATACAAATTGTTTGTTAATCAATTGGTAAATCTAGGTGAATAGTGTCTTCACTACAGCGCCGAGAGCTTTTAATAACCACGGAATGCAAGTTGACTTGATGCCCAGTCACTTCAGGAGCCGGTTTACCATATACAACCACCACACAGAGCATTGCGAATGCCGCCAAGATACACAATTTCATGATGCCTAAAATGTAAACACGTATTTTAAATAGGCTCCGTTAGTGTATTAAGTTATTATTGTGATTATACAATTCTATTTTATAAAACAGCATTTACCTTTCGGATGACTCTTCCGCTTCGCTTGGATAAACTTAATTAATTGCTTGCAAGTTTTTCGCCAGTAGATTGATGCGCAATGACTGCCGCCGAACTGACTCATATGAACGAAATTTCAATCATTTATATGTAACGAAATAGAAGGGAAGGAGTAATAATAACAGATGCAAATCTCGAGGGGATTCCCGGAATGTTTTTCTCGATTTATCTGGTTGACCTGTACCAATGTCCACAGCTATCGACGGCTACTCATGTATGCATCGTGTTGCAAAAAGCAAATATAGAGTGATTTTGCTATCAGCAGCTGCAGGGTCAGTGCGCGTGCTCTCCGTAGTTGTGATATATTAACACAATGGTGGTGAGATTTTGCATTCGAATTTGATTACATGCGGAATAGAAGTTTTTGGGAAAATTTTCAACTAGACACAGACTCAAAAGTTAAACGCAATAAGATAACAAAATATTACACAATGTACATTTACTCATTAATAGCAATTGATAGTAATATTTGGTTATATTTCAACATTTTACATGGTTTGCATTATTGAATTTATTTTAAAACATTTTTCGAGACAGGAAGAATTTATAGTAAATGTAACTTGCAATCAGTAATTTTGTTAACCACTTATAGTGTGACCGGTGTGTGTTTACCGGTTTTCGTGTGTGTGTGTGTGTGTGTGTGTGCGTGTGTGTTCTTAGGAGCTATTGTGGAATAGGTATGTACGCATTACTCGTCATGCCATGTGTTTAAAAAATCAATGTATCGAATCGAATATAAATAGTCGAAAGATAACTTTTGTTACACATTCATTTAATATTGGAGAGGTAAATCATTGTAAAAACATTTTATTGCATGGAACATAGGAGCGTGAAGTATGACATCGATGTGCGCACGACCTGTAATTAAAACAAAAAATCTTGTAAGCGTTTTTGTCCTTTCATATTGAGGAGTAATATTCTCTTCCGCTTTTTTCGTGGAGAAATAACTTATTCGTACAGAGCTAAAGTTCTCCATCGACATCGTGTATATGTTTCCGGCTCGCAATACGACGGGTGTCATACTTCTCATTATCATGAAATTTAGTAGTTTTCTCGTCCTCATTGACGTCATGTACCACGGAGTCCTGCTCCTGCACAAAACAAGTCAGGTACACATGTTCTCACATTACTACTGCATTGCTGGTGACCCGTTTGTGTTAAACGTTAACTCACAGTGATTCAAATATCTGAAGGCTATGATCCGTGAGCCTTTGTGAAAAATAGCACTCGAAGAAGAGATGTAGTAATTCGCATATGGTCAACATTCCTTGTCGAATAGCCTCAGCTGGTTTATCCAGACCCCAGATAACCTAGCGATGATTTGAAATACACGATTATAAGCTGCAGTCACGTATGATCTTGTTGCCGACAATTTAACGAATACCTGAAGTCCTGTAAAACTCATGACTGGTATGTTGAAAAGAACCAAAAATAAGAATGCCCCAGAGTACATACCGTCAAGTGTATCGACGAATCTTGTTAAATTTTCATTATGAATTAATGTTACATGGAATAAATTATACAGCGATCGGACCTTTGGAGAATGCAATAAAAACAATATCGATGAAATCGGACATTTTTTACCAAACTTTATACAAGAGACGGCCAATGAACATTGAAGGGCTTAACATTTATTACATTAATCCAAGAATCGATCGGTGTTCGGAAAATTAGATAAATAAAATCGTCGTTCATCAAGACTTACTCAACAGCCGATTTGTGCTTTTTTATACAATCTATCACGGTCCAGTAAGACTCATCGCTTTCACATGGGGGATGAAGATGAATGTTTAAATCATCACTATCTATTAAATGTTCCAATCGGTATCTGCAATTTATTATTACAAATATGGTGAAACTTTCGATGTTCCACAGATTTTTTTTTATATTCCCAAAGTCGTTGCTCACCCTATTGCCGAAAAAATACCGGAGGCGTGCTGGACAAACACAACGAACATCATGTCAACGGCAACGTATATCGTGATCATGAAGAAGATAGCGATACATAGGTGTATTTGTATATAGACCAAATTTTCTTCACTGTCGACGAAATAATCAACCGGTATAGCAAACTGCACTGCGGTCGAGAAATTTGCCAATCCGCAAGCTACTATGATCTTTGGAGCGAAGGGTACGACTAAGAAGACACACATCGAACAATACAAAAAACCTGAAACGTCATCAATAACGTGGATTCGTTTGGTTAAGTACACGTGACCCTTGCATTTAGTATAAAATTACCCGCGTATGCTATGCTGAACTTTCGGCCATCGTTCGAAAATTTTGAGAGAATATTTTTTTCCGGTCCCATCGGTGCATTCCAATCGTCTTCTATACGCTTTAAGAGGTAGTTCAGCTGACATTTCAAATGTGAATATATTTCAAATGTGAATACATGTGAATATATTTATTATGGCGCAACGAAGTCGAGGCACCTTGTCAGCGTTGGCGATGCAGGTTACGACTTTTATCACGCAGCCGAGATGCACTATAAATGGAGGTATCGATTCGATTATGACTGCCGAATCATCGCTGTCAACAACGACTTTTCGTATCTGTATCGAAATATGAGCAATGATTTTTTCACATCTTACATGTTTTTATTTTTCGATCACAGAATTTCGTTGCTGTTTACAACATCGATTTACGTGCCTGAACGGTCAAAAGTGTAGCACTGAGAACAACGGTCAAGGTAAAAAAAAAACCCCTCTCGATTTTTTTCTGATAAGGCCATTGGCCGATTAAACCGAGAAGTACTTTATTTATTTTATAGCGTGGGTGTTGAAAAAAATCACTTGTCTTGACGCTCATTCTCCGGCGCCGTCAATACGGAAATATCATTTTCTCTCGTGCAATATCCGGATTTTCAAACACTTACTTCTATATGTAAATTCGTTGTACGGAATGAGTTACTGCCTCATCAAGAATGGACGTTGTAATTGGGGGGCAGGAAGACGTAATTACGTTCGTAGCTTCGCGGCCATATCCGACCGCAGTAAATCAATAATAACATTTTTTACCGATGATAAAAACGAGAAGTACCAAAATGAAGAGGCGTCGTTGTGACTCGACAAGAAATTAAATACTTGAAGAAGTTGAAAAACTTTGATGGTACGTACCGTTGCTAAAGATGTTGTTGTATTAAATATATTGTTTCATACTTGGTCGGGTGCATTTTCAATTAACAAATACTAGTCATTCAGATATCGAGATATTTGCCAAATATTCTTTATTGTCTACGTAAGACTGGCCCAATTTGGAATGCAGGTCAAGTCAAACCCATGATGTTAAAGACTTGAAGGTTTCATACAGTTCGTATGGTACTGTTAAAAATGAAAGTGCATAATACCGTTAATAATTCCGTAGGAGGCCATTCTCATCAAGCGTAACTTTCGATTTTTGTAGAAGATTTTACTTGTCTTATCTACTTACGCTGTATCTTTGATGGCAAAATAACCGAAATCCGAACGTCATTCATTTTACCCATGAAAATAGTGGCACCATGTGCGATCTCATGCGATCATACATAAAATTATAAAGCTTTTAAATGCAGCGAGTAGAAACTTTTGTATGATTAAATTCACCTATTACAGTGTGTGGTATACACGTTATAGAAATTATTTGGATCGAGTTGGTGACGTGTCGAGTTGCGCTGCGGCGGATTTTGCTGTATCGTGTTTCACTGGGTCAAATTGATCATTTGTGAAGGCTTGCCTTCCTGCCGGCTCCTCGACAGTCGTGTATTTCAAGTTACATATCATTTGAATAGAATGTTAAAAAATAGTAAATTGTGATACTAGTACGGGAAAGCGGATATTCGAAGAAGTTTAGGAAGCGGCCCACGAGACGAATCAAGCACTACAGTGACACGAGGCGAAGCCGAGTGTTGCTTGTATCGCGAGAGAAGGCGAGTCCTAGTTTAAAAAAAAATCTCTGGACGCGCTCTAGCTGCCACATTTTTTAAGATATCGGGCTAAAATTTGGATCAAACATATTTTCTTACACTTGGAGCATAGCACTGATAAAAATATTACAGTAGAACCTTGATTATCCGAACCTCGATCATCCGAACCCTCAATTATCCGAACGATGACTTAGTTTATCCGAACGCTCAATTATCTCAAATATTGTGAAAACCGCGCGTATTCAACGATGCATATCGAGCGTGCTGAAACGCACTTTGTGTCTTCAAGTGTTAGTCCACTTGCGCATATTCCACGCGCAGTCTTAATACATTCCTCGCAGTGTGCAGATAGAAATTGTGAATGCCAAATTGTTCCTTCTTTATTATAATCTTGTTCGTTAGTTAATTTCTGCCGTGGCTTCAACGCCGAGCTCTTTGACTTTCAAGCGAAACCGTTCTTATGGTGGAAAAAGAACTGGAAATCCTTTCGAAGTTATATAAGGGCGAAACCAACGTATCTCTAGCATTCCCATATGGTGTCGGAAAAGCAACGATCACCGATGTAAAAAAAAATTGAGCGGCTCTCACATCCTTTGCGTCTACGATGACTAGTGGTAACGGAGTGAAGAGAGGGAAAGTTATAAAAAATGCAAAAGATCAAGAACTGGATAATGGTGTTTTAACGTGGATTATACAAATACGAAGTTTGGGAGAACCGATTTTCGGCCCACTCTTATGCCAGAAAACTCTCGAGTTGAATAAGAACCTTGGTGGATCGGAAAATATCAAGGCCAGCGCTGGTTGGCTTCATAATTTCAAGTCTCGGCATGAAATATGTGAGCTACAGATTCGAGGAGAAACATTACCGGCGAACTCAAGTGCTATTGAGCAATTCAAGAAGACATTTCAGTCGTTTTTGGAAGAAGACGGACTTTTCCGCGACGACGTGTATAATGCAGACGAGGACCGGTCTCAATTGGAAATTGCTAAGTACTAAGGAAGTCACTCGCATCTCGCCATGAATCTGCCGCACGGGGTTTCAAGGTGTCCAAAGAACGGATGACAGCTATGACGTGCGCTAATGCCGCTGGGACTCATCGATTGCCATTGCTGCTTATTGGAAAATCCAAAAAACCGCCGTGCTTCAAGAACGTCGCGAACTTACCTGTGACCAACAAAGCGCAAAAGAGCGCCTAGATGGACTCGAAATTATTCGTCGATTGGTACACGACCAATTTTATCAAAACCGTGAAGAAATGGCGACAGTCTCATAAGAATACTTGCAAAGTACTGCTTCTAGTAGATAATGCACCATTACACCCATCCACCGAAGTTCTGAATTCTATCGATCCGGATTATCAAGTCATGTATCTCCTGCCAAATGTTATGTCTTTAATCCAACCTATGGACCAGGGTATTATCGAAAATCTCAAGAGAATGTACCAGGAGCAAGATCTGAGAATACTTCTGTTAGACGATGGCACTGAAGGTAGCGTTTGTCATTGCGTTCTCGAAGTCACTACACCTGAAGCATTGCTGCTACATGATAGCGGATGCGTGAGATTCTCTGACCGAGGACAATCTACGAAAAGCAGTTGTGGATCCTTTCTGAAGAGTCAGAAGTTGACGAAGACAATGTTAACTCGGAGAAAAACGATCTCAACGAATTCGTTGATTTATTCAGCAGTATTCCGGGATTCACAGACTGTAATAAAGGGGATGCCGTAGATTGGCTAAACCACGACGCTAATGATCCTGGGTATCAAATATTAGACGATGATGAAATTATTTCATCATTAAAAAATCAAGATGACGATCACGACAACGACGATAGCAGTAGCGACGAAAGCGTGGATGCACCGAAGAAACCTTCGCATGCGGAGGCATTTGTCGCTCTTGAGACAAGTCTCGAATGGTTCGAGAGAGAGGAAGAATTTTGCACTATGCAGCTTCTCCTTCTCAAACGGCTGCGAGACTTAGCTGCTCAAAAACGTGTTAAGCCGTTCGTCAATCAAAATTTTACGATTTTATAAAAAAGATATGAAAAAAGTATTCCAAGTTTTCCAGATGTTTAAAATATATATTTGAACGTTAATATATCCCAAAAATTTTTTTACAAAGAAAAAAGGTACGCGAAGTACTTACAAATTATTCAAAAGAATAAGTTAAATGATACGGGCCAAGTTTAACAGAAGAAACGCTTCTATATGGCAAAATCTATTGTTTTCTTAATGCAAAAACAATTGCTGTAAATAATTAGCGTTCCAGTGTTTGCAAGCCCCAAAATAAATTGGTAGCAGTGAAACGCCAATTATTTAAAGCAATTTTTTTTTGCATTAAAAAAACAATAGTTTTTGCCATATAGAAGTGTTTCTTCTGTTACACTTGGCCCTTTTCATTAAACTTATTCTTTTGAATAATTTTTGTAAACAGAATTTTCAAGTATTTGGCGTACCTTTTATTTAAAAAAAAAAAATTTGTGAAATTCCATTTGTTTTTGAAAATTTAATACTTTTTTTGTTATGTAAACGTTTTTTTATCAACAGTGTTTTATAACGATTTTTTTTAAGTCATTAGGTAAAAGGTTTTGACCATTGTTAATTACAATATGTAATATTCAATTACTTTTTCTCTAACTTCGCATTTTCATTTCACCGACTAAAATTCTGACGATTAATGCATATTGTATATGTAGCAACGAACAGCTGAGCCGGTTATGGTGACGCGCGCGCAACCATGCAACGATAATATATATGTATACATTTAATATATATTTACTGTTTGTATGTAAAAAAGTGTTGTTTTTGATTACGTCCCAAAAAAAACTACGTTTCGATTATCCGAACTAGTTTTGGTACCAATTGGTTCGGGTAATCGAGGTTTTACTGTAAAATTATTTAATGTCAAAAACATCTTCGATGTAAAAGTTGCGCCAAGTTCATTTCTGAGTACAATTTGTTTGCAGCCGATTCTTTGAAAAAAAGTATATGAAATTAGTTAAAGGTCGCCAAGTTCATTATTAGTTGTTGATCAAAAAAATATTAATACTTGTCACGGTCACTCTCTACCTTAGGAACAGAGATGGGCTTGTGGTCTTGCAAATTGTGAGCATGCCAAGATTTAATATTTTTTTGAACTACAGCTAATGATAAACTTATCATTAACAGATCACCTGCGGAGTGCAGAGTGATGAGTGTGGAGTGGATCCCGCTTTGTGATGCTCATTGAGCATTGATTTTTTATCACCGCGCTCACAATTATATCATATGACACACACGCATTTATTCACATATATTGTTTATTATACCTTGTGAAAGTTGAGCTTGAGTTGAGTTGAGTTACTGCAAGGGTTAAAGTTGTCAATAACAATAGGAAATATGAATGTATATACTGGATATACGAGGACCCATGAACAATTCAATGTTTAATTTCCTCGGTAAGCAATCGTGCTTACGCATATGTGAATTACCACCGTCGATAGCAAAAATAATACATTCCTATTGGAAACCACAGACCTGTAAAGAAAAAGGTTGCCTTTCCCCTCATTTAACTGTTCCGTGGGAAAGACTATTTTCTTTTTTCCCAAGCACCTATGGTTTCGTAATAGCATTCATGACAGTTTTTGTTTTTTACTGGGTGTAGGGTAGGTGGGACGGTGCATCATGTTAACACAAATACTCACATTGAACGTGAAGAATATTAGCACAGAAATTTGTGTACATACTTAAGAGACGGCGAGCTTACTCACTGTTAAATAGTGCAGGTGTCGGTTGTCGTTACTGTTGCGCTGTGTCGGCTTCACGCCGTAGATGCTAGAAAATATATGAATTGGTTGTTAATCAATTGTTATCCCTAGGTGATTAGTGTCTTCTCTACAGCGCCGAGCGCTTTTAATAACCTCGGAATACAGGTTGACTTGATGTCCGATCACTTCAGGAGCCGGATTACCAAATACAACCACCACAAAGAGCATTGCTGATGTCGCCAAGATACACAGCTTCATGATGCCTAAAATGTAAACACGTATTTAAACTAGGCTCCTTTAGCCTATTATATTATTATTGCAACTGTTATTTTCGTAAAACATTAACTTAACAATTATACACTTCTATTTTATAAAACAGCATTTACCTTTCGAATGATTCTTCCGCTTCGTTTGGATGAACTTAAATAACTGCTTGCAAGTTTTTTGCCAGTCGATCGATGCGCAATGACTGCCGCCAAACTGACGCGTATGATCTAAATTTCAATTATTTATATGTAACAAAGTACAAGGAAAGGAGTCATAAAAACAGATTCAAATCTCGAACGCGCTCCCGCGATGTTTTTCTCGATTTATGTCTGGTTGACTTGTACCAATGTCTACAGCAATTGACAGCTACTCATGCATGTGTCGTGTTGCAATAAGCGAATAAAGTGGATGTCCCAGTCATCGTCAGTGTACCAGTAATCGTCAATCGTATGCTTTGAATATATATTTTGCTGTAGTCAAAACCCACATTGACGATTACTGGCACCGTGACGATAACTGGGACATCCACCTTATAAGTAGAGTGATTTTGCTATCAGCAACTGTCGGGTCAGTGCGCCGTGCCCTCCGCCGTCGTGATATATTAACACAATGGTTGGTGAGATTTTGCATTAGAATTTGATTGCACGCGGAATAGAAGTTTTTGTGAAAATGTCCAAGTAGATACACAGTTAAATGGGCATAAACAATACACAATGTGTATTTACTCACCAATAGCAATTGAAAGTTATATTTGGCTATTTTTCAACATTGTACATGGTTTGCATTATTGAATTTATTTGACAACATTTTTCGAGATAAGAACAATTTATTGTAAATGTAACTTGTAACCAGTAATTTTGTTAACTGTTTATAGTGTTCTTAGAAGCTATTGTGGAATCGGTATGTGCACATTACTAGTCATGCCATGTTCTTAAAAAATCAATGTATCGAATCGAATACAAACGATCGAAAGATAACTTTTGTTACATATTCCTTTAATATTGGAGAGGCAAATCATTGTAAAAACAATTTATTGCATGGAACATAAGAGCGTGAAGTATGACATCGATGTGCGCACGACCTGTAATTAAAACAAAAAATCTCGTAAGCGTTTTTGTTCTTTCATATTGATTAGTAAAATTCTCCTCCGTCTTCTTCTTGGAGAAATAACTTATTCGTACAGAGCTAAAGTTCTCCATCGACATCGTGTATATGTGTCCGGCTCGCAATACGACGGGTGTCATACTTTTCATTATCATGAAATTTAGTAGTTTTCTCGTCTTCATTGACGTCATGTACCACGGTGTCCGGCTCCTGCACAGAACAATTCGGGTACACATGTTCCCACATTACTTCTGTATTGCTGATGACGTATTTGTGTTAAACGTGAACTCACAGTGATTCAAATATCTGAAGGCTATGATCGGTGAGCCTTTGTGAAAAATAGCACTCGAAGAAGAGATGTAGTAATTCGCATACGGTCAACATTCCTTGTCGAATAGCTTCAGCTGGTTTATCCAGTCCCCAGATAACCTAGTGATGATTTGAAATACACGATTATAAGCCGCAGTCATGTGGGCTCGCGTTGCTGGCAATTTAACGGATACCTGAAGTCCTGTAAAACTCATGACTGGTATGTTGATAAGGATCAAAAACAAGAATGGCCCGGAATACATACTATCCAGCGTATCGACGAATCTTGTTAAATTTCCATTATGAATTAACGTTACATGAAATAAATTATACAGTGATCGGACTTTTTGAGAATGCAATAAAAACAATGTCGACGAAATTGTAACTTTTTTACAAGAGACGGCCAATGAGTACTCGAGGGCCGTCTAACATTTATTACATTAATCCAAAAATCGATCAGTGTTCGATAAATCAGTTAATAAAATCGTCGTTCATCAAGACTCACTCAACGGCCGATTTGTGCTTTTTTATACAATCTATCACGGTCCAGTACGATTCATCGCTTTCACATGGGGGATGAAGATGAATGTTTAAATCATCACTATCTATTAAATGTTCCAATCGGTATCTGTTTTAATTTATTATTACAAATCTTGTGAAATTTTCGATGTTCCACAGATTTTTTCTTATATTCCCAAAGCCGTTGCTCACCCTACTGCCGAAAAAATACCGGAAGCATGCTGGACAAACACAACGAACATCATGTCAACGGCAACGTATATTGTGATCATGAAGAAGATAGCGATACACAGATGTATTTGTATATAGAACAAATTTTTTTCACTGTCGACGAAATAATCAACCGGTATAGCAAACTGCACTGCGGTCGAGAAATTTGCCAATCCGCAGGCTACTATGATCTTTGGTGCGAAGGGTACGATTAAGAAGACACACATCGAACAATACAAAAAACCTGAAACGTCATCAACAACGTGGATTCGTTTGGTTAAGTACACATGACGCTTGCATTTAGTATAAAATTACCCGCGTATGCTATGCTGAACTTTCGGCCATCGTCCGAAAATCTTGAGAGAATATATTTTTCCGGTCCCATTGGTGCATTCCAATCGTCTTCTATACGCTTTAGGAGGTAGTTCAGCTGATATTTCAAATGTGAATATATTCCCAATGTGAATACTTGTGGATATATGTATTATGGCGCAACGAAGTAAGGTATGTACCTTGTCAGCGTTGGCGATGCAGGTTACGACTTTTATCACGCAGCCGAGATGCACTATAAATGGAGGTATCGATTCGATTATGACCGCCGAATCATCGCTGTCGACAACGACTTTTCGTATCTGTATCGAAATATGAGTCGTGATTTTTTTACACCTTATATGTTCTTATTTTCCAATCACAGAATTTCGTTGTTGTGAACAATTATTTTGGTAGTTACAACGTCGATTTACGTGCCTGAACGGTCAAAAGTGTACCACTGAGAACAACGGTCAAGATAAAAAAAAAACCCCTCTCGAATTTTTTCTGATAAGGCCATTGGCCGATTAAACCGAGAAGTACTTTATTTATTTTATAGCGTGGGTGTTGAAAAAAATCACTTGTCTTGTCGCTCATCCTACGGCGCCGTCAATACGGAAATATCATTTTCTCTCGTCCAATATACGGATTTCCAAACACTTACTCCTATATGTAAATTCGTTGTACGGAACGAGTTACTGCCTCATCAAGAATGGACGTTGTAATTGAGGGTCAGGAAGACGTAATTACAATCGTAGTATCGTAGCCTTATCTGACCGCAGTAAATCAATAATGACATTTTTTACCGATAATAAAAAAGAGAAGTACAACAATGCACAGTGGCGTTGTTGTGACTCGACAAGAAATTGAATATTTAAAGAAGTTGAATAACTTTGATGGTACGTATCGATAGATATGTTGTATTAAATATATTGTTTTATTTCACACCTTGTGAATAAAAATTTTGTACGATTCTTGTGCGAAAAATCTTTCCGCATTTGTATCGTAATGTACTGTTATACTTCTTCGGGTCCATTTTCGTATAATAAATACTAGTTTTGCAGATATCAAGATATTTGCCAAATATTCTTTATTGTCTAGGGAAAACCGGCCCAATTTGGAATGCAGGTCAAGTCAGACCCATGGTGTTAAAGACTCGAAGGTTTCACACAGCACGTATGGTACTGTTAAAAATGAAAGTGTATTATACGGTAAGTCATTCCGTAGGAGGGCATTCTCATCAAGTGGAACCTTCGATTTTCGTAGAAGATTTTACGTAATCCGGTCTTACCTACTTATGCCGTATCTTTGACGGCACAGTAACAGAAACCCGAACGCCATTCATTTTTTTATTTATGAAAACAGTGGCACCATGTGCGATCTCATACGATCATACATAAAATTATAAAGCTGATAAATTTAGCGAGTGGAAACTTTTGTATGATTAAGATCACTCATTACAGTGTGTGGTATATACGTTATAAAAAATGTACACCTTACTGAGTAAATTTTGTACGATACTCGTGCGAAAAACGTTTTCTACACTCGTGTGATTGCAACACTCGCCTTCTGCTCGTGCCGCAAATTCACACTCGTCAGAAAAAGTTTTTTCGCACTTGTATCGTAGTATCCCATATTCACCCTCTTATAATCGTACGACGATCCCACCACACAGCTTGTGCTTGTGTGCTTGTGTTGTACGCTCGGCTCATTAAACCTTCTTATTCTCCAGCGACTACCACATACGTGTCCCTCACTTTTGATAAGTACTTATCAACATCGAGACGTTAGTGCAGTTTTTTCATGAGGACATTGTCGTCATGCCATATTAGATATGGAATATAAAAAAATCCATGTTTATATGAAGCCTTGAATGGTTAACGTTAAATGTAGTTAAAGTATATGACTATACAATTTCTCAGCACTTTCATAGTTTTTTACAACATCGAGAAACTCGGCAGACTTTCGCGCCAAATACACGCGACTCGCCAGAGGCTCTATATGTGAACCCTCGCGCTGCGTGCATATATTATTTCATCCAAGCGCTTAATTTAAGAAGTATACATTAAATGAAAGACCTAAGAAAACTTTCATTATATAATTATGTTTCTAGCTCGCGATTAAGCCTAATTTCATGATGATCGGTAACTTAAATGTTGAGATACATCGATATCTTTTTTTTGACAGCTGAGATCGGATAGTCAAGATCACGGTCGTATATACAGGTCTGGGCACTCCGAGCTTTTGGTATATACATTCGCGTGACACAAGTGAAGCCGTTAAGTTCCCAGTTTATCCGCAAATGGCCATGGCGCGAGTATCGAGAAGGCAGGTGTGCGACAGAGAGGGATAGAGCTACGATCTCTCTCTCTCTAACCCGCGCATGCTCAATGGCATAATAGACTTCGATGACCGATTAATTGTAAATTTTTTTTCCATAATCAATATTTAAGAAATATTGGGGTTGTATACTGGTATATGGAACTGCTAACAAGCGAATCTGAAAAATCAGTGCAGGAGATGCAATATAAGGAAAAGGATGTAATAAAAAATACTTTCGTACTATTTACTCAAAAACTTTTTATTTGAAAATAAATTATCTTTTTTACTAATGCGTAAAAAATGTCGCTTCTTTCCTTTTGTCCTTACTTTTCTTTTGAGGAACTCTACTGTGCTGTGCAGAAAATTGGCGCATACGAAGCCGCACATAATACTGTATGACGTAAGATAAACAATCGTTGGCATGTTCGGCGCAGAGGAATGTAAATTTGTAGGAGCCCAGCTCGTCATTAACGTTTTCAATGCTTAATAAAGCATGATTCTAATGCCATTATTATATTAAAAAATATTTTTTTTGGATGAATGAGTCTTCCGCGAGTTTTCAAATTGACTAGTTCCGCGTTTGCTTGGTGTGAATACGATTCGGGCGTCAGGATGGCATCTCGGCATATGTCACATTTAGTGTACTTTCGCAATTGTTTGCAAAGATACCCTGTAATTTTGATATAAGCAAGAGATGGGACGGTTACAAAAATTTATTGGAGAAATGCATTTCTACAACAAACTTACGTTTCCGTCCTAAACCAACAAGTAAAAAAGCGCGTTAAATAACAATAAAATGGTAACCTGTAACGAAGTAGACAACACAGTCGAGTACTGGAGGACGAGAGTAATCATGTTTCATTATCTCATCGACCTCCCAATCTTCATGCTCTATCTGAGAATTCAACTTCTGTTGTATCTCCTGTACTTTGTTCTTAGCTTCTGGTTTTCTTTCAAGTTATCTTTCTTATCTTTCAAGTTAGAAACTGTTAGCAAAAGTGGAGGCGCCTTGTTATTCGACACTGCATTCCCGGAGATTGGCGGTTTGAATATACTGTAAGGCGATAGCAGCTTGTACAGTTGCAGAAACGTTGGCGTTGCACGATGATCGTTAGAACCAGCTGCTTGTCGACTGGTTCTGAAGAATTGCTAAAAACGGGAATAATCCAACGATATTCAACCGGGATAATTGGACATTCATAACGATCTACCCCCAGGGAATCCTGATTAATTTTGCCCGTCAACAAATATTTAAACTCGAATCTATCACAGAGATAATGGCACATTTCGATCGTCCCCTGCAGCGTTACGCGGAGACCGTGAGCAGTGCTTTTTGTGAGAAATTGACACTCGTCGATGAGTTTTCTCTCGTAGTTGCATTCCTAATCGTCCAGCCATCGAAGGGCAGCCCGCAAAACCTGGAGAGAACATTAGCTATGAAGGGTATACTATTGCTAACAAAAAACGGATATTAATGCGACTGCATGCCTGCATATTTTTTCCATCTGGCGTAACCCCTTCGTTCGGCATGTTTCGATTGAGATAATCGAACATGTCGTTTATCACCTGACAAAATTCAATTGTAGACTCACAGCCGTCGAGCCCGGACGCTCCGCGTTGAAGATAAAACTGTAAGCCCTTTGCTACCGAGTTACTGAAGATCTATGGAAGATGTTGATATATGAATCATTAAAGACAAATTGCATGTCTTTGATAAACAGTTAAAGCATGAAATCGTGTAGAATTTAGAAAGCGAGAAAGCGTTTTATGATTACCTGCGTTGCCAAACGAACCCTCATTTCCGCGGACGTATTTAAGAACAAATGATCCTCCGTTATTTTGTGGCACACTCTTAAAGAAGCTGGCAGTTGCTGATCATGTTTGTACAACGTACAAAAATATTCCCATCGAATTGGTGACTTCTCAGGATCAATCTGAAAGCGAAATGTAATACTATCGTCGTCGACAAAGAGAATATTAAGTATATTTGAACATTATGTACATGATACATATGTTAAAATATGTATTTTACAGTTTAAATACGTATTTGAACTGTAATAATCCTAAACGTTACTGATATGTACCGTGACCGAAATTTCCTCGGAGTGGCACCCTCTCACTCCGAAAATAAATTATCCAAAAAAAATTAAATAAATAAAATTACCGGTACCCCGTTGGCCACAAAAATCGTCTCGATCGCTTATTTATTTTTATGGGCGCCCGCCGAGCACCGCACTAGACGCGATCGGATTTTCCAGAATATTCGAATTAACGAAGTCGATGTCTGCCGACTAGCTGCAGCTCCCAAGGGTAGAGGGGCGGTTCGAATTTTCTTGGCGATAAATAAATTATTTACGAGGCACACTTTTAATTTAAATAACCAGAGCAAAAATTATTTATTTGTCGTAGCAACAATGCTTCTTTTTCACAATTTGATATTTCTGAGGGGGAGTCGGTACCCCTTGACTCGACACAATAAAAAGACAGTCCCTACTAAAATTGTCTTCAGCTACTCAGTTCACCGGTTCGAATTTTTACTCAAAGAAAAACGTTACACTTCGATGGAAAAATAGTTCGATAAAATAAAAAGACTCGAAATGAAAATTACCCTACTAATATTCGTCGCTCGACGTACAGTTCGCGCACACCGGTACCGATGAACCTGTTGGAAAAATAACACAAATTATTAATACTATGCCGCATGATTATTCGGCGCGAAGCGGCACTTCATTCGTTTAATTTTTGAGAGTTCGCGATGCGAGGGCTGCTAAAGCCAAAGCCAAAGCCAAAGCTGTCGCGCACGCCTACGATACTCATACGCGTCCGAACCTGTAAACTGCCTGCCACACTTAATTATATTTCATGTTTCGTTCTCGAGATCACTTAGTAGTACTGTTTCTGTACGCTAGGAGTCACCGCAACTTTCAGCTTAATAAAAAATTGGGTTGGCAGCCCTGACCACGCCATCCCTACCGCTTCATATCGTTTTTTGTGCGCTTTCAGTTAAGACGTGTTTTCTTTCATCGTGTTGAGTCGAAAAGTTTATTTTGTCAAGATTTTGGTTTTTTTTCTTCTGAACAATATAGTTTTCATATGCGAAATGAGTAAACGCAAAGAAGTTTTGATCGACGATATAGATTTTTATGAAAAGAAAATTAAAAAATATAAAAAACTCATCGACGAAGCGACTTCGTCGTGCGTTAACAAAGATGGCGGCGAAGGCCTCGAGACTGACAAAGGTACATGGAGAATTTTTTTTCTTTTTTCGCGATTTCGGGCGATCGGGGTGTTTTTTTTATGACTTTCCCGATTGCACCAATTGGCCTAAGTCAATACGTAACGTATCATATATACGCCGGGCGGCCTGTTTATTCGTAAACAGGATCGTACCATGTCGCTATGTAAATAGGCGATTACAAGCTCACTATGTTTTTTTTTTTTCTCGGCTTTTGCAGAGAGTGATGACGAGTCAGAGTCCGTAAGCTCTGACGACGAAAACGATTGCAACGTATCAAACGTTGATTCGGCGTCATCACAACCGCAAAAGACCAAAGCTCGGGAGGTTTTAACCCCCAAGCTGAGCGATAAAGCCTGTCAACTGCTCGACGTAGAGAAACGACAGCAAAAGGATCAAACCTTCGAGTTTCATCCTGAACTCGTGGGTTGTTAGAAAGAAATCGTGGCTGACGGTCTCGATTCCAAGATGAAGAAGAATATGGAAGAAAAATACCCAAACAAGGGTAACTGCCCGTTAAAGGCGCCTGAGCTGAATGCCGAGGTGCTTCCGCTACTTCACAAAACGGCGAAGAATCGAGATAAATATTTGACGGCCATCCAAGATGCGTGTGGTCGTGGTCTGGTCGCACTGGGAAAATCGATCTGTGCAATTTTTAACGACGAGGAAGAGCCCATAGATAAGGATGAGCTGCTCGAGTGCATGTGCGATGCCAGTAAAATGTTCTGCGACGTCATGTCCCAATTAACAAAAACCCGGAAGTTTCACGTGTACCAACACGTAGACGAAAAACGTAAATCCGTTCAACAACAGATGATTTTCTCTGCGGCGAAAATTTGCGCAAGCGAATTAAGGTGGTTTCGGCGGTCGAGAAGGTCGGACTGACCCTGAAAACACCGGCGGAGAAGAAGTTTTCCAAGCCACGCCAGTTTTTAAACTAGAAGAGCTCGTCGACGACGCGAGGCGGCCACTCCCAGACGAGCTATCATCCGCGGCCGTTCCAACGACTCGCGCCGTCCAGCAGAGGACATCCGACAACATCGCAGGCGTCCAAGACGCAGGGTCGACAAAATCAGTTGAACAACTCGAACAAATAGAGGTGAACCGGGTTGCAGGTCGCTTATCACTTCTGATAGTTTTGTACACGCGACTATTTCGGGCTATAAAATACCCTTCACATCCACCCCTATTCAAATCGCGGAGCCTCGAGAATTTTTACCCCATAACGAGAACAATTCAGAAATGCAAAATGCTATCGACGAAGTCTTAGCTTTGGGTGCGATAGTGGAATGTAAGGATAGTGAAGGTCAATTTCTGTCGAGTATTTTTCTTGTTCCCAAGAGCAACGGTAAAATGAGATTGATTCTCAATCTTAAACAGTTAAATACGTTTATTGAGACCGAACATTTCAAAATGGACGACGTTAGAACGGCATTGAAATTGATATCAAAGGGATGTTACATGGCCAATCTAGATCTGCAAGACGCATACTTTATAATTCCTATTCACAAAGAATTTCAGAAATATCTTAGGTTTCGATGGAACGGTCACTTATATGAATTCGTGTGTATGCCCTTTGGCTTGAGCACTGCTCCCTGGGTTTTCACGAAGGTCTTAAAACCGGTTGTGGGTTTTTTGCTAAGTTTAGGATGGATTTCTGTCGTGTACCTAGATGACTGGCTATTGGTAGCAGAATCTCAGGAGCATTGTGAGGAAAACGTCACGGTTACAGTAGATCTCTTAGAGTCCTTGGGGTTTATTGTGAACTACAAAAAAAGCAATCTTATCCCGTCTCTCGCGTGTCAATTTTTGGGCTTTATTTTGGATTCGTCTTCGATGACGCTGGAGATAACGGAGAAAAAGAGAAAAAACATTTCAGAGTTGATTTTAGCGTTCAGGAACAAGACTTCTTGTACAATTAGAGAATTTTCCCGATTTGTCGGTAATATCACGGCGGCATGTCCGGGTATTAATTACGGGTGGTTTCACTCGAAACCATTCGAGCACGAGAAATATTTAGCATTGTCGAAATCCAAGGAAAATTACGATGCCAGTATGGATATTGCTTGTTCGTTACATAGAGAATTCGCATGGTGGCAGGAAAACATCATGTCTTCCAAAAATCCGATTCGACAATCGAATTATAATCTAACTATATTTTCCGATGCGTCTCTGTCGGGATGGGGCGCGTCTTGTGATGGAAAAGTCGTATATGGCCGATGGTCTCTTAGGGAACAATCGTTTCATATAAATGGTCTCGAGTTACTTGCTGCATTTAACGGACTAAAATCATTCGCGAGTGAGTTGAGGCATTGCGAAGTGTTGTTAAAAATCGATAATTCCACAGCGATAGCTTATATCAACAAAATGGGAGGTACGAAATATGCACAGCTGAATCGTGTAGCTTATGACATCTGGACTTGGTGCGAAGAACGAGGGCTTTGGTTGTTTGCGACTTACATTCCTTCTAAAGAGAATACCGAGGCTGATATGGCGTCGAGAGTCGATAATATCGACACCGAGTGGTCGCTGGCTCCTTGGGCGTTCCAGCAAATTGTTGACCGATTCGGAGGATTAGAAATAGATCTATTCGCGTCAAGGGAGAATTCAAAATGTAATTATTTCTGTTCGTGGCACAAAGATCCAGCAGCTCTTTGCATTGATGCTTTTACACTTAAATGGGACTCGGGATTTTTTTGCTTTCCCACCTTTTTCTTTAATACTAAAAACGTTGCGAAAGATACAAGTCGACCAAGCTTGTGGAATAGTAGTAGTTCCAGACTGGCGTGCACAGGCTTACCCTATGTGGTTAGAATTATTACAATCACCTCCGATAATTTTTGAACCATCGGCTGATTTGTTGACTGTGTCTTCTAGGAGAGCGCAGCATCCACTGGCCGGCAAGTTACGTTTGATGGCAGGCAGGTTGTCCGGCAAGCGTACGAGAGACACGGAGTAAGCGAGGCTGTAATCGATGTACTTTTGTGTTCGGTGACTAAAGAGACGATGCAGCAATATAACAAACCAATCGCGGATTGGGCGTCTTTTTGCCAAATGAAGGGGTTTAAGGGGGCTGAGTCACCTAAAAATTATTTTTTTATTTATTTTTTTTTAATTTTTTTTCTGAATGTATATACGGTGTACTACATACACACAAAATTTTAGATCGAAATTTAAAAAATTACCGAAGTTAGAAGCATTATAGTAATATTAGAAATATTAGAAATAAATAATGTGTGAAAAAAAAAAAATGCCGAAATGCAATTCAAACAATGCCGGAATACCGCATCTCCGCACGTTTCTTTTTCTTCTAATAAAAAGAACAAGGAACATCGAGAAAGGAACATAAAAAAAACAATCGATGCCGAAACTGCGTTCGGTAGGTAACGATTTACCAACCAAAGGGTCGTTACGTCTAATCGATGCGACTCAGATTATCGCCGCTACCGCGCTTTGTTTTGAGTCTGCGATACACCGGCGTAATGTAGCAGCGATGATTTTTACTTGATTGTGTCAATCGGGTAAAAAACTGCGCTTGTAAACTCCGTGTAATTAGTTAATCGTCAGTGTTTACAGTTTTTCCGAATGAACGGAATATATTCTGTATTTTTGCCCGCAATGGTGCAAAAATGATTTTCACAGTGACAGTGTCGCAACGCGAAAAGTCTCGCAGAATTAACCTCATTTTTAAACGTCACATTTGACGTAAGAGTATTTTTTTTTATTTTTTAAACATTTTTTTTGCATTTACGAGATTTGTAAAATAAAAAAAAGAAAAAAAAAATTCTAAGTTTTATGTGATAGAAAAAAAAGTGTACATTTTTGTGACAAAAAAAATATAAAAATAATTTTTTTTTATTGTGAATCACCCAAGTTGATTATTTTCATTAATCTGTGAAATTCATTTTTTGACACTTATATTTTTCTTCGCTTGCCGCAGGTTTCAGGGAGAATGGGCCCACCAATTTTGGATTGCGACGGCTCATTTTCTTCGTAACAGTCAGTGTTACGGAACGAGTGCGGGGATTTTTCATGCGATCAAAAATGGATTTATCGCAAGTCATTATGTGAGTGGTTACGAGAAAAAAAGTGGAAAAAGTGAATTTTTTGGTAGTTTTTAACTCATAGCTTCGCCAGCGAAGCTTCAAAAAAAATCCCCGCACTCGTTCCGCAATAAACTCTCCAACGAAGAAAATAAGAGGTCGCAAGCAAAGATTGATGCTTTCGTTCAGTCCGAAAGCTGCGGCAAAGGAAAAATGTTTGACCATTGCCCATAACACTGGAATACACCGTAGGTCTCCAAAAAAAATTACAGCGGTAGTCAAACATATATATATTATGGAGGTAAAATTAAATTTTTCATTAAACTTATATATACTGGAAAAAAAATTTTTTACTTTTCAATTTTTTAGGTGACTCAGTCCCCTTAATGTCTTTGAACCAAAGGAAAATATGGTAATGGAGTGGCTCGTCGACAAATTCAGACTTGGTGCTTCTTACGGGACTCTCAACACCTATCGGTCGGCTCTGTCGTTAATTTGCGGAGATTACGTAGGAAGAAGTCCGTTAATTGCGCGGTTCATGAGGGGTGTTTTTAAGAGAAATCCGAGTAAACCCAAATACGACCGGATTTACAATCTCGATCCGGTAATAAAAAAACTTGGGGAAATGTCTCCCTTAGAAAATCTGAGTCTTCAGCTCACGACTAAATTAGCGGTATTACTAGCACTAGTTACTGCACACCGAAAGCAGACGCTGATCTCGATTAAAAGAAGTAACATTCGACAAGTTGGCGACGGCTCCTACGAGATCGAAATTCCGGATCGCGTGAAGACTTCGAGACCAGGTGCATCGCAGCCTCTTTTGTTGATACCTAAATTTGAGACAAAGCCAAACCTTTGCGTAGCTTCGACGTTAATGAAATACCTGGAGGTTACTTCGTCATTGACCAAAGATGTAGAGTATCTGTTCATTACTACCAGAAGGCCATACCACATAGCGTCCAAAGATACCTTAAGTAGATGGATAAGATCGTTTTTAGTAGAGTGCGGTGTTGGACATGCGTTTTCCCCGCACAGCATTAGACATGCAGCGACCTCGTCGGCCTTAGCCAAGGGAGTTGAAATTAGTGTGATAAAACGTCTCGCGGGTTGGTCAGAAACTTCGAGGGTTTTTGAAACCTTCTACAATAGACCGATTATTCAAGATAACAGAGAGTTTGCAAAGAAAGTATTATCTTAAGTTTTAAGTGATGTTGATTGTTGTAACTTTATAACAAGAGTGTATTTTATCGATAAATAAAAATTGTTTGTATTCTTTCTATAAAAATCAGACCGGAGTCGGATTTTAAAATGCTCTAAACATCCTACTAAGTGATCTCGAGAACGAAACATGAAATATAATTGAGCTGAAATATAATTCGCCCGCCTTCGGCGGGCTCGCTCGATCGTAATTATATGATTGTTTCGTTCGAAGAGATCACTCCCACCCGAGAAAGCAAATATGATGAAAACATGAACAATTAAAAGCCCTACCCGTGATCTCTTCGTGGGATTTTAACGTTAAACTTTATGAAGCGGTAGGGATGGCGTGGTCAGGGCTGCCAACCCAATTTTTTATTAAGCTGAAAGTTGTGGTGACTCCTAGCGTACAGAAACAGTACTACTAAGTGATCTCTTCGAACGAAACAATCAATATAATTACGATCGAGCGAGCCCGCCGAAGGCGGGCTCGCTCGATGGCTCAATTGCAGTGGATCTCTCGAAATTTCGAATTTATCTTTGATTAAAAAAAAAAACAAATTGAACAGGCAATCGCGAGACAAGAAATATTGAATGAAACGGACTCTAAAGAAGTTTCGATCGCGAGGCCGTCCGACTATCACAGGCCAACTTTTCCCTTGACTGGAAAAAAAAACCCCCCCAAACGCGCACAAGAGAGAAGTTTTTCCGGTTCGCCTGGGACGGTACCCGACGATCTTCCGAGCCGCATGTAACTCGGCAATAATTAAACAATAAAAATATCGCACGTGTCCACGAGTAGGAGGCAAAAGCCTTACCGTTTTTCAGGATGTTTAACTCCTCGGATCAATTATTCTCGACCTCCTTCCTTCCTTCCACGAAAATCGAGCTATTTCCCCTCGGAAACGGTACTACGAACAATCCTTCCTCGGGAATACACGAGAGAGAGCGGAGCACACGTGCTTTCGGCACCACAAATATTTCGAGAGTCCCCGAGAAAATTTCGTTAGTCGAGCGCGAGGCTTCTCTCTTTCTCCCACCCCTTACAATTTAGACTAAGGTGTCCAGTACCTGGCGCCTCGTTATCTCTCGCCACACTACACGCAACTATTCGCGAGCGCGAGGATTCGAATAAAGACGACGACCAAATCGTTGCGCGCTCGAGCTGTCGTGAAGAGGCCCATGGATACTGGTACCGGAAGATGCAATTGTCCAGCTGCGACTTACTATCCTGCGCCCAGAACAATGCTGAAGGAGAAATTCCGTACATCCCGCCAAGCTGCGACTTACCATCCTGCGCCCAGGGCAGTCGGTACCGTTAATGTCCGCTAATGACTATCCTCTCGCATTCGGCTCAGCTTCCTCCATTTCTTGTGACCAAAGAAAATAAAGAAAATTCCTAGAAATTAATAAAAATTCGCTTCTCTCAAAATTTCCCTCGAAATCGCCTGGCACTCTCGAATTGGCGAAGCACGTCGCTCCGACAACCCTCTAGTGCAAACATTTTGTGACGCCATAAAAAAAAACGCGTCACAGTACGTACCAGTAAAATTTTGTTGTTGTGTAGTCTGTTTCGAATAGTTTTTATCAAATGCGGCGTATCGGAGAAAACGAATACTTTTCGTGTAACGTCGGAAGGATGAGTGAAAAACGGTTGGCACTTTCCTCTTGCTCCATTTACTCCAAGTTCTGACCACATCTTTCTATTAGTTGTAGCTCCATCCGAGACAATTGCATGAACAATTGCATAACTCCGATGTTTTCTAATAGAATAATCGCTTTTACGACGATTTTCGTTAAGTCGACTCCGTTTACTGGGCTCCTCGATGCAAAAACTGCCACCGGCTGTGCATACGTATCGGCGATAGCCTTATAGTGTAGGACTAAGGCGTGATTTGCTTTTTGATTTACGTCCGTTGGCGCAATACCCATGTCTCCGAAATTGGTTAGTCCTGTATAGGTTAAAGTAGTCGAGCTCACGGAAATTGCTTCGCGAAGTGATATTTCATCGAAAAGAAGAATTCCATGCCTCTGCGTAGGAGACTTCGTCTTAAGATGTCGTTTGAATAATTCAAAGAAATGTGGATCGAACCCGCAACGCATATCGATGACTGACAGATAACGACGAATTGTTCGTGGCGTTGGTAGAGGGAGTATCTCGTTTTTTAAAAGGAATCTGTAGTGAGCTGGCGAGTGAATGTGCATTAACATACAAAGCATTGCCCAATTTTGCGTATACCGATTCCCTTGGGGACTGTTTCGATCCGCCGCAGCAATTATTTCTTTAATGCACAACTTCTGTGGCTCTGACAGTTTGCGAAGTTCGTTGCACTTATCGATTATAGATTGTGCATCGTAATTACAACTGCGGTTTTGCACTTCGGATAACGTGTCTTTTAATTTCTTAACGTGATCTTTTGCTCTTTGAGCTGCCGCGCTTGCCGAACGTAATCTCTTACGCATTGGTATGAGATTTGATTTTTCTTCGATGTTTCTGTAATCGATTCTTTTACGATGAGGCTGTTTTAAGTCACCGTGTCTTCTGATTTATCGTTCTTTTTAGTCTTTGGCAAGCAGTGCAAATCTTCTTGTTCGATACGAGAGTGCAGTTTCTGTGACGCCAATCGCCAAAATTGTCTTGATACAATATGGTGTTTAAAACTGAACACATATTCGCCAGGGTCGTAACGCCACTACAGATACCTGAAGACGAAAGGAGCGATGGAAGCAAAGATACATCTTCGACTGTACGTATTTGCTCCAGGGAAGACGATACGTTCCGAGACGAAATTGTTTTTCCATTCACCGATGTGTGAACGTTGCCGTCTTGTGTCAACAAAACAGATCGTCGCACCAAAAGTATCGTACTGTTGGATTCCGTTTTTGTCTCGAAAGTAGAGAAAGCGACCAATCTTTTGTTGGCCGCGGACGTATATCGGTATCATCCCGATGGAATTGTCACAGCATCCGGGTTTTCATATATGTCATTGAATATATTGCAACCCATATATTTTTCAGCTACATTTTTCGACGCACATGCGTTGCTGTCATGTACACGATCGACATTCAGAGAAAAAAAAGTAAATCAAAATATTCTAGTGTTCTTACATTCTATTAGCCAATCTATATGAAATAAATACTTACATCTATAGTTATGCTCTCTGATCAACTCACAAAGTTAGCTTCGCTGGAAATATTCACAATGGTGGCATCGTCATACGAAGACTTGTTACAAATTGTCTCATTCAGCGTGCAATGGCTGGCGTTTTCATCTCGCTGTGGTGACGGATGAGCACTCGTTGTGGGCTGCGCTACTTCGAAGCCTTTGATTCCCTCGAGTGCAGAGCAGTTAGCAGCTGAACTCTCATTTGGCACCTTTAAATGAGTAAATCTCTTGTCAAATGGTTCAAAATGCTAGTGTTGTTTTTACTTACACAGTCAGAAATATATATCGGAAACTGCCAGCATTAAATACATCAAAATATACTTACGTTAGCGATGACAACACCATTCTTATCTTTATGCACGAAACTGCGTATTATGTTGGAAGCAAAAAATGGTCTTCACAAACAAAATGTTTCGTTTTTGAAAAAACATTCTCTTTATTGCCGGATGAATTAAGGTTCGTCGAAGAAATTGCGGCTATCCATTTCGAACGCAATTTTACGTCTCGCGGAAATTGGAACATAGACGCATGTTCATTATTGCTTTTACAGCCACTGTGACAACCCTTCACTATACACATGTTCGGTATCTTTCATACATTTTCTTGTACAATTTTCTTTTTTACTCAGATTGACTGATCGCCATACAATTAAATAAATAACAATTCGCGAAAAGTGAGGTTAACAACGCGGCAAAAATATCTCAGTTGAATAATTTTGCGCATGCATAGCGAACACACCTGCTGCTCACTAGCGACCTCTAGTAACTGGCTTCACTTACGGTCACGGCCGTTACGAAAGAGTGCTCAGACCTGTTTATACGACCGTGATTCTAAGTACGTTTTGCTATGGCGACGGGTGCTATGGCGACTGTTGCTATGGCGACCGTTGTTATGGCGACCGCCCACCCCTCGATTCTTGAACACGGTGACGGCGGCGGCGGCGAGATATTTTTATAATATAGAGAGTTATGTACAATCTATTCACTCGACTTTAAACTGTTAGAATATCTGAGTAGAAACTTTTGTAATAATGAGAATATTACTATACAATTTTTTTTAACTTTCATAGTCATGCTCAATCGATGACCACCATTTGAAATGTTTCTACAAACACCTTCCACCGACGTTGGTTGGTCTATTCAGATAGTAATCGTAGTTTGCTTTTTTTTTCATTTTTAGGCACTCACTATACCAATAGGCAAAGAGCTTATTAAAATGACCAGCGAGGCCTCTTCACACAGCTTTCGATGGGGATTCTCCGCAGTGTAGGCTCCAAAAAATTTAGATTTTCAGAATTTACTTCGGTGTACTTCCAACATCATGCGTAGTTAATTTGAAGTGACTCCGATGACTGGAAATATTTCTTTTAGCCTGTGGTTCAATAAAAATAGCTTTTTCACTGAATTTATCTTCTCGGACGTCCGTATCACAGTGTAACTTTGGATGGTGCGAACCAATTTTATTCTCCTTCGCAGGAGTGTTTTATCACATCATGACTATTGTGCACAAACATTTTGAAATTACTGCGAAGCCTTTAATGAGTTGTTCCAAAATAAAAATTCAATTTTGTTCCGCTAAATGTCCGTACGGTGCTCCGATTATGAAGTCTACGAATCAATTTTTTTTCTTTTTCGCAGCATTATTTTATTTTATCGAAAGCACGATGCACAGCAAATTTGAAGACATTCCGACGTCTCTGAACATTTTTTCCAGGCATTTTCCATTTAAAAATCCATTTTCTCTCGTCAAATGTCCGTACGGCGCTGCAATTCTGAAACCTACGAACGCATTTTTTTCTAATTTTCAGCAATATTATATTGCATCGAAAACACTATGCACAGCAAATTTGAAGACATTCTGACATTTCTTAATATTTTTATTCTACAATTATTTTTAGTGAGGATTTATTTTAAAGGTTCTGTTATTTTAATTTTCCAAAAAACAATTTTTTATCACGTCAAAGAAGAAAATTTGGTTGCGAATAATAAAACACGAAATATCACACATTGATTGACAAATATTAGCCCTTTTTATTTTGAAAGTAATATATTTTGAACGAAAATCATTCACAATATTTTACAATACGTTATTCACATTCATAATAAAAATGTTAAAATTTCACGGGTGCACTGAAAAACTTGGTTATAATTTCACAAAGAAGAATCATCGAATATCCAAAATTATTGCAATTTGCTAAATAAAATTGAAAACAATCGCGACTATTTATTTTTTTCCATTAATTCTATCTGTCAAACCTTGGAAGCCGACGACAATTCCATAGCAGACGTGATAAAATTCGCACGCGCCGCGACGTTGGCGGCGGGCGCTGTGGCGAGATGATTTGAAATGAAAAAAAAAATCACAGATTTTTTTCATTTTTTAATGTATATTACTTTAAATATTGGGAAACTGCAATTTAATTTTTTCAAGTCCCTAATATTTTTTCGAAACAAAAAATAAATTCAAATTTTACCTCGAATTTTTCCAACTACCCTTCTATTTTTTTTCAATTGTTTCAATATACCTGTCACAAAACAAAAAAAAAGAACGAAAAATAAAATTTCTCGAATTTCTCGTCTCCAATGTTTCACTCTCGTACAGAGACAATAACGAATTGATTCTGTCTATTATGGGGAAGAGAAAAAACGCTTAAAGTGTTATAACCGAATTTTCTTATATATCGACAGTCGAAGAGTCCTCGCATTCGAATCCATCGAGAAATTGAAATTTAAAAAAAAAATATTTTGGGCGCATCCAAGACACTACAACTTTTTATTTGAGTAACGTACTACTTCCTCTTCAATACACGACAAGAACCAAGACGATATCTATGTTCGTTCTCGAGATATAATTTTTTTGCTAAACGATTAATATCGACCAAATTTCATTGAAAATCGTAAGAAAAAGCAAATTTTTCGAATATTCGGCTCCAATACTTCGGTTCCTGTCCAGAGACGATAACAAAGTGATTCCATGTATTTTAGGGAACAAAAAACATTTAAAGGGATCAATTTAAAAGGGACTTTACACCCAAATGGTAAATGGTAAATGGTAATGGTGCTGGTAAATATTTTGTGTGTTTGTTTTGTACTTAATAAATCTGATCATAAGTGTTAAGCCAATAAAACGACCTTTGCTAGATATGATTTGATTCGTTACATTAATTTGATCAAGTTCTACGCAATGCAATTCGTTATATTTGTCTCGTGTCTGAATATTTGACAATTTATCGTCAAACAAAAAGGAAATATCAGTTGTGAATAATAATAATCAATTTGTATAAAAACGATATGTTTTTATTCGATAAAGGTTAAACACTATGAATCAATTTCCATAATTGATAAATGTTTTTCCCCCATACGTTCTTCCGAGATGAAACGCGCAGCGCGACGTATAAACATATTCAATACGTAGCGCATAATGCAAAGTGTAATCATACTTGATATGGAGCGCGTAGCGCGACGTGTATCCCTGTGAGTGCCTTAAAAAATGTCCCGAAGGGACATTTTTCGGGGGGTTTGGGGGCGGAGCCCACCAACAAGAGCCTCTGCGCCCGCAGGGCGCTGAGGCGCTTGTTGATATCTAAATTCTATGCTAGAAGCCGGGCGCTGTAGTGCAGTGAGAGCGCTGGATTTGTTTTAATGATTTTGTATTATAATAAATGTGGTAGTGATAAAAATTATTTACAGAGTGGCGTGACATTTTTTTTCATGACTTGAATTCTGATTTGAAAATCTTTTTTTTTTTTCAGAAGAGATGTTAGCGAAAATTTTACGATTTTTCAACGATCTTTCGAAAAATATCATAATTTAAAGTTTGCAACGTCACTTCCATTGGAACACTGTGAACTTTAAAGCGAAACTGACGTAACAAAAAATCATGGCAAAATTACAGCCTCCTCCAAATAATGTGATGTTACAAAAATAATTATGATAAAAAAATGCTGAAAAATATAGCAATTTTCCAATGCGCGATCGTAAAAAAATCTTTCATGCGTGAGAGCGAAAAAATATTTCAATGCCGGAATGAAAAAAGATTTAAAAACTGAAATTTTAGACTTATTTCAATACACTGTAATTTCACATAGGTACATGAATAAATAGTACAATAAAAATAATTGAAAGCTGTACATTAGGAATCTATTTAGATAATTTTTTATCGAGATCTTCGCACTCATTGAACCTCGAAATGTGGTGAGTATAATGGCTGGCTGATAATTTTAAAGTCTTCATGTGACGTCTTCAACAAAAAAAAATTATGCGGAAATCCCTGCATATGCAACGATTAGTCGAATCAATAAAACATCGAAGAAAGCATTGCTGGAATGAGCGGCGTTCTTTAATGCAATTTGTTTTATCCAATCAAGATAATGATCGACACGACAATAAATTCCGGGAGAATGAGCAGCTGCGCAACCGTATCCCCAAGAAACAATGGCGATCTGGATTCCATTACAAATCAGCGGACCACCGCTATCGCCCTTTAAACAAAATCATATTTATGTTCAACGCCATCAACTCACGAGAAGCTTGATGTAAGCAAAATATTGTCTCAAAACTGTACTTGACAAGCATCGACGCCTCCCTCCTTTTTTCCAGCGCAGAGCTGCGTCTTGTGAAGATTGCGCGTAAAATGACGATTACAGTCTTGTGGCGATATCAATGGAACGTCCACGTGTTGAAGGGTACTGCTAATCAGCTAAAAATAAATTGTAGAAATAAATTCAATGGTCAGTCATTAATACAGAGTACAAACGCATTCCCGCATAGGTTATCGAGCCTTAATTAAATGATACGCAAGTAAAAATCCATAACGATTACTATAAATATCTTAATTTCGCGTAAGGGCGCAAATTATATTTACAAATTAATTTGTTATTTTTTTTATCGCCGACTACCAAGCATTTATTTCACTTGTTTCATTTCCAGCAGAATGTTTATTATTCCCAAGCAACCACAACTGATCATCTCTCCTCATGATTTTGGGCCCGACCGGTGTTTTTTTAATTTCAGAAGTGAAAGTGAAGAAGGGAAGTGCGTCGGTGAAGTGAAGTGATTTAATAGAACTTTTGCAGTTTCGTGAATAGACTAGTAATAAATGTACTGACGAAATTTCAATGGCATACCGGCGCATCGAGAAAACAGAACCTCCTTAATATCAGCATACGCTGTGTGCTTATGAAAGCCATCGTTTGATAAAAAAAATAACGTGATAAAATACATACTGGATCAGACGAGGAAGTTTTCCCCCATCCGATAACCGTACACGTTGATTGATTTTTCGTAAATAGATAGTGGTCGCGTGCGAAGGGCATCGGTGCATAGTTAACGTATGGCGTAAGACGCAAGGGCTTGGCGATCTGTGCATGAGAGAACTTCCATTATATTATAAACGACGACGGTATCTTTGGAGCTTCGTTTTGTACAGTTTGGCGATTATTCAATTATCATAAAACTTGAAACCCTGAAGAATCCGATGTCGTGCGCCATGGTACCGTAGGTGAATTTCGGATGTGGCAGCACCGCGTCCGTCGTGCCGATTTGCCAGGTAGGTGAATACCAGAGATTAGAAGATCCCGCCAGTATCAAGTAAAATTTTGGATTCTCGGCATACCAATGAAATCCGTCGTGTCTAATTAAGCGTAATCGAAACATCGATAAAAGATGAGCATTTTATTTTCGAAAGAGTTCGCGCTATGAATGATGCAAACGGATTCACCGTTCTTTCAATTACCTTCTCTAACGTATCTAAACAACCGATTAATTTAAGGTAGTCCGAGCAGTACAGTCCGGCCAAACGAGGGATAACGAAGGATTCATCGAGAATTTCGAACACTTCTCAATGGGATAAAAATCTGAAAAAAAAACAAACATATGGAAGGTGCAGTAAAGTTTAATTATGCATAATAATAATATTAAAATGTTATTAACAAATTACTGAAAAAATAAATTGATCATCAAATTACCCGGCAAGCTAACTTTTTTTTATCAAAGTGTGATTCGTAAATTTTTCTGAATACGTATGAATTTCTTCAGAATTTTATTAAGATTTTTGAAAAATGCGTTTTTTTAGACAAAACGAAGGGTGAAAAACGCAATTTTCAAAATCTTAACAAAATTCTAAAAAAATCCATATATATTCTGAAAAATTTACGAATCATTTTCATTAAAAAAAAAAGTTATATTGCCGGGTAATTTGTTGAACAATTTACCTTTTCTCTAATTTGATAATAACATTTTAATATTATTATTCTTCAAAATTAAATTTTACTGCACCTTCCATATGCCTGATTTTTTTCAGATTTTTATCCCATTGGGAAGTGTTCGGTAATTCTCATTGAATCCGTCGTTATCCCTCGTTTGGCCGGACTGTACCGCTCGGACTACCTTAAGTGAGGTTCGAGATGAAAAATAAAGAAACTATTATTTTTAACAAAGTCTCTCTTCGAAGTAATATTTTTCATGGATCTGAAAATTCTATTTCTACCTGATCATACAATGAGCCGCAGAAAGAATGAATCTGGGCAAAATGTAAGTTCCTCCGCAATGATGTTTGCTCCCATGTCGCCATTGAATGGAAACCTAAACAAAATGCATATAATATCTTACGGTTAAGGTTCCTTTCCTTTTTAATTGTTTAACTCTTTGACTAACCGCAAAAGGATAATTCTTTATGTCAACCGGTTTTCCACCGACGATACGCGTAATGATTTCAAACGGTTTCTTTTCAATATCGACGATAATCGGCGTTGTTTCATTCGCGCTGTCGACAACGAAGAAAATCCCACAGATCAATAGAATCTTAATTATCAACATTATTTTCACAATTGACGTTTGGATGTACTGATAAGGACTGAGAAAAATCGATTTGCGTCAGTCGCCACGACGACTCAATTGTTTTGCAATTTTTTTCCTCGACTTTTTCCATGTCATATTTTATTATTTCAAAATATATTAACGAAAAATAAATTTTGACATTATTATTTATTCTTTTATTCTTTCGAGTCTTACATTGTGACAATACATTAACATTATACAGATTGTTTACTCTATAGCAATTTACTTTCATCACAAAATAGTTGAGTGCATAGCATGTAATGCCGTAGTCGGCAATGTAAAACTTGTGGTTAACATTGTCGCCTAAGCTGATACTTTCTTAAACAAACCTTTTTTTGAGTACCCAGTGTCGAGACACCACCGCGTCTCTCGATAAAACATACTTGTACTTTATAAAAACATTGTTTATTTATATAAAATATCACTGTTCACTTCCAAAAATCAATTTATCTTACCTTTCCATTATAAAATAATTTCGAATTCAATATACGAAGAGTAATAAATTCGTAGATCTGTAAATCCATAGTATTCATAGATAGATCGGACGCCGCGCGCGGGTGGTTGATCTGCAAATTATGAATTTTCAATTTTATTCACTTATGGCTTATTGATAATTAACTGTCATAGTCTTGGATCTATTATCATGCCGATTGCTCCTGACGTATCAAAATCGGTATAGTTGATTGACAGCGAATTTCCATTTGTCCGTTTGGATCGGTATGTGATTCTAGCATCTTGATCGATAGTTCGGCGTTCAATGACAACATATTTATGTTCTGAAAACGATATGAAGATCCAACCAGTTAACCACCCCAATATCCACTCAGAATATTTAAAAATTGAAGAATGTCGATCCGAATAAATTCATCGGGTTTGCACGAAAGAAGTTGACATCGCAAAATTGTTTACCACTTGTTAATAAATGAACCAAGTCAGATGAGGTATAAAACGAACAGAAGACAAGGTACCATTCGCCTCGAGTGTCTTAGCCGCCAATTAAACGTTCCGAAGGCGTATGGCGGACAATAGTGTTGAATTTTTGTAAAATACGAATTCCTTCGGTTTCTTTGCTGTATTAATGTGTAATTTTGGCGATGGGTAGGGTAAAAGTGAGGAATATGAACCATCTTGCTGTACGGCACGTATGTATTATATGTTCGAAAGTTGAACACGCAATTACAATTATCCTATCATAACGAATGATCGACGTAATAACTAATACGCATCTATAATTTGGTGGCGGCAAAAATGCATCAATACGTGTCTGGTGCATTTCAGATACAGTTGCACTGTCTTTAATGTTTTAAATGTTTCATTGTCATTTTCAGGTATTTCTTTACTTAATCTCTAAAAATGTGTTTTGGACTAAAACGCGAATATTCAGTCTCGATACTATTGCACGGTGATACTATTTGGCATTCTAATGACGAGTACATGATAAATTCAATGATGGGCAGCAAAGTTATCGTGGTACCGCATTACCACGGTCGGTGGCGCTCCGACATCACGATGCAGACATTATAAAAAATATAAATGGTTTCTTAATCAGCTATTAATCTCGAATACCAGCGTTCTGACAACAGCGATGTATGGTGGTTTGATAGTCACGTTGCTCAATCATGTCTGTAGTTAATTAACGACTACCACTACCGCAAAAAGCCTTGGCAACTGATATTACAATGTAGAGCTTCATGATGCTTCATGAGCTAATATAACCGTAAACATGCTACACATTTATTCCCCTTTAGTGTTGTCATCACGAGTATATATAATCTTCGAAAAACATTAATTCAAGAATTACATACTTTGGTTTTTGTGTTGTTTTGCTTAGAAAGGAGCATTTACCTTACGAGGATCTCTACCGCTTAGTTTGGACGCATTCTATTAAGTACTTGCAAGTGTTCTGCAAGTAGATTGATGCAAAATTATCGCTGCTGAATTAATATTGCATCGTATGTGTGCAGCGAAGTATTATGGAAGAAGTAGTATGCCTAGGTCTTGGGTTAGTTATTTACACTTTATATTCATTGCTAATGGGCCATCAACCGGTGTCCTTCAGCGAGCGGTTTTCATCAATTTAGAAGCGGTATTTTTTTGGCATGTAACTTAAAACGACTGCTATTGTTGTTGTTGTTGTTGGTATTTATGTTGTTTTTATTGTTATCATTTATTGTCCACTTTAATATAAATATTATCATATATTTATACCTGATTATTTGCCATCGATTCTAGTTGTTGGTAGATTGTGTGAGTTGCGAATTTCTATTTTCGTGTAATGGATTATTGCTGTGAAATACAGAGTGATTCGATACTATCGTCTTGTTACAGCAATCTTTTTTAGTAATTCTTTGGATCTATCTGCTACGGGAGTGATGCCGGTTATTTCGTATAATCGAGTATTCGGACGGTTGTGAAGTGGGTTGGTCGAGTGTCGAATACGTGTTAGCCTTTTTAGAGCCCAAGTCTCGGCCGTTTTCATTTTTTTGCGCGCGTTCTCTTTGCAGTTGAGAAAATCGGCATGACCGTAGTAGATGATCGGTCTGCATATACTTTTGTAGATATTTGAAAGTTGTTCAATGCAAAGCTCTAGGAATTTGAAAGTAATGCTTCTAAAATGAGAGGCTCTTGATAAGGACATTGACGATTTGCACTGTTGCAAGTGGGAGTTGAAATTCAGTTTTTGTTCGAGATGCATTTCTAGATATTTCGTTTGCTGCTGCGGGTGAATTTCAACGTCGAACATATCGACTTTCAGTTATTGTGGATGGAAGTCGTGGTTAAAGAAGAGTAGTTCGGATTTTTCAGGGTTTGGTTTGAGGCGCCAGTTATTGAACCAGGTTATTGTTTTTGCTATTGTTACGTGCTTTTTCTTTTTCGCGAACTTGCGCTGCTCTTTGACCGAACCGAGAAAAGAGTACAGCTGTACGTGGACGTGGTCAAACCGGCGCCATCAAATACTTCTGTCATCAGTGATTCGAAAAAAATCAACAGTAGTTAATGTGTTTGAGTTAATCGAGCATTCCAAAAGGCTTTATCCGAAGGCGTGAGACCACGGCTCGATCATCCACGACGAGCGTGTGTCACCAATACCACGGAAAAGTCACGACGACTACCAGAGAATGCCGGCTCCTGTACCTGTGCCAGCCGGCTTCGAAGGGATTCGAATGTTGTTAAGGCGCCGAGGCTCTGTCGTCGAAACTCACCAACACAACGAAGCGTCGGGGCTTACAGACACGAGCGCTCGATGACTTCGAAACGAGAAGATCAACGCCTCACGTGACGATATTGACAGCATTACCTCAAAACTATGCATTAGGCCCAGCGACTTGGAAAAACTTCCGATCTCCGACGAGTGCAGCACCTCTTGGGAATCGGTACAGCCACTCCCGCGAACAAAAAGAAATTCCCGATGGTCCTCGAGTTAGTTAAATCAGAGTCCTATTATTAAAATCAGACATGAATACGAATTTTGGGTCAGGTCATCGACGATGTAAGACTTTTTATAAGATTTTCACGTTTTGTACGTATTTTCCCAGTTGTACTTTATGGGTAGGGGTAGGTCAAGTATTTGCGAGGTACCCAGGTATCAATCAGAAACCCTTCTGGTCTTTTTCCGTCATTTGCGAATTATCTAAAAATGCGTAATTTCCGCGATTGTTTCATTATAGTTCTTCTGACCATTATCTTGTGTTGTGTCGCTTGGATAGCGATTTATTGTATTTCGATCGTGATGAAATACGTTTTCCCAACCACTACGATCGAAATTGTGACTCCCGTGGTGCGTGTAAGGCCGTCGTCAGGTCTTTTGTTCGTATTGCCGTCGTTTGCATGGGGACTCCCCGCGCGGTCCAATTAAAGTTCGAGTGAAAGTTTCATTAGTTTGCTTTTCGCGAATGGAGCCTACCCTCTTCTCGAGCCATTTTCCGAAAGGTTAGGCTCAAAACGAGGCATCCGCGATTCGTAGCCGATTTGCGACGTAACACTATGCAGTTATTTACATTATTCTTGTCTAGTAAGAGAACTGTATCTTCAGCAGATTGTAGCATATATTGGGTATGGTTTATCAGTTTTTTGTCGTCTAAATTGTAGTTGTATACATAATAACATTAGATATTATATAGCAGCGGTGAAAGGGGGAGAGTCTTGCGGCACTCCCTGCTCTGGTATGAAAGGCGATGTTATTGCAACCCTATTCTGACCGTCAGTAACGTGTTTCAAGGGAATTTTTTACTATGAGGAATAAGTATCGTGTGGGAATTGTAGTGACTCTAATTTGAACGGTACACCTTTGTGCCAAACACTGTAAAAAGGTTTTGCAATATCTAGAAATAGAGCTGTCGTTTTTTTGTTTAACAATTTGATTGTCTCTACATTGAAAACTAGGATAGTGAGTGCGATAAGTACCACGCGGTACCGCGCGGTATTGAAATGCCACCCTTAAAGCCGAATTGATAGTTGGGTATATTGTTACCTATGGTGTATTCTAATCGTTCTTTAATAATTCTTTGAAAGAGCTTGCCTATGGTTGGTAACAGAATAATCAATGTATAGTTACTTACTAAACTGTGATCTTGATTAGGCTTGTGGATTGTTCCGATTATACCTTTTCCCATATTTTCGGAAAGTGAGAGTTTTTTTTATACAGAAGTTACATATGTTTATAATGAATTGATGAGCTTTACGGCCAAGTTGTTTGAGTATGAGAGTTGGAATATTGTCTATACCTCACGACGTATTCTTGCAGTTCTTTAACACTTTTTCAAATTCACTTCTGTTACGTCCGAGTAACATCAAGAATTTGCCCTGTTTTAGACCTTAGCAAAGGCTAATTTGTCTGGAATACGGGATTGGTGATTTCGTTGTTATGTGATTTTGTTAGGTAATAGTTTTGGATATTTTAGTGATTATTTAGGATAATTCGGAATTGTTGAGTTTGAAGGGAAGAGAAATTCGCGGTGGTCTGCGCAATTTCTACTATTGGTTGAAGGAAAGATAAGTTCGCGGTGTTCCGCGCAACTTCTACTATTGATACGGAATAAATTATCCAGTGAGCTCGCGGTGGACCGCGCAGCTCGGTGGATTTTTAGAAAGAATTCCATAGCTGGCGGTGAGCCCCGCAACTAGGAATTGTCCTGAAGGATTGATGATGAGTTTCGCGGTGGTCCGCGCAACTCATCGGGATTCGAAGACTATGATGATGAGCTCGCGGTGGTCCGCGCAGCTCGGAAAGAATTCGAAGTTTCCATTTAAACTATTTTACTTGAAATATGGAAGAGCTGTACAAGTTCCAGCTTGATCCGAGGAGATTGAAATATTTACAAGAACTGTTTTTCTGTACAAGATTTCGGACTTATATACTAATGTGTATAGTCTCTTTGTCTACACGTAGGAGTCGGAGAGGACAAATTTTCTCGTAGCTCATTGGCCCGAATTTCCCGTCTTCCACTTCCTACTTTTCTGGAAGAATAGGGAGGATCTCTCTTATCGCATACGTATACTGAGGCCCAAGCAACCCCCTTCGCTTAGCTACTGCCTCAAGGCCCACGCTCGAACTCTGCGTACATGCTAGGAGTGTTGCTTGTGTCTTGGCGCTATGTGGTGGCGTTACGGGGATGTAACACTTCTTGTAACTGGTTCGATGTCGGGATTTTCGAGTCGCGGCCGGTTGAAGAATTATTCTTCGTACCACTTAGTGATGTTTCTGAGGTTTTGGTCGTTTGGAAGAAGTATTTAGAAAAGCAAATTTAAATATCGGGTAATTCACCGCGATCTCCTATTCCGGTCATATCTCTTTATCCTGTCGTCTTCTACAACTATCTACTATTACCAGCACATACATCATATTTAAATAAGTGGATAAAGCTTACTTTGTTACGTATAAGTCGCTGACTCGACGCGTGGGCAGTCTGGCAGTTCCGATGTATTAATTCAACCAATGGTGATAACTTACAGTATATTTTTTTTGTTTACTGAAGAGAAAAGTCTAAGCATGATTTCAACACGACGTAGAACCAATTTTCCAGCGACACATAATAGTAAAAAAATGTACAATCGCAAATACGATAATAATGTAAAAATATGAAAGTACACATAGAGAATAGTAATTCAACTCTAATTTTATCAAACCAGATTACATGAATATAAAGAAAAAATAATATTTTGCTTGTATGTTATTGTTATTTGTTCGTGTGTCCTTAACACACCATGCTCTGAATCCTTGAGTTTACTTAATAACTTTTTACCAGTTGGAAACAATTCATTGCAAATAGACTTGGACGATTTATTTTTTACACCATTTATGGCGTATGTAGGAGCTGTTGTAGATTAGGTGTGAGCGTATTACTCGCTACGCCATGATAAAAATAAACATGGATCGAATCGAGTATAAGATAGTTAAGGATCCAAAGATAGCTTTCGTTGAATATGCATTTAATTCTGAAGAGCAAAATCATTGTAAAAACAATTTATTGCATCGAATATAGGATAGTGAAGTATGACATCGATGTCCGCACGATCTACGGTTAAGACAAAAAATCTCCGTAATGATTTTCTTCCTTTCGTACTACAGTAGCCTCTCGCATAATGCGCGCTCACGCGGCTGTAGGGGCAAAAACGCGCCCTTACTCAGTTACCGCCCCTCCGCGCAATACACCACAGCGGTAAGTCCCCCCCCCCCCCCCCCCCCCCCCCCCTCACTTCGTACGACTCTCTCCGGCAGCGGGCGCAGTTCGAAGGCTGGTGGGGTTCTGCGCACGCGCACTTAGCAAGTACGCACTTGGCGAGAGGCTATTGTAATTGGTAAAATCTTCAATGAGTAATAACTTATTCGTACAGCGCTGAAGTTCTCCATTGACATCGCATATACGTGTCCGGCTCGCAATACGGCGGGAGTGATACTTCTCAATACCATGAAGTTCAGTAGTTTTCTCGTTCTCATTGACGTTAGGTACCATGGTGTCTTTTTCCTGTATAGAACAAGGCAGTGTGCGAGTGCATAATGTACTCGTATTACTTCTGCATCGCCGATAGCTAATTTTATTTCAAATTGTGAACTCACAGAGATTCATATATCTTAAGGCTATGATCGGTGAGTCTTTGCGAAAAGTAGCACTCGAAGAAGAGGTGCATTACTTCGCTAACAGTCAACATTCCTTGTCGAAAAGCTTCGGCAGGTTTATCGATTCCCCAGATAACCTGGCATTTATTACAAAGATAACAAGATTCCCCAATTTATGTCCTTGTTTATTACAATGTAACGGTTACCTGAAGCGCTGTAAAGCTCATGACTGGTACGTTGACGAGAATCATAAAGAAAAATGACCCGGCATACATTCCGTCAAGCTTATTGACGAATCTTTTTAAATTTTCATCTCAAATTAATGTTATATGGAATAAACTATACAGCGATTAGACCTTTTGAGAACGCGATAAATATGTACGGCTAATTGGCGAAATTGGGATTTTTTTTACAACCAAATTGATTGATCCAAGAATCAACAAGTGTTTACACAAATTAGATTAAAAAAATCATTGTAGACAGTACTCACTCAACGGCCTCTTTATGCTTCTTTATACAATCAATCACTGTCCAATACGATTCGTCGTTCTCATATAAAGGATGAAGGTAAATATTTAAATCATCACTGTCATTCAAATGTTCCAACCGGTATCTGTGATTTATTCTGAATAGCGTCAATCTTTCGATGTTCAACAGTTTTTTAAAAATTTGTATCTTGAAAGTCATTGCTCACCCAACTACCGAAAAAAGACCGGAAGCGTGTTGGACAAGTACAACGAACATTATATCAGAAGCAACGTATACCGTAATCACGAAAAAGATACCCATACATAGATGTATCTGTATATAGACCCAATTCTTTTCGCTGTCGACGAAATAATCAATTGGTATAGCAAACTGCACTGCGGTCGAGAAATTGGCCAATCCACAGGCCACTATGATCTTTGGAGCGAAGGGTACGACTAAGAAGACACACATCGAAGAATATAAGATACCTGAAAAGTTATCAATAACCTAGTCACACTCATCAAAGATATGTGACCCTTGAGTTGTGAATAAAATTACCCGCGTACACTATACTAAATTTTCGGCCATCGTCTGAAAACCGTGCGAGAATCTTTTCTTCTGGTCCCATCGGCGCATTCCAATCGTATTTTATACGCTTTAGCAAGCAGTCAAACTGATATTTCAGATCAACAATAAAATATAATATCGTTATTTACGAATACACTTGAGATATTACTTCCGAATCTATTTATTATGGTATAACGAAGTCGCGGCACCTTGTCAGCGTTAATGATAAAATTTATCCCTTTTACCCAGCAGCCGATATGCACTATCATTCCGGGTATCGCTTCGATTATCACCTCTGAATTGTCACGGTCGATGACGACTTTTCGTATCTGTATCGAAATATTAGCAGTAGTTTTTTTTTATCTTACGTGTTTACTTGCATTCGCAGAATTCCGGCGCGGAAAACATTTATTTCGTTAATGATAACTTCGATTTACATGCCTGAACGATCCAAACTGTTGTGCTGAAAGAAAACGCCAATATGAAGAAAAAAACTTTTGCGCGTGTTTGCTGATAAGGCCATTGTCCGATTAAACCGAGAAGTACTTTATTTGTTTTATACCGCCGGTGATCGAAAAAATCGCATGGCTTGTCGCTCATTTTACAGCGCCGTTAATACGGAAATATCTTTTTCTCCCGTGTACAATACGTATTTTCAAACACTGCAATTCCGCTGTACACGACGTCTTACCGCCTCATCAAGAATGGACATTATAATTAGGTCTCAGAAAGGCGTAATTACGGTAGTAGCCTCTCGGTACTATCCGACTACAGTAAATCAATAACGAAATTTTTTACTGATAATAAAAAAAGAAAAATAGGAAAATGAATAGTGAAGTCGTTGTGAATCGCCCAGGAATTGAATACTTGAAGAAATTGAATGACTTTAATGGTAAGTACTGCTGAAGATGTACGTGTACTATATATTTTGTTTTATACTTGGCAGATTATGTTTGTCCTATGCGTTCAATTAATACCTACCAGTCATTTAGATCTCGGGGTATATGGCAGGGATTTTTTTTATTGTTCACGCTGCATTCTTGATCATTGTAATCGAATGCAAGCGCTATTCATGTCATCATGAAAAAAAAAAATTTAATTAAAAATAAGGAAATATAAAAAAAAATCTTTTTTAATATTAAATATTAAAATATTATTATTATTTATTTATGGTAATAAAGAATGTTACCATATATAATTTCATACGATTATACATAAATCTATAAAGCTGTAAGATTTAGTGTGTAAAAACTTTTATATGAATGAAGTCAGTAATTAGTATTCAAAAAAATGTTGCTAAAATAAAAACAAATCCAGTCGGGTTTTGATATGAATACAGATTTAATCATACAATACTAGATATAGAAAAAAAATTATACATCGTTGAAGCCCTGAATGATTTTAATTTAGTTCACCTATAAGTCTATAACCCCCATAACCTGACCCCATAGCCCATAACTTCTTCATGACTGTCCCATAACTTTAATCGTTCACGAAATCGAATTTTAAGTGTCGCAACTAGACTTGATGATTCTACCAGAATCTATATTTCGCACAAACAAAAATGGAGACAACTTTTTACATTATTTTTTTACCTCATTAATAGATGTCTATTGATACGGTAACATTTTTCGTTGTAAGTACTATAATTTCATTGAAATAAATAAATAAAGTGTATTGTTCGTAGTGTGTTATTATTCATCGATCGATTGAATGTTGTGAGGAGACTCGAGTTCCGCATAGTTCTATCAAGAAATTAGAACGTCTTCTTCTAGTTCACCTATCCCCTATCCCCTTTTAGTTCAACAGCCCGTCCTTCGTTGATTGCGAAGTATGCGACAAGCTAGTAACGATTGTTAGTTAAGGTAGACAAAACGATGTTTAGAAACGTAATTTTCAAAAGACTCTCTGAAAGTGACAATTGACTCTATTGCCGAGTCCAAAATCGATAAGTTTCTTCCGAGCATTGTACCAAAATGATATGCATCGGAATCAAGCAAAAAAGATTCATTACTACTGTAATATTGCTATTTTTTAAAACTTTTATAATATCTTTTTTATAATAACTTTTAAATAATTTTTTATGTCTGCAGTTATATGATAGGATTCGTTCGCTGTAGTAGATCACAGTCCTTCAATAGGTTCAGTCAATAACGGTTTCAATAACTTTGCATGTAAAAATAAAGTGTTGGGATTGTAAGTTATTTACAGGATATTATGAAACATTTTTCGCGATGTTACTTTCACTTTGCAAATCTCAGCTTTGCGCTAGAAGTGAATATATGCAAAAAAATTACAGAAATTTCATGATTCTTCCGTGATCTCTCGAAAAATTATGTCATTCTCTGTATAATCTTACTTGCGGTGAAAAGACGCGATCTTTAAAGCGACACTAGCGACACAAAAAAATCTTTGTCAATTTTTCTTCATAAATTATATCACAAGAAAAGTTACAAAAAGTTTCGCTAAAGCATGTAGCACTGTGTTATTACGGGTGGGATGTTAAAAAAGTCTTTAATCGAAAGGTGTGAAAGAATGTTCGATTGCAAAGGTGAGAAAAATGCCACAACCAAACTGTTATGTTAGTTTGATAACGATAATTTCAGATCGGCGCAAGATAGGTGCAGGAAGTAGGAAGTAGGATAGGATAGGTGTTTAGATAGCTCAAGAAAAAATATCCAAAGTTGTATATTACGAATATATTTCTGTAAACTAACATTGACTCCAGATCCTTGAATTGTATATAGTAATAATGACTCTGTAGGTATATCAATTACTTGTGGTGCCTTAAAAAAAAAAAAAAAAGTATGGGAAAATTCTTGCAGATGCAGGAATCAGTCCGATGAATACAAAATCTAATCGAGCGTTGTTAGGGTGAGCGCTGTTCTTCAATGCGATTAGTTTTATCCAATCAAGATATTGATCAATGCGACAATAAACTCCGGGAGAATTGGGAGCTGCGCACCCGTTTCCCCAAGAAACTATAGCCCACTGGACTTCATTACAAATCAATGGACCACCACTATCACCCTTTAACCAAATGCACATATAAGTTTAATGCCATTAACTCGCGAGGAGCTTAGTGTATGCAAAATATTGTCGCGAAACCGTACTTGACAAGCGTCGACGCCGCCCTCCTCTTTGCCAGCGCAGATCTGCGAGCTGTGGAGAGTGTGTAGAAAATAACGAGCACAATCCGGTGGCGATATCAATGGAACGTCCACGTGTTGAAGGGTATCACTACCCGCCTAAAAATAAAACGTTCCTGCGCATTTCAAATTTGCCAAGAATACATACATTGGACTGCGCACATTACATGCGTACATTAGTACTGCGCACCCCCTTATAAGTTATCGCGCGAGTCGTAATGAACTGATACCGTGCAATGATAGTATATTACGACACAAGTACGATGACATTTTTTCTGACAAGTGTGAATTTGCAGCACGAGCCGAAGGCGAGTTGAGAAAAAGTTTCTCGCACGAGTATTATACAAAATTTTATTCCGCGCGTACGTGAAATGCGTTTTTTAACACGCGCAGCGAGCGAGAAAACGGCTTTCTCGCTCGGCCTGAAACAAAAGGAGTTATGATTGCTAAACGATGTCTAAATTATTTCTTAATCATGCAATGAGTCGCTTTTCGACAACACAGAACGATGGGATTGTTTAACATATGTTGAAAACTAATATTGAATTCAATTTCACAAATTGTAAATTACGTCCGCATTTTTTTTCATTGTCATTTACGAAAACTCGATATGCGTACCTCTGTTATCTAATTCTCGCGAAACATTTAAAAGTCATTTAAAATTACTTAGACATCATTGATCAATTTTTTTGCGTGGTACAAGGATTCATTTCGTTTGTTCGATTCCAGTAAAATTGCTACTCGTGAATTGACGTTATCACAGTTTTTTTCATTATATTCATAAACTTGCGCATAATTTACGTGCGGTACCGTTCTATAAAAAAAAAATAACTCGATAATCCGCGTACTGCGTTAGACTCGGAAGTTTTACCCCATCCGATAACCGTACACGTTAATTGATTTTTTGCAAATAGCTCGCTGTCGTATGCGGAGGGTATTGGTGCGTAATTAACGTATGGCGTAAGACGAAAGGGCTTGGCGATCTGTGGATAAGAGAACCCCCCTATATTATAAATGACGAGGGTGTTTATCTTTAGAGCTTCGATATGAGCAGCTCGACGATTCTTTTATTATAATAAAACTCGAAACCCTGAAGAGTCCTATGTCGTGTGCCATGGTACGGTAGATGAATTCCGGATGCGGCAGCACCGCGTCCGTCACGCCTATTTGCCAGGTAGGCGAATACCAGAGATTCGTAGTTCCCGCCAATACCAAGAATAATCTTGGATTCTCGGCATACCAAAAAAATCCGTTGTATCTAATTAATCATAATAAAATCGTTGATATAAAATCGTAATTTTCAAGCAATTTAATCGTTTATTCAATTATCTTTTATAGTGTGTCGGTAGTTTAAATAAAATTGTTCAGTATCTGAGAAAGCGATTGATGTGAATATTCGGCACGAAAAAAAAACTGTTTTTAACAGTATTTCTTCACAATAATTTTCTACGTGCATCTGAAAATGTTATGTCTACCTGACCATGCAATGAGCCGCAGAAAGAACGAATCTAGGTAATACGTAAGTTCCACCGCAATTATGTTTGCCCCCAAGTCGCCATTGAATGGAAACCTACATAAAATGCGTAACTTCATCGCGGTTTCGTTCCATGTTCATTTTTTAACCCTTTGACTAACCGCAAACGGATAATCCTTTATGTTAGCCGATTCACCACCGACGATACGTGTAGCAACTTCGAACGATCTATTCTCGATGTCGATGAGAATCGGAGTTGTATCGTTCGCACTGGTAACGAACAGGAAAATCTGATAAATCAATAGAATTTTAATCATCACCATTATTTTTGTTGGTTACTGACTTTTGGAGAATCTAAAAAAACAAACCGTTTACGTCGGTCGCGAGAAACGCTCAATTGTTTCGCTATTTCTTTCCGCGATATTATCCGTATGACATTATATTCATCCCAAAGTAAATTAACGAAAAATAATCATCGACATGATTGTTTGGTCTTTTATTCTTCTGCGTCTTACATTATGACAGTATATTACACATTATTTACTCTATAGCAATTGACTTTTATTAAGGAATGATTGGGTGCATAGCATGTAATATGCACGCCATAGCCAGCGATGTAAAACCTCCGACTATAATTGTTGCCGAAGCCGGTACGACTTCGATTTCCACTGCAAAGTAAGCAAAGGGTTTTTGTATTTTTGTAAACAATATATAATTATAAAAGAATATAATTGCACAACTATTGAAAATCAATGTATGTTCAATTTTAAGTCACTACGAATTAGATACACGAAGATTCGTCAATCCATAGGTCCATATGGATTTAAAATATTCCTCGATCGAGAGATCTGCGAATCATGAATCTTCGAATCTTTCAATTGTTGCTATTGGAGGTAACGATAACAATCCGGAAATCAGAAAATTACCTGTCACAATCTTTGATCTACTATCAGCGTATTGCTCGTGATGTGTCACAAAGCTTGGTATAGTTGATTGACAGCGAATCTCCAGATGTCCGTTTGGACCGGCGTGTAGCTCTAGCACCTTGATCGATAGTTTAGAATTCGCTGACATGAGTTTGTCGTCGTGAGGACGATGTGGAAATGGTGTAACCAGTCCAATATCCACCTGTGATGTTTATAATTTCAAAAACATTCGAATAAATCTGACGGTTTTGCAGGAATGATTTAAGGTAATTATGTCGCTTCGCGTTCATTTCGCATAAGTTCGAGAAAAATGAGAGAAAATTGCTATGGTATAAAAATCTGAAAAAATGCATGCATATTAAAGGTACTGAAAAGATTTATTTGCACAACAATAATTCCAAAATGTTATTGAATTTTGTGTTTTTTCACACATTTTTTTCCATATAAAAAAAAAATTCAAAACAAATCGAAAAATCTGAAAAAATTCATACGTATTCAGAAAAATGAACGAATCATTTGCATGAAAAAAAAGTTGGGTTTCCAGAAAATTTGTTGACTAATTTATTTTTTCATTTATTTGTTAATAACATTTTGGAATTATTATTATGCAAAATTCATCTTATCAGTACCTTTAATATGCATGCATTTTTTCAAATTTTTATACCATCGAAAAGTATTTGCAATTTTCTCTCATTTTTCTCGAACTTATGCGAAATGAACGCGAAGCGACATAACTACCTTAACGTTACAGAATTATTACCTCCTTTTCATTGATGAACCAAGTCAGATGAGGAACAGGATGAGCAGGAGACGAGGTGCAATTCGCCTCGAGTATCTCACCCGCCGTATAGCGAGCCTTCTCGAAAGTTATGTGCGGATTATCCGACTGAGGTACTGAAAATAAAAATAACACGTTCGAGAGGATATTACATTTTTCGTAAAACACACATTTTCATATTATTTATGTATTTTTTGCGATACTAATGTACGATTCAAAATGCAAATTTTGACGATAGTTAGGGTAAAAGTTGGGCCTTGCGTCTAAAAAACATGAGTTACCTTCCTTAACACGACATATATGTATACGAAAGTCGAATACGCAACCCCTTTTACCCTATCTATGGGAATAATCGCAGGAATAACTTACGCACCTATCACCTGTAATTTCGTCGCGTTGGAACTCTTAGTAAATATTGATGGGGAGGCCGTAACCACCACGCATATGTAGAACCCAGTCGCTGCGAAACGGACAGAGTTCAGTGTGATTGTCTTGCCATCGGGTGAAGGCTGAAAGTGTAATTATATATTTTTTTTAATGAATTCGCGATCGTAAATGATAATGAATAGTAGAATTAATAAAGAACATTAATCGAGAGGAACATGGAAGAGCGACAAAAGTTTCGCATACCTCAAAGTCCACCCCGGATGGGGGTGTTTTCTGCAATGGATCCGTCCGACCCCTTACGTATTGGAGAATCTTCTTATCGTCCTTTAAAAATTCGATTTTGTGAAGATCGTCCGGCCGTACATTATGGTCACATGTTAGGATTGCCGAATCGTTATATTTCACGTAATTCGGTGCCACGAGCTGCACAACGTGTTCCGCGTGAGTTGCATCTGCGAAACAATTGAAACTAATTTGTCAAAAAGCGCAGTTGGGAAGGTGAATTGTTGGATTTCCAAATCATTGTTTTTATGCTTCAACGTAAATTTGTTTTTAGATTCCGCGCGCTTTCAACTTCTATCGCAAATATTTTAGTGTCTTAGCCTTTGAATTTTTTAGTCGTTCTATAATCGTTTATAATAACATATTGTTTATTATTTTTATAATCGTTTAATCTATACTTTAAATATTCACGTCGCCCAATTGCAAAACTGCATCGCGAAGCGCGCATATTTTTCAAAGTTGTTGCGTGATGAAGAATCCGTCTATGTTTAAAGCATGATATTTATCGTCGACGCGAATCGAGGGCGAATACTTGCATCGTGTTTTAATATTCAAGTAATTTTTAATCCGATTTTAAGGAATGCAACGACGAGACACGTAAATTATTCAAATGACCGAGTGATCTAAGCTGTGTAGTCTATTCCAGTTGACCCACATTTACTATGCATTTAAGAAGATTTCTCCATCGACAAGATAATGGGAAAGACAAATTTTTGTTAAACGTTTCCGGGTCTCGAGGCGTTCGAAATGTATTGACCATTTTCCGTAATACGTGTGTAGAAACGGGCCAAACGGTCCGACGGCTGATTGTTGCCAGACGTTTTTCGCAATTCTCCGCAAGGAAGCCATAAGGGAAACATGTAATAAATTAGATTCACGGTAGGCGTTCAAAGATCGATAATAAATGAATTGGCCCGGCGAAGCAATATCCCGAATCGTCGATACATTTGGTGTGGGTAGGAGCCTTTTCGTTGACTATAACGTGAGCCCGGTATACCCTGTTGCTGGGAGGCGTAACTGTATCGATCAGGTAGCGCGTGTCCTTCCGCACGAAGAACAGAAATATTATCGGAAATTCTACTGTAAATTGCTGTCTGCATCAATACGTTTGATTTTAAACGACGTGCACTAAGTGTTACATTCGTATAGATGGCATTAGAGAGCATCGATAGAGAACGATTGTGAAAAAATAAATGAATAAAAAAAAAAAAAGCATATTGAAATACACTTCGGGACTATCCCTCTACGGTGGCCCAGATTCTCAGGAAATTAATCGAGAACAAGCCAACGCAAGCATGAAAGTATTAATAGTTGCGACAGCGCTGTAGCATAGCAGACAATAAGCCCTATGACAGTATCTGCACTCTACGTCGGGAAAATCTATAAATAGTAATAACAACAATATGCTTGTTTTTCCTAAGTGTGTCAATATGTTTCTGGAGCATTTGAGAAATGATTGCGCTACCTTCGATGTTTCTATGTGTTTCAAGTGATCGAACATTATTTCAAGATATTTTTATTTTCCAATACAAAAAAAATATATTTTTTGCACGCAGTAACAAATAGTCAATCCCGAAATTATTTAGCATTCATTCAATTTTGCTTTACCAACGACGACTGCATAATAAATTAAATGACAAGCAGCAAAGTTATCAAGTACGTGTTACGTATATGTATGTGTGTATCACCTTGTGTGCAATACGAATAAGTGTTTGTATGTGTACGAAGGGGCTCGGTCCTTTCCCCGTTAGCAGCACCTCGCCGAATAATTTCATGAATCCTTTCAGTTCTCTCTTTCTCTCGTACTAATAATTTCTATACTCTAGAAAATACTAATGTTGCTTGAAACGTTAATCACACTAATAATTAGTCGGTATGACACTTATAATTGAAAATCAACTTACATGAAAATAATTGTAAAATATATACGAATACGATCTTTCTCCAGTCGGCTTGTTGGCGCGGCATTTTTTGTCTGTTTATTTTTTTTGTGTGTTTTCTTTTTTTTTTTCTTTTTAGTAGTTTTCTGTTTTTTCTTCTTCGTAATTAATTTATTTATCAAGGAATAATTAGTAGTAGGGTGCGTAATTTATTGTAATATACTACGTAATTTAATACAAACGTGCGTCTATTTTATACAGTGTGTGCCTTTAAACTACGCAACTTTGTGCCGTGTCGGCGCTACAACTGGGGAAGACTTTCGATCGTCTCGCCGAGCCTCCGCGATCCACCCCACCGGAGAGGTGGAAACCCTAGGATTTTAGAGGTTGCCGGTAGGAGCGCCATCACGCGGCGAAAATTGTTTTGATACGAGGGTAACCCGCATACTGTCTACTCGCATGTGAGTTCCTTCTGAGCTCAGGCGCATGTCACATCATCCCTCAAAGCCACCCCTCGGCCTACGACGAACCCTCGCAAAGCCCGCATCTACCTACGAGCTTTTCAGTGAATGGGGCCACTTGACTATAGCATACGATATAATCCATTCTATTAAATAATGGGAAAAATCCGACATACACAACTAGCTCTGCGAATCAATAACGCTTAATTGTATATTAGTGGTATCGGCCTTCATATTGAAACAATGGAAATCTATCAAACATCAAAACAACTCAGCGTCGATGATTTTTAATAGTACATTACAATACAAGTGCGAAAAAACTTTTTCTGATGAGTGTGCGTTTGCAGCGCGAGCTGAAGAAAAGTGTTGCAATCACACGAGTTAAGAAACGGTTTTTCGCACGAGAATCGTACAAAATTTTAATTGACAAGGTGAAAAAAAATATTTTCTGGCACGGCGTGCGGGAAAAACAGCAGAAAATCGGGTTCGATACATGTGCGGGAAAAATCGGTCACACATGCCGAGAGCGACCTTTTTTCCTCGCACTTGTATCGAAAATAACTATTTTAGACATTGTTTTCCGATAATTCTTTTTATCAAAGTATGAATGAAAAAAAATACAAACTTGTTCAGCACGTCGATTTCGGATCTTCGGGTTTATTTACCAAGGGAAACCTGCCTTACATGAAAATTTCTTTGTTTTTCTATTTACTAATCATAAAAAAATTGATACCTAGAAGATCGGCGAAATTTTTTCGAAATTTTTTTTGCAGAAAGCAAACGGTAAGTTCTATGCCGTCACATTTTTCTCAAAGGTTTCGAAATCGTTTTTTTTTTCTCTTTAATGTTAATTTATAAAAATGTATTTTATTCAAATGTACAAAAGCTGAAGTTCTTAAAAAAAATTGAGAGCTCAACGATATTGCGCATGATTGTATCTCAATCAATGGCAACGTTCTCCACCGCCGGTGTCGGCAGTAGTGAATAACACGGATTGCTCGTAGCGATGAAGAATTTCGATGGTTCACCGAGTGCCAAGAGTCGTTGAACGAGTTGACCGAAGCTGGGACGATTTTCGGCTCTCGATGACCAGCACGAACGCATAACGTCGTAGAGTTCCGGTGAGACGCTTTCCGGTTTCTCGAGACGCCCCTCGTCGCGGAGAACATGACGCAACAATTGATCGTCCTGTATGTCGGAGTAGGGAAAAGCTCCTAGCGTTCCAATTTCCCAGAGAACTATGGCGAACGACCAAACGTCGCTCTTCGATGTGAAGGCTCGATCGCGCAGAGCTTCTGGTGCCATCCAACGAACCGGAAGACGTCGAACACCGCCTTCACCGTTACCGATCACGTACACGCCGTCGTTGCGCGAAAGACCAAAATCTGAAATCTGTGAAAACAATAAATCGGCGCTCTACGAGTATCGATTACGAGTAGAAATTTACGAGACTTCGGAAAAATCGTAAATCGTACCTTCAGAGTCATGTCCGTACTGAGCAATATGTTTCTGGCAGCAAGATCTCGGTGAATTATTCCACGAGACTCGAGATGTTCCATTCCTCGTGCAATGTCCAATGCAAATGAGGTGAAGCGATTTCGGTCGAGATCGTTGTAATCCTCGAACGCATCCCCGGAATCGTCTTCCGCAATGTTCACATAAACTACTCCATTTTCTTTAGCGCTATCGTTGCATGAACTCTTTGTGGGATAATACGGAAATGTACTGTGGATGGGCGACTGATTGTCTAATGTTGTGTACACAGCTTGATGATAAAACATCAAAGAATAATTACAATTAATATGATGAGAAGATACGAGACAATTTTAATGAAAGTTAAGATGAAACAACTAGGGCATAGGCTTAATTCTCTTGCTTTCAGGAGGAAAGCAAGAGGATCAACCCTTCGCAGGCAACGTGTAATTTTGGTATCTCCGCGGGCAGACTGCATCTTTTAAGACTAATCAAGGTTTTCAAGCTATAAAAAGCATTAAAAAATTACGTACAGTTTTAGAGATCTCAAGAAACGATATCAGCTATTATATAAGTTTAACTTTTCTTTTTGTTCATATCACGTACTAGTACTCATTTGTTAAAGTGCATTTAAAAAACGTATCCCTGCAGGCTGTTACAGTTGGGAATACGTACTTCACAAAAAAATATGCCCAGAAGCAGTCGTTTCCGAAATTATTTTACAAGGATCGGAAAATAAAAAAGTACGAGGTCAAGAAATCGAGTAATTAAAAAAAGAAAAAACCCTATAGAATAGTACATTATGCTACAAGAAAGGAAAATCGGCCCCTCCCGTGTGTTATACGATACTTTTTTTCCGACTTTACTAAAAATCGACCATATTTTTATGCCTGCAACGGCCTCTCGTGCGGCCGCTTCCCAAGCTTTGCCAAAAGTCCGCTTTCACGTACTAGTATCGCAAAGTACTATTGTAAGACTATGAAAATTAAGTGTTCACAAAATGTAGTCAAAAGTTTATATTTTTAGAGGTTCAGTTCTTGCCGCTCGATCCATTTGTCAACTTTTTGTTTACAAAATTGACGCTGTCATAATAACGTAGAAATGATGGAAAACGACTTTTTGGAATAATCAGCTTAAGTCATACACGTTGGGTTATCGGTAAAAAACTTAAAACTTTTTTTAGCGTGCATCCGCTTATAAATTATCTTAGAAAATTTGGAACCTGAAATATTGACTTTGCCTTAAAGGCCCTCAATGCCCGCGGAAGGTTAATAGTTTCATCGTTACTCTGCAAACAATAGTCACTACTGTACATGTATCCGTACACTATGACCTCTGATTTTCGAAAGAGTGGCCATACTTCGTTGCGCATATTGATCGATATGTTGTATGGTGGCGAAAGCCCGTTAAACCAATCCGCGATCGCGTCTGTTACGCAGAATTCACAAAAGCGGCAGTGCGCAATCTCGATTTATGCAACAGCGATACTTAACGATTATAATTTCTATTATAATCGAAAAAAAAAATGTTATAATAATATTATTGTGAATGATTATTTTTGTATATTTGTTCATACTTTCCGATAAGCTCGGTCTCTGACTTCGTGACGTCGAGATACCGGAACCGACGGTTTCGTTGTAACTTATGCAATCTCTAAGACGATGTAGATGAGCAAGTAAATCGCCACCCTCAAGATACTCGAGAATAACACATATCGGTCTCTCCGGCAATGTACAAGTTGCCAAAAGTCGCACGAGATGTGGATGAGGTCCGGCGTTCTTCATTGTTTCTATTTCCGCGAGCAGTTGTTGTCGTGCCTCGGGTTCAGTGCTCGGGTCGGGTGAATTTGACATTTTTATCGCCACAGTCGAATCGGTGTGGCCATCCATTACACCGAGATAAACTTTGCCGAATTGACCTTTTCCTAATTCCCGAATAAATTTTAATCTCTTGTACGATACCTCGTATTCGTCCGCCTGGCCTTGATTTATCGCATCCTGAAACGGTGACGGGTGCGAACAAAATCAATTTATTATGTATCGGCTACCTGTGACGCTGCTGAAAACAGATTTTAAATATACGTCGCGGGGTCACCTGAATTTCTTGTTCGACGTAAAGGGCATTGCGCTCTCTCAGAGTGGAATTCGCCCATTCAGATCTCAGCTTCGATAATCCGATAAGCCCCGTGATCCTGTGTATAAACATTTCTATGAAGAATTTTCAAAAGTATTGCCGTAACAACCAATTGTTTCATTGCGAGCTATTAAAAGAATAACCACGCGGCACCACCACCACTAATCACTAACTATGTCTATGGTGGTAAAATTTTAGTTAAAAAATGTAATTGCATTTTTTAATTTAACTGTTTTATTGTATACCGTGACGTTGAATGATTTCCCCATATCAGTTTGTATTTCCTCCGATTTTTCGCATACAAGATACTCGTCGTTACCGTCAAAATCAGCATCGCTACACCGGCAAAAGAGATCCAAACGAACGACTGAAAATTGAATGCGTATTCGACTCTGCAATCGCATTCCTCCAGACTATCAAAGAGTTCAGTATTTATTCAGAGACTTACATGGCCAGAGCGCTGGATGGGAGTTAATACGTCGATCGAAGGCTCTATCAATGCAGTTCCCGGTCGTCCTAAACATCCGGCAGAATCTTCGACTGCCACGTAAACCTTGCCACCCGACGTGATGTCCAAATCGGTTTCATTCGCGGACCACACGTATGAAGAAACTGTGGAAGGTACCTTAGCGATCTTTGAAATATTGTAAACCGGGAGCCGATTGTTTGATATCAAAAATGGCGTTCCAAAACTAAAAAAATGGATAGTCAAAATTAAATTAAATATAATTTTTCGCTACATAAAAAATACTTTATTTTCAGAATAAATAACTTTTAAATATCTTATATTATGTAGTTCCTAAAATATTTTATGCGCTGACAGTAAATAAATATTCGGATATTAATAGGCGGGAATATGAAATGTCATTTGGAAAAGCCAATGCAATTTCTTAAAATAAGTCGCGAGGGGTCTTTTTATTTCGGGACGAATCCATCTGACTCTTATGAATGCAATTTGCACAAATAGTAATAGGTTAATTAAACTTTTCTGTGATATCCGCGCATGAGCTTTCGTGCTTTTTGGACCCGCCACCTCCGACAGTTAGAGACGTAATTTTATATGTTATTGAACTAAGTAGAATGAAAGTCTCACTTCCGGCATATTGCCGCATGTATACACGGTAGCGTCATGCCACTTGAAATAGTACATTACGATACAAGTGCGATGAAATTTTCTCTGACAAATATGAGTTTCAAGATACTCGAGAATAACACATATCGGTCTCTCCGGCATTGATCAGACGAGTTGAGAAAAAGTTTCTCGCACGAGTATCATACAAAATTTTATTTCACGAGCGCGAGAAATGCGTTTTCTGACACGCGCAGCGAAGCGAATCGCTACCGCGTCTCTTAATATGTTATTTATGCACTATATGGATGATATTGTAAAGAAACAGAAGTTGGAAATGATTGACTAAAAGATTTCTATTTTATTGTGAATTTTTTTCTGTTCTTCGATGTAAAGGATAACAAACCTTATGACGTAAGAATGTACATGAGAATTTGCAGGTTTCGTTTTCCATTCTATCGTAAAGTCCTGCGCGATATCTGAGATAATCTCAACTTCCGGCATCGGCAAATACTCTTCGGCATCTTCGCAGCCACACCATCGCCCTACACACTCGGGCACAGTCAATATTATCTGAAATAATGAGATATCATATGTAATATCGATTTTTACATTTCAGCAGGATCGTCAATGTCCCAATTATTAACCGTACAACACCACCGATATTCTTGCGCCTTGCGACCACACAAGGATCTAGGAAAGCCGATTTCTTTATTATCGCGAATATCCGCCAAAAATCAATATTTTTAATTTGAATTATAGTGAAATTGAAACGCCGGGGTGTAAGAAAGCTGCTTGTGGACGCGCAACATCGATATCATAAATATTGGGGACTTTTTTAAAGAGACATAAAAATAATAAATCTTTATAAATTCGACATTTTTTTTAAACAACTCGGATGCAATGAACCCGTGTGTGGTATCCTAGGGTTACAATGTTATATAAAAGTGGCGAAAAGTAGAAATGCAAATTTAAGCAGTATTTTTGCATTTCCTGAAGTTGAAGCATTTGCAGGTATAAACTTCACTATCTGTTTTTTTTTACTCGGAAGGCACATTCAACAACTACAATCACACAATTCACGGCGTTGCCTACCTCCGGGACTTCGAGCTTAGGATCACTTCGCGGATTAGCAAAAACTTGAATGCTGTAGGAACACGTTGGCCGGATACTGAGCTCCGGTGCATCGGATAAGAATTGATTTTCCGGTAATACGGCGTAACAACGATTCTTATCCCAGGTTGTGTAAAACAATGTCTCCTCGGGACACAAGTTTGAATCTGCGTTGTCATTCTTCGGTAGAGATGTTATCAGAACGCTGCAAGTATGTTTGTTGTATCGATGAGATTACAAGCAAAACACTCGAATCGTGTGAAGAATTAAAACCTTCGATTATTGAGTCTAATAAATTTCGGATAAATTTTAATATATTTTGTTCACTAAATCAAGACCGACTAAATGCAGAAAATAATCAAATAATTAATTCATTAATTAATTATTTGATTATTAAGAAAAATAATAAATAATTAATTCATTAATTAATTATTTGATTATTAAGAAAAATAATAAATAATTAATTCATTAATTAATTATTATTTTTCTTTACAATTGATTAAGGGATCATCCTAGTGTAAAATATTCAAAAAATCTTTTTACACTTGGTTTACACTCTCAAAAGAAGAGTTTTCAAACTACCCATCTCAAATTTTGACACAGCATTCTTTACACTATTCTTTATCTTGCTATGGAAGCTTTTTTTTATTTTTTGAAATCTTCATATTTTTATTAACGAAAAACTGTTGAAAAAAAAGGTTACATTCGATACTTTTTTTATAATCACCGCCAATTTGTCCATTTTTATTGAAAAATAAAAAATTCTCCACAGCGCGATAGCGACTTTCATACTGATTAATAATCTTTTTTCAAATGTTGTTTTAGGCAATATTTACGATTAGACGAGTGTACACCGTCAGGATGAGTCAATTTTTTTACAAGCCGTTTTCATCCAACCAAAAAAATTATACACAAATAAAAATAAACATTTTAAAATGTTTTATTTATGTTCTACATGAGTACTTTGATTTGACATAAAAAAATCCGACTAATTAGCGACTTTTATCCATCGAAAAAAATCCATGAAAATCAGCTATTTTTATGCCCGTCACACTGAGATGATCCCTTAATTATTGTCTATCTTCCTTTTATACATTTCTTGGTGTCGGAACAAAATAAATGTTTGTCTGACGATTCTAGAATGAGAAATTAATATACTTTAATGTCGTTTTTTAGTCGTAGAGAAGTTTTTTTTAATTTAAATATCGGGCACTGAATAATTTGGAGTCATAATTGCATTGGAGAAATATTAGATAGAAGCCCATTAACCTCGAATAACTAGAAGTCTTCAGTTATTGAAGCGAAGCAAATGGGTTCATCAATCGATTCCATACCTGTAGGACGAAGGTTGCCTAATACCGTTCAACGGCGCTTGCCACGTGATGTTCAACTTCAAAGGACCGTGACCTATGCTCTCTGCATTATAGGCTGTATCTTCGAAAACCGATGCAGTTAAATTGCGAGGTACACCGATATTTGTTAGGTTCGAACATACCTGATCGAATAATCCCACGAGTAAGATTATCAATTGAATGGCGTTTGATTTGCGGTAATAAATTCTTTTTTCGGCGGTCATTTCATTGTAAATAGTTAACGATTATTTCCCGCTTATATCATATATAATACACTATAAAGGTTTGCCATCGCCTGCACCGTACATTTCGCGTCGACTCTCGCTTGTTCACAAAATATTATCACCATTTACGCTCACGCTTTTCGTTCTCGTATTTCAATGTTTTAATCGATTTATTGCAACTGTTTGGCACATTATTTATCAAAATTATTGTTTTTTTTTTCATAACGACAACATTATTGCTGACTTCACAATCCGCGCGAACGCACAATTTTGGTATCCCGGTCTTATCGGTTCTACGTCTACCGTGAAGTGTACGAGAGAACCCATCGTACTCCCGATAACGCACAGATAAGAAGACGATATTTTTTAAAGATATATTCTAGACGCGTACAAATAACATTATATCTATATGTTATGCACGCGCCCTTGAAGGATTATGGAAACGGCTTATCCGCAGAAACGCTCTCTATGAAATTGCATGCTACGCATGTGGACGATAAAATGCATACACTCCATCAAAAAATATCTTGTATACATATATTGAAGAGAGGCAATGATCGTTAACCATTATTATCGAGTTTAATCCTCGACTGTTGCAGTTCTTCTATAAAAAAGAAGTACTTTTTTTTCGACATTCCACGATCATACTAATTGATCCAGATGTCAAGTGTCTATGATATCGTATTATCAGCAAACGTTATTATCGAATTCTCACAATGATATCGCTAATCAATCATGCTTCATATAAACATTTCGCACGAAATTCAAAGAAATTTTGGACTTTATTTGTTACATATTTTGTTTCGTTTAATAAAATAAGGATAAAACGATAAAAACAGAGTGTAGGGGAACGTGTTAACTTGTATTTAAAGTTCCCGATTCGATCGAGCTATTTTCATGCAATAGTTTTATTATTTGGACGAGTTAATTCATGGATGGCGGGCATTGAATATCTTATACTATGGTAAAAGCCAATATAGCTAATGTGTAATAAACCCTATATCTAATAATCGTCATTCCCTATAAAACGAACGTGGCCCGCGGGAAAAAAAGATTTACGTTTTACATTTTCGAAGAAAAAGGTCTTTATGCCCCTTGTTCTATTAAGTCTCGTATTCAGCGTTTCACACGCTTAAGAAGGTACTGGAAATAAAAATTAAAAGAATCCGTTAGTTGTCCAATACAAGACTTACGTGGCAATGTGCAAACCGCAGCGGATTCATACAGGGATTCATGCATATTATTTACGTCCTATGTCCTTGTGTTCCTATGTTCTATATGCTATGTGTCCTTACGTCCTTGTGTGTGAAAATATACGTTCACGTCTCTTTCAATTGAAAGAATAAAGTTTCAACGTTTAACAATTTCCCGGTTTTCAGACCCGTATATTATTCGCGAAGCAGTCAATGAATCAACGTTCGAGATCTACAGGAAGGGACAATAAGCAGTTAACCAATCGGTCGGCTCGCAACAAGCACGAATCAGTGACGACATTGCGGACTATTTTTCAGCCAATCAGTAAGAAACTCTGTAACAGAAGCTGCTGGACACGGTCGTACACTCAGGTTTGGAAACTCGTCTGATTTTGTGGTGGTGGAGTTATCTCGGAAAACGAAGCCACTTTCAATAGTTCGCTTCATCACCACTATAGTCGTTGCGGTCTTGGGATATCATCGACGCGCATGCGTAGTTTGTCTCGCACGTTGAATTCAAACCTGAAGCCCGAAGGTTTAAACATCGAAAACGACCTTATATTTGTTATGTAATGAATTCTCATTTTATGGAGTATACTGTGTTTAATATTTAGCATTTTGCGATGTCTTCTACGCTGTCAAAAGAACAATGGGAGTAAAGTTGAAGGACATAAGATAATAAATATGCAATGAAAGTTCTTAACAGATTTATTGGTTCGACAATGTGGCCATTTTTCTTCGAGGTACGAATTTTTTTTTGAGTGATCGGTTTTCCTGTATAATATAATAATAGAGCGCATAAGAATGAATCTCAAAGCCATGTTCTTTACATGGAAACGTAAAATCATAATTTGATAGAACGAAGCACGCGTCGACGAAACTTGTTTAATTGAAAAATGTCAAGCTAGAATGAATCTGTCTTCCTTGAGAACGCATCTCTACTAGCTTCGTCACAGGTACAGGATTTTCATTAGACTTGAGGATAGCGTCGGTACAAATAGGACAGTATTTGAAACGTTTCCAAACTTGCTTGCATAAATATCCTGAAACGTCCGTAAATTCATGTTAATAATATATATACATAAACCTTTTACCGAAAAGAAGTCTAACGTCAGTGATACGCAACGCATGAATTAAACACAGGGAGCTTTTAATGCACCGGCACCCCCACTAGAAACTTATTATTCATGTTGACTATTTGCATAAATACCTGAAACTTTTTCGGGAACAAGTAGAGCGCTCGGCTCGAAAAAATCGTCCGGCACAATACGAATGTGGGTGGCCATAATTGAGCAATTAATACAGCAAAAAAGAAAGATTCTAGCCACAGGTGTTAAAGTAAGTACAAGAACATGTTCGAATTTTTTTTATTTTCTTTTTTAAGTGAGCGTACCCCAGTTGTCTAGCCGGTAAAAACTGGAAGAAACCTTTCAGGCGCAGTAAAAGATCAATAATTGAAGATAGAAACCTGTTACGTAATAAACGATACAGTCAAGTGCAGGAGAAAGAGAATAATCGTGTTCTCTATTTGACGTTCAGCAAGACTTGAACTCTTACTACCATAAATATCTTTGACCTCACTGAGAGCGATTAAGATTTTTTGAGAGTTCGGTGCGGTGTGCGTGCAATATCTGAATTTCGGCGGTTTAACGATGCTATAAACCGAAAGAATCTTTTATAATTGGAGAAATGTAGGGGAGGCTGCATGTTCATTACTTCCTGAAGCCTGATGGATCGTCCCGAAAAATTTCTGAAAAAAAAGAAATGCATTCGACGTTTAAACCAGAAACATTCTACTGATCATCATTAATTCATTAGATTTCCATATTCTATTACTACGAAATTTGCATTTACCTCTAAATTGTCTTGATTCACACCTTGCCGGTGAGAAGATATTTGAAACCGTAGTTCTTAATCAGATCATCGGAAAGATCCATCGTCGATTGCAAAGAGAGACGCAAACCTTCTGCCGTTTTTTCTGTTAAAAACTCACTAGACAAGATATCACCCCTTCATTTCGCACGCACCCAATCATTTAAATATGCTGATGGCGACTGCAAAATCTAGAAAGTGTATTTTTTCCATAATTAGATTTGCTAGAAAAAACGGCTGAATCAAATCATGAATGCACTTATAATAAACCTGGTAGTCTTTGTTGCCGGGAACGAGACCTTCATTCGGCAGCTTTCTTTCAGTTTAGAGCGTCGAACAGGTCGTTCATTTTTTTAGAAAATTGCCGTTCCTTCATAGCTTTGAAGCATTTCAGGGTGATGAAGTGAGCAAAATTTCAAGCCGTCCGCCACGGAATTACTAAAAATCGATTAAATATAATTACTAAACTCGCGGTCAATTTAACATTTGTCTAACTAACGCTCCATATTGCCGGCAACTTAACAACACCGTTCTCATCGCTGATATCTGTATATGAAGTAATAAAATCATATAGAAATGGAGGTTTAAAAAATACTCATAGAAGTTAACGATACAAGAGTATATAAAGTAATATTTACCGGCAGAAGAAACCCGAAATGCAGGGATGTTTTTGGAAGATTCCATTGCCTTCTTCATATTCAAGAGCTCTACCTGGAAGAAAACTGTATCTGATTCATCGCTAGTAGTCGCTCCACCCGATATGTTTAACGTCTCCGCTTTTTAATGGAAAATGTCAACAAAATAAAAGTACGGTTTCTATAAAATATGAATTAGTAGAAATTTGATCTTTCGGATAACTAAAATAAAAGATTGCATTACTGGAACTTTTCTCTTGTGATCCCTCAAGGATTGGAGTTCCGTCTTTCTCCGCATTATATTCGTTGCTCGTTCCAACATTTATCAAATCTTTTGTCATCGGTGTACGTGGCTGTTGAAAGTGTATCGCTGCTTCGGGTGTCACCAGACTAGCTCTTCCAATGTTGATAGGTAAAACATGTTGCCGCTGTGGTGGACTAACTGCAACAGCTATTTCAATCATCAAACCCGAGTGTAGCGAAACGATATGTAACCGAAATACTAAAACGGTACTTACAACAGCAATAACCTCCCCATTTGCGTCGTGTTTTACGTATTTTCTCACGATAGAACTGGCATCAAAATGCTTGTCACAAACAAATTGATTCGGCTTTAAAGGCGGTATCACGGCTTGCCACTTCTTGCACAATGTCTCATCTGTGGGCACTTTGAAGACTGAACGTTTGCCTCGTAAAATCCTTGAGCTTTTATTGCAACTCGGTACGGCACACGGTTTCCCCATAATTTCGGATTTAACAATAACAGTTTTCCGCAATTACGCGCAATTAGTGACCATGGGTGGCACAGTTCGCCATTTTTTCAAAAGTCTGATCTCTATGATTTGCGTCTCTATCGGTTGATTTAAGCACTACAGGTACTGGTATCAGATTGAGGAACTACCCCCACTGCGAGAGGTTCCAGACCTGAGTATACGACCGTGCTGCTGGAATATAAGAAAATATTTGAAGGAACTGTAGAGGGGCTCTATGAAAACGGATGGTGGTATGCGGGAGACAAAAGACGATTGGATGCGCTATTGCGCTACCATCAACCGGGGTATTGCAACAGCGATGATTTTTAATCGAATCTCACAAACGCGTAAAAAACTTTGTGTGTTTATTTATGTGCCCAATGGTTATAGTTTTTGTGAATAAACGCAACAGATTCTATATTTTTGGCTAAAATAATGGAAAGGATATGGTCGACGTGACAGTGACGCAAAGGGGAGCACCTGCTTCCGTCCCGGTTTTTTTTATCCCCGTCAAATTGATCCCGGTTGATGAAATTGATCCCCGCATTATCTAATCTCGGTTAAACTTATCTCAATGTTATCTTATTCCATTCAAAAATATCTTGATGTAATTTGATTCAATCGGTTTCGTTCATTCTGTAGAACCACTTAATGATAATCCATATTCTAAAATGGTTGAAATAACTGAATATCGTATTCGTATCGAACGACTACTCACAGCCGAGTCTATTTGGTATGGGTTGTGTATTATGTGCGTGGGTGTAGGCGATCCGTTCCGTGCTTTCATCAGTCGCGTTCGAGCAAGGTCCAGGGGCGGAGCTCCTGGTAAGGTGCAGGGGCGAAATCCCGCGAAGGGGGGGGGGGGGGGGGGCGAAGTCCCCAGTCTGTAAAAATAGTCTGCCGATTATCTAAATTATTTTAGCCGGGATCAGTTGTTGGGATTTATTAGTTAGGAATGTATTTGCGTGGGTTGCCTATTTGGTTTGGGATCTACTTTTGTCGTGGGGTGATATCGTTGGGGATCAGTTTGTTTGGGGTGAAGTCACGTGGACCCATAGTTCGAAGTATGTATGTTATGAAGGGAAAATAGAATTTTTATTTACAATACAGAAAATACAGAAAACAACAAAAATCGTTTTTTTAGGGGATCGGTCCCCTTAATGGTCTAAGCATATCTATAAATGGTACCAGGATTGAGCTCTTAATGAATGCTAAATTTCTGGAATCAAATTTTCAATATAATCTTCAATGGAGTCTACATATTGTTAACGTGGTAACAGCGTGCCGAGCCGCAATTAATATAATTAGTTATTTACGGGCGATGTGGTGGAGTACAGATCCAGCAATTTTGATGAATTTTGAAAATTGAATATGCAGGATTTATTGTCGATCCAAAGGAACAGAATCTTTTATTGAAGGTGTATCGGGTTCAGTTTAAAGAATTAGAGCCGGTTTTGGATATAGATATTCGCCGTCGAATATCTTACTAGCGAAATGTCGAGAACCCCCGATATCAGATCGGAAAAAGCATCTATGTATAAAATATCTCACTAACGTAACAATTGATATGGCACGTTTGCTCATACGGAAACTTACAGAACTCAATGAACAATTCGAACATCCACTCAGTTACTAATCTTTCTAAGTCAATCTTACTTGATGCCTTCTAAGAAATACTGTCCTTTCACGGGTTGTTGCTTCGTTTGACATGCCTGGTTTTTGTATTACGGAATTGCATACGATGATGTATACGGTGATGATGTATTTATGGTCCCAAGACGGGCGAGAGAAATTACGTGGGAAACGCGATATATCGAACGAGTAATGAGTCATTTGTGAAACGTAGATCCGATTCGAATACTTTAATATTTTCGGAACAAGCCATGGCTATTATAGAAACGCTGCAAATGATTAAGAACTCTAACGTATCAAAAGCATTCCCTTTTTCTGATTCTCGTAGTGTACTGGTATCCTGTAACCAGAGCTCTAGTGCGAAAATGTCGTATCTCGTGCGAAAAATTAAAGAATTTGCGCCGAATGTGGCAAAAGAGCATATGGATATTACATTTGTTTTGGGTACCAACTCATATAGGAATACGTTTTAACGAAATTGTGAGTGTGGCAGCTAACAATGCGGTAAGAGATTGTGTTGACGCTCAACTCCTAGTACGCCGATCTTTATCATAAATTTAAGATGTGCCTTAAAACGGAGCAATGTCAATGATATGTACAAACTGGTCGTGATAAAGAGAAAACATACTTTGAAAACTTTTTTGAAAATGATGGTACGATGTGGTATGCGAAAGTTTGGCTTAATAGAAAAGGGATTGTATCTTCAAATAGAATAAGATGCAACCATAATTTTCTCAATTACAGTTTAAACATATTTAATATAGTTCCGTGTAGTATCGGTGACTGCGGTACAGAGGAAGATATCCCAGATCATATTTGTTGGCGATGTGCATTATATTCTAAACCCAGGAAAGGAATGTCAATGCAATTAAAAGAATGTAAAATATTTCCCCCTTATTCTATCGTTAGAGTAGAATTCATTTTTGTTAACTAATTGTACATTGCGTAAGTTGATAGGAGCTCGCTTCTATCGGTAGAGTAGCATGGGCACCGCGAGATGGAGCTCGGAACCCATAAATGAAAAAAAAAAACGAATCCCACGATAGAGTCTGCCGGGGTACATTCCGAAATCGCTGCCAGTCCCGACGGTCAGCTGAACTTTCTGGCTCTCACGTACGAAGCTAGTGATCTCGAAATTTATCGATAGTTGAATAACACAAGGCTCGCTATTCAGGTCCAATTCAAATATAAAATCAATCGAATAGGTATCGCATAGCTATTGTTAGGTAGAAATGATCACACAAGAACTTTCGATAGAAAAGGGTACCGCAAAACCCTCTCAAGAGAGAGGAACTTTCACTCAAGGATGGATGACAGTGTTGTTCCTTTCAGTACTAAAGTATGAATCTTGTACTATTCTTATGAATTTAGTACTAAAGCACGACCGTGATAAATCTAGTACCACGCGTCTAGTACACAATCCCTCCAGTACATTTTAGTACGTTTTCCCGTTTCAGTGTTCACCGAATATTCATTCTACCTACCTATCATATCGATCGATGGTGTAGAAGGACACAGTTTTTTTTCCTCATTAATGCCAGAATACTCCGTTTTGGTGTTTTCGCGAATTGCTTGAGGAGTTTTGCACGATTCGAAATGTAAACATGTGACTTGCGAAATGGAAACATGTCGAAATGTGACTTTATTAATAATTCTGTAAATGGTTATTGTCCAACCAATGCAATATTTTTCGCCACTATTGAAATGGTTCGATGAATTTCCACAAGTCGAGATGTGAACATATCGTCAATTCGGTATTTTTATACGGTTTACCGAAAAAAAAACGTCGCAATGGCTTCAATTGAGAGGTAATGTAGTAATACCAATTATGCAAAATATTTAATCATTACAAAGAACAAGTTATAAAAATAGTAGATTATTCATTTGTTAACGCGAGGTGCAATTGGCGTAACTGGTGCCTACAGTATGTGATTACAAGATGCGGTGTCTTAAATTTAATTTCCTCGTGAGAGGGCACATTTTTAATTAATAATAACTTACTTTTATTGTTTACGCCACCAAGCTGCCAAGCTACCAAGCTGTCTTGAAATTGCATTGAACATTTGCTCGCCTTTGATTTGTTAAAGTGAGATATTGCGACCGGCGATCACGGTTGAATGATAGAGCCCAGATTCATAAATACAGCATATTAATTATTATTATTATTCAATACACTGTTACGTCCTCTGAATTAGTACATATATATGGTAACAAATTATCAGCTAATGCAGTATTCATCCTTTTTTTTTACGTTATTGCAACAATTAATTTTCTATTTAAATATCTTTGAGAGAACATATAGTTCCCCGGATATAATTTAATAAACATTTAAATTATTAAAATATTGAGATCTGGAGGGGCAATGCATGCACCTCTCAGATAATAATTAGCGAGCCGTGTGCAAAAGCTGAGCGAAGTCATTACTCAGTTATTGGCATCTTAACGTTTAGCCACCAAAATTCGAGCTATGTCTCGGATATACAGTATTTCCGGCGAGGACACCTGAGGAAAATCCGAAGAGAATTCCGATGATAAAAGTCGAGCCATATAGGCAATTTGAATGCTTCATTAACACGTGATCGGCGGGAGGTTTCTTATCGCTCTAACACTGCGAGCGATGCACCTCACGCACGTACACTACCGTGCAGCCAGAGAATCGGTGAGTCTGTCTCGAAGGGACCGATGCACGGCTTGACCGTCATCGCGTTCGAGTGCAGCACCTCTCGGCGCATAAATTATAATATTTCAATAATCTATAAAATAAGTTAATAATTCATCAAACTATTCCAATAATAGGAAAAAACATTGCATTGGCTGAATAATAACCATTTACGGAAGTATCAATAGACTCACGCAGGAAAATACGTTGAAACCAATAATAAACAATAAAAACAGTGATAAAGATTGAGGAAACAAGATGAAGTTGAGAGAAGTAATTAAATAAATAAAAATTAAGTTAAACAATCAATATAAAACAATAATAATTACTCGAGATAACTCATAAATTTATGATTTGACAAGTTAAAAGTTATTAAAATTCACGGAAGTAAATATCGAATAAAAAGTTTAAACATTTTAAAAATCACCAAATTAATTTTAGATAAAATTTCGATAACATCAAAAATAACTTTTGATACAAAAAACATAGAAACTTCATTCAAATTTGTAAAATATTGTTATTTAAAATCTTGATTTTTGAAATAATCCTTTAAACATTTTAAATATTGTAAATGCGTTAAATAAAAAAAATCATAAAAAATTAATCGATTGCACAGGTGACACTTGATCGATGTTAACGGTGGAGGGAGGCTCGCGAGCGGCGGCGGCTCGAGACCCTTCGCAGGTGAGGAGGTCCCCCGCGTAAATTAATAAAATCAGGGCCCGCGGCGTCAGGAGCTCATTACCGATATTTTACGGACATCCTACGATAATTATTGTCACTACGAGTTTCAAAGCAACCATTTCTTCAAAAATCATCGAAGCTCAATATTAAATTTTTTATCAGCGAATAAAACAAAGTCGCAAATACGTGTGCGGAAACGTGTAAACCCCTAATACAGTTCGAAACGGGGAATTGTCAGAACTTTAATCGACACTTATGACATTTCTTTTCGGGACTTTAAAAATTTATAACGGAAATTAAATTGTGAAACACAATCAACAGAATTATCGAGTGTAAACTGAAAAGTGTATTTGTGAGAATCGAAATTCAAATAAATCTCAACGATAAATTGAAATATTTGCCAAGTGTTAAATAACTTATTCCGAATTAAGTGAATTCGGTTGTTATCAATCTCATCGATAATTCTTCATCGTCAACATTCGGCATCACCAATTGGAAATCCTGTAGGAGGGAAGGAAGGACGAATCCACGTAATTTTCCACTACATACATCAACCGACTCCGAGAACCTTCACTCATTATTTAAATTTCATATCATTCTTCACTCATCAACGTAAGTTTTTCCCATCAAAACGCATAAATTATTTTGATAAATAATTCCGCACAATTAAAACCATAAATCAGTGCATCGATGGTATAAAAACAGAAGGATGTACCTTCTTTAAGACTTAAAGAGTGTTAGCCTTCGAGTTATATCCTCTGCCTTTGGTAACGAGTACCAAGGTAGCAAAGGGGGTGTATCGGGCCGCGATAGTCGCGAGCGCTGGTCAGCGACTTCGCCCGGATTGAATTACACTACGAGACGCATCGAGCGTACGGCGTCTTTTCAGAGGAATTCCATAGTAAACACCTCTGTCATATGGTTACTACGCGCTTACTATATGCGTACTACGAGTCGATGACTCTTTCCACGTGCAATATTCTTTCTTTCGGTTCGGGGATTTAAATCTTTAACACGGCGCACTCTGTACCCTATCCTGAGTAACTCTCCGAAAGGTCAGACTCAAAAAGGGAATAAGTCGGATAAAGCGCCTCAATGGTACAAAACGTGTAAAAGGGAATTTTATTCCTTGACCGTAATTACCGAGGAAATGCTGATTTGGACGTAACAAAAATTGGGGGCTCGTCCGGGATCTCAAAACAGAGTTTGCGCTAAATATATTACAAATTATTTTCTTTGATTTCAAAACAGAGTTTGCGCAAAAACATATAAATCAACGTAATAATTCATTTTTCTTCGATTTTTAAATAAAGTGCGCGATAAATAAATCCAAATAATAATAAAAATTTAAATCAAATTCCAAATAAATCGGTCATAATAACGTCGACATTTTTACATCAAGTAAACATCTAAATAAATAAATAAACAATTAACTTCACTAATTTAAATCGGGAATTTAGTCAAACCATTTGATCTCTTACGACCTTGTATTTGCATTGCTATTTTTTGAAATAAATTCATCAGTCTAATGATGAAAACAAGGATATTTTAAATGCCTTCGACTAGATCCCAGGGTAAACTTTCAGATAAAATCATTCATGATTATCCTGAAGAGAGGAAAAAGAGAACAAAATTGACAGTTAATCCGGAAGTGCCAGTTAACATTGAAAAACAATCGAAATCCACGGAAACCGAATTTACGGAAACAGATATTTCAGAGACTGAGGGAATAATTACAGGAGAAGTGATAAATAGTACAGCGATACCTCCGTTAGAAATCGAAAAGGAGCAAAATATTGTAACACAAGTTGAAATAAATCCCGTAGGTGGAATAGGAGACGATACACTCAGATCAGTTGAGAGGAGTTTGAGAGATATCACACGATCATTAAGGGAAACATTAGAGTCTCACCTTGATAGTGACGACGAGGGAAGTGAGGATTTAAATCTACAGCGTGAGTCAGAAAATCAAATTCAGGTATTGGAACAGGGAATAATAGAGAAAATTAGTAGAACACCAAGTGACAGCTTTGAGGATTCTCCGTCGTTTTCGTCAGCTAGAGGTAATTTTACACCGGGTGTTCGATTTGGCATAGGGGCAATATCTTCGTCAACTCGTCTTTTGGGATCGTGTATATTGGAAAACACATTAGCAAATCGGCGACCATTGATAAAATCGTGTGTAAAAACAGTGCAACCACGAATAAAAAGTGCTCCGGGAAGATATAAAACAAACTTTGAAACGGGAAATACAATTTTTGGAATATTCGCAAATAAAAATAATTCTTCGAGTCAATCAAGTGGGACAACTGTGTCCAATAATAACTTCACCATAGGTAACGAATTTGATAAATCTCCTGAAGTAGGGGAAGAAATAGATCCAGTTAAAATCACGACAGCAATAAAAAAATTTCCCTCGGTACATTCTTCAATTGTACGAAATAAAATATCGTCAGTTTACGGAAAACATAATAGTCACAAGTCAAGTCGAAAATCAATAAAAATTGTGTCAAATAAAGCTGTTAAAAATCTTTTTGGGAAAATGGGACCGATAAAACGAAATATGGATAAACCAAGTAAAATAAACTATCGAGACAATGAAAAGAGACGAGATGACGAGAGTAATGGTGGAAACGGTAGTGGGGACGAAGGTACTCCGCGACGTCAGCCAAGTCCGTTGCGTAGATCGAGAAGATCTTCAGGTATTACAAGGGAGGCAATGGGAATTATTCGTGAAGCGGTAAAGTTAATACCGGATTTCGATGGAAAAAGACATTCTTTGAGTAAATATATGAATGGTTTGGAAACTGCTTTGGATATGGTGGGGGATGATTTTCAATTTCAGCTATTACAACTAGCAAAAACAAAATTGAGTGGTGCTGTATTTGATAAAGTGGCTAAAAATGATTTTAAAGATATATACGATTATATGGATTATCTTAGAGTAATATATGATCCACCACGGGATATTTTTCAGTTACAGGGAGAATTAGGGAGTAGCGCTCAGTTAGATGAGGATACAGTTGACCAATACGCATATAGAATTCAAACATTAGTTGCAAAAATGAGAGAGGCTCAACAGTATAAAACCGGATTTTTAAGTGAAGGTGATAGAGAAGCTATAGATAATATGGCAGTGAGTTGTTTTAAGAGAGGATTAAAACCAGAAATTCTTGATAAAATTGGCAATATGGGAGATTCACTACGAGAAATTATTGTTTCGGCTCAAGCCATTGAAAGAGATCTTACTGAACGAAATACTTTGAGAAATGCAGCAAAATCTAAATTAACTCCAACAAAGGAAATTGAAAAAGGGATAAAAAAAGTTAGCATAAAATTTGTAGAGCCTGCTGAAGAGGAACCAGAGGAGGTAACTATGGCACCATTTGAGGGAGGACAAGTGGGATCAAATGTTTGTCAAATTTGCAATACTATGGGACATACTGCTTTAATGTGTAGTCTTAGAAGAGAAGCGACAGCATCTGGGATAGTAAAATGTCAAATATGTGGAACAGAAGGGCACGTTAGTAATCAATGTACTATGCAAAAAAAATAATATCGCAATCTCAAATTGTCAATATTGCCAGGAGAAAGGTCACGATGCTAGAAATTGTCCAAAAATAGCTAAAAAAGAGAATAACACAGGGGGAATAGATATCTGCCAGTATTGTAATAAAAGGGGACATGTAGCTGCAAATCGTTACTCTATACCATGTACAAAATGTGGAAAAAAGTTTCACAATGCTAGCAATTGTATTTCTCGTACACCGATAATGGGAATGGGAGATCAAGTGGTTGATGTTTATGGAGGAGTACCTCCAAATATTCCAAATAATCAGCAGAATAATCAAAATAATCATTCAAATAATTATCCAAATAATCATTTCAATCACAATAATCGACCGAATTTTAATCAAAATTCAAATTTTACTCAAAATCGTAATTATCAGAATGGAAATTTTAATCAAAATCGGAATTTTAATCAAAATAACAATTATAATTCGAATGGAAATTACAACCGAAATAACAACTATAATCACAATAATAATTACAATAAAAATCGCAACTATAATAATAACGGAAATAATAACCACAATAATAACTATAATCAAAATAATAACTTCAATCCAAATTATAATCGAAATAATAGTCATCAAAGTCAAAATCAACATAATAATCATCATAACTATAACCAAAATGGTAATAATCATCAACGTTTTGGCAATGGACAAATGTCAAACGAAGAAGGACCCAAAACATACGCACAGGCCGCCGATCCAAATTCACTGTCTTATAAGGAGCATATTATTTGCTTTTATTGTGGACAGAGAGGTCACGTACAGCACGAGTGTCAGAAAAGAAAACAAGATGCGAATGCAATGGCGCAGGGAAACGGGGATGGCCAGGCAGCTCAGGCCAATTTACAGTCGCACCCGGTTTTGACAGTGAATGCTATGCGCCCGATTATTACAATTGCCGAATAGTAGATATTTTTCTAATAATGCCAGAAAAAGATGTAATTCCACCTACCATAAGATTGAAGAGTCGTGATCTTCCAGAGGAAGTTATTATGTTATTAGATACAGGTGCTAGTAGAAGCGTGATAAAAGTGGGATGTTTGGGTAAAAATATGAAAATTTATAGAGATGAAATTTTGAGACTCAGTGGAATAACGGATAGTGTTGTTTTAACTTTGGAATATGTGATTATTGAAATTTTGGATAGAGAAACGGTGTTTCATATTGTACCCAATTGTTTTCCTACAAAGCAGGATGGAATTTTATCCACTGAATATTTTCGGGATAATTTGGCAAAAATTGACTATGAGATGAGTCAGCTGGAGGTTCGGAATCGGAAGATAGAATTTTTTACTAAGGAAAGTATAATTTTTCCAGCAAAAACGACAAAGTTATTTTACGTAAGAACAAAAGACGATACAATTTCAGAGGGATATTTGCCTCCAGTATATGTGGGAGAGGGAATAATTTTTGAACAAGGGTTGGTAAAGAATATTTGTGGAAAAAGTTATGTCAATGTTACTAATAATCGAGATGAGCAAGTAGAAATACAAATTCCAATTTTGGAATTAATGTCGAGTCCGCCAAGTGTTGGGGAAAATTTGGAGTCAATAAATAATGAGGAAAAAGAGATACAAAATATAGGGGAAAAAGACAGTACAGAACAGACAATCGAAGATAAAAATTTGGAAATTCTTGAAGAAATAAATAAAGATAATGAGAATTACGAATTGGAGGAACCGATAAATGAGTTAAAAGAATCAGTAACTAATGTTATGGATAAACAATTGGAAATAATAGCAACATCGGAGGAACAAAATACGGAAATGATTATTGGGAATAAAGAAAAATTCAATGATAAAATGGAAGACACGATTATTCAAAATTTTGAGGGAAAAATGGAATTACAAACAACAGAAAAATTTCCATCGTATGAATTCGCGGATTCATTAGTGGCAACACGGTTCTTTTCAAACGAGAAAATGTTTAATATAACTTCTAAGATGGAAGATGAAACGCGATACCCAAAGGTATTGGAGTTATTACGACTAACAGATTTGGAGGAAGAGGAAATAAAAGCTGTAAAAGACATAATTAAATACGGGGCTGATAGATTTCACATACCAGGAGAAAGATTAGAAGCTACAAATGTTGTAACGCATAGAATACCAACTACTGATGATTTGCCAGTAAATTCAAAACAATATAGGTATCCAGAAGTTCATAAAGAAGAGATACGTAAACAAATTGCAGATTTTTTGGAAAAAGGATATATTAGAGAGTCAACATCGCCGTATAATACACCTGTGTGGGTAGTTCCTAAGAAATTAGATTCACAGGGAAACAAAAAGTGGAAAGTGGAGAGGGAAACAAAAAGTTTTAGATTTTCGACAGTTGAATGAAAAAACTATTGGGGATGGATATCCTTTGCCAAATATCGTAGATATTTTAGATCAACTGGGTGGAGCTCAATACTTTTCGGTTTTCGATTTGGCTTCGGGATTTTATCAGATAAATATGCATCCGGATGATTGTCATAAAACAGCGTTTACAACTCCGTATGGTCATTATGAGTATGTTCGAATGCCTATGGGATTAAAGAACGCACCTCCGACTTTTCAACGAGCAATGGATATGGTATTAATGGGTTTACAGGGTCAAGAATTATTTGTTTATTTAGATGATATAGTAGTTTATGCGAAAACATTGGAGGAACATGGGCAAAAATGTAAAAGATTATTTGACCGATTGAGAAAGGCAAATTTAACTTTGCAACCAGATAAATGTGAATTTTTAAAAAGGGAAGTAGGATATTTGGGACATGTAATCAGTCGCGATGGGTTAAAACTAGATCCAAGGAAAGTGGAGGCAGTAAGAAATTTACCAAGGCCAACTAATGTGAGACAGATTCGTGAGGTTACGGGGTTGTCAGGATACTATCGTAGATTTATCGAAGGATATGCGAGAATAGCAAAACCATTAACCAATCTTTTGAAAGGTGACGTACCATTTGTTTGGGGAGAAAGTCAAGAGAAGGCATTTCAAACACTCAAGGAGAAACTTTGTACTGAACCCGTTTTAATTTTTCCGGATTTCTCAAAACCATTTATTGTAACTACAGATGCCTCGGGTTATGCAATCGGCGGTATTTTATCACAAGGTCCAATAGGGAAAGATAAACCAATAGCATACGCTTCACGTACATTGAATGAAGCTGAAACTCGTTATGATACTTATGAAAAAGAGGCTCTGGCCATTGTTTATAGTGTATTACATTTTAGACCATATTTATATGGGAAAGTTTTTACATTAGTCACCGATCACAAGCCTTTGGTATGGTTTAAGAGTTGCAAAGATGGAAATGCTCGTGTACTTCGATGGAGATTAAAATTAGCTGAATATGAGTACGATGTTGTATATAAAAGTGGGAAAACAAACGTAAATGCCGATGCGTTATCACGAAATCCAGTAGATATTGAAGGAGAAACATTGGAGGAAATATTTATAACGAGAGTACGGGGACGTCAAGAATTAACAGAGGAAGAAATAGAATTGTTGCTTCAGGATAATGATAATGAGAACGATGGAGAAAGTGACGAAGAGATAATAATAGAGGAAGAAGACCCAGAAAAATTGTGGAGAAATTCATTACAGATGATGCAATTAGATGAAATAGATTACGATAATCCTATACCAGGTACTTCAGGTCAAAATCCTTCAGAGGAAGAATTACCAATAAATAATGACGGTGACAAAGAACAAGAGACAGAAAATAATACAGAAAAACAAACAAAAATCAAACCTTTACCAATCAGACACGGGATGGTAACTAGACAACAAGTGAAAAATAAAAATAATTCTTTGAAGGACAATGATAAAAACAAAACCAGTAAACAACAATCAGATACTGACGATGAACAGAGTAAAGTTGAAAAACCAAGGAGAAAATGTCGGAAAAAACGGAAACAGTCTCAAAAACAATTAAAAGATAATCAATTAATAGATTCAAACGAAGACAAATCATTAATAAATTCAGACTCAGATGCAGACAGTTCAGATAAAGAAGATGACGAAGACAAGGACGAAGACAGTGACTCTAGCCAACAATCTGAAATTAATGCTGTGTATATCACATCCCAAAATATTATTCCGTCTAGGGAGCTTTTATTTACTCGAAAGGATTCACTTGCATATTTTTTAGACATTGAAGGAGAACCACTTGATACAGGGTCGCGAAAATTGCTTAGCAGAAAGGAATTACCAAAATATTTAAATCTTGAAATAGGAAAAGTTAGTACAGTGAAAAAAGGAACTAGATATCATATTGCACTTCCTATAAAAGAAGATTCGGGGGAAGGAGCCACATTAATATTTGGGCACATTAAAGACGTAATAACTAGTTTGAGAGAATTTATGGAGGAAAAAGGAATTCAGAGTGTGAGTATAGCCAAAACAGATTTTATAGAGAACGTTCCGTGGGAAAGAATTGTAGGGGAACTGAGATTGGAATTTTTGAATAGTACAGCAAAGGTTATAATCTGTCATGGAATTATTCGATATCCAAGTAAAGGAGAACGGGAAGAAATAATGCGAGAGGCACATAGTTCCGCTGTAGGGGGACATAGAGGAATTACAAAAACGTTTAATAGAATTAGACATCGGTATTATTGGGAAAAAATGAAAATAAATATTGAGCAATATATACAACAATGTTTGCCGTGTCAGTTAAAAAAATGTGTGAGAATAAAAACAAAACAGCCAATGGTTATTACCGATACGCCGGCCACAGCTTTCGACAAAGTAGCAATGGATATAGTTGGGCCACTACCTCAAACGAAAAAAGGCAATGAATATATTCTTACTGTTCAGGATCAACTTTCAAAATTTTGTCTTGCTTTTCCTATTCCTAATGCAACATCTATTACCATCGCTGACACATTGGTAAAATATTATATTTGCACATTTGGAGCACCAAAGTATGTATTAACTGATCAAGGAAGAAACTTTTTGAGTGGATTAATTAAACGACTTGCTAAACGATTTCGAATTAAAAAACTTCGTACTACGGCCTTTCATCCACAATCAAATGGTTCATTAGAACGTTCCCACCATGCATTAGGAGAATATTTGAAATTATATAGAGACAGTGAGTTTGGATGGGACGAATGGGTTGAGTTGGCTACTTTCAACTATAATACCAGTGTACACGAAGGAACAAAACATACTCCATATGAACTTATTTTCGGAAAAATGGCACGATTACCATCAAGTGATCCTATCCAAGAGGAGGATAAATTACCTACTTTCGATAATTATATTGTCAATCTCGTGACTAAATTACACGGGAGTCGAAAAATAGCGAGAGAAAACTTAATAAAAGCAAAGGAAAAATCCAAGGAAAGATACGATCAAAAACTCAATGAACAAGATTTTAAAGTCGGAGATTACGTATTTCTGAAAAATGGACCAAAACCCATGAAATTGGAAGATCATCATCAAGGACCTTTTGAAATAATTGAAGTGAAAAATAATCAAAACGTCAAATTAAAAGTTAAAAATAAACCGGTGATAGTTCATGCTAATCGATTGAGACGTTCGCATATCAAACCAAAAATAAAACAAAATAAACGCGGAACAATATTAACTATTAAAACAAACCAATAAATAACCATATAAATCAACGGATAAAAATAATCAAATTTGACAGGAAAAAGGGTAGATAATCAACAAGGAAAACATCATGAATCACTATTCTGCATCACGTGGAAACGGAAAAAAAATGGTGAAGTCAAGACAGCCAGCATCAAGGTCAAAGGTGGTAGGAAACCCAGGGGAATGTCCGAATTCTCCTCCTCAACGTATGAAGGATGCAATGTCTGAACTGGGATCGGATTATTTCCCACATCCATGGATGGAAGATAGGATTGCTGAAGAGGATGCAGAGCTCGTTAAAGAGCGGATGATAAACATTTACAGCGGAATTATTAAGAAATTGTGTGATAAGGAAGTAGCATGGAAAACGACGGCTATTAGACTGGGAGTAGATCATCTTACGAGCGTTGGCGAAAATATCTTTGGAATAGAGGGAGACGTAGATGAATATTATTCATTGATCTATTACGATAATATTCGCACTATTTTGCGGGAATTCAACATCGAAGTTCATAGTGAACATTTCGAGGGAGAACACGAGAAAGGGGTGGCATACGTTGTGAAATTTGTTGACACTGCTCCGTCTGTAATCATGGAATTTGGGGAAAACAAAATTTTGATCCGTGTAAAAGGTTTGGGGGCAGTAATTACTAAGGCAAAGGACTATCTGATGGGAAAATTGGAAAAAATATACGAGGAAAATAAATAAAAAAAAAAAAAGAAAAGAGGGGAGAAAATTTTACACACATAGAAATAAATACTAAAATAAATTGGTTCAGCTTGCAAAATCAGATAATTAAAATATTTATAACAACAACGGTAATAGACATCAAAATTTAAATTCAAGGTATTATTACAGAAAATCGAGATGGCAGCGAAAGCGAAAGCCACGGAGCAATTGGCACGATGGGTTGCCAACCGAAGGGATTTAACCGAGCCAATAGCGCAATATTATGATGTACCGATAACACGAAATACGCCGCAAGGGGTATTCAAAATACAGATAGTATTCGGACGATGGATGGATGTGGGTGTTGGAGCAGATCGGGAAGAGGCGATCGAAAACGCGGCAGAGGCCGTAATAGATCGAATGTGCGAAGCAAAGACTCCTAAAATCGACTGGGAGAAAGATATTCGAAAACAAAAAGAATTGTCAGAAAATTGTGGGAAAAATCGAGGGTAACGAGACTCAAATCGGGGGTTTTGACGCGATGGATTTGTTTAATGAAACGGAAGAGCTCCTCGTGAGATTTGGGATAAAATTAACATCAAACGGTTTCGATGGGGGTCAAGTAAATGCTACGGGTTTGACCGCGGTGTGTGAAGAATATCCACCAATCACGATTGTAGAATTTGGGGCGGAGGAAACGGAAAATCAAGTCCGAGCGTTAGCCCAGGTGCTAAGCACTGTAAAATATAGACTCGAGGGAGAGGTACGAAACATGTTGGCGCAAAGGAAGTCGGAAAAGGAAGTTAAGAGATTGAACGCTGCGAGTGCGCGCAGGAAGAGCCGCGAGCAAAGAAATCGACGGCGTTAAAAAAAAAAAAAAAAAAAAAAAAAATTCAGTAAATAATCACTTAAAAATTGGGAAGTGTGTACTATATACAACACACATTTTGGGATTAGATTTTAACATTATATAAAATACAATAATAAACAAATAATCACGTAAAAATCGGGCAGTGTGAAGTATATAAAACGCACATTTTGGGGTTAGATTTAAGGTAAAGCATATGTAATCTACTATTGTTAACAACAGGCGATATTGAATTTCATCGGAAAAATAACTATATATATATACATACTCATTTCTAAAAGTTAAAAATAAAAATTCAAATATTCAAATTTAAACTTTTCTTGAAAAAAAAAAAAAAAAAAAAAAAAAAAAAAAAAAACAAAATTTCCTTAATAAAATATCCATTATCTACACCTAATTCCTTCATACATCTCTTTTGAAAAGCCAGTAGACTCCTAAAAATAATATTTCAGTTAATTCATTTCCTATCCCTTTAGTCCCTCGCTTCTCGAGGGGCAGCATAAAAAAAAAAAAAAAAAAAAAAATGTTGATCCTCTTTTAGGCCTATGACGATGGGTCATGCCACATGTGCCACATTGTATGTGTGCCGTTTAGTGGAATACTTTCCGAGGCCATTATATTCTTTGCTTAATAATGTCTCGCTGTGACCGCGGACAAAACTAAAAAAAAAAAAAAAAAAAAAAAATTTTACATGTACTATAATCCATATATGTATCTTCAAGTATTGTTGTGAAACATAATCAATAAATAATCGAATATTTCACTAATTCAGTTTTGTTTTGTTAAAACAGATGCAATATACGGTGTTGTCATTAGCGGTGCTATGGGTATGTCTTCTACCTGCACCTTCCTCAGGGATGATCGGGTTTGAATGTGGATTACCAACATCAAACATTACTACATTATCACTTCTGGAGGTGGACGAGTGTGACATACCCTCACCATCTTTAAACATCTCAACGGTTCAAATTCAATTGCTACAAATCAATGAATATGGATCTGTGCACGTTCATCAGTGCAAAATAGAGGTCGATAGAAGTGTTCGTAGATGTGGAATGTTTTCACATACTAGTGACGTTATAAATGGAAAAGCTTCATATGTGCTCGAAGTTACTCGAGACACTTGCATGCGAATGCACGAGCTTGGGTCTTTTAAAATGGATGGGACTGTGATAATGGGAATTAAAAGTAATCATACTTTGAATTACCCTGTATTGTTGGCTGGACAATTAGGAGTGGATGGTACGTGTAGTGGTTCTTCCTACACGGATCCATTTGGAAGTTGGAATGAGGTGGTGGTTCTGTCCACGTTAAAAATCTCTTTAAGAGATTATCATACTTCGATAGCATTAAAAACAAATAAAGTATATCTGAAATCAGGAGTGAGGTGTGCTTTAGATAAGGGACAATGCATGGATATGGAAGGGGGATATACTTATTGGAATCCAATTCCAATGGACAAATGTGGTGGGAATGAGTATGGAGTTTTGTATGTTGGAATGGCAGAAAAAGGGGTAGATAAAGATGCAGAGACGTTATAATACACTGTGACAACATCAGATATTATTTTTGCTCTTGTGACACATTCTTTTCTTATAATTTGTGGACAAACTATAATTCGAACGGAGCATCCTAGACTCCTTATTCATGAAGTGAAAAATGGACGAATGTTTTTACCGAAACGACGAATGGACACAGTAAATATGGACATATACGCTTATGTAAATTCAAAATTCGTATACATTGAAAGACGTATACATACACAGACACAACAAGTTTATTTGGATCTTTTGACGCATAAATGTGAGTTGGAGCGAGAAATGTTGAAAAATCGTTTGGCTATTGCTACTCAAGCACCCGATGAGTTTGCATTTCATTTAATGAAGGGACCGGGATACATGGCAGTAATATCGGGAGAAGTTGTACATATTGTAAAATGCGTGCCAACGGAAGTAAAAGTCAGACATGTGAATGAATGTTATACGCATTTACCAGTAACAAGAGGGAATGAAAGTTATTTTTTGACGCCGAGAACGCATATATTAATGAGAACGGGATTGCAAACTACGTGTAATCGATTGGTTCCACCAATGTATTTCATCGATGAAGAATGGTACGGAATGATGCCGGGTCCAACACTGGTCTACCCTCCTGGAACGATGAAGCCCAACACCAAACCAACGTGGAAATACAGCAAGTCAAAAACATTAGCCACCAGTGGCATATATACAACTTTGGAATTAGAACAATTAAGAGAATTTGTTATGTTTCCGGCAGAACGACCAGCAATGTTAAATTCAGTAGTGAGAGGTATGATGGGAAAACCAATTGCTGCGCAGGGGGGATCTTTTGTTAAATTACTAGAAGGACCAGAATTAGAAAAATTGATGGTATCAACCTGGAAAAAAATGTGGGAAAATTTGATTGCATTTGGACATATTAGCGCAGGATTAATTGGAATAATAATGATAGCTCGAGTTATCAAACTTATCATAGACACAATTATACATGGATATGCATTACATACAGTTTATGGTTGGTCACTGTTTTTGATTGGTGCAGTATGGGATTCAGTAACAGGATTGTTATTACATCTAAAAAAGGGAACAGAAGTATCATCCAAACCGGAAACGAAAAGTGAAACAGAAGTAGGAAAAGATATAGAGGTAGGAGAGAGAGAGGTATCAAGAGAAACTGAGAGAAAGGAAGAGAGAGACGAAGAAGAGATCGAATCTAAAGAAAGAAATGATAGGTCCGTTCAAACAGAAAAGGGAACTGCGAATGCTTTGTATCCGCGTTTAAAATAAGTTGAAAGTTAAAGAGAGGAAAATTGAAAAAAAAAAAATTTGAAAAAAAAAAAAAATATTTTAATTATTATTAAATATTGAATAAATTTATAATTAATTATAACAAAAATTACATCTCCAACTACTTAGAAAAGCATAAACTCAAAGTTAATAAACAATAAGGCTCGATAAACTAATAAAAGGTTGATGGAAACGTTAATAAGAGAGTCGGTAAAGGAGAAAAGAGTTAAAATGGTAAAAATAACGAAGGGTATACGTAGCATATAGGAAAAGCATATACGAGTATAGCATGTAACGGGGTAGAAAAGAAATACACGGGAAGATCGGGATAAAGAGGAGAGGCCGACGAATAGCCGCACAAAGCGGAGCAGCCGAGGATAGGCACTGCATGAGTATCGCGGTAGCGAACGCGCTACCCTCGGAGAGTCGAACCTCCGCGGGAGTTAGAAAAGGATGGTTGCAGCATAGGCGCCGCCACAACCAGTGGAATAGGATCAACTAACCCTCTGAGAGAGTTAGTTTTAAGAAAATAGCGTATAGATGATATAGAATCATAAAACATCGGGCCTTCCGCCACAGATATATTTCTAAATTCTATAAATATAATAACTATTTTTTTTTTAAAAAGGCATACAGCCACTTATTTAAAATTTTTTTTTACGAGGATTTGAATACCTCGGAATATTTTCTTAGAAACTACAAGTTAAAATAAATTAAAAAAAAAAAAAAAAAATGAGGAAAGAGGAAAGGAAAAACATAAAATTAACAAAAATATCGGGTAAAATCAGTTTATTAATACAAGTGCATTAAGCATTTGTATTTATCAAGTAAAATATACATTTATTAGATTAAAATATTTGTTTTATTAGGTTATTATATGTTTTATATTAGGATATTATATAAGAATAATAGATAATAATAAGCTAAGATTAAGTATAAAATAGATAATGTTTTTTTTTCGCTCATAAATTAGCCGTAATTAACCGTAGGGTTACCATCGCAACGGCATTCTTCAATAAACTCCCAACATGCATCACACGATGGGGGAGGGACCCATTCGTGGGGGCGCATAATGCGCGCAAATCGCGGATCTTCGTGAGGGAGATGTTCTATATTTGGGTCCGGACGGAACCATGTCCAGTGCAAATACGCAGGTATGGGGGGGCCGAAGAGCGGAACGGTCCGACGAGAGCGTTTTCTAGGTGGAGACGCGCTGACGCACGAACAACTCCTTAAAAGGAGTTGGCAGTCCGAGCACCTCTCGGTTAAGTCCCATTCAGAGATGGGGATGATCTTTTTCAACAAACGTAAATGCCGGGGAAGGGGTAATTGCGGGTCCCAGAGGACGGGTGACCGAGGATAAGGCTCGTTGCCAGAGCGCCGCGCTTCAAAAATTTCCTTCGCCTCGCGGATCCTTCGAATTCCCATTCTGGAAAAAAAAAAAAAAAAAAAAAAAAAAATTTTAGGATTAGTATCATTAGATTAACAAGGGTTTTACAGGATTTAAAAAAAAAAAAAAAAAAAACAGGAGAGAATTAGTATTAAGATGGGAATTAGATATTAGGATTAGAACGATATTACGTACAGTAATACTTACATTAATGATGAATCACGGAAGTCGATTGACGATGACGTTGTTCGTGTGGACGTTAATTGCAGAGTGAATGAATTGCTGAGAGTTTCACGCTTTTAAAGCACGAGATTTGCTTTGAATAATCGCTATCACTTTGGTCAGATGACAGTCGAGGTATGATTCTTCGTAGTCGTTAAAAGGAACACACAGGAGTTCACTGAATAATTATAAGTTATTCTTTTGCACCTTAGCGTAAGACCGATTGTCTTCGGTAGCACGATATTACTGATAACGTGCGTAGCCATAACATCGGAAAGGGGCACCCGTGCAACACGGTTCAGTGGCCGAGAATGAAAGGATAGAGCGATTTAGTTAGAGAATGGAATAAAACTTAGAAATTTAATTGTTTATAGATGGAATAATAACGTGTAAAGCTTCATTTTGTTTCTTTGAATCTATATCTCTACCGAGATCGAGTGCCGTTCTTCGCACTCTTGTCCTTCGTACTCTCGTACTTTGAAGCGACACTCGTTTAGGGGGGGAGGTGTTACGTCCTCTGAATTAGTACATATATATGGTAACAAATTATCAGCTAATGCAGTATTCATCCTTTTTTTTTACGTTATTGCAACAATTAATTTTCTATTTAAATATCTTTGAGAGAACATATAGTTCCCCGGATATAATTTAATAAACATTTAAATTATTAAAATATTGAGATCTGGAGGGGCAATGCATGCACCTCTCAGATAATAATTAGCGAGCCGTGTGCAAAAGCTGAGCGAAGTCATTACTCAGTTATTGGCATCTTAACGTTTTTCGTTTCGAAAAAATTCGAGCTATGTCTCGGATATACAGTATTTCCGGCGAGGACACCTGAGGAAAATCCGAAGAGAATTCCGATGATAAAAGTCGAGCCATATAGGCAATTTGAATGCTTCATTAACACGTGATCGGCGGGAGGTTTCTTATCGCTCTAACACTGCGAGCGATGCACCTCACGCACGTACACTACCGTGCAGCCAGAGAATCGGTGAGTCTGTCTCGAAGGGACCGATGCACGGCTTGACCGTCATCGCGTTCGAGTGCAGCACCTCTCGGCGCATAAATTATAATATTTCAATAATCTATAAAATAAGTTAATAATTCATCAAACTATTCCAATAATAGGAAAAAACATTGCATTGGCTGAATAATAACCATTTACGGAAGTATCAATAGACTCACGCAGGAAAATACGTTGAAACCAATAATAAACAATAAAAACAGTGATAAAGATTGAGGAAACAAGATGAAGTTGAGAGAAGTAATTAAATAAATAAAAATTAAGTTAAACAATCAATATAAAACAATAATAATTACTCGAGATAACTCATAAATTTATGATTTGACAAGTTAAAAGTTATTAAAATTCACGGAAGTAAATATCGAATAAAAAGTTTAAACATTTTAAAAATCACCAAATTAATTTTAGATAAAATTTCGATAACATCAAAAATAACTTTTGATACAAAAAACATAGAAACTTCATTCAAATTTGTAAAATATTGTTATTTAAAATCTTGATTTTTGAAATAATCCTTTAAACATTTTAAATATTGTAAATGCGTTAAATAAAAAAAATCATAAAAAATTAATCGATTGCACAGGTGACACTTGATCGATGTTAACGGTGGAGGGAGGCTCGCGAGCGGCGGCGGCTCGAGACCGTTCGCAGGTGAGGAGGTCCCCCGCGTAAATTAATAAAATCAGGGCCCGCGGCGTCAGGAGCTCATTACCGATATTTTACGGACATCCTACGATAATTATTGTCACTACGAGTTTCAAAGCAACCATTTCTTCAAAAATCATCGAAGCTCAATATTAAATTTTTTATCAGCGAATAAAACAAAGTCGCAAATACGTGTGCGGAAACGTGTAAACCCCTAATACAGTTCGAAACGGGGAATTGTCAGAACTTTAATCGACACTTATGACATTTCTTTTCGGGACTTTAAAAATTTATAACGGAAATTAAATTGTGAAACACAATCAACAGAATTATCGAGTGTAAACTGAAAAGTGTATTTGTGAGAATCGAAATTCAAATAAATCTCAACGATAAATTGAAATATTTGCCAAGTGTTAAATAACTTATTCCGAATTAAGTGAATTCGGTTGTTATCAATCTCATCGATAATTCTTCATCGTCAACATTCGGCATCACCAATTGGAAATCCTGTAGGAGGGAAGGAAGGACGAATCCACGTAATTTTCCACTACATACATCAACCGACTCCGAGAACCTTCACTCATTATTTAAATTTCATATCATTCTTCACTCATCAACGTAAGTTTTTCCCATCAAAACGCATAAATTATTTTGATAAATAATTCCGCACAATTAAAACCATAAATCAGTGCATCGATGGTATAAAAACAGAAGGATGTACCTTCTTTAAGACTTAAAGAGTGTTAGCCTTCGAGTTATATCCTCTGCCTTTGGTAACGAGTACCAAGGTAGCAAAGGGGGTGTATCGGGCCGCGATAGTCGCGAGCGCTGGTCAGCGACTTCGCCCGGATTGAATTACACTACGAGACGCATCGAGCGTACGGCGTCTTATCAGAGGAATTCCATAGTAAACACCTCTGTCATATGGTTACTACGCGCTTACTATATGCGTACTACGAGTCGATGACTCTTTCCACGTGCAATATTCTTTCTTTCGGTTCGGGGATTTAAATCTTTAACACGGCGCACTCTGTACCCTATCCTGAGTAACTCTCCGAAAGGTCAGACTCAAAAAGGGAATAAGTCGGATAAAGCGCCTCAATGGTACAAAACGTGTAAAAGGGAATTTTATTCCTTGACCGTAATTACCGAGGAAATGCTGATTTGGACGTACCAACACCTTCAGACTTTTTCCAATTGTTTTTTCGTTCTCTGACAGATTTTTTATCAAGTCAACGAATAACACAAACGATATTGCCGTCATCGAATCCGTGCCTTCCACGTCTATCGCAGAGACAAGTCGACAAATATCGGGCATATCCATACACGGTAACCCCGGCACATCGACAAACACACAGTCAAGCTGCCAAAAGCCGTCATGTAGCAGCGTTATTGCTGGTCGTGAAATCCGAGTATTGGCTACTGCAGCTACATGTACTCTGGACGACAATGAAGGGATAACGAATCTCGATGCAGACGACTTAATTTTCTTCGAGATGGATGAAAACATAATTAACAATAATAGTAACAGTCAGCATAATTCAACAGCGATGAGTTTCGGCAGCGAAAATGAAACAGAAAGTCGTAAAGCGGATAACGAATCTGTAATAATAAAGAAAAACGTGGACAAAAATAAAAATCCGTCGACGTTTGTTTCGGAAGCTGTGGCAAAGCAGCCAAACAAACGAAAAAAAACGTACAAACAGAAGTTCCGATACGAGTGGGCGGAACAATTTCCGTGGGCCGGTAAAAACGGGGAAGAAGTAACATGTACAATCTGCAACATCAACGTAACCGGCAGTGCGTTTCATTTGCGTAGACACGAAAAAACTACGACACATATTCAAAAGTCACAAGCAATTGTGCAGACACAGCGACTGGAGAAAGTAGCAGAAAACATGAAGAAACGTCTAGTGTCGAAACTTCTAACCACTGAAGTCGAATGGAAGCTCGTCTGCTATTTGTGTGAACACAACTTGCCTTTTCTGTAAAAAAGCATTTCCAGATTCGAGTTTGGCGAAGACGGTAAAAATGAAAAGAAAAAAAGCAAATCAGATTGTCGTCGGTGTACTTGCACCATGCGCTCAACAAATCGTTATAGAGAAACTAATACAGACCAAATTCTCATTAATTGTCGATGAGACAACGGACGTGTCAACAAAAAAGAGTTTGGTGGTTATTTCACGACTTTGGGATATGGGTGAACCTAAGGATAGGTTTCTGGACTTAGTCGAAGTTGAGAATGCCACCGCTGACGGGATATTCACGTGTATCAAACATATTTTCGATAAACATCAGATTCCGTATGGAAATATTATCGGCTTTGGGTCAGATAACGCGAACGTCATGATGGGCAACAGAGCAAGCGTTCGAACGAAATTAGCAGAACTTTCGCCAAACATTGTCGTTCAAGGCTGCTCTTGCCATCTATTTCATCTGTGCGCATCGCACGCCTGCGTCAAGATCCCAAATACCGTGGAACAATTTGCTCGAGATATTTACTCGTATTTTTCCAACAGCAGCAAACGACTAGAGGAGTTGCACGAATGTCAAGTTTTCGTCGATGAAAAGCCGAACAAGATGCTGTATCCAAGTTAAACGAGATGGTTGTCTCTACATGTGAGTTGATCCACTGTATTCACCAATGTATAAATTACTATTAATATCTAATTGTTGCATTTAATTTTGTATACACAACTTTAGACGATACGGACATTTTATAATGTTTTTTATCTACTATTCCAGAAGGTAGATAACTAGGATTCTGGAGCACTGGAATTCGCTGACGTTGATTTTTCAAAAAGCAGCGTTACTGGATAATTTACCGACCGCATCAGCTATCCTAAATGTTCTCAGAAACCCAATCTACAAAATTTACTTTTTGTTCCTTTCGTATGTCACGGGACTTCTCACGCGACTGAATCTCGAATTTCAGTCCGAACGTCCGAAACTGCCTCCGATTCTGGAGAAGGTCAGTGGACTGTACAAGCTGATACTGAAGTCGTTCGTCAAGAAGAGCATCATCGATTCGGTTTCATACGAGAAGATCGCAGTCGACAATCCGAAAAACTTTAAGCAACTTGAAGAGCTCTACGTCGGTGCCAAAGCTGACGCTCTACTGCAGACGAATAACGAAGGCGAAATCAAAAAAAATGTTTTGCATAGTTTCCGACTCCACGTTCTTGACTTTTACATAGAATTATGCAAGCAAATTAAGAAGAGATTTGATTCCGACAGTCCGCATTTGAAATTTGCATCTAAGTTTACTGTAAAAAATGCTCTTTCGGGAGATATTTCGTCGATTGCTGAGTGCGTCAACTTGTATCCGGACTTGGAAGTTGACATCGAATTGGCTAATATGAAATGGTAACTGCTCCCCGAAACATTCTCGTTGAAGGATTACGATCAGCACGACGTTATCGATTTCCGGAAAATCGCTGATCAAACGAAGAATCATGCGTGTGGATACACTTTTGGAAATCTAATGATTGTGGTCCGCTACGTATTGAGTTTGCCTCATTAATCTGCTGCGGCCGAGCGAGCGTTTTCGGCATTAACGCTCATAAAAAGCAACTTAAGGAATAAGCTTTTCGTCTCTACCTGCGCTGCCATCTTATCTGTTAAAGATGCTATCAAAAACAAAGAAGTCGGTTATGAAAATCTCCCAGTGAAAGAAATCCTACAATCATTAGAAGCTCGAAGTAAACACGGCGAGAGTATTTCTTTCCAAGGAAAGAACGTAGCGAGTGACGTGAACCATCTAATTGAAAGAGTACGCGTTCCTGAAGATCTGGTCATCTGTGACGACGAAATAAGTTGCGGCTAAACGATAACGATTAGCAACTGCCACGGTTCTGTGCTAGTCTAGTATTTTACACAGTCATTAGCTGTTAAATTAGCACGAAAGACTGCGTTTTTAATCGGCCTAAGTCACAAATCAATAAGTGAAAACCTAAGACTAGTCGTTTCAGTAATTCTACTGAAAGTGTGATATAGACACGTCAATAATATTTTCGTGCTCGAGTTTAATTTTTTTATGTATATATGATAATAACGTATTGTAGTTATGTAGTGACGGTCTACGTCCTCTATATTAACAAAGTATGGTAATACCAAATCTGTTTTTATAACAGTCGCTTTTATTATTAATTTCTTTATTACTTGTTTTGTGCAAAGCTCACATCAATACCGTAGAAAACGATATAAAAATTATTTAATTTATAAAATAGATTTGTTTGTTTTTCCGCAATAAAAGGTTTAAAAAAATCTTAATGCAATAATAATTATTTTGCTATGAACTTTGCAGTATGTAAGTTCGTGCGACCATCCGTTTGCTTAAGCTATATAATAATGTTATACAGAAATTTAAACAAAATTCAAATTTGGGAATTTGGGATTTTAATTTTCCGGCCATATCTGCGATCAGTACAAAATAGTACGATTATTTTCTGTTGGCACCAATCTAGTACCAACAGTCCCGAACTTCTAGTACCGCTTGTTTTACTCTGCAAACAACACTGAAGGAAAAGAAGTTTGGTTCACGTCAAGACAAGACGAGATAAAAGGTAAAAAGGGAAGGCCGACATGCGCGGAGAGGTTCCAAAGAGAGAGATCATATTCGGAAGGCTCACCGGTATCGCTTTGGAAAAGGAAGTGGGGAGAGGTGGACAAGGATACCGATACGGTAGAGCCCTTCAAGAGAAGCTCGTTGACGCAGCGCTCGCCGCAGGAGAAAACGGGCAGATTAAAACAAACGGAACAAGCTGAAAAAAACGAACGTTCGTCGTAATGGTAAAGAGCATATTGTTCTATGGATTAGAAGTGCGGAGATACAAGGAATCGAAAGAGATAGAACGAATACGAACCAAATACCTCAGATGGTTGTTGGGACTGGGTAGATGCACACCCGACTACATAATGAGAGAGGAAGCAAAAATCGAGAAAATGAGTATAGACGCAGGCCGACACGCTCTAAAATTTATGCTGAAAATGAAGTAAGACGGTACCAGAATCTTACGAGAATTTAGAAGAGAAATGGTTAGAGAAAAGTGGCAAAACACAACATGGGCAAAGGATATCGCAGAGCTCCTCAGCAAAGGAACCTTGAGCAAGTGAGCATAGGAAGCTCGAGCGGAATGAGGAGACGACTTAGTAGAACAATGGGTAAAACGAATGGAGATGCGAGAGACAGAAGTGAAAGAATCATTAACACAAGATATTGCAAAGGCTACAGGACATGAGCAACGGATAAGGCACCGAAATATCTAAATGAAGAAAGAAAGCTGGACGACATGAAACGGATCACACGCATTAGGTGCTGGGACGACGCTTTGGCGAATAACTTCTGGCTGGACGAGGAAAAGAAGCTGTGCAGACTATGCAAAGGCGAAGAGGAAACGTTGAAGCATATGGCACATATGTGCAGAGTTACAGAAAACCAAGAAAAGACGATAGAGGATATAACTAATGAAGACGGAAGGGGTTTAAGATGGCTGAAAGAGTTAAACAAGATAAGGAAAAATAAAAACCTAAGAATAGAGTGGGAATGGGAAACAAAGGATAGACGAGAATAGGGAAATAGAATAAGAAGTTAAACAAGAAATTATCCACAACGGAAGCAATTGTATCCATAAATAAGAAATAAACAATTTAATACATATACAATTTTAATTTTTAACACGAATTTTTATGTAATGTAAATAAAAATTAAAAATTCATTCAACATAAATTGTAATTGGAAATAAAAAAAGTTTGGTTACGTTACGTGTTTTTTATATCACACATGTTTTTTTCCCGATACTACGTATTACCGATTTCAATCGCTCGCGCATTTCATCGTCTTCCTCAGCAAGATCGTACACTTTCTCTACGTGGTATCGACATAATAACTGAAATCCATAATACAAATTATACGATGTGAATCCGACAAATCGATCCGAAGTTGCCGTAAGATTGCGCCATATTCGAAAATTTGAAGCTTCGTTATGATGATCGATTGCAAAGCGTATCATAATTTTATATTGTTCGTCGGTAAATTTCCGCAGATTACGGGCAGTCGTAGCGCTCGTTACACTGGATACCCTAGATGTTCCCGCTACTGATGTTACATCGATTCTTTCCCTCAATTCTTCGTCCGTTTCGTCTGTCATTGTGTCTTGTATTGTCGCCTCTGCTGCTGCTGCTGCAGCTGCTGTTACTTCGGCCGCTATTGTTAACGATGACGCTTCTTGAATAATTTCTTCGTCTTGTAAGTTACTGATCAACGACGATTGTTGGGTCATTTCGTCGTCTTCTTCGTTACTTATCGTTGCGTTGTCTATTGAAATGAATGCCGTTGTTTCTTCATTGTCGATTCTGGATTTTTTGAAAATCCGGGCTTTTTGACGTCGCTCAAAAAGTCGTCGTGCTCTTGAGTCTCGCTTAGTAAGTGGATCCAGTGCTGTAAACACTGATGTCGATGCAACCGGTGACAACTGTTGAACGGTTTCGTCGAGTATTTTCGGTGCTGAATTTACTCTAATCCAGCATTTACGTCTTTGTTCTGCTCGCAGAAATTGTGACGGAAAATATTAAAACTTTTCCGCAAATTCCTGAAGGCGCTGACGGAACGCATGGTATGATTCAACGGTTATACCATATAAAACAATATGACCAAAGATTGTTTTCGGCTTCAATATCGATGCTACAACGCGATCAACAGAAAATGTTTTATGACGTGCAATGTACGGTTTTACGGCATCTTGTTGAGCTTTATTACGAAATGATGAATCCATTAGCTCTTCGCAAAAGAAATTGATTGGCGGTATGTGAGGACCGGCGGTTTCGTATACTCTACGACAACCAAAAAACCGCAATGCATACAATCCATACATCTTGATAACGTAGCCGGCAAGTTGACGATCCTTTGCGTCTGTGTTTTTCGTAAACGCAAAATCGTTTTTTTTCACTGATAACAGAAGTTCAAGTATAATTTTTACTTTCGGATTTTCGACATGTATTATTGGCTTAAAATTGTCAATCGCATCAGAATAATCTTCATTGTATATTACCGACTTGCCGATATTTACGAAAATTTCGTCGACGACAGCTTTTGATTCGCTAACTCCCACCCACAATTTTTTTAATCGTTTGTAATGAAATTGACTACTCGTTCCACAGGCGAAGTAACTCAATCGGACTTCTGCATCGTATATTTCGTTTAAATAATTTTTATCCATAACTGTCACATTAGTCATCGGACCATTGAAACTATTGCGCATTATGTCAATGTCTCTGCCGATCGAATTGTTCACATGCAACGTATAATTCCGCAGACGATATATCGATCGAAACGCGAGCAATTTTTTCGCTGTTTCATTCAAACGAACATTCGTCCCATAGGAATTATAAACATAAGTGTCGTTGTTATTTCGAATACAAAATATTGATTTTGCAAGCACTGAATCATACTGCCCGCCACGTAACGTTACAATTTCTTCTAGACGTAATCCACACGCTGTTGATTCGTAACGTTCGAACCAATCCGTATAAGCGTCGACACGGTGGCGGTGATTGGCATAGATTTTCGAAATGGAATCTGCAACGTCATCGTCATCGTCATCGTCGTCGTCGTCTACGTCATTATCATTCGTTATCTCATCGTTTCCTTTCGTCTTCAACCGATTCGCGACAAGCTCATCGCCATCCGAGTCAGGATCGTTGGCCGGATCGTAGCTGCTATCACCATCTGCATCGTCATCGGTATCGTCGTCGTTGCAATCATCGTCAATTGTCGATTCATTAACGTTGTCGTTTTGTTGATTACCGACTGTATCTTCCGGCGGATCGTTAACATTGTCACGATGAGATGGTTCGTCCTTAATACGGAAATTTCCCAATAAGACGTACGGAATTCCGGTACTGCCAGGCGTGAATAACACCGTATGTTGCGACGGATTGTACGCTGTGTGCGACGTTGTAAAACAAATTATTATTCTTTTTATTATGCGCGTGGAGTCTCTTTCTCGAAAACTCGTTGAAATAAAAAACCAAAGAGAGAACGATCCGATGTTGACAAAATCGTAGGATTTATTCCGCAATATTCCTTTTTCGGCGAATAACATTAAAATAAAAGCATACAAATCTCTCTCACACTCCACACTTCGCGAATACTATCCAAATACTAATATAATACTCTTTATCATTATTGGCACAGAAAATATTTATAACATTAAAAACTTATCTGAGATTTCGATGGCTCTTTCGTTAGTCTCTGGGGCTCGCAGTCGATCTCTTTCCAACACACGAATTTCGGTCCCCTTGGATGTGTCGAAGATTTCGGATGGCCAACCCGTGACACGATAGCCGGAGCCGTATCGAGTAGAAGAGGTGTGTCTTTATCTCTCGACGTCCCCAGAGCGAAAGAGGCCGATCGTTCTCGTCTCTTGCTCATCTGAGCCTCGTAATGACGTGAATCATGCGCGCGCAAATGATTTTCATAATCGATACTCGAATATCGATTTATAATCCCTATATATTGTGATTGCTCTCGAGAATCGAACGTTTCCAATCAACTGATTTCCCTTACAACGTAACAAACGTTCCAGGATAATCCGTCATCCGACGTTCAACTTCTTCCCATGATTCGTCGTACAGTTTCCATGCTCTTACCGCATCGTAATTCCGAAAGTAGCCGTATCCATGTAAAAATGACACATGGTACAGTTTTAATCCATCGCCTCTCATTCCAAGTCCTTCTCCTAATCGTTTTAGTTGAACCATGAGAGCTTCTGCTTTCAATGGCCAAAACGCATTCGCAACGTGAAATTGCATCAGCAACACATGTCGATGACGAAGGTCAAAATATTTTTCATTGTTTTTAATGGACTCTTCCGGTGTTGCTTTTGTACCATATCGACATCGTAGAAACATTACATTTGTAAATTAAAGTTTTTCATTTCTTCGTAACTGTTTTTCGTAATGCAAACAACGTTTCGCGAACATCTTCCAATCCCGAGAAAATACTCGAGCTTTCGTGCCACTATGGGTCGCGATGTTCTCAGGGTAATGGGCGACGAAACCCAATCCTCTGTAAGAGGTTGGGCACGAATCTGGTAAATCGCGCACGGCCGGCAGAATTATTGAAGACAATAATTCACTTTTTACTTTTCAGGCCACTTTCTTCGAAATTCCACGAGCATCCGGTACTTTTTCGATGCGCAATTGAAAAATAATTTCAATTGTCTCTTTCTCGTAACCGGCAAATGGAAGCGAGTAATATCAACGATTTGCATAATGCGGTGACGTTATTTTATCCGATAAGCATTTAATAAATTTCATTTGCCTAGCTTTCCCTGGCACATCAGTGTTTTTCAAATGAATCGGTATATTATCCGCTATCCGAAACGGGAGTAACGATTTCGTCGCAACGACAGTCGAGTCGATGTCGTGATATACGTTCACACCTTGCAATAAGATTTTCCATTGAACATAAAATTCGACTCGACAATTTCTGGTACTAAATATGAGCCACCCCCCTCTGCGACAGCCGGTATTACCGGACGAGGTGATGCCAACGACACTATTGACGATGACGATGAGGCTGATGACAATGCGATGGCGGATAACGATTGTGATAAAATTTCATCCATGATGCTATATAATACAGATTGTATTGTCCTCAATCGGGCAAATTCGAGGTAATGAATGAGCGATAGTTGTTGGTGCTATGTCAACTTCCCAATCTGTAACAGATACATTTTTTCTATACCGTAGTTATAACAACATCCGACTCTACTGAAAACTGGTACTGAACTCTAAAAAAAAATACAAAATAAAATTTCCATTATATTCGCAATTTTTTTTTTTGTTATTTACAAAGTTACTCAATGATGCACGTGAGATAATTTGACTTTTTTGTCGGGGAAGTTTTGGAATCGATGTTAAAAATTGACCAAGAAGCCACGTGCGAATCTAATTTGCATGCTTTTTTATGGATCAATATAATTTTAAATGAAACGAAAAAAAGTATGGCAGATGAAAAAATAAATTAGTAAAAGAATTTCGTTAAAATAAGTACAGGTATCCGACAAATTTTATTTCAAAACATTAAAAATACCACAGCGACAGCAATCCCAAAACTTAAGTTACTTTAAATTATTTCTATGTAAAATTCAAACGGTATAGCCCAGCTCGTGCTGTCGTGCAAATCGTATTTAACAATTAACCGGGCTGCCTACCAAATAATTTTGTATAATCATCATGAAAAACGAGAGGTGATGTACTGCATCTGTATTACGTCACACTACTCACATCGTGTTGTCTAAGACTTTTCGATGATTTCTCGTATAAGATGAATCAACGAACGAACGAACGAATTCTTCAAACGGTGTAGATAACGTCGCGAGTAGACGTAAACAGTCGACAACTACATCACTTTCCCAGTAGGATGCTTCTTTTATTCGACATGCCAACGTTGAATTGACTCCATGAAATGTATTTTCTTCCCAATCTTCAGGAATCTGCAAGTTATTTTAATGATGATGATAATAATAATGTTACAATTCACATATTGTTACGTTCTAATTTATTAATGTTGAAAATAGAAAATTCGCCAGATTTTAATATTTTTTGAGCGATGATAAAAAAAGATTTTCAACATCACATGCAAATTGCGAGCTCTGTTCTTCGTATTACATTGTTTAATGTAATTTTAGTAATATTCAGTTGTCTATAAAATTCATTGTCATTGTCGTTGTTTGATATCAAAAAATATAAATATTTCAAACTAATAATTAATGGGTCAATAGGTTCAAACGAGAAAAAACGGAAGTAGCGATAATAGTAAAAAGTAGTGGGTGGCTTCTGAAAAGTATCAGGTGACTAATGTTATTTCTCAACGCCTTTATAATCTTCGATATTGTATACAATCGAGTGTATCTTTTCTCTTCGCATATCCAATCGAAAGAACAAACTTTATTTTCAACAATTAATGATTCATTTTTGCATTTCTACACTTCTCCAATTAACGTATAATGTATATAGATAAAAATAAATAAAAACAAAGGGCCACATAAAGGAATGAATAAATTATTAATTTCAATGACTTTCAAATGTATCCCAGAAAAATTGAATATTCAAATAAATAATCGACGATGAAAATGCTGAAAACATTGATTTTACATTATAATAATTCAAAAAAGACATTAACCAAATAATATGGAAAAGTCGTACTATTGACTGCTCTACACATGATATCCTAACAAGGATACCTCTTACGAAATAACGCACCTCGTTTATTTCCACTGAACTTTCTTCAACTGAATGACAATGCCATCGAGCGATACAGTACAATTAATCGCATCCCCTTTTAACACGACTGAAAAAGTGGGGATAGTCGCAAATAAAGGAATGCAGACTCGCGATAACTTCGCAGCAGCCAATTGGTTATTGTCTTACTGAACATTGATTGAGAGCGGGGGGGGGGGGGGGGGCATCTAGGGATGCTCACGACGCTTAGACGATCTTCACTTGTAAAAGATCATTTGTCAAAGACATTTCATCGAAATCGATCGGGTCTTTTACATGTGAACGATTAACTGTGATTCTGCAAAATGTAATAAGTGAGTCTTATTTAATACATTTTCGCTGCATTAACTTCTCTTATTTTTCTCGTGTTTTAAATTCGATCTGTTAATAATTTCATAGAGAGCAAAGAACGCCGATCTAAAACGAAAAATCATCAAGTACGTGTCAATTTATTCTGGATTGATAGAGGGACGAAATATCAGCTTCTGCGCGTATTACCAAGTCAGGTAAGTAGTTGCGTAATAATTTATTATAACATTATAATTTCAACGAGCATTATTTCATATTGCTATTTCAATTTTTATTCTTCGAGGAAAAAGTTGCTTCGATCATATCGATTGAACAAAAATATTTCGTCAACAAAATATTTTTGCGTTCATTTAATACTTAATTCTCGCTATAGATAATCTTGTATACCCGTATTCGCGTTTTTCGATAAACTTATTTCGTGAATTTTGAAAAATACTAAACAACGATCAACGAAACATTATGATAAGTGCATTCATAAAACGGTAAATTAACGGTAACTGTACCGCGCGCGACTCGTGACGATACGCGGCATCGCAACCCCGCAAAATTAAAGATAGATAAATTTTCTTAACCGACTGTCTCCGGAAAGTCTCTGTGTTCTGGCGCGATTTAAGATGTAAACAATCTGCACAAGGCGAGAAAAAAATAATGTTCGAGAGTAAATTCGATTTATAAAAATATTTTTTTCAAAAAAAAGATACGCCAAGTACTGAAAAATCCGATATGCAAATATTATTAAAAAAAAAAATGAACCAAATTTTATAAGCCAAGCATAACAGAAAAAAAGGATTCTATATAACAAAAAATATTGTTTTTTTTGGAAAAAAATTGCTGTAAAAAATTGGCGTTCCAGTGTTTGCAAGCGTCACAATAAACCACTATTTGCATTGGAACGCCAATTTTTTACAGCAATTTTTTTCCACAAAAAACAATATTTTTTGTTATATAGAATCCTTTTTTTCTGTTATGCTTGGCTTATAAAATTTGGTTCATTTTTTTTTTTAATAATATTTGCAAATCGGATTTTTCAGTACTTGGCGTATCTTTTTTTTGAAAAAAATATTTTTATAAATTTCACTCCTTTTTAAAAAGCTAACATTTGTAATTTTACCTTTAAAACTAATTTCGAAGGATCGGATAATTTAGATCGATCAAAATTAATTCTATATGCAAAACCGGGCGAACGGCACGTCACATATTCCACTTCATGATTGCCGGTTATGTTGTTCGAGATCGCAAAGAAAAGTTATAATCGATATAAAATCACATGTATAACACGTAATTCGTAATTTTTCTTTTTTACTTCGCGTCGAGACACTAAACCACGATACGCCATATATAATTATTATTTTCGGAAACACTCAAAAAAATGTTCACGCCGTGAAAATACGTGCCACCGACAACAGCTGACAGCTACGCCGGCTGTGGCGACGAGCGCGCCACTACGCACATTTTTCGATAAACTGATGTAGACGCAGACATATATATAGGGGACACTTTATAATCGTTTGGACCCTGTGAAATTCCCGACCTCGAGATCTCAAAATAGGCTAAACCAATTGAATGGTAACTAGGCTCTTTCGAAAGATTGACCCAAAATTACATTATAAAAGTGTCCATGAAAATTCGATTCGTTGTATTATTGCGAAGATATATCGATCGAAAGTTGAACGCACTATACACTTCCGGTATATTGGCGTAGGTTACTCAGTAGCGGCACGCCTTGTACTGTTTTTTCAGTACTTGGCGTCAAGGCGCTACCGCGCCTCTTGATATCATGTAAATTTTTCAAACTTTGACATTATTTGCGTAAACTGTTCATGTACAGCATATAAAAAAATTGACATCCTTAATTGGATTTCGTTTAATAGTCGAATCTCCTTAATAAAAGACCACGAACAAGGAAAACTAGACGACAATTACAAAGGACCGTATTTAGACACCAAAGTTTTTCCACGAAAAAATTATATTGAAATATAATTCAATCAAAATAAACGAAAAATAATTAATTGCGATCGCGTAAAAGCAGTATATTAAAAAAATATCTAAAAAGCACATATGTATATCTGTTACAGGTATCATGAAGTCGATCAACGTTATAATCATTTGGATACTTCATTTATCGAATCATCTCTGTCACGGTTTTATCGCGTATGACTGCGGGCTCCGTCTATGCAGATGACTGTCTTATCGCTGAACAAAATCAAGGAGTGCACGATTCCAATTTCGAAACCACTCATCAGCAACACGAAGATTCAATTATTACAATCAACCGATTTCGAAAACGTCAAGGTAATTCAGTGCAAAATTGAAATTCATCGTACTGTTTAATATTGCGGGATGCACTCGCATATATCAGCGGTATCAAACGGACACATGGAATACATCGACGAAGTATCAAACGAGGCATGTAAGCGCATCCACGAAACTGAAACATATCAAACAAACCGACAATTATTCTATCAAATTTAGCCAAATCAGACAACGACTAGACCTCTCACACTCGCCGGTAACGTCACGAGTGAAGCTTCGTGTCACGGAGAATCATGCTCAGATTATTATGGATCATGGAACGACGTTATAGCTTTCGGACAAATTTTCATAACAACACAGGATTATCTCGCGACCGTTAATCTACAATCAAATGAAATTATTCTTCGATCAGGCATTAGATGCAAATATTCATCCGGAAACTGCTTAGACGTAGAGGGAGGAAACACTTTTTGGGAAATCGTTCAAACTGACAGATGTAAATTCAACAAATATACAGTTTTATACGAGGGTAATGCTCAAAAAATCAAAGACAACACAATACATAAATACGGAGAAGAAATCTGCTCTCTGACTTCGAATGACATAACTTTCGCTTTATCTGTCCGTGGTTTCATTTCCGTATGCGGTTATCGACTTATTAAAACCGAGCATCCGAAGCTATTAATTCTCGATAGAATAAATGGGGATTATTTCACACAAAAATCAGGTATCACGTATCGAAACATGGATATCTTTGCCTACGTAAACTCAAAATTAATATATATCGAACGTCACGTAAGAACACAAATTATCACGATGTACAACGATGTAATACTGAAACAATGCGAATTGGAGAACAAGATACTTTATACGAATTTAGCGATTGCATCATTGGCTCCCGCGGAATTTGCATTTCAGCTAATGAAAGAACCGGGATATATAGCGCATATTGCGAGTGAAGCCATGCGTGTAGCGAAATGCGTACCGGTCGACGTAAAATCGCGAAAAACAATCGAATGTTATCAAGAACTGCCAATTACTCGGGGAAATGATACTTTGTTCATGCTTCCAAGAACACACATCATTATTAAAACCGGAAATCAAATTGAATGCAATGCATTTTTGGCACCATTATATAATATTAATAACGCATGGTATCAATCTACACCTCACTTGTCATCCGCTGTCGCTCCCGACGAAATTTCGGCAGAAACAAAAAAAAACTTGGCATTACATTGCACCGGAAACTCTCGCGACAGGTGGAATTTATTGTAGCGACGATTTCGAAAAATTCCACGAAAACATAATGTTCCCAGTAGAAAAACCCGCCGTCTTGAATACAATAGCACGTGAAGCAACCGGTCAGCAATCCGTAAATCAAGGTATCTCTATTAATTCCTTGATCGATGAGGATTACTTTCAGAAAAATTTAGAAAAAACTTGGGGAAAGATCTATGGCTTTTTTAATCAAATCGGAACATTCAGTGTTACACTTTTTGGCGTTTGGGTTACAATCAAAGGAATCAAATTCATTATCGACACACTCGTACACGGCTATGCTTTGCATTCTGTTTTCGGATGAAGCCTTTGGCTACTCGGGGCTGTGTGGGACTCAATTACAAACTTACTTCTCCATATGAGAACTAAGGGAAAAGAGTCGCAAAATCGAAGTAACGTTGATACTTCTGCATCTCCGCATTCAACTCTCGAGGTATCGTGTGAAATACCACTCACGAATCAACCGACACCTACGACCCAAAACGATTCCAGCAATAGGAGACTGCAATGTAGAATTCTCGAATCGAGACTATAAAAAACAAATAAAAAATTCGCGCGTCATCATTACGGTATAACAACATATTATGTCATAATATATATGATATTATATTAATTGTTTAAATTTTACGATTTATACTTTATTAATCGAACATGTTAAAATTATAATATACAATGAAATATTAAGAAATGTAATGAAATAAATATTGCAAAAAAAATATCCTTTATTGCGATATTTTCAAACTCCCTTACATTCACTGCTTAGCATTTCTTTGTTATTAAAAACAACCTTTATTTTACCGTAACAAACAGCAGAACACTGAATAAGGTAACTCTTCAAGAACTTGTTTTTTCTCTTAATTCAATTTTTCTTATAAAATCGAGCATCTTGTTAAACCAAATACGACATCTCGTTGGAGCCAAAAGTGGCACGTCATGAGAACCCGATGCCAAATTCTGTTGTATTATGATCGTGACTACTTCGACACCCTCGAGGTTCATCGTCGTCGTCGATGACGTCCATTTACAAACTTCAATTTCTACATACATGCAATAAACGAAACGTCAAGTAAGCCAAGTAATAATTTATTCATGAACATGCAATGTTAATTACAAAAAACATTTGTAACACAATAATAATATAAAAATACTTGGCACTTCCTTACAATTTAAACAAATTTAATTAATTCCATCAAAAAAAAAGTCTCAAATATTTTTTATTATTATTTTTCAATTATACATTCAAAGGAGAAAAGAGGGAGGGGGCAGGAGAAGGTCTTATTTTAATTGAAAATTTTTATTTTCAAATAATAAAAATAGAAATTCGTCTTACCATGTGAACCTTTGACATAACGAGTGAGCCCTCCGATGTTGTTCAGATTCCACAATTTAATTAATTTTGGGAAAAACGATGTGTCCATGTCCGACCCGTACAAAATCGATTTCCTCAGCAACAAACCTCGGTCGCTTCAATATTTCTTCATTTCATCATGAACATCGTAATCAATGCGAGTCGCGAAACTCGTCATAAACAAAGGATCGACTTTTAATTTTTTTATATACGTCGACAATTTCTTTTCTCGCCTCACTTTACCGTTCAATGTGTAAATACCCGTGTCGCGTACTTCCTTAAACGATTCCTCCAACGGTTGAATTTTCAAACTCAATATTGACGAAATGTCAATATTCGGACGTTCTCGCAACCATTCGGCGGGTGGTCGTACGATAATAAATCCACTATGACTTTTATTCGACTCTTTTTTTATATATTTTTCAAAATCAATAAAGTCCTCGAATAACGGATTATACCCATCATTGGGTATAGCCATTTCAACAAAACTCGTGACAAATATAAAGCGTTCACAAAAAAAATTTAAATTACACTTCACTAACGATTTTAGTTTAATGAAGCACTGCACACGTAACTGTAACGAAATTATTGTACTCGACTCGCATACACTTCGATCTACGACTCTCGCTGTTCTACGTTGGAATGCCAATCGAGACGTACGCCCAGCGTCTCTCTGTTTATATTATGACGTCTGAAGATTAGGTGCTCACCGTGTTTCGAAGTGGCTCCAATAACATTGGTGGCATCGATAGGTATTGATTTACCCATTGAACCCTCCTGATTACGAATTCAAGATGACGCTATATCCGCATCCGCAACTACGACGATAACCCTCGGTCGGCTCTCCCACGTCTAACCCTTTTACGCTATTCACAATGTCTCGGAAATGTCCCAATTTTTCAAAAACATTTAGTCGACCAACGAACGCAAATTCACTTAGAATTCCCTTAGTTCTCATATGGAGAAGTAAGTTTGTAATTGAGTCCCACACAGCCCCGAGTAGCCAAAGGCTCCATCCGAAAACAGAATGCAAAGCATAGCCGTGTACGAGTGTGTTGATAATGAATTTGATTCCTTTGATTGTAACCCAAACGCCAAAAAGTGTAATACTGAATGTTCCGATTTGATTAAAAAAGCCATAGATCTTTCCCCAAGTTTTTTCTAAATTTTTCTGAAAGTAATCCTCATCGATCAAGGAATTAATAGAGATACCTTGATTTACGGATTGCTGACCGGTTGCTTCACGTGCTATTGTATTCAAGACGGCGGGTTTTTCTACTGGGAACATTATGTTTTCGTGGAATTTTTCGAGATCGTCGCTACAATAAATTCCACCTGTCGCGAGAGTTTCCGGTGCAATGTAATGCCAATTTTTATTTGTTTCTGCCGAAATTTCGTCGGGAGCGACAGCGGATGACAAGTGAGGTGTAGATTGATACCATGCGTTATTAATATTATATAATGGTGCCAAAAATGCATTGCATTCAATTTGATTTCCGGTTTTAATAATGATGTGTGTTTTTGGAAGCATGAACAAAGTATCAGAGCTGGGCAGTACTTCAAGTACATTGTACTTGTTTGGTACTTGAAGTACGGTACTGGAAGTACAGGTGTACTTCAAGTACATGGACTTTTTCGTGTACTTCAAGTACAGCTGTACTGGAAGTACATGTACTGGAAGTACATGTACTTGAAGTACATGTACTTGAAGTACTTTACGAACGTCGAGTACTAAATCTAAACGATTTTGTATAAAATCGTGTTTTTTTGGTTTCTTACGAACGTCGCTTGACGTCGCCACCAGCGTCGTATATGCCAGTGAGCGGAGCTTACGCTGTTCCTCACTACCACTCTTAGTACTGGTTAGTGTTGTTTCTTTGCGCGCTCTCATCGAAATTAAATTAAATTCGATTTGGAAAAGCGATCGACATGGAGGCCCACAAAAAGAAATTTAACTTAAGTCTACGACGTGGACAAGCGACTCACAAATCGATTCCGCATTGCGAAAAACGTCCGGCTGTCAACACCGATAACAATCGCCAAGAAGAGACCGCACATTGTTCATTCGAAACAAAGTCGCTGGAATCCTCTTTGCCGGAAGTTTCCTCACAAGCAAAGCGTAAGTAATTCAAAATTGATCGACTAAATATAAAAATCCTTAGGTACGAAATCGTGGCTATTTTGTTACGGTTTGCTATTTTGATTGGTATGTTTCGTGCGCCGAAGTACGTGATCCGTAGCCCGTGTGTATCACTGCCCCCCCCCCTCTCCCTCGTGTAGACTAGTCCAAATATTGTGAAATGGAGTAGTAAGATATTTTCTTGAGCATAGAAATTAGTCCAGTGTTGAGTACAGAATCATTTTATGAAAATTAAAAGAATCACTATTGAAAAGAGAGTATAGTAAACAAATTATATTGATAAAAAAATGAAATAACAAATTATTATTCGCATCTTATAGGAGGAGGAATGGTTCTCATTCGTGTATACTAGGAGATTTATTCGCAATTAACGGGAGATAAAATGTCGACGAAGCTGTTGTGATGGTAACAAATTGGGATCCAAATTTCCATCGAAATAATTAACTTTTGCGTTTGCTTAACGCATTATTTTGTAAAGTCTTTATCTTTATTGACTCGCATCGAATCGTAATAACTTAAACTTGATACAAAGTCACGAGTCGCGATGCATTGAAACGGTGTGCCGTATTTTGTTAACACTTTTTAGTAATATCGAAGAACATCGGGTTCCAAAAAATCACGCAAAGTCCTATGTCTACAGTGAAACGTTAGCTCCCCTCTTTTGACAGGTGAATTAGCAAAAAACTTATTAAAAAATTTACATTCAATTATGAAAAATAATATTAAATTGTTTGAAAACTACAGGGCAACTCGTTACGAAGGGTAGAAGGATTGGGAGGATTTCGTCGAGCTCATCAAATGACGCTTTTGTAGCGGCTGTACCGACGACACATCAACGCTCGAGAACACGATTAAAAAAAAAACCAAGTATGAATCAACGTCAATCGAACTTGGCGACTGGATCTACAAATCCCGATGAATCAACGACGTTTCGTACTAACCAGAGTGCTCCGTTACGAAGATTTGAACCGTCACCAGCATCTTCTACACGTACTACCGACGTGGACCCACCGGGTTACTTTTCAGACGAAATACAGGCTCCTACATTTCCTGCCAACATGGACACACAAAGTATCCCTTCAGGAAGAGTAGATACCGCGGCACAGCCCTCGACCTCGACGCCCAACGTGTATAACACGCCAGCAATGCGCGAGCAAATCCAAAAGAGTGCTCTTACAGACGGAAAATTTTTCAAGCTCTGTGCGACTGTAGAAAATATCCAACGCATACCCGTTCATTGCCAATTGTGTACGGAGAAGAAAGTGTTAATTGGATCGTTAACAGTATCGACAAATCTGATCAAACACCTCAGACGATTACATCCACCTGCTCTCATGGAATATTTTGCGTACAAAAAGACGAAAAGAACTAAAAAGAAAAGGACTCAACCATCGACACAAAACGAAGACGAACCTGCGGTTAAAAGGTCGAAAATTTCGCAAAACATTGGCATCGATACAGATGTTTTTCTCGATCGCGTACTGCGTTTCGTCGTCGATACGGTGTCGCCATTGTCCATCGTCGATCAGCCGAGTTTGAAGAATCTGTTTCTCGGAATTAACGTGAAACTTGTCAGCCGGATAACTCTGACGAGACGTCTTATAGAGATGAACGATCGAAGATTAACGGTGACGAAAAAGTTCCTATCGACAGCTAAATTCGTATGCACCACCGCTGACATATGGTCCGCGAAAAGAAGGAGTTTTTTTGGTGTAACTTGTCACTTCATCGACGAAGAGTTTAAACTTCAGTCCTTCCCTTTGGCATGCAAGCGTTTCAAAGGCAAGCATTCATTTGACAATATCGCTGCTATTTTGTCTCGCGTTCATGCAAAGTATGATTTAGACGATCAAAAAATCGTAGCGACGATCACTGACAACGCTAAAAATTTCGTTAAAGCCTTTGAAGAGTTCGGCGTTAACATAAATAAAGCAATGTTGCGAAACGCGAGCGACGGAAACGATATTTCGACGGAAATGTCGACTGACTTCGAGGATTCTGAATCCGATATCGACGATTCGAATTGGTCGGACATCGATTCAGTTGAAGCACCAATTTCATTACCGCGGCATTTGAGATGTAGTTCCCACACACTCAATTTGGTTGCAACTACTGACTTGTTGAACGCCATAAAAAAAGATGATCTTCTACACAATCGTCATGTAAAAACTATCTCAAAGTGCACAAAGCATTGGCATAAGGCATCATTGCCGAAATCCGCGGAAATAATCAGCGCTACGATTGGTCACACCTTCAGCTACCCCATAGTCGCCCGATGGAACTCTTTATATGACGCTCTGACTCAGATTCTGAATAGTGCACACGATTTGCCAGCCTTATTTGAGTTGCTAAACTTGAATGATCCTTTCACTGGCAATGATATTTTATATATACAGGAATATTGTCGAGTGATGGCTCCGATAGCGCGAGCATTGGACATACTTCAAGGAGAGAATAAGGTTTATTATGGTCTGCTTCTTCCGACTTTGACTGTCCTTAAAGTTAAACTCGAACGTGCGTCCGAAGAAAATTTACGATATGGAAAAGAACTCGCAAAAGCTTGTCTCTATGGACTGTCTAGACGTTTCGATACAATTTTCGCGTTTGACGATGAAGAGGGTCGTGCGCTAATCGCCGCAATTACGCATCCCTCGTTTAAACTAACTTGGTTCGAGAAAGCCAATCGAACATATAAACTCAATCTCGATTTGAGTAAAATGCGAAATATGTTTCTGAAGGCTGCGGAACCTTTCCACGAATCACGTCAGCCTGAATCGAGTCAAGATGATATCGCGTCCATATCGTCTTTTCTCCAAGTTTGCGGATCGCAAAGAGTCGATTCGGATTTTTCACCGAGTCCGAGCATAGGTTCTAACAAGACAGCAAACGTGCGCGTTGCCCTATTATCGTACTTGGATGACAAAAGAACGCAGCTCTCGATATTGGATGAATATCCAGTGGTAAAAAACATGTTTTTCATGTATAATACTCCGCTCACATCCTCCGCGCCGGTTGAAAGGCTATTTTCCTTTGCGAGCATAACAAACACTCCGAAACGTCATGCATTGTCTGACAAAAATTTTAGTCGGCTGGTGTTATTGAAAAGTTTCAATAAAACAGAACATAAGTTGTGAATGGCGGAAATGTAAGAATTCAGCTTAAGCCGTTATGTACAAACGGAACAAAAATAAAAACTTATTTGAAAAATGAGAGCTCATTTTTGTTACATCCCATGAAAACATACTTCAAGTTATTTAAGCAAACGCACGGTAAGTATTTGGCACTTGATGTACTTCAAGTACATGTACTGTAAGTACTTGATGTACTTCAAGTACATGTACTGGAAGTACTTGGTACTTCAAGTACTTTTCATGCGCGTGTACTTCAAGTACTTTGTACTTCAAATACTTTGCCCAGCTCTGCAAAGTATCATTTCCCCGAGTAATTGGCAGTTCTTGATAACATTCGATTGTTTTTCGCGATTTTACGTCGACCAGTACGCATTTCGCTACACGCATGGCTTCACCCACAATATGCGCTATATATCCCGGTTCTTTCATTAGCTGAAATGCAAATTCCGCGGGAGCCAATGATGCAATCGCTAAATTCGTATAAAGTATCTTGTTCTCCAATTCGCATTGTTTCAGTATTACATCATTGTACATCGTGATAATTTGTGTTCTTACGTGACGTTCGAGATATATTAATTTTGAGTTTACGTAGGCAAAGATATCCATGTTTCGATACGTGATACCTGATTTTTGTGTGAAGTAATCCCCATTTATTCTATCGAGAATTAATAGCTTCGGATGCTCGGTTTTAATAAGTCGATAACCGCATACGGAAATGAAACCACGGACAGATAAAGCGAAAGTTATATCATTCGAAGTCAGAGAGTAGATTTCTTCTCCGTATTTATGTATTGTGTTGTCTTTGATTTTTTGAGCATTACCCTCGTATAAAACTGTATATTTGTTGAATTTACATCTGTCAGTTTGAACGATTTCCCAAAAAGTGTTTCCTCCCTCTACGTCTAAGCAGTTTCCGGATGAATATTTGCATCTAATGCCTGATCGAATAATAATTTCATTTGATTGTAGATTAACGGTCGCGAGATAATCCTGTGTTGTTATGAAAATTTGTCCGAAAGCTACAACGTCGTTCCATGATCCATAATAATCTGAGAATGATTCTCCGTGACACGAAGCTTCACTCGTGACCTTACCGGCGAGTGTGAGAGGTCTAGTCGTTGTCTGATTTGGCTAAATTTGATAGAATAATTGTCGGTTTGTTTGATATGTTTCAGTTTCGTGGATGCGCTTACATGCCTCGTTTGATACTTCGTCGATGTATTCCACGTCTCCGTTTGATACCGCTGATATATGCGAGTGCATCCCGCAATATTAAACAATACGATGAATTTCAATTTTGCACTGAATTACCTTGACGTTTTCGAAATCGGTTGATTGTAATAATTGAATCTTCGTGTTGCTGATAAGTGGTTTCGAAATCGGAATCGTGCACTCCTTGATTTTGTTCAGCGATAAGACAGTTATGTTCATAGACGGAGCCCCGCAGTCATACGCGATAAAACCGTGACAGAGATTGTTACCCGCAGCAGATGGCTGCGAGACAAATTTTTTCTCCCTCTGTTTACTTGTACAAAAGTGACCAAAAAGTAAGAGGAGGAAAAATAAAATAAATTAAATAAAGGCAGAGGGGAAAGCGGGAGATGGCGGAGGGTGAGGGAGAAGGGGACACTTATATCTCGAAGTCTGAATCCGAAGAGATCCGAATCTCCGGTGTGCGGGGGCGTTCCAGGACGGACACCGGGAGCCCCGAGGGGATGTAGGGGACGTCTGTGGGAGGAGGGCTGTGTGCCAGGGGCTCGGGGACGTACGGTTCGACGTTGCGGGGGTTGACGAGTTGTACTCGGGGACTCACGCGGACGTTTGAGAGGATCCGCGGTTTCGCTACGGCGGAGTTCTCGGACGCGAGTCGCATGGGGAAAAGTGGGGGTAATGGGGCGCAGGGTGGTTCCCGAAGGAGCGGGGGGAGCGCCTGGCGGGCGGATTCCCTTACGTTTTCCTCGAGGTCCTGGTTGAGCAACCACGTCAGACCCCGACGAGGACCCCTCTTCTCGTCGATGAGGCGTGCGTGCGCTAAGAAGCGCTTCCTGCCCGCTCTTTTGGGCATCGATCCCTACTAATTGCGGAAAGACTCGTTGACTGCTCGTGCCTCGATGCTGGCGACGAGATGAGTCGGAAGAATTGCTCAAGGAAAGTAGGTAGCCCCTTCCCCCTCGGCCGTGCGTGCTTCCTGCTCGGCAGGAGCACGGGTATCGGTACGAGGTGAAAGGAGACGGAGAGGGTCGTAGGGGCACAGGGAGGGATGAAAGGAGGGGGCATTCTCTATTCCCCGCTTCCCGGCAAGGCGGGCGTCCCGAAGGAGCACGGAATAGCGTGCGTCCCGAGGGAGCACGAGAATGCCAGTAAGCGGAGGCCAGAGGGGGTGAGAGGAGAGGGAGTGTGGGTGAGGTAATTGTCCTGAAAAGGACAGATTGCGAATTGTGTCGCCTTGAGAAAGGCGGTTTGCGTTATTCCGATGCGTAGCCGAAGGTCCGAGTTGCCAAGAAGCCGCGTTGTCCGAGGAAGCTGCCACGTCTGAGATGCCGAGAAAGTGGGTGCGTAGTCCAGGGATAGCCGGTCGGAAGAAAAGATAATTCGGAGAGCGAATTATAGTAGACGTCTTTTATTGCTTCTGCGTAGAGAGTACAGGTCAACGGTGGGCGCTGTAGGGCGAGGAGATAGGCGAGATAGCCGAGCCTTATCGCCGAGCGCGGACCTCGACCAGAGACCGGTGCCAAATTTGTTCGCGCGCGCGTGCTCACTGAGCGTGAATTCGTACGGAGGCGGCTTTTAAAGGCTCGACTATCTCCCTTTCGCATCGCACTTGATACAATTTTATTGTCGTAAAATATAGCGCGCAATGTATGGATTCGGATGGTATATAATACGTAAAAGGAATTTAAATAGAACGCGGAGTAATGATTGAATTAATGGGCAGCGAGCGCGTGGGAGGGGGCTGTCTCGTGCCTCTCAATCGCGTTTAAGTGGTTGCGGGCATCGACCGTCGTTGATGCTCGCCCAAGAGACGAGAAAGAAAAGAAAAACTTATTGGTAAGTGCCGGTAACTGGAAAAAACGGCTATTTGATAATGAAAAATATAACGAACGAAAATAATTTCGGAGATCGCATGAGGATTCCGGGATGACGAAACTTAACGCGATAGTCTGAAGCACACGAGGGATAGCCCTCTCCCTCTCGCCGCTGTTTGCGAAACGCCAAATGGGACGTCTGAAAAGAAAAAAGGAAAAATCTTATACCAGCTATGGTTAATCGGTTTACGCACCGGCGCGGGGGGAAAAACTTATTAACCGAAAAAAACAAAAAGTGTTTCGTCGGTAGAGCGAGACAGCGCGAGCGCCGTGGCTGTCGCGTAACTACCTTGCGTAAGCTGACGTCATCGGTCGCGCTCGTGGCGAGGGACGAATATTACGCCGGAGAAATGCTGGCCGTTCGCACAGCGATACGGACGGGATACAACCTTAAAACTATCCTTAAATAATGCGCGTGGCCACGCGGGACTTATCCTACTCATTTAACATTTTATTCGAAAGGGGGAGGGGAAAGAAAAAAAAAAGTTGATGCGTACGAACCCGCGCGGGTAGGGGTGTTGGTTCTTCGATAGAGCGGGAGGTAGATTCTCGCGTGGGGGAAGGGGAGGGGGGATGGCGTATAACAAGATGATTCGATAAATGAAGTATCCAAATGATTATAACGTTGATCGACTTCATGATACCTGTGTTACGTCCGGATAAAATTATTGTCTAAATCTCAATATCGCTAATTTTTTCCCGACCACCATCAGCGACCCCACGCTGATGATTGCGGTGTAATATTCAGAAACGCTCTTATCAGCGCTTTCTCACGATGGGATGCTGAGCAAAGTCAGCAATCTCACGGTAGGAGACAGGGCGCAGCGCACCTCCGAGATGCGCTACGCCCTGCACAAAAGATAATCAAAATTATTACGCGGTGACTGCGGCACCGCTTTTTAAATAGTCTAATCCCGGAGCTCGACCAGACAGGTCGAGCCACGAACTCAACATTTATTTCGCCGACAACAAATCGAACGCGAGAAAACAAACACTCTGATTCTGGGGCTCGACCCGTGAGGTCGAGCCCAATAACTAAATTATTTCAAATAAATACAAAATTTAAATTGTGTAAAACCGAACCAAGTGGTTCGTAAGTTATTCTAATAAATAATCATTTTGTTATTGTTTTAAAAATTAAAACAAAGTGTTCCACGAAAATTATTAAAATACCCGCATCCGATGGTCTCCGATCCCTGAGCGTATCTATCGCGTTCAAAAACGGAGAAACAAAACAACAATATCAACCTGTTACGTCGCTCCGGACGTAACAGAATATTTTTGGTGGCAGCGGTGGGATTGCTGTTGGATGTGCACGGAAATATAAACTATAATACAACATTCCAAAATTCGCCGCGTCAATGAATGCGAGCGAATATCCCAATAAAATGCAGATATAAATCTCAAACTTCACCACGTCGGAGAACGCGAGTGAACACGTGAATGGCAAATAAAATATTTCGGTAAATAACCGCAGAGCGATATACACGCCTGAGTTGCCTCTGAGTCGACTGAAGGACACGCAATTCTAAGGGCCTCTGAGATATCGTCACCAAACGCGTGCAAATTAAAAACAGAGTTTTCTAAATTCACCAGATCGAAGAATCGGAGTGAATAATTCAAAACAAAAAAAAAAAATTGCAAAATTCGGCACGCCACCGAACGTGACCGAATAAATAATCTAATTTTCAAAAATTCGCCGCGTCGGAGAACGCGAGTGAACGAATGAACCGTAAACCAATAAATAGTCGAAAATAATTAAATACGCAACACGGTTGTACACGCTCGAGTTGCCTCTGAACCCCGGTCGGACACGTCGAACGTTCGACCTCTGAGTTGACAGGTGGACACGCGATTCTAGGGCCTCTGAGACATCGTCAAAGCGGTCAAATAAATGTACAAAATTTACTCGTCGAAAAATCGCGGGTGAACAAACAAAAAATAATTTTCTAAAAATTCAACTGGCAGATAAACGTGACCGAATAGATAAAAATTTAGAAAAATTCGCACCGGTGAATAAATCGCATATGAATTAATTAAATAAACAAAAATTCAACTCAGCGAAAAATCGGGAGTGAATTAAATAAATAAATTTTGTATAATTCAACTACGCGAAAATTGCGAGTGAATAAACGAACCACAAACAAATAAATAACAAAAAAAATAATAATCATTATCAATTTCTCGTGAGGGTCCGGCGGGCTTATCGATACGATAATCCGGTGAGCTAATTGCCGCGCCGCGACACCGGCACGTATGTAAGTGTTAATGTGACAGTGAAAGAAAGACCGTATGCACCACGTGTGAGCGAACGCACGGTGGTACAGTCGGCACCAAGAATAAATTTCTTCGAAATTCGCCGCGTCGAAGAACGCGGGCGAATAAGAATAAAAATGAACAATTAGAACTTCGGCCGTCACCGAACGAGGCAGAATGAACAAGTTAATATTTTCAGAAAATTCACCGGCCCAATGAACGCGGGTGAATAAGTGGAATAAAAGCATCGAAAATTCGGCGCGTCAAAACCGAATAAAGACCGTACGCACCACATGTTAGTGAATAGATGGTGCTACAGGTCGCGTCAAAAATAAATTGAACTCTCGAAAATTCACCGGGTCAAAGAGCGCGAGTGGATAAATAAAATAAAATTCTCAAAAAAAATTCGGCACGCTACCGAACGTAGCCGAATAAACAAAAAAATATTTACAACAGTTCACCGGGTTGAAAGAACGCGAGTGGATGAATAAAAACAAAATCATAAAAAAATTTGGCACGCCACTGAACGTGACCAAACAAATAAATGAATATTTTCGAAATCTTCACCGTATCGGAGAATACGAGTGAACAAATCGAAACAAAATATTTCATTAAATAGACGCAGAACGATTTACACGCTCGAATTACCTCTGAGCCCTTGTTGAACACGTTGAACGCTCAACCTCTGAATCAGCAAGAGGACACGTGATGATGGGCCTCTGAGACGTTAGTGCGCAAAACAACCAAAATATTAAAATTCACCGCGGTGAAGAAACGCGTGTGAATGGATAAAAATAAAATTTCTTCAAAATTCGGCTGTCGTCGAACGTGACCGAATAATCGAATTTAAACTCCAAAAATCACCGCGCCGAACGAAACGCGAGTGAACATTAAAAACAAATTATAAAATTCAACACGAGGTAAAATCGCGAGTGAATTGAATAAAACAGTTTCGAAATTACACTCGATAAACAGAAGTGTAAAACTGAACTGAGTATCGCATAGTGAATCACACAGAAAGCAGCACACAGCAGAAATCACAGCAGAAATTTTGGTATCCAAAATAAACGGAAAACGCAAAAATTCAACGAGTGAAATACGCACACGTGATCGAACCTCTGAGACGCTATCACTTGATCGACAAATCAGAAAAATCAACCTGACAACCGATAATCGAAAATCGGATCAAAAACGCCAGACACACGCAGACGTGTCTGCCGTTATCATCACGCCATCAAAATCATCTTGACGGCGTGGGAAAAAAAAACCCTCAACGGTGCAACAAACGTCGACCGATCCGGCCATCGTCTCAGCGAGGGAAAACAAGATTTTCACCAGCGCCATGAACGATCTAACGGACACAGTGCATCGTTGACACACTAGTGCTAAGTAGCTCATAAAATTAGCTTTAGCCGCGGAAATCGCGAGAAAAGTTCGACCAAATTCGAACGAACGAAAATTCCGAATAAACCAATTTCAGAATTAAAATAAACTCAAATAAAATTCGGAGAATACTCGTATACAGTCGAATTCGATCGAACGCACAGACATAGAGTCGAATAAGTGCGATTAAAATAAAACTTCAGAAAACCACGAGTTATTCTGAACAAATCATACTCGTAAAATCTAAATAATCAATTAAATTCGAGTAAATCATAAGTTCGGTCAAACGCGAATAAAATTCCGAATAAATCTGAATCGTTAAAATAAAATTCCGAATAAATTCAACAAAAGGGCGAAAGTAATCCTTCTTTCTATCTAACACTCGCGTATTGCTGTGCTAGATTGTCCTGCACGCAATACGCAAATCTTTGTGCAAGCCTCGCTGTGCTAGGTTGCGCTGCACACGAGGCAAGCACCCTAAAATATCAACGTCTTGCTGTGCTAGATTGCCCTGCACGCAGCACACATATCTTTGTGCGAACTTTGTAGTGCTAGATCGCATTGCACACGTAGGGAGTACCCTAAACGTCGAAGTGCTAGCGAGACCTAGTACGCGATCCTACCTTTTCAAGTATTGCGGTGCTACATTGCTCTGCACGCAGTACAAAAATCTTTCCACTAGTAACCTCTGAGCTACCGTTGAACAAGTTCAAGTAACCTCTACGTCGGCGGATAGACACGTTAATCGGGAAACAAAACTAAAAATTAAATTAAACAAAATAAAAATTTGATGAGATCGAATAAAATAAAAGTTCGTTAAGTAACAAAATCCGTCTAAATAAAATATAATTTCGTCGAGTTCATTAAAAATCGATACATTGACATAAAAACAGAACGATTGTACACGCTAGTATTACCTCTGAACCATCGTCGGGCACGTCGAGTACTTGACCTCTGAGCCAACGGATGGTCACGTAATTTCTGGGCCTCTGAGACATCGCTTACAATTGGCTTCAAAATCCTACTCGCCGAAAAATCGAGGGTGAATAAACCAAAATAATTTCACAAATCCGACTCGCGGATAAACGCGATCGGAAAAACAACGACAATACATTTTCAAAAAAATTCTATTCGTCAATAAACACGAACTGAAAAAAATCGGAGTAATAAGTTCGAACTAAATAGAATTCGTTGAAGACGAATAAAATAAAATATTCGATAAATTCGAATTAATTCAAAATTCGTTAAAATTTCGAATAAAATAAAAATAAAAAAAAAATAAAAATTCAGTAAATTCAACGAGATCGAATCAAACTGAATAAAATAAAATTCGACTAAAAATCAAAATACACAAGTAAATAACAACTTGCGGAATCTCGAATAAAATTCGAATAACAGCGAATAAAATAAATTTAACGCTTTTCAAGCGACGTTAAAACCGGACTTTCTTTGCTGACGCTGAACGAATGCAGAGCCAAAGCACCGCCTTCGCTCTTCACGGGGGAGGTGTTACGTCCGGATAAAATTATTGTCTAAATCTCAATATCGCTAAATTTTTCCCGACCACCATCAGCGATCCCACGCTGATGATGGCGGTGTAATATTCAGAAACGCTCTTATCAGCGCTTTCTCACGATGGGATGCTGAGCAAAGTCAGCAATCCCACGGTAGGAGACAGGGCGCAGCGCACCTCCGAGATGCGCTACGCCCTGCACAAAAGATAATCAAAATTATTACGCGGTGACTGCGGCACCGCTTTTTAAATAGTCTAATCCCGGAGCTCGACCAGACAAGTCGAGCCACGAATTCAACATTTATTTCGCCGACAACAAATCGAACGCGAGAAAACAAAAACTCTGATTCTGGGGCTCGACCCGTGAGGTCGAGCCCAATAACTAAATTATTTCAAATAAATACAAAATTTAAATTGTGTAAAACCGAACCAAGTGGTTCGTAAGGTATTCTAACAAATAATCATTTTGTTATTGTTTTAAAAATTAAAACAAAGTGTTCCACGAAAATGATTAAAATACCCGCATCCGATGGTCTCCGATCCCTGAGCGTATCTATCGCGTTCAAAAACGGAGAAACAAAACAACAATATCAACCTGTTACGTCGCTCCGGACGTAACACCTGTAACAGATATACATATGTGCTTTTTAGATATTTTTTTAATATACTGCTTTTACGCGATCGCAATTAATTATTTTTCGTTTATTTTGATTGAATTATATTTCAATATAATTTTTTCGTGGAAAAACTTTGGTGTCTAAATACGGTCCTTTGTAATTGTCGTCTAGTTTTCCTTGTTCGTGGTCTTTTATTAAGGAGATTCGACTATTAAACGAAATCCAATTAAGGATGTCAATTTTTTTATATGCTGTACATGAACAGTTTACGCAAATAATGTCAAAGTTTGAAAAATTTACATGATATCGAATTTACTCTCGAACATTATTTTTTTCTCGCCTTGTGCAGATTGTTTACATCTTAAATCGCGGCAGAACACAAAGACTTTCCGAAGACAGTCGGTTAAGAAAGTTTATCTATCTTTAATTTTGCGGGGTTGCGATGCCGCGTATCGTCACGAGTCGCGCGCGGTACAAGAAAAAAGAGAATGATAAAGAAAATACAAGAGTAAAACTGAGACCGAGCGAAAGTGATCCGGAATGATAGGAGCGAGTGAGTGAGCGTATAAAAAAGTCTACAACAATTATCAACAAGTTACAACAAGTTAATATAAAAAAGTTTACAACAATTATCACATGTCATAGTCGAGCGAATTCTTCATCCATAAGTATGGAAATCTCCCGAACTATGACATGTGAATAATTAATTGTTATTTCATTCGTTTTTTCAGTCGGAAGAATTTTAATTTTTGTAAAATTTTTCATTTTTTGTTTTCTCCCTCAGTGCACTTTAAGATTACGAGTGCACGTTCGACCGCGACAGTTCGTTCGGTATTGCGAAATATCCCGATAAAAATTCGTGGTCCTTTCTTGTTCGATATATCTTGACCGAGTACTAAGCTCTCTCGCTGTAGTGGCGGTCGGGAAATCGCAAGCGCGCAAGAGTCGTGCCGCCACCGTGACTGTGCAAAGACGCAGACGGAGACGGTTTGCAAAGCGTACGTGCGAGAAAGACTTACAGATCACGCGGGCCGACCGACAGTAAGCCAGCAATAGGCGGTAGAGAAAGAGGTATCAGGAGACATTGAGATAGAAAAAGAAAGAGAATAACGATAGGTCCGTTCAAATGGAAAGAGGAGCTAGGAATGCTTTATATCCGCGTTTAAAATAAGTTTGAAATTTAAGAAGAAAAAGAGGGGGAACTAACAAAACAAAAAAATTAGAAAAAAGATATTAAAATTTTTATAAATAAATAAATCCGTAAATAATCATAACAAAATGTACATATACAATTACTTGGGAATGAGTAAATTCAAATGTAGGGCCAATAAAGTTCAATAATCCAGTAAAAGGTTGATAGAAAGGTGAATAAATAGTCGGTAAAAGAGAAAAGGTGTAAAGTGGTAAGAAGAACGGAGGTTATACGTAGCATATAGGAAGGGCATATTTAGCATATACGAAGGCCTCAGTATAGCATGTAATGGGGTAGGAAAGAAATACACGGAAAGATTCGAATAAAGAAGAGAGGCCGACGAATAGCCAGTGCATACAGAGGATAGGCAGTGCATGGGTATCGCGGTAGGGAAAGCGCTACCCTCGGAGAGTCGAATCTCCGCGGGAGTTAGAGAAGGATGGTTGCAGCATAGGCGCCGCCACAACCAGTGGGATGGGAGCAACTAACCCTTATAGACAGTCTTCCCTTAGTTCTCAAGAGCCATTTCAACAAAACTCGTGACAAATATAAAGCGTTCACAAAAAAATTTTAAATTACACGTCACTAACGATTTTAGTTTAATGAAGCACTACACACGTAACTATAACGAAATTATTGTACTCGACTCGCATACACTTCGATCTACGACTCTCGCTGTTCTACGTTGGAATGCCAATCGAGACGTACGCACAGCGTCTCTCTGTTTATATTATGACGTCTGAAGATTAGGTGCTCACCGTGTTTCGAAGTGGCTCCAATAACATTGGTGGCATCGATAGGTATTGATTTACCCATTGAACCCTCCTGATTACGAATTCGAGATGACGCTATATCCGCATCCGCAACTACGACGATAACCCTCGGTCGGCTCTCCCACGTCTAACCCTTTTACGCTATTCACGATGTCTCGGAAATGTCCCAATTTTTCAATAACATTTAGTCGACCAACGAACGCAAATTCACATTTCATTAATGTCGCGAGATACGACGCTTTGTGTGCATTCGCGTTAAAATAAAAACGTTAACATTATTATATTGCAAAATGAATATTATACTTCGACAAAGCACATTACTAACGTCTTCGAGACTCGGAAATGTCCAATTTTTCAATAACATTTAGTCGACCAACTGACACAAATTCACATTTCATTAATGTCGTGAGATACGCCGCTTTGTGTGCATTCGCGTTAAAATAAAATCGATAACATTATTATATTGCAAAATGAATATTATACTTCGACAAAGCACATTACTAACGTCTTCGAGACTCGGAAATGTCCAATTTTTCAATAACATTTAGTCGACCAACCGACGCAAATTCGCATTTCATTAATGTCGCGACATACGACGCTTTGTGTGTATTCGTGTTAAAATAAAATCGATAACATTATGATATTGCAAAATGAATATTACACTTCGACAAAGCACATTACTAACGTCTTCGACACTCGGAAATGTCCAATTTTTCAATAACATTTAGTCGACCAACGGACGCAAATTCACATTTCATTAATGTCGCGAGAGACGACACTTTGTGTGCATTTGCGTTAAAATAAAATCGATAACATTATTATATTGCAAAATGAATATTATACTTCGATAAAGCACATTACTAACGTCTTTGAAACTGGGAAATGTCCAATTTTTCAATAGCATTTAGTCGACCAACGGATATATTGTAATGAAACAAAAAAAACCGATATATCTATGTGCATTATGCACATAGATAAATAAATATAATTTTTCCTAAATTATTTGTTAAAACTTTCTGTGTTTTCCTTCCCTTTTCCTTTTGCACCCCATTTATTTTAACTTTTTAATAAAAAAAACAAAGGAAACATTAATGGTTAAACGAACTTACCTGTAAGTGAAGTTCTACCATGATTGTATGAGCGCCTCTTCCGAAGAGATCAGATGTGTAGTACCCCCCTTTCACGCTAGTGTCGCCACAAGATTCAAAGTAAAACGACGTTTTTTTCCCGGGAGTTGGACTCCCTCTATGCCGCGGCCCTATTTATCCAAAATAGACAAAGCAAACTGATCCTTATCGGCTACTATAGTGCGATCGTAGAACTTGGCAAACGTAGCCGAATCCTTCGTCCAACCCGCAGTAGTGCGAATCAGATCGATGCTAACTCCATTGCGTTTCGCAGATGAAGTCGCGGCATGTCGCGTACTATATGCTGAGAATCTCTCGACATTTATTCCGCTCTTATCCATAGTTGTCTTTATCCATCGACTTAGGGTTTGCGAGCCCACCGCACCGTACGGTTTCTTGAAGGACAGAAACAGTTTCTTCGTATCCGACCGAATATCTTCAGTTTTCTTCAGATATGCCTCTAGCGTCGTCGCTGGGCAAATCGATTTATCCTCCAAATAAAACGGCAGTCTCAAGACTGGTTGCCTTCTATTCGGCCCCGACGTCTTAATTTGATCCGGAATCAAAATTTCCAACGCCTCTTTTCCGATCTTATGTATATTTCGAATATCCACAAGAGCAAGCGTTTGCATGCGATGCGCTGTTATCAGTGCTAAAAGCGTTGCCAATTTCATCGAAAGATTCTGGAGATTTAATTCTTCGTTTGGATACCAGTTAGCCAAAAAGGTTAAAACCACTCGTGGGTCCCATGTCGCGTCGTATTTCGGCTCTACTGGCCTCAACTTAGAAACTCCCCTGAAAAATCTTGCAATCTGTTCGTCGTGCGCTAAATGGGAGCCGAGAATCAACGACACTGCCGATCTGTGACAGTTTAACGTACTGTATGACGCATTGTTCTTAAATTCTCTCGTGAGAAAAACCATAACGCTGCGTGGTGTCGCCGAATAAGGGTCAATCTTCTCATCCCGACAGAAACACCACCACTTCCTCAATCCCGAGTTGTATTGACGAATAGAAGATTCCGTCAAAGACGACATCATGATCTCGATGGATTCATCTGGTATCTGCCTCTTGATGTACGCCTGCCTGATAAATTCGCGGCAACCAGCGTAAGATTCCTCCACAGGGAGTGTGGCTGGCTGTACGAAGAATGGAGTAAATTAAAACTCGGCCTGAACGTTACGGGATCGCCTTCGATTAGTGATAAAAATAAGGGATACCACGGCTGAGCTTCCCAACGAGGGACAACCACTATACCTCTTGACCCCTCTCGAGCAATCTTTCGTAAAACTCTTAGAATGCATGCAAAAGGAGGGAATGCGTAAAAAAACCATGGTGTCCAATCGAGAGTGAACGCATCGATATCTAGGGAATCCGGATCCGGATACCACGAGACGAATCTTTCGCACTTCGCATTCGCTCTAGTTGCGAATAAATCAACTTCCGGTTCTCCGAAACTCCTTACAATTTTCTGAAACGCGGCCGTCGACAACTCGTACTCTGTTTCTGGCTCTAGTTTACGAGATTCCTCATCGGCCTCTGTATTGTCACTGGAGCGAATATAAGATGCGAAGATCCATATGCGACGATCTTCGCACCATTGCCAAATCTCTTTTGCGAGTTCGCTCAATTCCGGTAATCGACACCCCCCCATATGATTAATATAGGAGATCGCGGTCGTGTTATCGATCCTAAGTGAGATATTGCAACCATTACGTTGCTCCGCGAAACATTTTAATCCGAAAAACGTTGCCATAAGTTCCAATTGATTAATGTGTAAGGCAGTTTCGTCGGATTTCCAATGCCCGTGACATCGACGTCCTTCCCAGAACGCTCCCCATCCCGAGCGCGACGCATCCGAAAATATTTCCATCTCGTAGGAGCGGTCCGCCAACGGAGTGGAAGCATTATGTACATGCGATTCCCACCACCTGAAGTCTTTTTCTAATAGCGGTGATATCGCCATACGCGCGTCATAATTATTATTATTATTCTCCAACGCTATCACCTGAGCCCTTTCGAATGCTTTCATATATACGCTACCATAAGATACCGCCGGACAACGCGAACCCAGAGTACCAATAAATACCGCAAACTCCCGTATAATACAGATTTTTATCCGTTTAAACTTCTTAATAAGCTCCAGCGTTCTCTGAATTTTTTCTTCTGGAAGTTTGAGCGACATCTCAACGGAATCAAAAATAAACCCCAGAAATTTACAGCATTGTGAAGGAATCAGCATACACTTTTTCCGGTTTAATATAAACCCCAAATCTTCCAACAGGGAGCACGTCACGCGAACATTCTCTTGGCACGCCGAAAAAGATTCTCCAAGAACCAAAATATCATCCAAATAAATTACAGATAAATAACCACGTTTCCGCAAATACGCTACTACCGGCTTCATAACCTTGGTAAAAACATATGGCGCTGAGCTTAAGCCATACGGTAGACACGTATATTCGTAGCAATCGCCCTTGAAATTGAACCTTAAAAACTTCCTGTACGATTTAGCTACAGGTATCAATTGGTATGCGTCCTTTGAATCGATTGACGCCATAAAACAATTGGGACTGACTAATCTCTTCGCTACCCTCCAATCTTCTAATTTGAAGTGTTCCGTTTTAACATACTCGTTGAAACCCCGGAGATTCAAAATTAACCGCTGTGAGCCATCCGATTTCGGAATTAGAAAAATCTTCGATACGAATTGCCCACTCTCGACGGAACACCTCTCGATCGCCCCCTTCTCTAAAAGTAGCTGGATTTGCTCTGAGATTTGCTCGCTCTCAACGACTGACCAGCGAGTTTCTAAGGGAGTAGACGATTGGAATATTCGTGCGGTTAGTGGTATCTCGTAGCCGTGGATCCATCGAAGTATGAGGGAATCCGAAGTTATCTTTGACCAACTGGGACCAAAATATTTTAGTCTCCCAGCCGGCTTACGTACCGTGACTTCTAACGACGTCTCCCCGGTTGCCGATCCTTCCTGGCATAGGGTTTCCTCTGAAATGTCTTGGCGGTGTCCGACTTCCTGATCCCGCCCGACGTCGATGGCAGATTCTTGAAATTTCTCTGACGGGGCGGGGCCTTCAAGTTTTTTGATCCCCTGATCTGTTGCGGTTTGGAAGGCGGCTTCAAATCTTTTGACGAACGTTCCAACGTCTTCGCCGTCTTAAGTTTTCCTTCCAAATCCGGTCCGAAAAGCCATTCATCGGCCGACGTACTGGATAGGGGCTCCTTGAGCGAAGCGTTCAAATTCGTGAGTATCAAACTCTTGCGAATTAATGTTTCTTCTCGTTGAGTCGATGCCAACAGTCTTCCTGCCGCACTCAAATGTTCGAGAAGCTTCAGTCTTGCTTGATCATTGACCTTCAGAGCAATCGTAATCGCATTGCCAATCGCTGCAAGACATGCGGCAATACGTTTCTGCTTTTCTATAATACGATTGTCTCTAGTAATCGTTGCCTCTTGCACTGCCGCCTTTACCTCGGCGTTAAGCTTCGGTGCGTCAATCGTTACGCAATTTTCCGGCGGTGGATATGCTTCTATTAACTTCTTGAGTTCATCTGCATTGAGACCTTTTTTTAAAATGTCGGTCCAACGCGAGACCAAATCTTTATGAACAGCCGGTCCTCTCACGGAGTCTGGCTGTATAGGCGGTCCAAAAGCCTTGAGAACATCTTCTTCAAGATCAACTTCGTGGTCTGGCTTTGTAACGACCTCTCCACCAGCCGCCGCAACCGCTTGGTTTGCTGACGGTTGATCCTTGGTAACTACCGCCTCCACGGCCGCCGCAACAATTGGCGTAACGACCGTTGCGCAGCCTGGCGCCGCCTGAATATTCGCTGTGTCGTCCGCCAAAATATCGGTAATCGGCTGTTCACTCAAAACCCCTACGGGGATATTATTCGAGGTGGTAGCACCACCATCGACTCGTGAATCGCGAATTTCTCGCACTGATCCGGATGAATTTTCATCCGAATTCCTCGGAGTATTCGATCTTGAGCGTGAGCGCGATCTTCGAATACCTCTTCCCGAACCCGCTGGGCTCGATGCTTGAGACGATCTCACGGGAGACGGCGACTTGCTCGACGAGCGCGATCGGTTACCTGCAAAACATCCTTCCACTGATTGACCTGACATAACCTCTTTAGAAATACACCTGAGCGAAAGCTCCCTGAATGGGTAAGAGCCCATTCAAGCGGTGGAAATTCTAATATTCGGTCTGAGACTTGAAAACAATCTGTTTTCGTAACGTATCGTTACGTGTCTCACCGATGCCCCAACCTATAAGGCGACCCTTTGACTCCGCAAAGGCGTACGCGCGGTTAGAGCCGCTTGTACGATGTAAAACGATAAGAGTCGTCTACATTTAAGGTTGATTAGCATATTTTCAGGCCTCCGGACGATCCATCCAACGAGGCTCTAAACTGCGCAGAAAAACAAAAAAGACGCAACATAACCTATACTTACGACGGCGTCTCTTTCTACGCTTCTTCAGCTTTTTCTTGAGAATCTTTATTTCTCTTTCGAGTCTACAATTCTCCTTTTCGTCGTCCGATGATTCTGCGGACGAAAAATCTCTCGATCTTTTCTTCTTGCCCATTGTTGTTAGCTAACAGCAAAAAATTACTTGTGACCACACTAACACAAAAAGAAAGAATGATGGTAGATGCGCGGGACTCTAGGGTCGCGGCATAGAGGGAGTCCAACTCCCGGGAAAAAAACGTCGTTTTACTTTGAATCTTGTGGCGACACTAGCGTGAAAGGGGGGTACTACACATCTGATCTTGAGGAAGAGGCGCGAAGTACAATTAGTTAAACTACTGCTATAGAACTAAAACTATAAAACTTAACTATATATTATTTTTTTCGAAACCTTTTTTTTTTTTTCATTTATCAAATATATATATATAGCGTTATTTCCTTACTTTTACTAGGAATTATTCCTATATTTATTTTTAATTAGGATAATATTAAGAAGGTGGCTAACGGCCCCAAAACTTTATAATCAATTTATGGACTATACGTCCTTTTTCTTTTAATCTGACTCTCTATAAGGGTTAGTTGCTCCCATCCCACTGGTTGTGGCGGCGCCTATGCTGCAACCATCCTTCTCTAACTCCCGCGGAGATTCGACTCTCCGAGGGTAGCGCTTTCCCTACCGCGATACCCATGCACTGCCTATCCTCTGTATGCACTGGCTATTCGTCGGCCTCTCTTCTTTATTCGAATCTTTCCGTGTATTTCTTTCCTACCCCATTACATGCTATACTGAGGCCTTCGTATATGCTAAATATGCCCTTTCTATATGCTACGTATAACCTCCGTTCTTCTTACCACTTTACACCTTTTCTCTTTTACCGACTATTTATTCACCTTTCTATCAACCTTTTACTGGATTATTGAACTTTATTGGCCCTAAATTTGAATTTACTCATTCCCAAGTAATTGTATATGTACATTTTGTTATGATTATTTACGAATTTATTTATTTATAAAAATTTTAATATCTTTTTTTCTAATTTTTTTGTTTTGTTAGTTCCCCCTCTTTTTCTTCTTAAATTTCAAACTTATTTTAAACGCGGATATAAAGCATTCCTAGCTCCCCTTTCCATTTGAACGGACCTATCGTTATTCTCTTTCTTTCTATATCTCAATGTCTCCTGATACCTCTTTCTCTACGGCCTATTGCTGGCTTACTGCCAGTCGGCCCGCGTGATCTGTACGTCTTTCTCGCACGTACGCTTTGCACACCGTCTCCGTCTGCGTCTTTGCACAGTCACGGTGGCGGCACGACTCTTGCGCGCTTGCGATTTCCCGACCGCCACTACAGCGAGAGAGCTTAGTACTCGGTCAAGATATATCGAACAAGAAAGGACCACCAATTTTTATCGGGATATTTCGCAATACCGAACGAACTGTCGCGGTCGAACGTGCACCCGTAATCTTAAAGTGCAGTGAGGGAGAAACCAAAAAATGAAATATTTTACAAAAATTAAAATTCTTCCGACTGAAAAAAAGAATGAAATAACAATTAATTATTCACATGTCTTAGTTCGGGAGATTTCCATACTTATGGATGAAGAATTCGCTCGACTATGACATGTGATAATTGTTGTAAACTTTTTTATATTAACTTGTTGTAACTTGTTGATAATTGTTGTAGACTTTTTTATACGCTCACTCACTCGCTCCTATCATTCCGGATCACTTTCGCTCGGTCTCAGCTTTACTCTTGTATTTTCTTTATCACTCTCTTTTTTCTTTACATTCGCTTATTTTCGCTTTTCATACTCCGAATTACTTTTGCTCCGTTTCTTTCTGTACCTCGCATTCGGCTCACTTCGCTCGCTCACTTTCCTCATTTTCTCGCGCTCTGGATAAAAATTTGAATGACCATATATTAAATATATAACTTTCACTTTTGCAGACGGTGCTTATAGCAGTGAATACTTCTTGACGCATGACGAAGATAAAATCATCGGGATGTCTGAAACGTCTGGGCCCAGTCATGAGGACGCTGTTTCAACAGTGGAAGGAGCATCAATTGAGACAACTCTCGAACACACTACAGTTGTACCGACTGGTACTCCTTTCCCAACGATAGGAAGCGCAATAGCAACGTCGATGGCTAGCGCTGATTTTGAGTCGAGTCATATCGTTCCTTCAGTCGCGGGCAACGCCGATCATTCGCCGAAAGTACCGGAAACGAAAAAAAAAAGTGACCAACGAAAATTGGGCAAAACACAAAACAAATGGACGAAAGAAGCAACGAAGCAAAGAAGCAATAATGCTATTAATAAGTCTCGGATTGGAAATGCACAGTCAATTCATAAGCAAAAAAATAAAAAAAGTAAAGTCCTGGGATAAAGTACTTGTAAAATTCAAAGAATTGGGCTACGACTTTGATCGCGACGAATTAATATTAAAATGGAAAAATTTGTATAATACATACACGAGATCAACATTTCTCGTCGGAAAATCTGCGGAAGAGTCTATTTCATGGGAATATTTCGATAAAATTCACGCAGTTCTCGGTGAAAAATAGTAGATTGTGATACTAGTACGGGAAAGCGGATATTCCGCGAAGGTTAGGAAGCGGCGCACGAGCCGAATCGAGCGCTACAGTGACACGAGGCAAAGCCGAGTGTTGCTTGTAGCGCGAGAGAAGGCGAGTGCAGCTTGCTTCCTAACCGCCGTGGGATGTCCGCTTTTTCGTACAAGTACCACATACTTTTTTTTTTAACGAATGAACAGTATGTCCCGTGGTTCGTGTCTGCAAAGCGTGAGCGACAACCTAACCTCAAAGTTAGTTCGAGTGTCAAAGGAGGGGAAAAGTGTGAAATAATAAAGGAATGTGTGAAATAATAAAGGAATGTGCGAAATAATGAAGGAATTTGAGGATCTGCGCATGCGCAAGAATATTATTTCACGTCTTACTACAATACACTACTTCGCGAACGCTTTGCAGGCACGGAACGCGGGACATTCTGTACATGAGTTAAAAAAAAAATATAAATCCATCGAGATTTCAATTGGACTCGACATTCGCGACGACATCGAGTACAAATAAAGAAAACAAATCGGGAGCATCGAACGTAGAGGCAAATGGTGAGTATTGACGTACACTACACTAATAATATAAAATTTTATGACGTATACATTCTTTCAATGTTTATTAGAGTCGAGCAGCGAATTTAATAGCGATTCCGAGGTCGAAACAGTCTCAACAACGAAGCGGAGCAAGCAGAAACTCAGCCGCCGGAAACCGAACGTACGAAACAATGATATTTTGTTGGAGATGAAAGAGCTGCTCGAAGAAAAAAAAGATGCAGATGATGGAATAACGCTGGATGGAGAGAAAAGCTCTGGAAGAGAAGAGAACGAAGGCAATATTAGCCTTGGCGGCAGCGGTTCGCAGATAAAAAAAAATAAAAAAAAAATTCATCGGAATCTGAATGATTCGTTATTCGAAACTTTTCGTTCTTTGTGTCGTTCGTTCGGTTTTAAGGTTTATTTATCTCTTCTCTTGTACCGTTGATCCAATCGTCGAGAGCACTTCGTTTTGCATCAGGGAGACCAGAACAATCTTCGGTAATCACGGGCAAACCATCCATTTTTATTTTATTTCTATCATCGGCAATAATGCCACATCGAATCTAAAAGTTTAATTAATAATAATATACATGTATATATATCTCTCTATATATATAAAGTTACCGCCGCTGTCGTCGCCGCCGTCGCCGTGTGAGGAATCGAGGGGAGGGCAAAAATATTCTAAGTCCCTCTAAGGGGATTCCCCCTCGGGCACCCCATTGAGCAAAAATATTCTAAGTCCCTCTAAGGGGTCAAGGGTCGTGTCGGCCCAGGATGACTGCGCTCAAGAGCGTCACGGGATGAAAAAAGACTGTCTTCCGGAGCGTGGCGGTGATAAGTTGGAGACTCGGGAAAAGTAATTATGCGAAAATGAAACGCTCCCCTGAAACCATCTGTTTATGGTCATCTCCGCCGTTAGAACCAATACGTTCAAGAGCTGCCGGGCTCTGAGGGTTCAGTGTACCTTGCTTTAGTCGTGTTTAATCGTAACCGTTCAAGTGCGAGTCGTTAATGAAAAATGGTTCCTACAATTGAATGACCGTAGGTCGGGTTCTCGCGGTCCAGGGGATATCACCGCCCGGGGCGAAATATACCGCGGACGCCGGTACATGTGGATCCTTTTGTCATAAAAATTTTTGAACCAGGGTACGATTGGATTATACCTCTATGACTCTCGGGGCGCACTTGCACGTGGTTAGCCCGAGCTATTGGATGCCTGCGTGTAAATGAGGTATTATGCTTCGGACAGACCTCTTAGCTTTGCTGTATCGGACTGGGTCATTTGAAAATTGCGCGCATTCTCTAGGGTAGTCTTGCTTCAGGACAATTTCGTTACAGGAGGCGCTCGTGTTTTGGCAACCTGATAGCCACCCATGGAATAGTCGTCGGCTTCCAAGGTTTGACAGATAGAATGAATGAAAAAAAATAAAGAGTCGCGATTGTTTTCAATTTTATTTGGCAAATTGCAATAATTTTGAATATTCGATGATTCTTCTTTGTGAAATTATAACCAAGTTTTTCAGTGCCCCCGTGAAATTTACGATTTTTATTATGAATGTGAATAACGTATTGTAAAATATTGTGAATGATTTTCGTTCAAAATATATTATTTTCGAAATAAAAAAGGCTAATATTTGTCAATCAATGTGTGATATTTCGAGTTTTACTATTTGCATCCAAATTTTCTTCTTTGACATGATGAAAAATTGTTTTTTGGAAAATTAAAATAACATAACCTTTAAAATAAATCCTCACTAAAAATAATTGTAGAATAAAAATATTAAGAAATGTCAGAATGTCTTCAAATTTGCTGTGCATAGTGTTTTCGATGCAATGAAATATTGCTGAAAATTAGAAAAAAATTCGTTCGTAGGTTTCAGAATTGCAGAGCCGTACGGACATTTGACGGGAGAAAATGGATTTTTAAATGGAAAAAGCCTGGAAAAAATATTCAGAGACGTCGGAATGTCTTCAAATTTGCTGTGCATGTCTTCAAATTTGTGATGGAATCAAATACAAAACACATTTTTGGTTTTTCGGTTTTCAAATAAAAATAAAATCAATGAGTAAACAAAATAGGATTATAAGGGACAATTGGCCAAGTAAAATAATTGTAGAAAATGATTAAAATTTATAAAAATTAACGTAAATAATAAGTGAATTTATACTTTCACAAAGATGAAAGTTATTAAAATTTTACCTCATTTAAAGTCCGATTAAAAAGTTTTAAATGAACGTGGGCTCCGCCCCCCACACTCGCCGAATTGTCCCGACGGGACATTTTTTAAGGCACTCACGGGGGACACGTTGTGCTACGCGCTCCATTGCAAACTGAATATTATTAGTTAACATTTTTAACTCAACGTAAAAAAATTGTGCTCTAGTTTGTGACCAAAATAGAACCGTTATTTTAAAAAAGACCGTTATTTTGCAACCAGATGGTCGTTTTGGTCAATTAACGGTCATGTCAGACCGTCAAAAGACGCAAATTGAAATGGTCGTCAACTTTACTTAGAAAAATAAGTGAAAATAAAGTGACGTCAGAAGACGATCAAACTGTACATTTTTTTTGTCATTTAACCAATCGTCAAAATGACCGTCATTTTGCATCGCTAATTTCGATAAAAACTACGAAATATTCGTCGATCGACGAATTGTACGCTTCAAAAAATATCGAAGTCTTTTGCGTGAACGTTTTTTTTTTTATGAGATAGGTATATACAAAAATGTAAAAAAAAGAAGGGTGTTTGGAGAAATTTGAGGTAAAATTTAGATGTTTTTTGTTTCGAAGAAATTTTAAAGAAATCTGAAATAATCCTATTGTAGCTTTCCAATACTTTAGGTAAAACCCGAACAAAAATTGAAAAAAGATTTGGATTTTTTTTTTTTTTCAAATAAAAAAAATGTCCCGCCACAAAGTACCAGCGTCGCGGCATGCGCATCTGTATGTCGTCTTCTCTGAAATTGTCGTCGGCTTTCAACGTTTGACAGATAGAATAAAATCGAAAAAAAAAATATAGTCGCGAGTTTTTGTTTCAATTTTATTCGGTAAATTGTAATTATACTGGATATTGAATTAATTTCTGTTGTGAATTGATAAGCAGGTTTTTAAGTGCAAACGTGGAATTCATACTTTTGTTACAAATAGAATAATATATTGTGTGATATTGTGAATCATTTTGGTGATATAACATATTGTTTACGTAATAAAAAGAGGAAATGTTTGTGTATTCGTGTATGATATTCGGTATTTTACTTTTCGCCATCGACGGTTTTTTTTATAATGTGAATAATTATTTGGTAGACATTAAAAATACCCTAACCTTTAAAGGAATTGTTAATCAGAAACAAATTTTATTTATTTAAAAAAATAAATAAAAAGTTGATGTCGGAATGATTCCAAATTTGGCGTGCATTGTGCTTTTGATAGAATAAAATAATACTGTCGAAGAGAAGAAAATTGGTTAGTAGGATTTCTAGTTGGAGCGCCGTACGGACATCTGATGTGAGAAAATTATTTTTTAATGAAAAATTGTGAACAAAAAATACTTAGAGATGTTGGAATGTTTTCAAATTTGCTGTGCATAGTGCTTTTGATGAAACAAAATGATGCTGTGACGGAGAAAAAAATCGGTTCGTAAAGTTCATTTTTACAGCACCGTACGGACATCTGACGTGACAAAATTTTTTTTTTATGGAAAATTCTGAAGAAAAAATAGTTACAGATGTCGGATTGTCTTCAAACTTGCTATGCATAGTGCTTTTTATACAATGAAATAATGATGTGAAGGAGAAAAAAATTGGTTCGCAGAGTTCATTATGATGGCATCGTACGGACATTTGACGGAGGAAAAATCCAAATCTTGAGCAATAATTTTTTTGAAAACATACTTAAGTCTCTAATTGATTTCAAAAATCATATGCATACTTGTGATAATGTGGTGAAACAATTCTGCGAAGATGAACAAAATTGGTTCATAGGATCCAACGTTACAGCGCCGCACAGTCGTCTAAGAAGAAAAATCTCGTGAAAAATCTATTACTAGTGAACCGCAAGCTAAAAAATATATTTCTAGCTATCACAGTCACTTAAAAATGACTACGCATGATGTTGGAGATACACTGAAGTTAATGCTAAAAAATTAAAAATTTTGCAGCATGCGCTGTGAAGTAACCCCATCGAAAGCTGCGCACAGAGGCCTCGAAGGGCATTGTAATAGGCATTCTCTGCCTATTCTTATAGAGGGTGCCTAAAAATTGTCAAATTAAATTTGAAGGAAAATATTAACAACAAGTTAATAACTTTTGACTCAATAGACATACAGAGTCCATTCATATTTCTATAATCTTCATACTGATAATATACATTAATAAAATAATCATTTGGACAATTTAAATATTGCAAATACTCTAAATTGGAAAAATGCATAAAAATAAATAGTTTGTTCAGGTTAGAGTCCACCGATGGTGACAATGGAGGGGGCCTCGCGAGCGGCGGCGGCTCGAGAACGTGCGCAGGTGAGGAGGTTTCCCGCGCGAGTTAATAAAATCAGGCCCCGTGGCGGCGGAAGCTCATTACCGTTACCATTACGATTACAATGCCATATTGCCATCATCCTTCTGATTATCACTACAATTCAATTTCAAGCACCATTGTTCTTTACAGTTATTGACTTCGGTACTTCAGTACTTCGACGAATTATACGAAGTGGCAAAGATGCGTTTAAACAAAGGTGAAGTAAATTTCGAACAAAGTTTTAGAGACGACAATTATTTGATACAACTTGTAACTCAGTTCGAATGCAGTCGTTCAGTTCTCACACTATTTTGAATTTTTCGAAAAATAAGTAATGGCGCTCTAACTGCTACATTTTTTGAGAAAAGCGCCACCACATCGCTGAGAATGAGAAACATAAGAGCGATAGTATACAACACTGTAAATGTTAAAGACGCAACCGCGTATATAAAAAACTACCTTTTATTACACTAGTAGCATAGCACTGATAAAATATTGACATAAAAATTAACAATTAAAATAACTAATAGAATTTGTTTATTTTGTCATCAGTATGAAACTAGTTGTATTAATAAAATGTTTGTTCGCGCTCGCAGACTTAATTCATAAAAAAAAATTTTAAAACTAACCATTAAAATATCGTATCACAAAACAAAGCTTCTTAAGGAAGCCGAAAGTGAGAAACATACGTTTCATACAAATAGAGCTGGATAAACTATAATAAAAGAAAGAGAGGAAGCAATGTCGCAACATAGTTGGCACCTTTTTTTATTAGGTAGTCTCATCTCAACCAGTCGGAGACGTTCTATCAATTTATTGACTGTTCATTCATCCACCGGCACTGATACCCAGACACTTTTAAACTCGAAGTACTCAACCGGTAGAGTGGAAATGAGACAACTCGTCAATAATAACTCAGGCAATTAATTATTTATCAACTTTTTTAATTCTTCGTTTAACTCACGAAAATTTCGTTGAAGTCGCCCAACGTGAGTTGCAATATCTTCCGCCGACGTTTTCTCGAGATTGAAAAATTGCTCTATTAATCGATCGACAGGTTGACCCGAGCTCTGCGCGTAAATTGAATTCAATTTTTCCCACCTAGCCACGGCCGTATTACACGTTGCTGTTACTACGATATTCGTGTTATTTAAACTTCAGACGAGAATTAGTTGTGCCAAAGCATTACCATTTTCAAATGCCTTTTCTCCGTATCATACGCTTGTTCAACCTCCTGCGTCACAACACCAACAGGAACCGCTGGTGCTATTTTTTCACCTGTTTGCTATTGCTTGGACTTCGTGATGACGAAGCAACAAACTAAGTTGTCTTTTCCACTTTGTCCAATTTTTAGCCCCACGCAATTTATATATTTGCGCCTTGAAATTCGTTGTTACCATTTCGTTAACATTAATTTTATACAACTTGCTCAGTTACAACCGTCCTGGGGCCATGACCTATTATAATTTCTAATATAACCGCAGTTAGTAGTAAAAAAGAAATGGTTTGCAACAGGATTTATTTATATGTGTAGTCAAGGAGATCAGAAAATCCCACAAAAGATCATATACATGAACAAATGAAATAGAACACAATTGATACAAAAACGACATATGTAAAACATAACTGTGTTCCAATTTCAATACTGTCAGTGTATTTATTTATGTCTCCCAAGAAAACAAAATAATACACTTTCTAGTCCGTTCATAAGTATCTTCGCAGAGCCAATGATAAAAATGGATCATCGGTTATTATAAAAATACGTACTGTTAACGTTTTTCGCTTTATTATTTCGTATGCCCTCTCGTGCAATCCTTGAGATGGGTAATGTATAGTTAATAATCGTAACTCGTCGTTATAATAATACGAAAGAATAAATGCTTTTTTTTATTATATGATTAACTCGTCGAGTGCGACTGCTTGTCTCTACAGTCAACATCGAACTGCCCTCCACTGTTGAGAGTGCGCGCCGCCTAGCGTTACAAAAAAAACTAAGCCTCGTCGATAACATTCGGCCTTCATGTGCCTCGTTTTGTTACGTTCGAACTCAAAAGAATAAAATAAATAATGAAAGTAAATTGAAAGTTATTCGGTATATTTTTTTTTAGAATGGAAGATAATCTCGAAATTTAATCGATGGTCTTCTTTCTCGTTGCGGTCGCGGACTTCTGTCGCCCTGCGGTGGTTGCTCCTCGATCGGTGGATTTATTTCCGCTCGATCGTCGGATTTCTTCTCGGTCTCGAGATTTGAAGATCCTGGTGGATCAGTATCACTGTCGTCATCGGTGATTTCGCGTTTGCCTTCATTTTGTTCGACATCGCTTTTTGTGTCTTTTTTACCCGAACCGTCTTCGTCGTCATTAATATCGGACGTTTGCCAACCCTTTATTTGGGAGATATGGGCTGTCGTCGGGTATACACGCCCGCCCTGCGTTCTTAGATCGGTTACCCGATATGTATCACCCGGCAGAGTTTCGGTGATTACCAATGGGCCTCGGTGCCGACCCTGAATTTTTCGGCTTTCTCGGGTGGTTATTGGAGCACTGCGCATAAATGCCAACTCACCTACATCGTATTTCGAAGCAAGTCGTTCGTCTCCGGATTCGTATTTGTACCCGTGAAACACTTCGAATGGGGATTGACCCGTTGATTTATTCAGGGTGATATTGAGATCTCGTTGAACTGGGGGTAACTGTTGCACCCAGTCTCGTTTATCAGCTTGTCGACACTTCATCAGCAGAGTAGGGAGAACCGTGCGATTCGCTCGCTCTACTTAGCCGTTGGACTGAGGATGTCTTGAAGAATTCAGGATATGCTGAATTTCCGGCTGCGTACAAAATCGCTCGAACTCTTGTGAAGTATAGCATGTTCCTCGATCACTGATCAATTTCGTCAGTGTTTCCTTTTCGGTTTCAAACGTCGTCAACGCTTGATTAATTCGCGCGCATTCGTAGTTTCCGTGGCAAAAAGCCTCGTCATCTTCGTCAGATTATCAATTAGTACTAACAAGTACTTCTTTCCTCCCGTGCTCGTTATTAGTGGTCTTCGATGATCAACATGAACAACTTCAAACGGTCGTCGTCCCGGCAGAATAAAGTTGAGAAGCCAAGCTTGACGCCCCACGCGTATCTTGACCATGAGACACTCAACACACTGTTTGATGTGTCCTCGAACGTACTTGCGCATCTTTGGAAACCAATAATTCTCTTAGATTCTCGCGATTACGCGATCAAGTCCGAAATGTCTTCTGAAGTCGTGGTACTTCACTGCCAAACTTTTTCTCATCGACGTAGGTACCACGAACAGAAGTTTCTGAGTACTATCCGTTTTCGTTTGTCGTCGTTTGTACAGAATTCCAATCGTTTTTCGAGCATTTTTTTCTTCAATTGTATTTCCGGATCAACGTGTTGGAAAATAGCAACCTGGTTCTCTTCGGTAAGCATCGTCTAAATATCATATTTCTGCACAAAATCTTCGTCGTAAGTGTCTTGTCCTTTCTCGTCGGGACATCGACTTAATGCGTCGACATGTGCCGTACGTGTTCCCGCTCGATGTCGTATCTCTTCCGTAAGCGGCGGCTAAATATAACATTTCTGCTCAAATACTTCATCGTAAGCGTCCTGTTCTTTCTCGTCAGAACATCGACTTAATGCGTCGACATGTGCCATACGTGTTCCCGCTCGATGTCGTATCTCGGCGTCAAACTCTTGTCTCAAGGTAAACCACCGTATCGCTTGAGTATTTTTCGATTTTTGTACATTCAGAAACGTGATTGCCTCACAATCGGTGACGGTTCTAAACGAAATTCCGTTGAGGAATTGTCGTAGTCGTTGCAGACTCAAAAGATGGCCATTAGCTCCAATCGCGACGAGTGGCAACTACTTTCAGCTGGAGTAATTTTCTTGCTTACACAACATACAAGATGTGTAAAGCTCCATCTGTTCCTTTCTGCAAGAACATTCCCGCTATTCCGATTGAACTCGCGTCCGTGTGCAACTCGGTTCTCGCCTTCGGATTATACAGCTGCAATGCCGGTTTACATATCAGTTCGCTCTTCAAGTCGATCAGCGCGTCGTTCTGTTCTTTGCCCCATTTGAATGGTTGATTCTTTTTGATCAATCGACGCAACGGCTCGGCTCTCTGCGCATCCCGAGGGATGAAACGTCTGAAGAATCCCGACATGCCAAGCACTCGTCGTAGTTCGTGCTCGTCTTGTGGTGTTTCGTAGTGAATGATGGCCTGCACTTTTTGACGACCTGGTCGAATACCTTCTTTGAATATAACGAATCCAAGGTAATCGATTTCGGTTTTTCCGAAGTGACACTTTCGTAAATTCAGTGTCAATCGAGCGTTACGTAGAGCTTCGAAGGCGTCTCGTAGACGCAGAAATATCTCGTCCCACGTTTCCGCTGGTACTAATATATCGTCGTTCGTTCCGCCCTCACGTAAATTCATGATTCGCGACGTAACCATGTTACATTTCGTTACGAATATAAAAATATACAATTTTAGTTACGTATTAGTGTAGATTTTGTTGATTAATTAACGATCAGTGGATGCAAATTTATAAATGATCGCGATTTTTAAATAGAATATTCAGGTTTATTATCGAAGCGACAGAACTTAAAGTGAACCTAAATAATGAAAGGAGGAATTAAAAGTTGATGAACATCTTTCTACAGCTAATTTTATGATAAAATTTGTATCTTCTATTGTGTACCCCACGTTACCATATATGCTCTCTGTTTGCCTTCGAAAAAAGGGGGGTGAGGGTTCAGTTGGTGCCTTACATGCTTCATATGTGAATCCGCATTTTTTTGCTAACACAATCGTCAATAATTTTTTTTCGAGCAATCTAGTGCTTCGAAAATCCGTATCCATTACATTACGTATACAGATGGCGAAAGTGATCTATCCGCAAATCAATTATTCTACTCAACTTTTTATTAGCCTATGAAAATCACTCCGAAACTTGCTCTATTTTTCTCTAATAAAAAGTATCTCCGATACAGAGGTAATACTTTTTTACAAAAAAAAATGCGTAACAAATCAATTACCGACTACAGATTTTTATCCTTGCAGACTTAAGTAAATTCAGAATCTCTTAAATTTTTATACCTTTACATACGTAGAAAATATACATTGTGACGCGACCTTTTACAGTGTCGGACCCCCTGTAATCAGCTCCCCGTTCAATTTATTATGACGCCTTTGTTTTTCAACTCCCTATTTCTTACCCCTTTTTCTCGCTGAGTTGTTGCTGGGCGCCAGGATATCTTTCTCCCGATATCCAGGGATTTCACGATTTTCTTACTCTCTAAATTACGATATCTTACTCGACTAGCAGGATAGGGAGTACAGTGCAGACTATAGGCTTTCGTGCGAGACCGTTTACGGTGGACGGCTGGTACTGTCCCGAATTCTCACGCGTTCCCGATTTTCTCACGCCGTATTCGGTGTTTTGGTTCACGGTTTGAAGGTGAAGTGCGAAAATTCATAGTGTTTGCGCAAATAAACTTTGTTACATGTCATCGTTTTTAAGGCAACCGAAATTACGTTCTTCGCTTTATTCTGAATCTTCAATGTTTCTACCTTTTCTGTTAATTATTTTTTGCTAATATATAGACTGCTGCAAATGTCAGTCATACGCCGAGACGTCAATTTCCCACCTTTCTGAAAATGTCTCGAGAATATCTATCTCTTACATTACGTATACAGATGGCAAACAATTTTTATCCGCAAATCGACTGGCGTATTCAGCGTTTTATCGTGGCCTATAAATATAGATTCAAAACTTTCTCTGCTGCTTCCTCATAAACATGAGCTCTGGTGACGTAGTAGTGTTTTTTTATTAGATTTATCGTGCAAGATCATTGCACGTTCACTCTGATACTCTCCCGAATTCTTGCACGTTCACGATTGTCTCGCGTAGTTCAAAAAATGTTTGTGTCACAAATTGGCATTTAATCAATGAAATATATGCCAAATAATATAGTCTTGGCTTCGCGAAATTAACAACCGCTTTTACTATCATGAGCATATTCATATGAATTCGAACAACTTATTCATGGCTATTATACACACGGCTGATGACGATGAATCGCTGTACGTCGACAAACGATTCCGCAGATGGTCGGAATTTGAAACTTGGCTTCAGAAAGACGAAGAACGCGTTCATCACGAATTCAGCGTTAAAACATCGAAAACAGTCGAGAAGAGCCGGGTTTAAAAATGGCTGGCATACTTGAAAACTGTGAAATCGAAACCGCGTGCGTACATCGTGGGCAGCACGTAGTAAAAGGAACGAAATAAGAAACCGAAAGTGCGAGAATCGAATATATATTTGATAATTTCTATTATGATTTGAAAAATGGTACTTGTAAAGTTCTTAAACTTATCGAATTCATCTCCTTTCATCATCCTTTTGCCTTTATATTTTGTAGAAGTCGAAAAACAAAATAAAAAGCGTATGACATAACTCAGGCAAAAAATAAAAGATTCCTTGAAGTGATGGAGGTGAACGAAGAACACAATCACCAACCGAGTCGAAATAAGGTCAGTAAGCATATTTATAATTGGATTTATTTATTAGATTAGTTTTTCAATTGCGATGGCGTTGTTTTTTTTTAATATATTATGTATACGGAATTCGAAAAAAAAAAGTAAAAAAATGACATTTCGAATTCGATATTCATAAAAGCATGCTTTACGATGCCAACAGGCTCTACCTTTTATGGACTTAAAGGGTCTCCATTAGTTGTCTATCGACGAAAAAAAAAGATACTGATAATATCAGAAAGAAAAAATTCCTTCAACTGATGGAGATAAATGAAGAACACAATCACCAACCGAGTCGAACTTAGATCAGTAAGCATATTGATAATTGGATTTATTTATTAGTTTAGTTTTTCAATTGCGGTGTTGTTGTTTTCTTTTTATCAATTGCGTATACGGAATTCGAAAAAAAAGTAAAGAAATGACGTTTCGAATTCGATATTATCATAACTGAACCAGTCAGGGAGGAAGTCAGTGAAGATACAGGAACATTTTTTTAAAGAAGTGCAACAACGCAAACGAAAATCATTCTAAACTGGTTACTTCCTCATCAAACAATTATACGCGTTTTGAAATCCCGATACAAAGTGCAATGTAGCGATATAAAGCTAATCGTCGATTGCTTTCCAGAATCAGTCATGGATCAGTCAGTACATTTGAATTTGCTTAAGCCATTCTTCAAGCGTAACACATTTAACACGCTTCGCAGTGTAATCGAGAGTAAAATCAAGCGCCATGTGCGGATCCTCCAAAAAAAAAAGGTATGTGGTGTTACGTCCTCTGAATTATCATATATATATATTTCAACAAATAACCCAGCTAATGCAGTATTCATTTTTTTTTAAATTTGTTGCAACAATAAATTTCCCATTTAAATAACCTTGAGAGAACATATGGTTCCTCGGATATAATTTAATAAACATTTAAAACGTTCAAATGTATTAAAATTCTGAGATCTGGAGGGACAAGGTACGCACCTCTTAGATAATAACTAGCGAGCCGTGTGCAAAAGTTGAGCAAAGTCATTGCTCAGTTATTGGCATCTTAACGGTTTAGCCACTAAAATTCGAGCTATGTCTCGAATATAGTATTTTTGACGAGGACACCTGAGAAAAATCCGAAAAGGAGTCCGCCGATAAAAGTTAAGCCGCATAGGCAATTTGAATCTTTTATTAACACGTGATCAGCGGGAGGTTGCTTATCGCTCAAATACTATGAGCGATGCAACTCATGCATACATACTACCGAGCAGCCAGAGAATTGGTGAGCCTGTCTCGAAGGGACCGATGCACGGATTGACCGTTATCGCGTTCGAGTGCAGCACCTCTCGGCGCATAAATTATATTATTTAAATGTTTCTAAAATAAATTAACAATCATCAAACTATTTCAATAGTGAGGAAGAGTATTGAATTAGTTGGACAATAACCATTTACGGAATTATCAATAAACTCACGCATAAACGTACGTTAAATCGGATAATAAACAATAAAGCCAGTGATAAAAAATTTAGGAAACAAGATGAAGTTAAGAGAAATAATTAACTCAGTAAAAATTAAGTTAATTGAATAATGTAAAACCGCAATAATTACACGAGATAATTCATAAACTTATAATTCAACAAGCTAAAAGTTATTAAAGTTACTGGAGTTAAATAACAATTAAAAAGTTTAAACATTTTAGAATCATTAAATCACATTTAGACAAAAATTTCAATAATAGAAAAAATTCCTTTTGATACAAAAAACATAGAAACTTCATTCAAATTTGTGGAATATTATTATTTAAAATCCTGATTTTTTTGAGATAATCATCTAAACATTATAAATATTGCAAAGGAGTTAAATTAAAAATTCATAAAAATATTAACAGGTTGAACAGGTGAAACTTGATCGATATAGACGTTGGAGGGAGGCTCGCGAGCGGCGGCGGCTCGAGACCGTTCGCAGGTGAGGAGGTCCCCCGCGCAAATTAATAAAATCAGGCCCCGCGACGTCAAAGGCTCATTATCGGTATTATACAGACATCCTGCGATAACAATCCATATTGTCACTACGAGTTTAGACGCCATAATTGTCTTTGAATTATCGAAGTTCAACGTTTAAAATTTTCTCGGCAAATAAAAACGAATTAACAAAGACGTGTGCGGAAACGTGTGAATTAAATTGCGAATAGACTTTTAAAGTCTATAACTAGTTGCTACTATATAAAACACAGTTCGAAACAGGAAGTTGTCAAACATTTTGATCAATATTAACAATTTCTCCGACATTTAAAAAAAAAACAAAATAGAAGGCATTAAACTATACTTCGCAAAATAAACCGAATTTTCGGAAGTGAAATAATCTGTGTATTCGTTAACCGATAAAAGTTTCAATAAATCAAAAGCCAAAACTTTAAATTCTTTTGTGAGAGTGTTATCAATTATTTCGAATTAGGTTGTTACCATTTTTTACCATCTATTCAACATCAATCATCGGAAATTCTGAAGGAAGGAAGGACGAATTTGGTTCCTGCATCATTTTCAACTACCTACATCAACCCACACCGGATATCTTAACTCATCAATTAAATTTCATCTCATTCATCTTTCATCAACGTAAGTTTTTCCCACCAAAATGCTTAAACTATTTCAGAGCTGGGTGGTACTTTAAGTACATGGTACTTGTTCGGTACTTTAAGTACGGTACATGAAGTACTCGTGTACTTACAGTACTAATTATTTTTAAAGTACTTCAAGTATAGTACTTGTACTTGTAATAGTACTGTCTAACAATATACATTATAAATATATAACTTAGGCTCGACCGATCCGTCAAGGTGTACGTTCCGCATCCCGTCGTTCATGTATGTTTTGTTTCCATTCCCTGCGAGGCTGATTCATAGTAGCGATATAGATATATACGTTAATGAATAGTCCCGAAGAGCATGCAAAACAAAGAAATGAAAATAAAGACTCGGTACCTATCCCCGCTCTAGTAGTGTAAGGCATAAAGAGCAGACAGCACGTGGCTGTTCGGCGAAGCATTGCTCTTTGTATCCGTGAACAGTGAGGGCTGGCCGACAGGAATGTATGCGAAAGTGCGTATACTTCTACGTGAATAATCGAATCGAACGGGAAATGGAGTCGATATCTCCAAAAGTGCTTGTAAAATCGACGAAATACTGTTTGCGACATTCTACCGTAAGAAAGCAGACTTCGAATATTTCTCGTGACCGAAATAGTGTTATCAACGATGTAATTTCCGAAGATAGTGTCAATGAAAAAGGCCAAGAAGAATTTGATAGTGTTACGTCTGGCGAATTTTAAAATTTTATTCGCCAACACAACTTAGAAATAACCAAATTTTACAAAATTTAATATCTACTGAGAGTGAAAAAGAGAATAAAGAGTAGGGAGGAGAGCGAAGGATAAACCGAAATACACGCATTGCACGTGATTTCATCATGGTCTTCGAGTATAAAAAAATCAATAATTGGACAATAACTAAACATCTTTAAATCAACAAATAAGGAATATTCAATGATTGGCATAGTAACAGTCATATAACTCAAACTTGAGCGTAGTGAATATTCGAGTTACTAAAGGGGTGGTATCGGCATCGGAAGTATCTATTCGCATTGTTTAAACCGAGCTGTCTCGGCAATCCGAATCCTTCTTTTGCGTACATCCGAAAGTGAACTTCTTATCGCTCCAACACCATGGCGAGCACCTCACAGATATATACAACTGTGCAGCCAGAGAATCGGTGTGACTGTTTCTAAGGAGCCGATTCGAGAAATTACCGTCACCGTTAATGAGTGCAGCACCTCTCGAATAATTTATTAATAATCATTTTTGGACCAACAATGTAATAACCAACAATTAACTTAACCATTGATATTTAATCGGGATACAACAACTAAATAATCTCAGAATTCTTCTGATAAACAAATCGTCTTTAAACTTCGTTAATTACCGTAAAATCGAGCATGTATTTGAATATTTGGGTCACATCGTTATTAAACAAAAATATAAAAATATAATTAAACTACTTAAATAAGATCTTCGTATTTAATTTGTTATTTTCCATTGTAATCATCGTAGAAATTCAATTCAAATTCGACAATTAATCTTTTTAACCAAACAAAATAATTATCGCAATAATTAACTATAAAAATTACTGTTTAAACTATAAATCGTTAATTCATAAATTTACGATTCATAAAAGACAGACCGATCGATAATTACTTGAGGTGGGAGTAGACGCTTCAATGAGGAGAAGTATGGGCCAGGAGACCCCCCGGGATAATCAATAAATATGAGACCCAAAGCGACCAGAGGGCAGTCATCATAATTTTATTCACTATACGAGAGTATGAGAAATCGGTAGTCGTAATTTCTTTCTCATCATACGAGAGTATTAAAAATCAGGAGTCGTTGTAATTTTGTTACGATCTTACGACAGTACGAAAAATATCAGAATAGTACGAAAACTATTATAATATGAATTTCGAAATATGACATTACGAGAGTTCTACAACAACAACGGAAATTATCATAAACATTTAAACAATAATCAGTTCATCGAAAATTATACAAAGGACATTTCATCAAAGAACATTCAGACAGTTGAATAATTCAACAATAACTTAAAGGTAGCATAAAAATGTGAATTGACTTCTACGAATTTTAACATTGTTCGAAACGGGCAGTTGTCAGAACTTTGAACGACACTTACGACGTTTTTCGAGACTTCAAAAATATAACAGGAACTAAACTGTAAAACGCAAGAAACCAAATTATCGAGAGTGAATTAAAAAGTGTATTTGTGCTAATCAAAATTTCAAATAAAACTCAACATTAAATTGAAACTTCCGCGAAGTGTTAAACAATTTATTCCGAACTAGCGGTTCCTCGGGCTCGCGCGCTCACATTCCTTTTATCGACATTAAAATGTCTCATCACAGCCGCAACTTGTCACCAACCGACGCAGCCGCCACTTTTTTTTGTATTTTTACTTAGACGGTCCCATCCCACGGTACTTAGAATATTCCGGGCCGCCGCTGCCGTCTTCAAGGACAGAGGGGGGAGGGCTGACATATTCATAGTCCCCCTTAGTCCCTCTAAGGAGGACTTAGAATATTTTCTAATTGAGAAGGGCGATACGAACTTATGAGACACCCGGTATATGAGACCCCTCAGAAAATATTCTCCCTCTAAGGGAGACTTAGAATATTTCGGCCTTGGCGGGGGGGGGGGGGGGTCAGCTTCACCGTTTGGGGGAGGCTCTTCATTTGGTGAAGCTGATCTTTTTCCCCTTTTAATAAAGGGAAAAGGGTCAGCTTCACCGAAAAAATGGACCTCCCCTACCATATGGTGAATTCATATAGCAGCGGCAGTGATTTTATATGGCTCGGGTGCTTCGCGCACTTGCATTGCGTTTTCAACAATTTTAACAAATGGTTAACGGTTAATCACTACAAATATTCCTGGGCAGGTCTTATTTTCGAGATTCAGAGGCACTGGACTGAGTAATCTGAGTCTGTCGAATGGAGTGTTTCTGTCTGTCGAGTGTTTCAGTCTGTCGAATGGAGTGTTAGTCTAAGGGACTTAGACTAAATGAGTGAGTGTCCGTGAGCGTCTGTGTGTGTCTGTGAGTGTCTGTGTGTGTCTGTGAGTGTCTGTGAGTGTCCGTGAGTGCTATGAGAGCGTCTGTGAGTGTATATGAGTATCTGTGAGTGTCTATGTGAGTGTGTGTGAGTGTCGATGAGTCACTGTGAGTGTCTATGAGCGTCGGTGAGAGTATCTGTGAGTGTCTGTGAGTGCGCAGACAGACATATTTTTTGAGGGACTCTCGTTTATATATATAGAGATTAAATAAATTTGGTTGTTAACTTCAATCTCATCGTTAATTCCATCATCATCAAATATTTTACGCAATCAATTGGAAATCTTGAAGGAAGGACGAACTTGAACTCTCGATCATCTTTAACTATATTAATCAAATTCAACGTAACAATTTAAATCAACATCTAAACGTGACTGTAATTCATCACTCTTCAATGTAAGTCGTTCCCATCAGAACATTCATTTTACGGTTAATATGGTTATCCAATATAACCAAATAAATTTCGATCGTGAGCATAAATTAAATACAAGGAGAAGGCTTCCTTTAAATTAAAGTGTGATATCAATGCGTGAGTTCTTCGGCCTCTGGTAACGAGTACCAAGGTAGCGAAGAGTGTACCGGGCTGCGATAGTTGTGAGCGCTGGTCAGTGACTACGCGCACATTAAATTTCATTACAAGACGCATCGAGCGTACGGCGTCTTATCAGAGCATTCATGTAGTAAACACTTCTGTCATATGGTTACTATGCGCTTACTATACGCGTATTACGAGTCGATGACTCTCTACATATCCAATATTATTTCTTTTGGTTCGACTATTTAAGTCTTTAACACGGCGCACTATGTACCCTATCCTGAGTAATTCTCCGAAAGGTCAGACTCAAAAGGGGCATAAGTCGGATAAAGTGCCTCAATGGTAAAAACGTGTAAAAGGGAATTTTATTCCTTTACCGTAATTACCGAGGAAATGCTGATTTGGACGTAACACTAATGAGAGGGTGGGAAACTGCAAGGATATACCCAATCTTTAAAGCGGGAGACGAGAACGTAGCGAGTAACTACCGGGGGATTTCACTGTTAGATGTAGGATGCAAGCTGATAGCAGGGATAATGGTAACCAGACTAAGAGATTGGATAGAAAGAGGGGGAATACTGAGAGAAAGCCAGGCGGGTTTTAGACCGCAAAGAGGGACTAGCGACCACATATTTGTGCTTAACGCTTTAATAAATAATAATCTGAAGAATAAGGGGGGGAAACTATACGTAGGTTTCATGGATTTTCGAGCAGCCTTTGACAAGGTGAATAGGGGCTTATTGTTTAAAAAACTTTATGAAAAAAGTATACGTGGTAAAATGCATCAAATGATAAGGGAAATATACAGGGAAACAAATAATGAGGTCATTACAAGCGAAGGGAAGCGATAACCCTATGCGAAGCGATAACCCTATGCCCTATGAGCCCGATCCTCTTTAACTTATTTCTTGATGAGATAGATAAAGAGTAGGAGGGCAAGGATTATGACGGAACGACCATGGGAAAACAGAAGTTTTACGTCCTTAAATACGCCGACGATATTGCGGTGTTGGCCGAAACTGCCGGGGAACTACGGAAAATGTTTTAAGGTTTAGAGAGCTTCACGATCAAAACAGGGTTTTGAACGTTGGGAAGACAAAAGTTATGATTTGTAGGAATGGGGGAGGGAGGAGTAGAGGGGAAAAATGAAATATAAAGGGAAAAGAGGTGGAAGTAATGTCAGAATTCAAGTACCTTGGTTACTGGTTCACAACGAGAAATGGCCTGAGGAGACATGTGCGGAACGTGGCAGGGAAAACACAAACGGCAGTAAACGTGGTATGGTCATGAAAAGTCATGATAAGAGCGAGGATCGAAGAACGGAGAGACGACTGTATCTAATGGACTCGCTGGTAAGGTCGGGAGCATTGTATGGAGTCGAAATCGGGGGGTGGAAAAGAAAGGAGGAAATAGAAAGGGTTCAGAGACCAATAACAAAGGCGGCGTTGGGAGTATCTAGAAACACGCCAGACTATCTTTGGAAACTGTAAGCGGGAAGGAGGAGCAAAACAGGGTATCTGGGAAAAGGAAAATTGGGAAGTAATAGGGAAACGGTTAGCAAGAGGAGTTGAGAAGAAAAAGGTGCAGGATATACAAGGTGACAGGTGTAAAGCGGATAAATCCAGTTTCAGGGCAGTTTACAAGTTTATAAAGCAGGGGATAGATCAGGAAAAATATTGGGCAGATAGGGACGTGCGTGGCTGGGTAAGGAAGAATGGGCTAGGATCAGATGCGGGAATGCACATAGACACGGTGAAAAAGGTTTCGCGGAATGGAACTGCCGACTGTGTCAAGAAGAGGAAGAGGACTTAGAACATATCTGGTTTTGCAAGGGGAACAGGAAGGGACTTGGTACGGAGGATATAAAAGATCTGGAGGACCTCATTGGAGACCGGCGGGAGGATTTACTCTCGGAGGACATAATCGCCATTTTGAGGGGACAGCCGATTGAATGGCTGTGTAAAGAGATTTTGAAAAGGCAGTGAGAGGTGAGTCGAGCACCGACGCCGAAAATCCGAGACTAAATGGACTACAGTCGAGTCAGGGGGAGACGCGGGGAAACGGGAATGTAACGGGGTAATAAAGACGGGGAAAAATTTGGAACAGTGCCTGTATGAGAGTGGGAATGATAAGGGTATTAAATGAAGAGTGGATGGATGGAATCTATGCGAACCTTCTGTAAGTTTATATTTTTATACCAACGATAGACTTAAGCTAGCTTGTAAGGGAAAATTTATAAAAGGCAACAGAAGCCATACATTGGATGAAATATACTATACTAGACGATCATCATCAAGGACCTTTCGAAATAATCGAAGTAAAAGGCAATCAAAACGTCAAGTTAACAGTTAAAAATAAACCGGTGATAGTTCACTGCTAATCTATTGAGACGTTCACATATTAAAACAAAAATAAAACAAAATAAACGCTGAACAATACTAACTATTAAAGTAAACTAATATAACCAATGAACCATATAAATCAACGGATAAATAATCAAATTCAACAGGAAAAAAGGTAAATAATCAACAAGAGAAACATCATGAATCGCTACACTGCATCGCATGAAAACGGAAAGAAAATGTTGAAATCAAGACAACCGACATCAAGGTCAAGGGTGGTAGGAAATCAAGGGGCCGTCCAACTTCTCCTCCTCAGCGTATGAATGATGCAATGTCTGAATTGGGATCGGATTATTTCCCAAATCCATGGATGGAAGATAAGGCTCGTGAAGAGAGTGCAGAGCTCGTTAAAGAACGAATGATAAACATTTACAGCGGAATTATCGAAAAACTGTGTGATAAGAAAATAGCATGGAAAACGACAGCTATCAGACTCGGGGTAGATCATCTTACGAGTATTGGCGAAAACATTTTGGGAACAGAGGGAGAAGTAGATGAATATTATTCATTCATCTATTACGATAATATTCGCACAATTTTGCGGGAATTTAACATCGAAGTTTTCAGTGAAAATTTTGAGGGGGGACGTGAAAAAGGGGTGGCATACGTTGTAAAATTTGTGGATATTGCTCCATTTATATGCATGGAATTCGGGGAAAATAAAACCTTGATACGTGTAAAGCGTTTGGGGAACATAATTACCAAAGCAAAGGACTATTTGATGGGAAAGTTGAAAAAGATATACGAAGAAAACAAACAATAAATCAGAAGAAGGAAAAAAATATAATACACATAAAAATAAATACTAAAATAAATTTGTTCAGTTTGCAAAATCAGACAAGTAAAATATTAATAACAAAAACAGTAATAAACATCAAAATTTAAATTCAAGGTCTTATTACAGAAAAATTGAGATGGCAATGAAAGTAAAAGCAACGGAACAATTGGCACGGTCGGTAGCCAATAGAAGGGACCTAACGGAGCCGATAGCACAATATCACGACGTACCAATAAGTCGAAATACGCCACCTGGGGTATTTAAAATACAAATAGTGTTCGGACGGTGAATCGACGTAGGAGTCGGAACAGATGGAGAGGAGGCCGTTGAGAATGTAACGGAAGCTGTCATTAATCGAATGTGTGAGGCAAAAACTCCCATAATGAACTGGGAAAAAGACGCGAAAAAACAGAAGGAACTTTTAGAAAAGCGTGTTTTCAATTTGGCAATCGAGATGAAATAAATCAGTATCGAGTCGATCCTTAACTTGCTAAGAAAAATAGAGGGTAATGAAACTCAGATCGGGGGATACGACGCGTTGGACCTATTTAACTAAACAGAGGAACTCGTAAGATTCAGATTTGACCTCAAACACCTTCGATGGGGGTAGAGTGAACGCAACGGGTTTAACGGCGAAATGTGAGGAGTATCGATGTATTCGAGCGTTAGCCCAGGTACTATCTGCTGTAAGGTATCGGCTCGAGACTGAGATTCGAAATATGCTAGCACAAAGAAAATCGGAAAAAGAGGTTAAACGATTAAACGCTGCGAATTCGCGCAGGATGAGCCGGGAGCAGAAAAATTGACGGCGTTAGAAAAAAAACAAAAGGATATCAAAGAATACAATGTACATATCCTTAGATAAATAACTTCAGTAAATAATCATTTAAAAATCGGGAAGTGTGAAATATATAAAACACACATTTTGGGATTAGATTTTAAGTTAAAACATATGTAACCATATTATTGTTAACAACAGGCGATAGTGAATTATGTAGAAAGAAAATATATCGATATATTCATTACTAAATTTAAAAATAAAAATTCAAGTATTCAGATTAAAACTTATTCTTGCACTTTTAAAATTTCCTTTACAAAACATCCATTTTTTAATTTATAACTAATTCCTTCATACATCCTTTTTGAAAAACCAGTAGCCTCCTAAAAATAGTATTTCAGTAAATTAATTTCCTATCCCTTTGGTCCCTCGCTTTCCTCAAGAAGCGAGCAGCACAAATTGATCCTCTTTTAGGTCTATGACGATGGGTCATGCCACATGTGCCACATTGTATGTGTGCCGTGTAGTGAGATACTTGCCGAGGTCATAGTATGCTTTGTTTAATAATATGTCTCGCTGTTACCGCGGACAAAACTAGAATGCATTTTTTTTTCTATCCCGTAAATTCAAAAAAAAAATGTGCAACCGAAATCCTATACATTCGTCCTTTTTAAATAGATAAACAAATAAATTTTATAAAAATAACGAAATATTTCAGTCGCCTGTTGTATAAATATTAAATAAAAATGTTATATTATATAATAACAAGTAAATAATCATAAATTAATATTCATATTGTTTTTATACAGCTAAGGGAATTAAAAAAATAATAATAATAATAATAATAATAATAGTATATCCATATATGTATCTGCAAATATTATTGTGAAAAATAATCAATAAATAATCATATATTTCACTAATTCAGTTTTGTTTTGTTAAAACAGATGCGATATACGGTGTTGTCCTGCACTACCTGCACTTTCCTCAGTGTTGATCGGGTTTGAATGTGGATTACCAACATCAAACATTACCACATGTAATACCGGGAGAAGTTGTACATATTGTAAAATGCGTACCGACGGAGGTGAAAGTTAGACAAGTGAATGAATGTTATACGCATTTCCCAGTAACGAGAGGGAATGAAAGTTATTATGACGCCGAGAACGCATATATTCTCTTTAGCATCTACCTCAGAAATCTGCCTGCAATGCTTCGCACGTGCACCTATTTATTGTATGCGGACGATCTCGCCATTTACGTGCAGTGCACGCAAGACAACCTTCGTTCCTCGATCGATCGAGTTAACAGCGACATCTCCTCACTATACGACTGGGCAACGCGAAATTCACTTTCGCTAAACAGCGCAAAGACAAAAGCTATGGTGCTCGGTTCCCCGTGCCTCGTCAGCCGCGCTGACCGGACTTTTCTCCCCCCCTCTCATGGTGCTTAACGAGCGAATGGACTACGTTATGTCTTCTCGTTATCTGGGCTATATCATCACGAACACACTGGGTTGGGGCGAGCAGGTATCGGCGGTGCGTCGGCGGGTGTACGGATGTCTCGCTCAGTCTATCGCTCTTCTCGCCTTTTTGACCTTAACACCCGCAAATGGCTAGTGAGTACTCTTGTCCTCCCTCACTTAGAATATTGTCCGGCCATATTACGCGACATTACTGGGATACTCGATACCAAGCTGCAGCGTGCCCTCAACGCCGCTGTGCGCTTCGTACTACAAGCAGGTCGGCGCGAGCACATCTCGGAGGGGCATCGTTCGCTCGGCTGGCTGACGATCGCTAACAGGCGACAGTACTTTATGGGTTGTCTCTACTTCTCCATGGTCCACTCCGGCATCCCGTCCTACCTCGCGGAGTCGCTTGTTTTTCGAAACAGAGTGAATCCGCGCGTCTTGGGAGGGCGAACGGAAACGCTCAAATCACCAGCCGCGCGAACGACGAAATTTAAACACTCGTTTCGGATGGCCGGAGCTTACCACTGGAACGAATGGCCTGCGTCCATCACTGCATCACCCTCGCTCGCAATATTTAAACAACGACTCCTGCTGCACCTCCTCTCTAAGGAGCGATCGCGAGCCGACACCTGAGACACGAGTTTCTCACCCTGCGATTGCGAAGTATCATCACTTTATCTTTATTCATTTTTCTTTTTTTTTTACTGTTAATACTATACTTTATACTATACTACATTATTACTCTATTTCTACACCATTTCTGTCAATACATGTACATATTTTCTTGCACTGCTATTACTATACTCTGAACTCCATATATCTTGGCTATGTAAATAATATGTCGCTACTATGTATTGTGACAGGAAAATAATTTTCAAAATATTCCTCGACGTCATATTACTCCTCGAACTCTAAACAGGGACATATTTTGACATAAATTATTAATTGTATTTCTTGTCTTCTGTGCTGTCCGAATTATTATAATTATTACGTTTGTCTACAGCACAGATCGTCGACATCGTACGAGACAAAATATCGACGAATCATAGGCGAGATCGCGTAACGGTGTTACCCGACTCGCGGATTTGACAAAGGGCCTATGACGCGCTACGCGAGCGCCGAATTACCGAGCGCTCGTGAAATGATCAAAATTAATATTCACTTGTCCGTCGACCGTCTTAGGGTACGGCTGGTCAGCCCCCAAGGAGTTGCCGATATTTTGTCAATCGTTGTTTAGAATTAATCGACGATAATTAGATCGTCAAAATTATATCCATTGTTATTCATTATTATAAAGTGGAAATTGTGTGTTCCGGAATTTTGGAAACTTACGTAAGTCAATTAATTAAATAAATTCGTATTTCTCGCTCGAACATTTTCTCGCTGTTCAATTGACTTTGCAATATTACTTGGGTCACCCAATCCTACCCCCCTGTGTTCGTCTCGTCAAAATGTATTGTTCTGAGTCATCTGAGTGAGAAAACAGTTTGTTCATTTGTCTGGAAATCAACTGGCGCCCATCCGGTAACAATTTGTTAAAATAATTATCCGTCAAATAGAGCCCCGGCAGCCCTTGACCCAGGCCGCGCCGGGTGGGGCTTTCGTCAATATAAAAATTCATTCGTCAAAAAGAAAGCCTGTCTCAGTATGCAACCGGTCCTTAGGGGATTTTATCCCAGGGCCAAATAAACTCTATTCTATTCTATTTTATTCTATATTAATGAGAACTGGACTACAAACTACGTGTAATAGATTGTTTCCACCAATGTATTTTATCGATGACGAATGGTGCGGAATGACACCGGGTCCAACACTGGTCTACCCTCCTGGAACGATGAAGCCCAACACCAAACCAACGTGGAAATACAGCAAGTCAAAAACACTAGCCACCAGTAGCATATATACAACGTTAGAATTGGAACAATTGAGAAAATTCGTTATGTTTCCGGCAGAACGACCAGCAATGTTGAATTCAGTAGTGAGAGGTATAATGGGAAAACCAATTGCTGCACAAGGGGAATCTTTTGTTAAATTACTTGAAGGACCAGAATTAGAGAAATTAATGGTATCAACCTGGAAAAAATGTAGGAAAATTTGATTGCATTTGGACATATTAACGCAGGATTAATTGGAATAATAATGATAGCTCGATTTATTAAATTTATCATAGACACAACTATTCATGGGTATGCACTGCATACAGTTTATGGTTGGTCATTGTTTTTTATTGGAGCAGTATGGGATTCGGTAAGAGGATTGTTGTTACATCTGAAAAAGGGAACAGAAGTACCACCTAAGCCGTCATCGAGAAATGAAAGAAAGGTAGAAAAAGATATAGAGGCGGGAGACAAAGAGGCATCAAGAGAAATTGAGATAGACGAAGAAAGAGAGGAAGAAGAGACTGAGCATAAGGAAAGTAATGATAGGTCCGTTCAAACGGAAAAGGGAACTACGAATGTTTTATATCCGCGTTTAAAATAAGTTTGAAATTTAGACAGGAAAAGAGAGAGAAATAAAAAAAAATATTTTTATTACTAAATATTCGATTTATTGGATAAATTCGTAAATAATTATAACAAAATCTACATATACAACTACCTAGGAATGAGTGAATACAAATTAAGGAACAATAAAGTTCAGTAGTTCAGTAAGAAGTTGAAAGAAAGGTGAATAAAAGAGTCGGTAAAAGAGAAAAGGTGTAAAGTGGTAAGAAAAACGGAGGTTACAAGTAGCATATATGAAGGTTTCAGTATAACATGCAACGGGGTAGAAAACAAATACACGGGAAGATCGGAATAAAGAGGAGAGGCCGACGAATAGCCGCACAAAGTGGAACAGCCGACGATAGGCAGTGCATGGGTATCACGGTAGCGAACGCGCTACCCTCGGAGAGTCGAACCTCCGCGGGAGTTAGGGAAGTATGGTTGCAGCATAGGCGCCGCCACAACTAGTGGGATGGGAGCAACTAACCCTCATAGAGAGTCAGATTAAAAGGAAAAGGACGTATAGTCCATGAATTGATTATAAAATGTTGGGGCCTTCAGCCACCTTCTTAATATTATCCTAATTAAAAGTAAATATAGGAATAATTCCTAGTGAAATTAAGGAAATAACGGTATATATATATTTGATTAATGAAAAAAAAAATTTTTTAAAAGAATAATAATTTTAGTTTTATAGCAGTAGTTTAGCTATAGTTTTTCCTTTGTTTTCTTAAAATTAAAAAGTTAAAATAAATGAGGTGCAAATGGAAAAGGGGAAGGAAAACACAATAATTTTTAACAAATAATTTAGTTTAAATTATATTTATTCGTCTATGTGCTGTAACGTGTTTTTTTTTTTTCTTTTTTGGCGCGTTACAAGAATTGCGTCATCGGCGGATTTTGGTCCCGTCGAGCACAGGTTTTCCCCACCGACAGAGTCCCCAAGCGATCTCAAGGGTTCGAAATTAAAGAAAGCGAGTAAAATTATTAATTTCTTTGTTCTTTTATTTATTTATTTTTCACGAGCATAACAAGGCGAACTTCATCAGCGAGAGATCTACGTTTCGCGTCATTGTTTTCGAGGCGAATTGAACCGGAGTATTGTTTCTGGCTAACGGTATCGCTACGTGGCCATCGCATCTTCGCTCATCATTCAACAACACCGAAAATCATCGCTCTGGACGCACCGACAACGGAGAAGTCGCAGCTTAGCGATGTCAGCATCGTCTCATCGATGTCTGCACCCCGGAACCAACGTCTACGGAGATACTTCAAGCGAAACGTCGTGCGATAGTTCGAGCGGGGCGTCTGCGCCGTCTTCGTTCGAATATTAATTTCGCGCGAGCAATAGTTCGCGATAATCGTACGACGTCGCCAGGTACCGGGGTACCGAAAATATTTGCGAAGGGAGGGGAGAGCGAGACCCCGATACGAATTAACGTAGATCACTCGAGGACTCTCGTCGTAACTTTTGTGGTGTGAAGACGTGTGCTCGAGTGATCGAGATGGCCAGAGGGACAACTTCGCGCGAAAGGGTGTATCACCTCGGTACCGGACCGATCGCGGCTCGGGAATTATCGACGGGCTGGAGGGTTGGAACAATTCCGATAATTCCTCATCGTAACATCTGTCTCTCGACGGCAAGGCGGCCATCTTTTTCCTCGGACGCGTTAATTTTTATTCTTTGATGTCGATTTATTATTTTTGAGTGTCCGCGCGCACTCTTCGCGATGACGGTTACTGTCCCGGGCAAACCAGTAGTTCGCATTAGTTTTACGTCCCGTCTCGTAATTTCTTGATTTGTTCTCGTTTATTTTGTTACATTATTATATTTGTTTTCGAGCTTTGAGATCGTTTGGTTGAGTAAAGTAACTAGTAGAAATTTAATTTACGCGAGAGATCCACTCATTTAAATATGGTGAGCGGTTCAGGGGGCTCGGACGTGCGGGAGTTAATCGTAGGCTTGCTTCGACGGCTTTGGCTGTTCGATCTTGCATCGCGAACTCGAAAAAGTAAACGAGCCAACTGCCCGCTTCACGCCGACTGATCACGCGGTATATTTAGCTTTTTGTTCTTTTTTTCCGACACGTTTTTCGGTACCAGCGGGTGCGAGCTGTACGTCGAGCGGCGAATTTAGTAGGGATTGTCGTTTTGTAATTTATATTAATTTTCTTCGTGGAAATTCAAGCCGGCGAACTGAGTAACCGGTGAGAATTTTAGTAGGGAAATTCTTATTTTTGTGTCGAGTCACCCCGGGTACCGTCCCGGAGAAAAATCTCGTGTGAATTATATTTTCTTTGAATAAATTGGTTCTATGGATTTCCCCTAAATTTTGTTGATTGTTAATTGAGTTATTTATTTGTAAATCTTCCCCCTTTTTGTAATCACCAAGTTAACCAACCGCCCCTCTACCCTTTTGAGCTGCAGCTAGTCGGCTAAAACCGAATTCGTTAATTTACGTACCATCGAAAATCCGATCGCGTCGAGCGCGATGATGCTCGGCTGGCGCCCTCAAAAATAAAGAAGCGATCGAGACGAATTTTTTGTAGCCAACGAGGTACCGGTTTTTGTTTTATTAATGATCTTAAAATTTTATTTTCGGAGTGCGAGGGTGCCACTCGTTGGAAATTTCGGTGACAGTGCATAATGCACATAGATATATTGGGTTTTTTTATAAATATTGTTTTGTTATCATCTATGCGTTATTTAAACGGGACAGGACACGTGCAATCCTCGATGAACTCCCAGCCCTCCACGCATGAGAGGGGTGGCGTGAATTCATGCGGACGCATGATGCGCAGAAATCGTGGGCCCTCCAACGGGAGAGGCTGCACAGTAGGGTCCCATCGAATCCAGACGCACCATGAAGGGGGATCGCCTCGAGTTCTCGTGGGTGGCTGAGGTTGTCGTGGAGACGGAAGACACATCTAAATTATGAAAGACAAAAAAAAAGAAAGAAAAAAATCAATAATTAGGTACTTACGTTTTTTTTTGCCGTTGGTCAATAAGCGAAGTGTTCTCTCAAAGAGTTGAGCGAGGAATGCATTAATTTGCTGCGAGCTTCATACGCTCAAGGGATTTGTTTAAGAAAATATTATCACTTTGGTCATGTGACAATCGAGGTGCCTCTCTTGGTAGTCGGTGGGGGTATACCGATGTTAATTTGATCCTATTATTTTTTTATTTTATTCCTTTTTCGCAAGGTGAGACAAAACATCGCTTGTGTTTTGTTGCACGATACCATAAGTATCTTCAGAGATAGCATTCGTAGCCGCAACCACTGTAAAAGTATATGTGAGACACGGCTCGATAACTGCGAGCGGAGTTGTAAGTATACAAATAAAAAAACATTAAAAAAAAATGTAAAAAATGTCGCCAAGTAGTTTAAATAGTTTTGTGAAAATAAAAAAACTCGTAAAATAATCAAAAATCATCTGAGCCAAGTGAAAATAAAAAAAAAACTTTGCTCGTCCTTACTTTCGATGCAACTTCATTTATTTGTATTCTAAGGACGCGCCAAGTTTTTTTTTTTATTTTCACTTGGCTCAGATGATTTTTGATTATTTTATGAGATTTTTTATTTTCACAAAACTATTTAAACTACTTGGCGACATTTTTTACATTTTTTTCAAAAAAATGTTTTTTTATTTTTTATTTCATTCTTTTTTTAAAATTTATTATTCTATTATTATTTATTAAAAAAAAATGTTTTATTACTTGATAACGTTAAGAATCCGCATGACACGATTTTTCTTGTATCACACGCACAATATTTATCAAATGAAATGACCTCTCGTCCGCGATTATTTGAACAATTTTATCAGACGAACGACGCATTTTGTTAACCGCACGAGAGGGTCCTTTTTTTTTTTACTAATTTTCGCGAAAAAATGAAATTATAAATAACCTCTACTTAACCTTCTTTTCGATCACTCAGTGTGAGCGTACTATTTACGGATCGCGGATACGGATATTACTAGTTGCTGTATTCACGAACTGACACTTAGAAATTGATAACAGCTGATCGTTCGTTCTGCTTATACCGTTGTGTATGCACGGCACACGCATGGACGCACGAACACAACACGCAGGTCATGGGACATGGGACAAACAGCTGACAGTTGAAAAAATCTCTGAAGAATTATTTTTATAATGAAAGTGAGGATTTTTCGGGCGAGATCGCGATATCTCATCATTTCGCACACCGATCGGTCTGATTCCAGGCGCATTTTAAAGCTTGTATTCGATTTATATAATGAAGGTGTCTTCAGAATTTAGATCTGATGTCTCGTTTCCGAGAAAAAAAATGTCAAAATTTAGGGGGCACGATATTGGCGTATAAGGACACGGTAGTGCTCGACGCGCGCGGACTCGCCGCGCGGACTTTTAACTTTTTAAACTACTTGGCGTCGAGACGCTACTGCGTCTCTTGATCTCTTGATATACGATGAATGAAGGAGTGATTTTATTAAAGGAATATAAGGTAAAAATTCAAAAATTTAATTATAATGTATTAAGTACATGGGTCATGGAAACTTAATTTTGTTTCTTTATACATATACTAGCGTTTCCCCGGGCTCGCGCGCTACGCGCGCTCGCTCGTCAATTGTAAACTATTTTGAGTTAAGACCCATTTGGGGAATATTTTTGCTTCTTTCTCCGTCGCCGACCACCGCTGCTGCCTCCTTCGAAATCCCCTTAGAGGAACTTAGAATATTTTGGCCTTCCTCTCCCACGCTCCTCCCTATCCCCCTCCCCTCCCCCCGAAAAATATTCTAAGTCCCCCTTAGAGGGACTTAGAATATTTCGAGTCAAGGCCCCCTTAGGGACTTAGAATATTTCGAGTCAAGGTCCTCTTGGGGACTTAGAATATTTCGGCCTTGGGGGGGAGGGGAGGGGGGGGGGGGGGGGGGTCAGCTTCACCGTACGGGGGGAGGCTCTCCATTTGGTGAAGCTGACCTTTTTCCCCTTTTAATAAAGGGAAAAGGGTCAGCTTCACCGAAATGGACCTCCCCCACCTTATGGTGAAGCTGACCCCCTCGATTCCTGACACGGCGGCGGCGGCGGCGGCGACAGCGGCGGTAACTTTATATATATAGAGAGATTATCTCTACCGAGATCGAGTGTCATTCTTGGCACTCACTTTCTTTCGTATGCTCGTACTTTGAAGCGACTCTCCTTTAGGGGGGGAGGTGTTACGTCCTCTGAATTATCATATATATATTTCAACAAGTAGCCGAGCTAATGTGGTATTCATTTTTACTTTCTCATCCATACGAAGTATGAAAAAGAGAAAGTATTGTAATCGCGAGAAAAAATGACGCCAAATTTATGGACTAAATAACCCTTTTCAACATGATAAAATGAAAAAAAAGCTTTTCTCACTTTTGTCCTCATAATTGTGCCCCAATCTATTATATTCCATGACCCAAATAGTTTTTTTTACTCAAAAGTAGTTCAAAAAAGGGATTTTCCACAGATGTCTGTCCGTCTTGTACGTACGTATCAAGTTTTATGGCGTAGACACAATAACTTTCCGCAGACATTTTCTATCGCTACGAAAGTTCCACCATAAATTCAATATGCGGAGTATGAGCTTGGTATTAAAATTCAGAGTTTTTCCTCCGCATTTACTAGTTATTTGCCAACAATGTGCAAAATTAAAAATTAAAAAAATGTTAAAATGCCATAACTTATCAAAACATAACTAGTAAATGTGGAGGAAAAACTCTGAATTTCAATACCAAGCTCATACCGCACATGTAGAAGATATGTTGAAAGTTTCGCAGCGATAGAAAATGTTTACGTAAAGTTATTGTGTCTACGCCAGAAAATTGTTTATCTGTCTGTACATGTATATCAAATTTTCTGGTGTAAACACAATAACTTTGTACAGACATTAATAAAAACTATGAAACTTAGTACCTACACATGTTCAACATATACAATCTGAGTTTGGTATTGAAAATCAGATTTTTTTGAAACGTGAAATAAAGTTTTTGAGATTATACCACACATACACAGTTTTTATCACATACACCATGGTTCATTGCAATAAAAATCATCCTTGCAATAAAAAATCGAATTGTGAACTAAAAATGTGCACACTACACTTCTCAATAACATTAATAAAGAAAAATAAAAATTACGGAAAAACATCGCGAACTGTCAAACTTTTGCTATTTCTAGAGGTAACGTCTATAGGTCGATCTTCAATCGCGAGAGGCGTGATCGACGCCAAAAGTTCGACTCGCCACCTATGGATTGTAACAAAATGTTCAAACATTTCGGCGGCAAACGCTGATTGTAAGCGATCAACAAAATTTTAACAAAATTTGTGTTACAATTATGAGGACAAAAATAGATGGGTTCGAAAACTAAACTCCTCCACTAAAAACACAAATATCAACACAATTCTAACTTCACGCCATCAACAACTCGGATGAGAAAGTCACGAGTTGCAAACGCCAGTAGCAACTGCTTCGTGTCCAACTTTTTTTATTTGTTGCAACAATAAATTTCCCATTTAAATATCCTTGAGAGAACATATGGTTCCTCGGATATAATTTGATAGACACTTAAAACGTTCAAAAGTATTAAAATATTGAGATCTGGAGGGGCAAGGTACGCACCTCTCAGATCACAGCGAGCCGTGTGCAAAAGTTGAGCAAAGTCATTGCTCAGTTATTGGCATCTTAACGGTTTACCCACTAAAATTCGAGCTATGTCTCGGATATACAGTATTTCCGGCGAGGACATCTGAGGAAAATCCGAAAAGGAGTCTGCCGATAAAAGTCAAGCCGCATAGGCAATTTGAATATTTTATTAACACGTGATCAGCGGGAGGTTGCTTATCGCTCTAATACTATGAGCGATGCAACTCACGCATACATACCGTGCAGCCAGATATTCGGTGAGGCTGTCTCGAAGGGACCAATGCACGGATGACCGTCATCGCGTTCGAGTGCAGCACCTCTCGGCGCATAAATTATAATATTTAAATGTTTCTAAAATAAATTACCAGTCATCAAACTATTTCAAGCATAGGGAAAAATGATGCATTAGCTGGAAAATAAACCAATATGAAATTGTCAATAAAATCACGTATGAAAATACGTTTAAATAGAAAATTAGTTAATAAACACAATGATAAAAGTTAAGGAAACAAGATGAAGCTAAAGGAAATATTTAAATAAGTCAAATTACGTTAATAAAATAATGGAAAACAGCAATAATTACTCGAAACAATCATAAATTTATAGTCCAATAATCTAAACAAATATTAATCAATTACTGAAATTAAATATCCATTAAAAAAATTAAACGATAAAAATCATTAAATCAATGTTAAGTAAACATTTTAATAATAAGAAAATTAACTTCTGATAGAAGAAACTTAGAAATTTTATTTAAATTTGTAAATCATTATCATTGAAAATCTTATTTTTTAAGATAATATTTTGGACATTTTAAACTTTGAAAAGGGGTTAAATTAAAAATTCATAAAAATTGATAACTCGAGCAGGTGAGAATCGATCGATATTGACGCTGGAGGGAGGCCCGCGAGCGGCGGCGGCTCGAGACCGACCGCAGGTGAGGAGGTTCCCCGCGCAAATTAATAAAATCAGACCCCGCGGCGTCGGAGGCTCGTTACCGGTATTTTTACGACCATTCAACAATAGAGCCACTATCATCGACTAAAATCATCATTGTTATTTACGACTTTTAAATTCGAAATTCACGTACTCGGATTATTTGGCAAAGTCGCGTTTAACGAAGCGTCAATTAAATTTCGAACACAATTCTGAAATCGGGATCGGTTCCCAGGTAAGAAATACTGTCAAATGGGCAACTATACGATAACATTTATAAGTTATCTTTCAGATTTATCTAAATGATGACTGTAAGGCATCTTTAAATTCTCGTCTGCATTGATGGTGACCTAATGATATCAGTTTTAAGTTATCGTAAATAGTCTTAATATTAGCTGTCCTAGTGTCATCTTATGGTTTTGTCTAAAGTATGGGGCATTCTAGGGCACCAAAATGTTGCCCAAAAAATGATAACGAAATGAATACAAAATAAGTTGTCGAAGAGATATCGTTTTTATATTACCGTAAAGATACTTCTGAAAAGTTGTCTGATAATTATCATTTGACTTCGATTAATGGATACATGAGTATTTGTCGCTAGCGCCATTGTACGACATCCAAACGTTATCTGTTTATTGATAATAAATAGGAATATCGAATAAGTCGTCATAACGTAGCCATTTTAATACAAGCCTAAAGTATTTTCTCAAGAGTCGTCAAAAAGTCAACATTTTACTTTGTCTTATTGGTACTCATTTTGAGGGATGACAAAAGTTGTTCGCGTATACCGTTGACAAATAAGAATATGAAAAAAGTTGTCCAAAAGATAACTTTCAGCAAAGCTATTCCTGCTTTCCTGGGCAAATGGCAGACAGTTATCGAATACTTATCTTTTATTTAAGGTTCTATCTGTTAACATTTTTTAGTCGCCGTACAACATGACGTATGTTGGACACGACAAGTTTCAGAACGGCGTCCTCAAAATATGTCGTCCGAAAGTCATCTTTTTAATTTCGCGCGCTTTTCCGGTTTTAATGAAAATCAAGGTATCCGAAAGACACCGTTTTCCGATTAACCCATGCGTTGTTCTGCGTTATTCTTCGAGACAAAAGAGATACGGGTTATTATTCCCATTATCGTTTTATTTCGAGCGAAAGTTGCTACGAAAGTGTGTACGTGTTGCTGTACGAGTTGCATCAATAACTTCCGTAAGTACTCCATAAAGTCGAACTTCGTACTCGTACTTTAGAAACAATAACAGTAGTGCGATATGTGAGTGTTGAGACACGGCGAAAATAATAAAATTATTGTGGGATTATGTTCGCAGGAAAAAATATCCTCGCGTTTCATCGAGAGAAAAACGAATATAGTCGTCGCTGTCTCTGTCGAGAGACTGTGAGGAGAATCAATCATCGTCGCTGTGATCATCGAGGGACTCTTTGAATCATCGTTGTCGCTGTCATCGCTTCATTCGATTTCGTCGCCTTTTTCTGAGTGAGTATATTTTGAACATTATTTTTTTTAGTTATGTGGCGGCGGCTTAAGCCCTTTAATGAATTATCGACAAAACAGAAAAAGACGCAGATAGATATGGCAATGCTGGAGGATTGCATGGTACAGCTGAAGGGTGCAAAAAATAACACCGAACCCACAATAAATCCTTTAGACAAAGGTAATTGTTAGCGGCGAAAGCTCGCGCGGAAGCAGATGGCGCGCCGAACCGCGAGGTGAGCGACGCGTCCACGTGGCACGCGACGCGAGGAAAACGACACGAGAGATAAGCTGCGAGGTAGTTGAGCTCCGAGGCCGAAGGCGAGTAGGCCAACGAGTGTATGTGTGTGTGTGTGCGAACCCTGCCGCGTGTGGTCGAAGGGGGAGCGAGAGTAGAGATAGAGTGAGCGAGACGGAGACACCGAGTCAGTCGTCCGTTTTAGTCTGTAATTTTGTATTTGTTAATTAAACGCTTCCATTGTTCCTACTCGGTGCGGGCAGTTGCCCGACTCCCACAATTTCCTTATTATTTACTCATTCATATTTCTCTTATTAAATAAATACTTTCGTTATACCCCGTTCCCATGTGTCTTTCTTTATCGACGGCCATCTTACCCCGTTTGCTGAACGCGAATCGGTGCGCGTGAAGGAGACGAGAGGCAAACAAGGAGAACGGAGTTTTACCTCTAACATAATGTTCCTCCTGGTTGTAGTGAATCGCTTGTATCATCCGAGTCTATTCACTCGCACTTATCCGTCTCTTTGAATGTCCTCGAGAACTCAAACGACACGCATCACAATGCAACGTTCGATTTACAACCTGCCCCTTGCGATTACACTACTAACATCGATGCGACTCCATCGCTCCCAGCTATACTACCGTTCGATCTCCGCACTTTTCTTGCCCATTGGTGTACGCAAAACAAAATCACACTGATTTACCATCCGATACAAGGACATTGCTTAGCACTCCAACAACTGTTGAGATGCAGAATCTGTCTTCCCCGAGGTGGGGTTTTGCCGATGCTGACCGAGGGGCCGGTATCGGCGCAACGCTGGGTGCCAAGCGTCGAAATGTAACCTCGGGCCGAGGCTGGCCGATGTGCTTTGGCCGAGGATGGCTTAGCAACGATCGCCGAGCTTGGCCCAAGGTTCGCCCGATAATACATTTCTTTCCCACACACCCGTCCTTACCTATAGAATTTAAAAAATGTAAATATTATTATTCCTAACATTATCAACGACAATGAATGCGAGAACGCGAGCGAGTGTATTCGAGTTTGACCGCGTATATAGTATATATCTTCTTATATACAAATTCATTTATTTTACCATAACAAGACCGTAAGGAGGTCGAGTAGAGGTACAAGACAAAGCGATTCGACAGTTTGGCGTGATACGCAGAGCCGTAACGGAGTCGTTATTTCAATATTCATTTTCATGAGTGATAAAAACGATTTTTTTTTAATAAAAAAAAAGCTAATAGAAACGTAACAAACGTAAAAAAACGTAGCGTGGAAGTTTCAGTAACAGTGGATGAAAACGACGAGCCAAAGCCAAAAAAACTAAAAGTGGGACACGAAGTTCGCGAACCAGCGTTAGTTTTGTCCCCTCGAAGATCCGATAATGATACGACGGTTACATTGTCGTAATCTCAAGGACACAATAGTGGTGCTGAAAAAAGTTTTGACGAGAAAAACGACGAAACGGTCCGACTGTCACAAGAGTTTGGGACGTTAAGTTTGTCTCTCAGCGGATCAACGAATGCTTACAAGACGGTTGTACAGCCAAATTTATTGAACATTTCAGTCGAAACCGTATTAAACGAGCAAACCGTTACAGATTTATCGTCAATCGCGATTAAGTTACGACAGTGGGCCTTGGAGAATTCCACCGTTCTGAGTCATCGAGTTCTCATGGAATTACTGCTCGTTTTGAGAAGTGAAGGACACGCCGATCTGCCGCGTACATGAAAGCCTTTGTTGCAAACAACACATCGCCAACAATTGCGTCCCATGATGTCTCACAGAGATCAAGTCGGAAGCTATATATATCTCGGAATCGCGAATGCGTTAAAAAAAATTAATCCGGATGTATATCACGATAACACAATAAGAGTTTTGGCAAATATTGCCGGTGTGTCGTTGTATAATAATTCGAGGCAACAGTTTTGGCCGATATTCATTAAAGTATTTCATCGAGATTACACGAGCGTGCCAATCGTTGTGGCTATGCTACTCGATATCAAGAGACGCGGTAGCGTCTCGACGCCAAGTACCAGTAAAAAGTATAAAAACCCGCAAATCGGTCGAGCGCTACCAAGTAGTTATACGCCAATATTGGGTACCCTCATGTTCCGACGTTTTGTTCTCGTGAACGACTAAGTTAATAGAATAAATAAAACATGTCTAATCATATAAATCGACTACTAGCTTTTCCACGAGCCCTTCAGCAACTCTATTCGTTCATGCGTTCTCGAGATCTGACCGTGTGGCTCGAAAAATCCACACTTTCACGATGTTTTCTTCAGACTGTCCCACTATCCATGTCCTGTCCTCTGACGTCACGAGCACACGTCACGGCCACTGCCGCTGTGTTGTGTCGGTGTGCTCGTGCGTGAGTCACGCCAACAGACAAATTATCGATCGTGTTGTCCGGTAAGCACCGATGCAGAGACAGCTGTGTACATGACGTCACAGCTACCCCTTCGACAATCCAGTACTTGGATGGGTGACCGCCCGAATCGACAATCCAGTACATGGATGGCTGACCGACCGAATTGACAATCCGGTACTTGGATGGGTGACCGCCCGAATCGACAATCCAGTACATGGATGGGTGACCGCCCGATTTGACGAGATGTGTATAACACTACGCATGTGTGGAAGCGTTATACGACGCTCTAGCGTGAATGTATAAACATGTTCATTTCAGAAATGCATTGCTAATTTGTGTAAACAACAGCAATTCACTACTAATTTGTTTAAGTAATAGAAATTCTCTACTGACTAGTTTAAATAATAGAAATTCACGACTAATGTAATTAAACAATAGAAATTCACTACTAACTGATTAAAAAATCGAAATACATTTCTAATTTGTTTAAACAATAGATATTCATTACTGATAAGTTTAAATAATAGAAATTCACGACTAATTTATTTAAACAATAGAAATTCCCTACTGATTAGTTTAAATAATAAACATTCACGACTAAGTAAAAGTAAAAGAAGCGAATAAAATTAAATAAATAATTCATTCATTAATTTTTTTTGTAACTTTTTTTTTTTTGGAAAAATTTTTGTTTGGAAATTTTTTTTTTTAATTAATAAATACAAAATACGCATCAATCGACCGTTCCTGAGTCGCGGCGCTGGTTTCTCTTATCGGTAATTTGTGCCGCCAGGCCGTTGCAGGCATAAACATATGGTCAATTTTTAGCAGAGTCGGAAAAAAAGTATCGTATGCCACACGGGAGGAACAGATTTTCACGGTTCCTTCCTCGGTTCCACGGTTCCACGGTTCGGTGAGGTGTGATTTACACCTCACACTCGGTGAAAGTCGCGCACTTTCCTCCCTTGTAGCATAATGTACTATTCAACAATAGAAATCCCCTACCGATTAGTTTAAAACTTATAATTTGTTGAAACAATAGAAATGCTATACTGATTAGTTTAAAAAAATCAAAATTAGTTTAAAAAATCAAAAAATTAAAACAAGAATCACGCACATTTAAAAAAAGAACGAAATAAAAAATTTAAACATTTTTCTCGCGAAAAATTGTAAAAAAACGCCGCCAAGTACCATGAATGCGGTTTGTTATAAAAAATGGTTAAATAAAAAAAGCCAAGTAGGATTATTTTAAAAAATCACGAAAAACTATTATCCTTTAAAGCAACTTAACTATCCCCACGACGGGATTTGGCCGCAGGGAACGCATTTCCGGTACGACACTGTCTCGCTTACTTACCGACCGAAGGCGGCGGCAATCGCAAGGTTCAATTTTGATTGCCGCGCGGGAGTGGATAGACAGATTCCAATTTCCCCCGCGGGAGCCGTGGAAGTGAAGAAAAGAAGAGATTCTGGCGAAACCGATTGCACGTAAGTAATATACTTCAATTACTGTATTTTTATTTTTTATACTATTTATACTGTCGATCAATCCATCCTATATTATCTTTCCATCATAGAATTTGAATTTGAACAATAATTTAAACCATACCGTTTTAATGAAAAAAAAAACTATCCTTATTTTCTTCAATTCAAACATAACCTTGTTTTCGTTGACGCAAACATAAACTCATTATCATATTATAATACATTACGATACTAGTGCGAAAAACGTTTCGTAGCGAAACTTTTATCTCACTAGCATCGTACGAAATTACACGCATGCAAAGCGTGCGTAAAACTTTTAAGCTTGCCTGCCTACCTTTTTATAATTGTTCTGTTGTAGAATGAGTCTAAAAGAAAATACAAAGTTCGTGGTCGTGTCGTTTCCGACCAAAAAAATGACAAACAATTTGGCCGAAGTCGAATTAATTCCTACATCGTGGCTTGTTTCCTCTCGCAACGGATGGTCCTGTTATTACCCGCCCCAGCGAGATTATAAAAATGTTGCTACATGGGTCGAACTAAGCCGTGATCCTGTTGCATCGTAGAAGCTGTGCAAAATAAATATCGTCGCAGAAGCAGGTTCGTAGCAGCAATAAAACATTGCCCTGCACAATGTAAACTACAAATCATTAACTTTGGTATTTTTTTACAGCTGATTATGCTCCGGGATTAAGACGACTGCATCGGTCATTCGTAGAAATTCCTGTTTCAAGTATGGACGATATGACTGACGCAGAAAAGGAGGTTGTAGCCCGCACTAAGGTTTTAGCGACCGATACGATAACGACGCTGGATAATATCGACGAGTTTCCGCTGTTCGAACCAAACGGCGACAGTGATTCCGATGACGTTATGGCCGAATTCGAGTCGCTGGACCGGAAAAGACGAAAGCAATATCCTCGGAGCGAGAATAAAACGAAAAAGCTGCGAATAATTGGCGATGAAACTGAATCGGCTTTAATACAGCTTCCACGTTCATTTCGTGAGCCGAATAATTTTCTCGCTGAAGCGGAAACAACAGTGGGATTAACGCAAAGCGAGATGTTCCGAGCAGTCGATGACGAATTTATGGATATCGAAGAGAAGAACGGCAATGACGATCTACTTCTGTCGACAGAAACTACGTCGGAACCACGTCAAGCTCCCAGCATAAACAACACTGGTTCGCCAGCATAAAAAAAAAGAATGTTAAAAACACGCGCGTCGACGAACCGCGTTCGGGAAAGCGCCCTCGTAAGGGAAAGGCGATCGAAGGCAGTCGATGCCGATCGATCTGCGAGATAGGGAGCGTGGGAGATAAGGAACGTGAGAGCGTTCGTGCGAGTGCGAGAGTATGCGAAGAGACAGAGAAACCAGCGAGAGCGAGATCAACGGGCCGAGTCCCAAAAGCCGAGCGTAGGGATGTAGGAGTGTGTGTGTTGGTGATCGCGGACGGAGGAGTTTTGTATACGCGCATATGAGTTTCGCCGACCCGACGAGTTATTAAAATATATTTTCATTTATTCTAACGCTCCCGAGTCGTGCAACGCGTTATTCGGCGACGAGCCGGTATTCCCCTCTTCCCGCCATCCTGACAAGTGCGCGGGAAGTACCCGTTAAGTGCGCCAACGTAAGCTCTTAACAAGAATTTTGTTTTTATGGCGTTGCTTCGGGTTTGAAAATTGTAGATTTTTCATCAAAAGGTGAGTAAAAAAAAACGTCGTCGAATCGTATCCGTATCCTCGTTTTCCGAAAGTTACAAAGATGTCACCGTTTGTTGCAGGTTTTTTTTAATCAATTCTTTTCTTTTGTTTTCTTTCATATTCTTTTTTTCCGAACTGTAATAAAGAGTCGATTTTTTCTTATTATGATAGGCCTTTTTTTTCTTCATATTACGAAAATATTGCAATTTTTTAAATCTGTTTTTCGAAAAATATCTTTATTTATTTATTTTGTTTTTTTCAAAAATTAGAAATTTCATTTAATTCTGTTAATAAAATCCTTTTGTTGGGACGGCAATGGTATCTTATTTTTTACATTTTAGATGCGATTCTGGCAACGATTCTAAAACATCAAGAAGAATCCGAGAAGCGGGTGATGAAAAAAATCGAGAATATGAAGCGTAGCATTCTATACGAAGTGCGATTAAAGGCCGAGGAAATAAAAACTACGATTACATCGGCGACTGGTACGGTACTCGGAACGACTTACGAGAAACACCAAGCTGCGTTGGGAATTGAATTTCCAATCAATACGAATGGAATTTTTCTGCGCCTTGAAGAGATTTTGAGCGATGCGAGAAAAATTGAATCAATAAAAGTCGTGATGACTTCGAAAACGTATGGACACTCCGAGTGCAGCAAGGCCATAGGATCCATTCTATCGAGTATTATTAGCAAGCCGGTCCAATTGTTGTATTCTGGCTGCGGTAGGAAAACGAAAGTTAACAGTGCCATTGTCACGAAGTTTAACTTCAGCCGAACGCGTACGTATAAATGTATGGAACAAATAATAGTCGAGAAGTTTCACAGATCGGAACAAGATGTTTTGACGATCACGAGTAAGTGGCTCTCGGGAGCAGGAGATCGCGAGAGAGGAAGAGCTGCTAGACGATAGACAAAATAATAATAAAAAAAAAAAAAATTCCGTCTTAACAGCTGCAGACGATGCAGCTACATCGATTTTTTTTTTTTTTTCGTTTTTCCCATTTGTTTTTTTCCCGTTCTTTCGTCTTTCCGACTCATTTTTTTTTGTCGAAAAAGCCGACTATCCGATTTTTTTTTTATAATAATACATTTTTCGATTTTTTAATTTATTATTATACATTTTTCGATGTACTTTTTTTTTGGCTGGCAAGACGCCGTTCGATTTTTTAAAAGTTAAGATCTGTTGTTAAACGTAACTTTATTATAATTGGCAAATTTGTTTAAAAATGATGGAACAGGAAAGGATAAATAATAAGGGTAACATTTTATAAACTGTTAAATAAATTTCTTTGATTATTCCTTGCATTTTTTATACACATTATATCGACTGTGAAATAATAATTAGATCCATGCTCCGGATCGACTCGCACTGGCATATAGCATGCAACCAGCACTGGCCCACCGTCGGCGTCCGACCGCCAGTCAGACTTGGGCCGATGTTAGCATACCGTGTATATGCCGACATTGGCACAACGTCGATGGCCAGGATTGTGCCAACGTTGGGACGCTGGCAAACAAGGCCGGCCCAGTGTGGAGCCGATGGTCAAACCCCACCTGGGCCGGCACGTATTTTCATTACGGTTTAGAGAGAGCCCTACGAGAGCAACTTGAACATATCGACGAAACAAAGGTCTCGGCAATTCTTCGAATCATCGTCAGTACCGATGGACTACCTCTATCTAAAAGTTCGAAGAGCGATTTGTGGCCAATTTTAAACTCGTAGGAGTTGGAATCAACGAACCATTTCTTATCGCTGCTTTTCATGGAAGTAGAAAACCGTCCTCCGCTGCTGAATTCTTAACACCATTTCTCAACGAGTACTTAATATTGCATAAAGAGAGTTTTGTCTATAGGAATCGTCGCTACACTGTACAAATTCACGCGATAGTTGCCGATACTCCGGCTCGAAATTTTATATGTTGCTTCCCTGCTCATAATTACCGTTGTGGCAAATGTACTCAAACAGGCGAGACTGTTAATGGACGCCGACGTTTTCTGGATACAAAACCAGTTCTAAGAACTGAAGCGACTTTTTGAGAAGGATTGCCGACGGCATTCTAAAACATCGCATCCCCTTTCGAAGCACTGGATATTGACATGATTCGTCAATTTCCTCTCGATTATATGCACCTTCCGTGGTTGGCAGTCATGAAGAAACTTCTTTTGCTTTAGATTAGCAACAACGGAAAATCTAAAGATGCATTGTCGAAATTATCCTCGTTTAACCATCTGTACAGCAATTTTGCTGCATGCGTTCCCGTAGAATTTGCGAGAAAACCGCGTTCCCTTGACGAAGTCGCTCGATGGAAGGCGACTGAATTCCGTCTTTTTTTATTATATCTGGGTCCTATCGTTCTTCCGTTGATTCTAAATCAACTGCAAGTGATTCATTTCAACGCTCTGAATTGTGCAGTTCGAATCCTTTGCGATCCGAAAGAATGCGTACGTAACAACGAGTACGCACATAGTCTAATGATCTATTTCGTAGATACTATGAAAATCTTGTACAACGAAGAATCAGCCATCTACAATGTTCACAATCTGATTCACCTTGCAACTGACGTTTTAAATTTCGGACCACTCTATTCTTTCAGTTGTTTCGCTTTTGAGAATTTCTTGCAAAAGGTGAAACCGATGGTCACAGGCGGTGCGATGCCTCTGGCGCAAGTTATGAAACGAATCACGGAACGATCGAAGAATCTGATACCACCGAACAAAGTCAAAATAGGTCACCGTTTGCTGAAAAGAAAAAGCCCCGTAGATTTGCTGTGCGAAGGATACTCCAATCCCCATAAAGAAATAGAATTTCCCGATTTTTCAATAACTGATAAGTGCCCTGACAATTGCTGTTATCTTTATGACAAGAGTATTGTCCTCGTAGAGGGTATAGGCTATCGCGATGAAAATCCTATTATTGTGGGCCGAGAATGCATAAATCTTCGTTCAATCGCTGATTATCCGATCGATTCTCGCCGTATGGGTATTTGCGAAACAGGGCAATTTTCCGAAAGGCAAACCTGGTCCGTAGACCAAATTGACCGAAAAGGCTTCCCAATCCTACACAACGGTACTTTTTATATATTTCCTCTCATCCACAGCGATCATTAACTCACACTTCATGCCGAATTTCGAACGTTATTTATTTTCTTACCTCCGTCACAAATTTTCGAGTCCTTATCTTTCCAGCACGCTTCCAATTAACGAGCCGACGTCACCGCCTTCTAATAGCTACTACATTCCTGTGCTGTTCAACTTTCTGGCATTGTTTATAACGTCGTTGAAAAATATTTAATTACACCGATAATATCCGTTTTCAGATTTGCGATACTAAGATGGGACGTTCTCCTTTTCGTCACCGGATGCCCTCTCGTAAATCAACATTGTCCGCTTTTCATTTCAGTGTAATATGGCGCTCTACTGCCGGATTCGAGGAGTTTCACAAATTTTTAGTAGGTAGAAAATTCGTGAGTTGTGTGAAATGTGAGATCGAACATTGCATTTGCTTATATTTGTTTTATTTTTTACGTTATTATTTAAATGTGTCTTTCTGTTCGCGTATGATTATTTTCGATGTCATTGTCTTGTTCCTCTCTGTCGCGTTTGCTTTATCATTTTCTATAGGTATACTGAAAAGTTTCATTGTACAAGTGATGATTTCCATTTTAACGGTTTCATCTTTCGTGAAGCAGGATATGAGTCAGCAGAAGGGAACGGGGCTGAAGCGGAAATCGTCGCAAGTGGCATCACCAACGACGCGTGAGTTGTATATCGACGCATAAAAAGCAAAAGTAAACATGGACTAATAATTTTCTCTTATCCTGTAGAGGTCGTGAAAGACATGACAGTGCCACCCCGAGCATTCATTGGTAATCGATATTGAATATCTAATTGTGGATGCATCGATGAATACATAACAGTAATTGTTTTCTTTATTATCTAGATGAAGGCACTTTGCAGCAGCTACAGACGCAGCGGAACATCCAGGTCCTCGACCCGAATTTGCATAACGTTTTACTGCAGGCGCAGCAGGCGGCAGTGGCAAGAGAAGCTGCAGGTGTAATACAGGAGAGCATCGCGAGTACTGCCGGAGCGAACGACAACATTAGTAAGATCCAATAATTGTATATTAAAATGTATTGAAGAATGGATGGAACTAAAATTTCTATATGTTTAATACGTCAATTTTTAATAATTTCATGAATCATCAAGTGGAAGATGACACCGAAGAGGACGATGTTTTTGAGACAGAGGAGGCGGAATACGAATCGGGCGAAACGACCGAAGTTGACGAGAATGGTGCATTCGGCTTACAGCAACAACAACAACAACAACAATAGCAAGAACAGCAACAACGCGGCCGACACAACCACGCAGCGTGTTGTGGTACGTATGACTATTGATAACGTTGAGCGCAAGGAGATTACGAACAAAATTTTAATGAATAATATATTTTATATCGTTATATTGTCGCTGAATGCCGAGAAGAACGCAATCAACAGTAGGAGAACCTTCTTCGTCATATGCACGAGCTATTAGCACGAGCGAATCCTCCGCCTCAGAGGCTCGTGGATAACTACCCGCTGCTACCGCCAATGCCGTTTGACGATGTGAATCGACTGAGAGAGTTCGATGAAAACGTAAAAGAAAACCCCAAGATGCAACAACAATTCGTAAGTACATGAATTTTTAAATTAAATTTATTGTATTAATTGGAGCAATTAACATGCATATTTCTTTCAGATTGATAAAATCGGCGCGATCGGTGGAAAAAACATATCAAAAATAATAAAATTTGATATGGAAACCATCATGACCGACGCTTTAACGAAAAAGATAGTGTGGATACTTGGCCCGCCGGAGAAACCGAAGTTATCGAAATACACTGTGACGAGTTTTCCTGTATCTCGAGCGCAACACTAAACTTTACTGAAATAAATTCAAAACTCCAAAAAAAAACAAAAACTGGAGGTCGGTCGAACGGCGACCTCCGCAAGGACGAAACGAACGACATAACAAAACGTAAACGAGAACTAACGTCGATGCATTTGCGAGAGCGAACGGTTGCGGAAATGCTCGGTTGCTCAGGATGCGGGTTGTGGTAGAAGGATCGCGATCAGAGGTCAATAGAATAGCTCACTAGAAACGGAGATCAAAATCTCAACGTTATCTTAATCGGGAACGAAAATTAATATTTTTGGCTGACAAGCCACGAGATCGCACGCACGCGAGTCGCGAGTACTCAGCTGATCGAAAGATCGAAGCGAGACAAGCGACCACGAGCGCGACACGGGAACGATAACTTCGATAAATTAAAAACTCACCGAAAGCGGGTAATTTATCCAAAAAGGACCGGGAACTGCATCTGACGATGTTACGAGAACTCACACATATGCACTACACTCGAGAGCATCAATCATAACACATGGATCGAATTATCAACTCGCAAGAATTCCTTTCGGAATTCTACCAACAATAGCGTTTCGGGACGCGAAAATCACAATGATCGAAGACAAAATTGCCGAATGGCTTCGTCGCGGAGGTGATCGAATAAAAGCAACCGCAACGGCCGCCGAGAAACGACGTGCACGCAATGCACAATAACGTGTTCCATTATCATTATCAATACTATTGTCATATCTTTTGTTGGTTAAAAAAATAGAACCATTTTTATATTTTTTGTATCGGTCTATATATTATAACGCACTGAAAAAAAAATGTCGTTGTTTCAATGACATTGATGTACTTGAAATTAATTTAATTGAATCAATAGCATCAACATCGAAACAAGTGTTCATCTATTGTGTATCAAGAACGGTGTAATTGCCTTTAATAGTCCCGTGATATCAAAAACTGCATTTGAGATAATCGGTTATAAAATCTCTTTAAACCCACATATATTGATTTCAATGAGAAACGAATAGAAAAAAAATGTAGTGCTGGTATTGAAAATTCGAAGCCAAATGAATCGCAATTCCTATCCCTTCAATAGTTTCGGAGCGTACGTTTCTCATCGCTCTTCATTGGCGCTTTTGAGAATACATACATCATTGCTCCATATATATCTTCTCTTGAGCGAATCGGTTATTTTGTCGCCTCAATACGCGTGTTACCAAAATTTCTAACTGCAACATTTTTTAATGCAGTAATTAATATTTTAATTGAATGAAATAATACTTTGAGTCCACGGCATATGTAGTTAATTGAATTTTGAATTCGGTTAATGTACATACACAGACATATTAAAAAAGTCTGGTTATGCCATCGATTCAATGAGTCTACGCTGTTAAATCAGTTTAATATGCTGTTAGAAGAAGACTGTTTTTATTTAGAGATTTAAGAAAATGTCGTGGGAACATAGTTTTAAAGTGAAGCATTCCCTCACTTCATTCAACTGCGTATGTCATCGTGTATTGGTTATTTTCCACTTATACGGTCGATTTATAACCACAACACATTGTATTGCCGCGACGGTGTATTAACTCCTGCGCGAGAAATATGCTTTTGTTCCAATTGATGTTTGCTTTGACTCTATTCCTCGAAGTTGTTGTGAAAACAAAGCCGTGAAGACGTGATCGAGAGAGCGACGGTAACCGCCGAACTAGTTTTCGCCTACATCAGTTGAAAGTAGTTCCGAATAAATGACACATGGTGTGTACTGCACACGGTTTTTCCTGTGTATAAATTCGATAATTGGAAATGTATATTTAATTGTACAATATTTTTCAAATTTCTTCTTTGCGTCTTGCTGTTTTATTTTGCGATCGCGGGCTATGATAATACGCGGTTAAACGCTGTCGTCCTACGCCATTCTCGGGAGAAGGAGCGGTACGCTGCGCGTTGAAGCGCGTTCACAAGTTCCTGGCTGAGCGGTGCGTCGATACCTCGTGTTTCGCGTTACGATAATCGTATCTTCTATCGAAATTATTAATCATCACCGTGACGTTAACGTGAATGTGAATAATACGTTAATAGTAATACATCGGAGTGTATAGAAATACGAAATCTCATCATTATGGCCGATGAGGAGACGAAGAAGTTTCTTGAATCGTGGAAACTTGAAGCAAACGTCGTACAACGTTTCGAAGGTAAGAGACACTTTCATTATTTTTCGATATTCTTAATGTTTTCGTGCAAAACACGAGAGATATGCGGTGGTTTTTTTTAACATTTCCGCGAGTCGAAACTTCGTACTTACCGAGGGGTCAGCGCGTGTAACGTTTTATATGGTTAAACACAAAAAAAAGTCGTCTTCAGCCCGGATTAATATATACAATATTATGTTAGGCATAAAATTTGCAATAGTTTCGTGATTAGCGGGGAAAAAAATCGGATATCGGCAATACATTTAAACTGTGATAAGAGGGTCTTTGCTATAAACAAAAAAAGCAAATATAACGATTTTCTTTGTGAGATATATGGAAGTAATTCATTCCGTCAACATATCGGTTGAATTCAACAACATAGTATATCGCGACAACCACATGGGTTTTTAATTCAATATCGCCGTCATATCACTTAATATACACAAAGGCCCCGAGCACGGCTAAGACGCTATCCGCATGCGAGATCATGGAAATGTTGTATCGATTGAAGGGTCAGCGCACTTCCGAAAGTTATGTAATCTATAAGCACTGAGCTTTCTTTTCTCGCTTTTAGCGTACTTTAACGTACGTTGCGACTGTAATCGGTGAGTGTTCGCTTCCCGATTCAATTTCTGGAAATTTGTGATGTGCCTATTATGTTCTACGAAAAATAAAAACACAAGATTGAAAAAATGTTTTTTGTTTTTGACGACGATTCAAGCTTGCGAATACACAAAAAGTTTTGCAATGTTTTTGCTAAAAAATTAAAGGGGTGAAAAAAAACTTATCAACCACGTACTTGCATGTTTTTCCCATGCACGAACATGCCATTTTCTAAAACAGCACAGAAAAAAAGTTGCTCGGCTACAATTTCTCACACACTTTGATTTTAACTTGTATCTCGTATCGGAGAAAAAATCTTATCAGCACGAATAATGCGATAACTCTTCGATATTTTCGAATATTTCATTCTTCGCATGCATTTTTTTAGAAAAGCTAGATATTATTGTTTTACAATCTATATTATGCCGAACATATGATTTTTTAATTGTTTTACATACAGCACACGGGATTGTAAAAAATATGATCAAAGACCTCACACCGGCGTTAATAAAAGAGCTTTTACCTGAGATCGGCCCCAGGATGGCATTCGAGGCGAAATGGAAGGAATCGTTTAGACCCAAAAAAAGAAAACGCGTAAATTGTCTTGTTTTTGCATGCAAGTATGAATTGGTTATGGAATGTGTGTGATACTTCTATATTAATATATCGTAGATTGAATTACAGGCACTTGTATTGATTTTCACGTTTTTTCGTATTTACGTTTGATCAACAGATAACCATTATAAGCATGTACTTTTTTTTCGTTTATGGCGTGTGCATGGATTTTGATATGAAATATTGAGCTGCGAGAAAAATAAATCATCGATAAATGATGAGTAACGAAAAATACGTCAAATTAAATTTTTAAACAATAGTTGAAAAAAAAAATTGCCTGATCTATATATTGACTGATCTATATATATTATTACAGGACGTATCTGACGACGATTCCGATACCGAGAGCGAAGCCGGAAGTGATTCAAGATCGGATACAGAGACCGTTCAGCCGACCACGTCGACGGCAGAGAGCCCGTATGCCTTAAAGAGGCAAACATGTTTCGTTGGTACAGAGATGTACAAACGATTGCAACGACCAAACGTTCATCAAATATTGAATAACAGCGAACAAGGGCGAAAGATTGTCGAAGGGTACAAGAATCTTAGTCTCTCACACGAAGCTCGAGAAGACGTGCTCGAAATAATTATTAGCGATGTGATTAACACCGTGAAAGGGTATATTTGCAAATACTCAGGCGCATTCAATTTTTTTTTCAGTCGAAACTAATTTTTGTGTGTTATTACTTTTTTTTAAGGAAACTTAACAAACACGACTTTTATGACATCGCAAAAGGCATCGTTCGAGTGTTCCCAAAGGAGAGTCTTGATTTATATTACGTGGCTCCGGTACAGAAAAAACATTCGCGTACGAAGCAATCAATATCGGTACGAGGTAAGGTCGCGATAGCGTACCGAAACCGAATGCAACGAACGGTTCGCGCTCTTAAGGCTTGTCGTGATAAAGCTGACACCGCGAAGGGGAAAGAAAACGAAACACCAAAAGGTACGTAGCTTATAAATATCAGCTTTTATTGTACACTAACTAATCGCATTAATTCTCTGCAGAACCATCGGAGGAAACGAAGGAGAGTATCGCTTGGTTGGAAGCGAACCAAGAGCCGTGGGATGTTGTTCAAGCGCACTGGGCGGTAACAGCTCAGCTAAGACTCGACGATATTCGCAAAAGTGGAACCGGTAAAGTCGAGGAGTTTATTAAAAAATGGCCTATACTTCGCCATCCGAGGGGCTGGACCCTAATTCATGACGATTTTAAATCGATGCAACTGTGTACGGTTGAGGGGGCTATCAATCAATGGCCGAAATTTTTCGAACAAATTCAAAAAGCTCTTCCCGCAAACAAAAAGAAAATACTCCGAGTACAGAATCTCCGAGACATGCTGAAGGGCGATTTGAACGACGGTAGGTACCACCGAGAAATCCGCAACATTTATCACAATCATCTCCTTTAATTGTTTTATGTGTAAATACAAATTTAGGAGCCAAATCTATCGTGCAATTAGCGCTGCTGTCGTACATGATACCACCGAAGGGTCGTATCCGCTCGCAGAATGGCAAACACTGGAAGCCTTCCATGATCGAGTGTGAGGAAAGTCTCGTTGTTCACACCGTGGTATGATTATTTTTGCAATTCAGTAGAAGCTAATCGTATTTCGATTATTCATTAATATATCTCCGCTGTTGCAGACTGCTAATGATGTTTCGCGTATCCGAGACGAGCGCGTGAAGTCGATGCATCAGTTAGGCTTGACGGTACAGCCATACGTAATCGCAGTTGGGCCCACTCTCGATAACATCAACACCTACTTCGTTTCGGTGGACAACATCCTTTACAGTGTGCCCTCGGCTTTCGAAGCGATTGATACTTGTTTCAAGACGTTTCACGTCCTTAATGCCGAGTATCCGCCAGCGAGTGCTCATCTCTGGTATCTCATCCAACGTGAGCTGTACAAATTTACTACGAAATACGATAAAAAACCACCGCACGTTCTCGAAGTGATTACCGCTTTAAGGGCACTGACGGATAGCGAAAGTGCGGATTCTGCGCACTAAAATACGATAAGTCTCGGTAACTTACGAAAAACTTGCGAAACAAAACGTCGTTGCGCCAGACTCCCTTTTTTTTCTACGAGATATTTTTTAATAATACAAAATGTACATCTGTCCATTCTGCGTTAAGCGTCATGACACACTAGAACTTCTGAAAGCTCATTGTAAACTGGATCATTATGCAAAAGTGCAATCCTCGTGTGCGTGTCAACAAGAATCGTGTTCGCGAAAGTTTAGTGATGTTTATGCACTCTACAAACATTTGTCTAAGTTTCATGAAAAAGCAATCGGTCCTACGCCAGGTGAACTGTGTAAAGCGCAGACTATCGAGCCTATGGAAACGCAGTCATGCCTTCTTTCCGAACCGCCCCCGCGAAAATCGCGTCCAAAATCAACAGTTGCGCATATTATTACTAGTCATGACGAAAATGCCGATCTTACTCCTGAAGTATTTGCGAAAAATGTAGCGACCGCTAGTGCTTCTTTCGTCGCCGACTTGTATTCACGACCGTCTGTACCGCGCAGTTTTGCCCAAGAAATGATCTCTTCCGTTGAAGGGTTTCTCGAATGCGTTAACGTTCTCGAAAAAAAATATAAGTCCACCGCGTCGAGTATTAATCCGGAAATGGCGTCCATGTTTGAAGTCACGAAAAACGCTTTTGCTGATTTTACTACGGAGTATGCAACAATGGAATATTTCAAAAGCGTAAATTGTTTAATCGAACCGGTAGAAGTTTGCATCGGTGCATCGCTTGAGTCGAGACGTACAGACGGCAGCCAACGAATGATCGTAACAGACAAAAAAATGTACTGTATACCAATGACGAAAGTATTTCAAAGTTTCTTAGAACTACCGGGCGTGTATGACGCAATTGTAGAAAACATTCACAGCTATAAACGAAGCACTTCGTTAACGAGCGCTATACAGGGAAGCTTGTGGTGTTCAATCGAGAAAAACTTTGAGGGTATTGTATTACCACTGATCCTATATTATGATGACTTTGAAATTAACAACCCGTTGGGCACGCATCACAAAAACTCAACAAATTCAAACGGCTGAAGACTTTAATATGCTGCGCACGAGAGAAAATTATGCGAAAGACGTAGAGGATCGAACTAGAGGCGTCAACGAAGAGTGTGTATTTCATTCGATTCAATCTTTTCATATCGTAAACAATATAAGTTTCGATCCAATGCACGATATATTCGAAGGGGTCTGTCGTTATGACTTGGGAAAATTGTTGCAAACATTAATCAAGACAGAGAAGTTGTTGTCGCTAGAAACGTTGAATAGTCGAATTAAATTCTTTGATTACGGAACCGCCGACTCGAAAAACACACCTACATCGATAAGCGCGGATGCTATAAAGAAGGGTCACATTATATATTCTGCCTCGGAGATGGCATGTTTTTTGAGGTATCTTGGTATATTGATCGGAGATTTAATTCCGAAGAAAAATCGAACGTGGGCAATATACATTATTCTGCGAAAAATCGTGTCAATTATAATAGCACCAGACGTGACTACCGAATCTATCGATGCACTTAAAAAACTAACGACTGAACACCACAAATTATACCAAAAACTTTTCGACGATACCTTAAAGCCTAAACATCATTTGCTCTTACATTATCCAGGCGTAATGCAACAGACAGGACCCATGAACCAGATGTCTTGTATGAGATTCGAAGCGAAACATAAGGAATTGAAAGAAACGGCAAAAGCTATTACTTCGCGAAAAAATCCATCTTATACGTTATCTTTTAAACAGCAATTGCTAATGAATTACAGATTCGTCTCGCGCAGGGGTTTTGTCAACCGAGTAAAGACAGGAGTTATTATTCACGCGAATGTTAACGAATTAGATTCATACGAAGATTTTAAAAGTATATTGCCTCTCGAGTTTAACGCAGAATGCAGATGTACAAGATGGATACAAGTTTGTGGAACCGTGTATAAGACGAAAATGGTAATTGCAGTTCGCAGTGGCGATTGCACGTTCGGTAAAATTTCATATATTTTAATCGACGATGTATCGGACGTGTACTTTATATACAAAATGTTGAACACTGTACGCTTTTCGGAACATCATTTTGCTTACGAGGTGCAGGAGACGAATTCGTGGGGATTTGTACGTCAAGAAAATCTTACCTCACACTTACCTTGCAATATGCATATGTCTCCTCGAGGTATTATTTTTGTACCAGCATAGTATTGCCTACCGTGACTGAGCGTTCTCTTGAGTTCCATTGTAATTAAGTTGTGTTGGACTGTGTGTTTTATTTAAATCGGCTACATTAAAATTCAGTTTTATAAGAACTTGCGCGTTCGATAATCTCAGGTACGGTACGGTACGTGTGTATACTCGTTATACAATATATAAGAATACTGTACGTTTCTCTGAGATAACTATACTGATGCGACAGGGGATTTTTTTTTCGCCAAAAACGGTACAAACTATACGCCATGAAACGTAATTATCGCCGTATTTACGCCGACAGTTTTATTTATGATTTTTTGTTTTTACGATTTGAGTTTCGTTCCCCTGTATGCGTTTGATTTTGAAATTTCTACGAATAAATATTTTTCAATCATTACTTGTTTTTTTTTTCTTTATTCCCCGCAACGCTATCGTCGTTTGCGGTACACTCATCTGAAATGCTGTCTGAAAACGGTTTTTACCATAAATTAATTTCCAATGATTGGAATGATTCAACTAACTTTCCTTGTGAATTTGTACGTTACGCAAAGTTATTTGTTATAATTTGAATGGATTTTTACAAGCTTCAAATTTTGAAAGAGAGACATAGTCTTATTCTACCGACAACTGTCGCCCTTAAACTATTTTCGCATACAATTGTCTCAAAAAACTGTGAGATTAAACGGCTCGTATATATAATCGTATCAATCAGGTGATTGAGCGAACCAATTATAGATTAACTAAGTTTGCTAGTGCGTTATATTTAAACGAAACAGCGTGGTGTTATTTAAAGAAAATCTGCCCATTGCCAAGAATCTGCAAAATACAATATACTTCAAGCAATAAAAATGAATCCTTACCGCAACTTCAGTATTATTGCTTTGAAAAGAAATCATATCGCGTTAAGGAAACATATTTACACTCCAATAAAAAACGTCTACAAGTTAAAAAAGTATGATCTCACTTAAAACCAATACGAACTTCATTCAATGTTACCTCTTATTGTTTCAATACTGAATACCTTTAAATTAACTCTGCAACGGTTTCAATATATGTAAATCTCAATTACTACCACGGTTCTGAACGTATACTCCAAAAGTTTGCATATTTAATTCAATGCTTTCTAACGAATATTCAAAGAAACATGTACTTAGTATAACGACATTTTCAAATGACAGTGCGTACAATGATATAAAGAATAATTGAAAATGCTATATAAACTATTAATGCAAGTGGAAGGGAAATCATTTTATGGGCAAAAAATATTGCACCAACTACATATAACATTTCTATCCGCATTCAATTGATTGGGCCATTCTGTACACGTATTGAGTCAATTAATAATGGATTTGATGCAACAAATAGACATTTGCAGCGTACGCCGTACTTTGTAAAGTGATCAGCATATGGCATTGACTCAATATATTATGACACTGTCGAAGACTCTTTTATAGGAAATACGTGGTATTACAAATGAATTTGAAATAACTACATATGTTGATGGCAGCCCGCAATGGTTACATTTAATTGAATCAATGATGATTTTTTTTAACTCAATGACATTTTTTTTTCAGTGTAACGTTAGAGAGAGACGCTCTCCTTTGTCTACTCTATCTAATTCGACGACAGGTCCTGCGTAAGCGACGCGGTGCACGAGAGTGATGCTCGCTCGCCCGTACTACGGTACGCGTTATTCGGTAATGAGGGGAAGGGGGAAAAACTCCTCGCACGCCGATAATTCGGCGATTCGTCGTAACGTCTTCGCGGTGTCTCTCCCGTCGCGTACCCCTGACGCGGTCCCGATTGTCGACAAGCGATGCCGGAAACCTGGAAAATATAATATGTTCCTCCGGCAGACTCTCGTACTATAGTTTTCGTTCTCTCGGGTACCGCGGGGATCGACTCTGTGCTCGCGCGGCTTTGACTCTCGTGCGTATTCTATCTGTTAGTGATGGAGAGCGAGTGCGTTTTATAACGCCTCGTCACAATATATAAAATCACTGCCGCTGTCGCTGCCGCCGTGTACAAGAATTGAGGGGGGGTTAGCTTCACCATATGGTGGGGGAGGTCCATTTCGGTAAAGCTGACCATTTTCCCTTTATTAAAAGGGGAAAAAGGTCAGCTTCACGAAAGAATGAGCCTCCCCCCGTACGGTGAAGCTTACCCCCCCCCGTCATCGTTTTGATGTCTTTCGGATCATTTAATGCTACCTAGGGATTATTACAACATTTAACTCAATTCGAATCGGAGAGTTAAGAGAATTCTATTGTTATCAACAACTGTTTTTCGAGACTGTAAAAACTAAATGGTACATCGCGGAATAAACCGAGTTATCGGGAGTGATTTAAATCGTGTATTCGTGCGAGATAAAATTTTAAATACATCCAAAAGTTAAAATCGAAACTCTCCGTGAAGTGTTAAAAAGTTCGCTGTGTCTACAGTAACGCATGCGTGACTCTTGCGTAAAAATAAAAGTAACGCAAAACTCACGTGACTCTTGTTATTTTTCTTATAGTCACGCAGTTTTTCTTATTTTCCCGCACTGTGCGTCACTTTCCACTTTTCGTAAAAGTAACGCATGAAAAGTTCTCGTCACTTTTGGATAATTATAAAAGTAACGCAAATTTCAATTATGTCATGGAGTGAGTTTCCACCGTGTCAGAGATCGAACTAAAGAAGGTCTGGATCTAGTAGCGAAATTCTTGCAGAACCGAAAATCGAGTACGCAATTGGTTTTTCATTAGCAAGCAGCCAATAACGAACTCGAATATCGGTTCTGCAAGAATTTCGCTACTAGATCCAGACTCTTTTTAGTTCAATCTCAGACACGGTTAGTTTCGGCGGAAACTCACTCATGGTTCTCCGTCCCAAACAACATTGTTTGTGTACAAATAATGATTTATACTGTTGAAATAAAAAGAAAGTTGCGTTATCGACAGTCACTTATTTGGACTGTGGGTAATTTATCTTCCAAGCTGCTGCGACACCGCTGTGTGAAAAAGTTCAAGAACGGTTTCCACTGAGAGTGGCTCCAACCGAAAAGGGAGATGGTTTTTTCTTCTTTTCACTCAATAAAGATTTGAATTTACTGAAATCGTAAAAGTGGATTAAGGGGAGAGTGTGTAAATATGCGAGAACGTCTTCGTCGAATAATCGTTCGCTGTTGCATGCCTTATATTTTGTCTCTATTAGCGGACACATGACTTCGCGCGTTCATCGCGTAGCGTTATATCTTTTCGATTTGCGTGACATTTCCATCGAACGATTTCGATTCGACCGAAAAGAGCATCGTAGGGATTTCCCTTTCGGCCACCTTACGCTCACCCGCTATCCGGTGTAAACATTGCGTTGTATGGTGGCGGGAATATCGTTGCATTGTTCGAGTCGAGTCACGACATAAGTGTGATAACTTGCGATAGTGGATTCCAGCCGTCTCAAGGTACGTTAAAAACAATTTTTTTTATTTCTATGAGTCATGAATAAGAAGCAATCATTCGATGACACAGTTTGAAAGAAAAATCTTTTGCATAAAAAACAGAAAAGCGCTCAAAGGAAAGAACATTTTTTGAAGTTCTTTGTTTTTTCTATCAAGATAGCATTCATATCAAACCGATTCACTATGAAATAGTCTTTGCCTAATGCTAGTCCTCGTGAAGAAATGTTTATTGTAAATTTCTGTGCAAAAAAGCGCAAAAAAGCGCAAGCGGAGATCTAGATAGCACGTGGGTGGATAGATTGCTGGATGTTGACGAGCCTTTTAATCTTGTTGAATACATGGAAGGCAGCACAAGTTCGACCGTCAAAGTTCATAACGAAGTAGGCGAGATAGCAAAGAGTTTCAATCCTCGTGGAGACCTCGCTGGCCTTGATGGAACTATAGCTGAGTCAATTAGTAAAATGCCGGTACAGATTAACAATATGATTACCGTTCGCGACAGTACCAATGCGTCCACTTTTGTTCATGACACTGTGGCTTCTAGAACAGATCCTTCTTCCGACAGGCTAGAAGCTGACGTCTATAGCCCACCCACTACTAAAGAAAATACGATTGATGAAAATGACGAGACACGCCAGACCGACCTACTGAAAGAAATTATTATGCTAGGGTCGATTCGAGTAAGAGCCGTCCGAGAGGTGCAACTTTAACAGTAATTGGTCTTAAATCTAAAAAACAAGCGACCTCGAAGAAAGGTCCTCTTGCTTACCACAAGCGATCGGAACAAGAAAAGGTTGGAATGATATTAAGGTAGTTATCGCGCGGTATCGATTTTCTTAAGATATTGTTCAATTTTTGTGTATTCATTATTCAATGCGTTTTCAATACATGTCTGAAGTTGCAGTACGATTTACCGCCCAGAACCAGAGAAAAAAATTATTTAAAAACGTCTTTATTTTTGGCATTCCCTATCAAACAACATGGTGGATTACATTTTCGATCACCGTAAACGTATCCTTCTTACCATTTTGAACAAACTTTTTTGAGGGTTAGACAAATGTCTACTCTTTACTTTCACGAAATTTGGAAACAATCGACCGTGTACTTTGAATCATTAGTCAAAGAAATCAAAAGAAATCAATTTTGCAATCATTAGTTAATAACATTTTGAAATTATTATTGTGCAAAATCGATAATTTCTTCACCTCCAATATGCTTGATTTTTTTCAGATTTTTAGACCACTGAGAAGTGTTTGCAATTCCCTCTTATATCTCTGAAACTTATGTGAAGTCAGACTGTTCGCACGATAACTACCTTAAGATGGTGTTTATCGAAGAACCTTATACCCGGCATCTTGCGTGGAACCTATCGAGCTAAGGAATCTGATATTGAAGTAATGCCGGAAAACATCGATGACGGCATCTTAAACGAAAGCATAGATTTTAACATACTTAAGAAGTATGTAGATGAAGACGCTTTTGACACTATAGTTAACACTATAGAAATAAAACGCAAAACGACAGTGTGGCTATGTTCCGTTTGCGCGAAGGCGACATTGGGCCGAATTATCACATGCGACGCATGTTTTGGGCAATTTCATTTTGAATGCGTGGGAGTGAAGCGAGCACGAAAAAAAAATTCGTGGTTTTGCACTGCGTGCACTAATGAGTAATCTGACTGGTTACAAGCGCGATACCAAATAAGAATATTGTGATAAATAAATATTTGATTCTAAGATTTGTTCACAAATTTCAAAGATTTTATTATTTTTAGTTCGTTCGTAAGATTAACTGAAACGCAATAAAATCATATATTGAATTGTGTTGATACTCATTTCCCACAGTCCTTGTCTTGTATGCTCATTTTTTGTGGTGTCCCTGTGTATGAAGTCCCGAACGAAATCGTTAAAAAAAACTTTCATTTTTGTGAATGTTTAAAAACCATTACAATTTAATCAATTGGCAATTTAATCGTTTAATAATAATGATGAAGAATTGAACTCTCAACTAGCGACACTGGTTACGTGCGATTCCAAATCGATCGAGCTGCAATGAAAAAAAAAAAAAGAATTGTCGCTATTTGGGTTTGAACAGGGAATTTTCGGGGTACAAAAGAGGCAACTCCATCGGAAAAAATTTGAGATCACTTGCTTGCCGAATTTCAAAGTTTTACAAACTCATTACCTGTGATCGAATGATTAATTTTTAAAGAGTGCATCCACTTTGCATTGCCGTTGTTTGTGTCTTATTTTTTTCGGCTTATTGCCTACCTCATCCTGCCGCGTATTCAAATGGAACCATTATGGCGGCATTGTGGCAGGACATGTGAGCGTAAAAGAGAGACAGCAAACCGCTGCGTGCGGCGACACCGATATCATCAGTACAAACGCTGGTTAGAGTCTAGTGACTTCTATGTTGTTTGGGACGGAGAACCATGACATAATTGAAATTTGCGTTACTTTTATAATTATCCAAAAGTGACGAGAACTTTTCATGCGTTACTTTTACGAAAAGTGGAAAGTGACGCACAGTGCGGGAAAATAAGAAAAACTGCGTGACTATAAGAAAAATAACAAGAGTCACGTGAGCTTTGCGTTACTTTTATTTTTACGCAAGAGTCACGCATGCGTTACTGTAGACACAGCGAAAAATTTTACTAATAAGAAAATAAACTTTTGATGGATGAAATTTAGAAAAAACCATCATTCAGACGTAACAAAAGTAACAATACACTCGACTTATAATACTTGGAATATACGATAATTATGTGGTACCTTTATCATTTTCAAGGCGAACTACATGGGATATGATGTTCATGTCAAAGAACTTTTACTGGCGACTGCTGCTACGACCATAAGGAAACGGTGCAACTGGATTGTTCGCACATCGTTCAATAATGAACAACGCTTGCAGTTGGGATTGCAGTTTGACCGTGCAAATCCGGAGCGAAATTTAATAACCGAGGCAGAAGGCAATGCTATAGTAGGTCAGTAAAGTAGTTAGGGTTAAGACGTTACGGCGTCTCTTGATCATAAAAATGAATATTATTGTGGAATAAACACGTATTCATTGATTTTATTCCAGGAATTTGCGAATTGTTGCAAAATCGAAAAATTGTCGACAACACGGATGATATCCGAGAATATTGGAGAAGCTTGACGTCTATACTTCTCAAAGACGAGCGGAGTAAAAAAAAACAAGCAATAAAAGCTGCAAACGAAGTCGGAGCATCAAACTCTAGAGGGATTAGGTGCAAAGCCAAGTCGAGGGTTACAGCTCCGAAATCGATGCTTTCAGCTTCCAAATCGATTGATAACAGTGCCAAAACCAGAGTCGCAGCGGCAGCGTCGAAGTCGAGTGGCCGTAACGTCAAAATATTAAAAAACATACAGCGAAAGACACATTTTCATTTGCACATTTGTTTCTAGTAAAATATACATCACATTCTTCTTCTAGAGAACCATACATGTCTAAATAATATCAATAAGAGTAACAAGAGTAATATTTTGAAAAAAATGCGATTAACAAAAATTACTTTTTTTTTGATAATCATAGGTGAATGATAAAAATCAGAGATGGAAGAAATGTGGCCGTTTTTAAGTGGCGATGACCGGTTAAAAAAATTTCAATTGAAATATCATACTTGTTCTTTTGGAACCTTAATCGAATTTTACAGATCTGCGATCAGCGAAAATTGATTATTTTTTGGAAGCGTTGAGCAAATTATTAAATTTCCGATGGAGAAAGGTGGTATTTTTTGGAAGCGATAATCGAATTATAAAAATGTTCGATCGAAGAAAAGTGGTTGATTTTTAGTAGCGATGGCTGAATAAACAAAATGACCGATAAGTGTCTTCTTCCGCTATTTTTTGGTAGCCACAGTCGAATTGTAAAAATATACGATGGAAGAAACGTGTTTTTTTTGGTAGCGATAATCGGATTATTTCAATTTTCGATCAAAGAAAAGAGCCAATTTTTTTTTTTTTGGTAGTGATGGCTGAATAAACGAAATGACCGATAAGCGGAAGAAGATTGTTTTTGGTAGCCACAGTCAAACTTTAAAAATCTACGATTTATGAAAAATGGTAGTTTTGTTGTAGTAATGGCCGGATTGAAAGAATGATCGGTGGAAAAAATTGGTTGTTTTTTGGTAGCGTTGGTCGAAATTTAAAAAACAACTGTGACAGAAAGGTGGTTGGCTGTTCGTAGCGGTGGCCGATTAAACAAAATCACCGATAAACTGAAGAAGGTTGTTCTTTGATAACGGCGGTCGAATATATAAAACCGGCGTTGGAAGAAAGATAGTTCTTTTTCAGCAGCGTTGGCGTAATTAAAAAAACGGCATGGGAAGAAATATAGTTCTTCTTTGGTAGCCACAGCCGAATTACCAAAATCTACGATGGAAGAAACGTGGTTATTTTTTAGTAGCGGCTGCCTTATTTTTTAAATCCGCCAAAAAATTAAGAAGATAGTTTTTTGGTAGCGGTGGTCTAATTTATAAAGCCTGCGTTCGAAGGAAGGTGATTGTTTTTCGATAGCAGTGGCCGAATTAAAAAAATCACGTGAAGAAACAAAGGTAGTTGTTTTTTGTCAGCAGTGGTTGCAATGGAATCAAGGATGCTTTACGGTATTTTTACGGCATTTCAGACGGCTAAAAGCGACCAGTAGTTGATTGGTTGTTTCGCGGTTACGCAACCCCGACGGGGTATCCGAACGCTCAATTATCCGAACATTGGCGCGAAAAATAGATTGTTGGTCACTGCAGTATTTCGCGGGTACCGCGCGTATTCCACGGAGCATATCGGCTGTATTGAAACACGCTTTGTGTCTTCGAGCGTCAAAAACGTACAGTCGTTCGCCAATTGAAAATTGACGATTTTATAAAAAAAAATATGCAAAAAGCATTCAACGTTTTTCGGATGTTTAATATATATATTTGATCGTCAATATAAATGTAGATATTTAATATATATCTACTGTTTTCATGTTAAAAAGTGTTGTTCATGATCCCGTCCCGAAGTAGTCTCAGTCCCAATTGGTTCGGATAATCGAGTTTCTACTGTAGTTTCTTTGTACGCACGGCAAAATTACGGTATTTAATTGCCCTTATTTATTTTTCTTTCGTGCACAATAAATCGACAGTCATTTCTCATGAATAATTTGTTTTATATTCCCGTATTTGAGAATTTATTAATTCTGAAAACAATCGAATATCCCGACAACACAAAAGGAAACATAAAGAAAATGTTCTGATGGGAAAAACTTACGTTGAATGAACGAAATAAAAAATGTGTTTGCCAAAGGACGTGTCCGATGAGAATAATACCAAATAGCTCCTTTTGTTCGTCCTTCCTTCGTTCAGATTTTTTCGTTGATAATATGGACTGATGAAATGAAGTTGATGACGTTGGTGATGATGGTATTGATGATAATGATAGTAGGTGTTAATCCAGAATTCGTTGAACGCAAAATAAATAATTTGTCACTCCACTTCAGAATTTATGTTAGAGTTCGATCTCATTAAAAATCACATTGAAACACATTGTTTTTTTTTTCGTTACATTTTCATCTATACACAAACACTTGATAAAAATTATTGTTGCCGAAGTTCGAAAACCGATTAATTGCGCGTTATACTTTCGTGTAGAGTGTACTCGGCGAAGAAATTGCGAACAATGGTCCCCGCCCGTTGTCGCGGGCCTGATTTTATTATTTCGCTCGGGGAACCCCCGCGTCTACAACCTTTCGCAAGCGGCCGACGTCCGCGGGCCCCCTCCACTATCATTATCGATCGATCCTCACTTGCTTCATTAATAAAATGTTATGAATTTCCTACTTAACGTCTTTACAATGTTTAATATATTTCGAAGATTATTTCTATAATGTCATTTTTTAGAATAATTAATTTACAAATTTGAATGAAGTTTTTATGACTGTTGGATCAAAAGTTATTAATTTATTAAGGAAATATTTATTTTACGATCATTTGACTATTTCCATTACTTTGTGTAATTTGTTTCATATATTATATAAACTATTCTTAATAATTTTTTGATTTGTTAAAACGTAAACGCATTCTTTTTCTGAATTAATTATTATTATTTTACGGATAATCTGAATATTTTTGTACTAAATTGATATCCTCCTTTTTTGTTTTGTTTTCATTTGATATTTTTAATCATTTGATTAACAAGTAATAAAACAACGAAAAATTGTATGTTCATGTCTGATTTTATTATGCATTTTTTAATCGCTTATTCACCGTTCATTCCACTACAATTCCTTAATTTTTTTATATTTTATAGTTGATTATTTACTTGTATCTGAAAAATTGTATTTATTAATTATGCGCCGAGAGATACTGCACTCGATCGCAACGACGGTCAATCTGTGCATCGGTCGCTTCGAGACAGTCACACCGATTCTCTGACGGTATCGATGCGTGAATGCATAAGCCGCTTCGCTCAGAATGTTGGAGTGATAAGCGACGATACCCTAATCACATATTTACAAAAAGGACTCGGATTACCCAGACAGCTCGTTTTACACAATGGGCAATTAACTTCGAGATATCCCTACCAGGGATATCTCGATGCAGGGAGGTATGCCTACCATCGACGGCAAATTTGAGTTACGAGACCGATAAAGTGCCAATCACTGAACATGAAATAATTCAGTTTTTGCACACGGCCCATGAATTGTTATCAGAGAGGCATATAACTTACCCTTAAAGATTTTACAACTCTATATATATTTTTTTATATAATTTTCAGATTTGTTTACATTTATCCGAAAGGCGAGTATATGCTCCACCGCAAGAATTTTTCTATTTGTTGTTTTTGTTTATTATAATTTTCTAAATATTATGAAATGTTAATAAATGAATGTTTTTTTTTTTACAGAATTTGTTTTTTCAAATTCGGGGGACGTAACAAGGGTAAACCGACGCTCCGATTCGAATCTTTTCCGAGAGTTTGTTTAGCGTAAATCGACGATAAAAATGTCTCCTCTTTAGCTTCGATTTGTCCCCTATTCATCCTCTGTTTTATCGGCAATGTTATTCCAGAATCAAGATCGAGAGAAAGAGCAGAGAGAGATCGAGGGGGTATTCATATTATTATTATTATTATTATTATTATTATTAAGATGTATTAAGATGTATTAATTTTTTTATTTTATATAATATCCACTTTTAAAATCTATGATGTGAATTTTTATCTTGTTTGTTTATACCTTTATGCGCAAGTACATACGGCGATTTTCGACGTCTGCCCCATGGGCTTTGTGCAAACAAATAACGGAGAGACGAAAGACAAATCCCGCGATAAGTAAACTTTTTCGATTCGCTTGTTGTTCTAATGATTGTTTATTTCCCATGCGCACGAGGAGATATGCTGCTACTACTACGCCGCCACTACTCCTCTCAAACGAAAGAAAGAAAGAACGATAGAGACAATAATCGATTATCGAAAATCGACGTGAACGTTGCTCCCTTCATATCATCATCGTCGTCATCACCACCACATCAAAACAACACACGCAGTCCATGCTGTGTCCGTGCCGCTCGGTTGCCAAACAACAATTGCATGTTGCTGGCCAGTAAGAACAGCTGTTTGTTAATTTCGCGTCCGAAATCTCCATAATAAACCCGCGAAAATAGTTCACGTCCACTTTCCGCGCATAACCTCTATTCTGTGCTTCGCAAACTTTCGTAACGAATTTCACCAGTGCTATTTGTTATTTCATCTCCATCGCGAGTCATTAGACTTACGATACATTCAAAGGGGTAAGACGTTGGTTTATAATACAATCAAAATGCACGGTACATCCAGTCAACAATTTTGTTTTTTTTCATGAAAAAATTAAAGTTACATTGTTGTTTTAGCAAAAAAAAAAAACAAAAAACAAATGGCCTCGGCTGCGATGTCCCCGACGGAGGATGATGAGCTGACGTTGCCACGCGCATCCATCAACAAAATGATCAAAGAGATATTGCCACAAGTGCGCGTCGCCAACGAGTCCCGAGAACTCATACTTAACTGTTGCACCGAATTTATTCATCTGCTTTCGTCAGAGGCAAACGAGATCTGCAATCAACAGCAGAAAAAAACTATAAACGCCGAACACATACTCCAAGCGTTGGAAAAATTGGGTTTCGGCGATTACAGCGCAGAGGCGGAAGCTGTACTCAGAGACTGCAAAGCCGTTGCCGCTAAGAGAAGGCGTCAGAGCACAAGATTGGAAAATTTGGGAATACCGGAGGAAGAATTGTTGCGACAGCAGCAAGAACTGTTCGCCAAAGCAAGAGAGGAGCAAGCGGTAGCGGAGCAACAGCAGTGGCAACAGTTGCAAGCTGTCGCGCAGATGGCATCCATGCAACAGGCGGACAGCGAACAGGAGGATTACAATTAGATTCTCGATGAGAAAAGGCAAATTTTTAGCCAAACGTTTTGTCTCTCTCTCTCTCTCTCTCTCGACGACGAACCTTACCGTTGCGATTCGATATGTTGTTGTGAAGACAAACACAAGAAACACGATTTTACACGTTGTTTCGTAATAACGATAGGATATCGTATGAAACTATCTTATTTACGCCTTAATACCGTGCAGGAATATTTTCATTCGCATCATACTATGCCAAAAAAAAATACCTCATCGTGAATTTAAGCGATCGTAAGGAAAAAAGAAAAATTTCGGGAAAAAAATATAAAGTTTAAACATCGAAGTACAAAGATACACGCGCGTAGCAGAATGCTTTTAAAGTGTTATCCGAGTATATCTCGAAATATATAACGATAATCTATAGCAATTGCTGAAAATAGATTATTGATATATAAATAACGAAGTTGCTGATTTTTCTCAATTTTTTAATGAAAATTGAAAAGTTCTGCATACGCATACGTAATTTTGGCTTCGATGATTGAGGATCCCGCCAAAAAAAAATTAAGGGACCGGAAATAAAAACGGATAATTGACCGATTTTTGAGATCCGTTACGAATTTCGAAGGAAAGTCCCTTTGGCGCGATTTTTTTTTTCTTATTTCAGAGTAAAAAGTAATTATATTTTTTAATGTTAAAAAAAAAAAAATTCAACTTAATGGGCATAGGCGTCGAAATCCATCACGTGTCGTTGATAAATTCACCTGAGTAACGTTTTTTTTTTAGTAACGAATATTTCAATGGCATCCTGTGTGGTACAAGGCGTAGTGCTGTTTCATGGCATAAGCCTTCCGTATTCCAAAGAAAGATGACTTTTCTTTATGGCCTCCATTACTTTGGAGACGTAGTGGTACCTGGAGAACGAAGAGTTGTAATATAATGATTGATGAATATTAATAAAAAAAAAAAATAAAAAAAAAAGATTATTCGCGTCTTTAGTTGCGTTTATCGCTTGTCGTCCGCTCACCAATTCTTTTCCGTCAGAGCTGTGGGAGTCATGGGATTCCTCGTTACACCGTGAATCTTTGTCCGCAATTCTTCTATCAATTCGTTCCTCGATTTTTCGTCAGTCTTCAATTTCTCATCTACCCACGCGGAACTCTCGTCTGAATGGACAAATAAAAACCTGAATGAACGATTACAATAACAGATAACAAGAGAAAAAAAATTGAATTAAATTAAATTTATTTAATTTTTACCGTCGCTTCGTATCGCCGGTATGAGAAACAAATTGAACTGCAACTCGACAGAATTCGAACTCATGTGTAAGCTGCTTTGCGTTTGTAGTCTCGAACTGGCGAACGCTTTGCTGTAGAAATCCTGAAAACAAAATATGAAATTATTCGAAAGATAATTTAAAATTTGTAATGCGACAAGTATAAGCCTCTCTCTACCCTCATCATTTCCAATGTGCTCGGCATAAAATCGTGCAATTCCGCCTTATTGTGAAGAAAGAGAATATGCGGATAATATTCAACGTAATCTTGATCCATATTCGTCGTCGACGAGGGTTTCAACATTTCTGCAGTTTGAAGAAATCTGCGAGTGTTTTTACAAACTTATTAACATTGTTAATTGTCCAGCGAGCGCTCGACGTAAAAAATGTATCAAGATAAAAAAGAAAAGAAAAGCTCTACCTGACTAAATTTGGATCGACGAACCAATCCTGAACGAAAATAATAACGTGACAAACTGAGAACAAAAATGCGGCGAATTGCAACGACTGCAATTCCAAATTGCTCTCGATGTTGGCAAAATCTGTTGTACTTTTCTTCTGTTCGAATGACGCCGAATGATCGATCACAGAGCCGGATAAGATCGGCTGTGTATCGAGATATATGACACGATTTTTCGTAACGTAAAAATCTATACCGCGGGTGCAATTCGCTCCGCTCTCGTGATGCGAGAGACCCTGCGCTGCGAAAATGTTCGTACTGAAAAATTCGAAAACAAAAAAAATATTTAGAATAAAACTAAATCATTACATTTTTTTTAATAGCAAAATATTGAGTGATACTGACGCATAATTCGAAGTTAGAAGAGACATGATGGTCGACTTCCCTACACCCTGAGGTCCCAAACAGCCAACGACCAAAAAATCCTGCTGATCGTAAAGATAATCCAGAGGATTTTCACAGAGTTGCATACTCTCGTCCATGAATTTAATACAGTTCGACATCTCGATGCAAGTGGAGATGAGTCTACGTGCTGTAAATTACAAATCACCATGTAAAGGCCGTACAATCGTTTGTAATTAAGCAAATACATAGTGTCCAGTAAAAAACCCGCAAAACATTGAAGTATATTCTCAGGACATTTTCGAGATAGTTAAAGCCATTTAAAAAAGGTAAAAATAAATGAAATTGCCAAATAAAATGTATTTTTTTTTTTTTTGAGACATTATAACGAATTGCACAATCGTCTCAGTGTGCATCACAGAACTGACGGTTAGAAGACCGAAATATAGCTTAAGGAAGTCCTTGCCAATCGTGTTCACTTCACATAAGTTTCAGAGAAATGAGAGGGAACTTGCTGAAAAGATTAATCTTGCATAATAATAACTCCGAAATGTTATTAATAAACTGATAAAGAAAAAATTATCCAACAAATCTCCCGTCAACCTAACTTTTTTTTTTTATGAAAATGGTTCATTTCAAATGGTTGAATCGTGAAATAGTTGGTTCATTTTTATGAATACGTATGAATTTCTTCAAATTCTTCAATTCACTTTTCATTGTTTTTTTATATGTAAAAAACGTGTGGAAAGTCACAAAATTCGAAGTGAATTTCTGAAAAGTCTGAAAAAATTCATACGTATTCAGAAAAATGAAGGAATCATTTTCTTAAAAAACAAAAATTAGGTAAGTGACGGAAAATTTGAACAATTTTTTTTGTTCATCAATTTGTTAATAACATTTCGGAATTATTATAATGCAAAAACAATATTTTCAGCACCTTCAATATGCTTAATTTATTTCAGATTTTATATACCATTGAGAAGTGTTTGCAATGCCTGCTCATTTCTCTGAAACTTATGTTAACTGAGCACTATTCGCAAGGTTTTCACTATCTTAAGATTTTCAAAAATATAAAGAAAACCGTGTAAACCTCTCGCGTACGGGAAATTTTGACTCTTTCACGTACAATGTTAGATTTTTTTGCTCATAACCATAATACGAATAATACGTATACCATTATACGAAATGGAAAAAAAATCGATTTAAGCCATTATAGAAACGACCCTTCAAGACTTCTCTATAATTTTTTTCATAATTTTTTTACTATAGTTTATAGTTATGCTGACCATTTAAATGTAATGACTGGTAAAAATTGCCAGATGTATATTTACGTGACCCATTTGTAAGGAGTTAACAAGTATTTAAAAATAAGAATTTAAGGGAATCAAAACAACTTCAAGGATCAGCAAAGAAATTTAAGGACATTCCAGGACTTTTATAGGAAGTAAAATTCAAAAACATTTTCAGAACTTTCAGGATTTCCAGGACCACTGGATACCGTGAAATATTATGAAAAGAAAAACGTGATTTTTCTTTCTTATTTGTCCAATTTTCTAGATACATACGTTCGCAAGTTTTGGATGAGAGGTTCGGTTGACTCTCAGTTTCTTTTCTGAAAAGTCCAATCATGTTGCAGCATTACTATTTTGTAGAATTCCGAATAGCAAATAACGTGAATAAAATCGCAATACTTAGTGCCATTGCGTTGACTGGGCGACACGGCGCGACTCTCGCCTTCTCTGGTTTTTAATATAAACGTTGGCCTGTCTGCTACTTTGATCGACACTCTGCCGTCGTTCTCTTTGGATTCCGAATCCTTCAGGCCGGATGACCCCATTTTTCGTGAACTCATGACGACTCTATTGACATATCCTTCGGTACGCCGTTTAACCTCAATCTGCCTGTAAATAATTGTCACTTTATTTTACGTTATTCACTAACGCATCTGACGGATTATGGGTTAAACATCGTCAGCATTAAAAAATACACTGTATCGTTAATTGAATTAAATTCAATTTTATTACATCGATCGCGACGTACCTGTTGTGCGTCAATAATACGTGCGAACATTTGTCATTCGGCGCTCTTTGAGGTTATAAAAACACAAGTGTTCTAAAGTCGCGCGCGCAATGAACGTTTTCGGGAGAGCGCATCAGCGAATAAGTGACGATAAGCGGGAAATAGCGCGGTACACGAATCGCTTCGAAATGAGTCTATTAGGAAATTGATAACGCATTTTTTTTCAACGAATACCGCAGAGATTACTCTCCAAATGCCGAGCAATAATGTACATCTATGAAATAATTGTGTCGCTTCTAGCGATACGCATAGCGCGTCCCAATCTTCTATAAATAATGTATCGACACGCATTTCCGGTTCAATTGCGTTACCGTAAAATCTTGAATATTCGCTATAAGTCGCAATTATCGTTAAATAAAAATAAACAATATGTAATTTGCGTGAATGTTTACCTTTTTTTTAATGCTATAAACTATTAATGGTATGCTACGCTGTACTATGCACAGGACGGGGGGACCCGCAAAGCTGCTGTGGCCTTTTTATAGTACGATTCGTTAGCACGGAATGTATAAATTCGGCTCGTTAACAAGCAGATTATTACTATTATAAGCATACTTCGCTAAGGAAATTCTCGTCTACTGTTGCATAGAGCTCTTCTATTTGAAATTTTCATTGCTAACTTCATAAAAACATTTTAAACGGCTGCAGTTATTTAGAGTCCCCAACAGCAGTTACGCTTCACGTAAATTACGCGACATTGACAAAAAATACATGCGATTTAAAGTCTCTGAACTTCAAGTTCAAGTTCCGTTACACGAGTTCGATATAAAATAATCGAACTTCTCCCATGAAAAATAATTTTTTATATTAACGTTTTCCAAATTTAACGATAAATGTTCTATTCATCAATGAATCCAAAAAACGCCGTTAATCCACCATACAATTTATCGAAAATATTAACAAACTTTATTGATTTTTTTTCGGCGGTAAATACAACTTTCGGCAAACTTCCGTTATCGGTATATCGGAAACGGGAGGAATGCCACCCGGTACCCTTTCCATTCTATCCAAAGAGTATTGGTCCCGTATAGTCCTTATGTCGTCGATATCCGGCGTCATTAGCATATTTATAGCGGGATAAATAATGAACGCGAAAACAGCTACAGCCGTTAACGCCCATATTGGAATCGCTACTGCCCAGTATTTCAGTGGCCAGTAAGTGAGGCCCAACTTTTCGTGTAAAAATTGTTCCGGCACTACAGCCCAAACCAGATACAAAAAGAAGAGCATGTTGGATCCTATGTACAATGCGTAACCATAGACCGAACGCGGTCTGTAAGGAGCCGGCGTGTGTTCCGACATTACTGTTTTTTTTTAATCAATAGCTTGACTTGAATCTCTTGACAAAAAATTCAATCAACTTTCGACGCCTCTATACGCGTCTTTTTTAATAGTGATTATACGTCGGCACAGGAGGTCCAAATCTGTCCATAGTATCGGTGACTAGTATCAGACTATCGAAAAATGAAGTTAACGCCACTCGAATTTTGCGAGCTTCGTAGTCCGTGAATCGTCTATAAAAAAATATTCAATTAATATCATATTTTTGCAAAATATTCATTGATTAAAAAATGTTCATTTTTCTTTTATTTTTTTTTTACGCTTTGAGAGTGTTGCCTTCCAAAGTCAAAACTTTTTTGACGCCGCTTCTCTTGGGTTCGCTATCGACGCTCAATACCTTATAGGCGACTTCGGCTTCTCTCTCTGTTGGAAAGGGTATCGACACGCTTCTGTGCACTCGTTAAGGTTATGTCTATTGTTTACATAATCATTATTAAGTTTTTTTTTTCATACTTGTCGTAAATTCAGTGAAATTTTCATGGTACAAAGGATACACATTCAATTCGCTCATTGCAGTAATTCGTCGACATAAATACGATCGTGGTAATTAAAAAGCGTGAATGCGTCACACATCGATGATAACAACAATCGCCGTATTCGCAATAGTAATTTTTTGGCGTATTTTCATTAAGATTTCGATGCGTAACGATTCAACTTAACGCGAGCCAATTACAATTAGGCAATTTTCACGAAGAACGAAAATATAAAAAATCTTCGTTTTTCTATTGGTCGACACTGATCAACGCGAACGGCCTTAAACTCTACGGAATAACGCGGTGAAACCGAACTAAAGTGTATTGCAATGTTTATTGCCATTATCGTTTGAATAAAATAGTGCGATTGAGGATATTTTATTGACGAAATGGGACGCAGAAAGAGTAAAAGAAAGCCTCCGAGTAAGAGAAAGGCCATCGAGCCGCTGGACACTCAATTCAATTGTCCATTTTGCAATCACGAAAAATCGTGCGAGGTTAAGATGTACGTACACACGAAGCGCCGGATAATTTTTTTTTTTTTTTTTTTCGGCATTTACGACGATGATATTGAACGATTTATGAAATTTCAGGGACAAATCGAGAAACACGGCGAGAATAACGTGCAGGGTATGTTTGGAGGACTTTCAAACGACTATAAATTTACTGTCCGAACCGTTGGATGTGTACAACGATTGGATCGATGCTTGCGAAACTGCCAATTGATAAAAATCGGAGCTACAATCGTCCAAAGGCACAAATAGCCGAACGGCGGTATCGAGTCGTTCGAACCGTTAAGTTTCATCTGGCATTGCATCCAACAATGATAATTATCAAAGATCTCTGATATATCGCCAGTACAATTGCGAATGTTGCGACACGCAATCCTCTCATATATATGCCAAGTATTTTTTGGCACAGATACAAATATTTTATTAATATAACGAAAAAAAAAAAAAAAAACGTACGCTGTTTTAGCTTTGAGACAATGAAAAATGTATTGTCGTTGCAATATAAACTCAATGTACCGTACTATGTAAGAAATCCATAGAAGCTTTTAAAGTTAATGAGTCGACGAATTTGAAACTATAATCAAATAGTGATTAATTCAAAGAAACAAATTCTGTGACTAAGCGTATGTAAGAATGTACTGTAAGAAATTGCATTATTGATAATGAAAAATATCTATGAAAAATATTGTGTCCATTTCTAAATTGCTGGAGACCTCACTAATTTGTTGACACAAAAACTTTGTGGTACAAATATAATTTCATTAATTTATAATGACACGAGTATAATGTATGATACTACAGATTAAATGGACTGTACCTAAATTAATTTAATTCCTTAGAAAAAAAAAGTTACATGATTAATATACAGGGTAAGTTAACATTAGTGCAAAAAAACATTTTTGACATTTTTGACCTTTGTGTTTATCACAAAATTTTGGCGAATTCGACATAAATAATTATTGACTGTGTAAACAAAAATGTTAAATTTATAACAATGAACATGTATAATAAACCATGAGCTATGATCCTTTCCGCTGACTCGGCACAATGTTCAAAGTGATTCCTCTGACGGCAACAGATGTTTTTTTGTTTCGCAATCGAAAATAATGAATTATCAAGATTGTGATAGTTTTGAAAGTAATTTCATTAATCTTTCTTGTGTCTTACGCCGAAAACGTTCACTCCGGTGTTGCCAACGGAAGTAACGTTTGGCCTATAGTGGGTACAAAATGGCGTGCCTACGAGTGTTGTACACTCCGAGGGAAAAGTTGGTGAAAAAAATGCCGCGATAAGCGAGAAAACGACGCGTGCAAAAAGGGCATATAATATCGTGGTTAACGCGAATACGATTTGTTTTTAATGTTACCCACGTAAACACGATTCTCATGGATATTCGTAACTATTGCGATTAGCCAGTGCGGCGTGAATTCATCGGATATTTAACCGTGTAATATTGGAAGATCGCGGTTGCCGCGGTCTGAACAACGACGCTATGGCGTCCATCGAGTGTGTGTGTCATTATTTTTTATTCCCAATTAACGACTAATTAACGTGCCGGAACGGTCATAGTACGCGAACGGTTTATGGTTAAACAGTTGACGACGTTGTCATACGAAAGGTATGTCGTACCTTGGTGAATCCTCGTGTCTTACGGATCCAGTAAACAACAAACATTCGGATCTGCTTTCTTACCCTTCCCCGTTTGACAGCTCCCACCCTGCTGACTCTTTTCGTAGAATGGTATTCACGATTCTTTTTTTTCCGAAGTACCCGATCATAACTCATTTTTATCGCGCTTTGTCGATATCAAACTCCGATAAAACAACGAAAAAAACAAAATCTCGACTGTTTGTTTGAAGGCTTGGATCACGTTTCCTGTAGATCAATCGTTTCTGTAGTGTTTCCCAAGATCCTGTAATCCATCTTTTATCTCCCGAATTGATAATTAATGAATAATTTTTCCGAAGCCGAATCGCGTCCGTTTTGCTCGTATTTAATAAAAATTTCGATACGATAAGTCGGCGCAAGATTTTTCACAAAAAAGCTCAATGTTTGGTGTAACTTGTTTATACGTCGAACAATCATTCCTGGATGCATCTTTGTTGCATGACTTTCGGTGGACAGAGACGACTAATTTGCTTTATTACATTGTTCTCCGTATCATGTGGCCGCACTGTTATGATTTTAATCTTTTTTTTAACATACTACGACGCTTGTTGCTAAGCAGTTAAACGAGACGGCGATAGACGACGAATGCGTAATCTTCACAATGAGTAATACAGGTGTTTTTATGAACTTTTAAACTCGAGTGGCAGATACGTCGACAATAGGCACTGCAATCCCTGTTAAGATTCATCGAATAACAAATTTTTAAGAAATATATAAAAGAGAATAATAAATGTTATTTATTGAAGAAAAAATGTTGATATTTTCCGGAGGCTGCAATACATTTTATTGTTTTCTATTCTCAAATAAACTTTGAAATTGTAATAACATTACATTGCTTCGAGAATAACGTTCAAACAGTTGAAACTTTACCTTTTTTTTTAAATTCAATAATAATTAGCATATTTGAGATCAGTTTTTAGATAATTTCTAACACACGCTTCAATGATTTTTTCGAGAAAAACAAACGTATCGAAACTATTGTTTGTCACCAAGAGCCTTTGATAAGGTAGCAGGTGTTATTAATTCATAGATGTAGCAATTTGGAAATAATTCACGTAATTAATTTTGGTTTTTTATTCATTTTTTTTTGTTTTTCCCTCTATTTATATGACTGTACAGTATAAATAACTATTTGAGAATAATACCTAAGAGCGTGACGACTCGATATTATGTTAATAACTTTCAATGATGACATTTTATCTTATATCTACTATTTTAGTCGAATTTTTGTATTTTTCTTTCCATCGTTTTTCTGTACATCTTTTATTTCTATTGTGCATAATCCATTGGTTGATACTATATCTAAGATGAGACAAGTTATAACCAAATGAGAATTAATAAGAGTTATTCTTCTATTTAATAAAAAAAAAACAAAGTTAAACATTATTCAAAGCCAATTTTTTTCGACGAATAAAAACTAAATGAATCGTTCGAATTCTCGTATTTCGTATTTCGAAATCTCGAATATCGACCGGAAGTTTGTCAGCTCGTACGCGAATAAACGATCGAATTTCCGGAGTATAGTAGAGAAAATGACATCAATTATTACCGCAAATGATATTTTACCACGAATGTGTTTGTTTTACAGGCACAGCAATCTTGGATCGAAGATCAATAGGACAATAGCAACGATGTGAATATCGTCGAAAAAAAAAAGTTTGATCGCGAAAATTTAAAGGAAAGTAGTAAAAATAAACATTGCGTGTTATGGTGCGAGTCGGAGAACAGCCATAGTTGGATGGTCGTTTGCGAAACATGTCAAACAGTTTGGATAGCTTTTTAACAAGAATCGGCGACGTCACCATTGAACGCGTAACACCAAGGGGAAGTCCTAGATCGTCGGATCAAGGAGTCGATCAGGGCGACTTGCCTCCCGACACCGCGATCAACGATCTACCTTCCCAAACCGTAAACGATGATAGCTCGGATTTATCGAGCGTCGAATCGGCGAACGGTGAACGCGAAAAGAAAAACGATACTTCGCAACCAGATGAAATTGAAGAGGTACGCTCCGAGGGTTCCGGTGACGATATGGATCTCGACGAAACGATAGACACACAGATTGGCGTGAGAATGGAATCCGAGAGGCAACAATCGGAGTCCTCGTCGCCGGAGGACGATGCGGAGCCGGTTAATATTTTGGATACTCTGCCTTTGGAAGGTTCGTATTTTATGCATCTATAACAATCTTTTGTCAATTAAGATCTTTTGATTCAAAAAAACTAATTTTTTTGGCGCGTAAATATTCAATGAACAATTATTTTTCTCATTATATTTTTCGCTTATCTCATTAGTCACTTACTCTCATTTTGTAGACGGAAAAAAATTGTTAAATATCCGTTGCTAGTGAGTCAAGAAGGTTTTACCGATTATCTAAGAAATTGAAGTTCTCCGGTCTGATGAGCCTACTGGATCGAGAAACATCAATTTTCAAACTTCACTTCAAAGTTGAATCATAGAATTAAAAATAAAAAACAGCGTGTGCTTAAGATAACACGGTAGAAGTGAAACTTCTTAAGTCGAGATATATAGCTATATACACGGAGAGAAGAATCTGATACAATTTACCATATATGTGGTAAAAAATATCGTAAATTTCTAGTAGTAAATTTCTAGTGGTAAAAAATATCGTAAATTTCTAGCAGTGCGGAGTCGCCACCTGTTGAAAATTACGAAAACTATGCGATTTCTTACCATAAAATATGATGTAGGATTTTGTAAATTGATAAAAGGCGACAAGATGATGATATAAACGATTTACGTATATATTTTCGTCTTGCGGTAGAGTCCCAACATCACGCTTTTTTGTTACACTCTAGCTGGTTTCACTCTACCAGAAGTTTTTCCACATGGGTGTGATGTACCGCGCGTACAGAAATCTCACTTCGAAAGTTTCACTTCAATAATCGAAATACTTTATAAAGAGGGTACAATGAAATTATGAGTCTTCGGCATCCATAAATAAAAATTAACATTGACTTTTTACTAAAAAAAAAAAAAAAAAAAAAGGAGCTCCGATCGAGGGTCAAGAGGTGACGGAGGCGGATCTACTTGGCCAACCATTGAAGGACGACGACAACGAGAGTATCGACAATGACAAATCGGAGAGTATATCGGGTGGCGAGGACGACGTCGATGGTCACAAGCGGCGCGTCGATCCGGAGAATCCGGAGTCGACGAAGAAGAAGCAGAAGAAGGACGACGGTAACGACGACTCGGCGTCGGAGTGCGAGACGAAGGCGGAAAAGAAATTGGCGAACATGAGGCGCAACATTCGGGAGGTGATGGACGAGACTCAATTGGACGAGGCGACACTGTCGGCGCAGCGGCAGGAGATGGAGCGTTTGCGACGCGTGCAGGAACAGCAGAGAATAATACGCGAGGTACAGCGTCAGATAGCGATAAATCGGCAGAACAACAAGACGCAAACGCGGGTGATAAGTCTTCTTCAGGGAAAGCAGAATCAGGGAGATACGACGATATCCGAATCAACGTCATCGTCGTCGTCGCAGGTCCGTTTGCCGAGCAGCGTTATGCTGAAGGTAAACTCAAGTACGGGGGTCGGATCGCAGACGAACGCAGGAGCGCCGGGTGGTCAGATGCCGCGAAGGCCGTTGGAAGGTATGAGATGGCAAAAGGGTCGGGGAGCTGGTCAGCCGGGAGCTCAAACATCGATATCACGGGTGCCGAATCGCTCGACGAGTCAGAGCAATCTGCAGCAAAGAATACGCATGATGACACCATCGGTGAGTATCTCGCCGGTGGTGCCGAAGAAAGAGCCGCTCGACAGATGCGAGTACTACTCCGATTCGGAAATGTCAGACATAGAGGGCGAGGAGGCATTGCACGAGAAGCAATTGCACACAATGCGCAAAGTTTCGGGGGCGCCGAAAGCTCAAAAACCCCCAAAGGGCAAAGACGTTGTAACTATATCGAGCTCCAGCGAGAGTTCGGACGATGATTGTATAGTCCTAAGCGACCCGAGCGGCGGGGAAGAAACCGACAATGAGGACGATCCATCGAACTCCGGTATGCATACGAACGATCGTTACAACCTGCCGGACGAACATGGCAGAGTATTGATAAATGTCGGTCATCCTGAAACCGAACCCGACGTTTATCTCGCTCCTCAAGTAGCGCGTATCATAAAACCCCATCAAATCGGGGGTATTAGATTTCTCTTCGACAACATTGTGGAGAGTATCGAGAGGTATAAGAATAGTTCGGGTTTCGGTTGTATACTTGCGCATAGTATGGGTCTCGGTAAGACGCTGCAGGTAGCGAGTTTCTGCGACATATTTTTTCGCTGCACGACAGCGAAAACTGTATTGTGCATAATGCCGATAAACACGTTGCAGAATTGGTTGGCCGAGTTTAACATGTGGCTGCCTTACGAGGATCCGACTTTGGAGAAGAACGATCAGAAGAATGTCGGTGGCAATAGTATGAAGACGGAAACGAGTGCGGAAGCAAAGCAAGAGATCAAGGATGAGGTGGGGAGTCAGAGCGATATGTCGAACATGTCAAGGCCAATAAGCACCGAATCGGCGCATCGTCTTGGTCACGAGAGTGCGCAGCAACAGCAACATCAGCAGCAGCCGCCTCACATGATGAACGAAAATAATCCTTACGGTCATCATCAGCCGTACGAGGATCACGGTATGATGCCGCAGTACGCGCAGGACAGTATGATGAACAAAACCGGCATAGATCCAAATATGCAGATGCATCAGAATTATCACGGTGGTATGCCGCAAAATACGATGTACGGATCGAGCGTACCGCCCGGCGGACCTTACGATCCGATGAAAGCGGACATTCACTGCCAAAACATGGGTAATAGACCGCTCGGTCCGGGAACGAATTACGGAATGAACAGTCAACCTTCCGCCGGCGGAATGTATCCGGGAATGGAACCAACTCGTCCACCTCCGGGTCAGATGTATCCGGAAATGGATCATCGTAACAACAGCGGACAGATGTATCCCGGTATGAACAACAGCCATACTCCGACTTCCATGTATCCGGGCTATGAGAACCCATCGCAAACGTATGGAAATTATCCGCCCCCGACTATGCAACATATGGAGCACGAGGTAAAAAAGGAGAATGTTGCTTCATCGCAGAACAGCGAGTGTAATATAAAGATCGAACCTGAGGATGTGACGAAGAAGGAAGAAGGAACCTCATCGACGAAGGAAGAATCAGCCGAGGATAAGAAGAGTACGGAAAAAATTGAGACGCCGTTCTGCGTCGACGCACCGATAGGTCTGGAGCTCAGGCCTCGACACTTCAGGCTACACATTCTAAACGATTCGCACAAAACAATGGCGGCACGAGCCCGAGTTATACTCGATTGGCAGAAGAACGGCGGCGTTTTGTTAATCGGTTACGAGCTCTACAGACAATTGTCGTTGAAGAAATCGAACAAAGCGAAAAGAAAGCGTAATCAACCGTTCAAAGACACGGTCGACGTTGAGGAGGAGGACAAAAACAAGGGGTTGCTTGACGAGATGCACGGTGCACTCGTAAGTCCCGGACCCGATTTGGTTATATGTGACGAAGGACATAGAATAAAAAATTCCCACGCTAGCATAAGCATGGCGCTTAAACAGATGCGAACAAAACGAAGAATCGTACTGACCGGATATCCATTGCAAAATAATTTACTAGAATATTGGTGTATGGTGGATTTCGTTAGACCTAATTACTTGGGAACAAAGAGCGAATTCTGTAACATGTTCGAGAGACCGATACAGAATGGTCAGTGCATAGATTCGACGCCGCAGGACATAAGGCTTATGCGTTATCGGGCCCACGTGTTACACGCCCTTCTTGAGGGTTTCGTTCAGCGACGATCGCACTCGGTGCTTCAGGTATCGCTGCCACGAAAGGAGGAGTACATACTTCTCGTGAGAATGACGCCGCATCAGCGCAAACTCTACGACGTGTTTATGAACCAAGTCGTGAAAACGCGCGCCGTACCAAATCCTCTGAAGGCCTTCGCTGTTTGTTGTAAAATTTGGAATCATCCCGACATCCTTTATCACTTTCTTCGCAAGAGACAAGCCAACGAGGAGGATGATTTGGATCTGGAAGAGACGATAGGCGAGAAGCCGGCACCCGGTGCGAAAAGAACCAAAGCACGGCAGGCCAAAGGAGAACCCAAGAAGGGCAAAAAGGTAAACGCTACAATGAACAAAAACAAGCCAGCGGCGAGCGTGCCACCGACTTCATCATCGTCGTCGAGCAATGATAATGTCGAGGGTGATAATTCTACTAAAACCGGTCAATTCGGCAATTTTCCACCGCAAATGAACAACGCGAATTATCAGAATCCCGGCCAGCAACAGCAACAACAGCCGCAGCAGCAGCAGCATCAACAGCAGAGAAATTATCCTCAAGGCTATCAGAATTACAGACCCAACGAACAAAATAATTATTATCGTAACGAAAGTTCCCACGGTGGTTACAATGAATTTTACAACAATCAAAGTCAGCCAAGATACGGAAATCAATCGCAATCCTTTCAGTCGTATCCGCAAACAACTCCGGGTTACAATGCATCGCAAAATTACAATCAAAATCCTCAGCAGCAAAGTTACATCGGTAACAATGATCAATCGGGCAATCCGCGATTCGCATCACCCTCGTCGAATTCGGACTTTCGTCCGGAGAACGCTAACGGAAATTACGAAGCACCGGGAATGTTTCCACGACCCTATGGCTTTCCGGAACAGGGAAGAAATTATTCGCCGAGTATGAATCAAGGAACGAACAATTATCCTCAATCGGGAGGATCGCAGAATTCCCCGTTTCCGTCGTCGTCCTCGTCGTCGTCCTCGTCGATGCCTCAGCAATCCTCGAACGTGCCGATGAACGATTACGGAAATTACGGTGCCAATCAGTCGCAAAATTATCCTCCATCAGCCGAGACGAACAATCAGATGTATCCGCGAACGGAGAATCATCAATCGATGCAAAATCCATCTTTGGGCTATTCGCAAAATCCCCAAAATCAAAATTCCAACGGTCAAACACAATCGAGCACTTACATGACCAATCAATCGCAGAATCCACCGTCGTCGGGAACGAATTCGTCTCGTGGATTTTCGCCAAATCAACCGAATCAAAATTCGATTATGCAGAGTCACAATTACACGTCCCCGCAACAGGGACAAAATATGCCGCACGGTTATCAGGGCAATCAGACAAACGCTGGTGCGCCATCGCAGACAGGAGGAGGTCACGGTTATTCGGCGAATCAGCAAACTCAGAATACGATAGGGCAAAATCATCCGCAGGGATATATTCCTAACGTTCCGGGAAGCAATTCGGTTGGTCAAAATCAGATGCGCGGATATTCGGGCGGATCCCAGAGTCAGAACAACACTGGGCAGAATCAGTCTTCGTATCCGACGAACCAGTCGTCGGGCGGTTCTTTGCCGCAGTCACAAACGCACGGTTACACCGCGGATCGTCAAGAACCGACACCACCGACGCAAAGTAGCAGTATGCATGGGTATCCCGGTAATCATCTCGGCCCACCGGCCCAGCAGAACGCGCCGTATCCGTCGAATCCGCAAAATCAAGGGTCCTCCGGTACGAATTATGCAACGAATCAGCAACAGCAAGCATCGGTAACAGGGCCGCAGGGACAATCGCACAGATACGGATCTACGCAGCAGGGACAATCTTCGGGAATGGCGCAGAATCAACCAATGAGCGGTAGTGCCGGTTATCCAACGACCCCACAGGGTCAAAGCTCCGGCATTAATTCGGGAGAACAAATGTATCCGCGTGGCGAAAGTCAAGCGCAGAATTATTCCGGGAGTTCCGGTTCTCAGCACGAATACTCGGTCGATCGTCAGGGACGGAATACAACGCCAAATTCGAACGCAAATTACATGGGTAATCAGCACGGTGGTAGTCAGTCGCAGAATTCGATGCCAAATTATACCGCGGAGGGTCAGGGCAATCAGAATCAAGTTGGTCAATTCAACAAGGGATCGGAGGATCCATATTGGCAACGGAATTATCCACAACAGGGACGCCAAGAACAGTGCAATGATCAATACTTTCGCGAGCCGAGCACCAATCGCTATCAGAACAATTATTATCAGGGACAAAATTACGGAAACGCGGGAACCTACGATGGCTATGGTAGTGGACAAAACTCGGACGATGGAAAGAATCAGCAGGGAACTATGATGCCACGACCTGGTCAAGGAACTTACGACAAGAGCGGAAAGGATATGACAACGAACGTTGGTGTACAGTCGTCGACGCAAAACAACGCTTCAACGGGCACAGGTGGTTACAATGGCAACGAGGGACAGTGTACTAATATGCCGAGGCCACCGCAAAGCGTTGGTACTTGCGTGGGAACGAATACACGAATGGGACAGGTGGATCCGATAAAGGAAGAAGATAAGGAAAAGGACGACGTATTGGAGAAAGACAAAGAGGACAAATCGGACGATGAGATTTTGGCCAAAGATGAAGAAAAGGATTGTAAAAATTCACCGGGATCGAAAGAAGAGCCCGGAATTCCATACGATTGGGTATGTAGAATTATGATGCAGTCTCTTGAACTACCAAACATTTTTTTTCGCTATCGAAACTCTGAGTCAAAATCGATTATTATTTTGAACATTCATCGCGAAATGTTTAAAAAATTAATAAATAAGATAGTATACGAAAATATCTTGAAAATATGGATAATAACGAAACCGTGAATCGTGTTAAGGGAAATTCTTGTATTGGATCCGTATAAAATATATTTTTTACCACCAATTTCAAAACGTTTACTATTCATAAAGATAATTATTAATGCTCACGTTTCTCGAAATTTCGTAAAAAATTATTCGATCGATTGTTCGAGGTTTAGCATATTTGTTCTCAGAAGTGCATTAAGTTAATGAGTAAAAATATTTTCAGGCAACGGAACTGATGAAAGGATACGTTCCGGGGCTCATCGACGCATCGGCCAAAATGACACTATTCTTTTGCATACTTGAGGAAGCGGTACGACTCGGCGATCGTGTACTCGCGTTTTCGCAATCTCTATTCACGTTGAATCTCATTGAGGATTTTCTAGCTAGAAATAATTTAAAACATCCCGACGGACAGACGGAGACTTGGGTGAAGAATATAAATTATTATAGATTAGACGGTAGTACGAGCGCGTTGGAGAGAGAAAAATTGATAAATGAGTTCAATTGTAATCCAAAGATTCATCTCTTCTTAGTGTCGACACGCGCCGGTTCTTTAGGCATTAATCTCGTAGGAGCTAATCGAGCTATTGTTTTCGATGCTTCGTGGAATCCTTGTCACGACACACAGGCTGTTTGTCGGGTGTACAGATACGGACAGTCGAAACCATGTTTCGTTTATCGTCTCGTTACCGACAACTGTTTGGAAAGAAAGATCTACGATCGACAAATAAGCAAACAGGGAATGGCCGATCGTGTCGTCGATCAGTGTAATCCCGACGCGCATCTGTCCCTCAAAGAGGCAACGACGCTCTCCTGGGACTGGGAAGAGGACAGTCAGGTACAGGATTTTTCACAATCCAAGGACAGCTATACCGACGAAGTCATGCATTGCGTTTTGGATCGTCACTCTTCGCTTCTTACCAAACAACCGTTTCATCATGAGAGTCTCCTGGTCGATCGGAAAGATAAAAAACTCAGCCAAGCCGAGAAACGACTCGCCCGACGGGGATACGAACTCGAAAAAATGGCGGCTAATTGCTCGAGACCGAGTTACAGTTACGTGCCGGGAAACACAGCGACTCGAGGTACGGAACGATCGAAGTTGAATTTAAAATATTATTTTTTTTTATATCGTCGTTGAAAAAAAAAAAAACAATCGTCGTAAAAATTTCATCGGTTTGTAAAAAAACAAAAATAAGATTCTTCAAATGCCCGATATTTCTTAGGCGACTTGCGAAATTTGCGATATTGATTAACACTTCTTCCGGTTTTCCAGCAGGTGGACTACAAATCAGAGCGATACGCGGCAGCGATGCGGGAACAACGCAAAAACCCGTGGCATCTGTTCGACCGATGCAGCAACGCGGTGCCGAGAATTTGGGAAATCGCGGTATAGTTGGAAGTCGATGGATACCCGCCGAAGTTTGGCAACGACAGGGAATGAGCGCACAAGAAATGACGCTACCGTTGGACGTTGTTATCCCGACCAATTCGCCGGACAAGGGAAGCATAGTACTGAAAGCCGGTCAAAGAGTTATGGTGCTGAAGAGTCCGAAGGGCATATATATGCAACTGGAGTCGGGAAAAATTATTGCTATACGAACAGCACTGAAATTGAATCAACAGAAACGGGACGAAGAGCCAAAGAAAGGTGATTTTTTTTCTTCCGCACTATATCTTCTACACGATAGGGTACGTCGATCACAAAAATTGATGTCATTCATGATTAATTGTTTGGACCTTCGCACGACGTCGATTGGTTGATAAATCTTTCGGTGTTTCATATTTGACCTTTGCACATTTTTACCCAAAATGAAAGGTAGAATATTTCTCCAAAACGGTGAATTAAATTCTTTAACGGAGGCATTCGAGAGCATTCCACAAATTTCATAATGTATCATCGAGTTATTTTTGAAGATCCGGACACTTTGACGAAGTGATATAATTTAGACAAGAGACACATAGTTTAAGATCATATTTTCCAAAGCTAAACTCCGATCTGAGAATTATGCTATCGAATAATGATCCAAATGATCCGAAAGGTGATAACAATATAGATTTCCATCGCGCTGACACATGTCCACTAAACTTTTTAGGTGTATCTTCGGTCACGAGAAGTGTAAAGCCCGATGTTGTTTTTCCTCTGCGAAACAATTCGGCAATATCGATAATACCAAAGTCAACGTCGGTGACATCGCCTGGTGGTACGCGTCCATTATCGAGGCCGGGCAGCGGTCCGGGTTGTCGTCCCTTCAACGACAAAGAGCCAGCGAAGCGTGGAAAGCCCGTGGCAACGGGTGCAGCGAAGCCTCAGGTCAGCCAAGTCAGTTTGACGAATCAAGTATCGTTGCAGCGTGTATCCAAAGCAAAACAAGATCAGCTCGATCATTCGTCGGTCGGTGAAAATTCCAATTCGTCGGACAGCCAAATGCGAACGGATCAGCGGGTCGAGGAGGTTCGATTGGAGGACGTTGTTGCCGAGGCAAGTTCCAATCCCGAGTACAGTCCATCAAACTCTAATCGTGATACGAATAATGACGGTGATAATTCGCTGCAGAAGCATACCGACGATAAGTCGCAGGTCTACGGCACCGACCATCACATATCGACCGGGCAGTCGATACAGGCGAATCAACACGAGGCGATAACGGACATTTCGTCGAAACTGGAGAATCACGGCTCGCAGACGGACGGCACGGAGCTTCCGAAGTCGTCCGAACAAATGATGAATTACGGACAAAGTTTTGCCGCGCACGTGGAAAAACGAGACGGTCACGGTGATGAGATTATAATCGAAGAATCGCCATCGGCGAATTCGACGAAATTATCTCAAACCCCGTCGGTACCTCACATGCAAACTCCTCAACCCCCACAGTCGCAGTTGCATCAACCGCAACCATTGCAACCGCACGCGCATCGAACCGCGGATATGACGAAAAACATCGCGGAATTACCGAATCCCGCTATCCCGGTACCTCAGCCTCCCGCCGGTATCAATGCGACGCCGACGAAGGAGCGAGAACCACGAGTTCAGGATATTCCTCAGGGTGATCCCCACGGAATCGCCCAGGGATATCCATACGCCCAATATCCGAGGTATTATGATTACGCGGATCCCCGATCGAGGTCGTTGCCCAGTCCATACGGTACCTACTTCCCCGGTGTTACGCCACATCCGACGAATCCACGGCTGACCGTGGAGGCGGCGAAACCTCAAACCGATGCGGCTAAACCGTCGGAAGATCGCACGATGATGAGCGGGCCGACTGCGTATTCACAGAGCTCAAGTGCTGTTCCGAAAGCGCCGGTCGAACCAAACGAACCCAAAGCCACGGAAACTGCGGGTTCGAGTCTCTCGACGACAACGAATCCAAGCAGAGATGATCCTCATGTACCGACTGCGTTCACACATCCTGCGAGTAGTCGATATCCGGGACCCTATCCACCGACACCCTACGATCCGTACTCTCAACACTATCCACCGGCTCCGGGCTCCTCCGCGGCTTATCCACCGAGTGGTGAGTTTCTGTATTTTGCATAAATTTAGCTATACGCTTTTTTTATTCGAACGACGAAACTTTGTTATTAATTTTCTCGTTATTTCATTGCTGGAATTATCTCGCTGGATATTGTAGTGTTTTTTTTTTTTTGTTAATTGCGAGATTATGTTAAGAAAGTATACGGCAAATTCGACGAATCATTGATTAGGTAAAGGAAAAAAAAAAATTATTGACGTATTTGCTCGTAAAAATATTGCCAAGTTTGGAGTCATAAACGTCTATGTTCTCGAATTCGGGATATTTACAGATATAAGTATCCAATAATGTGTGAAATTTCGTATCAATCGTTTGCCGATCGATATAACACGATAGCTTTGCATTGATGTATTCATTTGACTTGTGTTTCTTCTTATGTTATCTATAATTTAGAAAAAAAGATTTTTTTTTTTCGGCAACGTGTCGATTGTTACGAGCGAATAAATTGTCGCCCATTCTAATGAACGCTAAAGGGTCAATTATACTGTAGTGTACCGAAAATAGTGGTACTGATAAACGAACATTGTTTATATTGTGACAAACAAGAAATTTCTGTTATCCGACATAGTAAATGCGACAAAAAAACATCGCAAAAATACTATCGTATATTACTTTCCTTACGGGGATCGAAATGTTGTACTAAGTTTATAGAAAGTTTCAAGTGTATAATTCTTGATGACACTCAATCGTAAATAATGAAATCGGAGTGAAAAAGTCGAAGCTACACGGCTGAAACTTTGCGACACGAATAAAAATAATAGTCGAATTTCTGTTAAACATATTGACCAGAAATATGGCGTCACACTTGGCAATGTATACAACGAAAGAAAAAAATAATACGATATACAATGATTAAATATAATAAATCGTTTAATGATAAAAGTTATCTCTACCTAATTTGTAAATAAATACCTGAAGTTTCCGAAACTTTATCGCCGCAATTACGCCGGAAAAAAAGAATCATTCGAATAACCTATTTTTTAAATTGCTTCAATAATTCCATTATCAATCGCAATTGAAAACGAATATGGATATTAGAGCGAATTATTAAGCTTTTCGAATCTGACTAACAGGAGCTCCCGGTTATGCGGCTTACGGCGGACCGACTTACAACACGGATTACGCTCGCATGTACTCGGCGTTCCACGGGCCACCGCCGGCAGCGGATCCTTACATGCACCGGGGCTACGCACCGCCGTCGACTCATCCGACGAATTACTATCCACCGTTTCCCCATCCGCCTCCACCGCCCTATCCGAACTATTCGTTTCTGCCACCGTATCCCAATCCAAATTTGCCGGGTGAGCCGCAGCCTCCCACTCAGTAAAATACATACACACATCCGACAATCGCCGAACGATTGTGATGAAATTAGATAAAGGATTATTGTCTCGTGCGATGAGTTTCGCTGGAAGGATCGATAGACTGAAATATTCGAAGACACAAAAATCGTTGTAAATGATTATAGTCACGGATTACGTGTCGTGAGACTGTTTCAATGGAATTTACTCGAGAGGATAGAGAGATGGAGCGGATAATTCGCAATCTGCGATTATTAATATGCTCACCGATGATCCTGAACTGTGCAATGAGTCGAGATGGTTTGACAACAAACTAACGCGGCAGATATCGTGGCGTTTCAATGTGCGTACGTCTTGACTATATACAATTTAGTATTTAAACGACGATGAAGAAAAAAATAACCAAGGATGCAATTTATGAAAGGAACGTTTCGAAAATAATCTTATCAGCATGAAATCCTATGTCTCTCAGTTCGTTTTTTCCTCATTTTTTGTTGTTGTTTTTTTTTTGTACGCTTGAGTTTCATCGCCCTATGCTTCCTTCCGTATGACGAGCGAATGCAAACTTCGTAAACGTAAAAAAAACACAACAAAGGCGTGAAATTGAATCGAATGACGAGAAATTGAATGAATTGACGGCCGGTATACATTTTCATTATTTTTTTTTTTCTTTTCTACGAAAATAACGAACGCTATGAATTTCAACAGCCCGCACAAGACATTTACGAGAATATAAATTTTTATACGTTTATGATAGTTATCAGATGATATGTTGTAATGAAATATTGTTTTCGGTAGATCTTGCGATGATCTCGTGGTTTATTGAAGGGGCTTCGGTAACACAGGCAAAAATCCATCATTTACGTATACTGGATTCTGTCGTATCGATCGGCAAACTTCTCGGTGAATTTTATATTTAATTTTCATCTGAGAAAGAGTTATACGCATCTTCCATGTTGAAACGGGTGGTCAACGTGTCGAATATAAAATCGCAAATAATTGAATCGAGAAAATTAATGATAATTTTTCGTTAAAAACGCAACGAAGCGACCGCAAGAGAGCGCATTCCCCTTCAATGAAACTATTCGCAAAAGATTGCAGAAAGCAAAGAATTTTATACCGCAAGAAAAAAAAAAAAAAAAAAGATAGAAAATCTTCAGATCGATCGTCTGGTATTCGCACAGTCAGAATAATGGATATCATTGGAGAAATTAAAAAAAAATAGCCAGCGATTAATTGATGTCGATTAAAACCTCCGAATAGTAGTAATTCTCCTCATACTGCCATCCGCACTGATTTTATTTGTTGACAAAATTGACGAAAAAAAAGGTATCGACGATTTTTTTATATGAATTACTTACGAAATTGAATTTGTGACACGATGTGAGAAATAAGAACTTACAATCAATGAAAAATAGCTGAATTCCGACTGCAAGAGTCAATGTAAAATTCAGGGTAACAGAAAAAAAATAGCGAACACCGCGGTGTTTTTATGTTTGATATTCGAAATTCGGCTATTTTTTTTTTTAATTTTCTTATTTCTCGCGTGCGATTTTCTAAAAGAGTTGCGTGTTGCATTACCGACGCTCGTGAGTGCTTTATCGATATATATATATTTTTTTTTTCGCTCACCGTATCAATCGCAATTAACTCACATCGGACCGGAATACGATTAATTATAACAGTGTTATCGACTTTTTACATGCATTATACGTACAGTATTCACTCGAAACATTTAGCAGCCAGTACACAGTTTACAGCATCCTTAGCAAGTTGTACATGACTACGTATTACTACTAAACGTTGCGATTTCTTAAAAAAACAAAAAAACAAAAAAAACAATAAAAAAAATATAGATAATCTTACAGTAGCACGTAGGATTGTTGTTAACTAGGGATGTCCTACAATTAAATAACTATCTTGGGACGTAGATAACGAAATGGGGAGCGCTTCGATGGACGCTTGCGGTTCATCATGATCAGTACTGTGATATTTCGTCATAGTCTCGCGCTATCCCCGCGCCCTCTCTAGAATCGTTGCAAATATATTTTTATTTCGACGTACCTTATTCAGACGACAAATATCTAAACGAAACATTGGAATATATTCTCGACATCTCCAATTGCTCGATTTCGGAATGTTACACTTGCGATGTTTATTAATTATCATTGATCGTTTTTTGTTCCCAATTTCCGAAAGCGATTATACATTTTTTTTTTTGTCTTTTTACTTTTACATAAAATTATCTACCGCTTTGAGTGCTTGAAAGATAAAAAATTAAGAGGCACGGACCCCGAGATGTTTGATAAATTTTTCGAAATTCTAATGCTGAGCTGCACATGTCATCTTGGCGCTCCCTGAGAATATTATAGACGAATTATTATATAGCGCAGAAAAAAAAAAGAATAACATTCACGCTGGATATATATATGCTATTATTGTGCGTTCCTGGCGCGGGCTTTGCTGATCGTTTCGTGAATTACATAAGATATAAGAACAGATGTCTCGAAGCTACAGCTCGTAATTTGTTGTGAAAAAAAAAGATACAAAAAAAAAAACAGCGTTCTATAGATTCTAAGTGTACAGGTAATTAGGTAACGATCGCAGCGTTTTAAAACGAGACGTCTTCAACGATTAACGATTTAGCAAATAATCCTCAGCCAGGCGTATAGTACATATATTATCGATTGATATATGAAATTTACTTTGTCTCTGTTATAGCTTTTTTTTTTGCCATTTACATATTTGTAAATACCCATTATTTACATTTCATACTTTATTTATTACGGTACATTAACGATAATTAAAAGGCTTCTTACGTCAGAGAGTATCGTTTATAATGTAAAATTGTTTACATCGACGATAATCGTTTTTTTTTTTATCATATTATTGTTATACAGAGAAATCAAAGCTCATATATATTCTTGTTTCCAAGTCTTGTTTAAAATCCCCCTGTCCCCGACCCTTACGATCCCACAAAACGCAAAACGACAAAGTCATTTTGCATTGCGAAATTAAAAGGAAAAATTGAAGAAAAAAAAATGAAAAAAATAAACAAAACTGTGCATGTAAATGCTTAGTGTAAGAAATTGTCACTGAATGTCAAGACCATAGGGCTGTAATTAAACGGGACTTCCCAACTACAAGATTTTGAAAATTGCTGTGTTGTATACATCATTGAACCTTTTTCCAAAGAATTTATCATGAACTCTATAAAAGTCCTGGAATGAGTCGACGGGGACCAGAGTGGGGCGACCACGCGATCTCACGATGATGCTGCTGAGGAGTGACGATACATTCCCCATGACTTATAAGTATTATTACGAAACAGTAAAAAATGGTTCTTTCGTGATTTTCAAAACTGATGACTTATTATCCTAACATTTCATTGTCCGATTATTAGTCCAAAGATTTAATAAGCCATTTTTTTTTATCAATGCGATAAATGGCGATTGAATTACGTGGTCTAAAAGTCTTCTCATATAGGGGAAATAAACAATTTTCTCGAACGAAGAAAAGCGTGATGAAATTTATTCCGTGAATACAACCAAGAAGAATGCTACTCGATTTTGTATACAAAGTGAATCTCAACAGTCGATACTATCTAATTAAGGGTTGCGACATCATATACATTTCCATCCAGTGGTTTCGAAACTGCCGCTCACGTTTCAACAATAAAATGAGTGCAGTAAAAAAAAAAACTATGCCCTCCCCTCTCTCGTATTTCCCGCAAGCATGCACAATATTTCTGTCAGTATCCTGCGGATATTCGTGGCCGGTAAACATTCACGTGTAGAAATCCCGCGAATGCGTTTTTTCGCGTGCAGCATTCGTGTCGCTTGCAGACTAGGGTCACGACAGTACTTTCACTCCCACGCTGGAGGTTGCGGTACTTTCGTTATATCGCGAAATTTTGGAGCAACAGCGAGGTTATCCGGCTTCGAGCTTTGGGGTACAGCGAAGAAGCATAGAAAAGTTAAATTGCATTTTCAACCAGACATGACGGATCCGAAGACGGAAGAAGTTTTGGCACCTTTACGCGCGAGTGTCAAGGAACAGGTAATATCACCATATGGTTGCACACTGCCGCATTTCGTTCTTAACCTAACTGAACCATCGACTGCCAAACCATGTGATTTTTGTTCGACACAATGAATTAACGAATTGTTTCAATTTGCGTTTGAAAACTCGCAGTAATCACGCGGTTCGGCATTCGATAATTAACCTTTACGTCAGATTTGGTATCATTAGTGACGCGAATGAACAATGCTTCCCATACACTCTAATAATTATCTCCAACAAATGTATAAATTAAGATGATTTTCTCCCCTGTATTTCGATCTTTTTATCTGTTCACAAATAATCAATAATTATTTGTTACAATTAATGTAAAAAATTAGAGTGCAAGTTATGTCGAAATTTAAATAATGTCGCGTTATTTTAATAACACAAAATGAATGCGGTACTCCAACTATTTTTTTGCCCGGTCTTTCGTAGTTTCTGTCGTGAATTCTTCAATTTTTTACTACATTAATATATTTTTTATAACGATTGAATTTCTGTGTACAACCGCTGAGGTTTCGGCTTGATAATCGCCATGGCTGAGAGGTTAGATATCAACAATGAAAACAACTCTGAACCACACAGTTTGACTATAAATTTCAACTCAAAAAAAATAATAATAGTAATAAATTTAAAAAAATGATAAATAATATCATAAAATAATAGTTTTATCTCAATGAAATTATTATTTAATTAATCAATTCAATAAAGAAAAAAAATCAAAATATTATTCAATTATTATTATTTAATTTTATCTCAATAAAATTATTATATGGTAGTGTACCTTTAGAATTGGCATTTCAGACTTTGAATCATCAGCCGCAGCTATGAAAGCACCTGCCATCGCACCTGCAATTGCAACCTGTAGATGCCTCACTAAAGCTCGTCATAAATACATATATCCCTCAGGAGTTCTACATGCTTTCTTTTGCTTCTTCAAAGAGGATTCCTTGTTTTTGTGAAAAAAAAAATGTCGATACTTTCGCTATTTAGCAATTGTCAAACTTATCCGAAAGTTGGAAATTATTGTTCGCAAAATTCATTACATTTAATTTCTCCTAAATAATGTTATAATAATCTGTATTAGTATTTGCATCAAGCTGAATAAGTTTTTAGAATTTCTCCAAAACACTACTAATTTTCGTCATTTTTTCTGATAATGAATTTTTGATATTCGTAAAAAAAATGTTTGCCAACAATGGAACTATATATCTTCTCTTGGAATTTAATGAAAAATAATGTATTTTTTGTGTTGAATTTTCAGGGTGATTTGGTTCGTAAACTGAAAAGCGATGGAGCACCGGAATTGGACATTAAACGGGCAGTCGCGGAGCTCAAGCTTCGGAAAAAGTTGCTGGAAGACAAAGAATTGTCTTTCATACCCGATTCGGCAACTTTCGACCGTTCCAGAATGGAGGATCTCCTGAAACGTCGATTCTTCTTCGATCAATCGTTCGCGATTTACGGCGGTATCACGGGACAGTACGATTTTGGTCCGATGGGATGTGCCTTCAAGGCGAATTTGATAGGCGCGTGGCGTAAATTCTTCATCCTCGAGGAGCAGATGCTCGAGGTCGATTGTTCGATATTAACGCCGGAACCCGTATTAAAGGCTTCCGGTCACGTCGACAGATTCGCCGATCTGATGGTGAAAGACGTTAAAAGCGGCGAATGCTTCCGACTCGATCATCTGATAAAAGCGCATTTAGAAAAAGTCGCAGCCGACAAGAAAACCGACGAAGCGACGCGCGAGGAATGTCGCGACATCGTCGTGAAACTCGACGGTATGACGAAATCCGAGATGGCAGCGGTACTAACGAAATTCAACATGAAATCACCGATATCCGGCAACGATCTATCGGAACCGATGGAATTCAATCTTATGTTCGGAACGCAAATCGGTCCGACCGGTTTGATCAAAGGTTTCCTCCGACCCGAAACGGCTCAAGGTATCTTCGTGAATTTCAAACGTCTTTTGGAATTCAATCAGGAAAAATTGCCGTTCGCCGCCGCGCAGATCGGTAATTCATTCAGAAACGAGATATCGCCGCGTTCGGGATTGATCCGCGTTCGAGAGTTCACGATGGCAGAGATCGAGCATTTCTGCGATCCTAAGGACAAGTCTCACGAAAAATTCGATTCGGTTAAGGACACCGGATTGCTGCTGTATTCGGCGTGCAATCAGATGGACGGTAAGAGCGCGGAGATCGTCAAGATCGGCGACGCCGTTGCGACTGGCCTCGTGGCGAATGAGACTCTCGGATATTTCATGGCGAGGATACAACAATTTTTGCTCAAAGTCGGAGTCGATCCGATTAAATTACGTTTCCGACAACACATGGGCAACGAGATGGCGCATTACGCTTGCGACTGTTGGGACGCCGAATGTTTGACGTCCTACGGATGGATCGAATGCGTCGGTTGCGCCGATAGATCGGCCTACGATTTGACTCAACACTCGAAAGCGACGGGAGTCAGATTAGCGGCGGAGAAACGTTTACCTGAGCCGAAAATAATCGAGGTCTGCGAAGCGGCACCGAATCGCAGCGTTATCGGTAAATCTTTCAGAAAGGAAGCTAAAGCCGTACTCGATGCTTTGAACGCTCTCGACAAAGACAGAGTCGACGCGCTTGAAAAATCTGTAGAAACCAACGGCTCGTACGATTTGCCGTTGATCGATGGCTCTACCGTTAAAATAACGAAGGAGATGGTAGCCGTGAAACGCTATCAAAAGACCATTCACGTTGAAGAAATCATACCATCCGTTATCGAACCTTCGTTCGGCATCGGTCGCGTTATGTACGCCGTTTTCGAACATAATTTCAAAAAGAGGGACGGTGACGAGATGAGAACTTTCCTCAGCTTACCGCCGGTCGTTGCTCCCCTGAAATGCTCTGTTTTGCCGTTGAGCGGCAATACCGAATTTGTTCCATACGTGAAAAAGTTGTGTAAGTATACAATTTATATGATAGTTATGAAAAACTAAGAAAAATTCCGATATAACAAATTAAAATGATAAAAAATAAATAAAAAATTGGTTTGCAGCTCAAGACCTGACGCGGGTCGATGTCTCGCATAAGGTCGACGATTCATCCGGAAGTATCGGTCGACGATACGCCCGCACCGATGAGATCGCTATACCGTTTGGTATAACGATAGATTTCGATACTCTGAAAACTCCGCATAGCGCTACTCTCAGAGAACGGGATAGCATGGGACAAGTGCGAATAAACGTACGCACTTACTGATAACTATTGATATAACTTTCAACGAACAATAATATCGTAAATTTCATACTGTTTTACAATCATTTCAGTTGGACGAACTTCCCGATGTCGTGAGAGATCTCTCGTTCGGCAAAATAACTTGGAGCGAAGTTGAAGGAAAATATCCGAAGTTCGAGCAACAAGAATCGGCCGAAGCTTAGTCAATTTTTTTAAGTGAAAATAGGCATATTTATTGTGAAAACTTAATCCAATCGCCGCCGCGTTCGTTGAGGATACTCCTACTCACGAAATAATATTATACAGCATTTATTTGTTACGAAGAATTTTTCACGAAAGCTTGTACCATTAAATAAACGTAAATTTCAATTGAAATGTATTCAAAGTCATTAAAAATTATCGTGACTCCAATTGGACCGAAACTCTGAAATTTTATGAATCTCTTTTACAGCTTAATAGTGAAATATTATTTTATAATTAACCAGTTAATAACCGGTTTTTATAAAAAAATTTACTTTTTCGTTTTTTTTTTATGGTAACCATTATATTATCGTAACATATTAGGGTACCCAATATTGGCGTATAACTACTTGGTAGCGCTCGACCGATTTGCGAGTTCTTATACTTTTTACTGGTAATTGGCGTCGAGACGCTACCGCGTCTCTTGATATAATTTTCTTTTAAAAGTTGTAATTTCAGGTCAAAAAGCAGCTTTTATTTCTGCCTATCGGTAAAAAAAATACTTTCGAAAATAAAAAGATTACCAGATCCACGTATCACAACGTGTAGAGGGTGCTCCGTTTTTTTAAACATTCATGTTTAGAAAAATGAAACTATAACTACAATCTTTAATAATTCGACCTGAGAACAACCGCATCGGAATGAAGATACGATTTTGTTTTGCCGAATTTGCCGAACTCCCCTCTGTTAATGACAATAACGAGAAACAACGATGCATGCAAGCCGTTTCGACGAAGCATTATCGCTGAAGAATGTACTTTGGCAAGTGTTCTCGTATTTCTCAAAAACCGAGTAGCCACTTTGTTTTCTTATACCTTATCAGCAGCTCTTTTATATACTATATATAGTTACGCTTTATTTGGCTTTGAACGCCGCTAACGATGAAATTCCCAACTACTTTCGCGGCACGAAATGTACATTTGTGTTCCCCTCCCTCGGTGTCACCGGTGTGCCCCATTTCGCTGTTCGCCACTGCAGTTCGGCTCTTTATGTCAACGGTTTCGCGTTTCAAGGGAATAGAGAGATTTACACTCGAAACGATCGATATAATTTCATCGAAGCAAAACAATCGTTCAGATCATTAATGCAGATATGGCCTCAACTAAAGTTGATTGGGGTCAATTAGCCGACGAATCCAAATTAGTCGCAAAGGTAATCGTCGAATTTCGCGTATCGCACGAAACGCGCAACAACTTAACCTCATTGTTCCCTAACCGGTTCTTTGTTTCATTATTACGATGTTTTGCTTTTTGTTGTTTGTTTTATTGCAGGTATCAAATTTAGAATTAACCAAATCGACGGACGTCGCGAATGCTTCGTCGCCCGTGTCTTCGGCGGGAGCCGCGAACACGACACCCGCTCCGCCTCCGAGTTCCGACGGCAGTTCATACAAAAGCGACGATAAATCCGACGAGCATATATCACCGGCTGAAAAGTCGTTGCTGCAAAAAATAATTCGCAAAGGTCTCGTCGAGACGACCAAAGATTTGGAGATTCAGCGACAAGATCCCACATCGCCGTTGCACAGCGTCAAATCCTTTGAACTCCTTCACCTGTAAGTTACATTTTTCATTTAGTGATTTTTTTTGTTCCTCAAAAGAAAATAAGTATATTTTATAGAGATTTATTTTCAGCAAACCGGCACTTTTGAAAGGAGTTTACGCTATGGGATTCAACGCGCCTTCCAAGATTCAGGAGACGGCGCTTCCTACGCTTTTAGCGGATCCGTACGATTTGTCATCAAATATATATTTTTTTTCTTGTATTTTTTATTTATATTTTTTATCACGAAATTTTTGTTTTTTTTTAAAGGCCACAAAATATGATCGCACAATCGCAGTCCGGTACCGGAAAAACGGCGGCATTTGTTCTCGCGATGCTGAGCAGAGTCGACACGAATAAAAATTATCCGCAAGTTTTGTGCCTATCGCCGACGTACGAATTGGCGATACAGACTGGCGAGGTTGCCGCGAAAATGTCGCAATTTTGTCCGGAGATAAAACTTAAATTTGCCGTTCGAGGCGAAGAAAGTAATTGTCGTTCAATTTATCGAATAAATTCATTAAATCAGTTATTTTTTTGGACGGTTTTTTTTAACGAATATACGTTTTAACGAATAACTGTTTTCAGTCGCGCGAGGAAGCAAGATAACCGATCACATAATAATCGGTACGCCGGGAAAAGTTTTAGACTGGACGACGAAATTCAAATTTTTCGATTTGAACAAAATCTCAGTCTTTGTTCTCGACGAGGCGGACGTTATGATTGCTACGCAAGGACATCAGGATCAGTGTATTCGAATTCACAAGTACGTAGTTTTACGATATCTCAACGATAACAAAATACTTTTTTTTAAATTGTATTCTCGTTTGATGTTAAATTGTTTTCTCTAAAAATGTATTTACTCTTTAGATTGCTACCGAGAACCTGTCAGATGATGTTTTTCTCGGCAACGTACGAGACCGCGGTGATGGAATTCGCCGAGATAATCGTTCCTAATCCATTGATAATAAGATTACTCAAGGAAGAGGAGAGTCTCGACAACATTAAACAATATTATGTTAAATGTCAAGACATCGACGAAAAATATACCGCCATAACGAATATTTATGGTGTAATAACGATCGGTCAAGCAATAATATTTTGTCACGTAAGTTACGCTTCACCTGTGTTTGATGAAAATTAAGACGTTACCCTAATATTCTCAACGACCGCAGAATTATAACAAAAAAAACGATCGATAATTTTTTTCGAAATTGTGCGGTTTGCTAGGGTACGAATACAGCAAAAACTTTATCATTTTCAAAAAATTTCTATGCACAGACTCGCAAGACCGCGGGTTGGCTCGCCGACAAAATGACGAAAGACGGACACGCCGTTGCGGTTTTATCCGGCGACTTGACTGTGGAAGAGAGGATCGCAGTATTGGATCGATTCAGAGCCGGTCTCGAGAGAGTTCTCATAACTACGAACGTCTTGGCGAGAGGTACGAGTGATATTCTACTTTCATTAAGATAGTTCTGTCGCTTCGTGTTCATTTCGCATAAGTTCGAGAAAAATGTGAGAAAATTCCAAATACTTCTCGATAGTATAAAAATCTGAAAAAATGCATGCACATTAAAGGTACTGAAAAAATTTATTTTCCATAATAATAATTCCAAAATGTTATTAACAAATTGATGAAAAAATTAATGGCTCAACAAATTTCCCGGAATCGAAACTTTTTTTTTTCCGCTACCGATTCGTTCATTTTTCCGAATACGTATGAATTTTTTCAGATTTTTCAATTTGCTTTGAATTTTTTTTTTACATGGGAAAAATGTGTGAAAAAAAAACAAAATTCTAAGAAAATTGAAAAATCTGAAAAAATTCATACGTATTCAGAGAAATGAACGAATCATTTTCATAAAAAAAATAAGTTGGGTTTGCGGGTAATTTGTTGGCCAATTAATTTTTTCATCAGTTTGTTAATAACATTTTGGAATTATTATTATGGAAAATTAATCTTTTCAGTACCTTTGATATGCATGCATTTATTCAGATTTTTATACCATCGGGAAGTATTTGCAAATTTCTCTTATTTCTCACGAACTTGTGCGAAACGAACGCGAAGCGACAAAACTACTTTAACAAGACGAAACTATATGTGAAATACCTTTTTTCCCAGGTATCGATGTGGCCCAAGTAACGATCGTCGTAAACTTCGATCTACCGATGGATCAAAAGCGCCAAGCCGACTGCGAAACGTATTTGCATCGGATAGGAAGAACCGGACGGTTTGGAAAATCGGGAATAGCGATAAATCTCGTAGACTCGCCACACGCGATGCAATTGTGCAACGACATCGAGCGGCATTTTGGCAAAAAGATTCACTACCTCGATGCCGACGACGCGGATGAGATCGAGAAGATCGGAGCATAGATCTTTTTTGCTCTTTTCTTTTTAACACGAACACAATTACTTTATATATCCTTACGATTATTGTTATTGTTACCGATGGCAAAGAAAAGAAAAAGAAAACAAGAAATATTTCTGTTTGGCAAGCGTTTCACAAATATTTCTGAAAAACCGACGATATCCGTGCGCTCAACGGGGGCAAAAACTTTGTATATTTTTTTTGTTGCTACTCTGAATAAGAAAGAACAGAATTTCTATTTCGATCGGAACAAAACAAAAAATGATACTTAATATATTTAGCGTCTAAGGATAAACAGCTATTTTTATATGTTCAGCGGGCGATATTACCCGAACAATGTATTGAATCATTTGAGTTTAATCCGAATCTGCGAATAATGCGAATCCGAGAGTCTTGACGAAAGCATTTATTTAAACGTTCTCCCAACGACGATTCATTTGATATGTAAAATAAATAACAAAAAACAACATTTCCACGAAAAAATTTCATGGTCTCTCGTTGCTTGTCATTTCTGGTGGAAATCACGACGGAAGGATGGAGAAAAAGGAAAAAAACATCTTTCCATAATTTAAACGTACATTTATTTAAACTAAAAGTGAAAAATAAACATTAATGTTTAAAAAAAGTAACATAGAACTCGAGTCCTCTACCCTATTATATTATATATCGTAGTAAGTAGCATACGATAACATTTTTACACTTGCATTCTCAACGGGGATCGTTCATTCGTTTGTGAGGTCGGCGGATGGGCGGGTAGTTAAAATGTTCGAATTCACGAAAAATACACGAATTTCATTTTTTTTTTCGTATCATAACGGGATTTCCTGGGTTTCGGTACTTATACTACTGGTTAATCTACTTTTATCATTTTTTTTCATTGCTTTTTTCTAACGGTAAATTCAACCATTTCGCGATGCTAAATATTCGACAAACATGTTTTTCTACCAATTAATTTGAATTTGTCTTCTCGCGTCAAACGTAAATTCACGATCGCTTAACGATAACAGAATGTTGTTTTTATTTTTTTAATTCGCAGAGATTTCGATATACGTGTAAATGTATGCGAAGAGCCTGAAAATAGATAGAACTCGAGCTGCCGGTTTTCTTTTTGTGTTTCTCATGTGTCCAATCCGCTTGCGCTTCGGTAGCTTTTAAACGGTAGTTAAGTGTAATACCTATGAGGAGTTTCAAGATCAATGTCGCCGTTTATGTACGTCGATGGGCAGTGATTCGACACAAATGGCGAGCATTTCGGCGCTTTTCTCTATTAATCTTCTATTTTTTTCCTTTGTTCAAAGCGACTTTGGTGACTCGAGGAATGTGTGCGCTCGTTGGTAAAAAAAAAAGAAAATTGTATTACACATATACGTATCAACAATACCGAAGTTACGTCGCCCAAAATATTTATACATTCGTCAACCCGATATTCAGTTACTCGAACTTTTTTTTTTTTTTTTATCGGAATTAAATGCTCAAATCGGATATCTTTTTTCTTTTTTGCGCAACACACAAATGCAACTGTTGTAACGAACGTTTCGAACCATATTCAGTCTTTGAATTGGACGTTGGTTGGTTTTTATTACATCATACCGCCCATTCCACCCATACCGCCCATACCACCCATACCTCCCATACCCGGCATACCACCGGCGGGTTCTTCCTTCGGAAGGTCGGTGACTACGGCTTCGGCGGTCGTGAGCAACGATGCGACGCCCGCTGCGTCTGTAAGGGCCGTGCGAACGACTTTCGTAGGATCGATTATTCCCTTTTCAATCATATCGACGTACTCGTTGTTCATTGCGTCGTAGCCGAGTTTTCCTTCGGAAACTTTGGCGACTACGAGACTCGCGTCGACACCGGCGTTTTGGGCGATCTGTTGGCACGGCATGCGAAGAGCACTCGCGACGATTTGAATACCGGTTGCTTGATCGTTGTTTGCCGCTTTGATAGAGTTCAGCGATGGTATGCATCTCAGGAGAGCGGTACCACCTGTAAAGAGGATGAATATTAGTCAGTTTTAGTCATATAAAACTCTTCTTTATGTTCGAACATTTTGATACGCACCCCCGGGAACGATTCCCTCTTCAACGGCTGCGCGTGTAGCGTTCAGCGCATCGTGAACGCGATCCTTCTTCTCGTTGACCTCCACCTCGCTGCTGCCGCCGACGCGAAGAACAGCAACGCCGGCCGATAATCTCGCGAGACGTTCCTGAAGCTTTTCCTTCTCGTAGTCGGAAGTCGTCTCAGCGATTTGGTCTCTGAGCTGCTCGGCGCGTCTGTCGATATCGCTTTTGGCTCCTTTACCCTTCAATAATAGCGTGTCTTCCTTCGTGATGACGATTTCGCCAACGGTACCCAAGTCGGTGGCCGTAACATCCTCGACTTTGACGAGATTCGCGTCGTCGCCAAAGACAAGACCGCCGGTAGCGATCGCCATATCCTGAAGCGTTGCTTTTCTGTTGTCACCGAAACCCGGAGCCTTCACCGCCGCTACTTGGAGACCGATCTTCAGTCTGTTGTACACCAGCGTCGTTAACGCCTCGCCGTCGATGTCCTCCGCAATGATGACCAGAGGTTTGCGCATCGAACTCGCGAGTTCCAGCGCCGGTACGATACTCTGAATCGACGAGATCTTCTTCTCGCTGAACAGAACTAGAGCGTCCTGAAACTCGACCTTTGCTCCCTTCGACGAGTTAATGAAGTACGGTGAGATGTATCCGCGATCGAACTTCATACCCTCGATGACCTCGAGCTCGTCGTTCAACGTTTTGCCGTCTTTGACCGTAATAACGCCCTCCTTGCCGACTCGCTTCATGGCGTCTGATATCAAATTACCGATCGCCACATCGCCGTTCGCTGAAATCGTCGCTACCTGCGCGATCTCCTCGGGGGTCGTTACTGGTTTACTCAACGTTTTCAGCTGCTCCTTCACTGTGTCCACAGCGATCATTACACCTGGAAATATTTTGTATTTTTTTTAGTTTTTCTCAACTGTTCTTCTTATGGTCTTTGAGCAAAGATACTGTAAATTCTTTTTTTTTTACTATTAATGTAGTACATTTTTTAAAAATTTAACAATACTGAAAAAATTATAAATCCTGTTATTTTTACTTCTAAAATTTCGGTTGGTGATAATTGCAAAAAAAAATGTTGAGTTCGCTTCGTATTGTGACTAATTTCGATTGTTTTTGTTATTATCATCACCCGAAGATACTGCAATATCATTTTTTCCTAACTACCATTTTGAAAGAACAAAAGTTTTTAAGAACACTTTTAAAAAAGTCCGGAAAGCATTCCGTTCATTTCATTTCTCGACACGGGAAACTTACATTATTTATAAAAAATATTTTGAAAATTTAATAACTTCTTAAAAAATGCAAAAAAATTAAAATTACCGTTAATAAAATAAATATATTAATAATAAATCCGTGTTGCAAAATTCTTGAAAAAATAAATAAATAAAAAACTTTTCGTCCCCAAATTATTGTTGATAATCAAGCTATATGAAAATATTTTTCTTATAACAAATTTCCAATTTTTGCCGTTACAAATTTTTTATTTGAAAAAAGAAAAAAAAGTGTGATTATGTACCTCGTCTAATTTCGACGGGATTGGCACCCTTGCTGATCTTCTCAAATCCATCTTTGGCGATGGCTCTCGCCAAAACTGTGGCAGTAGTGGTACCATCTCCGGCCTCCTCATTGGTGTTGTTAGCAACATCCTGAACGAGTTTAGCTCCGATGTTCTGGAACTTGTCTTTCAGTTCTATTCCTTTGGCGACGGTGACTCCGTCCTTGGTGATCTTTGGACTGCCCCAGCTTTGCTCAAGAATAACATTGCGACCTTTGGGACCCATCGTCACAGCGACGGCATCAGCCAAGATGTCTACTCCTTGCAGCATCAAAGCTCTAACTTCGGCTCCAAAACGCACATCTTTGGCGTAGAGACGCGCCTGTACCTGGCGTGTTGCGACAGTGCGCATCATACTCGGTAGTCTGTACATCTATCGCGATAAATAAAATATCGTTGGTAAAAACAAAAAATTGCAGTTTTGGAGCGAATGTACAAAGTTTCTAAATTTAACGGAGTTGATTCCGATCTTTTACTCTTCCCGAATTTCTAATAAAAAGCGCCTAATAAATTGCCAATTAGTTTATCAGCCGAGGCTACGATGTACGGGGAAAAAAAATTCGCTCCGAGATTACGAAAATCTTTGGGCTTCTTGCATGGTTATGTAAACTACCGCGTGGAGAATAACCGGACACTTAATTAAACTATATCGCGATGATTTTCCGCCGAAATTCTGTCATGTGACTTACAAAACGATGATTGCTATCATTAAAACAGAATAAATCGATCGGCGTCGTGTAAAATTGTGAACAAAAAAAAAAGAAAATCTTCGATATCGGCGAATTTATTGGGCGCAAACCGGTCGCTTATTTGCGCGACTTAATTACAGATATATTGTTGTATTAATGTTGAATTAATGATTTGCAATTTATATCTCATGCGTTTCATTTACCTTGAATTCGTGGAGGAAAAAGTTACTGCCCGAGAATTCACGTTGTAAATCCAAAGAAATTGAAAGTCGTCACGGCGTGCCCGCACGTTGTTTCGCGAGTAGAATGAGAAGAGGCACACAGGATCTTGCGTTATCACATGGGGTGTATCCCCACTTCTCTATCGAACCCAGCCTAACCCGACGTTGACGATCGACAAAAAGCCGTCTAATATCGTTTTTTCAATGACAAATAACACCGGTAGAGTTTGTTAATTACGAGTTTTATTATTTACAATGATATACAATGAATACGCGTTACAGTCCTCATATAATTCGTTGAATATTGTTCATTCGAAAAAGATCCCATGCAGATTCTAGAATGTACCATGGTACGGATGACGCAATCATTGCGTACGAACCAATCATCGTTCGGATATACCCCTGAATAAATTCGAGATAATACGTATTTATTCTTCCTTCTTCGGCAATGGCCGTACTTTTTTTTCACGATACATAATACAATATAATCTATGAACGAGCTTATCTTATGAGTTGCGAAGACGGCTGATAAACGCGAGACGCGCTGGTCTCGATTATTCTCGTTGAAATGGTAAAATCAGGGAAATAATGTCTCTTTATTTAAATGAGCATTGGATATGAATAAAATCTGTCATAGAATCTATCTTCTGCCTTGCTAGAATTCTACGAATCGTTTTCTATTGCAAATATCGTCAATTTCCATACAAGTCTTTGAACCTATAAGACGTTGAATAAAAGATTTATCGATCTCTTGCCGAACGAAAGTTCTTCCTTCATGATAAACTTCGGGAATTCGTATAGCTGTGATCGAAAGTTTTTGAATGGCATGTGGAGATTGGGAGATGGGACAACCTCTATTTTCAATGCATTTTTATCGATCAATTTTCCGCGTATAAACATATTTGAAAATCGATAAAAAGATTATCGTAAATAATGCAAGTTCGATGGAGACACGAGAAGCTTCTCGTAAAAGTACGTTAAAAGACGCTTGCGCACTTTGCACAGTGGAAATTACGTAAGCCTTTTTCGCTCTCCGAGACTCCGAAATCAATGGTCACGCGGCGGTGGTGGGGACACGGAGAAGGGGAGCTCGAAGTTTCGAGAAAACCAAAGGGAGGTCCATTCCAACGCGAACAGTTAGGTTACTCGAGACAACGTGCACGAGTTTGTTCGCCGGCCCAAAGCACCTGGAGCACTTATTAACGTACAAAAACCAATATAACTATTATAAAGATGGTGAGTATCGCAGAAAATTATATTCAACAACAAGCCGATAACGTAACGACCGATATTTCATTCATTCGTTAAAAAATTTGCAAGAGATTGTCTCAAAATTTCTCGTACACGCAAAAACGCGAGCCGGGTTTCGACTCGTTGATATATTTTTCTCCATTTTAATTACGTAATTTCCATGCCACGAGTGACGAGTTTCAATTTTTTTCACAACAATAAAAATAAATGACGAAATCTCGTAAATTTTTCCCTGGTTACCCCCATCTTGTTTGCGATGCAAAATAGCCGCGAATTTTTTTAGTTGTACATTTGTTTGTAACGCTTTTTTGTTGTTTCAACGTTTGAAGCGGATAATTTCCGACTTGTCGAAACTCTTTGCTTAACGATCCTCCAACATGAATCCTTCGCTTGCGAAAATAAAAGTAAAAGTACGCATTTTTTTCTCTTCCTTCGATGCCGATTCAATTTTATATTTGTTTCTGCAATTTTGTATGTCATCCGAGATTATAGTAAAAAAAAAAAAATTCCCTATTTCAAGATACAACAAAAAAATTTTAATAAATAAAATATAAAAAATTCTTGAACGTAAAATTTTTGCTCTCAATTTCAGGCCGCCGCTGCGCTCGCTAAGAGAGTTATCCCACTGCTGGACAGAGTTTTGGTACAGAGAGCCGAAGCTATAACAAAGACAAAGGGTGGAATTGTACTTCCGGAGAAAGCGCAAGCAAAGGTGCACAGAGGTACCGTTGTTGCCATTGGACCCGGATCCAGAAACGAGGTATGTATTTTCTAGGTACCGCCTGCTTATACAGCGAATAACTGCAAAAAAATAAAAAATAAATAATGCATAAAATTTAATGAATTATTAATTACTCCATTTAAAAAAAAATAAATACCTCCTTTGCTTTATATTTAATGCATTAATTCATCTATTTTTCTTTTTCTTTTTTTTGTATAAATACCTCCTTTTCGTAATATGTAATGCATTCCTTAATCTATTTTTCTTTGTCTCTTTCAACAGCAAGGAGAACACGTTCCCCTGAGCATCAAAGTCGGCGACATGGTATTGCTTCCCGAATACGGCGGCACCAAAGTCGAATTGGAGGACAACAAAGAATTCCATCTTTTCCGTGAATCCGACATTCTCGCGAAACTCGAGTCCTAAGCGTTAGTCTAATCATAGGTTTACATTGTCAATCGCCGCGCCACGAATGCGGCGAGCATGTCTCGTTCGTTTGAGCGTTGAAATGAAGAAAAGAAAAAAAATTTCCGCTGTGCCGTAATCCAGAGTTACGGCAAACAAGAAGAAAAAAACCAAAATATCTTTCACCTGCCCGACAAAAACACCGTTTATTCAATCGAATTACGTTATTTCATTATAAGTACGTTAGCGCGTAGGTGTCATTGTTTCATACGTATTTCCAAATAATAAAAATGTTTATTCATTATTTTGGGTTCAAATTAAATGTACAATTTTTTGTTTTTTGTTTTTTTTTTTTAATGCTAATACAAGTGTTATAAAAATAGTTACTTCAATTTTACACTCTTCGTAACGCTCGCTTTGATGCCCGACATCTCGCCATCGTAGCGGCTCACTTCTTTACGAACTTCTCTCACCGCGCCCTTTCGTCGGATTTTAGCTTTGCGATACTTGTTTCTGTGTTTGACTCGAGGATTGCGTAACTCTTTCTTACGATAGGGCGTGAGACCTTTGTTCTTCGAAATTTGATATGTTATTGCGCGCCTCTCATCCTCGCCGTGAACTTTCATTCCTTCTTCCGGTTCGATTTCTTCCTCATCCGCCGAAGCGTCGTCTTCGCTCTGTGCTAATTCTTGATTTTCATCGACTAATTCTTGCACCATAGATTCCGATGGAGAATCCTTCGGTTCGATGATGAATTTCGTAGACGATTTCATTTTTTTCGCGGGTACACTGGCTTCGCTGGTTATTTCCGCGTTGTCCGCGGTATTGTACAACGGCTTTCCTGCCCTCTCCGCTTCGAGGATTTCTTCAACTTCGACCAATAACTTTCCCTGACCGTCTTCTAGTTGGCTGAGAAGTTGACGATACTGAGCCAATCTTTTGATAACCGGATGCGAAGATACCGGTACTTTCTTCGCTTTTAGCATCAGATAGAAAGTTATGTTGACGCAGTAATTCAAGATTAACTGATACTTCGTTCTTATGAAGCTCACTGCTAGACAATGCGGGCATTTGCCCCTCTCGACGAGAGAGAGAAATGGTGCGAGGATCCTTTTCGCTTCTATCATCCGTTCTGTTTAACAGAGAAAAAGCAACAATTAGAGTTCGTCATTTTTGTCTTTTTTTTTCCAGTACAACGATAACAAATAAGAACTGTTTTTCTTTGTGGTCCGTTATTAAACCGAAAATTCAATCAGTAAACATTATCAAGTTACTTTTTTACTCCATTTTATGAAATCATTAAATTTCGACGACAGATACGATTGAAACGATTTTTTATACAGTAAAAAAATCGGGGCAAACGAGACTCGAATTTATGCTACCAAAAGTCGAGTATCATTTCGACCTCTCAAAAATGCGATCATAGATAATAATATGCTGTTTCTTTTGCATTTTTTTTTTACCAAAACCTGAAGTAAAATCAGTAAATAAATGCTGTGTTTTTTCACACATTTTTTCCATATAAAAAAAAAAAAAAATTCACATGAAATTCAAAAATCTAAAAAAATTGATACGTATTCAGAAAAATGAACGAACTATTTTCATAAAAAAAAAAAAAAAAAAAAAAAAGTTGGATTTTCGGGAAATTTGTTGACAAATCTATTTTTTCATCAATTTGTTAATAACATTTTGGAATTATTATTATGAAAAATGAATCTTTTCAGTACGTTTAATATGCATGAATTTTGTCAGATTTTCATACCATCGAAAAGTATTTGCAAATTTCTCAAATTTTTCTCGAAATTATGCGAAATTAACGGGAAGCAACGGAACTACATTAATGGAATTGAATTTCAAAAAGTTGCTGTTAAATGATAAATACCCTTAAAATCTGTAACGAGAGATTGGAACTCGGGACTCTCTTTCTTCATCAATGCCTGTTTCTCTCTCTTACTTAGTGTACTAAGATCAGTTTTAATTATCTCTTTTTCATCCGCATCATTGTCGTCTCCGGCTTCCGCTTCAAACAAATCCAAACCAAAATCGGCGTCGTCCAATTGCTCCGCGAGTCTTTTCTGTATGTTTCTCGCTTCCTTTTCTTCCATTTCCGCGTCCGCCATGTCCTTGTGACTCGCGGACGCGTAATCCGGATCTACGTAATCCGTAGAGTAAAAAGCTCTCTTTTTTTTGCCCCAAGCTCTTTCGTCTGGCAAATCGTCGTCCTGCGCTAATCCTTCTATATCGGAGGCCATGGAATCCCTTTCATCCTCCTCTTCATCCTCCTCTTCCGCGTTTTCATCCTGAAGCCCGTAAACCTCGTCTTCGCTGTCAAAATTCTCGATGCTTCGTTTTTTGCGTACTTTTTCCAATAAATTACGCTCCCTGTCCGAGTATTCATCTTCCGAACCCGAGACATCGTCGGAATCGAAATTGATATTGTCATCCTCCGGATTTCTCTTCAATCTACGAAAAATTATATTTTTTCTGCGAATATTCTTTCGAAAAAAATGTCCTGGTTAACCTCAAAAATGTCTATCAAAATATTCACTTCATTTCTAATCTATTAACAATAAATCACTTTTTCTAAAGAGCGTATTATCATAAATTGATTAGTTAATTGTGTGTAATGGATTATTATTATTATTATTCTATTTCTACTTACCGCTTTTTACTACTCATCTTCGAGGGTTCGTTGTTTAACAATGCAACGCGCGGTTGTTTGTCTGCTCCCACGTGTGGTTGCGTGTACTCTTCGCCACTTCTGTGAACGCGAGTGTCGCTCCCTCACCGGTGGGCAAAATATTTTTTACTCCTTCCTAACCACGAAACTCCGTCACAGAGTTGCACAGAGTTGTCTCCGGACTTTTTCGTCGAGGATATTTGATTTTCCTCGATTTGTCACTCGAATCATCGTACTTTATTGATAAAAAGAAAAAATGGTTTTTAAATCGCTGACTCTGTTCGCTCGATTAAAGGGACCCGACGAATTTTGGCGCAAGAGAAGAATCTTCCGAATAGCCAGTGTACGAAATATTTTTCCGCGAACAGCGCCAGATATTTGTTCGTCAGTTCTTCTTTTGTCGTTGTTAACGTATTAATTTTTTTTTACAGCATTTCGATGGTCGAAGACGTAATTGCTACAGTCTCGCGATTCGCGGGGTTCATCGCGCCTTGGCAAACGCGACAATCGGCAGGAAATTAAAAAAGCAGCAGATGAAACAAGTACGAAAAATGTTATTATTATTATTATTTAAAATGATTTTTGATGTTTTTTTTTTAATTTATCGTTTCAGCTCTGGGAAGAGAGATTGGACGCGGCGTGTCGCGAGCACGGAATAACGCAGTATGTCCTTTCGGTTGGATTAGCAAGATGCGAGATACTGCTGAACAAAAAGGCGCTCGTCGATATCGCTATGTGGGAGCCGCGTACATTCAAATCGTTGGTAAACATCGCATGGGCGAGAGCTAAAACAGATGGTTTACGCCTTGTAAAACACTTGGATATGCCTGCCAATGTGATAACCGAAGGAATGTCAAGACCCCTCGCCGGCCAAACCAGAGGCCCGATAAACCCCAATGCCGCCATCGTCACGAGACACATGATCAACTAAAATCGTTAACTTTATACATTTAGAATGTTTGAATGCATCAAATAAATGAAGAAAAAAGAAAAAAGACCTTTGTTTAGCGAGATCCCGTTTTTTATTTCATTATTTCGCGCATTTGAATTTAAAAAACGAGTCTACAATGCAATATTAAAAATCGACGCGAAAAAGTGTCTGTTAAATAAATTAATTAATTTAAAAAAAGAATAGTGGATTCTCTCACAGATTATGTGAAATCGAGCGATAAAAACGGCGCATCGTTTGTGTATCGTCGTTCAGTCTTAAATTTTTTTCTTTACGGAATTCTACAGTGGCCTGCAAAAGAAAATTCGTTTATGATGTAAAATGAAAGAGCAACATATAAGGCGTAAAAAACAAATGATTTTTCTGTTGCTTTTACCAATTATAAACACGACGAATTCCATATTACGCGTTAACTTCATCATTGTCGGTGTTCCAAATAACGTAATAAAACCGTTGTTGTGCTGTGCAATTGTTAAATTACACTAATTAAATAACACAAAAGAGCATTTTTTGTTGTTTTTCGTATTGTGCGTACCTGAATTTTATTTCATCAAGTGATCGCATATACTCTGTACGTAACAAGTGTGTTTATAGATTACAATGGTAACAACGATAAACTCTTGATATTTCGATTTTCCCTGTAAGTCTGCATCGCTATAGTCGACAATAAAAATAATGAAAACTATAGTACAAGTAGTTATCGATAATAAATACACGAGTCTTTCGCGTTACGATGATTCGAGAGTTTCGCGATGCCGAATAAGCGTTTAATTTCGTATGACGAAAAACTTGAGGCTTATTGCTTGGCGTTGACAATTTGTACGAAATCGGGTTTCAGCGATGCACCGCCCACCAGAAAACCATCGATGTCTTTTTCCTTCGCCAATTCCTTGGCATTTCCGGCGGTCACCGAACCTCCGTAAATTATTCTCAAGCTCTCGGCGACCGCGGGGCTGATGTTCTTGGCGAACCAGGCGCGAAGCTTGTCGTGAACCTCTTGCGCTTGTTGGGGAGTCGCGGTTTTGCCGGTTCCGATGGCCCACACGGGTTCGTACGCCAGTACAACGTTGTCCCACGATTTTATCTTATCGGCGATGGCTTTCGTCTGACGAAATACGACTTCCTCGGTTTTGCCGGCTTCGCGCTCCTCCAGCAATTCTCCGATGCAGGCAATTACCTGTTACGAGTCAATTCATTTGATTAATTAAATCATTCTGTTGAGAAAAAAAATAACTCATGATTACATTTTTTTTTCCTCCAAAATATTTACATTTTTGTAGCGAAAAGAAATGAAAATTTTACGATTCCCTCAAACATACTTGAATTTTTGGAGCCAAAAAGAATTCAAATTTCATGATTCCCTCAAATATATTTAAATTTTTGGAGCAAAAAAAAAAAAAAATCTCGCGATTTCCTTTATGGCTACAAGTTTGCCTATGAAATGCCTATGGAAGATTACCTTAACTCCGCCTTCCAGCGCATGAGCAACTTTATCAGCGACGAGGTCGTCGGTCTCCCCGAAGACATTGCGACGTTCCGAATGTCCAAGAATGACCCATGGGATGCCACTGTCGACAAGCATAGCGGGACTTATCTCTCCGGTGAATGCGCCTTTTGCAACTTTGTAAGAGTTCTGCGCACCGACCGCAATGGTGTCTGGCAAAATGCTCTTAGCGTACGTCAGGTAGATAGAAGGAACGCCAACGACAACCTCTGAAAAAATTAAGAAAAAAATCAAATTTCATGTTTTGCAAAAACCGAAAATAGAATAATTTTGCAACGAGATGAAAAAAAAATCGAATTTCATGTTTTGCGAGAAGAACGGAAAATTGGATAATTTTACAACACGATGGAAAAAAAAAACTAAAATTTCATGTTTGCCGAGGAGAACGGAAAATAGGATAATTTAGCAACAAGATGAATAAAAATTGTACATACCGACGTTGGGGTCCAGAGGGCCGGTTTTAAGAAAAGCAACGATATCGTCGATCTCTTTCTTGGTACCGTTCATCTTCCAGTTACCACCCACGAAGAATTTGCGCGACATTGTCGATGAGTTTGTTTGTTCTTTGGTAATAAGTAAAACTCTGAAAATTTTCTCAGGAACAGTCGAGGTGACGGTGAGAGAAGACTTATTTGACCCGGTGACCTTCACGCGACAGCTATGAAGTGGCGAACTGGCGAGAGAGGGTATCGAGAAGATGAGAAGGCGAGGAGAGAGGGAAATTGCGAACGTGAGTGCGCGCGCATAGGCTTATATCCCAATCTCTCGCCGGTACTTCGCGACGCGACACCGATTAGCCGCACACGTATTTACAGCCGGCAAGGTTAATGCAGCTTGAATATTAAAATAACAATGATTTTCAGCCTTCGAGATGCAAGCGGCTCTCAGCTAATATTGAAACCCTCCCTTGGCGAGAATATAACCGAAATGCAAAAAATAATCATATCATACTTTCTAACGATTTTCGTCTCCGAACTTCAGTAGCGTTTATATACAAATAATAATTTACGAAAAGAAAGACGAAAAAAGCTCGTAGCCAAAAATCGGACCGGTGTGCACGCAATGTACCTATCTTTACCCTTTTGTCGTGGAAAATCGTGCGTTTCCAGTCGAAAACGCAATTAATCATATTGCGAAAACACTACTCTGTTAGGTGTTTCGTCGCGCGAAAACATCGGGAATCTCCAAACCTTTATTTATATATAACGAGACAACGATACTTGAATTCGTCAAACAGAATTTCTTGCCCCCGACATCAGCAATTAATTATTGGTGGTAAAAATATGTTTACTTTTATAAGTAATGTGTACGAAGTGGTCGATGATTTTTTGTGATAAAACGAATTCCACTGATCTACGTGGAAAACTCGAGTGTTGTGCGCAAAAATGCAATGGTCGGATGTTTGTAGAAACAAGAGATAAGATAACTCCATGTAATTTCTTTTATTCGCACAAATTTCAACGTAAAGGACAAACCATTTATGTCGTATATGCCTCCGTTGTTTCCGGCTTTTTTTTTTTTCGATAGTTTTACTCGACCGTATAAAAACCAAAAACTCGCCAATTCCTGTTACAGATCGTTGGATACTATGAAGAATTTTACAAGAATATTTGCAATAATGTTCTATCATAAAGACACATCCATTACAGTTTTACAGCATATTAGAACATTGAACAAAAAAAAAAAACATTATTGCATTACGAGAATTTAGCATTGCAATCGAATAAAGAACTCTCTGTATATACTATAACTATACTTTCGTATACTCTTGAAGCTCTGCGATTAGCGCATCCTGGTGTTTGAATCAATTAATATGATGAAAGGGACATATATACCGTTATATTGCTTAAAAAAAATAAAATATACACTGTTTTACTTTCTCATCGCATACGAAGTATGTAAAGAAAGAAACTATTGTCGGCTGTTGTTGTTATTGTTGGTATTTTTAGCTTCGCACACCTTCGTGTTTGAAGAATATTAAAATTCAAGCCGCGATTGCGCGAGTTCACGAGATTTGCTAAGAGAAACTCAACTTGTAAAATTCAAAGTGCATATATTCCATTGAATCCATCGTATACACTAGCAGTTTTTTTTTATTAACTGTAAAATTCAATTATATGTAACATAAACGAGTACAATAATAACTGAATTATCAGCGTTGTGTCGATGAAATGCTGATAAAAATAATTAGATATTAAATAGCTTCGATTTCTATATTGTTTTTTTTTTTAACAAACGTATAATATAGCGAATTTAATAATAAAGCTTCGGGGAAGAGGGTCACCAGAGATAAATTTCACGAGACTTTTGGTTTCGTGTCGGAAACGTTAAAAACTTCGCAGTCTTATCGTCCCGCTGATAATTTTCGATACGAACCCTCGACCCACGGTAACCGCGAAGCGCGGTGTTTTAATCTTTTCCTTTTTTTTTTGGCAGTGGATCTATCAATGAAAATAATTCACCGATCGTCTAGTTTAGCTATAATCCCTAAAAAAATTAACTCGTCGGAGAGTATAGACGCTACAATATTCATGAGATTGTTTGTTTGAAAGGCAGTAAAGTGCAACCGGACAAAATTATAGAGGTGTTTCAGTGCACTGCTAAGGTGTTTTTTACGGCTACCAATCTATATATGAATATAATTACAATTAATCGTACATATCGTTATTTTGTTTTTGTTTTTTTTTACTACTAACTAAATGTGCAGTTCTTGTAGGGGGCGTAAAATTTATTAATAAATAATAAAAAAAAAAACTTCGAACCTTACCGAGCAATATACCGCTCTTTCACCGAACCATAGATAACAATATATGAAAGTGTCTCATTTAAATTATTAATCCCTGACGCGCGGTCTGAGGCCACTGGAACCGCACGCGCTTTGGTAAGTGTTTAGAAAAACTGCAAAAGCGGAATTTATGTTATTTTTTTCCGCACATTATTAATATTTTTGTTTTGGTTTGCGAGTGCCGGTTGATCGGTACCTTGGAAGAGGCGAACATCACTGATAATCGATTTCAGTTGAATCTGTAGGACCATTGGAAGCGTCATATCTCATTTGGATCCAATCGCCTCAGTATGAACGATATGCGGATACAAAAAAAATCCGTAGCCGTCAGGGATTAAGTATACCATTACACTATCGATAAATGAATGTTTGTCGGCGAAAAAAAAAAAAAAATCATTTCTAATTCGGAGAAATCCACTAAACAAATACACAAGAATTACGACCAATAATCAGTCGTCGGATAGTTCCAAACAACGATCTCAATTTTCGAATCAACAACAGAATAAACTTCGCATCGTTCCGAAAATAGACGTCGTTGTTTATTTAGTTAATTTTTCTATAATTCAATTATTACTCGATGAGAATATCCTTGATTTTTCTTGCTGATAGGACTGACGATAGTTTCGTGGCGAACACATTTAGCGACAAGGCATTTTTAGAAGTACAACGCGCTAAAAATTTGTTATGTCGAACGACGAGCTTGTTAAATCAATGCTCATTTCGACATACCGACAATACTTCGACCGGGAAGCGATTTAGCTCGTCAAAGTCAAGGGAGTCCTTGCGCTGAGTGGTGCTCAACGCCCTCAAAATTGAGAATTCAGAAACATATTTCGAACACTTCTCGATGGAATAAAAATCTTTTAAAAATCCCGCATATAGAAAGTGCTGAAAGGATTAATTTTGCATAAAAATAATTCGAAAATGTTATTAATAAATGGACGAAAAAAAAAATTGTTCAACAAATTATCCGTCAACCAAACTTTTTTTTCAAATAAAAATGACATGTTAATTGTTCTGAATACGTATGAATTTTTTTTAGAATTTTTCGGTGCAATAGGTGATTTTATGACAAACATATAAAAAATTCATAACTTAAAGCACATTTTTAATGAAAAAAAAAAAAAATCCAAAAAAACGCAATTTTCAAACAGTACACAAAATTTTGAAAAAAATCATACGTATTCAGAAAAATTAACATATCATTTTCATCTGAAAAAAAAGTTAGGTTGACGGATAATTTGTTGAAGAATTTTTTTTTTTTTTCACCTATTTGTTAATAACACTTTAGAATTATTTTGATGCAAAATTAATCTTTTCAGCATCTTTTATATGCGTAATTTCTTTCAGATTTTTATCCCATTGAGGAGGGTTCGAAATATCTCTCTGAATTCTCACTTTTGAGGGCGTTGAGTACCGCTGAACGCTAGAAATACTTTAAAACTTCGAATAGCTTCATCTATTTCTACCTAAATTACTATAATTCTAAACCTACGTGTGTAAACAAAGGCGCACGCGCCGGGGGACCGTGAGATGATTTATCTGAATTGTACTATTTGATTGAAAACGATAGAACGTGGCGGCTCTCGAGAGGTACGTGCAGAGAGAATACTATAATTATAAAATTACTTATGTTTGTTTGTTTGTATTTTTGTTTCTTTTCATTATTGCGAAAGAATTTCACAGGGTTTCGATTTTTTGATTTACGCGAGTGAAACAAACGCGTCGTAGAAATTATGCAGTTATATAGCGCGGCGTAACGCTCGCTGTGTGATGGGTTTATACAGAAGTCACGACTGTCGTTAACAGTCGTCAGTCACTTCGAGATTAATAAACTCGAAACTATACGATCACTAAACAAATATAAATATGTCTCGTAATTACTATAACGCGAGCCAAGGATGATTGCGAATAGCCTCGCGACTTCGATCGCCGTAATCGTACGTCACCTCTACGCCGCTCGGTATATCCTCCTTCGCAGTCAGAACCAAGTGTGGTATCGTTCCAACTTCGACGACTCGCGCTACCAAATTTCCGTTTCTACTGTGATTCACTAGTCTACCGAGTTTATCGGATTCCGCTGTTGCATCAACACTGTCAAAAAAAAAGGATTTTTTTATTTGCTTATTAGTCGATCCCATCCCGCTTTCACTTTGAGTGGTTTCGTTTCAATTTTCTGTTCAGTATTTTCCACAACCCTTACGGCGTACGAAGTAAATTTGCTATGAAATATTTTTTGCATTATAAGTTTTTTAACATTATTTTTATAATGATTTATAAGTATGTTTAATGAGCGCAAAAAAAAGTCACATTACACTTACCAATATTGGTGACCCCTGTGCTGAAAGTAATACATGTAGCAACCCGTGTTTTGATCCTGAGCGTAGATAGCCTCACGTTTTTTCGCCGAAACTTGGTCGATCAGGTCGCCAATGTATTCAACAACGAAATCACCCTTTGCGAATTCTTGGGTCGTCACTACACCACGACCTTTTCCTACAAAGTGTTTTACCTATAATGAAATAAATCAGCGTTGGTATTAAAAAAATTAGCGTGCTTCTCGTAATTTCAACAGGAAATCTTCGATTTACCTCCAAGCCATCCTCGATCTGGCAGACAACTTTGTTTTCGAGATCACGCTGTTTCTCTTCCAATACCGTTTTTTTACACTTTCTCACGCTCCGCCTCACCGGAAAATATTCCGTTACTTTGTGATTCGTTTTTAAGTCCAATGGAGTCTCAGCCGTTCGAGGAATCGTCGATGAATTCGTTTTTAACTTTCCGCGACCTCGAACGCCGGGCTTTCGCGCCATACGCTGAATCGGACTCAGCGCGAGACTCAATGGTTTCTTCTCTTCATCGCCGTTGAGTATCTTTGTATCGGCATCCTCGGGCTGTACTTGCGGCATATTTATCCGATGCGGAGTCGGGGGGTCGCGGCATGGCACTGCAACGGGGGTTTCTGAAATTTTTTTTATATCCATTAACATTACTTTAACTCTAATAAATAATTATAAGTATTTTTTCGAAACTATTATATTACGGTGATTGATAAGCTCCAAAGATTAAATTTATTTGTTATATTAACACAAATTATAGGTATGTATACTCCAAATACTTTGCACCAAATAAATTATAAAAATTAAATAAATATTTTTCTTTTCTTTTTTTTTTATAGCATGAAAATTTGATGAAAAAACAAAGGTAGAGCATTAAAAATGATCTCGATTTGCGATGTTAATTCAAAATATATATACCGCAAATATTTTCAACCGGATAAAGAAGAAAAAAAAGGTTATACCGTCCGTCTTGAATAACTCTTTGATAGGAGATGTATAGTCCTCCGGCTCTTCCGTTTTGATGTTTTCAACGTTAAAGTGTTCTTTCTCCATGAGAAGTTCCGAAGTTTGGGTTCCTCTGAGCATTTTAGCGCCGACGATTCCATTTTCCTAACGGAAAGAGAATTAATGTGAATTTTTTCATAGAATGAAAGAAAAATCGTGATATAGAAAAAACTGAGGATTTTTCAACATACCTGCGCACAGAAGAATGACGTTATCCGAACCGGTGATTTGTCTAATCGCGAATGGCTGCGTCCGGACTCCGGCGTCTTGTAATTTACTCTTCCGGCAAATTCGAGTTTCGACTCCTTCCTCAGCGGAGAAACTATAGGGCCGACCGCTCCGTTCAGCGCCGATGAGCGCGTGTGAACGGAACCCGAGGTTGGAGCACGTTTTCTTCGACCTTTGAGACAACGGCGATTATGCAAATGTTTTTTAGAACTCTTGCAAAAAAGTGAATGGAAAATTTGTGCTGCGCGCTCGCTCGCCATGGATGCTACCAATTTGTCAACAAGACTAAAAAATGCAATATGTGAAAACTAAATGAACGTTGTGGAAATCAGCGGTGGCCAATTTCGTCGCGATCGAAAAAAAAGGCGCGGTCGTACTTCAAATGACTCCGTGAAAATAAATGAATACGAGTCGACGATGCAAATCAAAATATAACCTGATACAATCGCGAAATCACTTAATCCTCATTCAAAATAATACGAAACTTTGATATTCTTACCTTTCACCATATTTGCCACGAATCTCGTAACAGAACGGTCGCGTTATCGCGAGCGTCGCCTCACAGAAAAATTCTTCTAAATCGCGTGAAAGTAAGTGGCAACAAAACAGTAATTCACGACAGTAACTAGTCCGTTGATCCGAGTTAGCAGCGTTAGCACGCCCATTCCGACATTACAAACGCAAATAGGTTCGTTACGACGGATTTATTCATCGTCGATATTGTCGAGGGATATCTCATTCGTTAAACGATACGTTAAATAATTTGATTTTGTATCGAAGCGTTTACAGTCGCATTTGGATTATATGCTTGAAATTGAAAAAGACTTTCGATCACCGCACGCACCAGTGACGCGCCGGACGCGAAGCTCTCGAGTGGTGTGCATCGTGAGAGCTTGTGGTAGGCGCGTTTCTCGTTTTTTTCTCTCTCCGCGCTCTCCCGATTGGAACGATACGAAACGCAGCCTTTTTACGATTTTCGACCGTAAAAAGTGTTTCGGCTTCTCCATTGGCTGGGCGAGTGGCGTTAATAAAAGTCGCGCGAGTCCGAGATACACTCGACCGGTAAACAAATCTAATCGGTAAAAAAAAAAAATTGTTTTCCAAGTATCTTTTTTATAACATCGCTTCGTGTTTCGATGATGAGTTTTTCGCGATGTGAATCGTGCAAACGTGTAATCGTAACATCGATAGGATAATTATAACTCGCTTAGACACACGCAACGTCATCTAGGATTCGTAAAGACTTTCGATCGGTCGAAGAACAAGTGTACACGACAACGTGGCGTCTCTATCTACACTGGAGTATTATTCGTTTAATACTTTATACATACGACATGCGCGTGTATTGGTGAAGTTGATTTATGAAAAATCGCAGATGATCTGAACATTTTCACAACTAATCCCAAATGGCGAGCTTAGACGCGGTTGATTGGGAAGGTAATTATAACGAACACGGTGAGATAAATCTCGAAAGTCGAGTTCGCAGACGAAATGATTCGTTCAATGAACACGGTAGAAATAATCCGAAAGGGGACATTTTTGTGTATTGTGTTGTGTACCGTTAGACACGACAGTTGGGTTTGTCAGATTTTGACGCAAGTCACAACACGAGAGGGCCATTATTCATTACGTTAATTACATCGTGAATCGTTCAATTGTCATAATCGCGAAGTTTGCGAGACGAGAGAACAATGGATATTGTCAATTTCGACGAAGTGACTTTTATCAATGATGTCATAACCGGCGATAATAAAACGATCTATTTATTTATGATGTCTCACTCAATTTTTTTGTAGATCTGCGAAAACAGGCGAGACATTTGGAGAATGAAATTGATGCAAAATTAGTGGCATTCAGCAAACTCGGCGTCAATGCTGGTTCCAGCCATTCCAGCGCGGACACAGTGCCGCTGCTGGACGAGGATCATGTCTTTGAAAATATGGCTTCGGAGATCGAATCGTTGCTGGCAAAGGTAAGTATTTTTTATTTTTTTCACAAAAAAAAGTTTATAAAACCAAAATAGAGCGCAAAAATGCAAAATTTTGATGCAGCTGATGGCTGTAAACGAAAAGATGAGCGGAATTCAGGCAAACGGAGCTGCGATGCTTCACACGATGCAGCGTCACAAAGAGATACTAAAAGATTACAAACTCGAGTTCAACAAAACGCAAAATAATTTCACCAGCAGAAAGGACAGAGAGGATCTACTTGGGAGCGTTAGAAAAGAAATTGAGTATGTAAACATAGATTATTTACAAAGAAGCGACATTTTTTTTTTCTTTCCGACGCTATTAAATAATCATTTTTCGTAGTAACTACAAAAGTGGCAGTGGGCTCAACAGACGCGACATGTACATCAAAGAAAGCAGTCACATTCACAAGTTTGTAATTCTTTTCTTTTTCACGAAAATTATTAGTGTAATCAATTTTTGTCTTTTCACGACAATTGATAGTGTAATCAATTCTTTTTTTTTTCACGACAATTGATAGTGTAATCAATTCTTTTTTTTTTTTTTTTTTTCACGAAAATTCGTAGAGCAATAGTCTTGCAATATTTTTTTTTTTTTCACTAACAATGTTAATGCAATAATTTTTATCTCATCAAATTAAAATTATAATGTTGATGACTTTCGTTTGTTACAGTTCAGACAGATTGATAAACGACCAGATAAGCATAGCAATGGAAACGCGAGACCACCTGATGACCCAGCGTCAGGCATTCAAACGCATACAGACGCGCTTCAACGACATTTCCAACAGATTTCCCGCGGTTAATAGTCTCGTGCAGAGGATAAATTTGCGCAAAAGACGAGACTCCTTGATACTCGGTTTGCTCGTTGGTTTATGTACGTTTCTAATGCTGTTTTACGCTTTTCACTGAGTGTCACGATGAATTACACATACACACCAAAGTACTTCCATTAACTGACGCAACGTGGGTCATTCGGGGTTTTTTTCTTCGTTGTATAAACTTCTATCGAACAATGAGCGTAAAACGATTCCAGTCTCTACGATAGAAAAATACGAATCATTGATAATAATAATAATGTCCACGCGCACTAGGCACGATTTTCTGTTTTTTTTTTGCTGTCGGCTGACGTTTATTCCATGATGAAAAAAAAAAAAATGTATTAATTTATATTAGTTTATCGTGTATCTCGACGCGGAGAGTCGCGCGCGCGTCTGATTGAAATAAAAAAAAACTGATATGCAAGAGTTTCACGACATCCGCGTCGCCGGGCTGCAGGAGTAATGTTCGAAACGGATCTTCGATGTATCCGGAATGTAATCGTAGACTCAACCGGCGCGTACACGATGGGAATTATTGCGATGAGGAAAAAAGAAACTGTATATACATTATATTTTATACGATACTAGATTTGAGTTACTAATCAATTGTACCTCATTCACGTACTATCAATTGTTTTAATAAAATAAACAAAGTAAATAAATTCCGTTATTTTCGCCGTTTCATAATTAATTAAGATTCGGAATGAAACCCTTATTTTTTTTCTTTTTCTTTACCTCGTTAACTTGAGTTACTACCGTTCGAAAAATATTTTATAATTCTAATACTCACTTGTAGTTTCCATGATATGCATTTTTTAGATATCTTGATTACTTTTTTTTGCGTGCAATTAATCGTCCAAACATCCACAGGAGACCGGGACAGTGAAGAAGGCGTTCATCACAGGGTATCAGCTACGATATATTGGTTTCACATGTAACAGATACATTTATACATGTATATATATATATATATATATACACACACATACATATATATATATGTATAGAATTTCCATCACGTTGAGGACGTTACGAATGTTTATTTCTTTTTCTTGTTGTCATCCACGTCTGGATCTGCGGGAGTGTTACGAGAATCCAGGAATATATTTTCGAGAGCGGGTCGGAAGGGCAGGAATCTCGGGGATTGAGTGGGCAAACGGGACGAACTGCTCTTACGAAGCGTGTGTGCGATTTTTCTTTTCTTTTCTCATCCCTTTCGCTATCCCGATATGTACTAACTATGCCATGTAATATTTACCCTCTTTTCTTTTTCATGTTTTTCACGATCGTTCTTCTGAGAAAAAAAAAAACGGCTGTAACAGCCAGTGATTCTCGTGTGCACACGGAGAGAAGGATCTGATACAATTTACCATATATCTAGTAAAAAATATCGTAAATTTCTGGTAGTGCGGAGTGAATGACGTCACGTGTTGAAAATTACGAGAACTATACGAATTTTTACCATATCCTACGGTAAAAATTCTCATAATATCGAGTATTTTCGTCATAGGTGGCGCCACCGTCGAATTTTACCAGATAACATAGGAATTTCTAGTAGATCCTTCTCTCCGCGCATATGAGTATCAGTATTATTTTCATATTTTTTTACGGCCACGTGCTCTCGTATTTTCTAGTATTTAATCGATCATCGATCATTCTACGATCATTCGTATACATACAAAGGATTTGTTTGTTTTCATAGAACAATATGGAAGTGAAATCCTCTCTCGTTTCTTCAGATTTTTTTTCAACTCTCACTCTCACTCTCACTCTTTCTATCTCTCTCTCTCTCTCTCTCTCTCTCTCTCTCTCTCTCTCTCTCTCTCTCTCTCTCTCTCTCTCTCTCGTGTTCAACTCGTTCACGCGAAACTCTTCACATTCGTACAAACAAACGAACAACAGTCATCTACTCGTAAATACGCTCTCAATTTGGAGCGTTATGTTGTTTTTTTTTGCTAAGTTGTGTAATGCTTTTTTTGTTTGTTTGAATATAAATATAGTCGTGTTTATCATCGAGCCTAATTAACTCTAATAGTAATAAGTAATAGTAGTAGTTATTTCATGGTAGTTAATAGTAGTTGTTTTGTTTTTTTCTTCTCTTTTCCACTTCCTTCGTGTGTGTGATATTTATCAATTAGCGTAGTAATAATGGTAGCGGTACTTAGGTAGTAATAGTAACGCAATGAATCGTGTGTAATAGAGACAAAAGGATGTATTGTTTAACTGCGTAGTATTAACGCAAATTTACGAGAAGCATATTTTTTTGTCGTCGAACGAAATACGCTTTTTGTCTATGCGGCGTAGTATCAAGGTTTTCTTGTCTTTTTCTTTTCATACAAAAATTGAGAAAGGATCGGTTATTTTTTTTTAGTAGTCACACAGCTACCGAATCAAAAAGTACAAATCTGAAACAGACTCTTATGTATGCAAACGAAAAGGTTCCACTCATATTTCGTTTTATTTGTTTTTCTTATATTTTTTTTTTTTTTTTCAGTCTCTCGTTTCCGGTCGATTAACCGGTCGAAATTGCACGAGGCTTACACGTTTACGTTTTTCTTTCGATTTTCGCGTACTACGATTCGCTGAGGGAAAAATGGGGCGGGGGAATGGCTCACTTTTACTCTTTGAAAATTAAATTAAAATTCTTCGCGAATCAGAAAAGCCATTCAATCGACAAAAAAAATTAATAATAATAAAATAAAAAATAAAACGCCGTGCGTGCGTTGACCGTTTTCTGCAGGAAATTGAAACAAAAAATTTAAATAAAAGGGAGTGAGATCGGTCGCGCGCGCTGGGCGTGAGCGTCGTGTCGGGCTAAAATGAAAGAAAAAAAAAGCGTCTAACTACTTAAAGTCTATCACGAGAAGCGGCGCGCGAGCCGTTTTTTTCTTTTTTTTTCGAGATATTTTGTGATTTATCGTCGTTAAATTTCTCGAATACCTTTCTCTTTCCTCGCTTTTTTGTCGGAAAATATGCGTGCAACGCATCAATCTCTCACGTCCTGTGTTTGTTTTGTCTTTCTCTCGACATACGTGTCTAGGGGTTTGCGGGATTTTTTAAAACTTGTGTTCTTCGTTTTTTCCTTATCTTCAGTCGATCCATTTGGGAACTCGCGATTTTGGCAAATTCGCATCATCGAGTGGACTCACGCGATCGAACTGATTTAGCCTAAATGACTGCGACAACTTGGCGTTTTTCAGCGACAGATCTTTCGTCAATGCTGCACGCCGTGCCAATTGACAGTCTCTGGGATCCTCGATTATCTGTGAAGATAAAAATTTCATTAAGTTTTTCCTTTTTAAAGCTTTAACCGCGCGAATTCAATAAGTTCATTGAAGTCAATGGAAAAACAGACCTTTTAGATAAACAGGATATTCAGAATGTCTGCTCCTCGGTCTTCTCCGCGTCGGCGGAAAGCGCTTCGCGCAACGTCTCCATGCAAGACTTTGGAATCAGCGTTCCAACGATTTTCAAGCCTTCGTCTGGAATATAATACATTTTTGAAAATATATTTTTCCTCTTCTAAGGGTTTTAAGGGTTAAAAATATTTTGCCTAATAATGATTTATTTCGGTTTGTAACTTACCGGTTCGCAAACGTATCACCTGCATCTTGGAATTTGATCCGGAACGAACGGCTAGTACACCTTCAACGCGACTCCAAACGCTGAGAACGGAACCAGCGAGAACGTTGTAGGAACGACGGCGAAGTCCGACTTCGCAGTCCATTCCGAGGGTAACGTTTTTGCAGTTGCCGCGCCAGTAAGCGTGCGAACACGTGTCCACCGAAGCGTCGTACTGTTGACTCCAATGGGATTCCGCCTCTTCCGACGTTACTTTCTTGTACTTTTTCTCGAGCTCACCGAGGGCCTCTTGTCTCATCTGTAAGCCCGTGTTTGGCCTGTAAGGAGCAACAAAAACAAGAAAATTGAGCATTAAGAAGGGTGTTTCGCTACATCTCCAGCCACAAGTGAAATTCGTAGATAATTTCGAAGATATCCCGATGGGACAAAAATCTGAAAAAATCAATCGTTCATTTCGTCTAAAAAAAAAAGCAATTTTAAATAGACAATATTCTGAAAAATTTTTTTCAGAAAAATAAACAAGTCGCCGGACGATTTGTTGGGAATTTTTTTTTTTTCATTATTTTGTTAATAACATTTTGGAATGATTATTATTATGCAAAATCAAACTTTGCAGCACCTGGAAATTCCCCACCATTCCCTGCATTGCACCTGCATGCTTAATTTTTTCGAATTTTTATCCCATCGAGAAGTGTTTGAAATTTTCTTTGAAACTCATGTTTGACGAGACTGTACCGCATCGTTAAGCGATCGAAAAAAAAGTTTTCAATATTCATCGACATTTATACTGTGCGATGAAAAATAATCGGCGAGCGTCCCGCTTTTTTAAATACAAAGCTGGGAAAGTACTACGGTACTTTCAAGATATTTGAAAAAGTAAAATTAAAAAGATTTTGAAAATTGTTGTTTTCCGTGGAATGAAAAGAGACACAAAATTCTTGATGAATAAAAAACGTATTTGAAGAATTTCGATATCGCACCTGTAGACCATGTGAAGCTGATCCTTTTTGCCTTCGCCCTTTTTCTTGCCGCTTTCGACGGCAACGGCAAGAATAGCCGTTTGTTTGCCATTACGGACTTGATGACTGAGGTAGAAGCCTTCCTTGGCTCCGTTGATCTGCGAAAAACGTTCCAACGCCTCTGCCCAACTCATGCCGCGTTCGACGTGAACAACGTGAAGTTCCGTTGGCGCTGTACCGGTCGCGTGTTTTCGCAAAAATCGATAGATTTTCACGCGACGTACGTTCTCGCCGGAAGTACCGAGATCGAGAATACCCATGTCGAAGCGTCCGGTCTTCTTGGCCTGCGTAACAATCGCGTTAAGCGTATCTGTGAAATACTTGAAAAGCCGATTTTGAAGATCGACCGGCATGCCGAGTATCCGATTGAGAAACTTCGACATATTGTTGTAATCCTTGTCGAGTGTCAGAACGCCAGGCATGTTTTCGCTGTTACATATCAAACCGACACCGACGAGCGCGTCGGCGACGTCTTTAAAGAAATCGCCGTTGTAATCCTGTGGCGGTTCGACAAGCGGTGCCTCGTACCCCATTATCGTTTTCATCGTCGCTTCGAGAGCCGCGCGTCCGTATTTGTTGTCGATGTTAAATTGCGAAAGGTCCCTCGTCTCCGTGGCACGACGATCGCCGTGCGTCAGCGCGCCAAGACTCTCCAAACGTTTCGCGACGATTGAGGCGAAACGTCGCTCACCCGCGAGATCGGAGATGAGAAATATATACTCCGGCGCGTTTACTTGATTCGAACGATGCGTTCGACCGAATTGTTGTATCGCACGATCGGCGCTCCACGGCAATTCGAGTGTTATGTGCACGCGACGCATCTGATTTCTCACGCGTCGATCGCTCTGCAACGATATACCGCTGCTCGCCGCTTCCGAGATTATGGCAACTGTTTTTTCTCCGTCCATGAAACTGGCGACATTGAATAATAAAATTATTTTTTAATTAATAAAATGAGCTTTTTGTCAGAAAGAGACTCGGGATTTTGCTATATTTTTTAAATGATTTTCCAACCATTACAATTTTTTGTTAACTTGAAAAATATGCGTCCGACTCTTACCGCTGTTTCTCCGTGAGATTAAGCGTTTCCAGCGGAACGTCAACTTCGGATCTTGATTCGTACTGAATCGCTCCGTCTTCCGTCTGAACGACGCGCCCTTTTCTACCCGTCATTTCCGCGACGTTCTCGGGTCCACCGAGTTCGTCGATTAGCTGATCGAGCGTATTAGGAGGTAATCTCTCACCGAGAGACTCGATCTGGGCTAATAATTCTTCCTTCATACTGCACGCCCGCTCTATCGCATCTCGCGGCGGTGCGCCGACACTCTGCGCGTTTCGTCCAGCCGCGTTAATACCCTGATGGCCATGTTGGCCCGCGGTCATGTCGCCGTTACGCTTAGAGTTACGACTCGCCGATGTCTTTTGTTGCAACATCGACTGAATTTTGTCCTGTGTGCTCAGCCTTTTTTTCGCCGGCTTTTTTTGCTTCTTGCCACCTTTCTTTTTTCGCCTGTCCCAAGGATCTGTCAATTGCGATAGATTAATTGACGATTGTTTAACGCTAAAAACTAATAATGCTAATAACCTCTACATCTGTATTTTGTAAATTTATCGCTCTTCAGTAGATAAGATATCTCTTTAATGAAAAACGGCATATATTTAAGGGGGACGTCTGCTTTCTCAAATTAAAAAAATTGTTTTTTTTTACTTTAAACAATAGTAATGTTCTTAGAGAATATGTCCCAAAATATTGAATAAACTTGTAGCCGGTGAGTCGTAAACCCCGTCTCACAAAAGCAGTGCGCGTCACGCACGTATACCAGCGTACCGAAAACTTGAAGCGCGTTTTCTGGACTAAAGTAAACTAAATAAATACTAACCATTGTCAATGGACCTAAAACTTTTGTAAAAAAACTTATACTAAACATGTTTTTTTACAAAACTAAGACGGAATGGTCACGTTTTTTTTTGTTTTTAGATCGACAAAGTTATTATGTTAACAATACGAAAATTCTTGTTTTTTTATCTGAGACAAAAATTGAAGACTCCATATTTCCCGCAAATTGTATACTCCAGCCGCGAGGTTTTGAGAATTACTCTGTATTTGAGAAAATGTGTATTAAAATACCCTATAAGTTTCATAATTAACCGCGCAGTATTTTCTTTTAAAAAAATCGCAAAAATGTAACAGGAGAAAAAATGTGAATACTGACCAGCGTCCGAGTCACTGTCGCTGTCGAACGGATTGAAATCCGAACTAGCGTTGCTCTCCTCGTCCGTACGATGATCATCGTCGCTCTCGCTTCCGCTCAATTTGAATTCGGAACCGGAACTGCGAGCACCGTTTTTCTCCTCGTCGGATATATCTTCCTCGGAAGACCAAGCGCGTACTTTCTTCGAGGCTCGTTGAGCCGCTTGTCTGACTGGTTTTCTCTTGCTACTGCTGGCGACGGCTTCCTCGACTTCCATCGCGATTTTCGGCGGTTCCAAGCCGAGTAATCGGTGAATACGATTACGATCCGGTGCGGGAAAGTGTTTTTCCACAAGTGTTTGAAGAACACCCCTTGATTCGATTTCGTTCGTGTTAAAAAAACAAACGTTATTCAAAGGGCATAAAAAAATCAATTAAAAAAAATGCTCGTATTCTACTTTTTTATCGTGAATCCAAAATATTTTTTCTGTACGTTATCATTTTTATCGAATAAAATCAATTTTTTTTTTCGGGGCTTATAATTACGAGAACAAGACGCCACGAAGAAAGGAACAAAATACAGATTACCGAACTCACTTCGCTGTTGAGACAAAGTCGCTCAGTTCACCGTCGTCGCGCTCGAGTTGTTCTAGAGTTCTCGCCTCGCCGGTTGATTGAAGACCGATTACCACGCATTTGCCACATTTTACAGCCTCTCGCGCAACGGTAACCGCGTGCTTGACCTTCGCAGCGATACACAGATACTTGAAGAAACGCTGATGTGACGACCAGAATTGTCCCCACATTGTTTTCTTCATTCGATTTTCGGCGTCTATGAGCTCAGCGGCTTCTTGAAACCTTTGCATCGCGTCCACCCACTGCCCCCAGGAAAGAAAAAACAGTTTACATCAGAATTGCTTAAATTCATAGTTCAAAGTTTGATCGATCAATCGATCGGAATGAATTAAAAAATAGATAAAATTTTACTCACCAGTCTAACCGAATGATCGTAAACCTTCGTGAATTCTTTGGAAAGAGGAACTTCCTCGATTTTGAAGGCCACACCGTGGAAACTCAACTGACGCGCAATGTACATTCCACGAAGCTTCATATCCATAGCCACAATCTCCATGGCGCCGACACCGCGTTTCTCAACGGCTGCGATGAAGTCGGTGAATTCGGGGAAAGGTGTGCCCTCACCCCACATACCGAGTCGCACCATGTAAGCCATATTTCGCGGTTCCGATGCTCCTGTCGCACTGGCGTAGACTACACGAGCTTTTGGCAATTTGTTTTGTATTTCCAACACCGTTAAACCTAAAATTCCGGACGTTTTTCAGTTAAAAATTCTTTCTTGAAAAAAAAAAGAACCTTCGCGCAGAAAATAACAATCGAAAATTCAGCGTACGGTTTGAAAGAATATATGATACTCGGGACGCAGTTATTTTTTTAATCCTTCGAGTGGATCCTTCAGAGAGCTTCAATTTCGATTCATTTAGAATTACAAAAAGAAAAGTGAGTCTCACCGGTTTTTGTTGGCTTAGAACTTCCCGTGGGACAGAGATTCTTGGCTCGATGACACTCATCGAAAATGATTAAACCATCGAAATCTTCTCCGCACCATTGGAGAAGTTGTTTCAGTCGACTTTTGTACTTTCCACCTCCCGACGATTCGCCTATGAGTGCCGAATATGTGCTGAATATAACGCCTTTCTTCACGTTACCATTCACCGCTGACGATATCTTTGCGTATTTGAATTTGTTCAGTGGATGAACCTGTTTATCGCATAAAACAATATCATAACAACGTGTTGGGGGATAAAAAATTGCTTTCAACGTTTGTCACAAAATGAAGGAAAGCGTCGTACATCAATTTTGGTGGCACCGATATCCTTCAAGTCCCTCTCGGCGTCGTACTTAAGATCGTTCGATACCGAAACCCAAATTGCACGTTTCCGTCCCTTCAAGTAATTCTCGAATATGACACCGGCGATCGTGCGACCTTTTCCAACGCCGGCGCCATCACCGATGAGAAAACCAGCGCGCGTGCCGTCCGGTAGTAGATGTTCGTGCTGTTGGGACGTGTATGTAATCGACTCAAGCTGCAACGCGGATAGAGCGCCGGAACGTATCGTTTCCTCCGGTATTGAGAGTTTATACCAGACATCGGTTGGCTCGACGCTCGACAGCGAGGCGGTCTCTACCACAGGGTCGGGATGCTTGCGTCCGAGTTTAACTACAAAAATTCCCGAATTAATGTCCGTTATGAAACGAAAAAAAAAAAAATATATTTATCGTTCCGTAGATGTTATACGTTTTGTCGGCATGTAATCCGCGTATGTTTCGGCTACTCCCATCTCCTCGTCATCGACCTCTTCCTCTTCCGGCATCGTCGGTTGCATCATTTTGCTAGGATCCGCAGAGTTCATCCATAACTGTGATACGGTTTTTCCTGCAGATAAAACAGAGCAATCGTGTGAGATAAAAAAATTCCATGATACTAAACTACCGTACAACCCCCGTATTTTTAACTCGATGGCACCGGACACTCCCGTTTTTGCATTTCCCCGATCGCGGAGTATATGCGTCCGTAGATATCGCTTGGGGTGAGGCGGACGGACTCAGGAGAAATGCAATTAGGAGAAATCGTTGCCATGGTAACGAGTTGAAATAAGGGAGCGATTGAGTTAAGAGGAGGTGCAATCTCTTCGCCCCACCTATCCCGGGCAAAATCGGTATCAAAAACTGTAAACAACTTTTTTCACGTAGTTTGGCACTTGCAGCTTAACGAAGAGTGCCATCGAATGCGCTCGCGATATCCGCATTCGATGAAACTCTTCTTTAAGTCGTAAATTCCAAAAATGCGTGAAAAAAGTTATTGACAGTTTTTATTACCGACTGCGGTATTTCACATTCTCTTAAGAGGAGTTAAGAATACAGAGGTTGTACTGTATATCGGGCATTAAAAAAAATGATATATATCCACTCTCCAGCATGCTTGGTGAGCACATACCGGACAGTCCGCTCGCCCAATTGGGAGGAAGACCACTTTGATTCAGTAACTGTACAAACGGATTGACTCCCATGTTCATACCAGCCATACCCATGAATCCTCCCATTATGTTTCCCATTTCCATAGCTACGAATCGAGCGTATGGATTAGTCCGGAACGTTCTATACTATGAAATTTTTAACATTTTTGTTAACTTACTTTTATGAATTGACTTACTCTGCTGCAGAAAAGCAGCCGGATTAAAGCCGGCAAGCGATGCGAGATTCGGCGGAAATGGATACGGCGACGCACCGCCGAATTGACCGCCGAGTTGATTCATCTGATTTTGGCCTGCAAAACCTTGCGGCATACCTTGCGAACCACCGACTCTTACCATCTCGTACCCAGGCGTCGGTGTCTTTGTCACCAAACCACCCGGAATTTTATTTGCAAACTTCTGATTCAATACTGAAAAAAATTAATAGAACAAAAATTGCGTGACATAACTACTATTTACAAAGTGGCGAGAAAAATGATTCCTGAAGATTTGCAGATCGCGGGTAAATATATAGAACATTGTTATTTTTTCATCACGGAAAAACTTTTAAAAAATTATTTATTAATGTATTGCAATAATAATGATAGTGTTATATTTTTCATTGTTGAATTGTAAATGCAAATGAAATTATTCCCGTTTTATTTAAACAAAATCTATTAAAAAAAATATATAAGTACATAAATGTTATTTATCAAGATATTTAATTTGTTTAATTATCGATTTTTTTATAATATCGGTATTTTCGATATCTACAGTAGAAATTGTTTTTGCGGCGATGCATCGATGTTAGATTATTGAAAATTCCGCCAAATGAGTACAAATATGAATGTTTCGATTATTACGTTTACCTTTGAAAAAATAATATTTACGAAAAAAATTGAGAATAGTAAAATGTTTTGACGACTCAACGCATTTAAGCGATTCGAATTGAAAAATAAAAGCGTCACTCACTGCTAACTCCTCCCTGTCCTTTGACCAATGGAGCTGCAGGTACAGGCGTCGGTTTTTCTTCCTTAACACTGGCAATACCCGCAGCAGTCGCAAGATCTTTACCTCCTCCTAGAAAAATAAATAAAATCATACAAATTCATACAAAGTCAACGACTCTTCAAAAAAATTGAAAAATTTTCTCACTACCCACCGGGTACTTCAATTTTGTCGGGATCTTCGTCATCGTCAAAGTCACTGCCGCTGCTTTCGTCGCTCATCTCCTTGAATCTTTTGGTTGCCTGCGTAACATAAAATTATTGTAAGCCAATGAAAAGCATTCAAGTTTCGTCAAGTTTTAAAATTTTGTCGAGAGAATTTTTCAACACAATATACATTCGTAAAATTTGAATACGTCACGGAAAAGTTATTGCATCTTTGAGGCGTCTAAAGGTTAACAAAAAATGTATTTTAAATAAAATGCTGTTCCATCAGCGTCTGAGATGAAAAAGTTGATAAATCATTTGTATGCCGAAATAAAGGAGTGACGCGAAAAAAATAATTAACGGTCTACTGAGAAAGCCTATTTTTCGCAATATTGTGCGATTTAACGAAAAAAATTACAACGGAATGGAAGAGTCTTTGTGAAAAGCGAAAAAAAAAAAGTTCGAGGTTATGTCGCGAGCGTGTAACAACGAGACCTTCATCAAGCGCGTTAGAACGCTAACTCGTTCTTCTCACGTGTTGTCCGAGAATCTCCAAGAATCACTGAATCCGACGGAATCGCGTATAATCGTTGTCACGTTAGCGAGGGTTAAAAAAAAATTGTAATAAAAATCGTCTCAAAAAAATGCGCGGCACGGGACAGTGCGGAATGCTTGACTACGAGACACTGGCAGAGTTCGGCGCTGTCGCAGCGTGGATGAGACTCTGTCTCGTACCCCCGGGGACAGGAAGGAACGTGGGTTGCTGTGACGAAAACGGAAGCAAAAAAAAAAATTTCACGTTACAAATTCGCGAGCGAAAAAAGTTTGACCGATTGCGGGCAGCAAAAAACCAACATAAAAAGAAAACAAAAAAAAAAACAACGAAGAGTGACAGTCGGCGGGGACGGAGCGAAGGTGGGAGTAAAACGAATCGAGTGGTGAGGCGAGGGGCGGCTATCGGTGGTGTCATTTTTTTTTTAATCTAAAAAAACAAGTAGCAGTCGAATGCGTGGTTCCCGTGTGACTTTTGAATTTGGACGCGAACAAAATGTTATTGACGCGAGAAAACATCGCCAAGGACGATAGACATCTTTATTCTCGCGCGAAGTTTCTTTCGAGGTCGAAGATATATCCGCGTAGAAGTTACAAGCGACGACGAAGGGTATAAAAAAAAAAAAAGATTCCCACCATGACAAATCACGTTTCGAGTTGACGCGAGGAAAAGTTTCATATCAACGCTTGGTGAACATTGCGCGAAAGTGAATTTTGACATGTAGATTATCCACGATCGCGAGCACAGCGTGTCCGCGCGACGCCGTTTAATCACCGCGAAACGTGAATCTTACGTGTGCGAGGGGGATTATAACTCTTTGACAAGAGCGGGCACTTTCGACGTTTGTCGCGAATATTTCGTTGTTTCGCAGCCACAACCCGTTGCGACTTTGTCGCGATAAACTTCGAATGACTTATTACCGTTTGAGTTTTTTTTTTTAAATAACTTACTGTGCGCTTAGGCCGGGGCATTTTCGCCGTCTGCACGGAGCGTTCCGTCAAGCGCGTTCGCCGAGCACGGCTGTCGCCATTTTAGCTATCAGGGCCCACGGTGCACCGCGGTGCGAATACAAAAACACCCGCGTTCATTCTGGCTGAATCTGGAGTCGGGAGGCTGCGACGTTGTCGGATCCACCGGATTGATTGCGGATTCCCAACTGGCTGCTCGAACTTTGAATTTTTTAGGCTTATTTGCAGCAGCTTAATTTTCGATTAGTGCGAAGAATTTCGCGAAGAAATTATTTTATTTGCATAAACGATAAATCGCTGTATATTTGGAGACAAAAATAATGACGATAAACGATCCCAATGATATTCTATGCTTGCAATTCGTATTACTAATTTTAGCGTCGATGAAGATTCACCACCTCGTCGGTAGAAGACGTGGCAACGTCGCAGCTGCGCAGCGCAGATCGTTAGATGATTTAAGTATTCGCGGCAAAAAGAAAAGAAGGTTAAAACTAATTTCGCGCTTATCCAGACATCGTGAGAAAAAGTTTTTGCCTCGTGTGGTCTTGTAATTTTCGATATTACGGATTTTGATTGTTTTCGTTGTAAAATTGTTAGCCCCTGCCGTGTACTGGATGACGGGATTGTTAAATATAAAGAAAAAATAGGGTTCAACCTCGACGCGATCGATCCGAGCTTCGCGCGCGCCCCCAGCGCCGTCTATTGTTGCGTTTGGAATATTCCGGTTAACCCGGGAATGCGAAGACACGGGAATGACATCCGGTGAGCTGAAGCTATTCGAAAACTGCCGAAGGGTTTTCGCCCGAATGAACGCGCCGAGACATCATCATCTATCCGAATATTAACCGTCGGTAATATCACTCGAAGTATCATTGCATGATAATTTATCGGCGAACATGTCGTCGATAAGATTTTAGCGGACGGTACACCGGTCGAAGAACCGTTCTTGTCTTTGAAACGATTTTCTGTGGTTCATCCGAGAGAGGACGAGACTAGTACAATTTTTGTAGGGGTGTGTGCGCAAGGTATCCCTAACATTAATTGTGAAGGTGGCTATACATTTAAATACGACGTATCTTTATTTTATTTAGAAGAATATATAACGAAGGAACTTTCTGTTGCAAATACTTTTTGGTCGTAGAGTAGATATCTATATCAATAATGGTGCCTTAGTATGACGCCACGAGACGTGGGACAAACCATAGCAATTATTTTTTGTTTTCACTGAATTCGACGCGGGATTCATTTTAAGTTGAGCGCCACGCGCTCAGCGGTGATCGCTATATTTTTGTCAATTCAAATGTTCAAAATGGTAGATTATTGGCGCTAAAAAACGATGTAAAAAAACAATTACACAACTCAATTTTTCCGATACTTTTTTGAAGTTGCATAAAAAAAAAACATTCGACAGAGGAAATAATAAAAATAATGCAGGATAATGAATTATAATCAAATAAAAAAGTATTTCCGAAACAATAAAAAATATTTTATCCAATGCCCATTAATATGCTGTCTCGTTTTTCCTCTTATTTATAATGACCTCAATCACTGTTTCGTTTGATATGTGAAAAGTCCCCGATACTATAGATCCGCATTCGATCCTCTCTGCGCGCGATCTTCGATGTATCGATCGTAAACACAGAGTTTTGCGATCTCGAAATAAAAGCTAGAACGTCATAAAATCACGAGAGTATTCATCCCGAGCGTGAAATAATCGAATAGGCAATCTCCAGGATGCGCCCTCATCCTTTGCATTACAAACTTTCCGCGATCTACGAATACACACGTCTATGTAGGTACTGTGCACGCGTGTAAACTCAAGCAAGCATCCGCCCGTGATATTCCCGTAGTTTCATAAGCGACACGTGTGTATGCGTAACGAAATAAGCTTCGCTAACGTCGAAAGCACACATACCCACACGTACCGTTCGCCGTGTACAGATAAATGCATTATAGCGATTCAATAATAAATTGTAGAAGGCTGGCTTGTGGTATACACGCTGTGTTGCGCATTATGCGCCGGGTAATCACAGTAATAAGCAGTTTTAAAAGTAACGTAAGTACGTTGTAGGTAGTAACGAGTGAGCCGTAATCGTTCCCGAAGCTCACCCGATCGTATACACGTAGAGAGGTGTGCAGAGAGTTGTGTGCAACTGTGCACGCGCATCGATACACCGTGAAGATTTTTTTTTCTTTTTTTTTTTTTTAATAAAACTGACCAGCTCGCTGCGATCACGTAACTGTACGAGGATCAACTTCACCGAAGATTTTCGTGTCGATATAATACAGAGAGGAGTGTGTGGAGCTGAAGCATCGGTAATGGGTGTACAGTATAACCTAAGCGTGTATTGTAGATTCGCATGTATATATATGCGAGTGGATATCTACTTGGGGTATAGACGAGAGTAGGGTACTTCGAGATGTCCGAAGGGGCCCGTGGGCACCGTTCTCTATCGAAGCCCGAAGCAGTTATGTGTACTATTCTGTATACACATACGCTCGCGTCTCGATTCCTGGCAATATACATCATATAGATAGGTAGATAGGCGGATATATCGTGGCGCGAGTATATATATATCCATGTATACTCAAGAGACTCGAATCGGAAACGCAAGACGCATGTATACATAGATCAGAGTGTTTGGGTACCCCGTGTTTCGAATCGAAGGGCCGTTTGCGCTCGCGCGCGGGCGTCAATAATTTACAGTCGCAAACCCCGCAAATTGAGCCCCGCAGACACGGGGAGCGATAGCACACGATTATGAAAAGGACGACGTGAGGAAAGCGGATCCTCGAAGAGAAAAGTACGAATTAAGACCCTTTTACCCTTTGATGCTTGGAAATTATTGTAATGTTCAACTATGGGAAAGTCGTGTTTAGTTGAGGTATACAATGGTGAAAATGGACTACCGGACGGGGATTTTCTCTTTGCAATGTCTTTGAGATTTTAACACTTTTTGGGAATATAGGGGTCGCGAAAATTTAATACCGGAAGTGTTTTTTTTTAATAAGTATGACGGATGATCGATATTGCATTTGAACAAAATTTATGAAGTCGTTCAGTTATACGCCATTTTGAATTTTTAAAAAATGTCTACGCGATCGACTCTTAAATTTTTTTGAGATTTTGGGCTGAAATTTGGATCAAACATATTTTCTTGCACTAGCGGCATAGCATTGATAAAAAATTTGCGTAAAAAATAATTAAGAGTATGTGCTATCCCTTCTCCTCCACCCGTCCCGGGCTCAATCGGTATCAAAAACTGTTAACAACTTTTTTCAGCCGTGCCGCTTAAAAAAGTTGTTTAGCTTAAAAAAGAATCTCATTGCATGTGGATTTCAACACAGTATATCATGAGTCTCTTTTTTAAGATGTAAATGGAAGTATACCTGAAAAAAGTTCTTTACAGGTTTTGATACCGACCGCGGTATTTCATCTGCCCACGAAAGGTTAGTCAGATGAATTTGTATACACTTTTCGTGAGGCGGCCGGTAACTTTTTTATAGAACGCTTAGGTTGTGAAAACATTCGGAAAGGGACGTGCGGAAACAAAAATATAAATCCAGATAAGTAGTGAATGATAGAGACGAAAGTGGGCGTATATAATGTGGAAATATTCGGAAAGAAATTTGCAAAGAGAAACATTTTAACGGATAGAGAAGGATAGAAAGGCAACGAATATGTTTCTGAAATATTTGGAAAAGGGTATCGAATAGAAAATAATTATAAACGCGCAGTAAATACGATAGAACCGGAAACAAATGTGTACGATGCAGAAACGAATGGAAAGCGATATACAATTAGAAATATCCATAACCCTTTAGTCCTATCAGCCCTTTAGCACTGAGGTCTTCCCAAATTTTCTGTACCTTTTCTATATGACCTTCACATCGAATACAAAATACATTAACTGCAAATAAATAGCTCTGTATGCGTTATCAGTAATCAAACGACGAACTTTTCCAAATTTCATAAATAAATAAAAAAGTATCAAGTCACAAAGGGTTACGCGTTTGTATAGCTATATGATTTTTTCGACTGTGTGATATTGTTAGCGAAGAACTGTCGGCACTTGACAATACGCGAGATGAATCGATGTTTCCAGGTGCGCCTGTACGGGACTGGCAAAAGAAACGAAACGTGGGTTGGTTATACACGTGTAGTATATCCGTTAAGACAACATCTAATTCGATAACTGGCGAAAATAATAGCGTGCGCGCGGTGCAGTGATCTTGACCGGAGTCCGTGAAGGATCGCGGGGTTCGTTCTCCTTCCCCCTCGAGAGCGCACTCTCGATCCGCGCAAGCTGCAGCAGCGTGCTCCGGATGATTCGTTGTCGATCCTCCACCGGGTGATCGGCAAAAAAATTCAACAAAGAAATCCCTTGCACTCCTCGCGCTTCTACGAACTTCTGTGTATCCTTTATACCGGTTTACATGTTTTTACGTATAGAATATCGATGTTTCAATATTTTTATTTTTTCGAAAAGGCAAAAACTTCGATTTCCGGTGCGTGGATCACGAAAAATGATTTTTTTTTTATTACCAAACAATAATACAATTATATTTTCGGAATTAATAGAAGATAAACATGTTGCTGTATTCATTATTATTCGAAATAGTGTTTGTTGAGGTTTTTTTTAAATGTCGTATAGCGATTTTGCGATGTACTGTACCCAATGTATCACATTGGCTTAATATATTCCGTTTGAAAAGCTCTTAATGGTCAATCGGCTACCGCGGTAACTTCGAGATAATGTTCTTCCAACGGTAGCTGCCGAGACGACAATTATTAAAAGTTCGACGGGGCATCGATCTTCCGTCGCTTGTCTAAGTTCTCTCGAACTTATCTCGTTCCCTGTGCTCGACCGCGCTTCTCATATGTCATACGTACTCGCAAAATTTTCGTATGTATGCTTATGCAAATACGACTCTAACTAATACACTCTTACAGACACCGTCGTCGCACGTATAACGTACGTAACGTATGAAGTTTGCAACGTATATAAAGTATCGTATAGTTATGTGAACGGGAGATGAAATATGAATACAGTTTAATAAGCAAGCGGTAGTCACATATACGATAATATACGCCAAGTCGATACAAGATACCGCGAATATCATCCATCACGGAGTACTGGACAGAAGCCATCGTTATGTACCACAGTGGGTTCCGTGGGGGCAATTTAGCAAAGCGAAAGATGAATGTGTGCTGCGCTTTGAAAATCTGTACGAAGCGCGCGCGAGACAAGAAGCGAAGGGAAGAGGGTCGTCGTCTTGTGCGAAAAACACGCTTGCAACCCTTCCGATTTATATCGGTTTGTGAGAACTCGGAGCTTCTAAGACTAACTATGCTGTACATGACTTTTGTTACAGTAATGTTAAGAGTTACCCCTTGATGACATTTATTGCAAAGTCAACAAGAAATTCATTATCGTTTGAAAAATTATTATTCATAACAAACAAAAACAACAACGACGATAACAAGCGGCAAAACAAAAACTTTTCTTTTAAACCCGAAAAAAATCGAAAGGCAAAGATGATAAATTGTACGAAAATTGAACAATAAATGGTTTTCTAAATGAAAAATTCTCTGCTCATTTTTAAAAAAATATATTATTTCTCATCGATACAAACTTTTTTTTTGTTTTAGAAAAATTGTTATTTTCGTGTCTAGAGCAAGGAAAAAAGGTCGATCTCGATGAGTGTGAAGTGAGGCACGAGCGCGTGTGATTTTCCTCGCACGCGACGCGAAACCCGATTTTCTGCTGTTTTTCCCGCACTAGTGCGGGAAAACGGTCAGAAAAGACTGTTTCGACTGTTATTTACGCCCTCGTGCGAAAAATTAAACTTTTTCCGAATTCCTTTTTCGACAGAGTTCCTACCTTATTTTTATCGAAAGCCTTAAAAAAACGTAAGAAACGCTGTTCATTATTTTTGGGTAGCGTACAAATGGCATGTATACCATAAATAACCTCGTGTAACGTGTGTCCGGGTCATAGGTCATGCAAGTTTTTTGTGTATACGAATAGAGCGATCGGACTTACATCGACACGAAGGAATTATCGTGTGCATAGTTCGTCGTGAAAGCCTGGGCAGCGCCTAATCAAACCGTCGTCCGGTCGCGTGCAAAAAATACGTTAATTCGTATAGCGGGAGGGTGGTCGAGGAGACCGAGAGGGCGGTCGTAGAGTCAGAGGGTAGTAGAAATGAGAAGGACAGCGATGTAGATAGAGTGAGAGAGGCACGGGAGGCTTGCATGACCGTGCAAATAAATAAAAGCGAGCGAACACGTTGCCCGCGCCTCGTATTTTATATTTTATCCACTGGGAATGATTGATTGCGCGGAGGCTTCTCGCTCGCATATATATATATACATATATACAATATACACACACATACACAGAGGGCTACCAGGGCAGACCACAGCTAGGTAGGTAGCTAGCTATGCGAGAACGGCGGGGCTGGTTCGCGCTCTCCGACGAGATACCATCTCGCGAAATGCCACTGGCCGCTCTACTTGTCATTTCGCGCATTGTTTATTATTGTCCGAAGGTTTTATCGCGATTGTCGTGTTTAAACGAAAAAAAAAAAAAAAAAAAAAAAATTGCGACAGAGAGACGAAGTGGAAGCCGGAAAAAAGACTGGGAGGAGAGGAGAGTGATACCCGGGCACTATAACGCGAGGGGGTAAAACGAGAGCTACGGTCGTCCGAAGCGTGCAGCACGTTCTACCCGACGACGCTGCGGCAAATTTGCGACAACAACGAAGATACGCGAAAACAGTCGCGTTTTTAATGCGGACAATGTTGCGAACAATACGACAACGTTATTCGTAAGATTGGAGGCTCAATTAAACGGTTTTGAGCTTTCAGCATATGAATAAAAGGGTTTTATTTGTTTGAAAAATATATTTTTACCGATAAGTTATTTATTCAAGATTAATCATCGATAGGTTCAAACAATCGTGATATGTTAACTCGAATGTGCTTTTACCCATCGAAAATACGAATTTATCTGAGTAAAAGATTTTTATGAAAAAAAAATCCCAACTTTCCTTTCGATAAAAGAAAAAATGTTTGATCGAACGACTTAAGCAATAAGGTTCAGTTACCGTACATAGCGAAGTAAAGGAATTCGTTGATCCATCAATCGCTGGCGAAGATTTTCTCTGGCGCTGGTCTATATCGACGTTATAGAGAGGATGATAGGGCGACTATAGTACTTTCTTATATACGAGAAGAAGATAGTAATTACAGAAGCGGGACTCGTCGGAAAGTCTCGGGACGGAGGGTCTCTCTTCTCTCGTCTCGGGAGAGCTGCGAGGCACGATCCACGATAAGTATAGTTGTTTCGGAATCGCGTCGATATACCCGTCTCTCTTTCTCTCTCACTGTCTCTCTACACAAATGCATTACATCCTACACCATCGTATACAGAGTATATACCTCCCGCTATCTCATTTTATTGGTACAGGTTAAGAAAAAAATATTTCGACGAGATGAAAAAGAATATCTTCGGCTCGTCGATCCGATGCGGACGGAGAGAGGCGAAACCGTCTCTTCCTCCCCGCGCAACTCTACGGCAACTCGCCAACTATTCCCGGGATATTTCTTTCCATGCTATGAGGTCTTTCATTTTATAATATACTCTATACACTGTCTTTCTCTCTCCTTAAACATATATATATATATATATATATACATTATAACCGGTAGAGAGAGAGAGATTGTACACGAGTATCTGCGCAAAAGAAGATCGAACCCGAGGCGATACTTTGTTCATCGAACCATCGAGGAACGTCCGTTCGAACTAAAGAACCAACGAAGATGTTCAGAAATGCTCCTTCTTTCAAACATATTTCCTAAATATTCATTAAAATAATTACGCGAACAAAATTTTAAATCCAAATGTATTATATCAGTAAAAAAAATGTACTTTGCTTCTCATACATAAAATTTTTTGAATTTGACGATAATCGATGGAGCTGTTTAAATTTCATGAAATATAAAATTGTTTTGAAATTGGCTGATAACACGATAAGTTTGACAATTTTTGAGATATCGTGTTTAAAATTTCGACACAACTGGTCTATTCCTATCCGATGATCGGTATTAAATTCGACAAAAAATTATCGAGATATTTCAAAATTACAAGACATGTTATAGTCAGTGCTTTATGTCTTTTTTTTAGGGAAAAATTGATACTTTACCACCGATGCAAATTTTGTTGCAAGATTTCATGTAAAATTGCACCATTAACAAACATTTTTACAAAAATTTAAAAAGTCCCGACAGAAAAAAAGAGTAAAAAAACAATTAATTATTCACATGTTATAGTCGTGCGATTTCTTTTTTATTAAGTACGGAAATCTCCCGACTATAACATGTGAATAATTAATTGTTATTTTACTCTTTTTTCCAATCGGGAGTTTTTACATTTTTGTAAAAATGTTTAATTTCGTCCTTTTTAAAGACGTAACATTTTAGCTAATACCCAGACTTCCGTGAATTTGAGATTATACCGCGCAAAGATCGCGTGCTTTGTGAGCAATCGGGAGTCGAAAAAATATATCGCAGAAAATGGCGCCCAATCTTCGATATATCTAAAGAACTATTCTGTAAAATGTTTTTTTTTCTGCGAATATTCAACCGATTTAAATTCTCCATTGCAAACGACATTGACCGCACGTCATAGAATGGCTGCATCAAGTTCTGTTAAATACTTTTTAGCCGTTTTCGAGAATATACCGGACAACGAAATCGCTCGTCTCCGTGAAACACATAACTCCCGTAATAATAACAAAAAATAAAAAAAAGATTTAATTAACTTTCATTGTAGTAAAAGTGCTTGATTGTTTATATATTACATTTAAGTTTCTCATATATTGGTTTGTCGATAAGAAATAAATATTGTCGTCGACCGCCACGCAAGATTCATCTGCTTCACGCCGCACCATCTCTGGAGACTTCTTTCCGGTGAACGGATTCGATATCGGACGCGCTGTGGTCTCACTACCCCGTTATTATCTCCCGATACAGTTTGACCTTTTTTTCCTCTCCCTCGATAACGTCCGCGGGGCTCTATCTTGTTGCGGTGTGTAAATATATATATATATACACACACACACACCCTCCCTATTCTCTATCCTATCCTACATTATATACGCGTGTATTACACATCGTCTTTGTTTCGCCACCTATCTGCTGACCGCGGTAGACGTTAATACAAACGTGTTGGCGCTCAGCTACGTACTAACGCCGTACAGAACCTATCGTGTATCCGCTTTACCTGCTATACATGTCTCAACGTACAGCGTACAACGTACAACGAGAGACTTATTTTATAACGTTAGCCAAGTAACGCAAAGTACACACTCGCGTTAAGCATCTTTCGCTATACATATTGTGCCGCGATCGTTATACGCGGTGTATATAATATATAATACTCGAAGAGTTACAGTAGAACAGAGAGGTGTATGTATGGTCTCAATGTATGGTGAGGCAGAAAACGTGAGCTCTGCGAAGAAGTTACGCTCAATTTCCCGTACGGCCGCACAGTTATCCAATTACACTGCGCCTACACAGCAATCACCCAAAGTTTTCCGCATAGAATCGCCCCGCGCGCAACCCCGCCGCGAAATAACTGTGGTATATGCTTACCGGATCTATGTATAGCACAGGCGGGATGCGTGTTAACCCTTTCGTTTCGCCTTGTTGGAGAAGATCGAAGCGGCGAGTAAAACGATATCGTTGTTACATTGTAATAATATGCAGATACTTACAGTACATTCGTTTTTTTTAGTCCTTTTTTAATTCGATTAAAAAGATATTATGTTCGGAAAACTCAATTGCTTAGGATCGTATCTATAGCTGAAAAGTACTTAAATGTACTTTGCGGAAAAAACATTACAGTTTTCGATTTTTTTTTTAGTAAAGCGATTGTATCGGATTATTATTTTTACAATTGTTTTTTTTTTTTTTCGGAGTAACAACAATCCTATAGAAACAAACCAATAATTGATTTTATAGTGAGTATAAAAAATATGCGTGTGTTACGTTACGCAGGACGTAACAGCGTGTTTCTCGAATACGTAGTTTTTTCCTCAGTTTTTTCCTTTAAGGTCCATTTAAAAAACGGTGTCTTTCCGTACGAGAAAAAAAATGGCCATTTAGAGTTGAACCAAATCCGTGTTGCAGGGCTATAGAGGCTTCTCGAGTCGAAGTATTGATGTCCTGGAAAGTGCTGCGCGGGGGAAGGGGGCGAGGGGGTACGCGACTAAGCGACTTCCTATCTTGTGTGCTACCCTGACCCACGGACTGCCGGGAATCAATGACAAAACCGATGGCAGCGAATATATTACGCTCTATTCGCTCTCGTGGTACATAATATCCCGACAGAGGCTTATAGACATCGATAACAAGTTTATGTTATCTCGAAGACTGAGAAGTAAGCATTTTTTGAACTTCCGACTGCCCTCTAAGGCAAAAAGACGGGAGTTATGCGTTTCACCGAGGTGAGCGATTTTGTTGTCCGCGATGTTCTCGTAAACGGCTAAAAGTTACTTAACCAAATTTGATACAGCTATTCTATGACGCACAGTCAACAATGTTTTCAAAAAAATGTTAATCTATCGAGTATTGATAAAGATAAAAGCGATTTATTAAATTGTGACTCGAATATATCGAAAATTAAGGGCCATTTTCTGCGATATATTTTTTCGACTCCCGATGGCTCGCAAGGCGCTCGATCTCTGTGCGGTATAACCTGAAATTCGCGGAGGTATAGATATCGGCGAATATCATTTATCGGGAGCATCATCTCTAAAAACGATGAAACAAAAAAAATGTCGAAAAATTGAAAAACTCCCGACTGCAAAACGAGTGAAATAACAATTAATTATTCACATGTTATAGTCGGGGGATTTCCATACTGAATGACGAAGAAATCGCTCGAGTATAACATGTGAATAATTCATTGTTATTTCACTCTTTTTGCAGTCGCGCGTTTTTAAATTTTTGGAATTTTTTTTAAATTTACAACCCGTTTATGAAGTAATTCGAATAGAAAATAAAAAGTTCGCGGTGCACCACATTATTTATGAATAAAGTTGTATTGCTCTTTGAAAAAAATAAACATAAAAAATGTAAAGGGAACTAAAAGAGTTCGGGCAGTTTTGACATGCGAGGCGAACGCACTTTGCGCCGGTCGTATAACTCGAGGCGCATTCTAGTTGAGGCGTAGATTTATTGGCGCGGTTCGATAACTGCTCGTGCATTACCACGCCCATTCGGCTCCGGGTGTGGAGATGCACTGCATCGATGCACGCGCATGCATCGCAAACATCGTCGAGAAACAACGAACCTCGAGGAGAACAGAACGGGACGCCAGAAGTTATCCGCGTACACCGAACGGATGATTTGTTCGTCGTTCCACGTAACTAGCGGTGTCAAAAATAAAATTTTCGTTACGAGTTTACGAATAAAATCATCGAAGACTATCATTTTACCGAATTTTATTCGGATTGACGCGTTTCGACTTTTATATTAACTTTTATTCCCAAAATCACGAAAAAACTATTCTACGTTGTTTACGAAGATGCGATGGTTCATTTGTTTTTTCGTCGAGAAAAAATGCGTGAAATCGGCCAATAGAATTATCGACAATCTTATAGAAACAAAATTTAGTTACCATATTGAGTATAAATAAATAATTTTTAACTTCGATTTATTGTTACTATATATGTAATTCGGCATTTATGTACTCGTGATTCAAGAGAAGAATCTATCTATTCTCATCCTCCGGCCACGAAGATGCAGCTGTTGTGTGCATCTTCGCGGATGTACGGTTCTGATTGCGGGGGTACTTCACGATGCACTAAGAAATACGGAGAGCGAGGATGTTACAAGATAGTATAGAAGATGCAGCACTTCACCAATAAATATTTTTAACAGCCAACGGCGAAAGAGGCGCGTTATTCGATTTTTTTTTTTTTTTTTTTCAAGAAATTTGAATTCTGTTTTTTTTCCTTCTGTCTGCGTATAGGTATTCAAATCCGTACACTATTTCACATGCTCTCCGCAAGTGCTTTCATGACAAACATTGTTACGTAAGCGCTTTTTCAGCTTTCGTATCGTACGCATTCAGAGAGTATTATTATCGGCACAAAAGGAAGGAATTATAAAGATTATTTGAGGAGCTGAAGTACTTTGCTGCGCGATGTTTTGGTGGTATAGTGTTCCAGGAAACTCTGAAGGTCAACCACGGGGGGTAAACAGTTCGTTAACCGCGCAACTCAGACGAGCGCTCGGAAGCACGTGAAATGAAAAGAAACACCGATCGCACGGGGAGTAAATGTTAACGAATACTATTTTTCGCTTTTCTCACGTTCATTGAACATCTCGTCGATTCGCCGGCATACGGTTGCGTAATTTGCGGTCTAATAACAGCAATTCGTTATTTTGCGCCATTTATCGAACAAGAAAAACTTTTAAAAAACGACTGTTTATCAATGATGAATGATAAAGATTTATTATGCTGTTGTTGCGGGGGGATGCAGTTTTTTCTGCACGAACACATTGTGTTGAAAAAAATAGTACATTGTGTAACAAGGGCCGAAAGTTGACGTTTGCGACGCGGGTGATGTTTGCTGCCCGAGCGAAGCGAGGGCTGCAATCACACGAGTCGCGATCGCCAACTCGGCCCATGTTGCACACTATATTTTTTGCAGCGAGGGCAGGAATATAGGCGCTTTGAGGGTCAGTGTTTGCGGGACGAAAAAAAAGTGAGGTTAATGTGGGGGGCAAAAAAGTGGACTTTTCTGCCCTAGGGAAGAAAAGTAATGTGATGCGCATGCGCATACTGACATTTCGACGCTGTTACGAAATGAGCTACTTTCGTCCCGCAAAACTGACCCTCAAAGCGCCTATATTCCTGCCCTCGCTGCAAAAAATATAGTGTGCAACATGGGCCGAGTTGGCGATCGCGACTCGTGTGATTGCAGCCCTCGCTTCGCTCGGGCAGCAAACATCACCCGCGTCGCAAACGTCAACTTTCGGCCCTTGTTACACAATGTACTATTTCATTCGATTATTTTCCAATTTAGGACTAACCTCTGAAATATGTCGAATTTTTTTTTGATGCCACTGTTGTTCCATCATTGCCGACGAATCTAACGCTGATATTTTGTACTTCCCGCTTCGACGGAACGATCGATGTAGAGATTGTCTCTCAAGTATTTTACACGTGACGATCAGTCTTAGCGAACTTTCGTGAATAGGCAAATGTCAGTGATACGTTAACTATAGACAATAGATAATATAGATATAGATATAGATAACTGAAAGTAGTTACGTGTTCGGGGATGTTGGGGAACTATATACTCGCAACTCAACCGTCGCGATTACGGAACTTGCTTTGTGTTAACTTCACTTATGTTACGGTTTTCGGCTACTCGAGCGACACACTCCAGTGCGTCTTGAAAAGTTTCGACTGGGGTGAGTGATCGCCTGTTGGTATGAATAATTGGGACCTGTGATTCTTTCGATATATCTTTGTGCAAGACGACACCTTACACGCGCATGCGCAACAATTCTTAGTGAACGTCCTCTCCAAATAAAAAAAAGTGTAGACGTCAATTAACTATATTTTTTTGGTGTTATGAAGATTCTTTATCTCGCTCGGGACATTAGCTTTCGGAGCATTAGTTTTTCCTATCGAAATAGAACGATTTGATTGATCGGAACGGAACGGGTGGATCGCGAATGCAAAAATTGCCATGCGGGGCCGAGTCGGCCATTAATCAAGACCATTGTCCGCGTATAACACCGTGCTTTCCGGAAACGCTGATTTTTTTTGAGATCTTTACGAAGCTTATGCAGCTTTGGAATGTGTTTTAGTAGCCAAAACTCGATTACTGTTAATGCAGCGTCATGGCAATAGGAGTCATGGAAAACCCAGATTCGCTCAGTATTGCAATAATAGCAGATCTTATTTTTGGGTTTGTAACAGCGAAACCGAGACAATAAGATTCGAGTCTAATCTTCGTGACAATACGATATCTCGCATATCGGAGTTCGAATAGATATTTAAATGATTTTTGTTAACCGTTCATTAATACGAATAACATCGATGTACTTACATAAAGAACGGCAAGTGTGAACGCAATCTTTCGACTATTAAATGTGCTCTCGTTTTTTTCCCCCAAGCATCCATTATTGCATTGTCTGTTTTCACAGCTAAGAACACACGGTTGTTTTTCGGTGGATCGTGAATAAATATTATATGAATAGACGTTTGTGAATATTTCCGTTCGGGATTTCGTGTTAACAATTGTGTTAAATAAATACATCGCCACATGGTATTTTTTTTTTTCGTTTCATATGTCCCAAATAAATAATCAAATTTCGGTTGTGTGGAAAGTGAGTAAATATTGCAATCGGTGTCACGTTTATCTTCAAAGTGTAGTGAAAATATCGGAAATCGCGTTTTTTAAATTGTTGTTTTTCCCCTTCGTATAAACATCGGTTGCGCGTTGATCAATCAAGTGAACTCTGCATCTGTCGAGTTTCCAGTTTTTCTCGTCGATTTTTGTGAAGGTACGATATGCTTTGTGTACGATTTTGTATTAATAATTGAGCGAAACGATACATTGCGATCGCGGGCATTTGTTTCGTTTCGATTCATGTAAACACTTATATAGTCTTTTTGGTAAATAAAAAGTGAATAACCATAGCATTCGGTTTTACGATAACCTTACGGTAATTCCAGCGGCACAGTCCGGCCAAACGTGGGATAACGAGAGATTCAACGAGAATTCCGAACACTTCTCAATGGGATAAAAATCTGAAAAAAAAAACAGGCATATGGAAGGTTTTGTAAAGTTTGATTTTACATAATAATAATGTTAAAATGTTATTAACAAATTAGTGAAAAAATGAATTGTTCAACAAATTACCCGGCAACCTAACGTTTTTTTAATGGAAATGATTCGTTAATTTTACTCAATACGTACGAATTTTTTCAGAATTTTGTTTAGTTTTTGAAAATTGCGTTTTTCGCCCGACATTTTGTCTAAAAAACGCAATTAAAACACCGGACATGCACAAACTACGTTAAAACACTACACATCTTTTTACACCTCGTTAATGCGACACATAAGTATGGGAAACGCGATAAAGACGAAAATCAGTATTTTCAAGTTTAATTATCGTGAAATCGACACGCCAAGGTACAAAGAAGCTGTTTGTGAAGGCCCAATGTGGACATCGTAAATATTCTGAAAGTTACGCGCTTTTACCAGCTTTACATATAAATAAAAAAAACTAAAAAGTCCGAAAGAAGAAGAGAGAAGTCCGGAGTAAAAAGTCCGAATTATCTTGAAACAACTCGAGTCAAAGAGACCCATGTGTGGTGTCCCGGAGTTAATGATTGAATGCAGTACATCCAGCCGGAAGTTCATGCTGTCTCTATGTATATGTAAGTTATTATTATTATTTTTGATTACTTTTCCATAATCGATGCGATGAAAACTGTTCTCAAAACCGATACTGTTTGAGTAATAAGTGGATGTTTTGACTATCGTACTTCTAACAAGCGTTCAGCGCCCTGCGGGCGCAGAGGCTCTTGTTGGTGGGTTCCGCCCCCAAACCCCCCGAAAAACGTCCCTTCGGGACATTTTTTAAGGCACTCACAGGGGTACACGTCGCGCTAGGCGTTCTGTATCGAGTGTATTTACACTTCGCGCAATGCGCTACGGATGGAGTATGTTTATACGTCACGCTCCGTGTTTCATTTCGAAAGTACGTATGAGGGAAAACATTTATCAGCTATGTAAATTGATTCATAGTGTTAAACATTCTTCGAATAAAAACATTTCGTTTTAATACAAATTGATTATTATTATTATTCACGACGGATATTTTCTTTTTGTTTGACGATAAATTGTCAAATATTGAAACACGAATCAAATATAACGAATTGCATCGCGTAGAACTTGATGAAAATAATTTAACGAATCAAATCATATCTAGTAAAGTCGTTTTATTGGCTTAAAACTTATGACCAGATTTAATGAGTATAAAACAATCACACAAAAAATGTACCAACACCAACACGATTACCATTTAGCATTCAGGTCAAATATCCCCTTTAAATCCTTCCCCTTCAATGTTTTTTTTCTTCCCCATAATAGATGGAATCAGTTCGTTATCGTCGCTGTAGAAGACCGACGCATTGGAGAAGAGAAGTTCAAGAAATTTGCTTTTCTTTGTGATTTTCAATGAAATTTTGGCGATATTTATGGATGCTGCAAAAAAATGCTATCTCGAGAACGAAAAAATATATCGTCTTGGTTCCTGTCTTGTATTGAAGAGGAAGTAGTACGTTACTCAAATTAAAAAAATGTCATCTTGATGGCTCCGAAATATTTTTTACAAATTGATGAAATTCTCGAAAAATTCAACTACGAAGGCTCTTTGACAGTCCTCTTATAAAAAAATTCGTTTCTATCATTTGAGATGTATTTTTTTTCTTTCTCATAATACACGGAATCAGTTCGTTATTGTCTCTGTAGAACAGACAAGTATTGGAGACAAGAAGTTCGAGAAATTCGATTTTTTTTTTCGTTTTTCAATGAAATTTTGTTGATATTTATCGTCGCTTAAAAAAAATCATATTTAGCATCATATTGTATCATATTTCAAAAAATTTTATTTAATTACAAACAAGGATAAGTTGCTCGGTCCGGAAAAACTCGTAAAATCGACAAATTCAGTTTTTTTTCACTTTGTCGATACATAATTGTTTAAAATTTTTCTTTAAGAGTACAATTGTTTTACGTAAATACGATTTCTATGAGAGGAAAGGATTAGAGACGGCAAATTCGAGAAATTTGAAAAAGCGATTCTTTTTTTGACGAAAATTCGTGAAATTAGTCTTTGCTTAAAAAAAATCATATCTTGGCAGCGAAAAAAGATATCGACTCGTTTCTTGTCTTGTTTTAAAAAGGAGAAAATACGTTGTCACAAACAAAATTTGCAATTTTTATTATTAACTCTAAACGAATAAATCGGGCGAACATAATTGATAATGATTTCGACTGCGATGAATCTTCGACGGTCGAAGGATAGAAAATTCTTTTTTTTATGATTGCACACTTTTTATCTGCGCAATACCGCGTAGAATAAATTTGTATTTGGGTAAAATACGAATAAAGATTGAAACGAGATGTCGATTTTTTTTTAATTTGAAAATGATCCCGCCACAGAGTACGCGCGCCGCGACGTATGAGCATCTGTGTATCGTCTGCTACGAAATTGTCATCTGCTTCCAAAGCTTGACAGATAGAATAAAACGAAAAAATATATACTCGCTATTTTTTTTAGTTCTATTTGGTAAATTGTAATTATTTTGGATATTCGATGAATTTTTTTTGTAAGTTTATAACCAATTTTTTCAGTGAACACGTGACATTTATCATTTTTATTACGAATGTGAATAAAGTATGATAAAATATTGTGAATGATTTTCAGTGAATAGTATATTTTGCACCAAGGGCGGAAAGTTGGACATTCCTGACGAGTGTGTTGGGTGATGCCAGAGGTGGGAAAAGAGGGTCGGGGGTCCGAGGGCCGAAGGCCCGAGGGCTTTCCGGGCTTCTTTGCCCACCGAGGGCAGAACCAAACACACTCCAACAGGAAAAAAATATTTCCAGTCATCGGAGTCACTTCAAATTAACTACACATGAAGTTGGAGGTACATCGAAGAAAATGGTGAAAAACTAAATTTTTTGGAGCATTCGCTGCGGAGTAACCCCATCGAAACCTGTGTGAAGAGCCTCGCACGTCATTTTAATAGGCACTCTTTGCCTATTGTTATAGTGAGTGCCTAAAAAGCATCGAGGAGACGCAAAATTACTGGTGCATTACCTATTGTATACCTTCTACATAAGTCTACTGCAGCCTTTTCATTTCCACAGTAAGAAAAATAAGTGTAAAACGGATTTGATTCCGTTTGTCGATATATCTATCACGATATAAAAAAATTGAATAAAAAATTATTTCTTGCTATTGTTAATATTCAAAAGTTCAAAAGCTATAAAATTATTTTGGAGACTGAGAAAAGGCTCCAAACGCGTGAAGCTGAAGCTAGCCACAGGGCTTTTGCAACGGTACGAGGTTATTAACTAATTGACTGCGATCGTCTCGTGCAGATGGCCGTATTTTTGTTTTGTTTTTTTTACTTCAATTTTCCAATTTTTCTTTCACTTTTAAAGATTTTTTTCTGTTTTCCATATTGCCGATTCACGATTTTTTTATGAGCCGAGTGAAACGCAATACTCGATCGTATTAGGAAATTCTTTATGTTCGATTCTTGTGACCTCGGTGTTCACAAGGTAATGGGCGATGGGTTTTCTAGCATTCGAAATATCTCCTTTTGTGAATATATGTACCCTCGCAATATATACTCCTCGTTAGAAAATATCTATTGCGATTATGTCTATTATCTATTGCGATATATACTCCCCACTAGAAATGATCCAGCCCCACATGCATGTGTGCAGGCCACAATTACCACCGAGGCTATCGCCCCTTGCCTGATACGAAATATCGTTTGGAGAATATATTCTCCACTGTTGCCAATCAACCGTAATTTCTTTGCGTCCATATTGAATCTCGACGAACATCATGATTCTGTGGATCATTTGCCTTGGAGTTTTAGTATGCAACGAGTCGAAGTATACGAAAACTTTTTGATCCAAGTTAACATAGAAAACTGTCCAATGCTGGTGGCGATGAAGACGACTGAAACTGACGAATTCAACGGGAGTTATTCTGACTGCAATAGATACTTTGTTACATTACGTGTGCAGAAAGTGGTGCTTTCCGTGACAGTTTTGCGGGGCGAAAGTGACCAATATCATGCCGCGGTGGAAATTTAGGTTCGCATCACTTTCGTCCCCAGGGAATTTCGCTTTTCAAACGCCGACGGGACGAAAGTGAGCTATTGCGCACTGCCCATGCCCTAACCTAATTTATCAACGCACCACGAGATTGACCGCTTTCACCTCGCGAAACTGCCACGGAAAGCACAAGCTTCCACGCACTTGATGTAAAAACTGTGATGTGTGACATCACCGATACCGAAAGTTGATGATGATTACATTCGTGTGTTTGCGGCCCTTGCTTCGGTCGGGCCACAAACCTCGCACTCGTTGCAATCATCAACTTTCGGCCCTTGCTATTTCTTAGTCCGGAGAATTATGGATAAGGATATACCAGAATTGTGATCCTCCACGTCTTCTTCGTTTATCTCACTCGTTGCTCTGAAGATATCAAAAGTCTTTCTCCGTTGCAATCAAAACTCCATCAGTTTTCTTTTCTACGTAAGTTAGATAAGAGATTTGTTTCCTCACTATCTCTTGTTGAGCCTTCGTCACGGCCGACACATCCAACAAACATGTCTTCCCGCACCCCTTAGCAATACATATTTTCATTGATGTCTGAGCATTCACTGTTTGCGTTCACTGCCTTGTCAAATTATTGTAAGCTAATGCGCTCAACGACAGCATTTTGAGTGGATTCCATATTGAGTAGATTCCGAATGAGCAAACTGACAATGAGAAATCTTATTAATAATGTTCCATTGTCGATTCGAATAATTTTCAAATGCAAGAGAAATGCACAGTTTTTCATTCGGGATAATGATTTTTAGAAATTCTAACTCTAGTGGGTTCCATTAGAAAAATGATGCGCACGATAACATAGTCTTATAATACTTATTTATTTATCATTTTTTGAAAAAATCTTTAGTACATGTTTGTTGATTTTGAGGTTTTCACGCGTATAAGTGGACCTTATTCAGTATTAGCGCTCGTCTCCCTCGTGACAGTATTGACTCTATCCCCAGCGTCTGCAGCCGACTTCATAGAAATACCCACAATCGTATTGTCCGGTGTAGGGAAACTGCAGAAAATCTACACCAAGGTACAGCAAGTCTTAAGGTCGGTTATAATGAGCAAAGTATTGCAAAGTATGCTAACAATGAAAATCTTGGAACTACGAATACAAGCATACCATACGTAACTGCAGCTATGTTCGATTACAATATTTTTATTTCGCCCAAAACATGACACCAAGAAACGAACTCTCGATCTGTCGATACTTTGTTTCAGAGACGTGTACATGCTATTTACTGGATCAAAGTACCGCTTATAACCGGGTAGTGTTGTCGTATTTTGCGCGAGAGAAATATTTCATTGCCTATTAAATTAATAAGTAAGCATTAGCTCTGTCATTATGAATAAACGGACGTAGCATCGAATGGGTAGCGAGAGCTTTCTTATCCGTTGCATGAATGTTGCTCGACTTTGAAGAAGTATGATAACGGAATCTCCATTAACTGCGCGCCAACTATTTCGTTGATTGTGGCCAGAATTGAATCGTTCGGGCTTTGTTCCCTGGTCAATATCCATGCGTACGTTATGCTGAAAAATAACGAATAACAATACAATTTAAATATTGAAAAATATGAGTGATAGGAAAAAAAATGAATGTAAGTCCACATTCGTAAAAATTAATTGTTACGGCTAAATTAAAAAGCAGTATGATAAGTTCCCTGTCGCGTAATCACCTCACGTCGGGGAAATCGGTGCAGCCGCAAATGGCGACGTAGCTGTCGTAGTCGGTGTCCAAAATCCAGTAGTTACTATCTATACCGTCAGCCGCTAAAGGCATGTGGATCACCATTTCTCCAGGACGATCAGTGTTAGGCGTAAAGATATCTGCCTCAACGTTCCCAGGAATTCCGGTTCTGGAAGTACCTCGATAATTTTTTTCACAATTTGGATCTCGAAATCAATGACGAGTAATAAAATTTAGTTCTCTTACAAGGGGTTGATAAAGGAGTTGATCACTGTCATGGTGCCATTGTCTCCGGGGATGTAATCGATTCTGTTGCATTTGGTGTGAAACTCAAAATTATGGTATACTCTTTGCGCCTCGTACCATCTTCCTACAAACTATAATAGCTTTCGATTACGAATTGTCAATGATGATGAAATAATTATCATTTGTTAATAATAAAGCCTTCAATCCTTGGTATACTGAGAACAAAAATGTAGTTGTATTAATAAAATGTTCGGTTGAATACGTTCAACTAAACATTTAGTTCGCTCATGAAGATAATTAATGTGGCGAACAATTCTTTGCATGAAACAACCAACCAATATTTGAGGCAAACAATTTTTTTTTGTTTCAACTAAATATTTAGTTGTACGTCTTCAACCGAATATTTTGTTAGTCCAACTAAATTTTTTCTCAGTGTAAACTAAATAAAAATTCCCAATTGCTTTCTACGTGACTCAAACAGTGCATTCTTATTTTATTGTCGTTATTTTCCTGTCAAGAATATTGTACGTATCAGTCGAATGATTGTAAAATGTGCTGTAAGATAAAATTTATATCATTTTTACGTATTAATACATTTTTTTTATTTTCATGACTGCACTGAAGAATTGAATCTTGTTTGCTTCGACTTAGGGGGTATAACAAATGTGTAAACAGAAACTATATTGTTTGTAACACGTGCACGAAAAGTCTCGCTTTTCGTGCGTGTAATGTGGCAAACATGGTGCTTTTTAGCAAGATGTGCGAAAAAAATACTGTGCGTGCGCACAATCACGCTAGAGATTTTTGCGGACACTTTTATTGCACTAGTGCGTAAAAGTTACTTTTTTGCACGCTATGGCCACCGTAACAGGCACTAAAAGCGGGCGTTTTCGTGCACTTTTACAAAAAATAGTGTGAGATGCATGCGAAAAAGCGGACACTTGACGAAGGTGAAGTTGATCGTAAGAGGTAAAGGCGAATGCTGTTCGGTTTTCCATACTCGCATCACAAAATACTATTTGTTGACAAACTTAAAAATTCACACGTCAGTACGACAGTTGCTAAGTGCAGATTAAGGGATTAATTTAATAATTTTGGAGTGCTTACCTTGGATACGTTAAAATTTGGCATAGCTTCGACAGCCGGGCAAGGATTGCGACTGGGTACCTGCGCCAGAGCGCTTCCAAAAACGGATAAAATCAACAATGCATAGAACATTGTCATAATGTGTTTATAGCTACGTTGATATTGAAGCTATGATTTTACGTTGTGAACTCCGTATTGCTCGTAGTTTACGTGACTTACGATCGCGGCGTTACAGAATTGTATTGCTTACTAGTGAAAAACGCTTCTTATATACAATTTGGAGACGAGTCATTACTAAGCAAAAAAATGTATCTATAGTTATAATCCCGTTATGGATATTTCTGCAAGGTTAATCTAAGCCATTGCGATGACAGAACCGTGATAAGATAACCTGGCTTTTCGGAATTCGGAATATAATTAGAAATAAATTGAAATAAATTTGAATTTGAACGAAAGCTTAGCCTGAAAGGGAGAAACATTGGGATCTTCAGGGAGTAAGCAGTGACTTAACATTGAACTGTTTGGTGGCGGGTCTGGAAAATCTAAAAGTTTTTTTCAGTATTTTAAATTAATTTCACTTATGAAATTTGAAGAACATATGTTCTTGAATATATTCAAGACACCGACCTGGGAGTAGATTCCCCTAACAAGTATCTGAGTATTTTTCGGATAACCATCACGGAATTATGCGAAAAAGCTGATGACTCCGCCTCTTCGTGGCCCCCGCTGGTAACGGCGCTCGGCAGCCCAGGCTCTTGTACTCTCGGTGTTGCTTGATGCTGGCGAAGAGATTCGTTTCCCCTAGGGGTAGATCCAACTTGTTCAATGATCCGTTTAACGGTGAGAGCAGGGTTTCTCCAAGTCTTTGCGATTTAGCAGCTTACGCGAATTTTCCTGGTAGTGGTTTAAATGCTGGGAAGTAGGGAAGACTGGTCTTTCCGATCGGTAGTTGCGTTTGCTCGCACGTTACCATTACATTAATTATTTGGTCAAATTGTATGCCTGAATATCTCATTAGGCCTGTACTCAACCTTCATGAAAAGTTTTTTCTACTCGTGCTGTAAAAAATTAAGCGATACTCTCGAATACACCTACCAAACCGAGTACCAAACAGTTCACGAAAGTTATATGCGAGACTTAGCTGTGAAAAATGTGGCTTTTCGCAAGATATGTGGCAGCGTAAAGCCTTAAGTCAGAGATGGGATAAATAAGAAGTGCGTGGAAATGCTTAAAATGGGAGAGATAGAGGATGGAGGGAACTTGATTATTGAAATAGATGATTAAGCGAATGATGGTGGATGACGGCATAAGGAGACTTATCCCAGATAGCCAAAGGTGCAAAACAACGCAGGGCATTCAGTAGATTGAAAGGATTCTACTTATAACATCATTGTACGAACAATACATCATTATAAATCAATAGTTGTAAAAAATACGAGAAAAGCCAATTTCCAGTTGTCGATTTTCTGCAATTTATTTCGTAATTATCGCATTTGCAGACAGATATGCTACAACGGAGTGTGAAGTCGAGTAAAACGAAAATAATAAGGGAAACAATTTTTCAGTAGATTTTTATTTCGTGAAGTACGCATATTTCTACAATACATTTACGCAAACTGGTGTACTTATGAAAAAAAGTGATTATCATGCGATATAGTCATTTGCAATTTACCTTCAGTGGGTACATCACCCCCAAAAAACCCCCCGCCGTGTAATGGTATCAGTTGCATTATTCTAACGAACAATTTACTAATCCTGTTGTTGAAATTTCGTAATGCAAGTTTGTCTGCAAATGCGAATGCAACGTAACGTGATAATTTCAACATTTCTTGTTGGAGTGTGACGTGCTATTGTCGCACTCTTGCCAACAAAATGTTAAGCTTTATGTTATTTAAATGTTAAGGCTAGTGAAGTTCAGATAATTTTAAATGGTTGAATAAGTACGAAGGCAGACAGGGTGGTTCGTGGTTCGCGGGGGCAGCTGCAACGGTTTTGACAAGCCATGAGAAGTACCGTGCGGAATAATCGTAGCCGAAGAGATTATCGCAGCTATGTGAAAATGCGCATAATTTTGTGAATAGCATATCTCTAATATAAAGTATTATTCATTGATAAGGCTAGACATACACATACATACATACGTCCATACATTAAATAAGAGACCTGGTTTATCATTACTGACGTTGATTTCAAAGTGCTTCGTGTAGACATAAAAGCAGCACGTACCAATCACCGCGATTTAAACCAGGCGTTTCGTCACTGTACCTAGAAAAACTGTAAAAGAGCGCCATTATTATGACATTATAGATTTCTCAAATAGGAACGCTTCGTTTTGTTGAATAAAATACCCATGTCGGATTTTAATAAAAACGTGGTCCGAATGCTGTAAACTGTCGAAAAATCATAATTAGATATTTCTGAAAATATGCGTGTGTGTAACAAACTTAAAAAGTGTGTTCCTCTACGCCTCGAGCCGAACGTTTGCACAAGGGTCGACATGCCAATTATCAACAAACAAACATTATCACACATTTTTATCATATAACGATCATGATGTGAAAGTCACGAGTTGCAATTCGCCAGTAGCAACTGCTTCGTGGCATTTTTTAAAATATTTTTAATGAATCTGATCAATCAAACACATTATTACATACAACTGAAATGTTTTGCGTTGTCGGACACGATTTTTTCAATATGGGTTTGATCGATTTGATCATAACTATGATCAAACCATGATTGTTTTGATTTACAATACAACCCCTGTATTCTTAACTCGACGAGACCGGACACCCTCCCGGTTCTGCATTTCCCCTATCGTCCCTACTTCTGGTCAGTTCCTGCGAGTAGGCGTAACGAGGGGCATTCGCGTCCGTAGATACGGCTTGGGTGGGCGAATGGACTCTGGGAAAATGCAGTTAGGAAAAATCGTTGCCATGGTAACGAGTTAAAATAAGGGAGCGGTTGAGTTGAGAGGAGTTAATAATACGGGGGTTGTACTGTACGTTTGGTTTGATAAGATCGTCAAATGCAAGAAACATACAGTCAGGAACCCCTGGTGTCTTCGCTATTTTGTATTTCACCTACAGTACCTACTCTAGGTTAGTTCGTTAGTTGCTACCAGTAGGGGGAACAAAACGTATACGTGCCCGTCGATACAGTCCTAGGTAACAATCTTTTGTTTTGTTACGCAGCGGTTGTCCGAATGGGTCACGTATGTCTGCCAAAATGATGTCTTTGAGTTATTCTACGTCCTAATGTTTATTTTCGGAAATGGGATAGGTTATAGTTGACATTCTGGCGGACACGGGCGTTTCATTCGGAAAACTTTCTCGTAACAACACAAAAACTGTTACCTTGGGGGCGGCATGATTTTGAGCGTGCGTAGCGCTTGCAGTGGGGTGAACGGGCGTTTGGGGAAATTCAGTTAAGCGAAATGATTGCCATAGTAACGAATTTAGATAAGCGGTCGGTTGAGTTAAGCGAATTTATGAAAACAGAGGTCCCATTGTACTCGGTCTTTTCTTCAGATCAGCTATTGCAGAAATTCTTACTCGTTAACTACCATACTTGTTTAGGTTTCATAAGAAAATAGTTATGCACGATTATGAGTATGTAAGTTATTCATTTATTTTTTGCATATTTGCGTGACTCGTGGTTTCCTAATTTAGTAAACTGCCTTAAAAACTACCTATTATATTTATGTTTATTTCATTTGTTCTGTTGATTTTCTGAACAAATATTTGTATTGCGTAAATTTGTATTTTCAATTAATAGGGGAATATTCATTCTTTCAAAGAAATTGATGCCGTATCAAATAAACCGGAGACTTTCTTATTTGAAAGACTTATTCCTCGTTGCATCCTTCCTGTTCGACATCGTAAAATTTCGATCTATCGATGTTTTTGTCGTCCAGAACATTGTAAGCATCAGTCAAATCGGATTCTGTAGCGAATCGATTCCTGATTAAAATCCATCCGTAGGTCGTACTGAAAAATTATGGTAAATAATACTATTGGAATATCGGTAGATACCGATGATCGGAACAAAAAGTATTGAAGGCTAACTTTGTTAATTCGCAACTATTGATCATTGTGGTTACATTGAACAGCGCTATTATGGGTGCGATCGTGACTCACGTTAAATTGAAACGGGGATATTCGGTGCAGCCCCAGATGACGACATAGTTATCGTAGTCGGTTCCCAAAACCCAGTAAGGTAAGAGACCCAGTTTCGGAACACGTCCCTGTTTCGGACGCTGCTGTCGTATTTCCGCGTATACTAAAAGAATTAGTCTCGAATTCAGTTATATTAGGGTACATGCAAATAGTCCAAATATTCATGTACATCGTGCAATTATAATTGGGTGTCGAACATTTCCTATGAAAATAATAAAAAATTAATTAGCGGCTGAGCACGCGAAGAAACTGGATTGGATTGGTACAAGAGGGAATAAGGCTGTTCCGAAAATGGGACATTGGAACTCTTCCATATTTTTATTAATATAATATTTTCAATTAATTGAAAACAATAAGTAAAGGATGATTTGAATAGACGAAATCTCCGCCTATAGAGTCATGCAAAAGATATACCTCGATAGACACGGGCAAAATTAATATTTTAATAATGATTGACCGGTTACCTAAAAGCGTCCGAAACTGGGTCTCTTACCTTAGTTACTAATTGCACCTTCGGGGGTCAGAGGCATATGGACCAACATTTCCTGGGGACGTGCTGGATCGGGCACATAAATATCTGCGTCAACGGCCCCTGGCTCTCCAGTTCTGAAAGAAGGTCAACTATTTAATTTCCATTTTCGATCTTGCCGTTAACGACGAGTAACCATAATTTAGTCTCCTCACAAGCCGTTGACAAAAGAGTTGACCACTTTAATCGTATCGTTTTCACCAGAGCTGTAACCGATGACGTTGCAAAGAGTAGGGAACTCAAAACTATGGAAGAGTCTTTTCTTCTCGTACCATGTTCCCAAAAACTGTAAGAGAATTCGATCGTAAATTGTCAATCACGATGAAAAAATAAACATCACACTAAAAAAATTCTTGATTTGGGTGAACCAACAATTACTCGAGAGAGTTAATGGTTGGTTATTATAATTACTTTTCTTTGAAAGTGATTGTTTCAATAAAATATTCGTTCTCCAAACTCATTTTTTTTTTCAGTGTTCTGCTCATTAATTAAACTTTTAACCCTTAAAAATCCGAAGCAGCGTCTATATTTGGTTTCTAACAGTTCCAGTTGCTCTATGTAACGAGAATCATTGATTCCTTTTTTGAAATATCATTAAAAAAAACTTGTGTTTGAAATTTATAGTGCTATATAAAACAGTGCTGTAAAATATTACATGCGAGTCAAATAATGACAAAATTGGTGAAAGATTAAATTTATATATATACTTGTAACGTAAAAATAGCATTTTAAAAATGGCATAACTGTAGTGAAGAATTGTACTATACTTGGACTTTAAACGCCTTAACGAAACATATCTTTCCATTGACATACTCAGAATCTAAATGGCGTCCAATGCAACACAAAATACGTCTGTGAAAACGAAAATTTTATTTCAATTTCAATGAAAGAATTTATTGATATTTATTTTTTTACTCTCGCTTACCCTGAAGGGGTCGAAGTTCGATAGAGATTCAACTTCAGGACAATTGGAGCGCGATGAATCCTGCGCCAAGGCGATTCCGGCGAAATAGAGAACCATCAATCCATAAAACATAGCCATGATGAGTGTATCGAAAAACTTCGATTCTACGTTTCAAACTGCTTAGATTCACGTGACTTGTGAACACGAAGATGTGAAACTTTGAACTACAACACGCACCGTTGTATCATGCAACTTTTATACGGTTAAGGGAATCGTATAAATTTAGGGACCGGTAGGGGGGATACGGTTACAAACAAATACTAGATAAGAAAAAAAAAACTTATATACACTTATGAACTCGTTACAGATATTTAATTAAGGCTAATGTAAGCAATCCGAAGAAAAAAACGAGATAAGAAATCGTACAATGAACTCGCGGTTTATCGTTTCTGGCACCAATTTAGGTTCCTCACGATCAAATAAAAATGGCGCGTGCTAATCGCCACGTGTAAATCGTTGCGATTCAACGGGTGCACCGCGACTATATCTGGAAAAAATGCAGAGAATCAGTATCGTTTTCTTTTTTTTTTTTCTACCTCCCAACTGCGATTTGACACACTCAGGGCGCTCTGGATACGACATTAGACAATGAGAAAGCAGCGTTCAAGTCTGTCCCGTACCATTATTTCCTACAATGTGTAATTTAACATCAACTATATTAGTGCCTTGGGAATCTGTACAGGTGTCTTCGTCTCAATGGCGAGAAGATGAGAAACGTCGCGGGAGGTCTAACGTTTGGCTGTCGACTCTTTGATTCTCGTTGGGCTTTACGAACGATTGATGGATTTCTCGCACCTCCTCGCTTATTATAAGAAGTAAGGATGCAGCTTCCACGTCGATTTTTGGATGCGGCGTGTATCGATGCTTTCGAAGGGTCCTCTGGGAGTCACCCTGCTCTCCGCGTTCGTGATTTTTCCTGTACAAGTTGCTTAGGTTACAGCAGGTGAACCCCGGTAATCACGACTCGTTAGCGTTCATTCAGAATAGACACATTTCGAGTTCATTTGGAGATATCGTACGGTTGAAGTTCTGGTCGTCTTGTCGTAGGTAATCGTTATTTTCGTGTCTAGAGCGAGGAAAAAGGTCGATCTCGACGAGTGTGAAGTGAGGCACGAGCCGGAGGCGAGTGCGCGCTTCACACGAGTGCGAGAGACACCGATTTTCCTCGCACGCAACGCGAACCCGATCTTCTGCTGTTTTTCCCGCACTAGTGCGGGAAAACGGTCAGAAATATATATAGATAACGGGCGGAAACGTTAGCCAATACACAATAGATGCAGTTCTACCATTTCCGGTGATATCGCGACAATGAATTTAAAAATCAACTGAAAATTCGTTTTTTGGAGAACCAATTAATTCCGACAGGTCACATTGCAAATTTCGTTTTATAAACTTTGATATCACAATTATAGGATACGATTTTCGATTTAAAAAAATGATCATAAATATATGAAACTTTTGGCTTCATTACCATTTGACCCTTTTTAACCGGCTTATATTTTCGCGTTTCGAATAAATTATTTATTTTTCTTTGTTAATCGAGTTTTTTTGAAGAACAAACTTAGGCGGCATTTATTAAAATGTGTATAAACTTGACGAGTAGAAAATCTCGTAGTTAGATATATGCGTCAGCATTACTATGGTATGTAATAAACGTGAAGATGATTAGTACGCGGATGTGTGAGTGGCGAGAGTGCCGTAGGGACGGAACATCGGCCTCCGGGTCATTGAAACAATAGTTTGTTGTGACCGCGGCTCATCAACCTCGTATCCGGCTGTGCAGCCCTGGAGAGTTCGAATTATTGATTGATTCACGCGTGATTGATCGTTGCCTCGTTTCCTTTGAAGCCACAAGCAGCCACGCGAAGGTAAAGGTTGCTGCTATCGCGGTTATGTAGAACATACGAAAAGAAAAAGAAGTCTAAATAAAAATGTTAGTCAACAAAACTTTTGAAAATCTCGAAACAAATGTTCGATCCAATAGCCCAAAAAGAAAAGTTCCCAAATGTCAAGGTTGACCTTTGTATTATAGAAGTCTCGGAACTACAAGAGTATACATATATCACGATATAAGACATTCCCATCTACCCCCTCGATCCTCGATCCGCTAGGAAGCTCCGAGAGATAAATTAATCGAGTAGAGGACTCCCGGGACGGTTGCCGGTGTGAGAGCCGCTTCCTAAAATACCACGAACAAGTTTTCGAGTCTCGAAAAATAAGAGTAACAAGTCTTAATTAAACGAAACGATCGTCGTCGTTGTCGGTTGTCGTGCAGAGAGAGGAGTCTTGTAGTCCGAGGTTCGGGATGCGCGTGGGGTGCACCGGTGGGTGCCCCTGGCGCGCGCGCGCTCGAGAAACTCCTTGTGGAATCTCCGGAGCCCAATGGGTTTCCGACTACCTACGTGAACGAATCGAGTTACGAGTTAAGTCGTTATTAAATCGTTATTAAATCGATTTTGCGCACTGTCGCGAGAAACGGCGATGGCGATTGCGAGGATTGCCGTTGCTCGCTTGCGATCTCGATATAACGTTATTCGCGTTCTTCGGATATCTTCGAATTCCTTTCACGGCATCGGTATTCACGATATCGCTAAAGACAGAATGGCGAGAGGGAAGAGAAGAGGGAGGAGAACGACAAAAGCCACGAAAACTTCTCTCGTCGCTATACGTACGCGAGTTTACTACGTTGACGCTGGTTCCTCGAGGTTTTTTCTTGTTTCGCTCCTATCCTTTCATTTTATTTATATTTCTTTTGTTTCTCGTTTTTTTTTTTGGTTTTTTTTTTCGTTCTTTTATCTCTTTCGACCATTCCGTACAGCTTGTTTCGAGCGACAACGACGACGAGAAAGCGACTCTCACGAATACTTTTCTCGAGGAAGAAGAAGAGAATGAGCAGGAGGAGGAGGAGAAAGAGAAGAACCTCCTTGGTTCAGCAGGGATCCAGGTAGCAGAAATCCTTCTCTCACTCGCCGTATCAGAAACACATCGTGTCCTACACGGCCCTCGTCTGATAAGACTATTATACTCCCGAACGTTTCACACCGATTTCACGGACCCGATGCGCTCAATTATATATCCGAAATCTCTTCGATTAGACTCTTTATTTACGATCGAATCGCAATACCAGCGAGTGTGTATAATTTGCATAATGAATTATCGAAGCCGGAGGTCATGCTTGTTACCACGAATTGTTACTTTTAAGTAACACAAACTTCTCGAGTGTTTCGATTTACGAAGGTTTAATCAGATTTTCAATTTTATAGTAGACATTTTATTGATTAGTATTCAATTTTCCATCCATCGGTCGCTCTATCATTTAACGCTCAGTGAAGAAATGTCTTCTCGGTTAATTTAAGTTTACATGTATCTGCAGTAAACCAGTAAATGATCTCACGCGTACAGTTTAAACGCAGTTCTTTTTCTTCACTTATTAAATTATTTCTAGTAACATTTTTTTTATCATCGTTCAATAATTACAATTTCAACAAAATCGTTTCTCCACAAGCGACGAAGGGTTAAGAGATGAGCAGTGTTTGGTTTCTTCAATTCAATTTAACGCGATGTCTCGCAACGACTGACAATCACTGTTGGGCCATTGCCGACCCCCATCACATCTACTAAATTTCCGTGTCTTGCTTGACGACAAAATTTCGTCGTAGAGATAACTATTTCTGTTGGTATCGTGTGTGTTTTTTTACCTGTATCATTCTCTCTCTCTCTCTCTCTCTCTCTTTCTGTGAATTCGGACTCCGCTCGTTGGAATACTCGGTTTCCGATGCCGAAGCCGGTGGACTATGAGAGAGAGCCCAGCGGATGGCACAAGGGGGGACCAGCGAGAGGTGCACCCCGTAAAGGCTGACCAACTCGCACGAACGAGACGACCGCACGGTACGGTCGTGTTCTCGGTTCCTGGAATCACTAATTAGTGTCCCTCCTGTTTTATCCCCTCTGCCCCACCCCTCTTACTCTTCTGAGTCTTCTCCGGGTCTCGGCATCTCGCGACTTCCCTCCTCTCCCTCTTCACCCTCTCTCGATGTCCAGTTTAAAAATCGTGAGCCAACCTCTCTTCTCTGTGTTCTTTTTCTCTTTCTATCGTTTCTCTCGTGGCCCCCACTGGACTATGCTGGAACGACGTGTCTCTTGGTCCTCCGTGTTCTCATGCGAGAATACCGCATATAGACTCTTCGCTCCCCCCTGTTACCCTCTCGTTCCCGAGGCAGATGAGACAGATCGACGCCTTCGGATGACGATTCATCCCCATTTCTTTTGGTCGTTTATCTCACACGACGAGCCAAACCACCATGCAGCGGGGCCCTGAGAGGCTCGCGCGTTTCGTTCAATCTTACCGCATCGGAGAGTTCTCGTGACGAATGCTGATGTTTCATTGGGATCGTTCTTTCTGTTTCTTCCTTTATCGCTCTTCCGCCTCTCGTTTTGTCACACCGCCCCGCGAAACGATCGAGGTGGGAGCGCCTCGCGAAAGAAAAAATTCTCGATCGTTCCGGCGGCGCCTCTGCCGAGCCGCATTCGGTTCGATTCGATTATAATGAGACGGAATCGTGACGATCGAATGACTTCGTTGATCTTCTATGCTTCAAGGTATATACGATCAGACCTTACGAGTTTGCATTTTTTTTATTATTATCTCTTCTATCGGATTTAGCGGGTGTCTTAATCGATTTTTTTTCAAGTAACTCGGTACTTTTTTCACAATATCGCGACACCCGAAGCTCACTGACTTCGGTGGAGTTCAATATAATATTTCGTATATCGCATGCTAAGAAGCAGAAGATCGTTTCCCACGCTGTTTAATAGTTTTGGATGCGCCTCTATGTTTCTCAGCGGTTGATATGTACGTTTGCGGGAGAAGCTAAGCAGAAGTCGAGAGTCGACTGCCGAGAGCTGTGGTAAAAGAGATCCGAGACGCCGTCTCTGCGCGAGTGACAGCACCCGGCCGAGCGGAATGTCCGAGCTGAGAGTTCTCGCAGTGATACGGCGAAAGAGAAGCTCCCCGCGGGTGCCGCGGAGCGGAATAAAGGAAAGACGTGACCGCCGGCGATAGCGGTCCCTCGCAATTTGCGTCAAACACTGCGGCGTCGACGAGCGTCCATCAGAAACGTTAGCTTTACCCATATGTTTGTATATATCTATATACTCTCGCCTGCACATCGCAGCGAACTATCTTAACGTCGACTTTTACTTTTCCGACTACCGGCGAGTCCAAGACTCCGAGGCGAAGCGTCAAAGTATAATACCCGATTCGCACACCGTTCCATCGATATTTACTTTTACTTGTGTGCGTGTAAATCGATCAACCGCAACGAAGAAGCAATACCATCTATTCTTTGCACCATCTATTAACTCTGGCAGCATTTTTTATTTATTGATTTTTAATCGATGTCAGTGGAGAGTTAATGCGTTCGTTTACCGGCTGTTATGCTTTTATTTTCTAATCCTTTCTTTATATTCATATTTAGATACTAACAATGATTTTTTATCATTTTTTTTTATGATTTATTAATGTGATTAAAAAAATGGATTCAATGATTATTACTACTAGAATATTACGTAAAAAATGTTTAAAAGGTTCATAAATTACATAAACAAATTTAAATAACAAAGGACTAACTAAAATACAAAAAAGCGAAACTTCAAAAAGATTAAAGCCGTAGAAAAGCGAAGAAAGGGGAATAACATTTCTTTCTTGAAATAATGTATATAGTGATGATCGAACATGTACATTTCCCATATATATTTAATATGCTTACAAAAGGATCATAGTACATTAAGAGTAGGCAATGTATCGATTTCCGATATCGCTGTTCCCGCTATGTCTCCTAACGCTCGGATTGGTGCGAAATATATTTATTCATCGACGCGGATTATTCGATGCGCAAGCCAAATGAATTTTCCGAGTGCGAGTAGATTAACGACGAATCTATAGGAAAGCGAATAATAACTGAAAGTTTTTTTTTTTTCACTACGAAATAATGGATGTAGAGCACCAGTAAAGGAGATAAAGTCCGCGCATTGACCGGCAGAGGGTTCGTCGTCGCGAGAGAGAGTAATACAATGCACCGTGGATCCCCGGACACTGTTTCACCGCGCGTTAGCGTCTCTCGTGTGTTGTCGAAGTAGAGTGGAGAACTGCACCGCTTGAGAAACAGACAGGTTCTCCGGGCACAGCTCTGTGTTTGTTTCGCCTCACCAAAGCAGAACAGATAGGAGTTTTTTGCCCAATTGAATTGAATGTAAAACACGGCTTTACATCAATCTGAGCGGCGCGACGAGCTGAATGACCGGAGTGATTTAAGTATCGGACTCCCGGTAGTCTTTAGAGCTTTCGCGTAGTAACCACGCGCGAGACGAGAAATCCTCTTCGATTCCTCTCGATACGTACTTCAACCCGTATAGTCATGTTGCCGCTTAACGTACCTTACTTTTGCCATTGTGCAATCGACTTCTCGGAACTGGGTGCGTTAACATAGATTATACCTCCAAGACTACAAAAAAAAAATCGGTCGGAAAAATGATAAACTCATATCAACCAAGTACACAGAGAAAACGATTTGTTGGCGTAACATACCCTGCGTAAGTATAATGACAGCAAATGCATTTGTTGTCACTATATTAACAAATGTTATGTTAGGCCAACGCGAGGTACATTGGCACAACAAAATCCGTTTTCTCGGTGTAGTATACAGAAATGTATATATATGCAGTTGTAATTATAAAGAAATGTATATCGCCGCAAACATAAAAATAAAAAAATACTCGGTAGGTCTGTTCTTTTGATGCAACGAACTAAATTTATTTGTATTCCAATGACTTTTATTTTTTTTTTTTTTGCTCCGTATTTATCTCAACCGATTGGAACGATAAATAATGAGAGCGTTGAAAATAATATAAAAAATTACAAAAACAATTCGCATACACGTTTTAGGCTCGAAAAATTACATATTTCTCCGCGATCCTGAGAGAGGCGAGACAAGAAAAATGTTGGGGGCATTTCGTTTGAACCGAACAATACGAGAGGACATAGCATCTGGGAGACCGTTTATAATAATTGGTTATGTATTAGTGTGCCGAGCGAGTGGTTCGCCGTCACCAAATTTGCCGCTATGATGGATTTTTTTTTTTTTTCGAACAGCCAACTCCTTTCGAGCGGCAAGAGCAGAGCAGAGTGCAGACGCAGCGGCGGATCTCGCGTTTTTCAAAATATATATATGTATATTTGTGTATAGGTATAACGCGTTTACTCTACTCCAATACTACCTGAAGAAGGCGCGCGAGCCCCGCGGGGATGCCGACGCCGGTGGCTTTTGCATCGTCGACATCGGCAGCCGCCTTTTTGTCACTGTTCCACCGGTCGCTCAATATTAGTTCGCCGCTGGAAGAGACGCGTTTCGTATACTATATATCAGGGATGCCGCCCCGGTCGTCGTGGACTCGAGGCTCTCCCATTTCCATCTATGGATCGTTCAGTCCCCTTAAACACGCATTCTATATACCTAAACCCGTACACCTAACCAATAATCTATACGCGTGTATACACGCGACAGTAATACATAAAGATCGCTTAGAGTTCTCGGGCCTTGCGATTCTTATTCTTTCGTAGGCCCCGCGGGACAGCATACTTGAAATACACGAGATGGGAACGCTAATACGAATTCGATGACACGGGGGTTAGTGACTGTCCGAACGAAAGTGGAGCGAAAACACAAGTCCTCTAGCACCCCGAGGACCCCGGATAACGGCTTCGAATCGAATAATCGAATTCTTACGCCCGACATAAATATATCTCGTGTGACTCAAACCAGAAAGATTTATTCGTTCTGTGTGCGCATCAAAACACGTCCTGTAGGCTTTATTTAACCGATATACTCTATTGGAGACAATAATAAAATGCCAAAGTCTAAATTTCGCAATTTGGCAATTTTTCTCCGATACATGAAACACGGAAAAATGGTTAATTAGTTCGTGCCAAAAAAAATTATTTTTGAGATTTTTATGTCAAGACCCTTAAAATAATCCAAAATACCGAGACGAGTGGTTTAGACAAAAATGCGTGCATATATAGCCGGATTTTTAGTGGTACTCCAACTCGCATAATAAAAAAAAATGTACGATTTTTGTGGTGTTATTTTTATATTAAACTTCTTTTTCCAAATTTGATAAAGTATAATGTGGTTTTATAAGGTTCTGCGGATGTAATATAGCGTCGCAACCTTAAAGAACTAAAAATGTATCCAATTTTTTTTTTAACTTCCGTTTGCGCTATAATTGATGCAAATGTTAAGATAATAGGCTGAAAGTTTCTTAACAAACGAGTATTCCATTTAAAAAATTGTAAAATAGTACCTGGCAATTGTTTCTTTATTATTTTACACTTTTCACGAAGCTTCCCCTATGTATGCGCTAAAATCGATTATTCTCCTTTCTCATAAAGGGAGTTTCATGGAACGCAGAAAATAAGGAGATGGCATTATGTATGGTTTCACTATAGAATCTTTTTTTTAAATGTCAAAATTTAAAAAAATGTACGACGGTAAATGGCAATGACATTATTTCGATGCTCGATAAATATAGTTGGGGAAGAAAAAGATGTATGTTATGGGGGAGAGTATAGTGTGACCGGTGCGATCTCCATTGTTTCTCTTGGCGTGTTTGCGTTCTTTTCGTATACGAGAGAGAAAGAGCGAGAGAGCGTACCTCGAAGGATCATGGAAGGCCGTCCAACGCGAGTGCGAAGAAATCTATGGCTTTATGTAAGGTATAGCATACAAAATCTCCCTTGCCCCCGTCCTGGCGTTCCACGGTGACAAACTCTACGGGCGAACGACATTCTCGTGCTTTTGCGTTTCGTTCGCAAAAATTTGTTTTTCTACTTTTTGTCTTTTATGGTTCGCAATTCCACGGGGCCTGCAGGGTCGATTCTCTTTTATCCTCTTTTAGCGACGAAATCGAATGGTGTGTAGCGCGGGTGCAAGCGCTCTTTTGTCTCGCTGCGATTCTCTTTCCCGTCTATGTGTACACGCGCCCGCGCGTTCTCTTCCTGCTTCCTACTTCCTACGCCAGATAATTCCCGCGCTCTGACCGTTCTTTATCTTATAGACAAGCATACCCGCGTTATAAAGCATCCGTTGTTCGATACTCGGAAACCTACGAACTTGCAACATCATTGTTAACATGTTTTCGTGATTAGAACACTATTACCAACAAAAAAAGTCGCATGGTATTCGTGATACGATTCCTTTTTACTTATAAAAATAAGAAAACGCATTTTTTACCTGACATCGCCGTCGTCAATGCTTTTCCTTCGAAATTTTTTTCAACTTTGTCCAAACATCCCATCAGGAAAATCGTACACACCATTGACCTAAAACTAGTTATTGTCCTTCCTTTACGCGGTTCATAAACGAAAAAATAAAAAGTATCAATTCGTCTCATGGTCATTAATCGCACGACTTCCAAGATGCAACGTAAAAATAGAAAAACTCATGAGGTAAAAAAAAGAAAATTGAATTCAAGAATTTACAGAATTAATATTGTCTATAGCAGTGTCCAACGTGACTGCGATACCTGTGTATCAGGCGTCGAAGTATCGATGTGTATACGCATCCAGCACATTCAAGAAAAAACATCCAGTAAACTTATATCTATACTCGTCGAATCTTGGAGTCTATCGTGTATAGTAAGAGCATTGTATATAACTATAGTTCGATAGGATAGGTATATACCGAACACGAAGTAACCCACTGTTGGACCAGGTACCTAACCGTTGTCTTAAAGCCACCATATATTACATCTCCTCTCGGTTGCGTACCATCGCCGATCCTCTTCTCTGCTGTCCTGGTGCCTCTCGGTCCTCTTTACTCCTCTCGTTGGGACTCTTATATACCCACCTCGTGCCGATATCCACTTCATCCTCTCTTTTTCTCATTCTCTCTCTCTCAGCATCCGACTTTTTCTTCACATCCCCTTCGCTTCATCTCACTCGTATACAAACACATCGACACATACACATAATCTTTCCGTGTCCATCCAGAGGTTCTCGAAGAGTTCTCTTCCACATACGAGTTACCCTCTCGTGTCGTCGCGGGCATTCCACGAGCTGATTTTATTTGTAGGATGTCAACCAGTTAGAGCGGTGGCTACAGGAGATCAGCAGCCAGGAGCAGCGCGCACCGGTGCTGTGTGATGCTCTCTCCCTCCTTTATTTCTCTCGCAGAAGCGAGGAGTTCGAGCCGAACGCCGAGGAGAGGTATATATAAGACGTTAGGGATGGAGGAACAGAATGTGAGGGCCGCGAAGGGTTATACACACGAGAGTCCCTCGTGGTTCCCTCTCGTGAAGTGGGGTGCGGGGGAGGGGGGAGGGGGGGGGGGACACATGGAAGATCCACCTATGCTGGTGCAACCGGGTGTGGGGCATGGGACCCGAGACCGGACAGGTCCGAACGGCAATTAATTCCACTCTAGATTTATCGTGTCTAACTTCGATGAGCCGCTGCTCCTGCTGCTGCTGCTGCTGCTGCTGCTCCTCCTCGGCTGGGCCCCCTATCTCTTTCTCTCTCGTTTCCCTCCCGTTGTTTCCTCTTCGTGAAATCTTTCACCCTTCCCTCGCGCGGGATCCTATTACCCGAAGGGCCCCCACCGAACGATTTTTCAAGCAGTTTCCAACAGCACCGAGAGAGATCTCGACCACCCTGCCAATCAATCCGCCGCTTCCGTGCACTCTCCCGAAAATCCCTGCACCTGGTCAACGTTTCTTTATATCTTTTTCACTTCGTTCTTTTGTTTCGTTCTCACGGAGGAATATTGCTAATTTTAGATACATGGAGACGGCGAGTAGGGCAAACCGGGGTTAGTCGAAACACGGGCCAAATTGGAACACACGCTGTAAAACATTAGAGATTTCACGTATGCCGCAGTAGAAATAAAAATTAGGTCAGACCAGGGGTACACCTAGAGGGGGACCACACCGGACAAATGGGGTCCCCCTGTCCAGTTCGATTTTTATTTCTATCAGTATCGTGAATATGGCACTTTAAGGAATTATCTACTGAAGTACACACTCTCACGATTTTTTCGACTACCCTGGCGATCTTTAGGATAAATGCGTCTATGCAGAGTTATAATTTTTAACTGGTATCCATTTTACGGTGTGGAGCACCTCTTGCGTCGTCGGTAGTCGGTAAATTCAACCCACGTTATACGTGCCACGCGGCAGTGGGATATACGCGAGCATAAAGCAGAATATTATCGCTTCGTCGCCGTGTCCTCGTCGTAGCAGCCTTCGTGTTTAACGGACGGTATATACCGTTTTATCCCGGGTGCGCTCGGGACAGAATCTTTCGAAGTATTACTATAAAGTACCCAGGTAATGCACTCTTCGCGGATTCGTGGCCAGAAAACTCAAGGATTTCTTCGCGACTCAATGTTTCGTTATTATTAAACGTTGTACATGCAAAGCCCCGAGAAGACTTTTTTTTCAGCGCTTAACAACGAATTTAACGCGGTGTATATTTGACGAGACTAACGAGAGAGATTTCTTCTTCCTCCTCTTATTCTTCTTATTCGTTTTATATATTCTTGCGTCGAGAGACTTCTTCACGCGCTCGTCTCCTCGCCGCACGGTGTGCAACGAATAACTATACACTTCGTTAATAAAACGCTGATGCTGAGATAATTAATGTGACTGCGGTAATCGGCCATTATTTCTCTCCTCACATTTTGTCTCAGCGTTGGCTCTGACTCGGGCTATGCTACCGTCTTCGATTTATCGGACAGAAACATTTTTCTCAGAGCTCAAAGTGAAAGAGAGAGGGAGAGAAAGAATAAGAGAGATGAATGAAGAGAGGAGAAAATGCGCGCGAGAGATACAGAGAGAAAGAGAAAGAGAGAGAAAGCGAGCGAAGAGATCCTGCGATACTGATAAGAATGACCGAGGGTCTCCGTCGAGGTTGAAAGTGATGCTGCGCCTAAACGTGCGTCCTCTCCATGCGACTCTCTATACGATGTGGAGAGAGAGACAAACCCCCCCTCGAGGGCCTTCAACGTCCACGCGGATCCGTGAGATCCCGTGGCGTGTGTATAACGGCTGCACGGAAGCTTCGAAAAACACAAACGGGAATGTTTGTACATCGTTATATACCACCATTTGATTGCATTTTTTTACATCGTTATATTGTTCGGACATTTTACTGACGATTAAACAAAATTACTCACGACGGCTATCCTGCTCATCGCTTATGGGAGATTCTTGGTTTTGGGCTTTAAATCATTTTTTCTCAAGGATTTTCAAGCTGCAGCTTTTTTTTCGGGGTATTAGAATTTTTGGGACTTTTTTCAGAGATTGATTCTCGATGCTAACCGATTGATTTTGTTTACTCTACTGCGCGATTGTATTCTTTGCGTTGAGTCGACGCTCAGTCGGATAGAGTGCATAATGTTTAAATTCCGTAGTGCATCCTCGGGGCATACAACTGCCCCTGCCGGGTATCCCAACACTATCGCTCTTGGATCAGCAACGAATTTCGGAAGCCAAGCAACGTATATCTAATTGTGGGTATGTTTACGCTTACGTGCACCGAGAGTCTCTTTATAACACTTTCGCTGCGTTTGCTGTACCACTGGTTAAACTCGCGCGCGTGAACTAAATTATTTTTCTACAAACTAACACCCAGCGAAAATTACTTATTTCATTCAACAAATTTTCTTTACAAATGAAATTAACTTTGGTTTGTGGATAAAAAATAGATAATTAGAACGATATCGAGTAAAAAAATGATTACATAATTATCGATATGATTTATAATATAATCTCTCTATATATATAAAAAGTTGTCGAAAAAATATTGAAATTTGTGATAATTTCTATACGAACGTGAGACATGTCTTGCTATCCTGACACGGTGTCTTTGGATAGTTTATTATTATGCCTGCGGGTAAAACTGATATTCGCGCGTTTGCGTAACGCCTTTGCCACACGCTCGTGGATTGATTTATCGACGTCGCGCACTACGGAGGGATTGACTTTAAAGATCAATAGACCGGATGCTTGCAACAACGACAGCATATTCTCTGTACGGATTGCGCCTTCATTTCGTCTTGTATCTCCACTTCGAGCTGTTGTATTATTTATGTTTCAACGTAACTCAACTTTAATCGCTCGACACGCATGTTCACAGCGATAAAGTCTGTTCTCCCTGCTGCGTTATCTTTTAATGTCGAAACGTCAAAGAAAACGGATCTGAAGTTTCGAGAATTTTTTTGTTATTCTGTGGTCTGCAGTCGCAGCCAGACTGCGTGTCGACGCGTTCCTCCCTTTCACCCCGCGAGTTTTGTTTGCAGCCCTTTCCCCCGTTCGATTCTTCGGCGAAACCATCCTCGCGAGATATCTTTGGCTCTCCTGAGAGCTATCGAACCTGTATAGAATTCTGTAGGGTTACCGGTGTGCTAAAGCAGCCCGCGAAGAGAAGGCTACGGGTTCTGCGCCCTGGGCGCGCTTCGATTCAACTTTCTCAGTCTGACTCGCACGCGAGCGCGAGAGCGCCCAACGAAGAAGCCCCGTTGGCCATTTATCATACAGGAAACAATAGGAACTGGCAAAACACGTGCTTCGCGCCGCTGCAAAACCCATCGAGAGACCAGATACATAATACGAACGGCGATGCCGAGCGCACCGTCGTGTAGCCGGCTGGTTTGCTGCGGGACGCGCCGCTTCGGACGCAGAATAAATAAACGCAAAAAGAGGAGTTACAAACGCGGCACTGAGGAAGAGCGAGGAGAACAGAGAGGAGGGAATAAGAAAGGGTTGAGTAGATATGAAACAAAATAAATACGACGAGCGAGCAAAAGGGGTAGAATGAGAGAGGAAGAGATTTGAGAAAGAGGAGAGCTACTTCATTTGTTGAAACAATATAACAATTCATTTTTGTCACATCGCCGCAACGCCGATTGCCTTTTATTGTTCTATCGCTCATCGCGACGACATTCTCTTCTTTGCACCGAGGAATATCTGAAAAGTTCAAGATACAATACGATTTCTTTACACTGACAAAAACTATTTTTTTTAAATAAAAAAAGAATTTTTGATATATTAGATGTGTTCTGATTGGTTTATTATTTTTGTTAAACTATTAGAAAACTGATTTTTTATTAAAAATAAAATTATTAGGAACGTTGAATTCGAAAAATGATTCGAATGAATTTTTTTAACGATTAAAAATCGATAATCTTTTTTTTTTAATTTTGGATTTGCAATATCGTTTAATTGAACAGAAATTGTTTCGTGTGTTGCGTGCAGATTTCCATTTCAAAATTTCGCTCAGCATTAACAGAATGGTGAATAGTATTTCGGGGTGTCGCGATCCGCGTAGCTTTGACACGCAACGGCGTTTCTCATATCGATGGAAGGAACCAATAGAATACTCGTTTGGAGGTTCTCTCGTCGATTTCTTGTTCTCTCTGCGCACGAAAAGAGACGAGGGACAGCGACGACGACGACGATAGATTCGCTATGCCCCTCGTTCGCGACGGAGAAACCGAGAAACGCGACGCGAACAAGTCCACGAAGTTTCGGTGGCCCCGGGGTCCTCCTGTCGAATCGACGACCATAAGTTAGGCGCATCCGCGCGAGCGTATATAGAACCCTCGCGCGCGGGGACACCCGATGAAAAATACCCGCGGCGATGCATTATTTACATATTTATGCATTAAACGCACTCGGAGAGAACGGAGAGAACTCTCGACGAGTCTCCCTCGGTTGCGGGATTCACCGGTGGACATTCTCCTTTGGCTCCTTTGGGGCTATTTCGGTGCTTGTGAGGTTCCAGAAGGGACTCGGAGTCACTGCGTCTGCGACGTGCGCGCGCGATTCTCCCCCGTTCATCGCAAAAAAGCTTACGCCTTTCGTATTACTATTATATGATTCTGAGAAGAAAAAAAAATGGAAAAATGTTGAAAATTCAGACCATATTTACACTATTTCAAACATAGGACAGATCTGTGATCATTGACGCATTTTGATTTTTTTGTGTGCCCCTTCACTCGTGCAGAATTGCCTACGTTTTGCGCTCTTAATCGCATAAAAAATTGGGCCTTTTTTGTCACAATTCCGTGTGATCGATCACGGATTTCTGAAAATCCCAAATGAGCAATAGCGACCAAATTGAAAAAACATCGAAATGTTATAAGAGCGTTAGAATGGTAGTAAAAAAAAATGAACAGACGTCTATTCAGTTTATGGAAACAGTTCTTATCGTGATTATACAACAGATATTGAGGTGTCGCGGGAAAACTATCAAAAAATGTTGTTCCGCGAAAAACGCGACTAATGCGACTTGGAATGGAAAAGCCGATGAGAAGGGATATTACTGTGACTTACAAAGAATTAATATCTCTTCCATAAGCTCGCAACGTTGCAAAGTATACCCCGTGTCTCAAGTAGCCCCGGTCTCGTATAGAGCAAATATGTAATTGGCGGTTCGCGATAAAGTCCTTTCGCTGATAACGTAGGTAGTTTCGCATTTGTTCGAATTTATAATATCTCGGAAAATCTGCGTGTATACATATGAGTATAGGATTCTCGTTAATTAATGTCGATTGATCATACAGTACGGTTAGAACTTACTTTTGACTATATACGCGTGATAATTGTTGCGTACATAGAGGAGTAACGAGATATAGAACGAGGGTACAGCATTAGTTTCGAGGTGTGTAACCCGATAGCGTGAATACTACGAGGATCATTCTGGAACGCGATCGTCGTTGTTTGAATCCCTCTGAGATCGAGATTATTAAATAACCAAGCGCGAGGATAAGCGAGTTCGAGAGATTCGATATTATCGCATAGAAAACGGATACAAAATTTGAAATAGTGCGGAAGAAGCGTGAATCTATATCTCGCAATTTTATTACATTTTTTTCTTCGATTACAAAAAAATTGTAGCATATTAATTGTACGTTCGTTCGAACGAACGAATTCTGGTTCTCAATCATCGCGCTCGGCGCGCACGTGTTGCCACGTGGAGTTTCAGAGTCCACGGGGCAGAAACACGCGGACACAATAGGCCATGCCTGTCACTGAGCAGATAGTGTTTCTATTAAAGTATTATGCTTGCCCCCATTGCGGTCTCTTCTCTCTTGTGTACTACACTATATGTTTTATTGTTATTTACACGTGTGTACGTATAAAACGTACGAGCCACAGATTTTCTATGGAAAGGAGAGCTCGATCGGTCTCGTGGTTTACCAACTGCGAACTGCAGATACATTCGATCATGTTATTGCAGCAGTTTTCAATTGAGATTTCATTTAAACTCTGTACTGCCGAGTCACGATAGACTCCGATTTCTAATATTCATTTATATTTATTGCCCTTCATCAAGAAACGCCGTAACGTCTCGACGCCAAATAATTTTAAAAGAAATAAGTACTCGCGGCAAGGCAAGCGTACACGGAGAGAAGGATCTGATACAATTTACCGTATATCTAGTAAGAAATATCGTAGATTTCTGGTAATGCGGAGTCAATGACGCCACCTGTTGAAAATTGCGAGAACTATGCGAATTTTTACCATAGGATATGGTAAAAATCCCCATAAATGTGGTAAAAATTCGCATAATGTCGAGTATTTTTGTCATAGGGGGCGCCACCGTCGAATTACACCAGATGACATAGTAATTTCTAGTAGATCCTTGTCTCCGTGTACGCGGCTCAAGCGCTACCGAGTTGTTAGACGCCAATAGTGGGTACCCTAATGTTCGGTTCTTTTTTTTCTCATATTTAATACGCTATATTCAAAAAATGCAACCATTTTTTTTATCGCACAAACGCCTAAAAACTCCGAAATTATAGCGTACACGCAATTAAGTATGCATCTATTTGCATCGTGATATTCGCACGATGAACATTAGCAATCCCTTCGAATATCCCTGAGCCAATTTCGTATGCGATTCACGCGCAACCCGTTGAAAAGTCCCGACCATGTATCTCCGATGAGCTTCTGCATCTCCGAGCACCCCTCCCGGGTACATAACCAGCGACAAAACACTGGAAACACTCGTCATTGTCCGAGCGATGCGTCGTTAAAGCGTTATAGTAATGCCGCATCGTTGAATTCATCGGGCGTAAAACGTATCGTAAAACATCGTACGGTAACAAACGAGTTAACCGATTCCTCGATGGTACCGATGAGGCTATAGATATCACTTATTATACACTAACGAAGACAGAGAATCCAAAGCTTGGTTTCAACAGCCCGACAAGTATGTTGCGTATGTACGTCCCGTGTGGCTGTTGGGTGTACGAACTCCTCCTTGCTCTCGTCGAAGTTCGATCGGCCGCGTGCTCGCGCGTGAGTTCGTTGTATGCATAATCCGCGACACTAATGTCAACTCCTGTTGCGCTCTCTCCGGATATACTCCTCTCCCGCGTGCATTATCTCGCGAAAGGAGCAACGAAGAACAACGGCGTGTACATCGATGTCTCCGCCCGTTGGCGCGTTGTTCGAGGCTTTGCTAGGTTTAGCTTCGATATATACGGGTAGCTCTCTCGAGGACCATTGAAGAGTGAAACACACACGCGCACGCATACACGGGAAGCCGAGACTCCGAGAGAGTTACACTCGCCGATAGCTCCAGAGATTTCGTATGCGATCCGCGGTGGCCCCCGTCGAAACGCGCCGACTATGCCGGCTCGCAAACCGTCCGCACCCCCGACAGGAGACCCTCCACGCTAACTCCCAATAAAAATCCCTTTCCACGAGAGTTTCTTTTCGCTCTTACCTCGGCTGGATTCTCTCTTCGGCGATGGTGGCAGGGACATTAGTAATAGTAGATTTATACTCTATAGGAAGGGCAGAAAAAAAAACGACCAAAGAGAGACGGTCCAACATGCCTGCTCTTGCGAGACTACCAGCAAGTTAATATTATACGTATATGAATATCAGTCTGTATACGTATATTTGTAGTATTAGAGAGAACAGAAACAGTTATAACGAGTCTTCTGTTGTAGTTTTGGTTCACGGCGTTGAAATTCTTTGGAGACACGACAAAGGCACCGCTCTCGACTGAGTCTTCTCCTGAAGAGAGAGATGGCAGCATATTTATACTATATACACTGTGGTTTTGCTTTGGTTCGTTGCGTGCGATTGTTAGGTACGACATTTTTTCTCTTGCATTTTGCAACGAGTACATATTAGTTGTTATTTCCTGAATAAATTAACGAGGATTTTTGTCACGTAAAAGTGGTGCGCTTATCCACAAAAAAAAAAAAAAAATAGAAATTGTCACTATATAACGATTTACTGAAAAATAATTAAAAAAATATATCCGCTAAAAAAATAATGACAAAAATATATTCAGCAAATAATAATTCACTAAAGAAATAATAAAAAGATCATTCAGAAAAAATAATAATCTTTAAAAAATCGGAATCTTTATCATTTTTACTCATTCTAATAACCAGGAAAATAGTGTCGGATTAAATTGTGCATCCATGTCTATTGTCAAGTTTTACATAAGTTTGTCATTTTACATACAAAACGAACGGGATTCGAGACACGGAGGTCCGTGAGATTTTTTTTTTTTTTCAATGTGCGTATTCTACGTTAAAATTTTTTAGTATTCCCTATTTAGATATTTTCCTGTTGCACGAGATGATTACTTATCAATTGTGATGATTGTAATTTTATTTGATGATATTAAAATGATTTCCGTGATAAAATCGATGATACAATTATGCCAAAAAAAAAAAAGAAAAAAAAGTATGTATAATGCCAAGGCGGACAAGAAGATCGAAATCGGTTAGGCGAGAGATGAAAACACCGGGCGGACGGGACCGGGACAAATTGTTGAATTTATGGATCGTTGACGGGGCAAGCGCCTGAATCCGCACCCTTATCGTAAGAATCTTCGTAGCTTCTGAGAAGGTAGAAAGAGAGAGAGAGGCCGAAGAACGAGGAAGGTGCACGCCGCTGAGAGAAATCGTGTAAAGGGGAGAGGACGAGGAAGACGAAGAGTTAGATAGAATTCTCTCGGTAGCCGAGAGAAGAAAGGGGAAGTGAAAGATCGAGAGACGATATGACGAGAGAAGTACACATACTTAAGGAAAATTGAACGATGCTAACCACAGAGACTGCCAGAAATCGGTTGTTCGAGACTCAATTATTTGAACAATTAAAAAAATCCATCGTCCAAAACAAAGAATGTATACGAGAGACAACCCAAAAATTTGCATAATCCAAACCTTCGGAATAATTTGCACATCGTTGGCAAAGAGTATGTGCCAAGCGTTTGCAAATTCTTCTTGAAAATAACTTTCAAGGAAGCAACGAACGTTAACGCGTGTGCATAGAAGCGAAGGAGCACAAGGGAAAGCCTTCGAGAAGATGGCCTGATGACGTTGAAGCATCTAGATTTCACAAGGCGATACGCGCAATTCGCTCACTACGTATACCCATAGATTTTCTAGGTTTTTTTTTTTTTTTTTGCAGACGAAGGTAGAAACGTTTGTGTAGGTATGATGTGTCGGAGCGATCATAAAGTAGAAGTGTGCTTCGGGGTACTGAAAAACGTGATACACACGTATTATAATACGTGTATATATATATATATATATATATATGTACTATGACGAGTGCAACGTACTAAAGGGATACGATACGACAATTCTGCACACGGTACGTGAGTAGAATCTACGATGAATTCGTAGGTGGAGAATAAGAGAGCACACGCCGGACTAGTCACGGGCTGCAATCACTGCTGGTTTCCGGTTTCTCGTTCGCGTTCCCCGCGTCTCGCCACCCTCTCTCCGGCAATATAAGTAGTATATCGCCGAGCTACGTCGGGGCATAACTAGATCGGGGGATCGTGTCTCTGCTCGCGGATTCCCGGAAAACGAGTCCGATTTCCATTCACCATACACGAAGGATTTCGTTGTACTCTGAAGTTCATATATTGCGAGTGTCGGGGTCGTTCGGTTGTTATGATAATTGTAATTTTGTGCAGGGATGTCAGCTCATTTTTTTAATAATACAATATTCTCTATCCCCTTTGGCATATCCTGCGGTAACTATAACCGTATGATATAATAATTGCTTGAAGGCCAATGAATGCGCACACGTGATATCCTCGACGCACACGGCGTTTAATTTATCTTTTGAAACACGTAGCAATGATGTGTTGCTTGAAGAACTCACGAATATGTATATCACGGATACATATATCGCTCGACAGGGCGTAATAACACGATGACATGACGCTTATGTATAAATTCGTTCGCTGGCAATGAAGAGTCGTCGCACTGGACCCGACGAAAGGAACGAGTCATCGACCTGCCCGTGTCCCATCATCGATACAGCTAATATATTAAGCTGCAAACATGTCCTTCCTGAACGGAGCTGCGCGCGGCTAATTACAAAAAAAAATTCCCAAAATTCGAGAACGATACGATGAAATGAATTTTAGCGCATATAACAATATTTTGAAAATTATAAATCACATGTATGCATATTTATTGCTTTCCGTGAGTTTAGATCTAATGAATTTAGCCCTATCGTTCGTATTTAATTTATTATCACCCACACTGCTCTCGTAAACTTTTATAAATTGGTGACTCTGTTAATGTTAAATAAACTTTTATGTCAATATTAGTACCTTAGCGACGGTTTTATTGGTTACCTTTAGTAGTTTTTTGAATTTCATCTTTTTTTGGCTATAAGCAAATTATAAAATGTTTCGATAAGCAATTAGCTAAAATTTCGTTATAAATTTATTCTCACGAATGCTACGAAAGTCCATACACAAAAGATATTATAGGTAATATCTTACCATGGCATTTAAAAAAGGGTGGAAAGACATAAAAATAGGATGAATCGGTGCACCTTAGTTTTTACGAATGATTTGGCGAATGATTTCGCGATAAAATAAGTAATTTTTCCGAGGTGAGGCGGATTGTAATGCGGAGAAACTTGTCGAGCGGTCGAAGACACTTCTGAATATTTCTCGGTGTACGAAGACCGCGACGAGAACCGCATGCCGTATATACGATTTCTTTATCATCTCCGAGAGGCTCGTAAAGGCACAACGGCGCGAGTCGGGAGAGAGAGGAAGAGAGTAAAAGAAGACGGGATTCGATGACTCGACGATATCTTTCGGCGGTATGCCTTTAAGTTTGATCGCGCCCTGGCAAGCATGATTTCTCTGTCTGGTGCGAGTGTGTATATATACAGTGGTAAAGTCGCTCGTAATCGACGTTTCGATTTGCTTTCGTTCGCATTCAGCCTCTTGTCATTGCGGCTAAAGTATGTTACGTGTATACATATGCATAACTATATGTATACATATGTATATACACGTTATTATTATTCAGGCGCGAGAGAAAATGAGCTGCGAGCTGTGGGTCGGTGAGACCAGGGAACAATGATAATTAACGCGGTGGGCCAATTAGATACAATAGGTATTTTCTCCGCATGGGGCAGGTGTCTCTCTGGACCCGAGCCTGGCACTACTTCAGACTGTACTTTTAGCCTTAGTACTGGAAGAAAAAGAAAAATAACGAGCGAAAACGAGGATGTACAAGAGTCCGTGCAGTTTCATTATCTAACGTTCTCTAAAGGCGTTCTGTAACACATGCGCAAAAACTCCCTCTTTTCGTGCCTGTAAAGTGTGGCAAAAGTGGCGCATTCCGGTTTGGTATGTTAAAAAAATAACGCGCATGCGCAAATCGAACAGTTTTGTATTTATAATACGCTAGTTACTTTTTTTCACGTATTAATGACGCGCTAGTGATTTTTCAGATGCTACGTTGACATCTGGGTTATTTTTCACGCACTTTCACCACACTTTGCAGGCACGAAACGGAGAAATTTGTGTGAATTTTTTACAATAGTATATTGCGCACTGGTACTTGGCCTAGCGGCATAAAACCACAACGGAAGAAGAAGAAGAAGTATATTGCGCAACAAAGGCCGAAAGTTGGCGATTGCCACGAGTGTGAGGTTTGCCGCCAATCCGGACCGAGTTGCAATCTATGCTTTTTGTAACGAGTGCAGGGGAAACCGGCGCACTTCATGGCAGTTTTGCGGGACGGACAGTGAAATGTGAGGTGATCATTTTTCGTCCCAAGGCACGAAAGTGAAACAATCGCAAACTGCGCATGCGCGAACGTACCTTTTCGCTACTGTCACGACATCAGCCACTTTCGTCCCGCAAAACTGCCGTGAAATGCGCCACTTTCCATGCACGAGTTACAAAATAGTATATTACGCCACTAGGGAGGGAAAGTAGACTATGTCCAACCGCGTGTAAGATTACAACCCGAGCCGAAGGCGAGGGTGGTAAACACGCGGTTGGGGATAGTCTACTTTCACTCCCGTGGGCAAGTATACGATTTTCCTTCACGGCGGCGAGGAAAGTGAGATTTTCCGAGCCGCCGTGAAGGAAAAATATTATGTGATACACGCGCAAAACAGCGGACACTCGGTGTAGACTGTGAAATTGACTGCTCAAGCCGTCAACTTCACAGCCTACACCGAATTCCCACGTTTTGGCGGCGCTTGTATCACAAAGTATTACAAGTCATACCCGCGTAGTTATGGACAATACAGTGAAACCCTTCTTTTCTTAACTTCACTTAACTCAACCGCGAACTTATTTTAAGTCGTTAACATAGCAACGATTTCGCTTAACTGTATTTCTCCTGAGTCCACTCGCTCCACTATGTGCGCAACGGTCAACTGCGCATGCGCATATAGAATAGGTGGCACATGCCGTCGTCAGGTGACGATAGCCAAAAAACGAGTAGAAGAAGAAGAAATACGGAGTAGCGAATGCGTCCGGTCCCATCGAGTTAAGAAAAGAGGGGTTGTGCTGTATAACTAATTCATAACGATATGCGACGTGGTGCAGTTGGAAATGGAAACACTGTACGAATAAATGTTATGATTCTATCTGTCCGTCATTTCATATCTTATAATAATAATAATAATAATAATAACAATCGTCCTATCTATACAAATCAGTGTTATCAAATATCGAAAGTTTATGGATACGATTCTTGTTGTCGTTTAATTAATTTAGATCGTCTGCCATATTGCTTATTGCGAGGGCACGAAGCTGCCGTTGATTATGAGGAACTGCACTCGCGCCGGAAATTTAAAAAAATCGAAAATCCGTATTTTCACACTCGTATCCATAGCCCGTATTTTGTACACTTTCCATCGTGACCGATAAACTGTGGAAAAAAAAGAAAACAACCGTAGCGAAAAGTTATCAAAGGCGTTGCTAGGTCCATCGTTACTTTGCCGAGACGCGTAGGATCAACGGATCTTTGGCGTGAGTCGATGCAGAGAGAGAGAGGGCGCGGATCTCTCGAATGAATCAGCGAATAGTCTTACGTGGAAACGAGAGAACGGCGCACGGAGTCCCCGGCGCTGTGTCGGGGTCTCGAAGCCCGTTTCTCGCACATTGTTTCAGACCCCCGCGGGGATCAGGCTCGCGAGTCATTCGGGGGAATTAGTTCGACCCCGGGGGTGCCTCGTTATTGGGGGCGCCGTGCCCCACCCTTGCTTTCTCGCTTCTCCCGGACGCACATATTGTTATAAACTGAACAGCATCTTATTGCTTTCTTCTTCTGTACTACCGTAGAATATGAAATATTTCGAAATTCGATCCATTATAGTCGAGTTTTTTCGTTAATTTTTTTCGTCAGTTCGATTATGCAACACGACGGCATTCTGCGGAAAAAGAATTGCCAGAATAGGCTACGGCGATTCTTTTTTTTTTTTGGCACAAACACATTAGTAATACATGGGAGAATTCATCGGAGAGAACACGTTTGTATTTCGTGATGATATTAGGCATCTCGTTCGGCGCTGCTGTCCAGCATGTAATTCGACCGTTTAGCGGGGCGAGAGAGGGCGGCGAACGGGGGGCGCCGTCCCCCGTCGAGACCGATGGGATTCGACGTATTCAAAGTCACTCTTGTAATAACTTCCATAAACGGTCCTAATGGAGCCGGTGTATATCGAGAGATATACGCTCTTCGTGTTTCGATTGCGCAACAACGAATGGACCGCTTCCAGCCCGACGAGTTACCAGGTACGACGACCTCGTAATAATATAATTTCCCACGGCCCCCGCGCGCGAACCGTCTTGGTGGATATGTAATCATCAATGCGATACTAAACTATAAGTCGGTGCACAAAATTTGCGAATATTTCGTGGCTCATTATATGTATTTAAACAACAAACATAAAATTGCACACTATTGATATTTATGTTGAGTCGGCAATAATGAATAATGTTTTGATAAAATATCGCCGAAGAAATGGTTAAATCGATAGTTCTACTCTTTTGAATTAAAAGGAAGACGAGTGAGTGATTTAATGCCGACTGGTGGGTACTATCGTCCGGGCTGATTTTAAAGAATTCATGATAAATCAAGATAAATCTTGAATTATCCTGTTGCTTGCGACAAAAACAAACGATAGAGATTAATTTTATCTCTCTGGTCAGCCTGGAATAGTTACTTGTATGACAAGAGTGTAGAAAGGGTGTTCTTCAGAACTCTCTTTTCTGTACCCCTGCCATTCACACAATTTTTTATAACAAACTCACGAAAATCACGCATTTTGTTTTTGGAAAGTGTTTGCAAAAACGCACCTTTTCGCACTGGTGTGAGAAAAAATACGCGATTGCGTTCATACGCATGCACAGTATTTTTCTCACACGTGATGCTAAAAAGTACCTTTCGGCGCTCACTTCACAGGTACGGAAAGCGTGATTTTACATGTATGTGTTGTGAAATAGTTATTTTCGGTACAAGGACGTGAACAGACGAGTGCAAGAGAGATCGATTTTTGTTACCCGTATATCGAACTCCATTTTATGACACTTTTGCACCTTGCTGCGAAAAACTGTACTTTTCGCACGAGCGAGACAGAAGAGTTTACAACCATTGATCGGTTTTGCCTATTTTTCATGTAATTGCCACATTTTTTAAAAGGATTATTTGTAGTCAATGTATTTTGGCGTTAAAGTAATGGCAATAAAGTAACGTAACACACCGCTTTGTTGTTCTCTTAAATCAACTTTTGTTTAAATTGTTAATAATAATAAGTTGCGAATAATAGTATAGCGTCACACGCTTGTAGTTGCTAGTTAACATTCGAAAGCTTTCTAAATTTCATTTCTCAATTCTTTGATGCAAAAATTTGATTCGAAAGATTCTAAATTTGTATAGAATCGGTACTTTGTAAGTGAAATAATAAAAATTTTCCTTAGATGGCCAGTATGCGCCCACTCTTTCCTACTGCTGGATAAGTGAAATTCCTTTTATTGTAAGAAAAAAAAAGTTTATTTCCGTTGACTTGACCTTTCGGCATCATGAAAAAAAGTGTACTAAAGCAATAAAGAAAAGCGCCGCGCAGGCTGACGTTTGTTTCTCGAAGGCGCGAACGAAACGGACGGGGCGTCGATATACAAGAAGGTCTCGAGTGGTAATACTCCCACCCACATGTTCTCTTGGGTGTTAGAGCTCGCGTGAAACTTCGTGCGCGCGTGTGTTTTCGTATACCTATCTAACAACTGCAACGTTAAACCACGCGTTGCAGCAGCGGCACCGGCAGCGTCGCGATGCATTATGCATGGCGCCCGCAATATAGCGAAACAGTGCCTGATGCGCGAAGATCATACATGCGTTGAGGAAAGAGCGAAACCACGTACAGTTTGTTTGAGTAGAAAAGAGATAGGGGAGTGAAAAGGATAGATGGATTATAGTTCGCGAGCACTGGGCATTGTATTGTCTCGTTCTGCCAGTATCGGGGCCCCCATTCTACCGGCCTCCTCTAAATCTCGCGCAACAGCGAACGCGCGCGCGACCACTCGGATGCTCTGGGGCGCGAGTGCATTCCGCGAGACCGCCCGCACCGCGCTCTCTTCGCCAACCTTCGATCCTCATTGCTAACGCACAATTTTAACGAATGGGAACGCAATACGCGAGGAAAACATAGAAATGTGTATATGTATAACTTGTCTAATAGTCCCGTGGGCAATGCACGACTGTAGAGCGATCTCTGCGTGTGGGTCACTTACCCATCACTTCCCACCACTGTATGAATATACAGTATGGTTGTTTTAAGCAGTATATAAAATAACTACCGAGCGCAAACACCATGAGCAACATTGTTCTGCCATCTTGACGCGCGCTTCAATTCAATCTTCATCCACGCTGTCCTACTGGCTCTCGTGAGTTCTTAATTCGTCTTGGTGGGAATATGCAACACTTCGAGCTAAGAATCGTACGGAGAAATTATTCATTTATTAGTGATTAATTGCGAAAGGGACGAGTGGAGCGGAGAGGAAGAAGTAATTGCGAAAAAAATGGAGAAATCCATTGGGATACGAAATAATTGTCGAGCATATTTTTCCATGTGAGATAAATTGCCTTAGGGTAGAGAAACTGTTAGTAGCCATTGTACCGTTCGTGACCATTTATTTACTACCTTGTGCAAATAATTGTTTTTTCATAATGGTATATTGATTTTTCGAAATTATTCTTAGACTAATATTGATAATAATAATATAAATATCTAACATATTTAATACATTATATATATACAAAAAAAAATCAAAAAAGATACATTGTCTGCAGTTAATTAGTCATCCTGCGAATGATAATTCCGATATTTGGAGCCTCAGTAGGGAGGCGTTTAATTGATTATTAGAATCAAACAAACTGAATTTTATTGCCACACGCCGCGAACCATTGTATCTTCCATTTTCATATCCAAATGGTATTCGGTCGCGCAGGTAAAGACCCGCAGCAAACATTTTTATGTATACCTACTTTGTCCGAGAAGGATGCCTCGAAAACGCGTTCCCCCACGTTCGCTCGCGGTAACCGTGTCAGGACACACGGTTATTTTCGAGAGACGATCCATCAACCCAAGTGAACTGGACCTGGTCCGCGTCGTTGTGTTTCTTGGTTTCAGCATTCGCATCTCTTCTTCGTGTAGTCCCTGTCTGTCATCAGATTCTCGATCGTTCTTTTTTCCTCCCAGCCACGAAAGAGAAAGATACACAGAACGATCTATGCTTTTTCATTGTCAGAAAACAACATTCCTCGTTCTCGTTTGAATTCATCGTTTCAACATATCGCGTCATGATTCTCGAATCCTTGACGTCGAGAATCGTTAAGCACGTGAATTCTTACTGAATATCGGAAGCTTCTGCGATATCTTCCAATATGATTTTTGACCCGAGGCAGCAAATGACAACGTCACGAGACAGAGAGAGAGAGAGAGCCGGGAAGAAAAGTGAAGCAGCGGGTGGTGATCTACTCCGAAGAATGATTGGATTGCCCGGGACGAAGCGTTTATCGATCTTGAAACGCGCAACGATCGCAGAGTTCGATCGATCGACAATCGAGCTACCGCCGCGACCGCTGGTTGCTGCTGCAGAAGCAAAGGCAATAGCACGAGATTCGAGATCATCCACCGGAACATCCCTGCGGCTACTGCGTGGATTCTTCAGTCAAGAATATCGCAGTTGCTGACCGAGATCAACGACAGTCTCTCTCTTTTCCCTTCTGCAATATACCTGAGAACCAATCTCTCTACACGATTATCGCTGATGGTGTCACTCTATCCACCCGCTTTCTTCGCGTTAAGTCTATTTTTTCGTTACTGGTGAACCGCGATACGGATATTTCTCACAGCTTCGATATGTTGCCATTAATCCTTCGTAGGTTTCCGGGACTAGGGGTTTCCACTCAACTAACAGCACAGCCACGCAAAATGTCATTGTCAATGTTCGATGCGAAAAAAAAGTTAGGTAGGACAACGAAATCCTCGATTTTTTCGAATTTATGTTTATATCGTTTCTTTTGTTACGAACGTTTTACAATCTGCTAAAAAATTTAACTCAGGCAAACTGCTCTCTCAGTTAATAGTTCGAAATGATGAGTACAATGTCTTTGTTCTAATTACTCAAAAAAACACATCTTCGTTTTTTCGATTTTGGAAATCCTTGTGGCAGTCATATTCATTTTGTATTGTTAGAAAAATGGCCTGTAAAATTTCGTTAATCTTCAAGGGTTCTTTTACTTCTGCTCTAAAATCGTTAAAATACATATCAACCGATTTATGGTAGGTTTTGGTTATGCCATCCGATTTTTTGATTTTATTGCTGTTATTTAAGTTTCTAAATGGATCGAACGTTATGTATTATACAAAAAAAATCAACGTGTTCATGAGTGAAAAATGGGAAAAAAAGTTGTGAACTAATTCACTGGTGCTGAGATAGATTCAGGGGACCGTGCATTCATCATTTGAGTGTCCGGTTCGGCTCGTTAGCGATTCTGCATGAGTTGCATGTATACCTTCAGATTCGTCTTCAACCCGCCGCGCATCTATCCTCTTTTTTCATCTTTCTTTATGATGTATTCCTTTTTCTCTGCTGCTCTTGGTTTTTTGGTCTATGGCAAAGAATCCTGTGATCCGCCTTTTACTCGCACTCTCTTTTACGCCCTTATTCGTCGATACGAAGACGCGTTGACCAGCCGAGTTTGTTGGATAGAGAACCAAGGAAGAAGAACCGCTTCGTACCTCGGAGAGTGACGCCTGGACCACCCCGTGAACCCGACAGGTATCCCCGTCCATCACGCGACCTGCCATCCGCTCGACTCGTTCTTTTCCGTACTATACCTTCGAAACGTCGCGCGCGACTCACTCACTTCTCTCATGTATTTGTATATAAACGTATACACATAGACAATTTCTATTCGCTGGTAACTATCCTCGCTACAATATCCTGGTCATCCTCTGCATTAACTATCCTCGCGGACCCTGCGGTGGCGCTAACCACACATAATTTTTCAACGCTCGTCGCCTCTCGGAACTCGGTTAACGTGAAAGCGTGAGAGAATTATCGAAGCCACATGCACAGTCCAAGTTTATGTTTAGATTTTGAAATAAGTTGTCTTTTCAGTCGAATTTTTGTGGCCACTTATGAGTCGTCGATTAAAATAAAAAAATCTTTTTCTATGTTCGAGAAAAATCTTGAAATAGCTAAGGATATCGTTATTAGTGTATTTGTGTGATGACTGCTCGCCACATGAGGCTGAAACTACGAGATTATCGTGAGAAACTCACAGTTGCATTAGAAATTAAAAAATTATTGTTCTGGGCAGTTATTGATATTCCGTTTGATTTTATCCGTGAATTGCAGTTGGATTCGTATTTACTATGATAAAAATACCTCGAAATGTAAGACCCAAAATATTGTATGAAACACGTGAATTCTTACGCAATTAAATTATAAAGACAAGCGTCTTTACAATTTTAGTAAACTTAGCAAAGGTTATTTGAAAAAAATAGTTTTACAAATCCTATTTTGCATTTTTTTTTGTAGAATACCATGTACATTTCGGGTTTTTTCCCAATATTCCACCGGAACCCAAAGATATCGTTGTCTAAAGATACCAAAAATAGCGACGTTTCGCAAAATGGCGGGTCAAAAAAAAAAATATTTATCCGCGTTGGTTTAAAAATTCATTCGGTCTATTTTTTTCCCACTGCCCGCAAATCTGATACTTATTTAACTCTCAGCTCATTTTTCCCAAAACAAATTATGTCATAAGCATGAAAAAAAGGAAGATATTTACCGTAAGTCACTTACGCATCTTTCGGATCGCGGATAAGCGCGATGATGCTGTCGCTATAAATTCTATCTAATTCCAACGATTGTTGTAACATATTTATCGAGCCGGTTGTTAAATAATATCGACAAATAATTGACTTCACGAACAAAGCATAAATCGACGTAATTTTGGCAAATCTTATTTTATTATTTGTTAACATTCGTGATATATATATACCGGGTCTCGGTGTAAGCTACCTTCGTTTCTTCGTATAAGTGTAGACTTGTGCGGTGTGTTTTCAGCTTGAAATAACAGCGATATAAATTTGATTTCGTCGCCGCGGTGCGCCGGTAGTACGTTACACGTGTTGGATCCCCACCGATACAATCTTTTTTCGGTATCGATTTCACGGCAGCGTTAGGGATATTCGTCGTTGGTCTCCTCGGTTCTCTCGGTCGACGTGTTCCTACAGGGTGGACCGGCGCGCTCCCACGAGAGGAACGCTTTCGTCTTCTTATTATACTACCTAACTGCCTACTATACATATACCAATGCGACACACCACTCCGTTTCTCCTGTCGACGAACTACCGAATTACTGTCCTGACCAGTGTGCGTTATTATCCTCTGTCTTGCTGTCAGATTACGATATCGCTACATACTATATTTTAAGTAATACAAGATTTCGCGCTGGAAACAAAAAAGACAACTGACACAACTCGCCAACTGAACCGATAATCCATTTTTTTTTTCGTTCAGCGGATGAAGGGAGTTTAACTTTAAGGTGAATGGATTCTCATCATGAAAAATAACGTTATGTTGCAACAAAAGTTATTTCTCCATAGAAATACCAATGCTTTCATGATTTCCTACAAATTTGCTAATAATTCATCGCACCGGGTAAAGTACTGCGGCGATTTAACAAAATATAGTCAATATATGCGCGCGTCGCGCGCGTATAACTCGTGCGATTGCGACACTCGACTTCGGGTCGTGCCGCAAATCCACACTCGTCAGAAAAAGTTTTTTCGCACTTGTATCGCAATGTACTATTTTTATATTGCTTTACGCGCTTTTATATTTCAGAAATATTTCGCCTATAATCGTAAATAGTATATTATGACCCGAGGGCGGGAAAACGTTTTTCCGCCGAGTATCGTATGCAATTTTACGTCACAAGGCGAGGACAGAGAGTTTTCGCGCACGAAAACCCTCACTTTCCGTGCGGCAGTAACGTAAACGTCATTTTCCAGAATAACTTTACAAAAGTTACCGAAATGATTAGAAAACGGTTGAGTACGTAATTATTGACATGATTATTATTGATTGACATAATTATTAATAAATCTAAAATTACACTAAAACTCATTAGTTCTTAAATGATGTATCATAGAAAATGACCTCAGCTTCTCCAGTCAAAGTTGTTCCTATATACTCTTAATGGTTTCGGGACTTACGGAGTCGAGACAATTTATTTAACCGCGCGTACGGGATCTTTCGGTTAACCGATTCTCGTTCTTTCGTCGCAGCAACGAGCGACGAAACCGTGTGGCTGCGATGTTTGGGCCGCGAGAACGCGAGAGAAAACGTCGAGGTAAGATAGCTCGAGGAATGCCGGGCGTGCGCGGCGATCGTTCGAGACATCGCTCCTTCGAATCTAGACGCTCCGGAACCCGGATCGTCTTTGGCTATAGCTATATGATAGAACTCCTCGCGCTCAACGTTCTCGCGTACTAATCCTTTCCACCTAACTAACGGTAGTCCTGCTTGTTTCTTCGAGCTCTATAGCCACAGTAACTAAAAAAAAAAAAAATCCGAAAAAAAAGATAACAACGAGACAAGGCTGTTCCACTGATCCCTCGCGATGAATTATCGTTGTGAGTATATAACCGCGTGGCTCTCGACCTAGTAGAAGGGACTTAATTCTTATCTCAACATTCTATCATTATCATTCATTTTCGGCGCAAATGTTTCGGAAGCTGTTGGCTGCATCGGCATAATTTTTTTTAATTTTGTGAAACCAAGTTACATCAAAAACACTCAGGATTGTCCGAAAAAAAAATAATGTCATTGATAAATATCGAGTTTTTTATCATAGGAAACAAAATTAAATTTGCCGGTGGTATTTACAGGGTTAAAGGTAGAATCTGATGTTGTTACATCTATAAACGTTAACTTCAAATATTCTCAAATATAATACAAATCAAGATGCCCCCGGCGCGAGCGAAGTTTTTCTCTCTCTCTTTCTCTCTTGGTCCCCGGGGGCTCCGTCACGATCTTGAGATAATTCAGGAGTTCGGTCGGGCGTAGTACCGCCTGCACGCGCGCGCGCAAGGGCGAGCGAGGAACAGAACAAATTCCTTCACAGCACAACGACGTAATATACCGTATGTATACTGTACATTATATACACGTATACAAAGGATACATGTATGTATAACGCGAAGAGATCTCTCGCGAGAGGCGTGTTTGCAAGCAAACGGCGAAGAACAATGCTCACGCTCCTTGCGTTTCGCTCATCTCTCCCTCTCTATCGTCGAGGCTACTAAAAAAAATAATGTTCCGATAGCCTTTTCGAGACGGAGTGAGATAGTACGTACGATGATGCACTTCTCTTACATCTATACGATTTTGCGTCTTCGTTCACGTGAAACATAAACATTTTTCGACTTTGCGCGGACAACGAAATCGCTCGTTTCCGTCAAACGTCTAACTCCCATCTTTTTGCCGGGGCGGGCAGTCGGGAGTTAATAATGTTTCCCTCTTGAGGAAAAAAAATGAGAAATGAAAAATTCTTTCTATTTGAAATTTTACAGAAAATGCCCCCCAACGGCAAAAAATGCTGAGGATAAATTAATAAAAAATTCGGTAAATTATCAGATTTGATGCTACCGACGAGATTCTAATTCTCAACAAAAACTACAGAACCGAAATTCGAAATTATAATTATTCGTGCCTTGTTGGAATTTTATTATAGAAAATGCGGTCTTTCAGAGCTTCCATGCATATCAGAGAGTTTGACACAATTATTTATAATAAAATTACGACAATGGTTTAATTGTTGAAAAAAAAAGCTTCTTCTTTCTATTACTGTAGGGATCTTAGAAAATGTAGGCAAATTAGAAAAATGCAAATATAGCTTGAAACTCGAATATTCCACTCTGCCATAACCTTTTGCTATTACTACATTGCCGAAGGGTCTGCTGCAACGGTATACACGCGCACACGTATCATTCTACATTCATATTATAAAAAAATCTCGCCACCGCCGTGTACAAGAATCGAGGGACTTACGATATTTTCCCTCGCCCCTTGGGCACCCCATGCGTAAAAAATATTCCAAGTCCCTCTAAGGGGGAATCGAGGGAGGCAGCCGCGGTGGTCGGCGATGGAAAGAGACGCAGAAATATTCCAAAAGGACCTTCCGAAACTCCCCAAAAGGGCCTTAGTTCAAAATATTCCAAGTCTTTCGCAATAAAAAAGATCTTGTCGCCGTCGTGTACAAAAATCGAAAAGGCCGGAGGGTTGGGGGGAGGGAGTGTATCTTTGGGTTGCCTTTCGGTCCTTTTTAAAAGGCTGATTGAGGCCCGTTTAGAGAGGGAGGTGAGTTCCAACATTTCTGTCCTTTTTTTAACGGCCATTTAGGCCAAAATATAGTACAACCCCCGTATTCTTAACTCGACGGGACCGGACAGCCTACCGTCGCTACTCTCGGTTAGTTGCTACGAGTACGGGTAACGAGGGGTATACGCGTCCGTAGATTCCGCTTGGGGTGGGGCGAACAGACTCAGGGGAAATGCAGTTAGGAGAAATCGTTGCCATGGTAAAGACTTGAAATGAGGGAGCGGTTAAGTTAAGAGGAGTTAAGAATACGGGGGTTGTACTGTATTCTAAATCCACAAGAGGATTAATATTCTGTAATTCGATATTAGTGAATGTTAAGGGATTAGTTTCAGGGAATCAGAGTGGGACTGATAATAATCTGTTTTCAAAGGAGGCCTTAGGGGGTTTTCGGAGTATTGACATTTCCAATAACTGCTAGTTGCGGCAGCAATGAGAATTTTTTATAATGTAAACAGAAAAAAAGCGAGCGCATGATGCGCGCGAGCCCGGGGTATATATATATATTTGTATACGCGCAGATAGTACAGAGTCACGCTCAGTGCGGCGACGTACCAGAATCTTATCGTCGCGTTCGCATCCGCGATGCACCACGTCGCTAAAGTTGTATAGCCGCACCGACGGAGAAACGAATAGAAAGAAAGCGGGTAAACGTGGAGTGAAGACGAAAAAAAAGCAACATCCGCGTTGTAGTGTATACATGCATGTATAGTTATATACAAGCTTATGTACCGACATGCGGAAGGTATACAAAAGTACACTCGTGGAGAATCACGAGAAAGAAAGACAGTGAAAGAAGGGACGAAGGACGAGTTGAAAAAAATGCAAGATTCCCAGGATCCTATCCGGGCGGACTCGTCGGATCGTTCGCGCGTCGGCTCGTATGAAGGCCACGTATGAACGCGGAAGAGATTTTGCCCGTTTCCAGAAACGGGACAATATCCGGACTCATATTGCACGTACGAAGAGTTAAAAGACGCAAATGCATACAGTACATCGCAGGTACACAATGTGCCTAATAGCAATCTCTCTTGGTACAAAAACTATTACGACACGGTAAATACGTCATTCTATTTTTCTGACTGGCAAAGTGCACGCCTTTTACCGTGTTACTTTGTCGTGATGCGTCACTCAGCGCGGTTTCTCTTAGATGAGATTCGAAGAAAAAATAAAAAAATACAGAAGAACCGCTCTTGGGGTATTGTAAGGAGGATCCCACGAGAGGTCGAAGCAGCGTGTAGGTGTGTTATATGCAGAGAAGCGAGGATTCTTCCAATGGTCGTGGCCCTCCACCTCTTCTATCCTCCATCCCCATCCTCTTCTTCTTCTTCTCTTCGTCCTCGTCGTCGTCACGAATAGCTAATTAAACAATTCCACGGGAACGTATTCGGGATGCGGACGGGAACAGGTCGATACATCTCGTACTAACAGGATAAACAGGAGTTGTGCGTTTCGGGGGTCGGAGTACGAGGCAAAGAGAATGAAAGTAAAAATAAAAATAAAGAAAGAGTTTTCGCGACGATGCTGTGGGTGCAGAGAAAGATCGACCAGGAGAAGTGGGTTCTGGCCGAAGGTATAAGCGACAAGTTGAAAGAAAAAGTATCGAGGCGTGCATATGCGCGGTGGCGAGAGGTGGACGAAGTCGAGGAAGCGATGGAAACGAAAGACAGAGAGAGATATAACTGAAAAAAAGAGAAGTAAATAAAAAAAACACAAAAGAGGACGATTTAACGCACGACGAAGAGTGGGAAGAGTCCGCGCAAATCCGTGGTAGATAAATATAAAGAACATACATCGAAGAGGGGAAAAAAAGAGAGGAGAGCGCGACGAAGGACGAGCATAGGATTCGGAACTGTTGTGCGCGCGCGCAGGGAGCAGAACTGTCCTTCCGATACATAAGCGCGCGCGTTCGCGAGTTTTGGTTCAGGACGAGAGAAAGAGAGATTTTCGCATGCTACAGTATAATGGATATATATGTATATATATACATATACACATATTGTAGGATGCGACGAAATGCGCGGGCGCGCGCGATCGCGTATAATCGGGGCCCACCGGCCGCTGGAATCCGAGATCGCGTCTGATCGCAATTAAGGCTCCGCTCGGGCCGTGGCTGTGAATATTTTATTCTCTCGTCGTCGTCGTTGTTTCATCCGCTCGCTTTCCTGTTCTTTTGTCTCTATCTTTATCGCGCTTCTGAACCCTTCTCGCTCTCCCTGCGGGACCCAGAAGCGTCGTTGTGGTCTTTGGAGATACTCTTCCTCTTCGTGGTCTCTTCAATGTTTCCCCCGATCGCTCACGTTGGACCAAGAAACAACTCTTCTACAGTATTTTAGTGTTGTGTGTTCTCTCTTTCGCATGAAGGAGTTTTTCTCCCGTCCCTGTTGGTAGTTGCCTCTCGGCAGAAAGATTCCGCATATCGGAGTCCGAGATGCTGAGAGTGCGAGAGGGCTCGCAGGGGAAGAGACGCACTGTGTAGCGAACGCAGCCCAATTCGAAAGCGAGCAACGAATTTGAATACGGCGCACTCCTCTCTCGCGAAGCCCTCCCATCCTCTCTCCTCTGCACTATACAGCGAGAGAACTGTAGCGAACGGAAAGACGCTACAGCCGGCGATCGCGCGGGGCCCTCCGCGATCGCCAGCGAGAATCCAAAACAATGGGACATCGATGGACCACACGGGATGCGAGCAAATGGTCGAACAACCGGAGGACATGCGTTCCCGGCAAGGGAACCTTCTCCCCGCCCTAAGTCTCTCTTGGATATATTCTGATGCTTTTCTTTCCCCTTTCGCACTATCTTCGTCTCGTTCGTTTCGTGTCTTTAACCTGTTTAACCCCACCCCCCCCCCCCTTTTTCTAAGAAAATGGATGAATTGACAATTTTGTTCATTAATTTAGTCAGCTCGATAAAACTCACGGCTTTGAACGTGTTTTGCTTTTATCTTAATGTGACTTTTGATTAATCAAAATTCGTTTTATAAAAACGTATCATTGATTCATGTAACAAATATAAAAAAAACATTCATAGAGCCATGTAAACTCATCAGGGAAATTGGAAAACGTTGAGGATCATAATTAGAAGATCAAGGCAAAGGCGGAACAGTTTTTTAAGGGCTTTTACTTTGCCTCATGTTGTATCGTGCGCCCAAAATTTCGACAAAATCAAGTCTTATAGGAAACGAAGAGATGACCATACGGGCATTGGATCCAAGCAACAGTAAACGTTGAAAGAAAGAAGAAACGTTGATTGCTATGCGTGGTAGCGTCGCCGAGGTCGACCGTACGCTCGAGGTCGACGCATAAAGCATCCCTACGGCCCTCGTTCTCGAACTCCTTTGCGCCTTGTCGTTGCCCGACCGACGTCTGACGAAAACTTTCGGACCTATGGCTTTCGGTATGTATGTGTGTACGTCGTCAACATGTCGTTGTGGCTTTCTACGTGCCGGCATGAGAAAAATGTTCAGACCGAAAGAAGTATTCATGTCGCGACCAACCGAATGTGAGTTTCGGGGAACACGCGTTTCGTTACATGGAAGCAGCACCTGAAACTCGTGCGACACTGCACGAGCCAAGAAGCTCATATCCTCGAGTGCTAGCAGTGAAGAAGACTAAGTTGATCGTGTTTGAGCGATTGGATATATGTAGTAGAAATAATATATAAAAAAAAAAGAAAAAAAAACCGGAGAATTTCACATGTGACTTAAATTGCCTGATTGATCATCTCAGAAAAAATTGTTTCGATTTCTCATCAATGCTAGCATTCTACACGGAGAGAAGGATCTACCAAGTAGAAATTACTGTCACCCTGGTAAAATTCGATTGTGACCCCACCTATCACAAAAATGCTCGATATTACGAGAATGTTTACCACATTTATGTGCATTTTTACCACATTCTGTGATAGAAATTCGCATAGTTCGTGTAATTTTCGACTGGTGGCGCCATTGAATCAGCACTATTAGAAGATTACGATATTTTTCACCAGATATATGGTAAATTGTATCAGATCCTTCTCTCCATGTGTATATAGTACAAGGGGTGAATACTAAGATTGGGAGAAGACTCGGATCATTCAAAGAAAGAATGACATCTTTAAAAACAAAGTAATAAAAAATAATTTAAAAGGGCCAAGTATACGATTAGATAATTTTGAAAAAATCTAATTTACATTCATCATGCGAAATGAGAAAAAAAAGGCATGGCATAGGCATATGGAGACAGGTAATCGTGACTTGATCAGCTAATAGAAAATTCACCTTCCGGACAAGAAAAAGATTATGAGATCCGGCAGTCATTACACAACCGTAAAATATTCATAATTAACAGAGTCAAAGAAAAAAATGATTCTCTACCTGGTCTAATGTTAAGCAGGAATTAGAAAAGAAAGAATGAATAAATTTGAAGCATTGTTCATATCGAAACTTGTACGGAGTTAATGACGAGTATGTAACAAACGCCACAATCGTGAAATTCTTAGGATCACACTTGTCTTCCTCTTTCCGCTAGGTATGTAATTGCCACCGGTTTTATCTCTGATAGTGTTAGTAATAGATAAGTATATAAGTGGTTTTGGTAAAGCGGACCCCCGGCGTGCGGGCTAAAACGAATATAGCACTAAGTATAATAGTCGTTGTTACAGTCATTGTGGGCGCGCATAGACGTGGCCTGGAGGTTTTTCGCGGAGATATGCGTGACGAGTGCGGCCGAGAGGCGTCTGTGAGACACCACGAAGAGCCACCCGATAAAAATCTTTCTACTCTCGCCTGTGTGTGACCAGAATTACATTACGCCCCGAGCCTCACGTCGTGAAATAATGCACGCGAGGTCCTGGGAGAGTGTCATCCACTCGACGCTATACATTTCAATGAGAGTAGAATCCGCCCGAAGAGACCGCGAGCAATTATACCGCGGTGAGCGCAACGAGTACGCTGCCGCGATGCTCGAGTTCCATTATAATATTTCGCGTATTATATATAATGCGAGAGAAACAGAGAGATCGCGAACTTCTTGAATTCGAAGACTCCAGGGGCACTGATGCTGTCTTTTGCGATTCCGGTATAAGGGAGTATGCAAGAGAAAGAGGCGGAGGTTGTACGTTGATATTAGTAACAGTACTGCCGGAGAGAATGGTGGTGGTAGTGGTAATTAGAATTAGCCAGTACGGTGTGCCCGTTCGCTTGGTTCATTCGTTCTAATTAGGTCCGACCGAACGTGTCGCACACACACGAGGAAACGACTATACACTCAAGATATCTCGTATTAAATTCAAACGACTCGGCACTAATAAACATAAGGAACAAAAGTTTGAGGCCACATGTATACGAACTCTGGAGCGTCACGATTCTATTATGCATCTTTCATGCCTTCTCGCTTTACCTCCAAACGAAAGGCATAAATTGAGATCAACTTTTATTTTTTTATTTTTCGCGTAGGCGTAATTAAGAGAGAATCTCCGCGGGCTATCAGTCTGAATAAATGCAATTAACGCATTTATATTAATTCAGCTGAATTCGTTCAGTAAACGAGATTGAAAAAAAAAAATGGAACGGTGAAAATTAGTCTTAATTCCGATAGATTCATTTATTTTCAGAAAAAAAAAAGAAACAAAATCGTAAATTCATATGTATAACCTCTACATTGTTACAAAGTTACGCAGCGTTTGCGTCATCATATTACTTTGATGAGCATAAATTGAGATAAGGCTTCTGCATGCGGGCCTAATTACAACAAAATATGTTCGCGGTTTATCAGTTTGAATAAATGCAATTAAGACAATTATGTCAGTTCTATTATTATTCGATCGGTAAAAAAAAAAGCCGACGGAGAGACACGTGTCGGGATAAAAAAAAACCCTTAATTGCCGTACAGATAACCTTTTTTGATACTAAAACAGACAGTTTTCTTCAAAATAACTTCACATTTTTTCTATCTCTGTGAAAATATTATGATTTTAAAATTTATTTTAATAATCTTATAATAAAATGGTGTCTCGTTTTGATTGAGAATCCGAATATTCGATGCTGATCCGCATATCTCGGTATCGCGAAAGCGAGTTAGGTAAACGATTTCGTATTGTGCAGCGTTTCACCTCGCGGAATGGCAAGGCAATAGTATCACGAAGAGAGCGAGAGAGAGAGAAGAGAAGCGCACGGTGGAATTGGTCATGCATGCGAGGAAACACTGGGCAAGTCGTGCGACCGGATCTTTCGATAAGATGCGCCACCGGGCAATTAATTAATTAATTAACCGCGGATTCGTGAATACGTTTCTCTCTTCCACCAACCGTTGCGGTTAAGTAGAAATGTACCCTCTGCATTGCACTCCGGTACTGTGTACTGTAATGGGTTTATTTATTGGCGTTAGTGCTGCTCTTATCGTCAAAGCGTCACCCTGAACTCGCGTGGTACAGGCGGCGGAACACAGCGTTTTCCATAGCACAGTAGCGCAAAATTAAAACGATGCGAAATACCTTTGCTCCATGATCGCTATCGTTTATATATTGCCTTTCTTCCTTGTTATCATTATTTTATCTCTTTCTATTATTATTTTTTTGTTTATTGGTCTTATTTAATTTCCATTAGAATAAAATAAAAGCGTACGGCGGGGGAATACTGCAGTTTTAATACAGCGGTGGTATAATGCCGTATTATTTCCATTGGGTGCGCTATAAAACAATTGAAATATTACTGCGAGTCGTGTCGGTAGCCGGTTGGCGTGTCGCACGACTAGCCGCAGAGCGCTTCTTTGCTCTGTGTTGTCCATCGAATCGATAGTATATCTACACCGATGTGTGTATATGAGACACGTATGAATTTCGATTCGTGACATAGAGCTGCAGCAACGAGAGCCTTGCGATGAAGAAGAGTATATTCGTGACGCCCGTAACGAGCTACGCTCAGGGGACTCTATGTGACGCTCGCGCGATAGGTATTATATTTTTTATATATATATTTTTTTTTTATATTTTTTTTTGTTTGGATTTCACGTTGACAAAGATTGTCACGATAAATTCTATCGTTTATACGGATATAGCATAATCGTTCATTCCGCTCCCGTTCGCAATGGCCTTTATTTCTCGGAATGTCGCTTGTATTAGTTAAAAATTCAATGCTCGCTACGTGGAATTCCCTGATCAGGGTTTAGAATTGCGTGCGTTGGAAAGCTTGTTTGTAGCTAAATGTCACTTTAACTTTTTATACGACGCAGGCAAATTTCTAGTTTCCTTTTATTTCCAGTAGGAACGCCTTCAGGCAAATGTCATAAGTCATAAGTCATTGATAATCCGAACCTATATTCTGTTTTCTGGAGTGACGAATTATGAACAACTTGCAACCGTTTTGAGTATTTTAATCTGAAATGCAATTAAATGATTATTAAAACTTTGATAAGCATATCGAAAAAAAATGTTGAAGTATTTTTTAATTTCCCGAACAAATTCATTGATTTGCTTGAAAGATATAATAATTTTCATAAGACCATTGTATTTCTACTCTTCAATGAATAACTGGTTAAATCAGCTGCAAAATTCTGTTCAATCAAAATATCTATTCGTATCTACGCACCGAAGCGTGGATAATGAATAAAACAACTTTTTTATGTTCCGGAAGTGCAGATTCACAACTGAGATAACTTTCGGCGCGTATCTCCGTGTCGATACCGTTAAGATTGATGTGTGACCATTAAATGTTAATCGCTCCGGTCTTTACAGAAAAAAAAAAAAAACAATTACATGATTCTTGGCAAACAATTTGATGTGTTAAACATGCCGTTAAACAGACGGAAGGTGAAATGAAAAAAAAATGCATGGCTATTCGCAATGCACATATTCATCGGTTTGCATAATCGAGCTTCACAGCGCAGCGTAACGCGGTGTAGCCAGAGCGCAACGAAGGTCGTACACGTGTGGCACTCACAGAAATTAAGGACTTTGGTTATCGTTATCCTATATCGGCACATCCGGCCGATTTATCAGTGGAATTAATACAAGACTGCGCCTGATGTTCATCTAAAACGGCTGCAAGGACAAGGGAGGGGGTGCGCGAGTGGAAGAAAGAAAGGAAGACCCAAAAACATACGAGTAGGAAAAAGGGAACGCATAGAAGCGGGGTAGTCCTCTGGAATTGACTGAAACGCGGTCGCGACATTAACGAACACGAGGAACGAACGGGCTCTCGGCGTGTCCACCAAAACTTGGTATCGTCGTTTCTGATCGCTCGAACGTTATACACGCAGGGTGTGTAACACATATATAAGCAAACGTGAACCCGCGAGCGCTCACCTGAGCGACAGGCCACACATATCGAAAATATATTTCTCATTCGCGTTTGTAGGTAAATCGAGTAAACGAGTTTTGCAAGTTAACGTACATCCCTTAGTCATGTGTTAATTTTTTATGTCTCGGTCGATATACACGATGGAAAAATACTGTAATGTCCTATTTTTTATCGGAATTGAGTACTATTCAGTAATATTCTATTCGGTACCATGGCGGCTTGAGGAAAAATTAGAAAAATTAGATGAACGTTAAGTCGATCCCTCGCTTTCGATCGCAAAACTAAAAGTATCTTTACATTTATTTTTTCTTCGATTATTCACAGTTAGAATTTGTATGCATTTTTAATAGATTTAAAAAATCGCTTACTCAATTATTCGTTGGTAATACATCTGAACAACATACACCGATATTATAAAATAATAAGATTTACGATGTAAAACTTGTTTTAAAAAAATGAATTCACAGAACATTGAGTCCGAATATTTGATTCGGGTCTCTAAAAATAAGATTGAATCATGGTTTATGTCACTGCACCGCGTATCAACGTACCACACGTTTCTTTTCGCATTGCTCTCGATCCAAGAGACACTATTTACTTTTCGGTACCAAAGGTGTGACGTAATGGGCGACAGGTTCGTAATTAAATGAGATTTATGAAATCGTTATGCGTGATAGTTAATTCCTCTCGTTCAGCCGTGGGACCAAGGGACGACGGAAAGAACGGGGTAAAAAAAAACATGGTAAAAAAACGAGAAGAATCTCGCTGGTGACGCGAGTGCGAGAACTGTGGTGAACGCGGAGAGAAGCGCGCGCTCTCGCGCGTGAGCGAGAGCAACGTGATTTGTTTCGTTCTCTCGTGCGTGCGGCGGACTGGACTCGCTCGCTCGTCCGTTTGATGTCCCGGTAACGATACCTCCGAGTTTTCTCGTAAATTCTCCACAGACTTTCTGGCCACTCTACCGCGTGTGCAACGAGCCTTGGTTTTATGTATATATATATATATATATATATATATATATATATATATATATTTGTAGCTATATACGTATAGTACACAGAATTAAAAGACGACCGAAGTCCTCGCGGTCCCGGTCACGCTCGTGGGAGAGACGACGATTTCCTTGGAATTATGCTAATTGCCGGATTCCCCGAAACACACATATGCGCTGTGCTTCGAATCTCTCTCGGCAATACGTGCTCCCCAACTATAAGGTATAACTATACTCATTTACCACTTGAGTTATATCAATATGTATGACTTCGGACAAGCTTCGCAAATTCGCACACCTTCGCTGATCTTCTTGTGCTTAATATATGATGTGCCACGATACCATTATACTGAAGGAAATGATCAACGAAGGATGTGCGTGATCGTTACTGGTCCAAGTATTTTCCAATTGCATCACATTTTAAACTACTATGCGAGACCAAATAACTGCATTTAGAGTCGAAATTCAACCCTTTGTAATGTGACCTCCGTACCCTGTGACAGGCCGTATCGGCGATAAAACTGGATTACCATTGACAATTTTTGATGACATACCCAGAAAGTTAATACGCCTGATTTGGAATTTTTTCACATTTTTTTAAACATTTTTATCAAAGCAAATGTTAGTTTTCGCTTTGAAGTTTCACGATTTCCTTTAAAGTGTTTAAATGATGTATTGTTCAAATCGCTGATTATAACCGCGAATACGGCAATTCCATTTCAATAGTGAACAAATTTAGATTCTTCACAGTGTCATTGAATGCGGAGGAAAAAAATTATCCAATAACCTTCAACGGTAATCTTATTGACTCAACAGAAATTAATCAATGACGAATAACGGAAACAAATCGAGGTTCGTTCGTTTCGCTCTAAACAAATAAAGAATGAATCGGTCCGTCGGTTAAAAGAGAGGGTTTGACTATATCGATAGACACGCGCGTGGTTCCACGCTGCTATGTGAAGTACGAATGCGTGTGGTATTTTTCTTGTGGGTTCCGTCACGTCCGAAGGCCGAGGCGCGAAGACTCACATTACTCAAAATGTACAAGCCGTGCATCAATCTCTCCCCCGTGTGTCGTATGTCTTCCCGCGACAAACCGAGCGGAACTGCCGGCATAGAATCGTCAATTACCTCTGTAGTCTCCCGGTGGCCATTCCCGAGAAGAAATTCGGTGAACCATCTAACACATTGCAGCAGCTTAAACTAGTTGCCGACCAGTTTTCAACAAACTAAAATGAAGTTATCAATAAGTTTTGGCGCAGTGTTCTTCATAATCATTTTGTGGTCGTTCGATTCTAATCCAAGATAACGTTTCAAGAAAACTTTGGTAGGGTCGCAAAAGTAACTTTATCATAGCAACAACAAAGGCTCTCGCTTTTATATAACGAGCGTTATGTTATTCTCGCGCAAGAAATCCTAGTGCAAAAGTATGTTTTCTTAGTGTACCATAGCTAAGGTGTCTGCATTGCGAAAATGGCGTTACTTCTATCAAATGGCGATGGATGTTTCGGCGACTTATTATACAGTAAAATTACCTGATCCTCAATAATTCCTTTGCAATTATGTTAAACATTTTAAGACAGCCTTCATTACGTTATCATTAATACTTCTCTGCATCTAAAACAAAATGACAATTGGTACCAAAATGACGGTCGATTCTCCCGTGTGTCCTTCCACAACAAAATGATCCAATCGTCAGCCATTATTTTGCTAGTACATCAAAAATATAAAAACTAGTTTCATCCGAGTCATGAATGCGTCTGTACATTCAAAATGGCTACTGGTATCTAAATGGTAAACATTGGTCCCGCATGTCCTTTCTACAGCAAAAGAACACAATGGTCAACAATCCTTTGTTGAAATCATATCAAACGCATCGACACAGTTTTGATTACAGTGTTTACAATGTTTCTCCGTATCGTATGCCGAACGGTACCAAAATGGCGGCCCCTGGTCTCGCGCCTCTTTTCCTACATCGTCAATACAGAAGTTCTGAGTTTCTCCAACAATTCCTCTGCAGTTATATGTGTCTCTACCGAAACGACAGGGTTCACCTGTGTTCTTAACGTCGAATAACGTCGAAAGAACCAAGTCCGTCGAACTGCGCGTAACCCAAACATCCGGCAATTCTTGCATCGACTAGCCGCAAAGTTAGTATCCACCGGTCGAGGGGGGAAGCTCGATGGAGATCGAGACCGCGAACGATGGTGGGTGCGCGTTCTCGCGAGGCCGCGCTCGGTACCACGGTAAAGAGAGAATAAACCGAGAGACATAGAGAGAGTGCATCAGCAATATCGTTAGTGCACTCGCGTGGGAGGCGGAGAGAGTCAAAGAGAGACAGAAGTTAGCTCGTTGCTTCGCGAGGTTTTAAAGGCATAGAATCACGCGACGTCGTGCGCACACACAAGCACATACACACATTGGGCACACGGGGTCCGATGTGTTTCTCTGTCGGGGTGCGGGATGCGACGGGCCAGGAGGAGGTGCTCGTCGACACGCGATGTAGCATGTTAGCAATACGCCAGATCGGGATTGGTCGCTACACTGTGGGGCGTCCATGGGAGCACGCCTTTCATTGGCCCCCTGTGCTAACAAGACAGCAGCACTAGCAGCAGCAGCAGCAGCAGCAGCAGCAGCAGCAAGCTTCAACGAAACGAAATAATAAAACGCGACTCTCTCGCAGCGAAGCCCCCGCGGTTATTCCGGCTCTCTGTGCTCCTGCCTTCTCTTCCTACCGCGTATGTTCTCTCGCTCTCTCGCGAATTCTCGCGGTTTGCCGTTGATGCTGCACCCGCGCGCGTTACCACAGAGAGAGAGAGAGAGAGAGAGGCTACCTCCTTCTCTCTCTCTCTCAAGAGGGAGTTTGTTCGGAACGCGGAGGAAACGAAGAGGTAGAGTGAGGAGCGAGAGAACTCCTTTTATTTCATACCGCCGATGATAAAATATAATATAAAAGGCCATTCATTACGTCTGGCTCGCGTACAGGGACTCGCAGAAGTATTGTCTCGATTCTACGCTGCGTGACGACTGGCACTGGTAGATCGGTGTAACGTGTACACATGCATATTATCGTGTATACGTGCCCATCGTACATGAGGAGTGCAACAGAAATCGCGAAACCCTTCACCCCTAGTTGGAGAGACCTCGTTATTTTATTATCCATTCGTCTCGTTTCTCGGACATTGCCAATGGCATCACAGTGGCATCGGAATTGACATACCACTGTTCATTGGCATTACTTCGTCTCTGTAAACGCTGATTTTCTGTATTTTATTATATTGCTATATTCTTGACGGTTCGCGTGACGATTTCAGTCTGTACTCTCGTGCATAGCTTGAGAAAACGGCCGCTCGCACACTTTTGACGTGTCTCTCGATACGGATAACTCCTCGCGCGACGGAAACTAACGTTGCTTCGGTAGAAAATGACAAGCTGCATTGATGGCACATGTCAACTCAATTCGGCTCATCGAACTCGAACGAAGTCGTTAATATTTTTACTGACAATCTTATCGCAAATGCTACGAAAAATGTTTCATTCATTTCGCGGCATTAAGAAGATCTTTTTTTTTATTCGGATCTTTGTACAATTGGATACAGATTGGTGTTTTTAGTTCGTAGGTCGATGAGGAAAGCAGAAAGAGCTTAAAAAAAACTCAAAAAATGGTACGCGAAAATCCTTCGTTTGATAAAAAAAAATGGAATACGTCAAACGTCTGCACTTTTACTGATTTTGGATGAAAACTTCGACATTTTTTTACATCATTATATGAAAAATTCCGGTTCATTGGTCACCGACGACAAAAAATGTATCACGTATGATCGGTGATATCATTTATTTTTTAAGATTTCTTTCTTTAGTCTTCGATGCGGATAATAATATTTGTTTTTATGTGAGGATTTTTTATAGTTTAGAGAGGTTGTTACTTGCCGTCGGAACTCGCGCGACTGTGCGCAACGTGATGGCGCCGGTGAATAAGCGAGGTACCGAACAAATTCTGTAAGTGAAGCCTCTAAAATAAACACGTTTCGAGGTAAAATGGGGTTCGTTCGCCGGTGACCGTCAATTTATCGATAACTCTATTTTAGTACATATTTCTTCTTTTATCGACGAAGCATGTCGAACGTGATAGATGTAAACTGTACTTTATATAAAATAAATCATCAACCCTCATTATCACTATAATATTATTCCGAGAAGCACACTTTATTCAGATAATTGTTTAGCTCAACGAATAATAATATACCAAGAGTGAGGAGAAAATTAGAGCGCGACGAAGTGAATTGAAAAATAGTATGATTAGTTGTTTATCGAGGAAACGAGCGTAACGATAAGCACTTTCCATCGTTGCGTGATGCTGCTTATGGTATTAAAAAAAAAGGTAATATAAAGCCGAGAGTTTAATTCTCTGTTTGCACACCGACACTTATTCGCATTAGCATCGTCGCTGCGCAAAAAAATATGCTTTTTATCACAGCTCTACAGTTCGTTGATTCGCAATTTGTTCATTAACAAAATCTATCTCCATTACTTTTCACTTTTCTCTCCGTAAAAAAAAAAAAAAAAAAGACGCGGGTATTTCATTCTGGGAATAAATCATAATAAGTAGTAGTAGTAATCGCCGTCCATAATTCAAGTTCGTAATATACTCCGTTACGATCCTCTTCATTCAGCAACGAGCAATTCCTTCGTGATATGCATTTGTTCGCCTCTTCGACAGGAGATGAAAAATCGTCGATGAATAATCGTTCGACTAATGACCGATGTGATAATTGACGGACGTTTGACCGCTTGACCGCGTGCGGGGCGTCAATCTCTCACCTGACGAGTCCGCGCGTTCTTGCATATACGTTTGAAAAAATCTCCGCGCGAAGCAACCACGCTTCTCTCGAGCAATTACTATTTCGATGAATATTCGAAGCGAGAAACCACCCGCAGCGACTCGGCGTCGTTTTCATTTTTTTTTTTTTTTTTCGATGTCCATTAGCCCTCCGCTTTGTTGGCTATCTCGCGTGTTTCCTTCGTACTTTGGAAGCACACAGCTTCTGAACGTAATGGAATAACGAGAGACGAGTGTCCTGCGGAATGTCCTTCAGACATGTGGAGAGTCGAGTTATATACTTCGTCCGAAAAACCCAACGAGAACGAGTCAAGAGAAAAAAAATATGAGAATCTTGAAAAAAAAGTAATGAAAACAAAAAAAAAATACGATGCGTGAGAAAACGTGGGAGAAAGATTCTGCTCGGTTGAGTATAGAAGCGAAGAGAGCAACGGGCATAGTACGAGGATGAGCGAAGCAACCGCAGCCATCAGAGGTTGTAGAGAGTCGAGAGAGAGTAGAATATCAGGGAGGAAGAGAGAAGGAGATGTACCTATATGGACGCCTGCCAGAGGATTCGGGTTTCACCGCTTTTTCTCTTTATTTTATATATCCATGAAAATACCCGAAAAGGACTCCAGGAATTATTTTATGGCTGGTAGCCAGGAGCATTATATACCTATATGCTAATTTAACGGATAGGGACTTAGAACGAGAGTTCTCTTTCTTCTTCCATTCCACGCCTTTATACCACAGATATAGGACGAAAGAAAGCACCGCCTTCCTTCTCGCACCGTTGAGACCGCAATATTTTTTAGCTATATGTCGCGTTACGAATTCTCTCTGCAGGATTCACGATGGACTCGTTGAGTTTTGACCTCATACACAGCTCCGACTCTTTTTATTCGATGTTTATTCGCTTTGCTTTGAAAACTTGTATGCTTATAAATGTTGGATAGTGTGCTTTTGAAATACAGCCGCTTATTTGTATAATGGTAAAGTTCTCGATCTTCAAAAAAAAAGGTCGATAACATATTATGAAATTTGTACAAAATTCTTAGATCATTGGTAACTTTCTTTCTTAATCCGTTTTGCAAGGAAAATTATGATCATGGAATATGTTTTTTTTACGTATTTCAATCGATTAATTTCTTATTTTTTCTTTAACTTATCGTTTAAGATTAATCGATTATTTGCCTATCTTGCTTGCTGTAGATGTGAGACGAATTAAACAAAAAAAGGATTAAAAATCTGGGTCCGGGACCTCTTTCGTGTTGGCAAAAATAGTTTTCTCTATTCGTCGACACTTTTTTACATCGAAAAATATACGACAAATTCATTCTTGAAAATTTTACACTAAAAATACGAAAAACAAAAAATGTTTTCTTAAATTTTTTTTTTTTCATATTTATTAATATTTTTAATATTTTTCGCTAACGTACCAAACATAATAAACTACGCATTACAGAGTTGAACTTTTTTGACTTTGCTTTAAGATGAAAAATCTTTCACCCCATCCAACTAAATGGAAAAAAAACATACGGTAATCGTAGAAAATTACGCGAAGTAATGTAATTCTCGTTTTTACAACGGGGTAACAACTTTACAAGTTGTTCATTCCCGCGCGAGACAAGGCAAAGGTGCGAGAGACAACACACCCCGAACAAACGAGACATCTCCCGAACGGTAGGTGGATCGTTTTTGGCGAGTGGGACAATCATCCGCGCGCACGAGCAAAAGACGTCTGGAGTCCGAAAAAAAAAACACTGAAGAAAAAAGAAAGAACAAAATCGTGTCCTTATTGTCGCGACCGCCATGGTGGGTACTTCGTAAGAAAGGGTTAACCGATAGCCGAGCGTTACAGAGATCGAGCGAAGACGCGCCGCCTCGCGCGCGGACTAAGCACGGATATTCAATCACCAAAACGAGCCTTCGACATTAGCATAAACCTAATATGCCACGGACACAATGCGTTATTAAGTTGAAGAGAGAAACGATACGCCGATGGAAGGCGAGAGAACAACACAGAATACCTGTGAATATATATATATATATATATATACATATATGCAGAAAGGAAGAGAAGTAACCGAGATAACAAAACATAATACCTTTACTACTGTGGCGCAGAGGGTTGCTCGAGTTGGAGATCCCGGTACCCGATATAAACCCAACTGTGCGCCCGCAGCAGCACAGAAAATTCACTACGAGGAGATGCCTATATGCTCTACTTAACATAATATAATTGACCACACGCAATTCAATAGATTTTGCATAATAAACAAATCTTATTGTGTGTGTCTCTCGAATTGTAACGCATACGCGTACATCCTATACTTAAAGAATTTTTTAAACTCCATCGCATACAGTATACTCTATATATTTATTCTTCGGTAGTTGGTGCATTGGAAATGATGAAACAACAAAGATTAACTTTGCGTTAATCCTTCACGCTTTGGGGACTGCCGAGGGAAAAAAATATGTCTTCTTCTAAATGTATAACGATAAACGTCTTTATTTTAATTTTTTTGCCATCGCTCATACGAAGAAATTGCACTTAAAGATACCGCTTTGCATTTTTTTAGCTTTTTTTTAACACTTTTATGATGCCGATGAGAGAAATTTTATGTTCTCGTAAAAAGTAAATTCCGGCATTGAATTATTAATCCTCTAATACATCTATATATTGGGTTTTTAAAGGAACGGTCGACATTTAAAATTCAATTTTTTCCACATTTTTTTTACAATACTTCAATTACGATTAACAACGGTTTATAACTTTTGACTTTGGAAAATGCTGGTCCATGCAGCAGAAACTTCGAGAAGAAAGCCTGTATTTTCTCAGATTTTTTGAAAACCTACATGGAGAGAAGGATCTATTAGAAATAACTGTGTCACATGGTAAAATTCGACTGCGGCGCCACCTATCACGAAAATGTTCGATATTACGAGAATTTTTCCCACATTTATGGGGATTTTTACTATATCCTATGATAAAAATTCGCATAGTTCTCGTAATTTTCTACAGGTGGCATCATTGAATCCGCACTATTACAAATTTACGATATTTTTTATGAGACATATGGTCAATTGTATCAGATCCTTTTCTCCGTGTCGAAAATTGTGAAAAACCGACTGTTCGCTAAAAAACTCAGTGTACACACCGTGTCACGAAAAATATTGTGTACAGATGGAGAGTTAATATACAATTAATTTCAATATGCATACACATGCGGCGCTTCGACAGCAGCTTAAAGAATATCTTACAAGCGTAATCGTAAAATAATGATACGAAAAGATTTAACGAGCCTGCGAGAAAACTTTTCAATAGCGATTACGTGAGATCCCCGTCTTTGCCACGCGAGATATCGCCGTTCCGAGCGCCGACTGTCTTCGGTGGTATGCGTGCAGGAATGAATAAAACGACGTGTGACATTCCGAGCGTGAAAGGAAAGACGGAAAGCGAAAGAAGAATCCTCGAAGTAAGAAGGTGCCGGCAAGCAAGGAGCGCGGGAGGAAGCGCATTGCGGTGAGGACGAGCGGAAAGAGCGTCGGGAATGATAATGAATGAAGAGATGGGTGGTGCGCGATAATCAAGCGCATCATGCATAGGCAGTATTATACACCATATAGTCGGCTTGTTTTTCCTTCTCAATGTGCAGACTGCGGTGCCCTTTTCCTTCACTTCTCTCGGCTGTCTGTTGTCTTTTTTTTTTCTCTCTCTACTTTCACTGTCACGCCTGGGACGCGCGTGCACACGCCACTGTGCATTATGCTGAATGAATGTCTATCTAATACCCTCGTGACTCGTTGCGCTGTGTTTTCACGTTGGTGCAACGAGTCTTGTTTGCTGCACACATCGACGCAATGCCAACTGTCGGTGTAGTTTCGATGATTACCTGCGTGTCTGTTTTTTCGTATGCGTCGATCGAGGGGCGGGGAAAGGGGGGTTCTTAAGTCCGGGGGCGCGATTCCCAGCAGCGAGTCTTGTCGGGGGGCAAGACAGCGCATCGTCGCCGGGGGACCCCCCGTGGCGTTAACGGAACCGCAGACAGAGTCTGGGAATCATCGTCTCCATCGAGGACTATGCGTGCCGTATACAACCCCGGGGGCCCCGAGGGCCCCGGGGGCATGCCGACACTTCCGCGGCACGTCCTTGCTGGCTCTCTCGCGTCCTCTCGCGTCCCTGGCGCCGATCGTGTGAGATCAATATGGATCTCCTCGAATTTCCCGTAATCATCGCTTGTAGGATAAAAATAACTTTCTTTTCATTATCGCTTCATTACTATTATCTTTATACAAATATTATTAATCGAGATCCCGATTGTACAGCACGTAATTATACATCGCGTAAGGAATTTGTCGTATCCAAATCTTTTTCGATATTTGTTTTACACTGTTTCGATTATTCAAAGCATAAATGAAATTTGATTATAATCTTAGATCACTAAATATCAATAAATATTTAATCATTATTTGAATTTATTTTAATGAGATTAATATATATTCTCGGGTCGCAGATAAAGTAAATATGACATTACTGAGTAATCTAGGAATTTGAACAGAATTATCGATAATTCGAATCTACCGATATCTTCATTAGCGAATGATTTCTCTTTTTCAGTTCACAGAAAAGTCAAGAATCAGACTTCATTAGTATTATGGTAGACAATATAGGTTATTATTAGACATGTACAATAATCGATCTTTGGATTGCGACTGCCTAATACACTAACATTGACGTAGTGTATTTTCTCTCTGTCAATAGAACGTACCTCAGTGCATTAAAAACAAAACATTACAATCGAAAAAATTTAACGAAAAACTCACTCGGCAATACGAAGGCAAGCGAATTGGTAAACGATGAAAATGTGAAATATAACGAGAGCCTATTATAAAAACGGAAAGTATAAAAATTGGTAAATGCGAGAAAGAGTTTCTTTGCAATATAATATATTTCTGTCGTGAGCCTCAGAAAAGTATAGACTAAGCAGACGGAAAGAAGAAAAACAACAATGTATAAGAGAGAAAGAGAGAGACTACAGCGGAGGTTTAAAGCAGCGTAGAAGGATGAGTATAAATATACAGGGAGGGAGGGGGGAGGGGGATGCAGGAGAGCGTAGAGAAATGTGGACCGGGATAGTCGTGTCCTTAATTGACAGGCCTTGGTTCGCCTCGCGTTGGCTCGGGACTCTTCGAAGAGAGTCGCGCGCGAGCGCGTACGGGTCTTTGGGACCCGTGTGCGCTGGCAGGACCTCGTTAGCGAGACTCTCGCGGCTCTCCTGCCTTCTCGCTCTCTCCTTCACCGGGATCCCAGAACGCCAGTCAGAATGCCATCTGCAACCGAGTAGGTATATTGTACATATATATATATACGTTATTCGCCAAGAGTCCGCGAACGGATCGGTGGAACGAGAGAGGAGACATATTCGCTCTTCCTCATACGAATAGACGGCAAAGGGCGAAAGAGAAAGACACAGGCCGGGCGAGGAGAGACGTCTTTAAATTAGTCCGGACACATTATCGTCGATAACGCGCGCACCCTGGCTACCATCCTCGTGCCGCCCGACGCGGCACTGCGATACTAACCGCTCGCTTCGCGACTAAGAAAAAGTATACTATAGGGTTTAATCAACTTTACACAGCTATTGGCCACTTTGGTAGGATACAATATGTACAGTTATTGTTCTTTTCTTTCTGGTATTGGTTTCTGCCGATAACTAAATCAATGTAATATAAAACTCACCGGGGCTAATCGAACCGCTCGTTCATTCAATAGATAGCAGATTTGGATTTAAGAAAAATGCAAGTGGCCGAAAGTACAGCGATTTTTTACATTCAGATTCCATCAGAATCATCTCTCAATTTGTCCTAAAGGGCAAATTAATTCGACGTACTACGATAGGGGTGAAAATTGGACATATAGCAAGATCAGTGGTCCTGGAAATGCCGGAGGTATTATTTAATTTATATTTATTTGTTTTCTTTTCCTTTTTTCTTGTGTCTAGAATTTCGACTATTTCTTAAATTTTTTTAAAAACCTTAAAAATATCGTTCAATAGAATGAATTTGAAGTAAATTCGTTTAAATTCAATAAAATTTTGTTTATTATTTGATAATAATGACTCTGGCAATAGGCCAATCACTACTACACTTCGTACCATTGCAAATAGAATGTGGATACTATTACTGCCGCTTCACGCACGATCTTGCGTTACATGCGTCTTCGATCTTAGCAGCAAAAGTTCACAGGAGAGTCATGTCCGCGAGTCTTCCGCCAAAGTGCTGTCCTCGGCAGTGCTTCTGCTACGTTTCGACATGAGCGTTTATCTTGCCATTCCTTCTGTTCAATCGCACGATCGGCAGTTCCTCTTCTTCCGAACCCACAAACGTTCGATTCGTTTGGCTCGTCGCGATTCTTTCGCGAGTTCGATCGTCTTCCGAGAAATTTGTTTAACTCTCGCCCTGAAATCTTATGCGACGCTCTCGTGGTTTAGAGTCTCTCGAGGCCCACCCACAGTGAAACAGAACTGTGCGCAGAGACAGAGATCATCTTGTGGACCACGAGGATATAGTTAGTCGCGGTAGAGATAAATGGATGTAGATATACAGTTGTTAGAAAGTATAGTTAAAAGTGATTGGCTTATTGGACGACATACAGAAATGCTCGTACGGATCCTTGTTAAGACGAGATATTCTCAACTGTCGAGTTGAGGAATTTAACGATAATGATTTTTATGTTTCTTTCGTGGAAAAATTTCGAACCATTTTTCTCGATGGTATTGGGACTGCGGTGACACATTTCGTGATCGGTGATCATTAGTCAACCGGTGGTTATAATAATGAAGAATCGTATTTCGAAGGAGCCCTTGCTTCGGTGTCCTTCCAGAGAGGACGTTTATTAGAGATCGAATCCTCGTGGGTGATGGATCGACCGCTGGGGACCCTCGTACCTCTCGAATAAATGAACCTGCGCGCGAAGAACTCTCGGGACACACTTCAAGCTTCCCCTGGACTTATCAGAGAATGAGCGAAGTACACAACTCTCACAACGAGACAGTGAAAGGAGAGATAAGTATTAGCCACTACCACCGGTTTATGCAATGCAGAATGGTATAAATCGCTGTTGTGGCCGTTTTCAAGCTTGTGCTTGTATGCGATCGCTGTATGTATATCTCGTGCACGTATTTACGTGCTGGAATGCGCTAAGTACTCGCCAAGACGAGGATCGCATAGCACACTCGTTCTTGCGATCATCGCTCATTCGCTCTCTGGGGTAATTAACCGCAGGCTCGTCGTTCACCCAACGTATCAACACCTGTACTTCACTCTGCCAGTTTGGGAATCCTTACTGACGACCGAGTGAAATATTGTCCGGGGAAGAACGCGTCTTAGCGGGTTGAGCAAACATTTGACACGGTATTCGCTATTCGGTGAGAGGCTATTGAGGGGATATTCAATACTATAGAAAAAACTGATTACCCGCCATTCGATCTCGTGACCGTCGTACAAATTTCAAGCAGTTCTCAACATTTTAAGTGCTTCACACGGGAAATCCTGTTCGTAATCGGTCACTCTGGCGTCATTCGCGCTGCGCATTTTTTCTTTCGTATTGTTTGCATCTGGAAAATGTTTCGAGTCCGTAACAGTATTTCTTGTTTATGTATTTCCTGAAAAATTCAGCGCATTATTTCCAAATTTGCAAAAATTATAACGAAAACAAACATTTTCAATAAAATTACAATATGCGATGAATTCTGAATTCCTTGGCGGATTCACGACAATTTCGACCTAAAATCTTATTCAATTACAGTCTACTTAGAGTTCAAATTTAAACCTGATGTCTCAAAAATTGTGCGAGTTACAACGTCAAATGACAGTCGCTAAGTGCTAATAAATTCCGACGGACACACATACATACATTTTTTTTAAACCACTCTTCTCAGCGTTTGAAACAATTTTAAGTGTCCTCATTTGAAATTTTTTAACATTATTTTTTTTTACGAGTATAAAGTGTCCTTTACGAGGGAACAAAAAAGGTGTTTTGAGGTGCAAACTCCTTATTTTTTATGTTTATCGAATATAATCTTATATTTCTTGAATTAGTCGTAACATTTTTTTAAATTGTCCTCAGCTATTTTTCCGTTTTGTCCCCCGTTTCCTCGATATTTACGTTTTGTTCTCTGTAGCCATTTCGCTCCGTTCTTCCCTATATGTACCTTCATGTGTCTTTTAGATGATTCAATATCGTTTTCCTCAAAAATTAATATTTATGTGCACTTTTTTTTAATAAAAATTTATTTTATAATGTGGAAAAAGGAAAATTGTCATGCAGCCGAAAGTAACCGTTTAGGGTTAATTTATTATTTTTACTCGATTTGACCGACATGCACGTCCCTTTTTACTGACAAACCTTTGAAACCTTTGAGCAATAATTTTGTTTATTTTATTTTGCTTCTTTACCGATGTATATACATTTTTATCTGTTTTTCCAACATCTAAATATAATATTACTCACATGGCAACATTGTGCTGTGGGTGTACGAACGATTTCGGGAACACGCGCGCTACGAACTTCAATATATTACAATTTGTCTGAGAGAAAGAGAAGCTTGTTTTTTTTTATCCCTCACAGACCCCCCGTAGGTTTCGTAGCGCCACAGCACGAGAAGACCCGCGGAGCCTGGGAGCTCATTGTGTTGCGCTCCCATGCCTAGGTAGCCATATAATAGTAATATTATACTTTTTATTTTCTTCTACCTTTCTCTTTCTTCGCCTTTTTTCTTGTCCCAGTCTCTCTCTCTTCCTCTCTATTTCTCTTTTTCCGTCTCGTTTTGATAGACCAGCGATATTTATGCTCGTGACGAGGCAAGTACAAGGTATAGAGTGCGTATAAAGAACGAGAATAAAAAAAGTGAAGAGAGTGACTCCGTGACCGCAGCCACCCTCTCTCGTCGGGAGATTAACGGCAGCGTTGAACCGTCGGGGTGCTCGTTCCTTCAGCGATATTACATAAATTATTTAACGATCCGCCGGCGGAGGTCCCGAGAGCCTTCGGCGAGCTATTTAGAACTCATAAAATCACTTTCACGTCGTGAGCACCCGCGCGATCTCCTCGATGATGGCTTCTTAACCCGATCCATGTATTAAAGAACCTATCGAGTTGACGACTGATTACTTACAGACGATAATTATCTCCGTCGCTGTTATCGTCTCGCGTTTTTCAAATCGTCTTATATTTTTCTCTCGACTGACCCACTAATGAAAGTGTTATAAGTTTCCTTCAAATACGTTGATTCAAATACGTGAATTAAAAAAATTAAAAATTAGACCGTTTTATGATTTGGCTAATTTGACTGCTGTCAGAAAGATCTGACAACAGTTAAGGTACTTCTGTTGGTTCACGTTCATTTCGCATAAGTTCGAGAAAAATCAGAGAAAATATCAAGTACTTGTCGATGGTATAAAAATCTGAAAAAATTCATCCATATTAAAGGTACTGAAAAGATTAGTTTTACATAATAATTATTCCAAAATGGTATTAACAAATTGATGAAAAAATTAATTGATCAGTAAATTTCCCGGGAAACTAACTTTTTGTTTATGAAAATAATTCGTTTATTTTTCTGAATACGTATGAATTTTTCCAGATTTTTTAATTTACTTTGAATTTTGTGTTTTTTAACACATTTTTTCCATATAAAAAAAAATTGAAAGCAAATTGAAAAATCGGAAAGAATTCATACGTATTCAGATAAATGAATTAATCATTTTCATTACAAAAAAAAGTTGGGTTTCCGGGAAATTTATTGACCATTTTTCTTTTTCATCAATTTGTCAATAACATTTTGGAATTATTATTATGCAAAATGAATCCTTTCAGTACTTTTAATATGGATGCATTTTTTCAGATTTTTATACCATCGAGAAGTATTTGCATTTTCTCTCATTTTTCTCGAACTTATGCGAAATGAACGCAAAACGACATAACTATCTTAAGTGCGATTTTTATTCCGAAAGTGAAAGTTGCAAGCATATATGTTTTAGCGAAGCGTATTCGGTCAGTGATCTTCTCCGATTATAATTTAAATACCTGTTTTTCAATAAAATATTTCGAAGTGCCACGAAATGCCGAAAATGCTGAAATGCTTTAAGTATTCTGGATTCTAAAAGTACTGATAGACAACAGTGCAAAAATTTGACAGCGTTTCAGATAAACCAGTTCTCACTTTACGAGAATGCATATACACATGTTAAAATCCAATTTACAATACCTTTCTGTCGTGACCAATGAGCGTCGGTGTTCTTTATATCCCAAAAGCCAGATATTACTTTGGCAACCATTAATTCAGCAGTTTAAAACCTTTTTTTTCGAGGGCATAGAAATATTTTTTTTAAATATTACGTTACATACGTTAAATACTTCTCAAATAAACTCAATAAACTCAAATAATGAAAGTTGAGCGAATTTTTGTGAATCTCTACACGACAATACCGAGATAAGACTTTGTTTATCTTTTGCCATTTGCCGTGATAGATGATAAATAATCAGCTTACGTGTCGTAGAGAACGTTTGAGTAGTATTAAACGTCCTAAAAATATCCATTAAGATGAGGTTACCTCGTTTATGGCCCTCACTTTATGCAAATGATTTTCTAGCGGTAAATAACATTTTGATTTAATGAAATTTACTAATTTTTCGAAATAACCAGATGATTTTTCATCTCTATCGATGACTATACAAAATTACAGATTAATCGGCTATTTTAGCGAATCACGACAGACAGGAATTTCGTTGAAACACCTAACAATATCCTTATCTACGATTTCCAAATAACTTCACCGATAAGAATAGATTGGCGCTTGATATGCTTAGATATCGAGAGCGCGAGCGTGGAATGAAAAAGAATACCGGTCTTTGGGCACTCGTTCCACGAATTCTCTCCTCTCCTAACTGTGTCATGCTGCGACAGCGTATAATAAAACGGTAGCGGAGCGCCGCTTGCTGGAAACTCTCCACGCCACTTTGAATAAAAATTAATATTAACCGCAATTATCGTTCTCTCTCGTGTCCTGGTTAATTACGAGACAAGCTACAGAGTCGGCGAAGAGAACGAGAGAGGGAGTCAAGCGACGAACTGTTCGGGGTCCAGCATGAATTCTTCGTTGCTACCTGTGCGCGCGCGCCTTCTCTCGTGTCAGGTGAAGTTTCCTTGCAGTCGCGTTTTACTATAATAAAGTGGAAACTTTATTTTCTGGAATTGGGACGATGCGCGAAGGGCTAACCGTGGTGCATGCCTGCGTCACATTCTACCTGCTTTCGTATTCGTGTCGTGTTTTCTAGGGAAGAACAAAAAGAACGAGGAAAAAAAATGAAAAAATAAGCGAGAGGAACGTCAGAAAGATTTAGTTCGGGCACCCGCAGGACTTCACGACGTTAACGCGCCCGCCAGCTTTGTCTCTTTCCTTCCCTCCGAACCACCCTTCAACTCTCCCTCGTTTCGACATGATTTGTGAATTGTTCTGCACGACTGACCCTGACGCTTCTAATTATTGCCGGTGCTACGGAAAGTCGCATAGCGAACCGACCGGCGGGACATTCATTCGAATATATTCTCATTTTACCGCACCGCATTCGAATGGGTCAACGTTCCGAGAATCTTACATTGTCAACATACATAAGTTGATGCAAACTAATTCATACAATTTTTCTCTATTTTTCAATATTTTTTATTGGTAAATAATATTTTTTCCCCGACTACGCTAAAATGACCATATTCCATGCCTGCAACGCGAGTGAAAAGTTAGCGATTCTGGACCAGAATCGCTAATCGAGAAGAAAAGATAAAATAGCGTATGGTACGGGGGAGGGAGCGTAATTTTCCCTTCACTTCTCTCCCTTGTAGCATAATATATTAAGGCCTATTTTTTTATCGATTTTTTTATATTCTATAGTCGTTATAAAAAATGATTTTCTTGAAAAACAATTTTTGTCTCACATTACGTAATTTTGTGAGCGTGACACCAACCCCAGTGTCCAGAAACGGTAATATATATACTGCATAGGACAGTCGTAAAAGTCTGTTCTACCTGCTGGAGCTACAGTCCCGTATACCTCTGAAGTACTTCTCTGTCTCTCCCGGGGGCAAATCTCCCGTTAGGAATTCTTAAAACAATGCGAGGTGACATCTCACCGCACGCTGGAGCATAACTCGTGCGGCTATATGGGCCCCTTCGTGGACATGCGGACTCTCCAACGCACCGAGGGATGTTTCTCACGACCCCTGGTCTCCCCGGTCTCGAGACGTACCCATGTCGAAACGACCGTGTATATCGTGATTTGTGCGTCGTCCGATCTCAAAATATGCTGCTCCTCTGGCTCCTGGAAAAACTTCCCGTAACGATCCTAACACGGAACACGGAACGCCGAGGAAAAACTACGAACCGGTCACGAAAGATCCGTTTTTCTAGCATTTCTTCGCAGAAAACTAAAGACGTATAATAAATTGTAAAAAAAAAATCTTAAAAGTGAATCATTAATCTTTTATATTACATCCAAAATGTTGAAGTACGGTAATTTGACGCCAAGTTAATAAATTAATACTTCTATTGACAATTCTTTCTGTACACAATCTTTTTCGATTTCATTTTCACATTTGTTAAAAAAAGTTATGCGACCAATAACAACACGGAAAAAAATTAGTTCAGTGCTGCCAAAAAGTAGTTGCAGAGACTAATTTTAAGGATATCGTTTAAATCAAACAATTAATTGATTGAGAAAACATATGATTGTTGGTCAAATGACTGAAGTAATGTTAACTGTAATTTATTCCGGCAGCAAACACCTTGCCGATTAATTGGTTAAACCAATCAACTACGAACCAATAAGCCGTTCGTTGCGTCTACTAATCGATAAGTTGTGCGCACTAACGGATGATTCGTTGTGAAAACTATCCGATTAGTCGTGAAAATTGATCTGTTAATTGCCCAACCAATATTATATTGCCGAAAAATATCATTCAAATAGGTCATGGTAATAAATAAAATGATTCTTGCAACTAATTTATATAGATGGCTCTTCCATCAATTTTTTTTCGTGTAGCTTTCGGCGTATATCATAATTGATTTTCATCTATTCTCATTTGGCATCAACAGAGACGAAAGTTTGATATCGTTCATTCAGAATGCCACCAGGTTGTTTGACCCATTCGTTCCCTAACGTGTCCTCACGATAATCAGATGCGAACTTTTCCATAGGTAATGACAAAAAACTGTTCGACAATCTCCGAAAATCGCTGCGTCGTTGTTCCTCCGAGACATCTCGAATTTCCATTCGTCTTTTCGTATATTGAGTTTCCCCCATGAGTCAAGTATATATAGTGCTATATTAAAGGGATACAATGGTAAACGGACAAGAGATAGATTCCTTTGGTCCCTTGGCTCCCGAAACTACGAATGATAATGCCGCCCGGGATATCGGTATTAAAAATCTGGCGCTACCGCTCGGACTACCTAGAAGCGTAGAAGAAGCCACTTATACATGCATACGTACATTTAACATATGTATATATATTCTCTCCCTTTTCGTTTACAATACTAAGCTATTATATTGCCGGGCGCCAAAATAGATGGACCTCGTTACAAATGGAATGGGAGTTCATAATCAGTATCTTCCCGGTGGTATCTGGGGTGCCCACTGCGCGTCTTCTGGAGAACGGACGCGTTGCCACGGACACCGTTGAAGGGCCCTCTCTCGCTCTATCCCTTCCGAGTCCCTCGCGGGCTTCTTCTCAGCTGCAACCAGCAAGCAGTCTCCCTCCCATCTTCTATACAACAAACTCTCACCCTCCGGTGTTTCGGTTCTCTGATTCCTCGTACTCTTTCGTACACCGCTCGTTTCGTGGGTCCCGAACATGTATACCATGGTATACCTTCGCATTGGGAAGAGTTACGTGAATACATATATAAGGGACTCCTGTCACCGGTGGTCCAAGCGCACAGTGTCCGGTACCATTTGCGAACCTTTTATAATGGCTGCTCGATGATTCCAGCCTGTTACAAGTGAATGCATGCTTGTTATAGTCTATATCATTGACACGTTCGTTGTTTAACGTTTGGATTGCGCAGGATTTCAAGCTTTGGTCATTTAGACGAAAAAAAAAGAACATAATATAAGATAAAATAAAAAAAAAAACGGTTACGCAAGTATGCGATGCAATAAAAACAGTAAGAACACCTGACATAAAAACCTCATTGAATACTTGGTAGGCTGTAAAAAAAAACACTGTACTTTTTAATATTTTCACCAACAGTACAGATTTTATCACTCGTCCCTAGTATTTTCCCGTAAGCGGTAAAAACAGAATGGGGCCGCGAAAATTGTTGCTATAACAACCTTTCCAGAGTGTGTTTCAGCACCCCTCTTGGCATCAGCCATTGCCAGTCTCTCGCATCTTCAGATCTCGCAGATTATCAAATCCTATTAGTGTATTAGATATTTCCATTGGAAGGAGGGAAAGTGGGAGGGAGCGTGTCCCGTCGATGATAAGACAGCGATAAGAAGTTTCCACGTCGAGTAATAAGCCAGAGGAGATCTCCACACACCGGCTGGATATGCTGCAGTCGGAATCTGGTACTCAGAACTCAGCAAAGAGATGGAGTTAAAGGGGTGGGGAGGGGGGGGGGGAGGGAGAAGGATAAGAGTCCGCGACGACAGAAGGAAGTTCTCCAGAAGCCCGCGTTGCAGGATCGTATGCAGAAGTTGCACGCTGTCTCGAGATGAGAGGAGTCGCGGCGAGGGCATCGCGGATATGCCGGGGATGAGGAAGAGAACTCGCGCGAGACCAGCACCGGAGAAACTCCAACAGCAGCAGCAATAGCCTCGCAAACACGCACACGTACAAACAAGTCCACGGCATACACGACGAGAGTTTGCCACAGCAGGAGAGAAGTCCCGCGAGGCGATATATATTTGCATGCCGTTTGCAGAGAGTGTAGAGAGTCGAGAGACGAGAGAGGAACTGTGAGAGAGAGTCCGAAGGGGGCGTGGGGTTCTTCTCCATTGGCTCACCATCCCGAGTAATGGTTGCTTGCATTAGCTACTCTCCACGGTTCTCGATTCTTCGTACAGACGACTCTATATAGATATATATATATACACACTGTATACATGTATCCAATATAAATATATATATATATTTAACCATAGTACATACACGCGAAACTAACCGCAAGTAAGGGAGTACAAGAGTTAAATCGACAAAGACAGAAAGAGAAAAGGAGTCGAATGAGCTGCTGCTCGAATGTTGGCGTGTCCCGATCCTCTCCTCGATCCGAGTCTCTCTTTCGCCAGCGGGGTATCAGAAAAGTTCTCAAGCACAAGCGTATATACGGAGACTATGGCATCGATACGCCGAGGTACTCACAGTACGGTCGACAGGAGTCGAATATTTTACTCTACATATATATATATATACGTATATACCAGGAGGCTCGACGTCCCGTAGAGCGGAGTTAGCGCGGTTTCGTCCTCCTTGCAGACGCGGGTACCAACATAACAGTATAGCTATGTTGCTGGTTATATACCGTCTATATGTACATTCTCTCTCACCTTCTGTCGCGTCCGGCATAGAAATTGGGTTCACGCTCGCGCGAACCCGGTAATTAGCGAGTCTCGGCCAAATGACGGCCGCTCACGGTCCCACGAAGTCTGTCTCACTCTATTTCATCGCTCGTCGCTCGTCGTCGTCGTAGTAGTCGTCGACTACTCCCATATGCCGCCGTTAAAGCCTTCGTGGGCCGGTGGGTGAGATTAAAATCTCTCCCAACCGCGGTGTGCTTTCCGCGTGTAACCGCGTCGAGTAAGCCGACTTTTTAAAAAATAATTCCGTCGTCCCTCTTTCTCTTTCTCTTTCTCCGTGTTTTTCGGACGAGGGGTGTTCGAAGCGGTTTTCGGAAGGAATGTTTTGTGTGCACGTGAGTTAAGAAATTTATGTAGGTATATGCCCTCAGACATGGATCTATATTAGTTATATAGGATCTCTGCGGAAGAGTATGCGTCGCGCATGGATTTGTCGTGTGAATGTGAGACGTTTTTTTCTTAGACGGCCTTAGGTCTCGAGGCATGTTGTGTGAGTTTTTATTTACGTGTGTTGAGAGAGTAACACCGAAAAGAGTAACATCGAGAGAGTGTCGTGTGAGTGCGCGAGTGAGTGCGTGCTGCCGAAGCGACGCGATGCGTTGTGATCCAGATCGAGGAGGGGATCGTTATCTTACGTGCGGCGGGCTGGACGCGTCGGTCATGCTTCGTTTCCCGCAAAACCGTCTCACCTGGTTCTTCTTCCTTCCTCACTCTCGCCGAACGAAAACGAGTGCTCACCTCTCTGTGATGCTACCGACCGATTTTTTTTTTTACATAGGGAGCATAGACCTGCGATCTTTGTAACGTCCAGTTTCGGACGTTTGTCAACGACCCTTTTTTTATTCGAACGACAGAAGACTAATTATCAGGAACAAAGAAGATCGGAATACTTAGGGTTATACAATTTTCACAGGTAATTCCAGTCACGTTAGATTATGTTCCGTTTTACTCAATAATGCAGCAATTTATGCGTTAGTGAGTCATTGAACTACTATTATTATTATGACTTTTCATAAAGTATTTCCAAATGTCGAAAGATATCTTTGTAGGATTACTTTTAAAAATTGGACAATTTAATAAACTGTTCTGTTTTTATATGACGTCTTCCATGGCTAACGCCATGTTCGGAAAGCTTAATTATTAATAACCTATTTAAAACAAATGTCACTTCGATATTTTTTTTTTCGAAGGTCATACTTGCAAGTGCAATCGAAACAGTGCAATGTGTCAAAGCCGAAAACGAGCCGAAAGTCTTCTTAATAATAATAACAATTATAGTCGAAAGTTTGCATCGGACCGTATGTTTGCCAATAAAATATAATGGTCTCGCATCCCGTGAGATGCGTAGCATAGTTCTCTGATACATTAGCAACACCTACGCGTTGCGTGTTTATACATTAGGTGCGAAGCACAATGTATGGATTATAGAACAAAAAAACGTGTTACGAGGTGCGTACAACGGCGAAGCGGCCGGTTCCGCTTTTGCGCCCAACAATGAGCCATATACGCGTAAACGTACGCGTAACTATGGGTATGTGGAGTGCCATTTGCTATTGTACCATACCTCTCAGCCACCTAGAGATCCGAAAGCACTTTCGAGATTCACTTCGAAATCGTTGCTTCTCCCGTGGTGCTGCTTGATGATTTCAGAGCGAAACGCTCTATGCTCCAATTATTTTTTGGAAGCGGGATTAACAATGCTAATCAACAGTCTTAGTACTAAAAAAAAAAAAATAATCTAAAAAAGTTTCGAAAAAAAATGATTTGTTACAATAATTTCGATCTCTCGTTGTTAATTACTCTTAAGTTCCGGTAATAGAGTTTTGCACCCCATCTATGCTGGCTGTACAAATAATTTCTTTGTCCGTTTTGAGTATCAAAAATTTGAATATCAAACGTAGTTGGGTAGGAAACAGTTTTTTTCGAGTGCCCATCGTGGCTATTATTTTTTTGGTAAAAATTTTGCAATTTACTTCATAAACTAACTCGAATCAAACTACTTTATTCAGATAATAGTTTAAATAGGTACACTACATTTTTTTCTAAAAAAATTGTCCAACAAATAGTTCCTGCAAGTTCCTGTATTGGAAATATTAATTTTTCATCATTAGAAAGTGTCCAGGAAAGTTTCATCGATTTGAAAGCGTCCACTAAGTTCTGTCTTGTAAAAAGAATTAAAACAAAATGTCTCGCATATACTGTCGACCTTCGCGATTCCCCGCACTATAACAAGACATCGACATATTAGTTCGCCAAGTCGTGAAAGATTCTAGCCTTGCCGGACATTCTTCGTCGCAGAGAAGACAACTTTGCGCTGTGTATGACCCGAGGCTCGCTGCAGTCTTTGATATACGAAAGCCAATGCGAAGAAACGCTAAAAAAAAATAAATGAAACGAAAAGAAAAAAAAAAAGAAGAGCAAAAATCTTCGATACAGGTACCGCCGCGGAGTGTAGAGTCCCGCGTCCAGAGTAACCGCGCGCTCGCCTTAGGTAGGTAACATTATGCAAATCCGTAGTCAATACCTAATATAAGATAATCACAATGATTATATACATTCTCCCACCCCCTCGGCACCCTCTCGGATTCCTCTCTTGGTGCCTTGTATAGTAATGTATATCGCGAGAGGCGAGAGCGTCGGGGCGCGTCCGTCGTCTCGTGTTGCTTCTCTCCACCGGATTCCCTCTTCTCTCGCGCGGCAACCAACCTCCACCCATCAATTTTTATCCTTTTATAATTCTTTGCCCTCTCGATGAGTCGCTGTGGGCCCTCACTCGCGGGCGCCCGCGCAACCGGCAAAGAGAGTTTCACGTCGCGAGAAAGAGAAGTGCTTCGGAACGTATGGAGTATCGCTGCTGCATATCCTCGTTGGAGCTGGTGCGCGCACGCCGCTCGATGCCCTCCGGGATCTCGCGGGTCTCTCTCCCCCTCTGTCTCGCAAGAGCCAAGAGAAAAATGCACACCGCCCGCTGCTTATCATAAAATATGCTCGCTATGCCGCGGAGCAAACGAAGAAGACGAGAGGAAGATGCGCGGAGACGAAAAGGAGTCCATCGAAGGAGAGGGGGTGTGAGCGCGAGGTAAAAACGAGCGAGACGAAAGAGGAAGGTTTATATAAGTATATGGAGCGGGGGGTGTTGGAAGGGGTACATTCGAGAATGAGAAAAAAAAAAGAAAGACGAATTGCACTCGGCGTTACTACCGCAGATATGGAGAGAACGAGCGATGAGATACTATATCAGCTTAGAAAACGAGGGCGAGGGGCAGCAAGAAAGAATGAGGGGAACGAAGGATAGAAAAAAGCGCTTTGATGGTGCTGCTATTTCGAGAGCTTTCCGAGGACGACGCCGGTAAGAAGAGTTTCTTCGATAGAACCGCGTGAGCTCTTGCAACCGCCCCCCCGGGTACCACACAAGCATTACATGCTTCCTACACGTTCTTCGTTCTTTCTTTCTTCCGCTCGTTCCGTCAACGTTATATTCTCTGCCCTTATTCTTTTCTCTTCCGCACACTCGGCTTCACTCCTGTTTCTTTCGATTTTTTTTTCTTCTCGTTTCTTTTTCCACTGACTCTCTGAAAGCGCGAGGAGGGAAGGCGGGGGGAGCAGTTCCGACCCTCTATCGTATGAGGTGGAAGCCCGGGGCCAATTGGAAATTGTCCCTAATAACAGGGAACACTCGAGTGCGTCCACTCCTATCGTGGATTGCAGTTCACTCCTGCATGCTCGCTGAAACGTCCCTTTATGTATCTACCTATACTTGTTTTTTTTCCTCTCTACGTCGGTGAAACTACCCCGGGCGCGTTATGCGACGCTATGTGCAACGGTGCATAATACATACTAGTCGAACACGATCTATCCTCGCGTAAAGATCTCGTGTTGGCTTTCGAAGGTTTTGTGTATACGTAGTTTTGCAGCTGGATAGCTCGTCTAGCCTTCTTTTTTTTTCTCGAAGATAATTGTCGGTCGTTAGAGGGCCTTTAATATTTTCTTTTTTTCGAAAAGTCCGCAAAGTCAAGAGAGAACTTCCGGTCGATTTGTCTGCGTGTGTCCATTTCGCAAACTAATTTGAGGGCTATATGCGAGAATATTTCTCGTTGGCAAAGCGGGTACGTTATCGCTTGCCCGGTGCTCGAAGGAGGGAAGAAAGTAGAGAAACGAAGAGAGAGAGAGAGGGGGTATACAAGGAAAAAATAAAATAAAAAAGAAGAAAAAGTGAGAGCGCCCGGTAACGTCGGCCCTCGACGAAACGACCCGCGACAAAAAATGACCACCCCGGTAATATATTCGCGGCGGAAGTAGGCCGAGGGGTGGAAACCCCGACTACTACGCAACGAGGACGATGACCAGCTCTACACGCCGCTCCCGCTGTGTTCCGGGTTATATATCGTTAAGTACGTTACTAATTAACGAACACTGAACTCCGAAACCCAACTCAAGACTTTATAGCATTAATATTTACAGATAAATGTAAAGGATGTAAAAAAAAGTTGATGATAATAAGTAAAAAAGTATCGAGCGTTTCTGGTCGAATACCTAAGAAATTAATGGTCAATCTTATCATGATAATCGAGCTATGCGAATCAATCAAATTACAGGGAAAAGAGTAATTGGACCTCAAGAAACGACGCTGTATCTTGTATAACTTTTGGTGGATTCAAAAAATGATTTTTTTGGCTAATTTTCCTATAAGAAATTTAAATTGTATTAAGAAGCTTACAAATGGAATTGCATGACTAAACTTTCTCTATTCGCTTCAAATTGAGCAAAAGACACATTTTTCGGTTGCCAAAAAGGGAGCGATATTTTTTTAACGCCCTAAGATGTAATTTCTACTGTCGAGTTGAAGAATAAAAAAAAAAAGATACAGGACTTTGACGAGCACAACCGTGAGTATGTCGCTCGTTTATGCACTCGGTCGGTGGGGCGCGCGGGCGCACGGGCGCGCGAGGCCGCAACTTCGGGACGCACGGGGCCACGCGTGCACGAGTGCGTGATATCGCGAGCTACGCATCTTAGATCTTTGCATCGATATCGGGCACGCATATTACAACGAGAGACAGAGATACACAAAGAATGAAATAAAAATGAACGAGGGCGAGCGAGAGAAAACGGTAAGGGAGCAGATGCTAACTTCGGTTGAGACCGCGGGGCTTCTCGTTCCCGACCGTCGCTCGTCACTCTCTTCTGCACGGCTCTTCACTCGATCGCTTTCCTACGCCACATTCATCCTATACTTACTATTTTCTATTCAAACTTACATATATGATACTTTAACATACCTTGAAATCAATTTACAAAAAGTTTTCGCTTATCCAAAAAAATGTTGTGCTGTTTGGATAGAGACAATTGGATATTTTTAATGCCATAATTTTTGTTGTTAGTCAATCAATATGTTCTGTATTCCGGAAAGTAAAGTCGATTATAAGTAACTGTCAATAAAAAAAAAAAGATTTTTAGCAAAATTAATGTTTCGCGCTGCATTTACGCTAAAATTTCCATAAATACAGGAAAATAAGTGAAGCAAATTATTTTTAGAACCCTTCAATTCTCATGCAAAAACATGGTATACACCGCCATGCCCTCATACTGTTTTTCATCGTCTTGTGACCGCTCGAAAAAACAATTCTGAATCTCTGCTAATGACTTTATCTTGTGTTTTTTTCCATAGAATACGATAAATACTTCGAGGTTTTTGAAAATTAACTGATAAGCGAAGCTATCGCTATTTGAAAATACCGAAAATCGTAATTTTTCCGAAAGGAGTGGGGCAAAAAAAATGTTCCCACTCATCCTTTTAACAGTGCATCTGATGAAATGTTTCCTGCTGATAACGATTCTGCTAGCAGTTTTATTCTTAGCTTAATATTTAATACCGAAATTTGCATAAAAAATTAAAAGTAATTGTTATTGATTATTGGGTATTATCTGTTGTATTCGGAGATACTAATTTTCGAAATCTTTTCAAGCGCCCTGATGCTGCTTGTTTCGTTAAACATTCATCATTGCAAAGGAAGTTACGAAAAAAAATTGCATCAGCGATTACAATGGATGTTTACAATTCTTTCAACACTTATTTTCCTGACTATATATCTCATCTCAAACTTCATATTTTTTCATCTACCAACCTTATTCTTCTTTGTCGCAAAAAAAAACAAAAAAAAAATAATAATGCAAAAAACTTTAACCATTAGAATTCCATATCTTTTACACCCTTGTTTTCGGATCTCCCTGAATCTTTCTCTCTCCGCAATCTGTCTCCAATGTTCTTCGGCTGTATCGTCTTTGTGCACTGGCATTCGCGGAATGAAGGCGTCCCAGCGCTTAAATCCTTGCGAAGGGAATAAAAACCGCATCCGAAACGGTGCTAACTCACCCGGGGCGCGAGCGCCCCGGCGCTTCCCTCTCGCGACTTTCTATACCCGCTTTCCTACACGTATATATACACTACTACAACTGTGCTATACTACTTTAACGCCTCTCTCGATCTTCTTTCGCTTTCAGCTCGTTCGTTTCTCTCGCACCGTGTGTGCCGCGCGCGAGTCCTGCCAACCCGAGTGCGAAAATAATCGTTAGCTTTGTTGAGAGTCGGCACGGGAGGAACGCGGTTTCGTTGTCTCTTCGCTGAGGGAGAACGCGTTCTATATACATATACCTTTGTAGCCCAAGCGACGATTTGTCGGTGCCGATGAGGAATTTCGTTGAAGTTAGTTTTGTTTTCGATCCTCGTAACTCTGACTCTCTTTCTCACTTCGTCGCTATAACGCTCGTGCGGATTCCCTCGAATCCTCTGCAGCTTAACTCTCTCCCGCAATCCCGGAGATCCGCGAACACCTTTTCTCTCCCCACTTCGGAGAACGCGGAGCCCTTTATTTCTCGATAGGTCTATATACCTTGTCTCTTTTTTTTCCATTCGATCCAACAAAAGATTCGCGGCTCGCGACCTCGGCGAAGATCGATTAATTAATCAGTCGAAGAATTTCAGAGATTCGGCTGATTATTCGTGGCACTCGAGTCGTTAAATTGTCAGCGTTGTTGAGTTTGTCGTGTATCGTACCCTTTTCCACGCGTCTATCGCATATGTAATTCGTTGGCAGAAATTCGAACTCACTGTTCAGCTGTGCAGTAAAAACGGAGATTGGTCAATCGAAGAGTGAAATTAACTCGATCACGTTCTCGTTGGCTTATTATTGCAGGGAAAGGGGGAAAAAATGCGTGGGTTACTGTAATTTGCGACTGATGTACGAGCCACGGGATAGCAAGTAACTTGTATTCGCGTTGTATATATATATATATACAAAATGAATAAACGAATTGATTACGCGCGTCTAATTACTTGCTCGTTGTTAGCATAAATTAGCATTCGGTGCGTGTGTTAACGAGTGAAAGAGGTTCGCGTAATTAAAAAAATAAATCGCGCAAGTATACCGAGCCTACATGTGTACTTTTTTTTCTTCTTCTAGTATAGTTATAGGTAATATGTAGGTAGGTGTAAAACCGCAGTAGCGTAAACGAACAAATTAGAAATTGAAAATTAAGCCTGAGTCGCGGAGGCATATCGGTAACCCGAGCTAAAGAATATATATTCCGAACAGCACTCGGTAAAGGGGAGAGGGGGGGGGGGAGGGTGACGCAAAGGGTGCAGACGTTATTGCTTCCTCTCGAGCTGTCTGCTGTCCGAGTCCAACGCACCGATCTCACGCTCCTTTAATTGTTATAATTCTATTGGTCGAGAATACCCCATTTCGTGCGATTCAAACATATTTTTTTAATTTAATAATGCAAAGAAAATAACGTTCGATAATTAATTTTCAAAGATTTGCGGTTGCAAAGATTTTCAAAGATTTGCAATCGTTATTCACTTCATTATATGTAGATATTTCAAAAAAAGAAATAATAAAACCGATGAAAATATAAAATTTACCTCACAATTGCGGAATAAAGTGTAATTCTGCTCAGTTTTACTGCTCCCGTTTTTCTCCGCAAAATTTATTCGATTTTTATGGATGACGGGTTTTTTTTTGTTCGTTTACATGGACTTCTTCTATATCGAAATATATTTTTACAAATATTGTTTGTCCGTAAAAATGTGTGAAATTAATTTTTTACGGGACGATGACCCTTTAACGGTAGAAATCTCGTTGTAGGCGATATCCGATTGTTTTTCTTTTTTATCTCGGGGCAACGGGAAGTATTAACAACGCTATCAAAGAGTCTTTCCGAGAGCGAATTATCAGTCGCGTGTGATCGCACGACGATCTTGAAGGACAGAGAACTCGTGAACGGTGCGAGGTGTAAAGGGAGTCGTGTAGTAACGACGGAGAAGCGAAGAAGCGGTGAAGCTTCGTAGTGTGTGAGAAAGGTGTGCGGGCGGTAAATCGGAACCTCGACAAAGAGGCCGAGCATCCATAATTCAAGCAATCCAGTGGTCGTTGTATGTGTATACCATGAGCGCGGCGAAACGAGGCGCCGATTGGCTTGGGGCGTTCAAGTGCCCCCGGGGCTATGTGACTCCCGGTACGACACCCGCAACACCGTGTCCTCGGAGCTTCGAAGTTGCCGCGTCCGCGGTTTTACATGTTAATTTTCCTTTCGCCGGCTTTCAACGCGGTATGTATACATACACCACCGCAACGGAGTATCTTCTTCTCGGCGTGAAAACTAATTTACGGAGTAATAACAAAAAATAATATGTTTATTATAATTTTTTTTATTTATAAAAAAATTCAACTTAGACTCGCATGAAAATAATTTTATTGAATCAATTAAGCTTAAGCTCTCTGACTATGTGAATAAAATTTCTTAATTGTGTCATTAAAATATAGAAATAATGAAAAATACAAAAATGAGCGGATCACTGTGGTGACTTTATGTGACCAATTGGTTCGTTCAATAGTTGGGTTGTTAATCTTAATCGCAAAATATAAAAAAAATTTAATTCAATCAAAAACAAGAAAAAAACGATGATGAATGATGCATTTTTAAATTGAGTTTAAAAAAATTCAAAATGTATACCTTGAGCTATTTATTTCACCAAGGTTACCATAGTACGTACGTATGAACAATAATTACGCCGCGATATGTTCTTAAGAAGGAATGGGATGTAATTCTCGTTGCACGGTAAGTTTCCGAATCCGAATTAAGTAATTAACTGTACGTATACGGGATCGGCGTATGTACACATATTTAAAGGCTCGTCGGTGTTATTGTCTACATAGATACGTTGAGATATTAGTGTACGACGATGATCGTGCATACAAGCGAAGAGTTTCCGCGAGGTTCGAAGCGCTAGGTAACGGGCACGAGGCCCGGCACGCATATGCACTACGCCTTATGCCACATCCGCGCGATAGGGACGCGGCGCGTTTCCTCGGTTGCGCTTGAGCGTCGCTTGCCTTGCATGCTACTCGTTACACGTTTATACTGTACAGCCAGCACACTGCGAAACTGTGCAGTGCATTCTTCTACTATAGCAGCAAAGTTGTAGGTATTTTCGCGTGCACATCGCCACCATCGCCGGACGGTGTCTCAAACTGCTTCTGCACACGTTCTACGGCGATGCTTTGGTGTGCTGCAACGACGGACTCCCGGTGTTTGAAGTTAAACGGCTCGGGGGGATCTTTAGCCGGGCGTATCGCCGCCATTGAGTTTCACTACCCCGATGTTCTTGCCACGGGAAAACGGCGTGTAATCGAGCTCAAGGTTCTCTCTCTCTCTCTCTACACATACATATGCATATATGTATAATCTTTATCGCAGCGCATCCTCTTTTCTTCATTCCGGCGATGTTGATGTCCTATTGCCCAATTTTCCCGTCGGTAATTGATACTAATTGCCACAGCAGATTCATTAAATCATTTAAAAAGTCACTGATTTTTTTCCAGTCCTTCAAATTATTTATGCGCCATTTTTATTTATTTTTTTTATTTTGAATTGAAACGGTGCGAAATCTAGTGCAAGATTTTTTTAATGCGCAGACAGTTATTGAGATGAGTCAATTAAAAAAATATATATTTTATCATTATTTCCTTAAAAAATTATTCGGTGAACGTGTTCAGGCAACCGATTATGTTGCAAGCCCTCTGGCGAGAGATGGACGAAAAAATAATCGAGGCACGCGTCGACAAGATTTTTATTTGTTCAAAAGCGCATTATTTTTCAACATATTTGCGTCAACCGACTTGCACTGAATTGCAATAAAATCGAAAAAACGCCAAAAGTCTGAAAAAACGATGCACCAAATTTTGTTGAGATATTTTTTGTTATTTTGAAAACATTGGAAACTACGGAAATAGGTGAAATCACATGTTTGGTGAGACATATAGCTCCCGTCTTTTCGAATCGAAAAAAGGTAAGAATGGAATCGATGCTGACATAGTAAGGTCAATGAAAATTGCAATTTACGCAATTCTTTCTTTAACATCACAAATCTCAACTCTAAAATTCATCTTGGATCTTTGTACGCGAGAACCCTTTGTATTGTAATACGTTATAGTTTCGATAAAAAAAAAACAGCCGTAATCTAATTTGAATAAGGATTAAAATGCAGTACCTTTTTCGTTCGTAAATGAATTTAATCTCGTCGACCCTGGTGATACCGTTTAAGGTAGTCATGTCGCTTCGCGTTCATTTCGCATAAGTTCGAGAAAAATGAGAGAAAATTGGAAGTACTTCTCGATGGTATAAAGATCTGAAAAAATCCATGCATATTAAAGGTACTGAAAAGATTAATTTTGCATAATAATAATTTCCAAATGTTATTAACATTTTGATGAAAAAAGAAATTGTTCAGCAAATATCCCGGAAAGCCAACTTTTTTTTTTAATGAAAATGATTCGTTCATTTTTCTGAATACGTATGGATTTTTGCAGATTTTTCTATTAGCATTGAATTTTTTTTTATACGGAAAAAATGCGTGAAAAAACACAAAATTCAAAGCAAAGTGAAAATTTGAAAACATATTTAGAAAAAGGAAAGTATCATTTTCATAAAAAAAAATTGGCTTTCCGGCAAATTTGTCGACGAAATAATTTTTTCACCAATTTGTTAATAACATTTTGGAATTATTATTATGCAAAATAAAAATTTTCAGTACCTTTAATATGCATGCATTTTTTCAGATTTTTATACCATCGAGAAGTTTGCAATTTTCTCTCATTTTTCTCGAACTTATGCGAAATGAACACGAAGCGACAGAACTACTTTAATGCAAATAGAGCAGAGGACACTCGCGTCTTTCCATCTCGCCCAGTATTCAAATGCGAAGGCAAAATACACTGAAAAAAAGTGAATTCACAGTTTCTCGTGGATAAAAAAAAATCTAATCAGTTTTATTGGTAAAATAAGAAATATAAGAATATCGGATCGTTCTCACCTGCGCGTTAGACTGCGACGAAGTAGACAATATACTATTTCGCTCGTTATCTATTGTATTCTCGTTCGCTTTTTTGTTACATCGAGGCAAAGTCACACGGAATATGTCGTGCACGCAAGATTTTTCCTTTTTATTGCCCGTCATTAAACTTTTATTCGAGAAAAAAAGTATATAACGCACATGTACAGTACGGTATATATATTAGTTAGAACCGAGTCCAAGAGCTTACGATATGTCGATGTCGCGTGACGTGCACTTTCCACAAGATACCGGTGCGAGATAATAACTAATGGAAGCGTGGCCAATAAAAGCAACATTAATATAGTCTATGGTTGTACCTCTATACTTCGGACAATAGGTGGACAAAAAGAAAACGCAATACGCGATCTATAATAAAAATGGAGCAAAGGGAGGAGGCGGGGGACGTCGACGCGATTTTTAAATGTTTCATGTAAAACAGCACTTTGTACTTTTTCTTCTCTACAATATATGACGAGAACACTAGTAGTTTATATAGTTAAATCGAAAAAAAATTGATCGTCATCGACAAATAAAATCGTTATTTCGCATAAAAATTGTGTTGGTAAAAAATGCTAAACGTTCGTGAAAAATAAGCAATGAAAAATTAAAGCTGTTATTTTAGCACTTCTCGCAAATATTACGAACGTCTCGATGAGAAGGGAAACGAGCTCTTCGACGGGTTCTGGCATAATAATATGGAAATGGTGAACTATGCTAAGGGTGTAGCAGGATCTTTGTAGCAGTGATGCGACGAAGGTTCAACAAAACATCGATGATCACTTGGGTAAACGGGAAGCATCATAAAAGCCGACGCTGTTTGTTTTACAAACCGCGAATGCGGTTTTTGCAAACTTTATTGAGGCTTTCTATAGCCGAACTGCGATGATTTGCGGCTTTACAGCGCGTGCGTGTCTCTCCTCAAAGGATGTCTTATATTCTTTATACTAATAGGCGACGCCAGATGCTTGACCGCGAATGAACTTCTTTAGTATCATAATTGAACGAAATTTTCTGCCGTCCGAGATACAGTTTTTACGAGACTGCATTTATCATCGATGAGAATATAGAGAGATCTAAAAAAAAATTGTAACAAAAAGCGAATCAAACGGTAGTCCGAAGCGGTGTCTTTGATAACTCGGAGCGATGGGTGATCGAACAATAATTAACTGGGTCTCATAATTATCGGTTGCCCGCATCGGCGCGCGGTAGCTCCGTAATATTTTATACGTGTTGTGAAGTCGCTACAATTCCGGATTAGAGGGCTCAACGGTCTCGCATTAAGCCCGGGAGCAGGTGTGACCGAGCGCGTTATATAACTAGAATCTAAGATCCCTCATGTCTTCCTTCTCGCTACTATGTTGAAGATTACATAACATCACGATGAGCTATCTTCTAATCGCTCGCTATTAGCAAATCAAGATAATAATTAAATCGACAATTATAACGCTCGTTAAAAGACGTATTCTTGAAACTTCAACGTCGACCCACTCGCGATCGTTTGTAGATTACTTCAAACAAAAGGGTCAAAGAACCGTGAAGCATATGGTATACGAAATCAAATGCTTTAAAGTGACATTCGTCTTGATCCTTCAAACGAAATATTTCAGTATTTTATTTCTACCGAATTTCACACACTTTTCTTACTCTATGCGTAAAAAAAAATCATTACTCATAATATTTTTTTTCTGAATCGTTCATTAAATTCTTGTTGAAAACGTAAGTCCCTCTACTCATTATCCTCCGCCAAGAGTTTTCTGTGACCTCCGCGGCAATAGCCTTCCTCATCGTCAGCTCTCATGTACACCACCCAACCGACTGTTTTTCTCGCAGCGAAAAACGAATTAACATCGTAATTAATCAAGTACGCGCGAGCAACTTGTGTCGTTAGATCCGATAAAGAACTGCGTTCACCAAACTCAGCAAATGTATACATATATACCGTGAGTATACATGTGAGCTGAAATGAGCCCAAGTTTCCGTAACTACGGGCGTTGTGTGAGTCAACCAAACGTCCATACAATGAAGTGGGGGCGTTTTCCAGAGCGTCGTACGCTCGTGAAAAATGCCCCGGTGGTCCGAACTAATCGCTCCACGAAGCTCGCAAAAGGGGTGGTAGACCTTCGGCTTGATCGCCGCGCAAGCAGCAACCAAGCAACCAAGCAACCAAGTATAAGCTCAATGGCCATGTTACCCGATGACTACGAGCCTTGGCGTTACCTGAGGGTGCGGTGGTTCTCAATGGCAGCCTCAATGTTGGCCTACATCGTGTGCTACCCTATTCAACAACCAAAACACTACAGCGATTGACCCTCCAAAAGTGTTCTTACGAAGAGTCATTGGCATCTCTTTGTCCCTTTCTATCTCCTGCTTCTCATAGGCCAATAACTACAGACTGGTCGATAACCGTATCGCCTACACCTTAGCTCCCGCCAGCCCTCGCGGCCTGCCTCCCTGAAACTCGCCTCGTCGACGTTACTTGGACGCGAATTTCTCTCTCCCTTGGTTGCCCAAGAACACGCGATCTGATAAGGTGTTTCAGGCTCGGTCTGTGCCTAGCCAAGGCGTTCTTTCCCTCCTGCCTTTCACCTATCTCGCCTTCTCCTTTCTTTCTCTCTTTCTCGTGCCAAAATAAACCGTCGGTACTTTACATAATGCGCGCGTCGAGCCAGCCACGGGGGTTGAATAGCAGCGGGAGCATACAGGCTCTCTCTCCATCCTCGACGAACTCCGCGATGCCTATGGCTTCTTCTCTTTCTTCCTCGACCTAAGAACTAACGCGCCCACAGGTTATACAGAGGCGCGCTTTCTCGTATGGATATAGAACGTATATTACATAGTAGTGACCACTGACCAGTGGTCAGCTTAGGCCAGAGGACTACCAGGGCCAAGCGCGGAGGAGAGCGTGGCGCACGACCGTTTCCGTGTGTTTGGCCTCCTCCCCTCCTTTTAGCCCCCTTCAACCTCCGTGGTACGTCTGACCAGTGACGATAAAAGTCATCCGGTCGGACGCGCGGGGGCTATGGGCAGTCGACAAAAAGCCTGAAAGCTCGCGGAGACCACTGGATTTTTCTAGATCACCTTTGGTATATTATAGATACACGGATATAGTATATTGTGTGTACTTACCTATCATATACTGTGCGTGTATATCATATGGGAGCCGTTACGTGCTCTTTGCACTCGTTAAAAAGAGCCCCGGGGCCACACGAAAGAATTCCCGCGGGACAAACGTTTACGCGTCTCGTATGGCTATCAGGAATACCTACTATTTAATGTCTCATCGCAACTTTGTGCTTATCGGAAACGGCTTACTAGGAAAATTCCTTTCCATTACATTTTTCGATCGAATGATTAATTTAAAGATTCTCGACACAATGTCAATCGATAATTCATGATATTTCAGAGTTTGGAACCAATTTTGAATATTTGTCGCTGGGAATTGTTATAAATTTTTTTAAGTTTTCGAGCTGTAAGTTCAAATCTTTTTCTGGATACGGTGGAAATTCAGTCAAAAATTCGACGCCCAGAGCGATTTTTTAACAGATCTCATTACAAAATTGCAGTGCCAGAAATTGCGACTTGGAATGAGAAGTTTATCACTTTACCAAATTTTGCTGACTTCACATGTTCCATTTCAATTGGGATTTTTGGCACAAGGGATACGAGGAGTTCTCGGTTCTGCGCAAAGAAACGAAAGATCGCGGGAGGAAACCCAGGTTATTGCAGGATAAAGAGGCGAGAGGGGGGCAAGGAAGAGGCGAAGGCGGAGAGGCCGCGACGCTCGGCGAAGAGTCAGGATGGCGCGGTCGGACTAGCCAGCCGAGACCGTCGGTCACGCGAACCGCAGTATCCTCGGTGGCGTTGGTTGCCGCTGCTGCTGCTGCTGCCGATCCTCGCTCTGCCCTCCCCCGTCCGCTTCTGCCCCTTTGCTTCTTCTTCCCTTCTCTCCCCCGGCCCCTCTTACTCGCCGCTTTGCTTCACTGTTCGCGCTCGTTACACGTCGCGAATTCGCGCGTATAGGTTTCAAACTCTTGCCTCTGGAAGGAATGGGCGAAAAGTACACGAACAAAAGTCCCGTACCAGAGTTTTTCGCTGGCACATGCACCATGCAGAAAAAGCAGCAGCGATGGTGCAATCACTACGAGCGGTCGCAAGAAGAGACTCGGAAATTAGCGTAATTTTATAATTATCCTCATCCAGGGTCCTTCGGTTTCGTTGCAGGTATGTACGCAGTATATGCAAGCCATGCACTATGCGCGATAGCCTCATTTCGCTCTGTCTCGGGCTATGCATCGTAACGAGGATCGTTTAGTAGTATCTGATGCCTCCGGGAATAATTAACATCGCGCTTACAATGTTGGCGAAACCATTTTCATAATCATATATTTTTTTTCTGTTTTTTTTTTCGTGCCGCAAATACTACACGAGTGAATATGATAAATTTTCTAATTAAATTACGATAACGCTACTTTGTAATTTATATTTTTATTAAAGTCGTGTTTTTTTTTTTTTGTCGTTATTAAGATTTTCTAATGAGAGTTTGTCTTGTTTGGCTCGTTTCGTTAGCAAAAAAAAAGGAAAAATCGTTTCAAGATCTTTCGTGAAAGATTGCCAGACGATCTCGTGTTTGTGTTTCGGTTTCTTCGGGGGCAACGAGAGGTGCAGAAGGGCACGAGTGATCGCGTGGCTGCCGGCGGCTGTGGCCAGGGCTCTCCTCGTCGCGAATTATTACCGAAAATAACGGTATATATACATATATATATACATTGGCTCGGTCCGCGATCGCCGCGGCAGCTGATCACCGGAACCGCGTTTTAAGTACGTAACGAGCATGCTAATGCTCGCGTTTTGCCACTCGTTACCGATCTTATATGCCTACGCGCGTTTGGTATTTATATTCCCTCTTCGAAGTTCCCGCCACGCGCGCCCTTCTTAGCTCGAGAGTCCGGCTTCTCCAACACGCGAATTATATTATTTTCCTAAGGAGATTCGCGCAGCAATATACTTGTGTTTGCCACGGCGAACGAGACCCCGCCTTTCATGTTCGCTGCTCGTTGATTTTCTCGTCCAGCTGCGCGCGACTTTTTGACGCAGGTACTTCTGGTCTCCGTTTCTCTCGTCGCCTCGACAACGCGTGGCGTCCTCGTTCTCTCGCAATTTAAATAAAATGTACAGATATCGACTTTGCTGGATCGCCAATACATCGCGATGCAATGCCGAGAGAACTTTATCGGGGTAGGGGGGCAGGCAGATTGGACGATATGTAATGATGGAGAGCCTCATTACCACGCGAGCGTAAAGCAAATTGTAATACTTTTTATTTCGAAAAAAATTGACCAGCAAGAGGGCTCACTGAAACGCAGCTGCGACTTTTGTACATTGAATGATCGAGCTATTAACACGTTATATGTTTATATGGAAAAGAGGAGCCCCACTTCGGAGCTTCTTGCATATGACGAAAGTTTATGGGGTATTTCCGTGCAAAGTGTTGAATAACTGAGAAAAAAAAGTCTTTCAAAATATTGGATGAGTCGTTTAATTTGTACATCGAAATATTTTAGTTCGTGGCGCGTTCGCTGCCTTGCAATAAAGCTATCTTCCGATCAGCCCGAACAATCGTCCCTACGTTCATATTACGCAGTACGCGATTCACGCGCGACTATCCTCCGTACAATACAGCACGGAGTGATACACAAAGTAACGCGTGTGCACGATAGCCCCGTGGTGTTCCCCTCCCCCCAGATACACAGTGGTTGAGCTTTCGTGAATCGTATGCATTGCATAAAATGCTTTTCAATTCCGTCGACTGGAAAGCCCCATTGAGCCCCGTTAGATACGCATGCAAAACAGAGAGAGAAAGCCGGGAGAGCGTCCACTACCGCGAGAGTAGTTCGCGTATAGGTATATATCCTGACCCGTGCTGTTACCACCTATTGCTCGCGAGAGTAAAGCACAGAAACAGATAAACCCCCGAGCGCGCAACGTAAACGTAAACGCATGGAAGCATTCATGTATAGTTGAAAGATACCTATACACGCAATTTATCCATAAACGCATTGCCGGACACGCGAAACAGTGTGCAAAACATCGGGGAATCCGCGCGCGTTCGTATTCCACGTCTCTCGAATATACCCTCCCAAAAATTCGCACACAAGCGGCACAAGCCGGTAAAAGTAATACGCGAGCTTTCGGTAACTGTGAAACTCCGGGACGGGAGAGGAAAACGCTCCGAATTCGCGCATTATCACACGCGGATATAAACGCGCCGCGTATGCGACTGATGTTATACAGGCGCATAAACGCGCGCTTGTATCTGTATTGCCCACTATCCCAAATACGGCCAGATAATAACGTAAAACACATCCAAACGAGATATCAGTACATTTTGTTCACCGGAGTCAAAAGTACGCTTGAGCGTTTGTATTCTTTATGTCAACGCTCCGAGTATATACACGATCGGTGCAACGGGGGTGAAATATCTCGTTGGGAGCTTTTACCTTCCACCCGTTCGCCACCATCCTCTCTCCGACCCATCCCTCGGGTCCATTGTGCGACGGGTTGATAATTTTAAAACAAAAGACCTCCAGGCTTGAGCGCATTGTGCAAAAATCACGCTCGCGAATTCCGGATAGGTTGGAGGGACGTGTGCGCGGCTCCGGATTCGATGCACTCACAAACCAGATTCATCCGGTGAAAAGCACGGAAAAGGCTATCCTACCCTCGTGATCGTCTGCTATGGGCATTACCGTGTATTATTGGCTATATACGTGCGTGTATACGATACGACTTGTATGTAGAACCGATTCGAACATCCCCGTGCCACCGCAATCCCCATCGGTTGAAAACTGAAAACGCACGGTAAAATTCCCTCCCTCTGTTTTTCTATGTAGCAGATTCTCGGTAGTTCAGCGTCGCGTCGAATCTGCAACGGTAAAATCGGCGAAAGAAGCGCAGAGAAGCTCTGTAAAATTCACCCTCGTGCAATGCATGCGATCGTCCTTGCATGGCAGGATCTCCCGTGGTTCATGCATGCATGACTTCGAGTGTCGTTGCGTCGGCACGTACGATAGATACAACCCTCTGGTTCATGAGATTTGTAGATATACATATTTTTCTCGTTGAATTGTTTTTGTTATTTTGGATTTTTTTTCCTATGTGCGTGTATGCGCACTCGTCGCCCAATCGTTTTGCCCAATGCGGACGCGAAAACGGGTTGATGGGGTATGTGGGTGTGCGATTGTGTTGAGTATGGAAGGCGGTTGTGCGGTGTACCTGGATGATAGCGAAACCACGTCTGGGAGAGCACCGATCGGAAGCTAATCGAGCGTGTCCAACGATTTCGCGTGCAAACGAACATAGACTCTCGCGCGCGTACTACCATTGGCAGAGATCGAATCATAGGTTTCTCGTTTTTGTTTTTTCGGTATAGATGATAGAGGTGCGTGGTTGGTTTTGTGCAATGAGTATTGTTGCGGATTTTTTTTAGATATTAATTGGCCATAGTTATTTTTTAACTAGCAGTGCAGGTTCACGCATCACCTTGAAGAGGAGTTAAATTGAAAATTGAGGGCGGATGTTTTTATGTCTTCGGCAGGTGCTTATTCATTGTCACGTTTTGAAGGGTTTAAATTTTGAATCCAACTTCCGCTTACCATTACGGATTGAAAATCATTCTAAAATTCTTGTATGCAAATCTGAGCCTTCCGAGATAATAGTCACATTCGTTATCCAACAAACTGTTTCAACGGCATATGCGATAGAAAAAACTTGAAAATCTTCATAATTGCAACAAACTAATGAAACATTAAGGCGACGAGCAGTCGTCGAAAAAAAAAACCAACCTTGCGCAACCTATCATATTTCGCGAATACATCGTGAATTTCAAGCATCGCAATACATTCGCATTTCGAGCGGATATCCTGAGAAACACGCGGACACTCAATTACTCGAGTATGAGAGTTTTATGATGGGCGACACAAAGAATGAACGATGGTTTACGTATATATATGTATACACACATACATGTATATAATCTTCGTCTACGTGGTTCGCACGTGTCTGCATGTCGACAGACACAACTACCGATAAAAACAACAGCGGGACAGTGCGTTCTGCAACGAAAGAGCGCAAATCACAGTGCGCGTACAGCGATGCATGTCATAATGAACGCCGGCCAACTTTTTGTTTTAATTCCTTCGAGCGGAAATATCGGCCATTTTGAATTTTCAATTTTCAACGCTCTAGTAAACCTTCCTCGCCCGCACCCGAGTCTCTGCTGCGTCGCTCGCCGGTTCCCTTCCGCCCCCCGTCTCTCGCCCGGGTTGCCCTCTTCTTTCCCCTGGTTCCCCCGGCGTGGCCCTTTGACTATGTGCGGAGACGGGCGCGTCGACTCGGTGCAACCCCCTTCAGCCCCTGCCAAATGCACCCAACGCGGATGTATGCAACGATGGAAAGAGTCGAAAGAGTCCGACAAACCTACGGCGCATTTTACGTACTGCACACTGAATTCGAATTCATTGGGTCAGCGACCTTTGCGTTCTTCTTTTTTTTTCACCGTTTCTTCTTTCGTTGTTTCCTTCGCACCAAAAACATCGTATCAACTCTCGTGTTGCGCGTTGCGCGGCAACGCAGATAAACACACGGATACGGGATTGATAAATATTACCATTCGGCGATGAATTAATCATCAACGAATTAAACTTAATTAGTCAATGAACGAGTTTCGTTCGATTTCAATGAAGTATATATAGTGCAGAAACGGAATTAAAGCAAATAAGCATTCTCACGGTATTCTAAAGGACACGATGAATCATTAATTCACTCTCATATTATCACGGTTCAGACTCACTAATGTGAATAAATAATTATTATAACCGGAAGATCAGAACTGCCTGGAAGTGAAAATAGACACAGCTGATACGCTAGACAGATTTTCTCGAGAAAATTGAGACATAAAAATTCTTGTTGCGTGTCTATGCGATAAATGCGAGGAAGATTGATGAACGAAGAAAAAAAATGGTCAATGTCGACCGGTACATGTTACGCAGGAATCGATTGACATTGCTGCTTGTTACAGTGTCAATGAGTCAACGATCCGTTGCAGCGTGTATTCCGTAAATTACTTCAACTACTTTGTGGTATGTCGTGTGAGCAATGCCTGCGCCGGTAGACAATTTAATAACCGGCTGGGTATCGCGAATCGATCGCGCATTCATAGCAATAAAACGCGGCACGGTGGAAGTCAGCAAGTTATTACAGATCACGATTGACAGACATCGGCCAGACAGAGACGTTGTAGCGCGGAAAGTTGAGTGCGTACCTTGGGAATTTTCTCGTCAACGTCTCTCGAGATATATCTCTGTGTGGCTATAATGGAACACTGCGACTCGACGCCGAGATATGCCGGTCAGTTTGTAATGTAATACGCACATCTACGTGTTTACGGTTCCGATGATCTTGGAAGTCCAATATCGAGAAACTCTAAAGCGTTCCAAAGCTCCGAATGAGGTGAGTTTCTAATTGTGTATCAGTGAATCGTTTATACAATTTTTTCTTATAATGACCAATATTCGAAACGTTTGTTGTTTTTCAAGTCTCATGTTTGTTGACATTTTTTTTTCTTAATTATTTGATACATTTCGATCTTATAATATTTTAAGAATGTCACCCTCGAGATATTCAGTTTTTAAAATTATAACACCCGAATAAAAAAAGATAAAATATACCATTTTTCGTACATCTTTCATCGGAAAGCAGTAACATTAGCACATTTTTAAAAGATTTTTTTAAAATTAAAATTGACGACTTTGTTAATAATAAAGCAAAATTATAATTGGGCAAAGAACCTTGACTGGGAAGCCGTTAACTTGCAACAATTTTAAAGTGTGTAACTTACAAACTGGGAAAACATTTAATATAATATAATAGCTCTACAATGACGCTTTTGACGAGATTTTGAAAATCCTAAGTTCTTGAGGGTCTCGCGGAGTGAAAGAAGAATCGAGCTCGCGTGGATGCATTAGGTAGGTTGTAGGTAGATTGTCGAGGTTGGAAGAAGAATGAGATTTGGGAACACGTGGATTGAACGGAGGGTCTCCAACGTAGTCGAATACATCACGTAGGTCGCCGAGGCTATCCGGAGAGTCTTGTTACAAAGGAACTTGGAATAATGTGGAGTCAAACGCGGAATAGAAATTTCGACTCGGGTGATACTCAATGTTTTAATATTTATTTTTCCATAACAAAAATACCTCGTTTAATATAGGAAATGATCGACTGATTTGATTTCTCGTCTTTTACACCGAGACGAAAGTCTCGCAAACGTTAGCACAGTATTTCCCTGTCTTCCGGCTGAATTAATGGAATTTCGTTTCGGTTCACGGAGAAGAAGAGGGAGATTTCTCCCTCGAGACATTGAAGCGTACAGGCGAAACGGGGGATGAGAGAGATTCGAGATACTTTTGAGGGCGGCAAGTCTCTCTCGGCTTCTCCGTTTGCCGGTAGGGTTTTTTGCTGTCGCCGTTTGGCATCTCTCGTTTCGTTCTCGCGGTCCCTTCTAGCCGAGAGCCAAAACGAACATACAGGATAGCGGCGACTCCGTCGTGTCTGTAAAGAGACGACGGCGTCCTCGACGTATAGACGGCCTGCTCTCTCCTCACGGGCCTTGTCAATTAACAGAGGAGACGAAGTTGTGACGAACAACGACGAGTAATCTTTCGAGTATCCATTAACCGCGGCAAGAGGAACGAGGAGAAGTGAGCGCAAAGTGATCTCTCTCGGCTCTCGTCGAACGAGGAAAACCTCCTCCCCGAGCATGCGGATGGGAAATTTTGTACGCGTGTGAGATCATGCGAAATGAAGCGCTATCGCGAGTCTCTTCCATTCGAATGGAACCGTAGAATTTCGTCTCGTCAATGTTCTTCACTGTTATATCGCAATCGAAACGATTAATTCGAATGTAACTTCTATAGGTATATATTCAAACAAAAAAATGGAACCGTAATAAAATCGATTAAACCAATACATTCGAAAAAAACATCGAACGCCGCTCTCTGCACTAGATATATATAACGGAGAATGAACACTCGATAGCTTTCGACTTTTCCGATGAAATCTCCAAAGCGAACGGAGGGCCACGTCACGTGTCCTCTGCTTTTGACGTTATCGGAGTTCGGTGTTTTTTCGTTTCGTTATTGTTCGAACGGGACAGACACAACAACATAGATCCGCCTTTCAAAAAGTTTATATCTTTGTGTTTGACATTAACGCGCAATGCAGCTTTTACGCGAATGAACGAACGATTTATTATTTTTGCCGGATATGTCTGATTTTTGTTAATTTCTCACGTACGGTAGACTTTTTACCGGCCAAATAGAGCGCTAACTTCGTTTGCTCGTAACAACAATATGCAAAAGCGTAAACAAATCTATTTGAAACATCGAAAAAACAACAGTGCGCATCGTTGTTTTACAATCTTTTTCTGAATGTTTTCGGGATTTTTTATAGTTAAACGGGATAACTGATGGTAGTACGTCCTCCGTATATGAGGAGTTGATTCTACAGAAATATGAAGAAAAAAAAAATAGAAAAAAATGTTATCCTTCTTTTATAATTTCATATAAAAGTTCCGGAGACGAAGGAAATAGCAATTTAAGGCCGAGACGTTAATGTTGAAGCAAAAGGGTTAAAAGTTGCAGATTAGTCTTGAAAATAAGTGTTCGAAGTTGGGTAGATGATTATCGTTTTTGTACGGTACATATATCGCTCTTGAGTGGATCTATCCGACTATCTCTCGTTGCTCCAGATAACGCAGATAAATCGTATTAACGACTAAGCGGATCGCGTGAGGTCTAAGCTTGTGCTTCTGCTCCTGTTGCGACTGTTCGCCCGGTTGGCGCGCGAGGTACACACGCCGCTCGCGAGCAGTTATATCCAGATCGTAATCGCCGCTGGTTTATCGGTCATTTATCTGAACAGGCATTAGTTTTTGCTTGACCGCACGGCCGATGGCGTGCACCGGCTGGTCAGCCTGCTCGACGGCCCTCGATCGTTCTCGCAACCTAAATTATTCATTATATGGAGCAATCCTTCGCGGTGCAGGCATCAGGCATCGCAGCAACGACGCATTGATCAACCTCCTCAACCGAATTAGTCAGTGTTTGCTATTTGATGAACATTAAAAAAATATATGTACGAAATATATTCACAAAGTTTTATCTTAGATGAATCATTATATTAATCCTTTGAAACAGAGCGGTATATCTTTGATATGGCATTAAAGAAAAAGTATTTCTCGAAAAAGTCAATTAAATCGTACCAATGTTTTATAACATTATCCGCCGATTAAAATAGTTTTTCGAAATTTTTTCCATTTTTTAACACACGTTTTCCACAATTTTTAATTAAACATGCGAACAAACACATTTTCTTACGTTTGTTTGTTATGTGGTGACGAAACAAATTGCTTTTACGACTTTCATGATTAATCGAGAAACGATAACCAATTATTTTAAATAGAAAAAAAAGGAAGATTAGGATAGATATCAGGCCTTCTGACCTTTGCGTCAGTCACTGTGTATTCCTATACTCACCTCGTTAAAGAAAATACGGAAGGTGGTCAGGCTATTCATATACTAGCGCAGGAGGCAGTGTTATCTGCCACGTACGATCGCATTTCACCTGACGGACACCACGTAGGAGATAATTATTCGCGTTTAGATAAAGAAGCTCTCTCGCGCGCGCGCTCGGCGACCTCGAGGATATCGAACGCTCGAACGTACGAAACGCAGAGGAGGCGAACCATTAGCATGGGAGAAGGATTGTTATCTCTTGGATCGCTCGACAGAACTCGGGATCGTCGCGATGTTGCGTTCTGTGTGTTTTTATTGAGAAAAACTCAACTGACGACGTATACACATTATAGCGTTAAACGGTATTACTGCTCACCATCTAGTAGTTAGTTATTGGCATAGGTTTCGGGTCATTCTTTCGTAATAGTTTTATATAGCAATGACTGCGAAGTCGGCATTCAAAAAAAGTTCCGCGCCAACTTTAATCCTTACCACAAGTTGTATATACTCCCAAGTAAGTGTTTCCGATAGTGAAGATCCGCCATAAACCTACTTTTACTCGGAGTTTTCAGAAAAAAATCAGAACAAACAATAAAAACGCTTTAGTCGAGCAATCTCATCGTGTAAAAGAAACCCTTAGCGCCGCGAAGAGCCGCAAAATCGACTCAAACGTTTCTCTAAAGGGGGTGCGAAGGCGGAAAAGCGCGAAACCGAAAGTAAGCTCCGGGGTTCGGCGAGAAATTCGAGTAAAAACGTTTCCGACAATGGAAGCCGCGAACGGCTCATTCCGAGGCTTGATTTAAGGTCCAACCCTAAACCAGCGAAGAATCCGGAACGTTTACCTTTTTTTTTTCATTTGGCATCGCGGCTCTTTTTTTTTTCTATTTTATTGCATTCTTGACTCAGCGACGCGAAGACAATAGGCTGTGCGCCTCGCTGCACGTTGAGGTTCTCGGTTTCAGTCCGATTTTCTTAAACAAGCACCCCCCAGTGTCGCATGACTTCTTTTCCCTGTTTCACCTAGGATCACTGCTAGGGTTGTAAAATTACCGACGCCTCGGACGAAACCAGCACGCCCGAGGGTTGTTTTTACAACGAGTCAGACCGCGCCGCACCACCACGGATCGATGTCCATCTATGTCCTTCCTATTGTTTCTTCGATTTGGGCTCGTATTTTTTTTTTCTCTTATAACTATTCTTTCGTCTTCTCTGATTGTCCTTCGCGCGAGACTCTCCCCGCTGGTTTTTCACAAGCGTGAAGAATTTAAGAGAAAAGCGTTGCAGAGCGTCTAGAGAACAGTCTTCGAGTTGCGTAAATTGGAAAGTTTGCCTTCGTTAGCGTGAAAAATTATTGGGATGAAAGACCAAAATTAAATCAAAGACGCCCGACTGAGTTGGGGTATCATTTTTCTATATCGCTACCACAATTCGCTGCCAACACGAGCTCTCTGTGACGTGGTTCCCCCTTTATTTCTCTTAATGAAGTGAAATTTATCGAGGTACACGTTGGCTACTTTACGAATCCTAGAGACGTGTACAGGACAGTCCGGCAGCGGGGGAGTTCCAAGCGGTTTGCCCTCGATTGAGCGCGTGTACCTCGCGGCCGATGAAAGAATATAAGTACAAGTGGTGAGACGGCTCTCGGGAGTTCGAGAATCAGAGCCACCCATTTAAAACGAAGTCGGTGAGCTTCGAACACTTCGGTCTCTGTGTTCGCTCGTCCGGCGCGAGTCCTCCTTTCTCGCAGCCGAATGGCGCTCACGCCAACCCCTCGTTAAGTCATAACTTACCCCCGACGCGCAGCAAAGAGGGTTTACACTCCTCGCGCCTCTCCCACCCCCATCGACACAGGACGCTCTCGTACTGTATACGCTCACCCGCCGGCACGAAACCCAGTCGTTCGGCCTACAACACCGAAACGCCACCATCTTATTTATATTCCAACTGAGCTATACCACGCTCCAGAGACACGAACCCGACGTACAACGAATATGCTACTTCCCACCTCTTAAACCGCAACGGTAATGAGTGCGTAATAATAAAGTTGAAATTTCTCTATTTCAGTGACAGAACCAAGTGGTGACTCCGTATTTCCCGAAAGTCTATTTTTACTGCCCCTCAAAACGATATTTTTTTTATTGCTTTTTCTTGGCGTTCAAACGAATAGATTGTCGAAGAAGTCGGGTTAGATAAAACAGAACAATTTTTTATCTAGAATATTTCTTATTTTGTGACAAAAAAAGTTTGTGTAATTTTTGTCGGTTGCGGGAAAGTAGAAATTCGATGAATCACACACTTGAAGTCGTTACATTTTTATTTTCAACGGTGAATAATAAAAAGTATTGTTAAAAAAATTTTTTTTTATTTTTTTTTCAAGTTGACTTGATCGACGAACTTGTTTCATTCGCTGAATAACTGCATTGAAAAAAAGTGGTTAATTTAATAAACTATATAATCACGTAAATAGTTGCAACGGCATATTTTATCATTTTTATTTTATTTATGATTCTTACAATTTTATGAATATAAAATAAATGTATCATACGAAAAATATAGAAATAAATAATAACAGATTAAAAATAAAATATGTCGTTGATCCAATGCAGCCGTTTTATTAAATCGATAACTTTTATTCTATATGTATAATTTATTTGAGAGTAACTGGACCCCATTAGAGACGTAAAAGTACACGATTGCTGCGTACACATTTGCCAGGGTCGACCTCTCGAACCCGTTACCTTCACGGGATATTAAATTCTGGGGCGTTATAGTATTTCCGGTGCAATTAGGAGTCTCTCGAAGTCTCGTAGCAAAACAGCTCGGAAGCATCGTTCTCGGCGAGCTATGCAAACTATGCGAGCGCCGGGCCAAGTACCGCAGGCGAAAGCATCGACCAAGAAGTACGCGCGGTAATTCCGTACACCGGCTATCCTACCGCTAGGCTATACTTTTACAGTAGTATACCGCGAACTCGAGCTCACGCCGCAATTTAAATATGAATTACATAATTACTCCAACGCATTGTTTGGTTTCCATTATTCTTCGTACCCCCCCCCCCCCCCCCCCCCCCTCTCTTCCCCCTGTAGAAGAAGGGCTTCTATCGTCGCTTATATCTATTTCACGCATTGAAACGCTCAGTATCGCGTACGCGCGATGGTACTCGGCGCCGTATGGAAATGAGCCGTGAGCGCGCACCGCCCGCTGTAACTTAGCCGGATAACTCTTCTTGCCTCGGAGTGTGGTGTTGGCGAGAGCTCGTATTTTAACGACGAACTCGAACCCAGGTTGCGCGAGGGGCAAATTACACGCGTTCAACTCACGGTAATACGGTATATACACACAACCCGTGCATAGCATACAGTATTCGAGTACTTCTTGGTGCGCGCGTTCGAGCGACAAATAAGAAAATATGGAGACGAGTTATACTCGTTGTAGGAGATAATCGACAAAAGAGAGAAAAAAAAACACAGCAAAAAAAATCTGCATACATCGAGTTATTGCATATTGGAGATTATCTGTCTATCTCATTCGTGCAAAGAGGAATTTGCGATACAGTTAGAATCTCTAGTGAATTATGTACGGGGAAAGCTTTATTGCTGAAAGAAAATCGCGTTATTCTTTTTCAGCTACTGCCTGTATGTGATTTTTGGTAATCGATTTTTTGTCTGTGCCATAAAAAAATCGTACATTATGCTACAAGGAAGGAAAGAGCGTGTTTTTCGCCGAGCGTGAAGTTTGCTGCCCGAGCGAAGCGAGGGCTGAAATCACACGAGGTGAAAAAGCACTCCCTTGCGAGTAGCATTTACTTTTTTTCCGGCTATGTTAAACAATAAGCATATTTTTATGCCTGCAACGTTAGTAGAAAAAAGCGATTTGTTTCTAATTTTTCCCGTTCGGAGTTCTTTTCTTCCCACGGAAATCACTTTTTTGCCCGAAAATTATTAATTTTTTTTCCTCTAGTGAAAAATTGGCAGCTTTCCATCCGCGTTGCACGCATGGAATATGATAATTTTAGCGTAGTCGGGAAAAAAACTTTTTCTCACGAGTGTGAGTTTGCAGCACGCACCGAAGGCGAGTCCTACAATCACACAAACTGAGAAAACGTTTTTCCGTCGAGTATCGTATATGATTTTGAAGGTGAAGATAGGTCGATCCCTTTCTACACCGCAGTGAAGTAAAAACTTTATTTTTATTACCTCTGTGAAGTCGTTTTGATCTCTTTTTTCAAACATTTTCCGCTACTATGCAAATTGTTTAAAGATTGCATACTATCTAATTTTAGTGAGTGTAGATAAGGAATTAACGAGACATTCTTAAAAATATCTTATTAGTTCATTGAAAAAGAATCTCTGCAGCGCAAAAATGCAAAAACGTACTTCATTAAATAATAATTAATTATTCATACCGTCGAGCGCGTTTTACTTCCATTTACGAGAATCATCGATAAGAGCTCTTTTACTGGCCTCCGGTATGTATGCTGTTGGCTGAAAACTTGGCAGCATGGATGAATTCCAACCCCGGAAAGAATATAGCGAATAGCAAGGGTCGGGAGCGTAAGAAAATTACGGATAAAAGAGTGTAGAGAGCGAGAGTAAACAATGAGGAGGAGGAGGGGATGGGAAGGGTGGCGGATTAAAGAATCTCTTCGCCGAAGGTGCATCGTTCGCATAGGGTGACCTTCTTAAAAGGCTGTGAATGTATCGGGAAAAAAGAAGGAAAAAAGTTAACGAGCAACCGGGTTAATGTATATTAGTAGCAGTATCGTCACGGCACTCAGATTCCCGGAGACTTTATGTCGCTCCGAGTCGTATTAAAAGCGACGGTAAATATCGTAATGGAAGGAAAATAGCGTCGGAGCGTGCCGACGAGAGTTAACCGACTCATTTTTGTATCATCCTTGGAGAGGTCTTATATTTACTATATCCGGGTTACGGCACGGAAAATTCTGCACGAGACTTCGTCTCACTTTCCTCATTTTCTCATTTTCCTGAAAAAATATCCTGAAGAAGGTGCATCACACTTTGTTTCCTTTTTTTTTCACGTTACTCCGAGACTGGTTGATTAAAATTATGCTGCGCAAACGATCCACTTTTGACTGGATAGTCCGTTAAAATAATTACAAGATGGATACGATATGCGCGAGTGCAAAAATATTGAATGGAAAATTTTACTGGAAAAATATAAACATCGCGTGTATGCGTACATTGCAGTACATGTGCACTGTACATTTTTTACGTGTTTTTCCGATGGTGACTTTGAAAAATGAAACGACTCGCATAAGTGAGTTTTTATACTTTTCTAAGCAAGTTAATAACGTAAAAAATATTTTTGAGGCGGTATTCTGTTTTTGTTTCTTTTCGATTAATTATAATAAAATTCAAAAGATAAGGCGAATAAAAAAATACAACGTTTTTAAATATACATTCTTGAATCAAGCTTCTCGATTAACAAGACCGTGACCTCGCGCGTTCGATTTCTCGCGCCCTCCCACACTCCCTATCTGATTAGAAGAGCTCGAGATAATTTCTTTTTTTTTTTTTCTCGTTCTTTGTTCGCGCTTCCCGTCGGGGTGCAACATAAACATTATGATCGAGTCAACATAAATATCGCATTGGGATAGAAGAAGGAAGGGACCGGTGCGAGGATAGCTTAAGAGTGCACATCGGAGTGCCCGTAGGCGCGAAGTGCAGATCGGTGCACCAACTGCATATATATCCTGCAGAGAGAGGATGCAGGCAACAGGGAGGAGGAGGGGGGGGGGGCGCGAAAAATATTTCGCTCTCTCGGATCCTCTCCAGCGATGGAAGGGAAGCTGCGGTGCCTGAGCCAGTAGGCCCGGCGCCGATGAGCCAGAGAAGAGTTCGTATATAGCGAGCGCGGCGTTTTAATATAATATTATTGGCTATTGATAAATTGTCGATAATGATGGGTTAGAAGAGAGAGGGGTTGTCTCGGAACTTCTCGCGCGATGAGGAGGAAAAAGAAGGGACGAAAGAATTTCTGTCTTCTTTCCACCTACGGTATTCGCCCCAACCGTGCTGATCGTCTTATTTCTTTCTTCGCCCCTTTCTCTCACACTCGCTCTCGCGAAATTCTTGTTAAAGTTGCCGAACGATTTGATGCAGCCTCCGGAACCCGGGCGTCCGGACGCTATACAGACGCTAAGAGAGCGCGCGGAGGAGGATGAGAGTGAACAAAAGGGACCGGGCCGCGCGTTGCCGGAGGTGCATACATATCGCGGTTGGTGCATCGGCCTGACGGCCCTTCGATCCCCAGCACCGACCGGGTCTCATCTTTCTCGCGAATAATCATCTTGAAATAAAAAAAATAACAGCTGCGTCATTCAAACAATATTGTATTCTAATGAATTACCGTGGTGTACTATCAATCTTGTCTGCGACGACAAAAGATTGAATTCGTCGATGATTTTTTAGACTCGCTGCCTATCTTCGACTGTGTCGATGGGGGGTACTAAATTTCAGTTTAATATTTTTATTATTAAACTTAATGGCACACATTTAAAAAATTACAAAAAAAAACATGCATCGAATGTACAAAAAGTGTTAAACGACATTCTATAAACATTAGATACAAATCGCCTGCATTAGAATGGGCGGAATTGAATTATAATAGCTGTAATGAATTTTAAATGTTATAATATAGGGTAGGCGTATCGTTGTTCGGTAGCTTAGGTAGGTATGTAGCCATCGCATTCGAAGTAATTAAAACAAAATACAATCGAATTTTAAAAAAACTTCGAGTCGATCATTCGGTGAATTTTTATGAGAACTTTCGAAGCATCAATAAGTAGTTTAAAGAAAAATCGAAAAATATAATAATGAAAATGGCCGCAAACGGTACAGTGGCAACTAACGATACATTTTATTTAATATCTACAAAGCGCGTTCAAGAAAATAATTTTTATTTTGTTCTCCATATTTTCAATGATAATAATGATAATTGTTAAACGAGTCGTTTTCAGGCATTATTTCCAAGTTAAGTACTTATGTCATTGGAAAATCTCAAAGAATTTTGTCGATATTCAAGTAATCCGCAACTATAATAAAAACACAATAGGTTTTAGCTCGAAACTTTGCTCATTCCGTGACAATCTGAAACACCGCAAATATTCCGCAATTACTTGTTGAAAGGTAAAAAAAATTGATATCGTCGTTCGACAAAACGTCGAATACTCGGATTAAAACGACGTTTAACGTAAGACTTAGGCAGCGCACTCCGGAATGGCAAGAGTCCAAACGACTTCCGGTACGATCGCTCGCGCGCCACCGTAAGAGAAAGATCGAAAGAAAGTAGCGTTGGGTGAGTGAAAGAGTAAAAGATATCCGCCACAGAGAGGAGAGCTATCGTTGCCTTAATTTACAAGAGCGATCGCGATCGCGGAGATGAAGCCCGCGGTTCGCTTGCGCGCGCGAGTGAGCGAGCGAGCGAGCGAGCGCACGTTGGGATATAATTTAGCGGTAGTCGCACGGCCGCTCTACGATCTCCAATCAACCACTTAGCCGACGATGTATTTACGAGGTGTTCTGTAATTTTCTCTAATTCGACGCGACTCACGCTCTCTCCCTCTCTCGTTCGATATCTCTCCTCCGCGGAAGCGGAGAGTGCTTCTTGGACCGTGATGCTGTTGCTGCTGCGGACACGTATGTAACCGAAGTGGCCTAAGCACGTATAGGAACGTCGAACGGAGATGTATCGCGTTGCGGTAAAAGCGAAGTATAACAGTGAGCTTGTGTATGTATAGTAGGTAGACGATATACCCTCAGCATGGATATATGTTGCTGCTGAGGTGCTGCTGGACCCTGGGCACACTTATGCTAATGTTTACCGCGTGCCGCTCTCACTCGCTCGCGATCCTTCCCCCGTCTCATGGGGCGCGCGATCTGTACGCGCCAGCAAGCCACTGCTGCTTTGCGTCCTTTATCGTGATTTATGATCTACTATCCGGGATACAGTTGCGTTACAGTGTGTTACAGGATGCACGATATATACTCTCCTTTTGCGTGTCGCAGAATATCAAAATTCGACCGAAAGTAAGCGATCGCCTCATCAATAAAAGGAAAAAACATGTAATATCATTCGTAAAAATCATTGCGACCCATTTCGGATTTCCCTAAGTCTAATAGTATACGGAAATAAAATATATTGACATTTTTTTCATTCGTCATCTTTATGTAGGTGAGACTGGGGCACAGTAAGCCACCTGGATTTTCTCGTAAATTTGAGTTGCATAAATTATCAATTTCTTGTGTTGTGTCCTGAGCTAAATTGAACTTAATTAGACGTAAAAACTATTTGATGAGGATTTTTCAATAATTACAACAAACAAAAATTTCATCGATTTCGATCCTTCTGCCCAACTACTTTTGCGTTGCTCGGTACCTGTACATGTTTTGTCAAATTTACTTCGATAAATAATTATTTTTTGTTAAAAACTTTATTCCTAGTGGGACACAATGTGTCACTGTAACTTGGGGTACAATGAGCCACCGAGCGTCGGACGCAATGTGTCACAGGCACAGTGTGCAATAGAAAATTCGCAGCGTTTCGAAGTGTTTAAATGGTTTTATTGCTTTTGTGCATTTTGTGAATTTTGTTGGAGGTGATGAAACATAGACGAGAGCTCGTGAATAATTATAAAAAATTATCACTGATGCAGTGTCGGTTGAGTCGCAGATCAAAATATACAATCAAACCTCACTTCTCGAAGTATTTCGAATGTCGATAATAATTCATAATTTAATTATTCACGCATGGCTCAGTGCTCCTGTAATCTTTAATTTTGTTCCATAAATAATTATTTATCAAAATTTTAATGATAAACTTTTAAAGACTTTTTTTTTTTCATTTGACATACAAGATGAAGAAAATATTACGAATATGTATGTAATAAACCTGTTATGTACGAAATAGGAAACAATGCTGGTCGGCTCATTCAACCCCACGTTTTTTTAGAATACGTGGCTCATTGTGGCCCGCTACCTGACACAATGTATCCCACTGGCGGGGTACATACAATGAGTCATTCGTAAATTTTTTTTTTTTTCAATAATTTATATACTTTACAATTATTTTCAGCAATTATTGCAGCTGTTTTGGATGCCGAAAGTTCAAGATTAACGGATTATGTATTTTGTTTTTCAACTTGTTTTGTAATTAATATATTATTCCCATATATTATACTGAAATATATCCGGAATATATCATTTTCTGACAAAAACATTTAGCATATATCATAGATATCAATTTGTGCAATATCCTTGTTTTCCATGAGGTATGGCGAAAAAAAAAACAAGTAAGACGCCTATGTCTTGTCAGGTGGACCTCTGATTACATTAAAAATTACCATTTGTAGACTTTCAGCTTTACGGATAATAGTCATATCGTCCAAAACATTGCTCATAGTGTAACGAATATGTAGCAATGGTGGAACTCGCAGATACATTTTTTTTGTATCATAAATGTACGAATTTAAAACTAATACCTATAAAATTAACCGATACGCAAACATTGTGCCCCTTCATCTACTATATCGTAAAGTCAAGCGTTATCCAAAGTGGTGCAATGTCGTCGTGGGCCGGGAAAGGGGTATCTTCATGCTGCTGTTTCTCGGGCGAGAGTTATCGAGTTTCTGTCGATACTACTCTCGTATTGTGCATCTATACATATATACAAGTGGATACCGTTGCTGGTAGACGGCGTGTCCGAGTGGACGCTAACTAGATGTTCTCGGCATGCCGGGCTGCCGCTCGAAGCTGAGGGCAGCCCCGCCAAGGTAGTAAGGGGATCCCTCTTGGTATACGCGAACTCTCAGCATCTTCCACCAAGTCCTCGCTATACTACTCGTCGGCTCGGTTGTTGTGTTCGAACTTCGTTCTCCGCCTTGCGAGTGCACCAAAGAGAGAGAGAGAAAGCGCGCTCACCGCACGCTCTGCCCCTCTTACCCTCGTTCGGTTCTCGGGCCCCAGAGATTAAAAAGTTAATGGGGGGCGGTCTGTGGGGGCGTGCAAGTGTACGTGGTGCCGGGATTTATGTCTGCACCACTGAGATATCGTTTCGCTCGCGCGCTCCTTTCCTTTCCGCGGTGGGGAAACGAGAGCCAAGAACGCCAATAGGCATTGCCCTATTCTAAATCCTTCACGTCCCCCCCCCCCCCCCCCCCTCCTCCTCGCCCCTCTATCGTGTCTATATGCATCTTGCATCGAGAGTAGTAGACGACCGGATCAGCAATACCAACGAAGAAAGAGCGAAAACCAGCGTTTATTTAGCGTTGTCCAGATGCAAAAATGCGATATTTTGTATTTCATTGCACGAAATTTACAAGAGTTTTCTGTGTTTTAAATGCGTGATGTAGAATATTACGTTATAGACTTGAAAAGTACAATTTGTAATTGTAATGCAAATTTCAGATTTTCATACAAATCTGATCTCAAGTTTAAACTCAAATTTTGTCAAATTTGAACTTCAGTTTCAGATGCCGTCGGATTTAAGGTTTTTTTTGTATCGTGGCGGTCTGTTGGATTTAAGATTATGGTCCGGTCAGATATGGTTAATGTTAAGTGACGAACGGGAAATACGTATCTGATTATCAGTGCTAAACATTCAATTATCCATCATTTTTCATTGATCAGAAAAGAGACTTCGATCGGTTTCATCGAACCAACACGATACAACGGAAGGTGCAATTTTATATTTGCGAATGAATGGCTTCATTATAAAATTTGAAGATCACATCCGGACCGAGGGTTAAAAAAAGGGAACCGGAGGTCGTCTGGAGAATCGACGAGAGCCTGTTAACCGCGATAGATCCATGAGAGCCGTTTAGCCACAGACGATAATGTTTTTTGTCTATCCCAGGAAAAAGACCTTTTGAAAGCGAAAAAAATCTCATATTCTATACGCACGAGACAGGTAACCCTTAATCCCGCGGCCCAATACAACGGGGGCGCATCCCTGTCTATATGCTCACCGTGTGCTGCCCTGGAGCCGTGGAGAGAGCATCCTTCACATGATTATTCCACAGTTTTCTCGTCGATTTTGTTTTTCTCATCGATCGAATTTAATTGCCGATAATTTATATGGGAAATATTAGATTCGTGCGAAACCGTATTAAAAGGATCGTGGCAGAGGAAGCCCACGGTTCCCTTTTTTTTATTATATTTCATCTCTCGGGCGTATACAGTTGGGGCGACGAAGGGGCGTCCGGAGGGGGTGGGATGCTCAGGCTTCGCGAAGAGCTTCGGAGATCGTACGGAATGGATCACGGATCGATGCCGAAGGCTGTAATTATAGCCAAATATGAAAAGCGAGCCGTAAGATTAATTTTTTCGCGAGATTGATGCCGTGGATCCCGAAAGGCCGTCGTGCTATATCTATGTAGGAAAGAGCGAGGTAGCGCGAGGTGAAAAAAAGTGAGATAGATGGTATAGTCGATGTAGTAGGTGGGGGGTACACTTCGGAACGATCGAACCGCCAGGCCGGTACGGGAATATCGATTCCGCCTCTCTTAACGAGATTCCATCCTTCCGTCACTCAAATTAAGAATAATAATATGCCAATAATGCCAAATTACGGTGCACCGCAGGCCGCCCTTTCCTCGATCGTTCTCTCATATCTCTCTCGCTCGCCTTGCTAGCGCAACTGTTGCGACCGATCCAGGACTTCGAGACTCGTGGATAAATCGCTCGTTCGCACCGTGTGCAATATATTCTTCTTCGCTTACCTTTTTTTTCTTTTTTTTTTTTCATATTTTTGTCGAGCATCGTTGGGGTACATACGAGTGCAGAGAAAGCGTGAGGGGATAGTCATGTACTTTCGCGTATACGCACTATAATTAAGGAGATGTGACACGCGTTAACAACTTGCTCTTTACATTTCCTCCGAGACTATTCATATTTGCGGAAAAGCCAAATTAACGTCGTAATTGTTTGTTGTTTATTGAAAAATTGATCGCATCAAACCGAATGCATGTCTTGATCCAGAGAACCAATAAATCGGCAACAATGACTTTCGAGATTTCGATAAGACTCGCTGATTAGACTACACTGTATTGTTCAATCCTGTATGACCAATGGAACTTCTTTGGAACTTCGAACCACTCGAACTTCGACTTTTCGAACTTCGTCAGATTTACATTCATGCTAAAACGTGAGACTGGAGTTTGGATGTGTGTATAAAGAAGAAAAAAAAATACACAAAGGTAAATTTACCTGGGACTGTCGCCTTCGAGTATTCAGGGGGCACCGGGTTCACCGGGTCCAGGATACCGACCTTAGACACCCGGGCAGCAGCCAGCCTCCGGGACATTATCCGCCAGCCAGCTCTCTTCTCTCTCTCCTTTATTTCTTTCTCGTTCTTTCGCCAGCCATTCGCGCGGTCCGCCACTCTCGTTTGCGTTCCACGCGCTTCCACCTCGCTATAAATCTATGTAGAGTTATTGCAACGTCAGGTTTTGTCTTAATGGTCAACCCGGTAAATCCTGTTGCTGTCACTGCTACGGTGGTGCATTGCGTGCAGTGCCCCGTGTGTGTGTGCGTGTGTGTGTGTGTGTGTGTGTGTGTGTGTGTGTGTGCGCGCACGTTGTTGCTACGCCCTTAGACGTTTCTTCCACTGCGCACGATTTTCCGGAGTTTTCAACTCCAGTCGCGTCTTTTTATGACTATAATGGCGACTTAAGTATGGAAATAAAATGAATTATTTTTCATTATATTAATCGTGAGAATTCATTCGAGAGTACGAAGGAAAAAAAAAAAAGGATTTCTTTTTTACTTGTTGAACATTTGACTTGGGAGTGTATATCGTTGATCGATCTTTTCCCAATCGATTATCACACATAAGTATGTACGTATATGTACCCTCTGTCTCACTGTGGCATCGAGAGGGACGATCGACAAGTACGAGAGCTGAGCTGATCGCTGAGTCTCTCCTCCTAACGAGCGAAGAATATCGGTGGAACGTTACGCTCGTCATGCCTTTTTCTCTTCGCTCATTTCTCGCCCCCTCTCTCTCTCTCTCTCTCTCTCGCTCTCTCTCTCTCGCTCTCTCTCTCTTCATCTTGGGTCACGTTCATCGATCGTTCGATCCCCTCGGTATCCTCATTCTCACCTTCTTCCTCGTGTAAAAATCTCGGCGTATAAGTTTGCGGAGACGCCGACGATGGTTCGGGTAAAATGAAGAAATTTAATTAAGCAACGAACTTGGGAGATATTCGACGTTACTTAACTCGTATTACACGCACAGTTCTAAAGGAATGTTTTACCGATCAATTGCCGTTTAGCGATGTTTTTTTTTTTGTTTTTTTATTTCTTTTATCCGTCGAACGAGAAATCAAAGTGAATTTCGGTGAATAAAATAAAAATGAAAATGCGAAGGGGTTTAAGCGAAAAGGAATAATTAAGGAAGAGGCGAACAAGATTCACACGGCCAATCGGTTAGCGAATCGGCATGCGGATCGCTCGTTTTGCTACGCTCATTGGCACGGGAGCGCGCAAGGATTTATAAAAGGTGCGGAAACGTCCTTTTGGGAGAGAATCGAGTCGGGAACCAACACAAGCGCACCCCATCTTATTTTCCATCCTCTTTCTCTCAGTCTTTCGTATTCATTTGCTCGATGAGGGAATCGGGGATAGAGAAAAAAAAAAAAAGGAGTCTCGATTGGACGTTACGTACGAACGTTTTAGCCGGCGTGCACACGTAGGCCCTTCTTCTTTTGCCAAATAAATCGGCCGAGGGGAAACCCAGCGCAACAAGATGCCCGATAACGCGGTCGCACGGATATCTCGACGCGGCTCTCACTCGCAACGCACACCCCACACCAAGAAATTTATCCACACTTGCACCTGAGAACTGCCTATAGCTTTGACCCTCTCTTCGATGTGAATGGTTTTTTTCGTTCGAACACACGAAAGAGCGATTTAATTGGTCGCGGTAGTTTGGACCTTTCGCGTTTCTTTACGTGTCACCGTGTGGGTTCCGAAAGGATATGATAAACGAAGGCCTATATGCACGATTATCCATAAAGCAAGTTTGACCAAAGGTGCGTAAGCCGCCGCATCAAGTAGAAACAGCTTTGTTTGTTTTTTCATTTTTTTTTTCCTGAAGCAACAATCGGAGTAACAAAGTAATATGTCATTTGGTATTTTGAAAATGGCTTGAAACATAATCATGGAGACCGGGACTTGTCAACCATACGCTGTAAAAAAAATCGAAGCCTGCACGCAGCACGGATGGCATTCTAACGAAGTATTTACACTGAGAACATAGTACGTAGTACGCACACTAATTCCACAGAGTGCCATACACGCTGTGTGGAATCTTCGATTATAGTGCGTGCGTTCCAAGTAACCCCGGTCTCCGTCCCCGTTTTATGACAATCTCCGAGAGCTAATACCGTTGATTCGAGAATATTTTCGATGTTTGGCACAATTGGTCTTTAATGCATGTCGTCGTTCTTCAAAGGGTTTTAATAAAAAGAGAAATAACACGATAAGATAATAATGCGCAAATTACTAAAATCTCCCAAAACACGTAAAAGATTTTATCACATTCATTGCCAACGATAAAAGTAATTACAGTTACATTTTTTAAATGACCATTAACTCGATGCATCGATAAAACATTGTCAAAAAAAAGGTATCTCGTGTAAGCCTTCGAGGTAAACAGGCATATTCCACGAATACCCCGCACGTAATTCCGTGACATGTTGGCGACAATGACACGAGGGGAGTTTGTTACATTATACCGATGCGTTATTGTCACACAGTGAAAAATACGAAGCTTTCGAAACGGCGCAAAGAAGGCGTGTCTCCTCGGTATACTCGTCTCCTTGTTATACAGGTTAGTATAATGCACGCGTACGGTTACAGCGCGTGAAGGCAACACGCGAACTAACCAGGGGCATAAAATATAAAAGCGGAGGTCTCTCTCAGCCCTTACCGAGCGAAGAAGTGGTCCCGGCTATAAATATCGGGCTTATTTACGGACACAACGGACACCTGACCCGCTCAGGGATAAATTCAGCAAAATGCCCATTTAATTAACACCTTATTTATTGAGACGTTGGTTTGTCCCAACTCCCCGTCTCTGCCCCCAGCCTCTCCGAGAGAGCACGAGGACCGCAGCCTCAGCCTTTCAGTCCCGTGCCCTCTGACGTGCATATATACGAGAGCGCAGCTTGTGAGACTAGCCACAGACTCTCTTGGAGCGTTCGTGGGTGGGATTCCCCGACGAATCGGAGCGAAGTCCTTAAAATCCTAACAGCGATCTTCGGTGTAAACGAGACTGCGGACTATCGTCTCGCGAAATACATAGATCACACCAATCAAATAACCAAAATGAATCGAACATAACAGATTAAGTTTTAGTTAACGAAGAAAAAAAAAAAGTAAACGTGAGGAAGCGGACCTTGTTATTTTGACAACAGCCGTTGTGAGACTTTCGATCGTGTTACCACGGTAAGTTGATCGAAAAAGATTAATTCAAAGTGGATGATTTCGAGAACTCCTGGCTGCTTTTCTCGTTGGCTATAACTATTGTCCCGTGTATATGTATTCAGCGGTGTTGCGATCCGCGAGGATCGTGGGGGTTCCTTCGGAATAAGACGCTATCTCGAGTAAGCCAACTAACCCACTTGTCTCCGTGGCGAGAGATCGGTGGCGACCTCGCGAACACAACGGAACGAGTACACCCTCGTGGCAGGCAACCCGGGTTCGGGTTTATCGATAAGCAGGATCGGCCGAGAGGATACACACATATATACATATATATATGAAGCAACTCGGATCTTTTCTATGTTAGAAAGACATCGTTAATGAATTGAGTGTATCGTCCGGGAAACGAAAGCACAGGCGAAAAGAGAACGAGGACCCGCGGCATGAAAACACGCGTGAACCAGAGCGAGAAGAAGAAAAAGGAGGGATGGGAACCTTGTTAAACGGCGACTAACAACTGCTATGTTGTGGGGAACTTTGACTGTGAAATAAAACGAAAGTCAGCGACAATACTCGAGAGGCAGAAAAACCGAAATGAATAAAATAAGAAACTGAAATCGAGTCTTCGAATTCAAGGAAATTCGAATGTTGAATAGTGGGTCCTTGACGACGTGGATAGTATATAAAATATTGGCACTATAATTAGATTTGATTGGAGGATCACGTCGCGTCTCTAACGGAGTATTCGTATAATCGTTCTTATATGTCGTTCGAGACTGCGACTCAGGTGCCACTTTCGTCGAAGATTCAGCTGCCGCGAAGCCGAACGGTCGACTTCCCTCTGCCTTTGCGTCTTTCACTCCGGCTACTCGCGCGCAGCTTGTATCACACGCAGCAACGGTCTCTTTCGACTCGTCGAATACACACGAATGGAGAATCTAAGGACTACCGGGTATAGCGAAGGCACACACCGCAAAACTTGCCCACGGGCCTACCACACTCTCCTCGATCGTTCTTCCTCGCGGGAAAGATCCCTTACACCTGCTTTACAACGCACCCACCTTACACGCGCTCGTCGCGCTCTCTCTCTCTCTCTCTCTCTCTCTCTCTCACCTTCCAACTCTCTTTCTCTCTTGTTCTCGGCTTTTGCTTGCTGAAACAACGCGCTCGATCACTTCGCGTATTCTTTGTCTTTCTCTCTTTGACTTTTCATTTCCCTCGGAGTTTTGCTAAACGTTTGTAGAAGTCGGGGAATACAGCCCTCGGACTCGAGTCCGTGCCTCTCGTTGAATATGCAATGAAACACCGTCCACCGAAGCTCGCTGGCACGAAATTCGTTGCTGTTCGATTATTGAAACGTTGGAACGATTTTTCGCACTAAAGGAAATCGATATATCTGCAGCTATCGCGATCATTTGGTCCGCGATGATTGCATTCGACGGATGATACAGAATCAAGAAAACTAGCTACTGTAGGGCCAAAATGCGATATCGTTTCCCTACGTCGATAATAATTCGAAAAAAGAATTGGCCTAATTATAAAATCATTTTTTCAGAACGATGTTAACTTAATATTAACAATTTTTTGTTCGTAATCCCATCGAAAAAAATGCATACGAAGAGACGTACCAAAATGTTGAAGAATATTTTTTCATTGTTTTGTGTGCACAGTGATGAGCCGTTACAGAAATTTGAAGCCATAAGTTATTCGTACAGAACTTTAGTTGCGTCGGAAACCATTGCAAAGATTTTGATCAATCAACGACGATGCCTATTAAATTGGGTCCAAAGTTGCTAGGAACGTGACCTCGTTTTGGTTTATTAAAAAAATAAGGAAATTAATATCGCAATCATAGATAATATTTTCATAACGATTTTTGCTTCGATTTACAATTTTTTTTCAAGATCCTATAACAAAAAAAAAGGTTGAAACTAAACATTCCTGAATATCGAAGAATACTTTCAGTCGCTTCGTGTATTCGACGATCAACCGTTATGGGAAACTAAAGTCAAAAGTTGTTCGTCAAGAACTTCAGTTGCGCCGAGAACGATAAAAATTATTACTGGCATTTAATACCGATCCTTCTTCACGTTGGGTCAAATAAGCCATTGGATCCGTGTCCCGCGCGAAATATTCACGAAAATATGTGGTCCACAAAAATTTGTGGAACCTTTTCGTTTTATCCGTTTTTATGTACAAAAGAAATTGCATGGACAATTGGTTTGTCACGTTTTTTTAACGGTTTTCATCACCTCCGAACGCCTTGGAAAAGCTGTTGTTCAACATTGCCCATAACTTTGCTATCTAACTAACGTATTTTTCTCCCCCTTAGAAGACGGTACACCCCTCGGCAACGCTAATATTCTAAAGAAAAGTATCATTGGTCAGAAATACTAATAAAATTGCGACGTTTCGCAAAATGAATGAAAAAAAAAATTGCCGCTCGTTCGTTTCAAGATTGTATCCGATGTATTTTTTCCCCACTGCATAGGAATCTGCTACTTATTTTACTTCGAGTGAAGTGTTCTATACGAAAACGCGTTTCAAAGACGACAAAAATATAATTCTCGGCCATTATCATCATTTGCGAAAAGTATTTCTCAGCTCTGCAGTAAAAGCCAAATTATGCAATCTACATAATCGCTTCACAAAATGTAAAATCCGCAGAGCATTATTATTTTTGTTTTCTTTTTCGAGAGCTACGCGAGCAAAAGCGTATTACGTGAGTAATAGGCCGTTTCGGCTAAGCGTTTTACAACGCAGTCGAATTAGTGAGTCTGCGTACTGTAAATTCATTTGTTACATTATATTGCATCGTTTTGCTGGAATGCCATGGTTCATGACTTTTTGTTGTGCACACACGTTCCAATCGTCAGTAGCTATGCAATAAACCGTATATGTATGTAGTATTTTGCTGTTAGTGAGCTTCCGAGGAAAAGAGAGAAAGAGAGATGTGCGGCACGTACGATAGTCCACAAAACCAAGTGAATTACACCTGCGCAGCTGCCCGCACGGGCAGGTGAATCTTGCTTGGGCTCACCTGATCCGATGCGAACGGTCGTCCACAGCGCCGGCACAGACACCAGCGCAATCTTTCGCTGCCGCCTCTCTCGGCTCGTTCGCGTTCTCGTTCTCGTTCTCGTTCTCGTTCTCGTTCTCGTTCATCGGGTGCTGAACGTTGGATATAAAACCCTACGGAGTCGGCAACGAACCGTGGCGCAACGCCCGTGGACGATCTTAAACCCGAGCAGCCAAGGGAAAAGTGTCTTCCGCGAGGGTGCAACACGCGCTCGTCTCACCGCGGGCAGGTGATATCAATCGTACGAATTATATGGGCACGCGTGATCGAGTCCAGACTCCACCGCCCTAACCACATTCGCGCGATCATTTCAAAGCGTCGTAAGCATGTGAAAAAAAACGAATTTCATCAAAAAAGAGCATTCCACGATCGGTATCGGATAACGCGTGTATATTTTAAGAAAAAAATTACAGTTTTTTTTCCATGAAGCTGCTGACAGAATCTGTAATGATTCAACGGACCGATTAGCTTCTTGTTGATTTTCAATTTTCAGATATTTTTATAGTTAGTCTTTTTTAATGGTAATTTTGGAAATTTTAGTAATTTTGTCATTAATGGTCATTTTTATTTGTAAATTTTTTTTTATACAGTCCAAGCTCCGTATTCTTAACTCTCCTTAACTTAACCGATCCTTTATTTTAACTCGTTACCATGACAACGAGTTCATTTAACTGTATTTCCCCTGAGTCCGTTTGCCCCACTCCAAGCGGAGCCTATTTCGTAAAATGTAAACTGCGCACGCGCAGCAGGTACAAAGTGGCTTCGTACCTACGGACGTATATACCCCTCGTTCCCCCTATTCGCAGCAACTGACCGGGAGTAGGGACGATAGGTGAATTACAGAAAAGGGAATGAGTCCGGTCCCATCAAGTTAAGAATACGGACGTTGGACTGTAAAGACTATCTGTTAAAACCTCGATCGAACCTGTACATCGATTGCAAAATTCCATGATATATCGTCCTATCGATTGAAGAAATTATTTTCTTTCCATGAACCGTAGATGGGCCAAACCTTAAAAATAATTATTTATTTTTTTCATCGAAAAAGATTTTAAAAAAACTAATAATTAAATAGTACACGATTTCGTGTTAAACGCTTCAAAAATGAAGACAGGCCAAGAAAACACGAAAGGAAAGTCCAACGCAGAACTCAAATAACAACAGAACGGGCTTATCGCGTTAACAGGTCCGCGGCCTCTTTCTCGATTGTCAAATAAAAAGTGTGAGCGAACTAATCGCCGATGTTGGAGGGAGTGTGAGTCGTTCATCCGGATAGCCAAGTTTCGCGAGTACACCGGGGATAAAACGACGATGGGGATATACACGAGAGCTGTTTGGATCGGAGCACCGTGCGCTCGAAAGAGCCTCGACGTTCATATTGCCGCTGGTTTGTGCGCGCGGGCCAATCTTTGTAATTATAGACTGGGACCGCGTATCCCATTAGGTACCTCTACTTCGTTCGAACGATTACGAGAGAGCCACTGGCTGCTCGCTCACTGCAAACGCGAGCACGGTATACGTACGTATATATATTCCACACTAAGGGGAGAAAGAGAGTTATTCGGGTGTAGGGATAACCGATCGACCATCAGAAATCAACAGAAAATACAAACAAAAAATACATAAACTAAAAAAAAAGAAGAAATAATGAGGCCATGAAAGAGGCGGTAAAAATAACTGACCAGCGCAAGCGCTGAAATCACGAATTCTTTGAGTACACGATCAATTACACTGAATGTATTGTTGGTCCAAAGTGCGAGATTATCCGTTCCACAATCGCCGCAATGTTAAGCGCGTGTGCAAACCTGTTGGTCGCTTCGTTCGTTGTTTCCTCCTCATCCTCCTCCTCTGCATCGGCTCGACATCATGCACACCTAATCAACTCTTAGTCATGCAAATTGCTGACGCGTGATTCGTTTGTTACACTGCATACACTCGACCTCAGCCTTGCATGGCCTTCACCGCAAGACAGGTAAACTTCCCTATCTCCCCCCAACCCCCCCGAACCACTTTGCGTATGTTGATTCCATCGCACTGTTAACAGCGTTATTATGAGACAAAAATGTCGTACCGGTTTGACCCACTACGAGACAACTGGTCGAGAATTTTACGAAAGAGATTCCTCGAGTAAAATTCGAAAAAAGTACACGGAGAGAAGGATTTGATACAATTTACCGTATATCTGGTAAAAATATCGCACATTTCTAATAGTGTGGATTCAATGATGCGACCTGTCGAAATTTACGAAAACTATGCGAATTTCTACCATAGGATATCGTAAAAATGCCCATCAATGTAGTAAAAATTCTCGTAATATCGAGCATTTTTGTGATAGGTGGCGCCTCAGTCGAATTTTACCAGGTGACATAGTAATTTCACGTAGATTCTTCTCTCCGTGTAGGAAAGCGAGAGTCTCGTATTTGCAATCGTTGCCATATTTTAGGTCTCTAAAGAGGCAATCATGATCGCGGCAGTCGAATGTACTTCACATAATAACGTCTCATAATAACATAATCATTGTAGAATCAGTTGATCGTTCTACTTCATACTCTTCCGCCCCACAATGCATTATATTCTTAATTTTACTACCTCTTATTCTCGTCTCTCTTTCCTCTGTATCTCGTTCTCTCGTCTTCCTCGAGAGAAGCACTCCCGACCGGAAGTAGGTTGTAAATTCCCTCTAACTCAGCTTCGCCGCCGGGGCCGGTTAACCAACCAGTCGGCGAGTGCTCGAGTCCGTCGGTTTATCGCTCGTACACCTATAAGTTTCACGCACAGAAACCAAGAGGATGAACGGTCGGTACCATAGACGAGAGCGAATTGCCAGCAGGATGAAACGGCGGGTAGTCGCGCGCGTTCGCAGGCGCACAGTAGGGAAGTCCGGGGCTAGTTGACACAACATCGCAACTTTCCGGGCTTTTGACATAAAAGATTAAATCAACGGTATTACGTGTTAGTATTTATAAGAAAAAAAACCAATCATCTCAATTTCTTCCAAACAAAAAATGTATTCGTCGTATGGAAACAAAAATTAAAACTTAATGTTAATTAAAGCCCCAATCTCATATGTCTATTATCATACATACTTTCGCTGGTGACAAGTAGTGGTGCGAATTAGCTCATCGATATGTGGCAAAGGAATCCCCAAGCACCAAGCAATTATAATGTGTCAAATGACCCCGGTTTCATCTTTCTATCGTCATTCGCACGTGTACACACTTCGCAGCTACTATGTCTCGAGTATACTGTGCAGCATATGCGTTCGAGCTCACGAGCTAAGCTACACCGGATTGCATGGAACGAGACGATCCTTTTTCCGTTGCGCAGGAAGCTGTCACGATGCCTCGGTGCGTGCAGACGTTTGCTGAAACTCTACTTTTGCATTTATGCCGGCTTCTGCATTTGTCGGTGTTGAGAACTACCCGGCGATTTCCAACCTCTCACACCGTATAGCTATGAAACACTTGAGAGTTGTGAGTTTCTGAACTCGGAGCGGAGTAGCAGAAGCCTAGACTCATATGCATGCCTCGGGTTGTGCGGATACGCCCAACGCACGTCTGCGCTAATCTAATTTACTTCGGGACAGATAAAGGGCTCGTTCACCGTGACCGGTACACGAGTTCTCTGCGAGAGCTCACAGCTCTAATACTATTGTATGTATAGCCACAATATATAATACAATGCGAGTATGCGTACGCGTATACGTATAGTATGGGAAATGCCCGCTGGATGCACCGGGATAGAAAGAGCCCCGAGGACGTGGTTTCTTTAAAACGGAAACGACACCCTCTCGCCTCTCTTCCAAACACCGCTCTGAACGCTCGTCGACGCAACGGTATGCATTTATTATTTAAAATGAGAGATTAAAAAAATATATATATATACACATTGACAGGATATGTGCTTCCTTGCTTTTCCGATTGATTCGAGAATGTGTTTTTTTCATCTGAGTTATGACTTGTTTTCACTTGTGGCGTAAGTCAAGGCGGTAAAACGCGAATCTTTTGCCGGTCAGCGACAGTTTATGTATTCCCACGGAGAACGGATTAAGTAGAAACAATTGTTTCGGATTCTTTGTGCGATTTATGCAGTAAGGAAACCCGATATCATACTATTTGATTCTCATATGATTCGACGTGGTCCTCAAATATAGCAGGTGTTTTAAAACTCTCCAAACGTCCGGGCAGACGCCCCGGCGGCTGCGGAGTACACAGGAAAACCGGCGAATCGCGATTTTATGGGCGATCAGGGGGTATGAGGTCCGATTCCTCACTCGATTATGGATGCTCGACTAGGCAACCGCGCGACGACACCGTGAAGGATTTAGAATTTATAATGGTCAAGTCGTCAGCTGCCTTCGTACCTGCGGTTGTAGTAAATTCTATTGAGTGGCAAAAACATCCAAAAAGAATGAAGAAGCGGTACCACTTGATCCACGTGAATGAAAAACCTCTATAATTCTGTAGATGCGAATTTTACCAATTCCATCACTCACTCCCTTTCACAGCCACAATCGGATTTTCTCTTTGTAAATAGACTTTTTCGAATGCACCGAATACTGTGGAGCATTGGATTATTGGCATTTTTTAATCCGAAACTATAAAAAAAGAAGTTAATAGTTCGCAAGCTAAAACGTTCAATTACTATCTTTACACAAACGGAACGTTGAAATATATGTCCCCAGTGGTTAGCTGGTTGGAGATGTTTCGAAGTGGTCAAGGTATATACGATACCGTCCCGAGTGTCCAGGGAACACCTTTCACTCGACTCCTGGTATACTCGTTGCTGCATCAGCATACCCGACGTTCCTGGCTGTTCTCCGTTGGCTCGTGCATAAATAAACAAATTAAATGTCCATAACGGGAGCAAAGTAGTCCGGTCTCGTTGGGGAAGTCATATGCCGAGAGAAAAGTATAACAAGACACTCTTCCCCTGTCGCGTCTCAACGACGCGAGTATAAAGAACGGAAGGAGGCGCAAAGAGGCGCAAAGAAGGATGATGAAAGAAAAACGAAGATGATTAAGAAAAGAAGCCTAGTAGCGAAAGAGGACGTTAGGTCGAGGTATATATCCACATATTACCTGACTATGGAAGCGAGGACGCAGGTGGATCTCTTCCACCTCTCACTCAAACGACTGATTAGGTAATAAATGGCGTGCGGCTATTCGGTCTACCGGTGTATATGCACACACCCGGGGATATTGCGGGGTGAATTGTTTCGTGGCAGGTGAAATCTCCTTCGGTTCACCCAAGTTCCTCGAACCTGCATCGTGTCCGCCAGAGTTCCACCGAAGAACGGGAGAAAAGTTAACCGACGATCTCGATGAAGAAGCCACACGGAGCCCTTAATGGTCATTGATAAAATTTGACATAGACACACACGGGAACGACGCGGGACAGAACTAATGTTAGTTCTGTGGCGCGTGGCAGTATTCACCTTGTTTCCTGTCTCTGCCTCAAGAGCCCCCAGGGTAAACATGCAGCGACAAGTTAATAGAACGATCGATGCCTCATCCGTTTTTCCTTGACCAACAAGCACCTGGACGTTTCTCTGCTAGCTTTTTCCGTTTAATCTTCAAAAGTGTGTACGCTCGCGGGTCGGACTCTATCGAATAGAATTATCTAGTATGCGCTCGGCGCAATGACACCATCGACGACGTTGACAAGTCCATACCTATACGTTATCCGGGTCTCGATTAATATTCCTGAAGTTTCCTTTCGCCCCGACATGTGCTTCCCGATAATGAACACAACATTGGAAAACTTCCACAGTAGAGTCCTAAGTGAAAACGGAAGTCCCCAATGGAATCTTATCTTCGCTGTCCGATAAAACTTTTCCCCAACGACGAGGACGAATAACGATAAAACCGAAGAAACATCTTCATCGTCTCGTGTCGCAGAGGAAGCTTGCCGCAGTGACCGCAGTGGCGATTGGTATGCGAGCATTTAATACCTCAACAAAGTACATTACCACTAAAAGTCAACTTTTCGCCACACGTCGCCGGGGCTAATCGTCATTTCGATATATATATAGCACCCATTTAAACTCCGCCATCTCAATTAACGCGCTCACGACACGCTACAATTATCTCGATCCTTTTTTGCGGCTTTTTCGCTTGTTCACTCTTACCGACCTTCCACCATGCGTTGCTTTATTCTTCTTCTTCTTCGTTTTCTTCTTCTTCCTCTTCCTCGTTTTTGCTTCGTCGCTCGGAACGATTGCGTACCGTTGCTTATACCACTGTGCGGTCGATACATTGTTGCGTCTCCAGCTGTTGCCGAACGCGCTCTTTCCGACGACAGTGCACACTCTGTGCGATGAAACATTTTCTCGGACATATTCGGGGTGCCGAGGGGAGAGAAGAGGAATGAGCGGAAAAAGTCGAACGTCGCGAAAGTCAGAGTTATAACTTTTTGGAAGCTATAGGCGCAGCGAGAAGCCAGGGAGGAAGAAGAAATCGCACGGACAGTGAAAGGCGAGAGGAAGACCGAGTGTGCGTTCTCGTGATCTCTCGCACATGTAATGTGGCCCACTGAAGAAAAAAAAAAAAAGTAAAAAGCGTCGGCAAGTTTGGAAAAAAAACAAGAAAGAAGAAGAGAAATAAGAGGAAGAGAGGACCGAGACTTAAATCATACTTAGCGCCCCAGCATCGTATACTTAGGGTCGGCGGCTCGCGCGAGCCACCTTCTCTCTCTCTCTCCCCTTTAATAGCAGCTTTTTATCGCAGCTTCGCTCGCTCATCCCAGCCGTCTTATACATACATATATAACTTAAAAACCCCGAAGGCTCCACAGCGTCAAACTCCACAAATTCTGCAACAGTAAATTTCACTGTGGCTGTCTGGATACTTCGGTGAATTTGTAGACGCGTGCGGAATCGTACGACACGCAAGGACTTTTCCCTATATGCTGTTACGTACATAATTTTACTCTCTTTCGAGAGTAAGAAGATACCGACGAAGACCAAGCAACGGGAATGAATACGCCGCGGTTGGACAGGTGCAAGTGTGCGGCACGCGCCTGTTAACTACCAACGATACAGCCATCGGACACCCACGGTGTTTGTCGTAGCGAACCCTACCGGACTAAGGGCGATCGAAATTTTCGAGCAACTATAGTCATTGGCAGTTTCTTTTATCATTTAGTCTCGCCACGATACCGAAGAACATTAACTAATTATTATCGAAGTTGCACGTACAAAGCTCATTTCTGTGGCCAATTACTACAACAGTCTACCGTGTAATAGGGTATTAGCATACGTCAAAAGGGGGTCACAAGTGGAAACAAATAATGGAATGTCGATGTTGCGAGGTCATTTTTGATTATTTTTCAACCGATTATATTCGGCTGATTGTTCGATGTCTGGCAACTGAATATCTTATTATCGAAGGTGCGGTTCTTTGATTTGCGTAACTATTGACCAGTAATTGGGAAAAGTAAAAAGGATACGAATTTTGACCTATAAATGCCGCAATACTGCTTTAGGATCCCTTTACCTGCCAGCATGCGAAGCCTCAAATGAAATTACTAGGAGGTCCTTCGATAATCGCTAATATACTTCGATTTTTTACTTTTTATTGTAATTTAACAACCAAAAAAATACAAAAACTCATTGGATTTAGACTCAAAGAACTATTTTCTGAGTAAAAATGTCGTTGTCTTTTTTTATCTGTGACCTCTACCTATATCGATTTTCGTAATAATTTTTATTTCTCCACAATAAAAAAAAAATACGAATTAAGATTGATCTATAAATAGTCTACCTCCAGAATTTATTGCATACCCCTTATCAGCGGAATGTTCAGATTTTATTTATCGGTGCTTTTCGCTTCATTATCGGCAAGAAAAACAGAAAAAATAATTGATGAACAAGGAAACGGAACTGTGAAAGAAGATAAATGGCCATACATCTGCCGCAAAAATCTGAGAAGCGCAACAGTCCTTTCTCTCTCTTCCTTTCTCTCTGTTTCTTCGTTCTTCCACACTCTGCTCGTAGGTTAAAGTCGAAATTATATCCTGGCCCATCGTAATTTTCGATGCCGTTCACCCAATTTTTTTTCCTGCTCCGTCCATTTAAAACCGGGGCGCGCTCGCGAGTTCTCAGCGAGAGGCCCGGTGCTCCTTGTGTTTCTCGCGTGCGTTTCATCCTCGTCCCAGGCATGCATCAGCACCAGCCACGCGTCCGGTCGGCTACTATATATCGGCAGGTGCTCCATGCCTCTTTTCTCGCTCTCGTCTCTTTCGTTCCTTTTCGCCGTCATCGTTCTCGCCGCGGCACCGTTGGAATTGAGCATCGGCCACAATCCTGTCTCCCAGCAACTCGTACTATGTGTATGCGCCTCTCGGACTTTACGCCTTGGCACCTTGCGACGTCGTCTGGTGTGTCCGAGAGTCGAAAAAAAAACGAGCTATATAGCTATAGCAAAATTGAAACAACGTTTGAGAAAGTACCTGTAGTGCATAAAAAAACGCAATATATATGAAAAAATAGATCGGTCACTTAAAACAATTTTTCGAAAGGTTCGTCTAAAAAAAAAAAAGAAATACAGCTATTTTTATAATAATTGATAATGCCTCGTTTTGTTCCGAGAACCTTTTTATTTCGCCTGTTCTCCCCTATTCGTGGCGAATACATTTTCGGAGACGTTTGGTCGGACAAGATATACGCAGCAACGATCAGAGTCAGCAACAGTTCCCCGTCGATTCTTCAACGAATAAATAACGCTTCCACTATCGTTACTCAAGTCTCGACTCTTTTTTTTTCCACTGAGAAATTCTGCTTTACTACAGTACTGGCATTATATCGGTGAACACGACGGGCAGCGGAAAGAGAGTGGGACGGACTCGCGGATCGCTCGCGCCCTGTCCGAGAGCACAAACCCAACGTGGATCGTTCGTACATCCCAGAAAGCAATCTATATATGTATAACTACTACATATATACACACATATGTAATACTTCGAGAGACTCTCGTGTCTCGGGTTTAACGATTATAGCGCAGTAAATATCCACAGTCCACCTGTGCTTCTCCTCGTCGAGAGTGAGAAAGAAAAGTCTGTACATACGCGGGAGCGCAAAAGCTCTTTGGTCGTCTTCCGTTCGTTCTCTGTACTATGCAGCACACGGCAAGGATAAACTCTCCGGCTCGCGCGAGTGTCAGACAACGATGGATATTTTTCCAGAGTCTCCATCCCTCTACCCTGTGCACACGCACACATGCAAACACATCAACGTATGGGCCGCACGTTAAACACGCGAGCGAGCTATCTTCCTCGCGAGTGGGACCGTAACTGTTTCGGTTAAACTTACAGAACGCCCTATTGTCTTACAACGGCCGTAAAGGCTGCCGAATAAAATTTAGTGCCCCCGAGGGCTCGTGCGCGCTCGCGTTACTCGCATGGGTCTTCTTATATTCTTATATTCTTATATTCTTATATTCTTATATTCTTATGCTCGAACGGTCTCTGACAGTTTCGGATATGTTAGATTAATTCGTTGTCTTGTTTATGTTCCCTCGTTGGAATTTACGCGCTTCGAAATCTTATGTTTTTTCACGCGTTATCGAGCGAATAAAAAATGTCGCGTGTTCGTGTTCGTCTCAGCGGAATAACGGAAAAATTCGTTGCAATCTTCCTCCCGGTTGAAGATTCTAATACGATTATTAAATAGATAATAGATTCGAAATCAATGTAGTAGCGATAGGTAGATCCCGTGACACGGACGAGTGCGTTGAACGCTTCGACAGGGGAAGCGTGCAGGCTGATCATGGATCGCCAGCACATCAACGTCGCCCTATTGACCGAACGCGTTTTCCGAACAATTTTCCACCCGTTGCACGCCGCAGCTTTCGGGGATCAATGGATCAACGGTCGCCGGCGCGGTTTGACGATCCGCTTTCAGACTGCGGGATGAAATTCTGTGTCCTGACCAGTTCAGCACACTGACCGGTATACTGTGGTTCATTTTTTACGGGTTCAAACGAACACACAAGAACTATATCATGATGCTAGTATAGAGAGCTTCAGTTCAAGAGATCGAATCACTTGCAATAGTATATTATGCCACAAGTGCGTAAAATGCGATTCTACGCATACGATGTCAAAAATATCTTTTCGAAAAACGGCTCCTTGGAAAAGAAGTGTATGATATACTGATGTATATACAGGATATGGCATTTTTTGCCGCAAAATATAAAATTTATATAGTAAATATAAATTAATATGAATTAATAATAATAATTTTAATATTGTATATATATAATTAATAATAATAATAATAATAATAATAATAAATTCATGTGATTTATATAACATTTTTTGCTATAAAGATATGTTTTCTTATATATTTTCACATATATACACTTTATTTCTATGGGGGGTATACAGAACAATAATTTTCGACGACAACTTCAATTTATTATTTTTTCCAAAAAGAGCTTTAGAATTTTTTTTTTAATATCGGGATAGCTGATTTCGGGGCTGTCCCATTTTGCACAATGGAAAAATTCATTCTAGAGATAAAACGTTTTTACTTTAAAAAAACGATATTTTCTTGATGTAAGTATAGGATAAACTTCACTGTTACAAAGAAATGCATTCGAGCATTTCATGAGAGCGATGAATCTATGAAGATTCGCAGTCTATTTTACGATTTGAAATCACGATTCTAAGAAGAGAGAGAAGATAGGGTATATGGGGGAAAGGAAGCGTTACCGTCGGGCATCGTAATCGGCGATAGGAGCGGTTTGCCCCGCGCTCTTGCGCTATCAGGAAATCCCCGCAGCTAGTTCGAGTGAACGAAGAGACAGAGAGAAATAGAGGAGAAGGTTATACTATCCCATTCCCGCGTCGGGCACTAAATCCTCGTAGCAGCGAGCGTGTGCGCCAGCGCGAGCGCGCGCCACCCCCGCGCGCATTTCTCCAGAGGCAGTTCCTGGACGTGTCGTGCCGGACAAATGCCCGGATACCAGCGGTGGAAGTAATGCGTCTTAGCGTTTCTCCCGCGCGAGCTCAACGGGGGAGGGGGGTACCCTCTCTGAACGGCGATGGTAGTTGCACGCGGGGGCTGTTCTACGGGTACCTCGCGTCTCGTTCCAGGTTCCAACTACGAATCCATGTCCGTGATAGTCTATAATACACTACTATGTGTGTCCAGCAAGCAGTGCCAAGCAGCAGCAGCGACTGTGCCCGGGGTGCTTAATGCCCACGACGTTACGAGCACATAGCCAGAACGGTTTACGAGGGAAGCGGCTTCCAACTCGCCCCCCCCCCCCCCTCTCTCTCTCTCTCTCTTCAAACGCGAGATCTTGGATCGTTTGAGCTCTGCACACGATTAAATTTGATCCCGTGATCTGCGCTCGAAGATAATGATTTTCAAGATTTCGTCTCTGAAACTTACACTGAGAACAAAAAAATCGGTCCAACCGACTAAATCGGTGCTTTCGGGTGGCTAAACAAATAATCGGGTTTCGGGTTGCTTAAAAGAAATAATTGTCATAATAATTGTCAAGCGCCAATTTTATGTCGATTTTTTTTTTGTTTTCAGTGTACAGCTTGGTATCAACTCGGTTCAATCATTGTCCTCTTATTAGTGATTGACGTTAGCTGTGAAAGTCTACAGTGGTGGTGGAAGAGTATTTCGACCTGAAAAACATGTATTATTAAACTTCCGGTAGGGTTTTAGATGCGCCGTTAGAAAAATTATTAAATGAATCCTCAAAGATCTGTTTTGGTCGCTGTTTTCACTGTATGATCAAGTCATCGTTTTCTAGCTTTCCCACCATGTAAAACCGACTGATCGATGCGCCTATATACGCCGCAACCAGAGTTCGTATAACCGGGTGAAGTTTCGTATGTAGAAAAAAAAAAAAGAAACAGAGATATGTGAAAAAATAAAATAAAATAAGCGATGCCGAGGCACCATGGGTGGCACGGTTAGCAGCCCATCCATTTTTCTGACTGCTCGTTGTTTCGCGCCAGGGGTCCGAGAGAGCTCCCTCAATCCACGGCAGTGAAGCATCCGAAGAGGAGCTCCTGGCTTCTTCTCTTTGCCGGGGTGCGTGTGCATTAAAGTAGCATAGAAACACTCCAAGTCAAGTGCATGCGCGCCGAATGAGACAAAGTTTCATTCTCGGGAGCCTCTCTCTCCTCGCTCAACCCTGTCACTCATGCAAAGTCAAAATTCTTTCCGTTTCTTTATCTTATTCTTCCCGCGAAGAATAACCGGCGCTATGGCACGAATTCCGGACGATCGCTTCATGCGGAAATCTGATGGGTATCCCGCATGCATGCAGCGCATACCCGCGGTTCGTCATGCTTCAATGTTCTTTTGCAAATAGAACGAAAAAAAATAAAAGAAAATAAAAACATTGAGATTAATGCCCTCGATGATGGGCACTGCTTCGCGAAGAGCTTCATCAAATCGAGAACGAGTCTTCGCACGCGTCTACAGGCATTTAATTGTCCATAAAATAACGATGTTCCGCTTGTCAGTCCCACGGGCGTGTTTCGTTCTGTCGGTATAACGAAACGAAAAATCGACGGTTCTGACATGCAACGCATACCGAATCGGGAAATCAAATTGGAAAATTGGTTTCACAATGTTTTCAAGATATTTTTTTACGCGGGGAAAAAAAAGTATGTAAATGTAAAACGAAGTAATTAGTGAAGTTTATTAATCTATTAATTAGAGATTCAAATGGTTAATTGTATCTAAAATATTACATCAAAGTATCGTTTAACAAATAAAATCGATAGTGACGCACATAATAGTACGAATTTCAGTTTTTTTAATATAAATTTGTGTCTACAAACATTTGCAATGTTGGACAGTATATCGTTTAATTCGAATATAGTTTCATTAACGCAGTTTCTCTCGTAAAAACGTTGTAAAACGAATTTTCCAACTTGTCTCAACATCGTCAAGTATTGTACAACCGTTTGCTAGCTGCTAGCGTTGGAATGCATGCCATTCAATTTGAATTGCAACACTCTTGAGTTACGTGTGCCACTAGACAAACTCTACTTTCCCGATTACTCGCGAGTAAAGAATTCAAAGCCGCACGCACACACACACACACACACACACACACACACACACACACACATGTATACAAAGCGAACACAAAGCATAGCTAAGCTTCGAGTTTGTACAATATACAAGTCAAGTCGATAGTCCCGCAGCACTTGGGCCGCTGTGCGCTCACACCGATTCTCGCGGTGCGCGTTCCCTCGGCGTTGGCCTGGCGAGAGGAACGCGCCAGTCATGCCGCCCTCATCAATCTTGTTCGATTATTCCGTGATGGGCGAAAAAAAGGCCTGAGCAAAGCGAAACAAAAGCCGAGAGAGAGGAAACCGGCCACTCGATAGAGCCCCGTAACGCTGTCGAGAGAAGGACCGGGGAATACGAAACGAGAGAACGCAAGAGCGAGAAAGGCAGACAGGTGAGGAGATGCTGAGAAGGGACGAGCGAGAAAGCTTTCACGTTTGAATAAACGCATATAACACGGTATATAGTAATATCGATGAAGTGCTGGAAGGAAACGTGGATATAGGGGAAGCAAGAGAAAAAGCCTCGCGCCCGATTATAAATCGTAAAACGATTTGATTTCTATTAGAGGACTCATTGTTCCCTCTTCGCGGGATACCGCGTCCCCCACCGGCACACACTCTTCAAGCTTTACGCATCTATTTCTGTTTATCGTAGCTTTGCACAACAATCCAATGCAATTGATTAATAGAACCGATGATTTTCCAATTTTTAACCCTACATTCAAGGTGTTTAGATCAATTTTAGCGGTAAAATAAACATGCACTCGTATCTTGATCGTGAAAAAAAAAAAAAACATTACTTTAGCATTTTCTGCATCAACACAAGAGTGAAAAATTGTAAAAAAAAGAAGAAACTTTTGCCGTTCTTAACCCGACATCGGCTTTTTGTCGGTATCGCATAGCGCTGGTTTCTTTTGCTCGAAACATCAATGCGGAAATGGGTCAAAGAATTCTTATCGAACCATCAAAAACACAACACTTCAAGATTACTCTACAATTTTTTTTCAGAATTTCCTGCCAATTTTTTATAATCAAATGGCCAATTTAAAAACGATGACTGATCAAAAATATCAAACGTATATTTACGTCACTCGCAGGTGAGGGATTTGTCGGGAGAACATTTGTATCTAGAGATTTTTCTCCACGGTAACGAATACCGTAACGAACAAACAATTGCATGGAATTAGTGATATCATTTTTTCCACATAAAAAATAAATAAAACACTCTTTTTTGCCTGCAATCGGAGAACCCCCTGCTGTTTTTTTACAATCGGACCTATCGATTTCACTTAAACGACTGAAAAAAATTATTTTTTTCATAACGTGCCATAATAATGAATTACACTTCGCTTCGCACTTTGTTAATTGAAGTTTTATGTCAAGACGACAAGTGGCGAACTGAAAAATCATTACTTGTCGAGGATGCAACGGAAGAGTAACTATATACGTGCAATGCCGAAGCAGAAGGACTCCGCGTGCTCGGAGGGAGAAAGATAGAGAAGCGTCGTTAGCTTCGGGGCGGTTCCCGTCATGGCGAAGCACGACGTTAATACGTTTTTCGTTTGGCGTCTCAATAAACAATATTTACCGAGTGCAGGTGCCCTTTTGCGATCACGAGAGTAGAATAACGCCCATATTCTCCTGTTCGTCTTCTGTTCTCCTCTCTTTCAAAACCCACACACAACGCGCGAGAGCTTGTATTTTCGTAGACGCACACTTGACGAGTATATAGAGGCGCCTTGGCGAAACGACGAGAGACGTTTGAGGTAAGATGAGCGAAGTCGATGGGAATGAGAAGACGAAGTCAAAGGGAGAAAGAGCGAATAAGAAGAGAAGATAGAGATGAAAAGAATAAGAGTCGAAAAAAAGGCTCGCGAGGGCGTTGACGGGAGGTGGACCATCGCAAACACTCCCCGATGCATGTGGCAGCGCAGCAGCGGGCGAGAGAGTTCCGCGTGTATGAAGGCCTCCAAAGAGAGCCGGTGCTCGCTCGTGGATAATTTATGTCGCGGCTTTATGAGAGTCTAACTAGCGGGTAGCACAAGGGCATGGAACTCTTCTCTCGCTGGCTAACAGCAACGACGTGGTACGTCGACGCTCGTTTGCGATTCTCGTTCCCAACGACGCCTACGCCGCCGTTGCTTCTTACCTTTTTCGTGAACCGACGACGTCTTCATATACTACTTCCCTTGCTGTGGCTCTGTGGCTGCTGATATCCACGGCAATACAACCCTGACGCCAGTCTCTTGCACGGAGTACAAGTATCTCACGAACGTGATCTTTGTGATTTTTTTTAAGTGAACCTTACAATTTTTAATTGCAGTAAAAGCCTACCGGTGCCCAATAGAATAGTGAGGAAATCGGTATACGAATAAATGTTGCGAATTAATTCGAAATGAATGCACTAGGTACACTTGAACGATGATATTTACGATTTCGTTGTTTTCATATATACCTTCCATCTTTCAAAAAAGCATTGGTATTTTATCGTCATATAAAAATAACTGCAAAATACCAGAAAATTAACTGTGATAATGTTAAACGTATAAACCGATCCCAACGTGTATCTGCGCGTGGCAGCGCCTTTGATCGTCAGCCCCTTGGAACTACCGATTTCCGCCCGCCGCAAAATCTTATTTGCAAACTATTTCAATGCTCGCCGCACACAGGGTCCCATTCTCGAGAAAAATGAAATAAAACTGTAACACGATTAAAGGATATCCTGATCCCTCAGAGCGGGGATCGCGGCCGGTAGCTTTTCAATAGGTCAAACCACTTCAACGGAATGACGGTGGAAAGTAAACTTACCCCTCCCTCCCCCCTGTTCTGTACCGAATGCGATTTACTGCATGGTTTGACGCGATCAAACACCCGAGGGTCTTCTCTCCTTCCTGTTTGAGCTCTCGAGATTTTCAGCACCTATAATTTTCCTCGGCATCACTGCTTTTCTCCAGATTTTTTTTTTTTCACCTTCGCATTCTCCGACAATCCGATGTTACGTGAATGGCAATTCAACGGGTGCCCCTTCGAGAGTCCTCTCCCCGGTAATCTTTCTTTCCATTGTCGAAGTAGGCTTGGGACAGTTTTCCTTCACTCCTCTGTGCGTTCCTTTTCCTTTCGCAACCTTTCGCTTTGAGAAACGATGAAGCGTCTGTCGTCCGCAGCCAATATACAGAAGACACTCAAGAGCCTCTTTGACGTTCCAAAGTGTGTTCACAAGCCTCAACAATTTATCGTATTTGCAATACCGAGCTATACTCAATCTACTCAATTTATATCTCGTTAAAGCCCTCACGTCAATCTTCGCGGAGTCTCTCGTTACAATTTATAATCCCTCGAGATACTCCGAGGAGATTCCTTCTCCTCGGACAATGGCCCGTGTCGAAAAACAAATTACGATACATCGACGAACGATTAGTTGGATCGTTATGAGACGCCGTCGCGTCTCCGGGAGGATTCCATCGGGTCTATATAACGATGACTATGCGTTTTCTTCGAGTTTTACACTCGGCTCCGTATATCGTTTCTCTTCATCTTCTCATTTTCTCAGCTTCTCACACTGTAATATTTACACACTCTTTCAACGATGAATTCGTGTAAATTGTATAATGTATTATATATAGTTACGCGTTATTAGCGCTCGAAGACTTAGATGTAGCTTCATTGTTTTTTTCTTTTTTTTCTTCCTTTTTCACTCTCACGTTCTGTTTTTTTCTCTCTTCTGAATCGCCACGAAATCTCGCTCGAGTTTATACACCACGGTATATGTAGCGTACCGGAGGTGGAATTAGATTAGCTGGGCGCACGATCCGATCAGCCGCGGTGATGTGATTAATCCCATCTCTCGCTTGGTATCGGCAATGCATCGAGAATACACTACTACTCATCTTATATGTATTCTACATAGATGTATATATATATATGTTATATATTGTATCTCGTTGGTTCACTCGACGCGCGAGGGTAACCGGGCTCTCGGATCGGTTCAGCAGCTTCTCGGGCTGTTGCGATCGACCCAGAAAACCATCGCGAACACGCCCTATAGCTGAAGAGGGTTGCATGCAAGAGAGATCGGTCAGACGTGGGGCTCGACTCACGGGATGAGCTGTTTCTTCGATAAATCGATTCTTGAATCACGATTAACCAACGGCTTTGACCCGAACCGCGGCTAATATTAACTACGATGTGCTGTGTGTACCTAAACAATGTACACGTAAGTCTTCAGTTTTCGCTATTAACGATCGACTAAAAAACGACTGCTGAAAAAAATGTTTTGTTGGAAGAACTAATATTGATTTGAAATTAAAAAATAATAATAATAAATTTACTAAATATAAGACCTCTTAATTAATTATAACTTATCCTTTTTTATTATTTGCAATTAGAAAAATTGTAGAATATTTCAGAGAAAATGAAATTTGAAAATTATAGAAAATGCCGATAACGAAGCAGTAAAAATAGAAAAATAAAACGATTATATGTAACTTGGTAATTTTTCTTCCTTTGATTCTATAAACAGTTGAGATTTTTGTTTTCAACATACATTTTTTAAAATTCATTATTTTGCACCTTTGAATTCCGACTTGGCGTGTGACTCATTTGTGAATCAACGAAGTTAACTCAGAGTGGCAGAAGGTAAAAAACATGTCGAAGTGATGCTATAAGAGTCGAAGAGCAACGAAAAGAGCAACAAGAGTGATTGTTTCTGTGGGAGGATCCCCTGCATAACTCGAAGGAAGCCGCCGCAAAATATCGTCTGCGCAGGTGTTAAAGGAATACAACAACGTGTCGATGCGGAGTGCAGTTGTTCGAACCCGAATACCGCACAGAACCCCGAAGGTAGAGGCGGACGCTTCGATTTTTGCTGCCTACGAGGCGAAGAACACTTGGCGAGGAGGATACAACACTCGTCCGAGTCCTATGTGCAGAAGTAAAAGATTTCTTCCACACAAAGGCCCGGCAAGTTTCGCCAAGTAATCGTAACCATTAATAACGCCAAGTTGAGATCCACCTACTCCTCCGCGAAGAACCGCATCCTCCCCCGAGACGACCCCCCGATGCAACTCTTTGCGCAGTGAGCGCGTTCCGGGACACCTTTTTCGATTCCTCTCCTCATATTTTTATTTCTCACCACCTCTCTCGATCTCCTCCATCCTTTTATTTAATCGCTAACGTTCGCCACTCATTTTCTTTTTTTTCCTTCATCTTTCACAATCTCCGGTAACTCGCAACGGATCTACTTTGTCTCTAAAACTCTCCATTCCTCGACGTTATATACGAACTTTCCTCGTAAATCGTCCAAAGAATTCGATCTCTCAGCGACGAACGGGCGAGCATTGACGATCGAAAGTTAGATGGGAAAGTTGTTCGCTCAATGATCACCCCGCCCTGTGTAGAATCCGCTACGATCGCGATCGGATCGATTCTCTACTCTTCGTAAACGCGATTACCGCGGCAAACACAGGAAATATATCTGTCGAACGAGATCGCTTGGCACGACGCTACGTTTCCCCCTTCGGTGAGTTTAAGTGTATCGTTCCGGGAAGGGCGACGCGTGGCGATAGGATCCAAAGTGAAATACCACACGGTGGACAGTAGCCAAGAGAAAGTTCACGCTGTGACCTCGTTGTATTTTTCTTTTTCTTCTATTATTTCAAGAATAAAAATGTCTGCTAGTTAGAGACTATTTGATACTATAATCGGTCGGTGCTCGCCGGGAGCTGTGTAATTATAAGAATACGAGAGCACTGATGCATCTTGCGTCGGTGAGTGAAGTTAAAAGGAAAAAAAATCGTCGATGAGAAGAAACACCGAGAGCGGCGCGCGCTCCGTTGATCTCGAGAACGAGCAAAGGAACGGCAACAATAAGAAGTTTATCGTACGAGTTTAAGAAACGCGTGCGGTTACTTGCGTGTCAGTCACAATGAACGTGCGTGTTCGCATCAATCCACTATTTCAAATAGGAATCAACGAGAGAGGCTGTCACACTCTCTTGCAGAAACTCGTTTCGAGGATGCGAACGAATCTAGGCTGCGCGACTATCGCGATCCAGCGGGAGGTTAATTATCGTCGTGATGATTCCTCGCGTCAGGACAATGTTTCTCATTGCAACGATAAAAATCCATTCAATCCAATATGTTTTGGTTGAGATTTTTCTTGAGTTTCCACTCGGAGATCACTTGTACGTCGAGAGTTATTTCGCGTGTCGCCTCGATAATCGCCCACGTTGATCTTAATGATTCCAGTGAACACGGAAAGAATAAGAGAGACAAATACCGTTTATGAATTTCCAATTCCAATTTGTCCGTTAAGTACTCAATGCAGTATAATAGGTGATGAATCAATTCAGAATGCAAACCACGATGTTCAAAAATGCATGAAAATGGTTTGTGATGATTGAGTATTAAAAGAATGTTGGTCTTAAATTTGTTTCAGTAGAGTTTTTGAGATACGGTCAGTCAAAGCTTTCGAACACTCAGCAGTCTCGGTTCAATGTACTCTCCAACAAAACGAAAAATATTTGTACCGTTCAAATCTTCCATTGTGAAAATCTCATTTTTTCACCGGAAGCGGCGTCATCCGAAAAATGACGAAACTTTCGCGATTTTTCGATGTTTTTTTATAAAAAAATATTAGAACTTTGGAAATGAGATCAGTTCCGGCTACAAACTACGATTTTCAAACCGGAAGTGATGTTGCAATCTTTTTGTGGCAAAAAAAAATTATAATTTCGTTGCCGCCAGTTTTAGTTTTTTGGTAAATTTGGAAAAAAAATGTCGACAACTGACCGAAATAAATGTCAGATTCGCAATCGGCAGAAGAAATGAATTACATGTAATTGTGCATAATGCGGAAGCGTAGACAATCGAAAAGTTTAGCCGCGAATAGTCATTTGTGCGAAAAAAATTATGAAAAATCTTATCAGAAGAGTAAAAAAATGACGCTTCTTATATGTTCAATCAAAGAGAATTGATAAGAATTTTTTATCACAGAATAAGGTCCAACAATATTTTAGGATATCGTGTATGAATGGCAAAGAATACTTTCGTCGCTATCTCAGACGTGTTGCAGATTGATTTTCTTCGCTGAATAAAAACACGATGACCCTTGGTCCCTTTGGCTCGTGTTTCTCTCGCACGAGCTTTGCGTCCGCTCATCCCCGACACTCTTTTTCTGTCGGGCGGGCAAAGCCTTCAATCGATTCGTGATTTATTCCCGGGGGGGTCTACCGAGAAATCGAGTGCTGGACAGAGCTGGACGAGTAGGATGGCATAGCGCGCTGCGTCCAAATCCCCATTTTCACACTCGACGTGACGCGCTGACCCCTACGGCCTCGGTTGACCCCCTCGGGCCGTCCGGCTAGCAGGATACGCGCCAAGTATTGCCACGGCTCCCGGAGAATGAGTGTCCTGGAGCTTCGAGGGCTTCGACAACGACAGCCCTATGCTTGTATACTTTCGCACTAACTCTCGCACTCGATCCCGTGATTGAGTATCTCCTTTTTCCTTCGAATGCGTACTTCGAAGAATCACTTCCGTCTCGACGAATCGAGATCTGTTTTTTTTTCTCAAATGCTCTGATCAACGGTTACGGATTATCCTTGTCGTCCTTCAAATGACTTCACTCTCAAATTACAACTTTTTTATTTACTGTTTGAAGTGAAAACGATACGAAATAATGTAAGTAACGTGTGGTATAAAAATTATAGTCTGGCAACGTAAATTCTTGACAAAATCGTTAAAATAAAAAGTCTGTATGACCGCTTTGTGTTTTGAGTAATGATTAAAAAAAAATGGTAAGTATGATTTTATAGTCCATGGTTCGGTTACTGGTTGGCTGCTACAGTCTGCATGAATGTGTACGTTTTTAAATCGCCGGTAACGGTAAACGCAAGATTTTCTATAGCGGAAGATCGTGAGAAGCTTTTCCAAAAAAGAAACGACTTTTCGTCGATGCTTCGGGATCCCCAAACGGGATTACGCAAATCCCGGTCACTTTTATAGGAATCACATGGCGTATCTTCTCGTAGTCGGGAGTCCTTTGCTGTCTCGTTTACTTTTTTTTCTTTCCTTCTTGCGCATACGCGCGATCGTATACTTTTTATTTATTTCGTTCCCTGTCTCATTCCCGATCTCGGCGGCCGTTTGCTGCTGCTGCTGGTCGTATCGCATCGCAAAGGGTCACCCCCGTCTTGCGACAGCTGGCCCACGGACTTAACTTCGCATCGAAATTAAATTCACCGTGAAATGAAACCGACTTGTGCTACAAACGACAATGGACTCGCGGGGATTTACGCGGACGGATTTGCGGGGATCACCGCGGGTTTGACGTGAACGGGCCGACGACGATGACGACGACGAGATATTCGACCGCCAAGGAGTCCGACTCACAACAGGACATTGAATTCCTGCGGGAAGTCTTACCTCAACTATATCGAAACCATCGACTTTACGAGATGCACCTGGATTATCATTTCGGAGTCTGTACGTCCAAAAAAATGTACAGTCGTAATAAAATCTACAAAAGTATATCATATATCGATATGACATGATTCCCGGCAGTGTAATGCGTTCAAGACATTGGAATGGCTATAATGAATATGTCTCATTTTTCATACTTGTGTATCAAAAATATTTCGTGGCTACACATTTCGATACATATTTTTGCCCAAAATTGTAGCTTTTAAACACCCGAAAAAATGAATTAACATTTTTTTTGTCATCACTTCCGGCTGAAAAATCTGCGTTTTTCACCAGGTATGACGCCACAGTGAACACGACGGTTCACGACGTTTCGACGGTTTTCTGAAAAATCTCAAAATTTTCTCGTTGACGTCACTTTCGATAAACAACTGAGATTTTCAAAATGGAAATGATGTCACGATAAATTCCAGCCAAACATTGTTAAATTTTTTGTGCCGTTACTTTCGGTTTAAAAATGTTAGTTTTTCCCGGAAGTGACGACACAGTGATACTTAGAAAAATACCCGGTTATACGTAGTACTACACGGTACTATTGTACTAGCGGAACTAAAATAGCTTTACTACCAGTTGCGGTACCGCCGCAATCTTTACATTAACCTTGTACGGGTGCTCTACAACCACACGACTCATGGAGTAATTTTAAATCGTTAAAATTGAGCCCTCGATTGAGTCGTTAGAATGAAACATGTAAAAACGACAAGTTAATCTCTGAAGGAACGATGTTTAGATTTTTAGCGCCGATTATTATATCTTTACAATCGTACCTTTTCGATTTGATATCCTTAACAATGTCGTATACGGCGTAATTCCCGACGAAAGGATTATTATCCAATATCGTATTGCAGAAAGTCCATATTCCACGCTTCTATAACCCGCTGGATGATTTAAGACTGCTTACATCGCGTCGTGTGTCTACAGCTGGCAAAGCTCGCAATTCGTAAGATCGTTAAAAGCAACTGTTCGAGAAGGCAGTCAGAGGTTCGCCGAGTAGAGCGTTCACGTTGCTCTCCCGATTATTATCGTATCGGCGCAACTTTATTCGTAACCGCGCGTCATAATTACGTTCTCTCGCGATCTCTCGGCTGCTAGCGGTCGCGCGACCGCGCGCCCGCGCGGGTTAGCCACGGTACGTTATCGCGAGCAGACCGCTTTTGATTTGCATGTAAACACTTTCGTATCGGCCGATAAGCCTTAATTAAGTTACACACCGGCTAATTAATATACCGAGCGCCCGGCGAATCGATACGATCGCTGGCTCGTTCATTCCTGCTGCCGTTCCTGCTGCTGCTGCTGCTGCTGCTGCTGCTGCTGCTGCTGTCCGCGACTACTTTGTTTTCGCACATCGTCGATCAACGAGAGACGCGCGCGGTCGCGCAGTCGCGCCATCAAATAAAGATAGTGCATTTACACCAACTCAGATATAACACGTCCACCGAGAGAATATACCCGCGAGAGCCAACGAAGACGAAGAAAACGCGTGGAAAGTTCAACTGATTTACTGGCCAAGATACGCGAAAGCCTTATCCCAAGTCGTCTCGAATTACCTACCTCTTCGCTATCTCGGCGATGCCTTATTTATTGTCCGAAATAAATGCCAACTTGGAAATATATCGACACACTGCCGGAAGAATGAAAAATCTCTCGTTCACGTTCGATCAAGATAACGGAGAATAAAATGTTACATTGAAAAAAAAAAAAAAAAAAGTCACGACGAGTTCTTCATTAAGTCCGATGCTTGATGGTTTAATCGTATTGCTTTCTATCCGCGCATATTGCGTCCTTCGTATAAAGTCGTAACATTGACGACTTTTTAATTGTGCGCATCGAAGCTGCTATGGTCTTCACCTCGACCCTCGCGGAGAACTTTCATTCATATTTACCGACGAGACTTACATGCGCTAAAATTAAAAAATAAATATACATTTTTTTTACAGTCGTTATTATGCTTTTTTTCTTGAATGCATCGTCTTTGCTATACGAGTAGTTAAAATTTTCAGTGAATCGACCCGTTCCATTGAACTTACGCGACAAAAAAAAAATTGTGTTTATAACATCACTTCCGGTGTTAAGATGTAACTTTTTTTTACCGGAAGTGACTCCACGCGAAAATGTATGACATTTTTCAAGAAATCATTGACTATCGTGAAATGTTCATAATTTTCGCAGTAACGTCAGGTTCGGTGAAAAATCGACATTTTACAACTGGAATGGAGAAAAAAAAATTGTCGAAAAAATGTGCACTCTTTGTGACGTCACTTCCCGTTTGAAAACTTTAATTCCTCACTTAATGGCGACGACACAGAGGAAATTATGAAATTTTAGACATTCCGATTTTCACCTTCTGAAATTACATGTATATATATTATATATTTTACAGGTTTAAATTTGGAAAAAATAAAAAATTGTTTTTGCAGAAAAAAAATTGAATTGCCCATCATGTATTTATCATTTAATTTATTTTAAGTTAAAACTTTTTTTACAATAATATCTTACATTCATTTTTTACACCGTCACATCGCCACGGGGCCCGCGCGCCCGCATCTCGACTTGATTTCTTCGTTTTTTTTTTTGTTGTTTTTTCTTCTTTTTCTTTCGCATTATTCATTAACACTCTCGTTACAATATTCCTCCGCTAAAATCCATCGTAAACATTCGTACACGTCGCGTCGTGTTTAAAAATCATATTTTACAGTCTACGATCTATTTTCCTAGTAATACTATATAGATACCTCTCTTTCTTTCTTTCCATCTCTCTCGCAGCTTTTCTATGTATAAAGACTCACGCGGAGTCGAGAAGTTTGCGATTTTACGACGTTTTTTTGTTCTTTTGTTTTTTTAAAGCTGCCGCGCTTCGGTCGAACGCGAAAAATCGCAAAGTCTCGATTCCCGGGCAACGAACGATCATTCCGACGGGAAGTTTCGTCTCGTCGGAAAAAACGTTTAGCCCTTTTATCTCTATCTGTAACACACCTTCGAAATAATGCGAGAGCTCACGACGCGAGTCCCCCGATCGCACGGTAATTCATAATTACGCTAAAACGAGTAACGTCTATAATCAAAAAATCACAATGTGGTCTCTCATCTCTCTCTTTTTCTCATCAAAACCGACGATTTTTCCGATGACAAGCTTTGGGCCGTCGAAAAAGAAAAAATCGTCGCGTACACACATCCACCTTTCTCTCTATCGCGCTTTTACGTTTTCAAGACTTTGACTATCTAAGGGATAAATGTTTGTTTTTTATCATCTTGATTAGCCGCTAAAAATTATGCACAATTACTTTGTTGTTGTTGTTTTATTTTTTTTTTATTTTTTTTTATTTATTCACTTATTTCCAACGGGTTATTTACCATGTAATACGATAATTAATCCATCGTTACAATATAATATTTATATATATAGATTTTCTTGTTCTTTTTTTTATTTTGCATTACCTATTAATTCAATTTACGATACACAATTCTCGAAGATACAAAATTTACACGTGTTTTCATTTATTTAATTACTTCTTTATGTGGCTATAGTATTCGTGTTCGCTATGGTAATGCGAGTGTGTTGTGTGCGCCTCTTGGCGATGTTTATGTGTGTAAAGACTATCAGCGAACGAACGTCGAAACGGACAACAGAATCCAGCGAATGAAAGCTTTGGGATTAACATTTTTGTACGCAGAGCCTTCATTCGTTGACAAACCGTTAATTTCGCTGAAGCTTTTCGGCCCGTAGACCTGTGTTTTTTTTTTTTTTTTTTTTTCTTTCTCTGTGTTTTGTTGAGTCTCTCGTGTCCCGACTATATTTATCGTAAAAGCTAGAAGATCCCAGCGATCACAGACGAACTCTGTTCGACGGGATTCTAGAAGGAGACTCGCGTTCATCGATCCGTGATCTCTGGGAATATCGATATAATTTATACGCTTTACTTCTCTATCGCTAACCGGTAAAACACACGAAGGGGACACGACCGACGGAGCATCGCGAAACTTTACCTCGTCAATCCGCAAAGTTTTTTCAATTTTTTTTTCTCATCATATTTTTTATTTTTTTTTTTAAGGAAAAAAATGTTTTTCATCGAAGAGTCCCGCATATACTCAGTCGCATCGTGTCCGCGATAAAATCTTTGCTCGTTACCTTAAATTGCACGATATCTTCGATAAAAGGGGGGATGGGGGTATCGGGGGGAAAGGGCATAAACTATTTTTTTCTTTTCCGAGCGATAAACACGTACACGCGCTCGTGTACGCGGAGAGAAGAATCTACTAGAAATTACTATGTCATCTGGTAAAATTCGACGGTGGCGCCGCCTATGATGAAAATTCTTGATATTACGTGAATTTTTACCACATTTATGGGGATTTTTATCATATTCTATGGTAGAAATTCGCATAGTTCTCGTAATTTTCGACAGGTGGCGTCATTGAATCCGCACTATTAGAAATTTACGATATTTTTTACCAGATATATGATAAATTGTAGCAAATCCTTCTCTCCGCGTATCGAAGACAAAAAAAAATTATTTGTGGACTGCGAGTGACTCGATTGGCGGCAAGAAACGAAAAAAAAATCATTAGAGAGTGGATAAAAAAACGAAAAGTGTGTCTGGGATGTGGTCCGACGCGTCCTCGACGGGGCTTCATACCCTCTTTCCTACTATAATCCCATTTTCATAATTTATCTTTTTTTTTTATTTCGTTTTCTTTTAACTCGCTGGCAAATCCGAGCTTTCAAGGAGCGCCAGGGGGCGCGGGGTTCGGGAGAGTGGGGGAAGAGACCTGTACCACTTATTTACAATAAACGTAAGACTCGATAAAGTAGCTGACTTCGTTTGTACTTGGGGCCGGGGGGCGCGTTTCCACCCTATGGTATACATATATAATATGTTACATATTTACAAGAAAAAAAACAAAAAAAAATCTCTCTTTCTCTCACGGATTTACGCATACGATATTTATGTTGTATCAATAGTCCTCCCATTCTCCGTGTATACATAATATATAATCCTTTATAACGGGGCGCGCGAGTGCGATTATCACGGGATGCGGGCATCCGATGATCTTTTTTTGTTTTCGTGAAAGATTCGCACACCCATATATAAATATATATGTATGTATGTACGCAACGATTATTATATAAATATATGATATATGCATACGAGTACCGTGTCGATACCACCATTGCGCGTTCAAAGCTCACGCACACGTACACAAGACTCCTCTTCTCGTAGCTGAAGTTTGTTCTTTTTTTTTTTTTCTTTTTTTTTTCATTTTTATTAGACGAGAAGCCTTATATCTGAGCATTGGTGGTGAAGGTGTTGGTGGGTTGCGTCCTGAACTGCTGATCACGGGTATCCATTCATGTATATTCCGATCGCCAACCGGTCTGTAACGAGACGGAGATTAAAACCCTCTTACGAGACTCAAACGACAAGCAATATTCTGTCTTACAAATAACATCGCGACGATACGAGGCAACGATTTTTTTTACTCTATTGCCCTTAAGCGCCAAAGATAAATTTCATTAAACCTCATATTATTAGAATTATAAGACACTGCAAAATTTACTTTTTATCTATAAATTACGAAATGTACGCAAATTTAAAGGGCACAATATTTTTACTTCTCAATAGTACAAATACTTCTCGATAGTATAAAAATCTGGAAAATGCATGTATATTAAAGGTACTGGAAAGATTAATTTTGCATAATAATAATTCTAAAATGTTATTAACAAATTGATGAAAAAATAGATCAGTCAACAAATTTCCCGGAAACCCAACTTTTTTTTTTTATGAAAATGATTCGATCATTTTTCCGAATACGTATGCATTTTTTCAGATTTTTCAATTTGCTTTGAATTTTGTGATATTTCACACATTTTTTCCATAAAAAAAAAAAATTGAACGCAAATTGAAAAATCGGAAAAAATCATTATTATGCAAAATAAATTTGTTCAATACCTTTAAAATGCATACATTTTTTCAGATTTTTATACCATCGAGAAGTATTTGCAATTTTCTCTCATTTTTCTCAAACTTGTGCGAAATGAACGCGAGGCGGCAGAACTACCTTAAGGACAAAATGGGAGTAAAATGCGAGAAGCTCTTTCCCCCCGAGAAGAATATTGTAGAGATTATAACTTCGTTCGTTCTATTTTTTTTTGTTCTTTAAATAACGTCTGTTTTCCGAATAATTGGAAGAAACAACTCACCATGTTCGTCGTGGCGGCCAGTTGCAGACCCTGGAGACTCGTCATGTGATGCGAGTGCGAATGGGGATGCGAATGGGGATGAATCGGCGGTGGTGCAGGTGGCGCGAATCCTTGATGAAGACCACCGGCTACGCCTACTCCCGTATGATACATGTAATGCTGCATCGCCGGATGCATCGTGTGGTGATGTTGAGATGTACCTTTTTGTAAAAAATTAGAAAAAAAAATTACTTTCCACACGATTCAAAATTAATTTAATTTTTTTTTATTTATTTCAAAAAGATTATTTCAAATTTTTTTCCCGATTCTGAAGTACCATTTTATAAAGCATCGTTTATGAAAAAATATTTTTTATCTCGCGAATAAGGAATTTTCAACGACGAAAAAATGGATTAATGTATTGAAAATTGATTTTTAATTTATAATAAAATGCGAAACTTACCCATGGGTGATCCAAATCCAGAGTGAAAAGCTTTGTTGTCGAGATCGAGATGTCCGCCGCCCTTAATCATGTCTCCCATAACTCCGCCGAGACCTCCCAAGCAGGAGCTGCTCTTCTTCTTTTTGCTTTTCGACGAAAGCTTTCGATTCCTCGTCTGTATGCCTTCCTTCTTCATCGTCAACGGTCGGTTAACCTGAAACAGTCAGAGGCAACAATTCGTTAAGTTGACCTAAATTTTAAATACTACGGGGGAAGGAAACAAAAACACATTCGCGAACGAAACCTATCAAATCGAAATATAACTCAGTGCTCGATCGTAAATTAATAAATTCATCTTCGTATCGGTTGAAAAATTGATCTCACGAACGTAGTCTCGAACGTTGGCAAATCCAACAATCCGGGATGACGCTCGTTGCCGATGGGATTTACCGGCCCCGCGTTTTATGTACTTCGGAACAATGTATACATACATATCTATATAAACTTCGTGATCGTGACACGCGAGAGTGAATGCGCAAAAATGAAAAAAAAAAAAAAAAAAAAAAAAAAAAAAAAACAGAAAAAAAAATCATCGCCAAGGATAGGAACGGAATTATCCATGAAACAATGCGAGAGAGACCACTGATGTAACTGGCTTATGCAGAGGGCCGCCGTAGCTGCGCTTGCAAAGCGGACGCGCGCGTCGGAGCATTCGTCGAGCTGTTTTTTTTATATACATATACATCGTAAAAGCCGCACGTTAGAACGACGGCACGAGAACGTTATTCACCGTGTGTTAGCTGCGGTAGCTGTATAGCATATAATACAAACACGTATGCGCGGAGAGGGGTCCGCGATACTTGTGCACTTGCTATCGTGAATAAATCGAATCCGCAGTGAGATCGATGAAACTCCGGGTTGTGACTACACGCTGTGGTTTTTACTCGACTATACAGACAGACTAATCACTCTCGTCCTCCTCCGACATTACGATTTTTCTACTATTTTTAATTTACAACTCACGAGAACGATACATGTACACGAATAATTTCCCCATTGTATCGTATCGATTGCCATTGGAACGTTAATATACGAATGAACGATTGATTTATACAACGCCGGGTACCGGTAACGCGGGTAATGCGAGATATTTATTATTGCCTCTAACCGTTGCCAGTATGTCTCAATGTAAATTGTCTCTCGTCGACGTGAATTCGTCGACGGAAGCGAAAGAAAACGAGAAGAGAGCGCGCGATATTCAACGGGCGAGATATGTGTATCGCGAAGGAAGAAACCGGAGAGTAAAGAGTTCCACAACAACCGAGAGATGCTTGTTGGCCGTGCGAAAGAACCCGCGCGTAAAAGCGAATGCCCCGCGGAGTTGCGAGAGACATTAGCGAGTAGTACACTTGGCAAATACAACGACACCAGACGTGCGCAATTAAGAAATCCCTCAGATTCTCGGTAGTCAGTGCAATACATGCGGAGGCACGAAGAGAGACGGCGCAATTAAAGAATCGACAGCCCTCGCGCAATTCGTCGGGATGAACTACGTCATCGCGAGAGTCGCGCGACTTCCAACGAGCGTTCCGACGCACGATATTTCTCGCTATATGCGACGACGTAAACGTGAAATTGTCCGTTGAATACTCGGGATTCTTTGCATTATCTCGTTGATACACGGGCTCCGTGGCGAAATGTCAACGGATAAAAGACATTTCTTAATTTTTAGACAGCGTTTTTATCGATAATTAATCGTTTGATGCAAAAGGTAAATCAAATTTTGCCTGCCAACTCTTCGCGATAAATGTTCAAATTTTGTTTTATAATTTAGCAAAAAATAGTTAACTATAATAAACTATATTGCGATGTATTGAGTCTTATTATATTATTCCCAATTTAAATATTTAAAAAAAAAAATCTCATTTTTTATCGCACATTTCTCTATTATTTTTTGCTGTACTATAAGTTTTTTCGCACCGTAGCAACATTTTCATAAGGAACAACCTGCTGTAGGCAAATTATCGAGTCTCTTCAACATCGAAGGAAGTAACGATCGCACAATATGCGTGTCTGTATTTATCATTTATTATCGATTCCTTTGTCGAACTCATCGGGACGCCGGTTGCTCGTCCTTAAACGGATCTCAAGAATATTATAGTACGATCGTGTGCTGTATTATACGTACGCGAGCATTGCACTATCCCTATCATCTAAAACGTTTTATACCGATTGGCCTTTTGAAAAACTAGACGGCATAGTTATCGTCATGCTTCCCTCTCCGTCGATCTAACGATTATCATAGGCCGTTCGCTGTGGAACATTCGCGAGAAATCACTGCACGCCCGTCGCGTAAGATGTACGTGAACGCGCGCGCGCGCGCGCGCGGGCGTGCAATGCAAAAGTACGGTATTGTGATGTGTCTTGTACCCCCGCTCTTCGCTTCGAGAGAAAGAGAGTCGGGTAGAGGACTCGACGATGGGGGTAAGAATAAACGTCGGGACTTTGTAGTTGCCGCGACGTGACGCAACTGCCAACTTGGGGAAAAGGTTCCCGGTATTGTAAAGAGTCGAGAGAGGAGCCAAGAGCAGTCGAAGACGAAGAGACGTAGAATACGACGCAGAGGGAGTAAAAGGACAAGAGGAATACATGTGCATCTTTCTCTTCTTCTTCTTCCACCTCTTGTTCTTCTTTTGCTCCGATGTTTCAGCCACTCCATTCTTTTATCTCATCGTTCTTTTTTTCCTCTCTCAATCCATGTTACCCCTCACACTACGAAACAACACACGAGATATCGGCTACGGAGAGTGAGAGGGAGAGAGAATCCTTTCGCGAGAAGCCTTCGCGGTTAACACGATGACAGAGAGAAAGGGGGCGAAAGAGAGAAGCGGAAAGTGAGGAAAGGAAAGGCCCCCCAGACGGTCAACGACTCTTTTTGGAATTATGCAATTGGCCGAATTTGTCGAATTAGCGGCACTTCTTTTCTCCTGGGGACCCCTCGGGAGGAGAGCAGCGGCGTTGCAACACACGCATTAGGTTCCCAAGCGGACAGTGCCGAAAAGGGGGTAAACCCCGGGTATATATTCATGCGATAAGGGCCCACCGAGAAGCCGCGCGAGCACTCCGCACCATTTTATTAGGAGAAACGAAATTCTTCGCATCCGGAGAATAATTTCATTCTTTATTGTTCTCTTCGTATATTCTTTTAAAACACTCACGCCGTTTCGCTTCCTCTCTATGCTCGTCTTTGCACATTTTTGTACGATACCGACGCCGTGGGAAATATTTCCTCGGACAGGGAAAAACGAGACCGAGGAATCAATCGGTCGTATCGCCGATAAATACGTGTATACAATTTAAGGAGTCGAGAAAGAGAATTTTTTTTTTGTTTTTTTTTTTGTTCACCGAAGAGAAGCTGCGGGACGTCTCTAACCGCGATTTGAATACAATGAGAAAAGACTTTTGGTCTTTAATGGGAACGAGAGAGTTTGCGAAGCGGCGCAAATGTACGTCGCGTTGAGCGTTTCTGGAGAAGCGCGTCCAAACGGAGACGCGAGTGTCCGAAAGTGCGAAGTGCACCGCGCGGCAAAAGGGGGACACAAGCCGTAGCGACAGGGCAGCGAGGTAAGAGAGACGGACGAAATGCCTAGACAGTGGTGAGACAGTCGGGAATGAGAAAAGAAGAAAGAATCGCGGAGAGAGGAACAGAGAGAGAGAGAGAGAGAGAGAGATTGAGAAGTGATTCGAAACGGCGATTGATGTGGTCGCACACGATGCAACCGCACGCCTCGCGCATACGCAATTCGAAGGAGTATTTCTACGAGATCCTTTGAGTCCATCATGGGCTTTGAGAAAATACGATTGACGATCGAAGAGTGCAACGAGATCCGTCTGTGATTCGGAATAAAAGACAAAAAAAATGTAACACTAGTAAAATGTACGGGAAAGAAAATACATCGAACGATGGTATTATTTCGGTACCGAGAATCATTCGCATAACAGCCGAAAATATAAAATACAGTTGAATATTGAACTAAAGTATCGGAACAATAATGAAAATTTCAAGAAATGATAACAATGGGGTTAAAAAAGCGAACCTTTTATAGGAAACATCAATTTTTTATGTATCAACGGTAACGAACGCCATAAAATGGTCAAACGATTCGCGATATTCTTTGTCGAATTATCAAAAGAATTTTGATCGAATCCATAAATACGGTTCGGAGAAAAATCGACAATAAAGTGCCTCGATTCACGTTCAAGAATTCGGTTATATTGGAAAGAAGAATCGTGGGACTTTCGCCCGACGGCGAGCGAGTCTCGGACTCCCATCCGCCGAGGAGAATCCCGTGTGCTGCCGCTGGTCAATCGCGCGCGCGAGCGCGAGCTGAATATCACGGCCTCCGTTTCCTCCTCGTCGCGAATACCAATTCGAACGGTTGCATCGTTCGTACGATGTACACGCCCCTCCGCGAATACTCGTCATCCGTGATGCGCACGCGGGGGCCTTTCTTCGCGGGCTTTACGTTTCTTCTGGGTAATGCGATTTTACAACTTCCTCGCGAAGGAATTCGCCTCCCGGCCGATTGCTGCGTCGCGTACACGCGATTTAAAAGGGGGGAGAGTGAGAGTATATCTCATGTGTGCCATTACGACTTTAATACGAGGAGCGCGACAACAAACACTGATATTCAATCGATGTCATCGATTCGCCATCGATAAACGGAAGAAGAGAAAAAAAAAGACACGACAGAGACAGAGAGAAAGTCCATTCAACCGCGAAAAATTTGTCTCTCGTTTTAACGGCAGGGACGCGGTTTGAATTTCAAAGGACCGGAAGTCAGAAGCCGCCGTCGCGAGCTCCTCTCAGCGTCGACTCATATAAATTCATCGTATACTCGTCCATCGTTTTCTAACGAGACTCTCCCTATGTTGTTTCCATCTCTCTTCGTTGTAAATCTCTCTCTCTCTCTCTCTCTCTCTCTGTCTCCGTTATCCTCGATCCGATTGCATACGCATTATTATACAAAGTGAATTGATTCGCTTTCGTGATTTCGATGAAATTTCTTCGACATCGATATTTCGTTCAATTCGTCGATATCCAATTAATTATAATACAAACCCCCCGGGTTCGTGAGCGTTTCGTTTATTCTCGTGGTTTATATATTTCTTGACAAAATACCGTCGAGATCGAATATACTTTCGTTTTGGAGCGGCAAAACGCGAGTTAAATTAAGGGTCGCGTGCACCAGCTTGGCAGACACACGAGAATACGAAGAGGAATAAGATGAAGAAGAAGAAGAAACTGCACGTTACGGCTGTTGGCTGTTGCACCGGCTGATCTAACCGTAGAGATCTTCGAAGTGCAGAAAGTCCTAAAATTATGCAGCTTATCGGAGGCAATCGGTAGTGTATACGGTTCCCGGTAGCGTTATATTTACCGCGGTCGCGCGATGATAGAGAGAAAGATACGGTGAAAAAGAGGAAGAGGACGAAGAAAATGGAAGAAGACTACTATCCGAATGAGCATAAACTGTAATAGCAGTGGTGGAAACTTTAGATACGTATATACGGTATATACCGTCACACGAAGTCAGTGTATATATAACGAAAGATGTGAGAGAAGCTTCGAGATTGAGATCATATCGGACAACACGCGCGGACAGCAACGGCTCTCTCTGATCCAACGAGATGTGTCCCACCTGAGCAAAGTATATTATCATCTTATCTCTGGCGTGTTAACTTTTGTCCGTTGGCTCTCGCGAGTTCGTTAATCACCACTTTTTATTCGACACCGCGGCTTCTAATCATTGGTTAATTGGTCATCCAAACCACCGCTGTGACGATTCGTAGTACAAGACAACAGACCGCGGTGTTATTTGAAACATTCTTTTCCATTCGCTATTTCATTTCTCTTTTGGCATGATATCGGCAGGTGATATTTATCCGTTTCGAGAAGATAAAACAACATTTCTAAACCTTGTGGTTAATTTCTATTATACCGTAACGAGCCGGAAACTTTACGAGGTCGAGTACTTCAAATATGCGTTTATGCTTCGCGATGCTGTAAACTTCGAAATTGAGGATTTTTTCTATGCTCTGTATACTCTTGAAGTTAAGACTGCGAGCGATGCTCGAGAGAAACGCAAGAATATTCGTTCGACTCGGGATTCCGAGGGAAGCGCGAGAGCGAGAGAGAGAGAGATTTTACTTGCATTTCGGCACGTGTTTGCGTTTTGGTTCGTCTTCGTATCGCTATGGTCTATCTTAACGACCCCAGATCCGTCGTACTACCGCTTCTCTTCTGTGCGCACACAGTACGAACATCCCTCGACTCTTTTGCTCTATCTTTATTCCAGGCAAACGCGCGCCCTCCTCACGGTATTTCTCTTCCCGACGACGAGCGGAGCACACACGGTGCACCAGCAGCAGAAAGCATCTATCTAAGATCTCTCGCGAGACGCTCCGCCGCAGAGCCGTCGGGGAAGAGAGGTCGACACTGCGGGCAACCCGGTGCTGAAAGACTGCTGGATACCGAATGCAACGAGATCCCGAGGATGAAACGACGCAAGAGAAACAAGAAGTTTAAGAAGAAGAAAAAGAAGAAGGGGGTGGATAAGGACGAAGGAGAAGAGTCTCTCGAAGGTATCCAAAGCCCCCTTCTCATTTCTCTATCTACCCTCGAATATCTTTTCTCACCACACGATTCCTCGAAGTCATTACGAAGCCATTTATTTGACTTTTTATTTGCACTCGCGAATTTCAAATAAATTAATTGATTTATCAGACGAACGAAAGGCAATCGTCGTTTCGAACTACAAAGCCGAATTTAAAGAAAAAAATGTAAAATTCTGAAACTTATCGTATCGCGAATCTCGTAAATTTTTATACGTCGCTTTGGAGACTTGGAAATTTCCATTTCAGCAAGTCAAAGACTCTTGTCAACGTTTTCTCAAATATAATATATATCCCAGTGTAGTTTAGTGTCGCGGAGTTCGAGGGAACGAACTCGCGTCACGACATCCGGTGGCGCGAGAAGTTCTCGAGGCGTGGCGTTAAATTTGTCGAGGGGATGTTCTCTCCTATATATGTATATTTTTTTACATCTCTTTTCCCTATACCTGTCCCGCTGCTCCGAGTTCTCTCGTTCTCGTTACCGCAATTTCTTTTAATTCATTCACAACCGAACGAACGGCGAGCACGACATTCGTTTCGAGTTGACATTGCCGCGAGTATAGACGCGGATTTTTAGAAAGGTTTTTCATTAACGAGAGAACACACACTGTTTGCCAGTTGTGTGTATATATAAATATCTATATGTGGGTGTAGATACTCGCTTAGGTATGAGGAAGTGTCGCGACGTTGAATTTATTGGAACGGAAGAACATTAAGGGTAGAAAACACACACACCACGGGTTATACGTGCTTCGAGACTTCGAGAAGAGAGAAAAAAAAGGAATTATAATATATGAGAAAGTAGCGGACGCGGAAGGGCAGAGAAAAGAAATAGCAATGGTGAGGGTTTCGTTGGTCGGTTTTTTTAATTCATTTTCGAGGATTTTTGCAAATCAAACGTGTCTCGACACGAGAGAAATTGGATAAAAGGGGTGACTCGTCGTCACGCCATTAAAAGTCGACATCGAGGACAATAACCGAGCAGATAAAGCAATAAGGGCGTACGCTCGACCAAGTCGTCATCCGAATAGTGTGTACTACCGTATAATGCCGTATAGATTAGCCCGTATATACGGGAGTGGCTCTGGTCGTGCGATCGCTCGGCTCGAAAGCTCTCTCTACCCGTTTTACAATTTATATTCCCTCGTCGCGGCGCGTCTCCGTGTCGCGGGTATTTAGCGACGCGCGAGAGCGGCGAAACGAGGGAGAAAGAATGCTATATAGAGACATACGCTTTCTCTCTTTCTCGCTTAATTAATGATTACCGGGAAACGTGTCTGGTCCGGCCTCTGCGCGAGAGATTCAACCTCGTCCCCCATCGTGCATATAATACCCTTCCCCCCTATCGCATGGTCTACCGTAGTCTGTATAAACTTACGCGAATCAAAGAACAGACGTCTATACGTGATGCCCTTCACTCTTTTTCCTTGCATCGACTTTTTTTACACCGTCCTACCGTTCGTTCGAACGTGGAAGAAGCACGACAATCGACTTGAGTCGAATGCAACCGCAATTTTCAGAATATTCACTTTATTATCTTTCGTTTCAAATATATAAAAAAACTTTTTTTTTTAATTTTCCAGAAAAAATAATAAAATATTTGTAAAAATTATCAAACATTTTTATTATACGTCTTTTTCGAATGTAGTAAAAAGTGAAGTAAAAAAAAAAAAAAATTAGCTTCGTTTGGTTTAGAGACAGAATAAGAAAACTATTAGGTTCGACGTACATAGGACACGATTCGTATACATTGGATGGATCATTTCGTCGTTGGGTTTGGTGAGGGAGAGAAAGATCGAAGGTTGGATAAGAAAATTTACGACGAAGCGATAAAGCGAGATGGATAGACGGAAAATTATGAGGGAAGGCAAATTCGGACGGGCGATTTGCTCAGCGATTAGAGAGAAGCCAGCAACAGCAGCAGAGCAACTCGCGGACTCGTTCTCGTTTCGTACGTTGAGCGCGAACGGTAGTTGGAGCACGAAGAGTTTAAATACACAGAGACGCTCACTGTTCTCTCTCTACCGACGGTAGCGAAAGCCCATCTCGTCAGACAGAAAGTCTCTTTCTGCCTCTTGCTACTGTAGTGGCGCGCGGGGCTACTGTTGGCGAACGCTTGACGAATGTCTCGACTCTCGGGGATCGGTGCAACGCGAGAGGGGCCTCGAGCCAATTAGCGCTCGGCGATAATGAATACCCGGGGCAATGCTTACCCGAGCGAAAGAGAAAAAGAAGAAACGCGAAAGAAAGAGAGAAATGCATCAATCGTAGCACTGATTTTGCATCGAACGCCATCGACCTCTCCGTTTTATTCAACAAAATTATTAATCTTTGGCATATCACATCAACAACACGCGACTCTTGCAACATCATCGATCGGAAGCAAACATTTTTTAAAATTTTTGTTAATAAAAACTAATAATAGATGAATTATTGTAGCAAAAAGAAATATTTTCGTTTAATATTTCTAAGAAAAAAAATCGTGTAAAATTTCTGGATGCAATTACCGAAGGGTTTGGCCATTTATCTGAAATTTTTGTTGTTGTATCGAATCAATATTGTACATTTACCAACTTCCGTTTGTCCCGGGAAACAGAATGATCGATTGAACAATACGAACGTTTACAGAGTCCGTTCAATGAATAAACGTTTAGAGAGGTTGAGTGAACAGAGGAAAAGGCCCAACAAACTGTACACGGTAATGGATACAGTTAACGCCCATAAGGTCGCGACGGGTCTCTTTTTCCGATACAAAGTTGAAAAGCGCGGCGAGATGACAAAAAGCCCTGTCATTACAGTGAACGAGACGAGAGAAAACGAGTGCCTACGCGACTCGAATTGGAAGGGAGAGGTTTGTTACACAATGATACGTGCTTCTCTATGTGCTCCGTTGGTTACTGTATTATTGCTGAGAGGTAAAACGTCCCGTCGGTTCCGGGGTACACGCGGCAAAGGTAACCGAGAGGTCGAGAGAGAGAGACTCAGACGCTCTCGTCGCTTCTCTGCCCTCTTATTCTGTACTATAACCGGAGACTTCGTAACGAAATATCGGGTTGCCATTGTCGTTGGAAACTCTCGAGGGCCCGTACTTCCCCCATTGTAGTTACTCCGATGGGAACCTAATTCCCGGTGGCGCTTCGTATCCTTCTCAATTTTTTCTCTCTCCGTTCCTTCGCTTTTCTATCTTTTTTCTCCATTAGGTCTATCCGTTCGCAAAAAAAAAAAACGAAAAGAAAAAAAAAATCAGAGCACGCGCTCCCGACGGCGGCGTCTGTGTGAAGGATAAATTTCCTACCCCTCCCCTGACAATCGACAGACGACTAAAACGTTTCCAGTTCCGCGGGAAAGAGGAACTCGTATGGCGCTAAGCGGAATGTAATGGACCTCCACCAACAGTGGCCAAAAGAAGAGAAGATCGAGCGGTATTCGAAGACGGATAGAGAAGAGATAATAAGAGCGTAGAAAAAAACACACACATACAACACCGGACTCGAGAGGAGAGAGGAATAAGTCTCTTCTTAACACCCCGAGACTGCAGAGCTCACTTCCGGCACTTCCTGTGTCACACGCCGTTGAGCACGTCTAACGCTATACGATCGAAACAACCCGGAGGGAGTCGAAGGCGAGGATACAACGTCGTTGCTGGGATTGCTTCGCTTGCGCACGTCCGGCCTCCGAGAGTACCGGTCGTCCACCGAATCCTTAATTGTTTGTACGATGACAGTGTCTCTAGTAGAACCCTCGAGTGTGTCATAATAAACGCAAGGGAACCCCCTCGTCGATACTTTGCGTCGAGAAAAAAAAAACACCCCCTCAGTCTTGTGTGCTAACAAATCCGAGCAACTCTTCACGCGACCTGATTTAAAAATATTGTCGAAGAGTTTTTTTTTTTTTTTTTTCGAACACTGAGAAGACTTTATTAACCTATTCATGAACTTGTGTTAATTTTATGACGATTTTAGTAGTTTAAAAAGACGGAGCATTTTGAGGTTTTGAAGCATAAATAATCTCGAGTAAGTCATTCGAAGAACTCTATGTTTTCAATGACTTAAAGTAGTCCTGTCGCTTCGTGTTCATTTCGCATAAGTTTGAGAAAAATTAGAGATAATTGCAAATACTTCTCGATAGTATAAAAATCTGAAAAAATGCATGCATATTAAAGATACTGAAAAGATTCATTTTGCATAATAATAATTCCATAATGTTATTAGCAAATTGATGAAAAAATAAATTAGTCAACAAATTTCCCGGAAATCCAAGTTTTTTTAAAATGAAAATGATCCGTTCGTTGTTCCGAATACGTATGAATTTTTTCAGATATTTCAATTTACCTTGAATTTTGTTGGACAATTTATTTTTTCATCAAGTTGTTAATGATATTTTGGAATTATTATTATGCAAAATTAATCTTTTCAGTACCTTTAATAGGCATGAATTGTTTTCAGATTTTTATACCATCGAGAAGTATTCGCATTTTTCTCGAACTTATGCGAAATGAAGGCGAAGCGACAGAACTACCTTAATGGAAAGGTACCAAACTTGTATGAAATCTTTAAAGGATCAATAGTCATGTTAGAGAATTAAAAAAAAATGTTCTAACGAGACAGCAGAGATGTATACCTTCATGCTTCGGAATATTAATAGATTAATATTTTTATTTCTGTATAGTAAACTGATTACTCACGTTGTGGAGTTTGTAGTAGAGGCCGCACGCGTTGCAAACAGGTTCGCCTGCTTGATTCCTTCGCCATAGTGTCGTCGTTGCGGTTTTGCAGTTGGCACAGCTCGTACCTGCCCTTCTCGCCGCGCTTTGCAGTGACTGAAAGATACGGAAAACAAACGGCATATTTTTAATTTAAAAATATAAAAATAAATGAATACAAACTAAAAAGTCAATAGCTGAGTGTAAAATAGAGCATTTCGAGGCTCCAACTCATTCGAGAAATCTCGAAAGCAACTCTCAAAAAGAAAAATAAATCAATCATCGGTATGGAAAACAAATTGTGAGAGGTTGAGAATGAAATGAGGACCAGGCAATCGGTCAAGCGTACGCTGACTCTCTATCTCTTTTACTCTCGTAACCAAGAGGGTAGAGGGATCAAGCTGACGTATCACTGACGCACGGTACCTCGAAGTCTCTTCTGCTTAATCCTCTCACGCGAGTAGACGAGAGTAAAAAAAAAGAGCGGAGACATGGAAAGAACAAGAAACTGTGAAGCGGGTCGTGAAGCATTCGAGAAAAAAAAAATGTAAAAAGAAAGAAGGAAAGATCGAAAGAAAGAAGAATCGAAGAGAGCCCTACGGGGAGGCAGTGAGGTAGGAAGAGGCCTACGAGGTTCCAAAGTTTAACCTACGAGCGAAGCGAGTGCCCGAGGGACCAGAAACGCTCCCGACACCTGTGCCTTCGATATCCTAAGAGTGGCAAACACTTAACTAAAAAGGTCTATTATCCCCTCGATGGCCAACTATATAGCTTATTTAGCTTCTCTCATACACGGCCATCTCCGCCCGGGAACACCTTCACGGCTTCCTCTCCAACCTCCCGTGTGTATAAAAGCCTTTTTTTTTCATTCACATACGCGTGAGTGGAGTACGAGTTTCGTCTACCGAGGGAAAAAGGGACCAGCAGCCACGACGGGGTAGCTAAATTTTCAGTCGCGCGCGCGCGCCTTTTCCCTCTTTCAACCAGTTCACGATCGACGCATAGCCGTAGGTGTGGATGATGTACATAAAGGTTTCCACGGTAGAGCCGAAAATAATCGTCCAGCAAAATCGAAGTTTCATCCCCCCACTCCCTCTTCTCTGAACCACTTAACCCCCGAGATGACACGGTACATTCGAGACGACCCGAAACATTCCAGGGTTAGAAGAGAAGATCACGAGAGAATGGTAAGAGAGATGAGAAGAATCTCGAATAAAGCTCCAAGGCCCATCAGGAATCACACGGCGCGTCTTCGAGATGCAACCGAAGTCCGTCCTATCCCTTCGGTTCTCTAACTCACTACCGACCACGTGTAACTCTATGTGTCTACCTGGCTATTGTGGACGACCTTCTCGCGAGAGAGAATCAGAGGCTCCTCAATCTTCCTCCGTCCCCCCACGCTTCTGATCTCGAAGTTCCTACGGGATCCCAGGCATCCTCGTAACGGATGAGTTATTGGAATTTTATAGAGTGTCACTCTCCGTTACACTCCATATAGCCCCGTACAGTTTCCACGCTGTGTGTTATTATACCACAGCATGGTAGGTCAACGAGTGATAAATGAACGAAGCAAAATCGTCAAAGACCAGTACCTCGATGAACTTTCCCTGTGGGTTAATCTACACGAGACCAGCTCCGATGGATCATTGAAAAGGGAGTTCAGGATGTTGTCAAGTGTATGGAAGAGACGAGAGCCAAGAGAGACCAAAAGGGGAATAGATTGGAGGGTGTGAACCGTAGCGGTTCTATTGGCACACGCATACACAGGACGACGAGTATCTTTACCTATAGAAGAGTTCAAAAGCTTGAAAAGCTTGTCCTGAGAGGATTGGTTCAACGGCAGAGGCTCGCGGTGGTGGTAGTGGATTGAGGGCGATTTTGCGGTGACGAGTTCTGTTGGGTTACGATTCAGAGGGACGAAGAGCGGACAAGCGATGGATGAAGCCAAAGGAGAGGAGGAGGAGGTTGTTGGGTGTTGGGTGTGTAATCATGCCCTATCGGTGGGATCTTATCGCAAGTTCGACGCGTAGCAAAGGGGTGTCTGGAGGACAGTAGCCAGTGAGGCAGAGAGAACACAGCAATGAAGCCAAAGCCCAAACCAACCTGAACTCGCCATCACCGCGGCAGTTCGAACCAAACTGAGAAGGACATAGAGAGAAAGACCTCTCGGTGAATCAATACGGGCGAAGCAACCTCATCAATAGACGAGTGTTTGCTGGTTTTTGCTGGGCTCGATCGCGTCCCAGCTCTTTCGACTATCTGCTCTAGATCTTTGACACCCTGAAAATCATCGACCCCTCTACCTCTCCCACCACCCTGACTGAGCGCAACCTCCTTTCTGTCGAAGAATCGACGGGGTCGCTGGCCCTAATGGTTATTAAAATGAGAAAAAAAAAACGCTAGGCTGAGAATAAACTGGTCACGACTCCCAATGTGCGTATTATTACAATATTAATAATTCGTACGAACTCATTAGATATACGGAAAAGTACTTTACGTCATAACGGAGCTTGTGGCGTTAGTGTTTATGTATATTGGAAGATAAATGTCAGGGTTCGATTAAACGATCGTTAGTTATATTCAACTTGGAAGGCAGAAGTAATGTAAACGCGATATCGAATAGAATGTAGAGGGAGGAAAGTGTTGTTTGATCTATCGAGAAGGCAACTTCGTTGGGATTAGTCATTGGAGAGGAACTGAGCGAGATGAACGAGGTCAGACGTTCGATGTGCTATATCTACTGGGTAGACTGGTAGAGCGCGGTCAACGACGAACGATCAACCGGGTTATTGTGCACGCATTGCTAAGCGATTAATAGCCTTGAGATCGGCAAGAGTACGAACGTTAGGGACTCGGAAAATCCTTTCTCCGCTTTAATTCGCCTTTGACTCTCGCGCGTCGTTTATTAAGTGATTTCTACAAAATTCGCGGGTCTGCAATATATTATCAATATTAACGGATCGATAGATTGAATTGATAAAAGTATTGATATTCGGCAGAACAGCGTTGAAAAGAGGCCAACAGGGCTGAAGAATGTGTTTGTTTATCGCGGGATTAATATGGCTTTGCGACTCTACAGCGAATCTTATCTATGAAATAAGATAAAAGAATTAATTACATCGCACAAATCAGCGATCGCAGTACAGTTTCTTGTTCTACACAAAATAACAATTCGATTGATCCTTTACTGAATAAAATGAAAATTATGTGAACGACAGGCAAAGAATATCCGCTAATAAATGCATCTCGTAGAGTCGCGCGTTGCGCGGTGGCTGAAGATACGAGAGCGTTCGGTCGCGCGCGCGCGCGAGAGCAACGATTTATTATGCAGATCGTCCGGCGCTATTTACAGGGCTCGGAGATCGGGTGCAATCAGGAGTCCGGTAATTGCTCTTGGTATACACTCTCATAGCGAGCAAACGCACAGGAACCACGACTACTATCCGCAAGGGATCCAGGCGAATACTATCTCATACGTAGAATACACTCGTGCGCAAGCGAAACCCGCACAGCTGTGTGCGCTGGAACCGGTTGCCAGGATCTCTGGATCTCTTCTTGAAGCAAAGCACACGCTTCTGGATGGCTACTCTCTTGCTTCTGCTTCTACCTTATTCCTATACCTCATACTCTCGACACTGACGGATATGACATTTGTGAAGTTGGTCGTGTCGCGGCTATCTTCTTCATTTGCCTTTTTTTCCTTCCTACTATTTTTTTTTTTCGTTCCTGGACTAGTCGTTCTGTTCTTCTTCTCTATCCACCGCGGCTCCGTTCGTCTTTACTTACTGACTTTTTCGTTTTATTTTTATCTTTTTTTTTTTTCTCTCATCGACGTACACGACCGGCAACTTTGTTTCATTCTTATTGTAACGCCTCGGCAGTTACAAGAGTTACACACTTCGGAGTTTCGTGTCGCTCAATGTCTCGTGCGTCAGAGACCGAAAGATGTATATATACCCCCGTGTGTATGTAATATACTGTGGAGAACCGATTGATATCCGTACACGGGCTATACAGTCGACGTTACTTTTACTTCGGTTTTGTATTGAATCAAGCAATGGGCTTCTATAGCCAGCAGTTCAATGGGCAGTGACCAGTACGTCCGTCTATCCGTCGCACCAATGCGTGTGTCACTTTCGAATTTGAGAACTGGATTATATAGTTGTGGCTCTCTCGATAGAATGGACTCGGTTCGGCCGTCGGTTAGCGCGTCGAACATTAACCTATCGATTCGTCGAAACGATTGCGGAGATGGAACATCGCGATGGGAGAAGAACGATTTTTTTTTTCTTCTTCGTTGCATCGCGAACTACTTAAGTACATATCCCTTGGTTATTAATTAGAGGGATCGAATGATTAACGATCGTAACTTGAGGGACTCTCTCGCTACCGAACGGATAGTGAAAAACAAAAAAAAAACGAAGAAAAATATCGATAAATTTCGGTGTAAATAATGCGAACATTGTGTCGATTCGATGTCGGCAAGATAGCAGAGAATAGTTCAATTGATCGGGAATCTCGGGCATCGGAGAAGTTACTCAACCCGAAGCTGACCGGGTCGATATATCGAACGCTGCTGGGTGGATCGTTCGACATAATTATCCGCAATGACTATCGATTATCGGTTAGAATATCTAACGGTTCGCGCTAACGAAGTATAACATCGAATTAAGTCGATCTCCGTCTTTTTTTTTCTTTTTTTTTTTATCTCCATCTAAATCGATCTCGTAGGTTTCTCTCTATGATGCTCCAGAAGAATAAAAATACAAACGATTATTCGTAAATACATCGAATCATTTGGTGTCGTAAATAGGCAATTATTATTGTGATTAAATGTATGAAATATCACTGTTGGGAGCGCAATATAAAAAATATATGAAAGTTACGAGTGGCGAAGCGTTGTAAGAGATGCGCGGCAGGGCTCTCTCGGTGAGAGAGGCAATTAAAATCCAGGGAAAGGCAATAATTGATCGTTACGTATAATTGTGTTTCTTCCACTTCGCTTCCTCTCTCTCTCTCTCGCGAAGGCTCTCCGCGCGCAGATTCTTCACTTCATCGGGGGCAAGCCTTACGCTTTACACGAGGTGTATGTATATGTACGTATTATCACTGCACGCGGTCCCGTGCGGATGCCGTCTGACCGCTCGACCGGCCCGCTACTCTCGCACTCTTCGAGAGTTCGTGTAATGCACGCGCCGAGTTAAACGAGCGCTTACCAGCGAGGCCGTAGCAGATAAGTATCTCTCTATCCTTGACTAAATCGTGACTAGAAGCCCAGACTCCTGCTGTTGCTGTTGCTGCTGTGGCTGCTGTTGCTGCTGCCCCCGCGCGCGTTCGCCAAAGACCTCTATCGCGTACTCGATTTTATAGCCGGGATATGTATAATAACGCATACTCTCTCCGAACGTTTCAACAGTTGAGTACATTATTCGTGAATATATATCAAGTTCGCAACATTGTGTTACTATCGCGATACAAATTGTCGCGATCTCCGTGGGACGGACCGAAGGCGCGGATGAGTTGTGATCGAGAAAATTGAGGGTGACGAAGCGACAAAATGCAATAAGGAAAATTATCGTCGCCAACTCGGCTGCGCGTTCAAATAAATTCAAGCTAAAATATTATATTTAAACTCGTTTTTCTCAAACTTCCGAATCGTAAATAAATTCAATAATGTTTCATTTTTTTTGTTTGTTTTCAATGAATTTCTCGAGAGTCTATTAGGAGTTCGAAAGAAAATAAATCGATTTGCATTGGCTTTGCGAAATCTACACGAGCAAATGCATCGAGCTGAATAGTTCGCTCATTGCGTGCGCCTCGCGATATATCCCTATTTTTATTCTCGTTTCTACGCTATCTCCGCGGGCACGCTATGCGCTTACATACAAACTGCGTAGAATCGTATTTATAATTTTTTTTCTTCTTTCTCCACGATACGTGCTCTTTGAATTGCACGTTTCGACGAAATAAAGTGATACAAGTATATACCTTGTACATTCGCAACAATGTAAAGTTAAGTGAGTGTACAATAAGTATGCGCGTTACTGAATCTCGTTACGCACGGGGCACACGCTTCACGCTGTATTTCCTTTAATAGATGCATATTTACATTAACATATATCCTGGCAATGCTCGATGTTTTATTTCTCAGCTTTTTTTTTTTTTATTTTTGGAGCCGCGTTCTTCTTTCACTGCTTTTCATTCTTTTTGTTTTTATCATCTCGTTACTTACAATGTAACAGAGTTTGCAAACCCTGGTGAATTAGTAATTGCGCGCACTAATACCCGTAATCTCCAGTTAGTTGCAGAAGCGTGCGTGGCGATTCGTCGGAACGTTACCGTACTCGCGTTATATGTATATACACTTCGCGTACGTAATATATACGTGTGGTACGACGTTGTAACAGTGTTAAAATCGCGAACGCCAGAGTGTGAGTGTCGGTGAGTCGGAGCAGTGGCGCTGTTTCACTCGGGTAATGTGGGTGTTTGCCGTGCATGTGTGACTGTGACAAGCCGTGGTACCACATTCCTAACACTAGCTAGCGCGCGGTTGGCCCGAGAGAACTCTCCGTATGCGCGGGGCACCAACGGAACATATCTCTCGTTTCTGCTTCAAGAGGGATTCAACGATCCGGCAATGTATAACGAACCCTGAACTAGTGCGTGAAGCAACAACGACAAAAAGTCATATAGGAAGTCAATGTCAATAAAGTTAATGTAATAACGAGCAATTGATTCCAAAAAGGTATCGTGTACAGAGAAAAACAGGTCGAAACGGCAAATATCCGCCAAGTATGCGAGGGATGTTAAGCGAAATGCACGCATCGATGTTTCTTATTCGAAGTGTGGGAACTGTGAATACACTTTTTTTTTCTTTTTTTTTTTGAGGGAATCCTCGACGAAGGCTTCCAGGAAGTATCAACAACGACGGAGAACCAAGAGAACTCGGCGCTGGAGAACGACGAAGAGGATGAGATCGGCTACGCCAATCGTGTAAGCTACTGTGGGGCAAGACGAGTAAACCCACAGGCCAATCTATATGATAAACAGTTTAGTTATAGAGCGCGTATATAATCCGTCGAATCCGTGTCACTTAACCGTTAAATGCTAACAGAGTTGGCAGGAATCACGAAACTATTTCAAGACGTCGAACTATTTTGAGGAAAATAGCCACTGGATGCGTAGCAATTTAAAAAAAAACTTTTTTCTTTTATTAATCCTTGCATGCATTTTTAACTCCATTTTAAAATTAGTTGCCTTTTCTTTATGTCCTTTACATGCTTACAGTTTTATCTTTTCCTGGTGAAGTAAAGTTTCTGCCGGTCTATCGAATAGATTTTCGTCAATCGAATAAATTGCTTTTCGACTTTCATGATCGCGGAGTTTATTTTAATTGCCTCAAAATATGTGTAACTTAAGGCGAAAGTGTTGAATCACAAAAATATGTAAATATATATATATATATTTGTTTATCAGGGCCACTGTCACGAGCAGTTATCCCTTGTAACGCGTGTACTAAAGTCTCGAAAAAAATTGGCACTCTTTCTGCCTCTCTTGGCGAGAAGGAGACTTGGCACTCCACACCGGGTCTGCTCCTGCGGCTGTAGGGTGTACCTGAATTTATTTAAATTGCAAGCAATGTTTTGCTCGTGTTCGGCAGCTTCTTCTTCTTCTTTCCCTCCACCGTTTCGTCCTTCTCTACCAAACTCTCGGCATTTTTTTTTTATTTCTCATTCCCTCTTTTCATCTCTCGTCCTTCTTCCCTTTCTTCTTGACTACACTGCTGCTGCTGCTGCTGCTGCTGCTGCTGCAGGAGTGAAAAATCGAACAAGAATCTGCAGCAGCAACTGCGTTGCAGTCACAGGGTGCAGAAGGTGGAAGAAGCAGCTTCTCGTGTGGGACTCAGTCTTCGTGTCTTTTTACCCATGAAGAACCTTCGCGTTTCTTTTTTTTTCACTTCGCCTTGCCAACTCTTGCGTTCTCTTCGTCAGTTTTGTTCGAATGACCGTCGTCTCTCGTTCTCACGTGAGAAATCGTCGCGCCAACTTCGCGAAGTTTTCGTTCTTCCTACGTGCCGTGGATAACGAGACTGATTTTTTTTTCGTTCTCTTTGCTTTCTCGAAGTAGTCTCGTTTTCTAATTAAATCGAATTGTTGCGACATAAATATTGTGTGCGCATGACGCACGAGTGCGTGTACCGAGGGCGGGAAATCCTCGCAACTCCGACGTCGTCCCGATGTGGTCCGGCGAACCTCGCAAAGAAGAACGAACGAGAAGTCGTTGAGGAAAAAAAAAAAAAAAGAAAAAACCCGGGAATTAACTTCTCGGTACTCTCGGGTGCTCACGTCCGGTTTCATTAAAGCTGAAGCTTCGTGCACGCGATCGATATGCACTATATTACCATCGGTGCAATAACGTACACACACACACACATCCCACCCATCGGTGAATCGTTTCGAATAACGTGTCTTATTTTAATTATTATTGAATAGTATTGTTGATACGTCGATGGGGAAGGGGAGAATAATGCGCGAAATATATTATGCGCGAAGGGACGAAAGGGTGGACAGGAGCATAAAATAGAAAAGCTGCCAAACTCGTTCGGCTATCTAAGCAAATACAAAGGTGTCGTTGTTCTCTCGCGCGAGGGCAATCGCAATTATTCCAGTACAGGAAGTCGTTCGCTCGTGTTCGCTCGCGGCGCCTGTCTCTCTGCTCGATGTGTGCAAACCGCGGACGCGATACAGCGGTCTCTACTTTTATCGTGAATTACAATAGTCTCGTCGGTATCGTAATAAAGTATAACTGGATGCAAATGGTAGAGTAAAAAAGGAAAATGCTTCTTCCGGAACGTTTTCCTTGGTGAATTTTCCTGTCTCGTATATCCACAAAGTGTCGGGCTACTGTATAACAGACGAATCGATTAACCGCTCGATCAATCATTCTCGCAGTTGATGCGTTCTGTCGTTCGTTCCTTATTCGATGGGTTCTCGAAGTGAAGAGACAAAAAGGAATGAAAATAATTTAATTTTCTCTCGTTTTGCCTACCGTTCGAGCTCCGGCTGAAATCGCTCTCTTGTCTCCCACGCCAAGTGGAACGCGCGTGGGCAGTGAATTACGAGTTGCACCCCGGGCGCTTTAGGCGAGGAGGGAGCGAGAGATGAGGAACGAGAAGAGGAAACGAAAGAAGGGAGAATCTCTTTCGCTCCTCGTTTCAATGGAATATAAATAAAATTTATTCCGTCGAGCTACCGAAACCCGGGGCTCCCCGCTGCTGCTACCTCCACCACCACCACCACCACCACCGTCGTCTTCGTCGCCGTCTCGTTCCTCCCTTCTCGCTTCCTTATCGCTCACGGCTTCGCGCATCGTTCCAACCGCCACCAGCTACTACTACTCCGCGTTTAGCTTGTCTTACTATATAAACGCGCTTCTTTCGTGGCGAATGGAACGCGGCACGCGCGCCGCTCCGAGGATACCTTCCCCAAGACCGCCCGAGCTTTTGCTCGCCAACGCGCGCGATCGTGCACTCGCCGCGGGAAGGATTCGTCTTCGGCATCGCGTGTGCGTCCTTCACCCACGCTCGATCGCCTTTAGTTTCCATATCATTTTAATAATCACGTCTGTGTTAACACGATATTCGCTTGGATAGTCGATATTTCAAGTTCCAAAGCGATAGCGTAGTATCACCTACAGCGGAGAACGTCATTTTCTAGAATCTGACAAGATTCTAGAAAATTACTCAACGATTATGCAGTCAATTTATTAGTCAAATATCACAATTGATATATTAACAATATATCATTTTTTTTATCACTTGATTTATTGATTGAAAAATTTAGGCTCATCAATCAATTATTTAATGGCTAAACACTCATTAATTGTGTTACGAAAAAAAAAATGATTATCGGCTTACAATTTTGAAATGAAAATTGTGAGATCATAAATTCGTTAGCCATTGAATAATGAAGATCGCATTATTTATTTGCTATTGCAATAAATATTCTAGAGTTTCATTCGAGTTGACTATCTTGTAAACGAGCGCGAAGATGGCCGCTCGCATATATCACGAATTACAATAATTGTCACGACTCCGACTCTCCGTCGTCGGAACGGGATGAATGGACGTATATATAACACTGTGGGAATCAATTTGCGTTCGACTTGTATATAGCGCCATTAGATATTCTATTAAATGTTACAATCGAACAATATAATCGTCCGCGTTATTGCCGGTACGATCGTTTATCGCATAATAATACATACACCGGCGCGATTGAGTACAGATTCGCTATCCATTCGCGGTTACTTAGCGACGCACCCACTTACCTAACACATACTTTAACCGCCAAGTGTATTTAACGTGATATACACAAACGCGTTAGGCACAGAGAGGTGCGCGAGGCAACTTCATTTTCCACCGCGCATTGTTGTTTATGCGAGCGGCAAACGGTCACTACGACACTCGCTCAAACGTGTCTTAGTTATTATTCATATACACATCTGTTTATTACCTGTAATATCCTTTCGAGCATTTCGACTGTGTGCGCGCGTTTACACAAGTGCAGGAAAATAAAAATAAAATCATCGCGTGTATTCGTGTATCTCGCGATATTCCATACACCCGCGCCTCGCGATATTCTATATGCACACGCGTGACTGTGGCACGTAACAAACACACATGCTGACTTTTCGAAGTCAGTTTCCCTCCCCACCTTCCGCGCAGGCGGTTTCTATCTCTCGGCTCAATTCGCGCGAGCGATCGGAGCCATGCGAGAGAGGATAGCGATCTATAATTCAAGGCGTTACAACCGCGCGAGATCGTCGGAGCATAAATCCTCGCAAGTACCGAGCGAATCTTTCAATACTCTCCCCCACTCCTCTCTAACAATAAACTCGATGAGTTTCCGTAATTCTTTGATTGTGGTTTTTTTTTTTTTTTTTTTTTTTTTCACTCCTTATCTCCACAATATCATTGATTTTCTTTAAACGATTTTTTTTTTCTACACGATCGTCAACATTTTCCAACGAGTCGGAATATCAACGATGTTTTTTCGTTACGATGAGAATTCGAGTTAAAAATAGACAAGAAAAAAATCGAAACGGTGAAAAATACGAAGAAGTACACTGTTCGGTGTTGCGGGAGAGACGACAAAAAAAATATTTGAATAGAAACCGTTTCTCGGTTTAGAATGGGATTACAATATTGAGATTGGTGCTCCTGCCGCTTCTGCTATTGCAGGGTGCGAGAAGCGAACCCAACGAGCTTGTCGTGGAGCGACTGCGTTGCGTATATCGCCCGTTGTATAGGATACACGAAAACGATTATAAAGTGAAATGACCGCGGATCACTGTCCTCGCATCTCGGTCGTCGGGGCTACCGAGCACCCGAGCCCAACGCACATCGAAGAAACGATTGCCGTGTCGAGAGAGAGAGAGACGGAAAAGGTTGAGAAAAGAAATATCCCTGACGTTCCTCTACCTTCGAGTAGAGAATTCTTTCTGTCACTCTCTTGCGCGTTCTTTCATCTTTTCTTGTCTCTCTTTTTTTTTTCTTCAACTTCGTAACTACCTTCTCTTTGGCGTCATTTCAATAGGGAGATTTATCCAAAGATCCGCAGACGTCAGACGTCATACTTTTGTACAATGGACATTTTTCTTTTTTTTACTTATTGATTTTTTTTTTTTTGTTAAGATGTTTCGATAATCACAGAAGCGAATTATTCCATTAAGATAAGTAATCCTTGTAGCGCGAGTACACTTTGCGATAGTCTCATTCAAGCTGTAGTGCCCACACGGTGTATTATTAGATATTATCTGCATATAATATGAATGTCGGACGCGCAATGCAGCAGGAGACTACTTTGCGCGCGAGCCGTTCGCGACAGCGATTGTGTTCGTATAAGACGCGACGCTTACTCCTCGACACGCACGACTGACTAATAAGGGAACAATATGCGCGGTCCGTTGTCTAAGGATGCTAATTATCGGAAAATCGTGCGGCAGGGGCTTCTCTCCTCTCGTGACTATCATTGAAAAGCATTGAATTTACGTTCGACCGAACTCTAGCGATGCGTTCAGACGGATAATTACATTTTGTACCCACACCGCCCGAGCGCTTCGTACGATTACCTTATGTCGTCGATTGTGTCTTTCCCCGTAGATTCTACGTACACGAATTGCGATTATTCAAAACTTTCGTCGGTATTAAATTAAAGGTTTTCATCAGTCGGTCATTTTTCTTAAATTAACGTTAAAAAGAGGGGGGAAAAAAATGTTGAAATAATTCACTAACGAAGGTTCGGTAAACCTCCAAAGTTGCGGTAAATTTGAGAATTTTTCAATAAAATATCGTATTTTTCAAACGGTTTAAGAAAAATGTATAAAAATTGATCAGTTTTTAGCGTTGAATAATTATTGCGCAACATAATACACGTGTTTCGCATGATATACGAGATATTGGAATGGAAACAAAGGTTGAATAATTGTAATACGAAGTTGGCGAAAAAGCTGCAGGGCACACGCGAGGAGTGTGTTAAAAAATATCGGGCGGGTTGCACGTTTTTTGCATAAACAATAATCGAGAACTCCGGCATCTCGAGCGCTCGCGCGGTGTGTTTGCTCCAGTGAACTTTTAGTCACAGCCGCACCCATAGCCGAGTGCAGCAAAAGAACACACAGACCTCGATATCCTCGCCGCGTGCGCGGTGCACAAGGCTGTGCAGCTCTGTGCAGCTGGGGACCTCTTACGCACACCCACATCTCGCGAATAGATACAGGCAAAAAAATGTGATATAAAGTTGTAACGCGCGCGGCACTCGGAATATCGAAGTCAAAAGTTGCGAGCGGAAAACAAACGAATGAGGGAACAATCAAAGGTGAACCGTTCGAAACAAATGTTTTTTTAAATTATCGGTGTACATTTGTAAACAGGTAAATCCCAATGTGATTTTCGATGCGCTCGAGTGCGCGAGTGGATGAATCACGAGGAGATATACCCCGCGAGAGAGTCGTTATAAAATAATGCCATAGTGTACACGGCGTGCGATTTGCCAGTGTTGGAGTTGAAGCCGGTTATCAACGATGAGGGGACGAGGGGAGTGCAATTAGTTCCACCACCTATTCTCTATCTCGTTCGATCAATCGTTTACCTCGCTCCTCTCGTCGTCGTCGTTCCTTCTTTCGTCTCTTTCCTCTCTCCTACCCTCGCAAATATATTGTACCGCATAGCTATATGTATATTGCGCTTCGATAGCGGAGGGCCAGCGTGGCACTCTACAGCAAATCGCAAACCGATCTCTCGATATAGCTATATTACTCTCTCTTTCTCTCTCTCTGTAAAGCGTCAATGCGTGTGCATAGCAAACCCGTAGGCCTCTGTGGACTAACGGCGAACAAGAGCTGCGAGAGATATCGCAACAACCTTGTCGTCTCGTTTGGCGGACGGCCGGCTGTGTGTGCACCTCGCGCTGATTTATTTACAATCCGAGGATCCGCGAGTGCATTAATTACGTCAGATTGCTCATAGGGGAGTTGAAACACGAGAAATTCGTCGTTGAGATGCAAATTATTCATTACCAAGAAGAAATAAAAAAAAAACACACGCAAAAATGACTTTCGATCGCGATGCTTGGAAGAATTAATCTTAACTTGTTTTATACGTTGTCAAGGTTACTAAGCAAATCATTTCATACGGAACATTTAAAAATAATTGATAACCATTATAAAAAAATTATTAAAAATTTTTTGATCATTGGTTGAAAAAAAAAAAAAAGTACTACGGTAAAATTTCAAAATTTTTTACAAAATGAGTATTGTTGATCGAGAGCCAATTAGTTGTGCAAACAATCAACAATCTTCCGCGCGAAACATTGAATATTACGATAATATCTGTGTGAAATCGAGAATAGATCAGCCAGCGAAGCGCTTAAGTACAATGAGCATTGCATTTATTTATCCATTAAGCAAACGCGTATCAAGATTTTTCAAATAAATTTAATAAAAACGTTTTACTCAAGTACAACAGCTAAACTCGCGTAGTCGCATAATGCGTACAATGCACAGGCACTCGGCCGCATGTACGTGTGCTTGTATTTACACTTAACACACAGATATAGAGAGCCGCACCGACGGCCCGCGTGAACTAGAAGCAATAGCTCACCGTGCGATAGCGTAATTCATGTTAATGCCGGCTATAACTCCCGCCGTATAAATTATCGTTCGACGGTCTATGGATCGTGTGTAACAACGCGTGAGGGAGAAAACGAGCAGAGCAGTCAAAATCCTTGATACCTAACCACCTACGCACCACTAGTTTTGGTATCGCGAAGGGGTCGTCGCGTGGCTGTATCGCAGGAGGGGACTATACGAAAAAGATCGATAAAAGCTCACCAAAAGATCGTTCAACATGTTTCCCTGGAAAACGATCGATCAAAACACCAAGCGAATCATCGTAAAATAATCCACCTACCAAAAGACACTGTAATACTCGCATCAGTGGATAAAATGCAAATAACTCAAAGTCGTTTGACTGCGTCAGCGGGGGGAGGAAACTTGTAATCGCATATAAAATAAGATCTCCTTGCGCTTAAGCTTGTAAATTACAATTGTCCGCCGTGTCATGTTCTCTCTATAATCCTTGCAACTCCTTGCCAATTGCGGATAGTCGTTAATACTTGAACGAATTCTCGGTAAGATTGTATTTACAGAAAAAAAAAAAAAAAAGGATTGTGTGATGCAACGACGAGAAGATATACCGCTGTCAACGCCGACCAGTTTGCGCACACGGAACGTATCGAAGCTATGCAACGAACAAAACGCTACACGTAAGTTTTACGTGTAAATAAGCGCGTTTATGTATGTATTTACTATTTCATAGAACGCGTCCGAGTACTATGAGAGCACCACTGGTATATCCTACTGCAGTCCGGGACTCGACTCGTCGCGCTGGCATTATTATTTATTTATAGCGTCATTATGTTGTCTCTATTGTTGTTCGGCGCGAAAGAACCTTTGCTTGCATGGGGATAGTAAATGTTTGACCGTCGGAGTTGTAACGCCGGTAGTTTCATCCTCGTTTAAACTATACGCTTCGCTCTTTCTCGTTTTTCCTTGCCGAGTCGATATTGGCTACGAGCAATTTATACGATTCTTAACTATCCTATATCTCTTATTCGATCGTCGTTGTATACCGACGACGATACCTCTCACTCGCGAGACTCTATTTTACTATTCGTTTGTACGGCGTATATGCGAGCAGAAGTTTACGGTTTTAGTACATGTTACTCAGTGGATAGTTTGCCCGGTCGGTTTAATCGGGAGTGCGGGTAATTACCAGAGGCGTAGCGGACGCCCGTGCATGTTACACGGGGATTGAATAGTTACTGCTTCGAGGACTACTGTAATTTGTTGATAGAGCACTACGCTCTACCACCCGGGTGCAGCGCTATAGCGAACTCGATATAGGGGGATACGACGGGTTGAAAACAGGAAGACGAATAAGAGAAGTTTCGAACGGTGACTAAACGTTCCGGCATTCGTTATTTTAATGCTTTTATCACTTTATGTCCAATCTGCCTCCGTGGGACATTCGATACACGAGAGTAGCCATACACGACAGCTATAACTCGATATAATTCGTAACACGATAACGGAGAATAAACTGAGCATTGGAATGGCAAAGCCGAGGCAAACAAATCGTCTAGCGACTATGAGAATCGCGCAAAGACGATCGCGAATGGTTATTTCGTTGCTCGGAGCGGAGAAAGCGAAGAATAAAGATTGAAGAGGGTCGTTTGAATGTTAATGCGACAGACGTTTAAAAGATGCTTTGTAGCTAACGTGAAATTCTACGTATCTTTTCGTTTGTACGGTTAAATAGTTGTTTTATCCGTAATCGTGGCGATATAATAATAATGTAACGTCTTATATGATGCGTGAGAGATGTTACACTGCCTCATTATTCTCAGTATGAAAATGTTTTTTAATTCTTATTTTTTTTTATTGATAAAAAAAATTGCAATTTATTTCCCACTTGATTGTCTGTACTGTTTTATTATTATTTTTTCGATAATTCGACTGAGAAACCTCGTAACCAAAAAACGGTAAAACTACACAATACGATAAATCAATCTCGAGACGGATGTAATGGGATTCCGTCGCGCGGTTGTGTCCGTGAACCAGTAACGTACAAACTATCTCGTTACGTGCGAATGAATTAGATCGAGATTTAGGAGTAGTCGAGAGGGTCGAGACGCGCGTTTAGTCGGCCGCGACTAATCGTTCCAACTGCATTTGTCCGCGTGGGCGTACAAGTGACACGCGAAATTGCACGTTCACGCGAGCGTCTACCAGCACTCGAGGGCCTCTCGTACCAGAGGTGGACGAGGAGGCTACTCTTCTCGCTTTCTCCGTGTCTCCTTTCCTACGAGCTCGCGAGACCGAGAAAACCAGACGATAAATAACTTCGCGGCGGCCATTACTTGTCACTCACCCTCTCGGCTGCCCTTCGCAGCCCCACCCGCGATTCTCCTTTCCCCGTTTCACGAAACTACGTGCTTCCGTCTTCGAAAAGTCTGTACAACACTTTCTCGACTCCCTTTACAATAATAAAAAAAGAAAACTGCATTAAGGAGATTAGAAGCTAAAAAACCGTCTAATTGATCAATCGATCGATCGTAAATTCAATGCGGTAAAAATTTTGCGTACGTTTTCTTGTTGTATCACGCGAAAAAAAAAAACAGAAAAAAGTTCTACGTCAGGGAAAAAAAAACGACGCAACGTCGGGCGTCGGCGTGAGCGCGCGCACGTCAACACCCCCACAACCCTACACGACGTTGTTCACGCTCACGTTCGTTGAGGATACGGGCACGTTTGCCATGCGCGAGATCGCGGGGTTGCATTGGCAGCGGTCGGCGTTTGCGCGGCTACGCGACCGTATTGACTTTACTCATCCCTCTGAAGCTCTGCACACGCCGGTGTATCCCAGAAGCATCATAGGTCCGCGCGAACTCCAGAACTCTCTCGCACAATCCTATCCTCACTTCCCTCCTTTTCATTATTTGAAAATTCAATTTTTTTTTCTTCCACGTACAAAATATGTTTACCCACGATATAGCTTATTCGCGACTAATTTATACCACGCGCGATGTACAAAAATTCACCTCTCGCTATAACGTTATTTGGTGAAAAAGAGAAATTTGCAATAAATCCGTTTTGTCCTCGGATTGGCACGTAATCCACCCTCGATGCGTGGCTATTTCGTTTTCTATCTTTTTCCTTCTGTCCCCCCATCCCCCTCGCGTACGTGTTTTCGGAGCGCAAAAACGCGAACGCGCCATGCAGACGCGCAACGTCAAGGGGGTCGTGTGAAGTACCCTCGGTGTATATACACATATACGCTGCGTGTATATGCGCTATAAAAGGTATATATAGACTTGGTGTATGAGAGGAAAAAAAAGGGCGAGGGAACGCTGCGTCAGGGTGTTTCATCGTCGATATACATACGCAGTCGGACTATGCTACCCTTCTCTCGGATATAGACGGATAGGATTGGTCCTTGATTGCCGAGGAGGGTGTTGTTTCCCGGAGTCGGGTGTGCAGGGATCCCAAGATCGTAGCCAATGATAGAGCGCAGCTGCCCTCGAGCAGAAGCCGAAGCGCCCCTAACGTACAACCCCTGATGTGTTCACGAGACCCGCCACACACTGCGGGGTTAACTGCCTCATATACCTATATGTATTTATTCTATATGCCAACCAGCCGCTTTCTAACATCCTGCGGGATTCTCCGTCCTTACCACCTCTGCGTTCGAGCTTCGCGGAGATTCCGAGCATGAGAATTAGATAGAATCGAGGGATCCCGATGGAAAGGGAAAGCCAGCGGCAACCGCATCTCGAAATACTGGTAACCGGGCTCCGCCAACCCCACAGAGCAAACGACGCTCTATCTCTCTGGAGACCGAGAGCCAATGCCCTCGGCTATCTCCGATAGGTTATTTTGCGGGGAGGCCAACTCACTCGGAGCTTAGGGAAGGGTTTTCCCTATACCGAACGATATGGTACGAGTATATGTGCGGCATGCAGCTTTTACGTCTTGCGGACGATTGGGCAGTCGCGCAGGATGAACGGAATTCAGGTTACAAATACCGTCTTAAAATTTAATTAACGCGTTCAAATTTCATTTGAAAAAAGAAAGAAAAAAATCGAAATTTGGAATTAAATAGAAAAGGTCCACAAATTACGAGCGCCGTTTCAGTATCGCGATGACGTCGGAATCGCGATTAGTATGGCGAAGCGCTTTATTCTGAAACCTTTCTACGTCAACCATCGTTGGCGTCTCGTCACCGTTCACTCGTTCTATTATCCGGATTGCGCGCTCACCGTGCCGCGCGTTCCGCGTCCATTGTTCCTTTCGGCAGAGACGAATAAGAGATTCGACGAGGAGAGAGGAAGCTAAGCGCATACGAGCGAAAAAACTTCATAAGTGAATGAATCGTTTATTTTTTCTTTTCACCGTTTCGACTTATTCGCATTTATAATGGCCCTGAAGTCAAACTATATGCCTCATTTATTTATTTATGAGTAGAAAATGCATTTTTTTAACTCGATATTTCTATTTATTTGTGTTTTTTTTTGCTACATTGTTTCGCTACTGTGAGTAAGAATTGTCCGATTTCTTAACAGTATTATTTTTAGATCGCGCTAAAAAAAAAAAAACTGTTCCCGCGCGCGCTTTATATTTCACAAATTTATGCGCTGTTGCTGCTCTCTCGTTCCGCGCGCGCATCGCCCACAGTCGGAAGCAATTTACAAGTTAATAGGTTTACCACGATTCGTTCCATGCCTTCTCACGTCGTTTCTCTGGATATCCTTTCTGCCCTCCCATCGAGAACTTCTCTCGCTCCCGGCCCGGGCAACCCGCGGGATTTATTTCGGCAGCCGCGCGCTAACGTTTCCCCCCTCTCCCGCTTGTCCATAGGTAACCCGCGTTGCGTGTATACGCCCATCTAATTGGCTCTATCGTGAGCCACTTCTCTCGCCTTCGCGAGCCCACAACGAGAGGGAATTATAGAAATACTTGGCCGATATATTGAGAGGGACTCTGAACTACAATATCGATTGAAGAAAATATAACGATACAAAGTATCCGAATCGGTATCGACTAAGTTTCAAATTATTAAATTTATACCGTTCATATTTATGTTAGTATTGAAAAAAAAAAAAAAAGTTTTATAGCGATTTTACACATTATCGTTAATCAGACGAAACAAGCCGACGATCATAAAAAAGTTCTTGAAATTCTTAATTTTGTGACACACATCCCAAGACAATCGCGATTTCGCGACAAGAATTTTTAAAAACATCGAAAGACGGATGGCGCGCCACGCGAAGTGAAGGAGATGGACAGGAATGGTCCCGGTTTCGCGCAACAGCAGCAGCAGCAGCAGCAGCAACAGTCTCGGACAATACCGCGAGAGGCTATTTGCATCTGGTACATAATTCAGTCGCGTCGAGCTCTCTTTTGCGTTTGGAGCAAAGTCGCGAGGCGAGGCGCGGCGCGGCGCGGCGCGACTCTCGCGAATTCGTCGTCGTCGTGAGAGAGCAGGCAGGCAGGCGCGTCTCTGGGTTAAACGCGAAGAGGCAGCGCGCGGGCATTGGACGGACAGCCCGAGAGAGTTGCTCGACTCTCCTCGTTCGCAAAGTGTTTGCGGGAGCGCGCGTGTGCGAGATCTCTTCGTTCCTTCTCGCTCTTTCATCTCTGTGGCTCGTAAATTTTCTCGAGACTCCGCGTCGCTTCGAAGGAGAGTTCTCCCTTCGGATATTTCTTCTCTTTCCGTTTTGCCGTGGAGCCCGCGGACGATAGGTACGGACGCGGGATGCCCTGCGCTTAGTGGGCGTTTACGAAACGTTCTCGCGCGCGTCTCGCGCTCTTCTTTTCACCCCGATGAATCGATTATCGAGACTCGAGAGCTCTCGAGTTTAAGAAATATACGAAGAAAGATAAATAAAAGAATGAAGAGGAGAAAAGAAGAATAAAGAAAAAAGGAAAAAAAGAGTTTGCGAGAAAGCCAGAGGGCACGATACATACAACACGTTAGGATCCATATACACTCGGCGTACTCCTTCGTGGCATGTATATGAAGCCTTTAGCGCCTCGGACAATGCGATCGAGGCAGCTATAGCATAACCGGGCAACTCCCCCCGCCACCGAGTCTCTCGAATGCCAACGCGCGCACACACACATACACATACCTCTATCCACCGGACAATGCTTTCGCGAGCGCCCGGGTAGCAACTATTCATTTTCCAGAACCGCCGACACCGATGTCGATGATAACCCCGCGAACCTCTTCACACACGGCTACCTGAACCCCCCTCGCCCCGCTTATAGCGTTACGATAATATCTGTTTTCTCGCGCCTCTCCGCGATCTATTTATCGCTTTCTCGCTATATTTCAATACATTTTTGCATATCCATAGCGTACAATGTAACAAAAAGAAAAATTGTTAAAATCCTTAGGAAAAATGTCCTTTACCTCGTTATTAGAGATCTTTTATTTCGAGTTTTATCATTTCTTTTTGGGTTAATGCTAATGAGAATTTCGTTCGGCCGTCAATTCAAAGATTAACTCATATTTCATCGGTGTCTCTCAAATAACTCGATACTTTACCGAAGCTTTTCTCTATGAAATAGAGTCGCTAACACATTTTCGCGACAGACGATAGAAATTGACGATATCGTGCGAAATACTCGTGCATTACAATTGTGAGTGCCTCGCTGGCGTATAACCCGCTACAACCAAAAGCCTGTATTCAGTGACACATGAGCTCGTGAATTCGGACAGTAGAGACACTTCGCGAAGCACGAACATAGCCGCGGGGAGGGGGGTGGGGGAGATAGGGCTCTCACTTTTATTTCGTCCGTATATTTGAATATTTCATTCCACGTACACAGTAGTACGTGTGTTATAAATTTCAACGCGCGTTTGCCGCGCGTCGACCGAGAGTAGCGCCGCGACTATTCGCGAAATGGTCACGACGCGCAACGCGCTTTTCTCCGCATGAATAAAAATACAAACAAACAAACAAATATATATATGGTACACCGAACAAGTGTAGAGATCTCGACATATAAAAAGACTGCAAAGATATTATTACATCGTCCGGATATATCTTTACGTTTTTGCAAAAAAAAAAAAAAAATGGAAAGGCAATAAAAATAATGCGTACAGCTGGTGGCAGACGAGGGCATTTACTTATGCATAATACAACCGCGTGTAGGATATACAAGTCACATGAATATCGTGAGAGACAGGCGCTTAGTATTTACCCGCTGTACAGTCAGTCGTTCGAGTGAATATTACTTTTTCGGTGTAAAAGGCGGGGGTTATAGATTTATACTGTGGTCGCCACGCGGGTCTTACGCGTACAGCGCGTACGTATGAATACGAGTTTTCTCCAGGAGTATCTTTACGCGCGGCCCCGACAGCCTCGCGGAATCGCCGGCGTCGCGAGATAATATGTCACGGTCGAGACCTTTCCTTCTTCGGCGCTCTCTCGCTGATGCTCGCGAACCAACAACGCCAGCATCAGCATCAGACCTCGACGCTTAGCTCGGCGAATCTTCTTGGAACTGCGCGAAGAAGGACGGGACTCGAGGCACCCGCGGGAGGCGCATCCGCGTGGATATTTTCTTACGCATATTTTTACGGCAAAAACATTGTCGAGGAAAAAAAAAACGTCTATTACTCATCGTTAGAGAGTCGTAGTATGTAGTATGAGTTGTATGAAAATGCGATACTCCAATATTCATGGATAAAATCTGAATTCTCTTATCGCTAAATTTGTGTCGCAAAGATGTATTCATTACCGGAGAAAGAAAAAAGTTATTCTTTTCAGTCGCTGTTGTCGATAAAATGACAATAGAAATTCGTACAAGAAAAAATAATGTGAAAAGTATATTGTAACGCGAAGTTTATTATTATCAGGATCGTTAACGATGCGAGCCACCGGGGCTCTCTTCAGCTTCTCTTCGCGTTCGTCGACGACGACGAAGCTCGTGTGTTACGCTCGGCGACTATAACGGTGCCCCGTGCGGCTCGCGGGAAGAATGAGAGAAAAAGAGAGAGAACGGAATGCCCGGTGCGCGCCCGGGAGGACCGTAACTTGCGAGAGTATCGATAAGGATCGAAAGACGAAGGCAGAGGAGGGGGGAAAAAAGGTACCGGAGGCCGTCTCGAAGGGCCGCAAGAGGGACACGCTAAAGGGGCGACACGTAGGCATAAGAATCGAGGATATCGAGGATTCATTGTAATTACAAAAATGTAAAAAGCTTTGAATTTTCATGAAAAAAAAAAGGTTCCCGATGAGAAATACGTAACGGTTAATCCGACGGTAGAACGTTAACAAGAAAATGTGGGGCGTTGCGAGACTTATATCGGAGGGTATGTATACACACAGTAGTGGATATAAGTACCGAGAGTATACATATGGAATGAAGAACTAAAAAAAAGAGAATGTTCGAAAATTTCCCAGCTGTTCGTTGGTTATCTGGACAGCGAATCAAAAATGGCGACCGATGTGTGTTCGCGCGGCCGTACATAGTGCTCTCGTATGTATACCCGCTGCGCGCAGGGAGGGCTGTGCTCTCGCTTTTCAACCCTTGCTATCTTTCCACCATCAAGGGGTGGCGCGGAGCAACCTCGTCGGACGACCACCGGTTCGTACGCTCAGCGCAGGTAACAAAAAAAAAAAAAAATAAATTACGCGTTCACCAAACTCTCCGCGTTGAGAGCACAGAGGGCAGTAACCACCCACGAGAATTTTTTCGTTCGTGAATCTCGTTAAAAAAATAATATAAAAATATGTACGGAGTTCATAAAAAAAAATGAAAATTCGATGAACGAATTCTTTTACGAAGAGGTTGCGACGCTAAAATTTGCGAAAAGCTGTGCCGTGTACTACCGCTGCGTATAAATCATTTTCGATGTCGATTTACGTCGGAGAAGCAATAATTGATACAATACGTATCTGTCGTACGCCTTCGTGCGAGTGAATCGTATTATTCACATTATTCGACGATACAGACAGCTTAGCGGCATTATTATATCCTTTATATTATATGAGCGACGATGGGAGCAGAAGGAGGACTCGCCGATGTGGGGTGTGAGTACGATAGCTTCTGCTTCGTCGTTTCTCTACCCGGTGTGCTGGCTGTGTACTTTTGTTTCCAAGATCGCTATCGACGCTCTTTTTAGGCGACCCATCTGTGACCGACTCGTTCGGCTCTCATGCGCGCGTCTCTACCTATATATACACACGCCGTATATCCTCATGAAAATTCAGCATATTGTGCCAAAAGCATATATTTCTCTCGAAGCTCATCGTGTCGTAAAAACGCTTACGGTCGATCCATCGCCCTATCGTACATCAAATAAAGAGCATTAATACGAATGAAGATTATTTATCCCGATGATAAAAACATCATCCAAAGTACCTTTCCGAAGGGATCGTTCGACGAAATCGGCATCAACGTTTTGTCGCATTGTCTTCGCTACAAATCCAAGAATTATGATTATAGAAAAAACGTCGCGACCAGAACAGTGAGACAATAAGTTTTTGATTTTAATGCTCTAAATATAAAAATATACTAATCTGTTCTATTTTCATTCGAAAAAAAAATGTAATTATTTTGTGTCATCACTTTTGAAAAATATTTAATTAAGAAAATAATGAATATACCATACATTTTCGTCGGATTTTTTTTTACCGAACACAGGACGATAAGTAAAAAAAATAATTCAGTTTCCACTATTCTCGATCGTGACTAGTATGGTGTCCCTTCACGGGCGCGTAAAATAACGAAATTTCTATTCCACCCTTCGCTGCACAATCAATTTCCTCGCGTTTCATTCCAAATTTTCATATGGGCCTAAATTTTGACAACCCGCAATAATCTCGTCTCCTTTGTATACACAAAAAAAAAAAACAAATGTTCGTCTGTAAGTGAACCTGCATTATTAAATCCTATCGTATATGGGTCTGTGTGTCCCGATATCTCTGCCCATCAACGAAATACAAATTCGACGACGATAAACGTTGGGGCGTCGAGCTCGCGGGGGTGTCGAACAATGAAATCGTCCTCGTCGTCGTACGCGCGCGGTAGACCGCTGGCCCTTTAGCCATCGGTACCGAGGTGCTGACGAAAATTATAGACCTCCCCGTATCCCCGTATAGTTACCGTCTATACATGTATATACAGTTATATAGTATATTAACAACGTGGATACGCGCGCGTAGCCTCGTGACGCGTCCATCGCGCGACAACCGCCACTTTAAACCGATACATATTTTATTAGCCGCGCTGTATGCGCAGATACAAACACATACCGCCGAGTTCTCGAGGGCTTTTGCAGGCATTTTTTTTTTTTGTTTTGTTTTTTTCTCTTTTTTACGAGTACACGTACACCCGGCTACGTTTTTAGTGGTCGTAGATTGCGAGTTGAATGAAAATGTATGGGTTACACGCGTCGATATATATATAGAGAGAGTTGGTGAGGGTTCGACGAGTGACTGATGGGTGGGCGGGTCACTTCGTCACTGCGTCACAATATTTGTGCTCCGTCCGCAGTGGCCTGAGTTCTCGCGCCTCAATTCCTCGCAACACCCGGAGTAACAGGAGACGAAAAAAAAGATATATGTATAATGTTATAACTGCATTAATTTCGTGTCTCGAAACTCGGGAATACAGTAAAATCGTGAATACGCGACTCAGGACGATAATAACAGGGAGAGTTCTTCGTGTCGTTATGTTACTTCGTGTACAATTCCCGCACCGCACCAACGGTGTGTGATCGATAGAGCCGGAAACAGTTCAACACCGACTAGTCATTCACGGAAAGTCAAGTTTTCGAAGGTAGGAAATAAAAAGAATAATAGTCTCGGTAGCAAAATGTGTAAATCGTGATGGATTTTTTTTTTTTTTTTTTTATAAAAATAATGTCGGGAGTAGAAAGATCGATTTCTCACCGCGTATGTATTATCGACGACGAGGCGGAAAGAACGAAAAACTAGAAACGGAGTTTCGTTGCGCGAGAGATATATGGGAGAGAAAAAAAGATAAATACGTGGTCGGGTGTCAAATTTCCACGCAGCTTTTCCGGCGAAGCTTCGCGAAGCTTTCCATCACTTCGCGAGCTGCACTCGGACTAAAAGAGAGTGAATTCTACGGGCCATGTAAATAGATGTGTGCATTCGCGTGCATGTGTGCGCGGGGCGCTCGGGGAAATAAATCGAATTCGCGCGATTCTACGAGCTGTTTGCACGAAAGGAGAGCTCGGAGTTAGAAGGACTCGAGAGAAGAGCGCGCATGCAACTGAGAGGGCGTGTGGCATCGCGAGTATCGAACGGTCTCCCCGACGCTACACTGTGTTTCGCTTGTATAAAGTGTCTTCATAGAAAGTCTTGTATCCAATTCGTAGGAAGATTCAGTCGATACTTACGTATCGCACGCTTAAAATTTGCATAGTACTTTCTAATATCAATAAAAATGCTCGTTACTTGCATTACCGAGTGGACGACTCGAATAATTTTCAAAATTAATGAAAATTTCACGCTTTCGATTTTTGGAGCGAATCGCGCGATCTTTTTCTGGAGAATTTTGGAGAGTTTTCTACCCAAGAGTAAATTTCAAAATTGCGTTATTCACAAATATTCGCCCCAAAACTTTTCAACCCAATGATAAGATTATTGTGTCTCGATAATTCATAAAATAACGTACGAAAAAAAATGTTCAGGTGCCAATAATGGTCGTGTAAAATGGAACGATAAAAATTACGAAGTATATCGGATATTGTGGCTGTCGAACGATTAACGATCGTCGCAAGTTTAGCCGTAAAAAATGTAATACCACAAACGTCTACACGAAAATGCGTTGTATATTAATTGGATGGAAGCTACCGGGACTGGTCGACCTTCTTCGATCGACGAGAGATGCGCACTCGACTCTGCACCATAACGCCCGATGCTCTCTCCGTTCCAAGAATAATAATAAGTACATAATGCACATACAGGTAACTACGCGTACCCTTTCGCGTTGAATCTCACGTCGATGAATGAGAGAGGCAGAGAGAGAGCGCCTCGACGAGAAAACGTCCCTAATCGACCGATAATCGTCCCCTCCGCTTCGCAGCGATTTAATACACGGGTACGTGACCAATGCGTACAGACGAGGAACGCACACAACGAATCGCGGCTGTAACACATTGTCGAACGCCGTATCGCCCGAACCGTCCCAATCTCATCGAGATCGACGATGAAGAGGAGCGCACATTTCTGCGCGCTTTCGCGATTATTCCAATTTGTACGTTTATTTTCTCGTTATTTCGCGATATCGAGATAAGTAAGATATATATTGAATTAATGATCGAAGGGCGCGAGAGTTTCGTAAGGTAATGAGAAAACTGCTGTGCACACAATTTGGCTGATGGCGTTGTGTAAAGTATAGAGGATTTTAGCTCAACGATAAATAAGAATATATAATGATTTATGTACTCACCAAGCGTCTCTTCGGCTTGATCAGCGGCCTGTTCTGTCCGTTCATCTTGTAGTAGAGACCACAGGCATTGCAGAGGTAGTGACCGGTGCCGTCCCGTCGCCAGAGAGGTGTCGAAGTCGCTCCGCAGTTGACGCACTCGCGACCCTCTAAGTATCGAGTTGCCACCCCAAAAAGCGGTACAATTAGTTAACATCGATATCGCATTGCCAATTTTTTTACATTTTTTTATATTATCAAAGTCTCTTTGGAAAAATGCATCTCGATTGATCAAACATTTTTTTTTTTTATTCATATGCATTGCTTTTCGTTTTGACATTTTTTAGCGTTAAATACACTTTATTCCTTATTTCATAAATACTGATATACTGATATACTGATATGTTCAATCGAAAAAATGTAATTTTAAATTTGTATCGTAATAAATTTATCCCAATATTTTTTTTTTCTAAAAATGTTAAGAGATTCTTTTTTTTAATTGAGCATTTTTTCCAAAGAGATTCGGATGAAAGCGTCAGGCGAGATCGCGAAAGTTCTGTGAGACGAACTTTCCTGATATGCCGATATGGACAACAACGATAGAGAACTCGCATGCATTTGCCGACATACCAATAAGCGATTACCAGAGCAAAAGCAGAATTTTGTTATTTTAAGGATTTTCCTTTCTTCATTCATATACTTGTTGATTTTTTTTTTTTTTTATGGTTCAGAACGCATTACTCTATTACGTATGCATTGCCGGGTGGACTGGTTAGAGGAGATAGAGAAATAGAGATAGAATCAGAAGGGCACGAAGTAATATTTGCAACTTTGGAGAGGGTTGGATTTTTGGTGGAGGGTAGTTTCGGAAGATACAAGTTTCGTAGCTCGACAAAGTGTTTTGGGCTCACAATTTTTTTTTTTTTTTTTTTTTTTTTTTCAAATACGAATTTTTCTCGTCAAACCGTAATCTGCATCGGTCCTTGCTGACGGAGGTCCATCCTCGTTGATAACTAAAACCTCGACAAAGTTCCTCATCCGAGGTTTTTATTTCTCGTTCGAGTCTCATTAATCCATTAACCCTTTAGCGATAAGTGTTTCAATTACCAGAATCTTTTTTTCGTTTCGCAGATTTCGGCAATTACGAGGAAGAAAAAAAATAGATCTTTTTCTCAGCGACCGTTAAAGGGTTAATAATCTCATTTATCTGATCTACACGCTCGCGGTTTGAGAAGCTATAGTTCGGTGTGTATACCGTATACGTAATACCCGTTTCTAATTGACTCTGCGCCTCGTCCCGTTGTTCGGCTTAGACGAGTCTAATCGACAGAAAGAAACTGGTTCCTCGCTCCCCAATCTCAGTAGCGCGGATTAATTCGATTTGGGAATTTTATCCGACGAGATTGGAGGGTGATAAAGCGGGCGCCGCCCGAAAAACACTCGAGATTTCTGTTTCGCTCCCCGCATAGATTTTTCCAATCGAAATCACAATTGCGCACAAAAAAAAACATCGTCGACTTAATAAATTTAATGAATATAACAACGAATAAAAAAAAAGAGGATTCACATATCGCGTAATCGCCTTGTTGAGAAACGAATGTATTAAATGCGTTTCGCTTCTCGAGTTTTTATTTTGATGCGAGAATAGCGATAAATTAGGAGTCACGCATCGTGGGAAGCCGCGAGGCAATTATATTATTTCGCAATCGCGCGCGCGGGGAGAGATACTTGTTTTCGCGGTACTGTATTACCACCAGTCAACGGTCGATCTTTTCGCGAGAGTTCTCTCACACGAGCCACCGCCGCCCCCGCGAATGTACGAGATTTTTTTTTTTTTTTTTTTTTCCTTCCATAAACTCGGCCCTTCTCTGCAAAAACGTGGTGGAATCTTCGCGTCGTACTCTTTGCCATTTCGTGATCAACGGGAGAGAGGAGGGATTCGGGCGGACGCACGCACACGTGTCGATGTGTCGCAAGAGAATTTAATTAGCGTATTATACGGTACTTCTTGGCGTATAAATTACTGTCGCAATCGCCAGTGTCTATGAGAGGCTATTGTCTTTGCGGCGAAAATTGGGGAATTTTTCCTACAATTTTTTTTTTTTTTTTTTTTTCAATTCTTCTCATCTTTACAGAATTTCTCATCCATCGTTCGCTTCTCGAGGCGCCTATATGGAAGATTGACCTACTATTTCTGTCGTGTTGCGATAGTGCAACGATATAGGTATATTGTATTGCTATCTTCGCCTCACCCCCTATCTACAAGAGAGGGAAATTCGCGTGCCGAAAATATCGTTGCGCTGTTATTTTTTTGTTTCTTTTGTCATCGTAGCTTTGCGGATAAAAAATAATATAAAAAAATATATAAAAAAAAAAGAACAGAGACCACACAGATCGAACGCCGTGGATGATGATTATAAATTGCTTGTGAAAAAACTTTAGCCACACCAACATCGAAAAAAACGTGCTATCGTGTAGTTTTCAATATTTCCTTTCTCTCTCCTTCTTTCTTTTTTCTTTGTAAAAAAATGTGTGATCATTGATCCTTGTCGCTGATCGTTGTTACGTTTAATCTCATATGGAGGTGCGCGCGATTATGTTTAGTGCCACTCAAAAAACGTCAGTGAGGCAAAAATAGAAAAAATCTGTGTCCTTCCCGCGAAACCGTCCGCACAGAAACGAAAAAAAAAAAAAGTAAAAAATTGAAAAAAAAATCTCTTATGAAACGGAAAAAAAGGAACCAAAGAAAACATAAAGTAAGTGAAACTGTTAAATAACCGAATCGACGTGAAGCGTCAAACCACCACCGTTAGCAAAAATAAAAAAAAACCATGAAAAAAGAAATTCAAAGCATAAAGTATCAACGAAGATATTAGAAACACAAAAGTTAATAACCGAAACCGATAACCCACACGGAGAGAAGAATCTAATACAATATACCATATTCCTAGTAAAAAATATCGTAAATTTCTGGTAGTGCGGCGTGAATGACGCCAGCAGCTGTTGAAAATTACGAGAACTATGCGAATTTTTACGATAGAATATGGTAAAAATTCTCATAAAATGGAGTATTTTCGTCATAGGTGATGACATAGTAATTTCTAGTAGATCCTTCTGTCCGCGCAAGAGACGTAAAAAAAGAATGAAAAAAGATAATCCCGTGAAAAAAAAGTAAAGAAAGAAAAAAAAAGAATAAATGCCGCTTACCGGCGGACGTTCTGGACTTGTTCCTCGGCTTTTGCTGCTGCTGTTGTTGGGAACCGGGCGAATTGGGTGTATTGCCATGGGATGAACCGAGTAGTTTAGATTCAGGACTAACGCCGGTTACACCGGCGGTGGGATGATGCGAACCGGAAAATATTGAGGATCCGTTGTGCGGATTGTGTGAATGATGCGTAGGATATTGTAGGTGTTGGTACATGTTGTAAGCGGTAGCGGTAGGATCGTACTGGGATCCCGAGGTTGCATGATGATGGTGGTGATGATGGGATGCCGGATGATAGGAATCCCTGCAGGAGGGCGAAGTAGCGCCACCCGGATTCTGGTAATCCTGTTGCTGCGTGGTGTTCGCTTGCTGGTTCGTCTGGCCGCCAGCTTGTTGCTGGCCACCACCAGCACCGCCGTTGACAGAGTTGCTTCCAGCCCCAACGGAGCTTCCGTTCCCCGTTCCCGTTTGGTTATTACCTTCGCGTTGCTTGACCTGTCCGCCGGAAGCGCCGTTGCCGCCGTTGTGTTGATGGGGCGGCGAAGGCGCGCCGTGATGATGTCCGAGCATAACGGACGGCTTGACGTCGCACGAACCTCCCGAAGTTGCACCGAGAGCGTCCTGATGATGCATGAAAGCTCCCATTACCGCGGCATGCGCGACAGCCGCATTGTACTCGCTGCTACCACCGCCCAAACTCAACCCGTTCACGCTGCTGTTGTTATTGTTGTTGTTGCTCGCCGAACTGTTGTTGTTGTTGTTGTTGTTATTCGTGCTCGATGACGTACTCGTCGTTATACTGTCGGGCGTCGCATCCTTGGGTGGTGTGGGTGGAAAGGAGAACAGATGACCGGCGGCACCGCCGCCGCCGTGACTCGATAGACTTCCAGACGTTGGCGGCAACGACGAACCCAATGGACTCTGGGGTTTGTCTTCTCCTCCTGTACCACCGCCCGTCGACGCTGCGGTCGCTGGAAAACCCCAGGGTTTCGACGCATCGCCGCTCGTACCCGATAACCACGGATGCAACACCGAGCCGTGAAAGTGTGGACGACATACCTGGCTCACCGGTGCGCTCGTTACGCCGCCACTCGACATTCTACCTGTGAACAAACGATCAATGACGATTTTTCAGTAAACCGCGATAACAAGTTACATGTTACAAGTTATCGATTCGCTAGTCATATCACACTTCTTTTTTACGATGATGATTGCTTTGGTACAGACAAGGAAATATCATCGATCGATAGCCGGTACCCGAGAAGAAAAAACTGAGGATCAATGCGATTCCGAGATTCGAATTCAAATCGTTGACAGAGAATTGCGTCGCGATGGGAGAGTTTGCGATTGTAAACCTGGGATATACCAAAGTCAGAGTCACACCGCAAAGACGGATCTCGAGAACGTGTTCGGAATAATTGAACTTTTTGTAAGAAACCGCGCGACGCCCGAGTGGGAAGCCTAATTGCTGCGTACGTCTTAATTAAGTGGGCCGTAGGGGGGGGGGGGGGGGGGGGGGGGGGGGGGGGGGGGTGAGAGAGCGAAAAAGAGAAATACTGACGTCTACCAGGGAATTACCGATTCCCGCTTGTCTCGGAATTATATACGAGGCAATGCACGAGGTATCAATCTTATCTACTTATACATTCGTCTACCTCGTCACCTACGCCACAAGCACATTCGAAGCTTCTTTACATGGAAATACCACGGGAGGATCCATACGCTATGGAAGAGCGCTGAATTCCTGGCGCTTCCTTCGTCTTATATCTTACCATACAAGTGTTTAGCTGCTACACGCGTTTACGCAGTCAATTAAGCGTCCGTTCGTTAACCCTTCTTTAATGCAATTCCAACTTTAACGCATTGCGCAAAGATTTACTTAGTCGATGGACTAAAATAGTTGATTAACGCTTCGAGCTAAAAACCAGTAGCCGAGTCGTGGCAATGCGATAATCTTTTTGACAAAAAATCTTAAGTTAAGTCGACAGCATTTTTTTTTTAAACATAAAAATGTTACAATGCCTGAAACCTCTGTTACGCAAATAGTCTGGCGTCGAATCGAATGGTAAATTTAACGTAGCACGAGGAAGCTACATGAGGTTGGAACCGTAGGATCGATATATCGAGCGAGTTTCTTGCTCAGGTTGAGCGACGATGGCAAGGGGAGGACGAGAGAGAGAAAATGCGCTGTGCAACCACCTTCGCGGCTCTCTCGACGCGGCATACGCTGATAACGTTCCGCCCTGTTTTGCACGGGGTTGTACATTATACAGTACGTACACAGTACATACTCTCTTCGCTCCGCCATCGCCAAGGCGCGCGCGAGTTACGAGCATTAATTTTCGAAGCTTCGCTGTTCGTTCCCTCGCGAAGCTTCTCGACGCTTCTCTCGCTATACCATCCACCCTTGCGCTTAGTCTCCCCCCCCCCCTCTCCCCCTTCTGTGCCGCCACCCCCCGGAGGACGACGCCTCCGGCGAGCGTTTTACCCCACCGATGTTGCGACCCTTCCACGCTCTACATACTACAACTCTCAATATACCGCCAGCAACTACTAAAATGTATTCCTCACTTCGCGCTCGGGTGCAACGCGCTCCGGCGAAAAAACAGCAAGCGAAATTTATCGCGCCGTTCACTCAACTCCCACCCGCGCTGTACGTACGTCGAATAAAGTTTAAACTCGGCTCGTGCACCGTTGCCCAGAGAGAGCATAGTAACACGGCTCGTTAAACTCGAGAGAAGCGAAAAAATAAAAAAAGTTGCGAAGTCTGGAAATCGTCCGAGTAGGAGTGAAATTCGTCATGAAAACTCGGCGGAACAGAGATTCGTACAGTCTCTCTCCCTAACTATGTTTTTCCCAATAAGCATAGAGTTGAAAGAAAAAAAAAAAAAAAACAACGACTGAATGATGATGATTGAAGAGTCGAGGGTGAGAAGTCCGAAGAGTAATATTGACCGTAAAAAAAAGTCGTGAGTTGTCGAGAAAGATAGGAAAAAGTGAGAAAATTATTGCCGAGCGTCGGCTAAAGCACGCGCAAAGGTGGCCCTTCTCTAACGAAGAAAAAAAACTTGCATGGCCGTGTTATTTATCGCACCGTCGCTTCGCTCGGCCTTTCTCCCCCATTCCTTCACTCGTGCTGACCCATCTTCTCGGTGGGCGCTCACGTTTTTACGCAATTTCACGAAACTTTTTTTACTCTCACAGCCGCAACTCGTATGGCCACAAGCTTCGTACGTCCGCCACGCGTGCATGCACCATCTCTCGTAGAAGAAACGGCGCGCGTGAGCGCAGCCCAAACTGACATAACTCTCGGCTCTTTATCTCGGTGATATTTCTGTCGGCTTGGTTTATTTTATCTTGACCGGACGATCGGACGATCTCTGTCTTGGTATTGTAACAAAGCTATGCGTGGCGTATGCACACGAAGGAACGTACGAATGTGAAAGACAAACGAAATGTATCAAGAATCCGAGCCGTGCAGCGACGAGCGCATCGCTGACTGACTGCGCCGGAGCAAAATGGCCGCGTTGGGTCAGCTGTTGCGGCAAGGCTTTCACCTCGGCTCTTCGTGATTCCGTCACGAGGCTCCACGACGGAATTTTCGAATGAAATTTGGACAGGCTACTCGGGGCGACTGAGTCATCGTTCAATCGGTTCGGCGAGCTAATCGGCGATCATTGGGATTCTATAACGGAACCGGTTCTATGACGGTATTTGCCAAAGAGGCGCCATTACGTGTCTTTTCGACGATAGATAAAAAAAAATGGCCGTTACGCCACTTCTTTGGTATTTTTATCATTATTTTTTTAAATCGCGATCAACGACTTGTGTATTCGACGGAAAGTATCCACAATAGCTCAAGGAAGCTTCGATAATACAGGATACAAAAACAACTTGTATATATTTATCGGTAAGATATTTCTTGTTTACAACGAGAGTATATAACTCACGGTTCGGTTTTAGCCTGTTGGATAATGAATGAACGGTACGATTGGCTGACCACCGGAGACTGGCGACACGCGCTGAGCAACACGAGGCGGAATTGTCGCGTCTCGTCGAGTGACAAATGTCGCCGGGATTCCAGGGGAATCGTTTCTCTGACTATCCACCGAGGGGTATATATACAGACGAACGCGGGAGATACTAAAACCTCGCGACGAGTTATTCCCGCACTCTCCTACATATATAGGTATAAAGACGGTGAAGGGAAACGAGGAGGAGGGAGGGAGGGAGGAGGAATCGATCTCGTTTACAGAACCGCCGTAGCGTGTAAAAAGCGAAGCGGTTCGCGAGTCGAGGGCAGAAGATACCGAACGGTTGATGTGCGCTCGCACGCCATATTAGAAACCGTGCGTGGTCGCGGCGTCGGATACGGCGCCGCCGCTTTTCCGCCGCGGTTAAACCGGAGGCTTTTTTCTCTATTTATTCTTTTTTTTTTTTTCTTAATCTCTCGAGTGATGCGACTTGCGAGAGTCCGTAGAAGCGAAGAAGGAAAAGATGCGACCAAACGTTCACCTCTAGTAGGATATTGTAAAATATTCCAACATTCTTTCTATGTGTATATCTCTATTTTGTCGGTTCAAAGCAAACAATAAATTTAGCTACAGTGATTATATTTGTATTAAGACGTAATAATTCACGGACTACCGCGGTGTATCTGATTACATATTAGGAAACAGCTTACTGCCGCTAATTAGTAAGACAATGTTATTTTTTTTCCATATGTATACGAGACGAGAATTTATAATTCACCCGAGAGTTGGCAAATTTTTCGTAACGTCGAACGGCAGTTACCGCTGGATAGTTTCTTCTCTTCTACAGGCAAACCGATGGCATGGCTTTCCGGCTCTTTCCGAGCTAATGTTCCTTCGACGTGATTTTTCGTGTGTATGTGCTCTGTGCGTATAGAAACGGAGCCCGAATATCTTCGCGCACGAAAGAGCACAGGAGGGAGATCGGCTTTAGTCGAGAGGGAAACGAGTGGGCCGTCGCAAGTATCTCGATGAATATTCATGGAAAAAAAAAACTGTAGATAGTCGCGCGCTATATCACGTACGCGCGATCAAGATGGCGCTGGATAACGCATCCGTTCTAGCCTCTTGCTCTATCCTCAATTCGTTGTTTTTTCTCTCTACCTCTCTCTCTCGCTATCTTTCCCTCCGAATGTACGCTCTCGTTAAATCTCAGCTTATAAAAACGCTTTGTCGATTACAGTTCCTTTTCTTTTTGGTCCCAATTCCCGTCTCAAGTTCGCCGAGTCAGCGTAACGCTGGAGAGCGCTCTCCCGCGACTGTATGCTCCTGACCTTTCGATCTCTATCTCTTTCTTTCGAATTGGCTGGCGCACTCGCCCGGTGTGGTTTCATTCGCAGGTTGCAATTCAGCGCGGAATAAAGTTGTCGTTACACGTGTATTATCAGACCGTGCGGAGAGACCATAAAGTTGGAGTCGATTACATCGATTCGAGACACAGCGGAGCTCTCGACGGAGAGTTCGTCGTTCCACGTCGTCGACGAGAGGCGGGAGGAGCCTTCCGACGTGTTGTGTTCGCGACGCGACAATTCGGTATGCTAATCAAGGCGATCGAGAGACACGGAGAGGGGAGACCGGTGTTTCTAGTATCCTTGGTCCAGTTATTCGAGTTCCAGTTCGCTTATAAACCGAGTCAAATAAGAAAAAACAAAATTATCTATGCATATCGCAATAGAGAAGAAAATAAAAACTCCGCTATCTATCGAGGGTCAAGGTTTCGTCTTCGATCGATCTTTTTTTTTACGATCGAATCCGGAATCTATATCGTTTTCATTTCGATTCATCATCAATCATTCACTCGCGATACGTTCATCGATCAAATCGAGTGCCGGTACAACATTGTGCCTATCTCTTGCAATCGAACGATATGCGTCGATAATTTCACGAGGAAAATTGTGGAAAAAAAATATGTATACCATTTAGCTTCACTTTTCCACTCCCCGGAGCAGAGTCATACCGAAGTACTTCGTTTTTTTGTATTATTCTTAGCAATTCTTTTTCCCCTACCGAAAGTCTTACCTCTGCGGCTACTGGATTAGCAGGTGTTCTATAATATACGGGAGCGTGCTAACGTTTGGACTGAAAACGAATCTGGCGCACGTTCGCCATCACGAGAGAGCGAAGGCGAACTATGGTGTCTAAGCGCGCGCGCGCGCGTGTGTGTGTGTGTGTGTGTGTGTCTGTACGAGTATATCGCTATAGTATAACGATTCTAAACTCTCTCCCTCGCGATTTTCCGCTCGGCGAGCATAAGCACTGGAGAATCTTCCGAAGCCGAGACCCGAGCGAATATATAAAACGCCAAGACGGAATAATGAATTGCACGCGAACCTCCGGTACGTTGCACGCGCGCTTCTACTTTTGTATACTATAACAATACCGTAGTGTGTATACCGTCGGAGTGCCTAATAGTATATATCCCGCGCACAAAACCTTAACGAGAACCACCGCCTACCGCATTCCGCGCCACTGTAGCAAGTACGACCCTTCGGCCCTCTCGGAAGTCACTGTGCACTATTTTGCCGTATCTCCTCTCTCCACCCAGTGACGCTCGTGGCTCATATGCGTGTCCACTGAACTCTATGAGTTTGTGTACACGACACTCTTGCGGAAAAAAATCGATATTGACTCCGATTTGTAAAAAGTTACTTCAGGGATTTAACCGAGGAGCGTTAAAGTTCAAAGATATATGATTTATCAGGATTGATCCAAGTATGCAACATGTATCTCTAACTTTAGAGAAGAATTCTTGATTCCGGCGAGAGCGTTCTGTTTTGTTGAAGACGATGATCGAAGTGGCGTGTGTTACCCGGCGATGCGTGAGTTTTCGTGGGGGTTATATACGAAGAGAAGATCGGAATGAAAGAGCAAATCTTGGGCATCGCATACACAGGAGCGTCGGAAGAAGAAGAAGAAGAAGAAGAAGAAGAAGAAGAAGAAGAAGAAGAAGAAGAAGATTGGCCGGACACAACCGCGCGGCAAAAGCACCGGTGCGAGGAACTCGAACGCGTTCGGGACCTACGGACGGAGAGAAGCGCTTGAACCACCTTGAACCTGGCGAGTAAGCGTGCGCGCTCGCGGTGCCTTGTACCTTTGCTTCCCCTGTATATCCTTCCAGTAACACACAACGCCTGTATCGTACCTACCTATATTCCCGAGACACCAAACTTATAAAAAAAAGAAAAATGTTGAAAACGATAGCGTTGCATCGGACTGATATATAAAAAATTCTTCGAGAAAATAACGTCTCATTCCGTGATGCCCCCCCAGCAACGATGCACTTTTTTTTTCACCTAATAACATGCAATTTGTCGAGAAAATCGGGTATCGAAGAGAGTTGCGCCAGTGCCCTTTATCCCTTTCGTTATATATAGGTAACCTTTACTTCGTCCTTCCGCTCGATGAACGGGGTTCACCGTAACAACGTATATCCCATGTTTACGAGCTAAATCTCTCGGGGTACACCTACCTTCTTGTACAAAACCGAACGTCTTCAGCCTTGAAAAGAAAAATCTTTCACCGGGGAATAAGGGCGACACTACTCGAACGCTCGACGAAGAGATTAGTCGGAGAACAAGAAAGATTCGCGAGTACGACGAGAGAAAATAAAGGAGAGGATGGAAAGAGAGACGAGAGAGAGAGAGAGAGAGAACCCTTCGGGAGTCTTCTTGGCTCCGCCTTCGCTCGGCGGTGCGCATTTGCACAAGATGGCGTCTCGTTCACGTCGCGAGCCGCCGGCTATACATACCGTACAGTACATATACATATGATTCTACATACGTATATAACATTACGTGTAACAAGCAAACTCATAGGAAGTTCGCTGCATTCTCGGTGAATATGTAGTATAGACGCGACAATGACATACGCGTGTACACAGGAGGCAACGGGTGTAAGCGAAGATTCCGTGTTATCAACGTACCCAACGTAATGCATTGCAACGCGCATTATGCATCTACGAGATAAAGATGCGGCCGTCTGTAACTCGAAGCTATAAATCGACATTATTTCACTCGTCGAATCAAGCGATAGTGATCCTTCTGTTATATTTTACATAAAAAATGTTTAAACATATAAAAAATATATCTTCAATGAATAAAAATAATATATTTGACGATATAATAATATGTCGTTAATAATACATTTTCATATATTAAATATTATTTTCGATGAATATACGTGAAATACAAGAAATTATGAATTTTTATCTTTGTAAAATGTTGACGAATTGGGAATTAATTTTCGTGCAATTGTCGATCGAAAATATATATATATTATTGTTCATCATCGGAGAACCGCATCCGATTTAGTTATAACTGTGATAAACCAGCGGGAACCGCGAATGATCGCGAAGGCAAAACAAAGAGTGAGACTTTTGTCTCTACACTTTGAAGTACGCGCGCGCATGGGTCCGCTATATAACCCGCAGGTAACATACAGCCAACTTTATAATAACCTACATCACGCGCTTCTCTGTACTCCGTGTGTCTTCTCGGTCCACGTGTATGTGTGCGCCACAGTGCACCGAAGTAGCAGAGAATACGAGGCATAAAACAGCAGCCAGCCAGCAGCCACAGCAGCAGTAACAGCGAGAGAGGCCTCCCCGCGTGGCCTGCAATTACGTATGCACCTCTCTTGCAGACCCCGTGGCTTCTCGGTTGGCTGCGCTTCCTTCCTGTCTGTGCCGCAACCACTGCGCTACTTCTCTCTCTTTCTCTCTCTCACTCGCGTTCGTACGCGATCTTTCATTTATTCTTTGTCAGTCCTTCCTTCTCTCTCCGCCCCCATCGCGCGACTCTTTTTCTTTTACCACCTCCATCTTTCCCACCTTCGTAGTTTTTTTTTTTTCCTACTCGTAATAATGATGTTCCCTATTTTTGTCATTTTTTTTTCAGCTCCTCGTCTCTGTGTATTAGTTATCAATTTCGCAAGCCTTTGGTCAGAATATTCATGAAACTTTCTCACGAGACACTAAGCATCGCTGGTTAAGATAGATACAAAGTCGTCTAGTCTTACAGGAAAAACATTAGCGCAGGAGAGAGTTCGAGATGAGTCGAGAGTGCGACGAGTCGCAAGAAATTATACGGTATCATGTACATGAGGCCAACCCTCTTCGGCTTTACATAAGGGATAAGATTTGATTCCGATTAGGATGATAGTGTGTTGGTAGACCTTTTTTCTCCGCTTCTTCTTTTTCGTCATCCCGTTTTCTTTTTTTTTTTTCCAACTTTTTATTTCAATAGGGTTTACGAGAGCTAACGGAGGCTCCGGGTATGATCCACGCACGTCGGCACGAATCAGGGATATCGCGTTCCAAACGTAGCACCGTCGATCGGAGAGAGAAACACGAAGGGACAGAGAAGTAGAGCTCTTTCGTTCTGTAAATCGAGTTTCGCTCCCTTCGCCTCGTTTATAGCGTCACGAGCGCGTTTTTGGGAATACGTCTCGTCGGCTTCTCCGCATTTCTATCCTTCTTATACTACATATATAACCGTATGGTACACGATACACACATGCGGAGATCATACATTAAACATACACATGAATAGTCCATTTAACTTTTTGACTTTCGGAAGTCGAAGTCAAGAAATAAGATCGCGACGAAAAAAATGGAGCAAAAAAAAAATGAAAACGCTTATATTTCTGTTTGTTTATCCTTCAGTCCCATCCGCTTTATACGCTCAACCGAAAACCCTAATCGAGAACATCGTTTGCCTTTTCACGTGTAAAAGATGTTGCGGTCAATGAATAACGAGGAAAAATCATGATACGACATTTTGTCTACCTGAAGCCAACTTTTTTTTTTCATCGTAATAATGTTTCAGACATTTCTTAGTATTTCTTTTAACTTCGTTCTAAACGAAGTGAAATTCTGACAAATGTCCCAAACGCCGAGACGCTTGGTGAAAATAAAAGAAAACGCCATCGGCTCTAAGCAAAAAAAAGATTCTTCATACAAGACGAGTTAAGAAGACGAGTCGTTTCTCGGTATCAAAGGTACCGAGAGAGATCTATAGAGTTCAACTTAATTCCGGCAAAAGAAGCTCGCGGTGTTTAATATCCCTCAATGATATATGTATAGATGGAAAGGAGAGCTTTTGCCGAGTGACCGAGAGAGATTGAGAGAACGGGGAGTGAGAGAAAATGGAACTGGAAGAAACCCGCCCGGCGCGCAATATGCAGTCCAGAAGCCCGCGGATGTTAAACGGCGATAACATTCACGCTGTTCTCGTTACGGCGAAGCGTGTTAAATAGTTGGCACATGCTGGGATCTCATGCCCCGGCAACTGAGTTCGCCGACAAATGGCTCCACAGAAATCGGGTGATCGACCCCTACGCGCGCGCGCACACACACGCGCCCGCGCGCGCGTATCTACGAATACACGAGCGAGTCTCGCGCATCCCTCGGCTCTCTTTTACCCCTCAAACCCCTTTTTCATTTGCCTTCTTGAACTACTGTGCACCCTAAATAAATTGCATAGCTTCCAGACGTCTCTGGACCCTTTGGGTCCAAAGGAGATTGAATAGCGGAGAGAGGCGAATCTATATAGATAGATGTATGTGTATAGGAGGGTAATGTCTCTCGTCAAAGGGTATACATCGTTTATTCACGGGATTAAGTATCACTGTAGAGATAGACCTGCGCTTTCTTCCAGTATAGCGGCGAACATTTCCGCGATGGCCGATGAGATAACCGAGAGATTGCAGTTAATGAACGCTTTTAGAAACTTTTTTTTTTAACTGAGAAAAGACTGTTAACCTTTGCGAAGAGTTGAGGAAAACATGATTTTTTGAATTAATTGTCAATAGAAATAACACTATTAAAGCACATTTTTCCGCATTATATCAATGATTATGTCATTCAATTCTTCGAAGTGTATCGATCGGAAAAGCTTCCATTTCGAAGGTGCAAAACATATGACGATTCGTTGGGACGTAATATCGCGAGTTATCCGCAACTCGTGACACGTGTGCGGATTACAAAAACGCGATACTTTTGTTTGTCGCTATAAAAATTACGAGAATTCACGCGACGGTGTTAGATAATCAGATTGTATGTCAAAGTTATTCTGAAAATTGAGTTGATGGATGATTCGATGTTGGATCGTTGCTATTTGAAACTCGGATCGAACAGAATTCTTTGAAGAAGCGGTTCGCAACATCTGACGTATTTTTTTATCGAGCAAAAATTGTTAAAGGTTCAAAATTTCAATTTTTCTTCATTTTCTAACAAAATGACAATAATTTATTTGTCATTGCAAAAGAAAAATCTTAGAATTCTACGCGGTAAAAATATCACGGAGAAAAGAGATTTTTTATTTGACCCCCGGCGATAGATTCAAAAGGGTGAAACATGTAGCGGCGTCGCGTTTCTTTGCTCGTCGCCAGACTGCGTTGGTGTTCCTTTTACGAGACGGTTTGTACGATATGTATAGCAAAAAAAGAAAAAAAAAATGTTTACTCACTGTGGGCGTAGTGGGCGGCTGCCGCCGGGTGATGAGGCGTGGGTCCGGCATGAGGGTAGTAACCCCTGTAGTCGGGGTTGCCGACGGCTCCGGCCCCCGACGGTGGCTCGAGGCCTGTCCTCGGCGGCTCGTACCACCTCGCCGCGCTCGATTCGCTGCTCATGTCCATTATGTCGAGAATTTTTGTAACGTTTTAACGTGCGCTCGCGCGGCGCCTCACGTTTGTCAGAGGGAAAAAAAGAAGTACGAAAAGAACGAACGAAAACAAAAAAAATGTATGCGAAATTAGTCGCGATTTATTCTCGACAATTTCTCGAGAATTCTAAGATACGCGGGGATTCGAGTGACTGTGTAGATATTACTATAGGGGTTAGTGTCAGAAATGTAAAACTTTTTATTTAAAGGGGTCGATTAAAATCCCTGAGGATTCGTGTACCCCCTTAACGGATTCTTCACCGATGATTTCATAAGGTTCAAGTTTTTTTTTTTTCGCCGATTCGTCGTAAACACGATCGCCCTGTAATCAAAAGAAATAAATACACAATTGTTATTAAAATTTGTGGGAGAAAAAAAAACGAAAATTTAAAAAATATTTGATGACACATCGTAAAAATATCATTTTGAAAAAAATCAAACGAGTAAAATCACAAATACCGACGATATTCACCTGACGAAAAAAAGAAAAAACGTTTGCCGTCTAAATTTTGATTTGTATACTTGTCACGTCGATTCGTTCGACAAGCCGGAGATTTTAACGAAACGCGGAAAAATCGTCGTACTATTGCGGCAGTTAGTTCGTCCCACGTGCCGATAAGACAAGAAGCGCCAAAGTTGTAACGTGCCGCACGATAGAAAAACGAGACGTGTCGATCGACCCGAGAGAACACTGAGATTATATCGTGCGAACGCAAGAAGCCTTGTGTAGCCGTTCGCGATAGTCGAATGTGAAATATAATCCGATCCGGCGATACGCGATAACGCGCCCGGATCGCCGCGATCTTCGGTAATTGGATGTCGATCTGCGTTTTATTTCGCGAAGGTGGGGGAAGTCGCGGAGAAAACGTCGGTGATACGAGATTCCCCGTACCTCGGGGCAATCAAAAAAACAATATTTATCAACAAATACACGAAATACACATGGAAAAGGTCTTTTTCAAGGTCAACTCGACTAGTCATCGATTTCATCCCTTCTTTTTTTTTTATCAATGCAAACATGAATCGTAATTTTTTTTCCACTGCAAAGAAAAAGCAGAAGATTCTTACAACTGGCCAATGAATTTTTTTTGTTCTTTTAATAATAACAATAATTTGTCTGTGGCGTATTAAAGATGAGACGGTCACCGTTCGGCAAATAAAATACTCGAAAACAACGACTGATAAGATATCCAAAAACGCGCGAAGCGATAAGATTATAGGGGTACAGGGAAGTTGATACGCGAGAGGAAATCGAATAATCATCCACCGTCAATAAAATTCCGTTTTTTTTTTTTCCCGAGAAATCAAAGAATACGGGGAGAGCGGCAGAAATCTTTTATGCTAATAGATTTTCGAGGTTGTCGCGCTTCGTGTGCATCACAAGGGAGAGTCCGTGGATAACAATCGCTTGTTCGTCGTTAATAGAAAACGCATTACCTCCCGGCCGTGAAAGTAAATGGTCGCTTAACGATCGAGTGAATCGATTTTTCACAATTCTCGTCAAGGATTTTTCGTTTACATCTCGCAACTCGCGTTCTCGTTAATTAAACGATAATACGGCTGAGGATTTTTTGTTTCTTTTTATTTTTATTTTTTCATCAATCACCGCTCTCGAGTCTCTTGTTTTCGATCTAAAAAGTGAGCGACAAAGTACAAGGGACACGAAAAAGAAGTGAAAAGAAGAAAGAAAAGGATGAATAAATGTACACATCAGTTTGATATAAAGCTATTCGAGAGTTTTTATCGCTCGAGATATCGATGTAACACGTTCGATGTGATGTGTAGAACGCGCGCACGTATCAATCCCCGCGAGACATCGCGCGACGAAGAAACTCGTATCTGCGTTGCTCCGTTCTCTCGGGTCTCTTTCCTCCCCGTCGCCGCCCGATTGCGATAATTAACGGATCGATCAATTCTCACCTATCGCGATGTGACCCGTTCGATCATCGTCGACGACGACGAGGAAATATGATTATACATGCGATAACGAGAGCGCGAAAAATCCACCATAAAAAAAAAAAGACGGAGCCTCGAAAAAAAATAAAAACAATCGTTGAATTATTCGTTACGATACTTCGAAATAACGATATATATATGATATTTGAAAAATTGAAAAAAAAAAAAAAAAAAACTCAACTATGTGTATTAACTGTAGAAAAATACGAGAAACATGTTACAATGACTCATCGAGTCGTTCGAGTTACGGTATTGCAAGGAGGCAATACTTTAGAGTGTTTGATGGAAAGCCGAAGAATAAGCACCGCTACAAACATCGCGTATCAATGAAGACAAATGACAAAAGCTCCGAAGAAAAATAATCGCTTGTAGCGGAACAAGCGTCGGAGTACGAAATGTCCTTTAGTTATTTCACCGCAGAGAAAGACAGCACAAGGAAGAAAGGTATGTATAGCGAAAAAGGTTTCGAGAGATCGAGAAAACGATACGATCCGCGTATATACGAGCGCCCTAACAACTCGCTAGAAGCGGAGCGCGTGTGACGCTCGAGAGTTCGAAACTGATTTAGAACTCTGGACCGTGTGTGGCGCATTGACATTGAGTAGTAGTGCGGGCGGCGTACGGGAATCGCGGACTCTAAAAAAACGCTAATCTTCGACTTTAGTCTACGAGAGACGACAACGACGACGGATATCTCTGTAGTGGAACGCGCGTGATTTTGTAAACGCGATAGCGAGATACTCCCTCTCTCTCCCTCTCTCTGTCTCTCGCGCATCGCACGACCCTCAGATGTACCGTATAACACGCGACGTATATGTATATAAACCCCGGAGGGCGATATCCCAAAAGATATCGTCAACGACTGTGCGAATACGCGGAACAAAGCTGTCATCGAACTCTCCGATCGATTAAATTATAATCTCGGTGACTGACGACAATCGGCAATCGGAAATTTTTTTTCTCTTTTAGGCGAATTGCTCACGTACACCGGAAATCACGGAATCTAAATATTATCGAATTCGCAGCATTAAAATAGAAGACGCGCGATAACGATAAGATCGGAAAAGAATAAATTAATAAATCCCCACAATAACCATTCGCTGTTATTATATTCGGCGCGTTACGTGATTATTCAATAATTCGGAATTTCGGAGAAAATTTTCTTTGATAAAATAATTATTGATCTTTTTTTTCATCAATTGCGAGATTATCGAATACGTTGTCATTATTCCGAATTAATATAGAAAAGAAAAAAAACTTTATCGCTGAATTCGATTAATCGCGAAAGAATGTCCCCGGTAGCGAAAAATAAGGCGTCTCTCGGAGACTTTTTTGTATGATGAAATAATTATTTATTTTTCACCAGAAAAGAATTAACGAACAATCATTTTTTTTTTCTATATACTTATGTGTCTCCGTTAAGAATATTATCCATTATCGCTTTTCGAATCGCAATCGTCGACGGAAAGACGCACACGCATGCTGCAATCTTATCGTAATATTCGGTGTGTATAATCTGTTGCGTATGCTTTTTTTTTCGTCTTTGTATAAACGAAAAGGAAACTTGGACCTGTCACGAGTTTATCGATAAGGAATTTCTATTATCTCGTACGAGATATTTCGGGTGGTGTCCGAGCGGCGTCTCGCGACGCCAAAACTCGGCAAACATTGTCCACGGAAAAAAAAAAAGAAACGCCGATGACAATTTCAGTTCTCTACAGCTCTCAACTTTATAAAACAATTATACTTAACGAGTAAAATCCTTCGTAATTATTAATGACAATTATTATACGAAACATCGAAAAACTCGAGACTCCGAAGAGATAATTTTTTTTTTTTAAGTACGGAGCGTGTAATCGAGAGGTAAATCGACTTTCCACCGCCAACAAGCCGCGTACAGCTTCGATTCGTTCGGTGACCGCAAGTATCGCGAGAAAGCGGGCCCCGTGCCACTCTCCTCTGCACGCATCGTTCGTCGTATCTCTCGTGTGTTTATATATATATATATATATATATACATAGCGGTGCACATGAGTGCATTGAAAAGCTTAAGCACCGCGCGTCGTGAGATAGAAAGAGATACAGCGACGCACGTTTACGAATGCCGAGGCGCCTCATCGCTAGAAGTCCCGATAGAACATTTTAAAAATTTACCCGAAGAGACGTACATATTATATCGATGAAATGACCGCTTACGCGGCTCACGTAAAATAGGCGTAAAATTCTCGTGGTCGCGGAGAGACACAGAGAAATGCCGACGCTAGAAAATCGACACACGGAACTCGAGGACGCGTCTTGATTTGCCTACCGAACTTGTATTGGAAATCAACATAATCGTGTTGAAAAAAAAAAAAAAAACGTGATTTCGACATAACGATTGACGCGGAAACGCTGGAAAAAAAAAAATAATTTGAAACAAATCAGAGTGGAAACTTGGCGTTACCTTTGCTTGTGTTACTTGTAACATACGCACGCGAAACAACCGGGAGAGGAGCAGAGGATAGGAGAGAAGGATACAGTGGCCACGACGCCTCTCTCGATATACACTCTGCTCGAGGAACAATGGAACCGTTGGCCCGTGACATTCTCTCGAGAGTAAAAGAGAGAGAGAGAGAGAGAAAAAAGAGGCAGAGTCGGCGATGAGCAGAGCGAAAAAAAAGAAGAAAAAAAACAAGGGATAGACCCCGAGGTATATGGGAACGAGTTCCGCGAGAAAGAAATCCTGTTGGCGAGTGCTGACCGTGAAAAAAAGCTTTTGTAAGTATATCGAGGCGAAAAATCGCTCAACGTTGCTTAATCTTCGGTTCATTTTTTTTATTGATCGCGGAGGTATGAACACTATCGATACGCGAGTAAACGCGTCCAATCGGCATGATCGGCATCGTCGATCATAGAAAAAATAAAAAATTTATTAGTTTTTCGTGTTTTATTGCGAAAACAGAAATAAAGGGGATATAAAAAAATGTATATTATTGAGTTATGAAAAAGTTATGAAAAATTTTTAAAAATTCTCACGCATACAATTTTTTTTTTTTTTTTTCAATTTATCACAGAAATTTGGTTACGACTCACTAAGCGTTTAATAGATACCGCACTGCAACAAGATAGCATAGATATGTTATCAAACTCCCGAGCGAAAAAACAACATAAAATCAAAAAACAACAAGAAATTCTGAAAGACGGGCGAATGTTTCGGTGACTCATCGAGAGCCGTTCAAAAGTTATCCCTTTCAAAGGCTTATAAAAATCCTAAGAATTCGATTAAAACCGACGCAACGACACTTGTATCAAATTTCGCTGTTTAATCATTTTCTTTTTTTTTTACAAAGCAACGTATTTCTCGAAGGTATCGATAGGAATAATAACTGAAAATCACTGTAACGATGTTCACTTTTTACGGTTGTGTCGAAGTGCACGGGAATCGACATCGAACAATTGACCATTGAACAGTGATGAAGAATATTTTGTACAAAAGTCAAATAAGCAGAGAAAAAAATAAAGAGATCACATAGATTTTGAGAGAAGTTGCGTGTTCGAAGGGCACAAAGAGAACGGAATTGAAAGGGCAAAGATGCGATGTGACTGTTTTGGAAACCCAATATTCGAAAAAAAGGTATTTCTCACTCTCGAGGTCGACGCAGTACGTTGCCCGTGCGACGAAGACGTACCCCGCTGGAGGGTTTTGCCTCTCGGTGAGTTGCCGTCGCACGAGCGATATTCCACGAGTCTCTCGAAGCGGCGGCTAACGCGCGCGCGGGTGTGTAACACGATGACGAAGGGAACCGTTGCTGAGAAACGAGCTAAACGCGGTTCGCTTCTTCCCTTTTTTTTTGTTTTCTTTCATTCCGATATATACGGAGTCTAAGTATTCCACCGTGTAGATGTGTTTTATACGCGGTGTAAATGGCAGACAGGGTGTCCCATTCGATGTATCGGTAGTCGAGGATACCGCGATCTCTATTTCAATGACGAAATGTTTCGAATCTAACAAACTATTTCATACGATATTTCGATACGTTGAACTTTACTTTCATCGTAAAAAAATAAGTAAACTGCACTTAGTTTAACGTTTATTTACGGAACTTTCGGCATTTTTTTTTTTCCATCCATTACTCGAGTTTACGTTTCGAAGCTTATAGCGTCTATACTATTTAGGGCGATGGGATGAAATCCCTTCCGATGTATTGCTCGCGTCTCGACGTATAGATTATACTATAAAATTCGGGAAAAACGACACGACTTCAATGATATATCTGATTGACTACACGCATTTGTGGTTATAGAGTTCAGCAAGAATATTCGCGATAATTCGGTTTCAAAGCCGATTTTCCCAATTTTTTCCCCAAAATGAAAAAAGAAGCTATTCTAACTTTGCATGTGTAATTCTCGTGGCGCGAGTAGCGATTAGTCGTATTAGCGTAACGAGCGAACGGCCAGACACGTAGCACTGTCGGTATACGCGGCTAAACGCTAAATCCTGCATTCCTGCGCAACGGCCGTACACGCGTTACACGTTAATTTTAACGGAGTGTCTATTCGTCCCGTAGCTGGATGAATAATCGTATGTTATTCGTCCCGACAAAATTTGAACTAAGGATAAATCAAATAATTAAAATATTGTTAATGAAAATTCATGTTTATGATGCATGCGATGCGTTGTGTACCCATTTTTTGCCTAAAAAATCGGCTACCCTCATACCCCATACGACATAAGTACTAGCGAAATTTAACATAAAACATCGAAGCGGCGTAGCTCAGTTAGCTGAGCGGTTGATTGGAAGTCGGAAGGTACCTAGTTCGAGTCTCGACGATAGTGGTTTTTTTTATTTTGTTGCATTATAATGTATTCATTAGTTTTGTTGTTAATTGCTGGACGAATAAGTGAATATTATTCGTCCTGAGACGTTTTTTTTAAATTTTAAAGTCTGCTGATGATCGGGACGAATAAATGTATATTATTCGTCCCGGTATGAATTTTAAGCTATGCGATAATGGTCGGGACGAATAACACACATTTATTCGTCCCGGTATGAATATTAAACCATGTGATAATGGTCGGGACGAATAATATACATTTATTCATCCCGATCATCAAGTTTAGAATTCGTACCGGGATGAAAAAATGTATATTGTTCGTCCCCACACCCACACCCACCCTGCCACCTCCATGTGTATAGTAGGCAGACGAATTGCTACCATATATGGTTCTACGAAGAACGGATGGGGTCCAGGGGCGAAGCCCCGGTGGGGTCCAGGGGCGAAGCCCCTGGTGGGGTCCAGGGGCGAAGCCCCTGGTGGGGTCCGGGGCGAAGCCCCGGTGGGGGGTTGGGGGGGCGAAGCCCCCCCACTGAAGAAATAAATACTATTTATTATAATGAAAAAAAAAAGCCTCCTACAATTTCCCTACTATTTCCAAGTTTTGTCTGGACGAATAATCCTATATTATTCGTCCCGATGCATTCTTCTAACGTTCCCAAGTATTGTCTGGACGAATAATCCTATATTATTCGTCCCGATGCATTCTCCTACCGTTCCTAAGTTTTATCTGGACGAATAATGTAAGATTATTCGTCCCGATCCAGTCTCCTGCCGTTCCCAAGTTTTGTCGGGACGAATAATCCTATATTATTCGTCCCGATCCAGTCTCTTGCCGTTCCCAACTTTTGTCGGGACGAATAATCCTATATTATTCGTCCCGATCCAGTTTCCTGCCGTTCCCAACTTTTGTCGGGACGAATAATCCTATATTATTCGTCCCGATCCAGTCTCATGCCGTTCCTAAGTTTTATCTGGACGAATAATCCTATATTATTCGTCCCGATCCAGTCTCCTGTCGTTCCCAACTTTTGTCGGGACGAATAATCCTATATTATTCGTCCCGATCCAGTCTCCTGTCGTTCCCAACTTTTGTCTGGACGAATAATCCTATATTATTCGTCCCGATCCAGTCTCCTGCCGTTCCCAACTTTTGTCGGGACGAATAATGTAAGATTATTCGTCCCGATCCAGTCTCCTGCCGTTCCCAAGGTTTGTCGGGACGAATAATCCTATATTATTCGTCCCGACCCAGTCTCCTGCCGTTCCCAACTTTTGTCGGGACGAATAATGTAAGATTATTCGTCCCGATCCAGTCTCCTGCCATTCCCAACTTTTGTCGGGACGCATAATGTAAGATTATTCGTCCCGATCCAGTCTCCTGCCGTTCCCAAGTTTTGTCGGGACGAATAATCCTATATTATTCGTCCCGATCCAGTCTCCTGCCGTTCGCAAGTTTTGTCGGGACGAATAATGTAAGATTATTCGTCCCGATGCATTTTCTTACTATTCGAATCTTGTTATAATGATTTACATCTGGACGAATAATCATGTATTATTTTTATTCGTCCATCATATTAACTAAAAAATTAACAAATTGGATTACGCAAAAAAAAAATGTATACATTTAGCCAAAAAACGGGACGAATAATATACGCTTATTCATCCAGTAGTGGGACGAATAGCAACAGCCTAATTTTAATTACTCGTAAGAGTGTAGTAATTTCAAGACTGCGCAGTGTCCACACGCTGTATTCTCGCTTTTGAGAATTATCTTCAAATAGACATTTTCACGACAAACTTTGTATATTCAATTTCTGTTTTTCGTTATTATCGATGAACGCGTATCCTTGTCGGACCTCGTTAATCGCACAAACTCCAAACTCGCGATTAATCAATCTTATAAAAAACTTGCAAATAGTTTTTTTGCGAGCGAATTACAATACAAAGTACGATTTTCTCGATTTTCCTTTCCCCTCGAAATTTTTATTGCTTATTCTTCTGATTCACGGTTCGTTCGTAATTTTTTTTTTCCTTCTCCGACGATGTTTCGTTGAACCAAATGAAGTTACAAAGACGAGGTAAAGAAGTTTGATTTTTCCGCGGCGCCTTCTTGCGCCGCGCAGAGTTAACATTGAAATGCGTCGTTGCGTTAATAAGCCACAGGCTGTTCGCGGCTAATAAATAAAAATAAAAAAAAAAGTTAAAAGATGAAAAAGGCTGAAGTCGAAGCTTTTGCCGCGAGTACTCGGGGTCCTGTCTCCGTCGTTCACCTCTCTCCTTCGTACTTCGTTGTTGCGCGCCTATTATACTTGCAAATTACCAATTATAGCCGAAGAATCTCCTCGTACAATATACCCCCGTCGTACCGAGATCTCGCGTACGTACCGCCCGGGTATTTATGTATGTTTTATAAATACATATAAGCGAGAAGTTGCGAGAGGTATAACGCTCTCGACTTTGTTTCTCTCGACTTCGGTTGCTGTTACTCTATCCGTATGTATGTGTGACCGCGCCGCGCGTACTCCAAGCTCTCGAGGCGTACAAGAGACACGTTGAAACTACCGGGCGGCGGTGTGCGTGCCTTTATATTGTTTTCTACTCTGCGTTACACGGAAAGATGGACGGGTTCCGCTGCCGAGACGACTCTTACCCGTGGCGTTTAAAAATTCTACCGCATTTATACAACGCAATTCCTATATCAACCATTAACACGCATCGGTGAGCGAGAAAACGAGAAAAATGTGAAACACCGCGACGGGAAGGGGAATAATAAAATGAAATTGAGTTTCGATATATCGGAAAGAGATAAGAGAGATTGTAACACGAACACTCGGTGAGATCATCGATCGAAGTTTTCACGATTATCGAATCAACTATATCCAATCGATTTAGTCGTTTTTTCAAGTTTTTTTTAAGATCGAAAAAAATACGGTAAAATAAGAGACGGGGGCTCGAGGCTCGAGAGTTGAAACTCGATGCCTCGACATTTATCGAAGAATGTAAGCGCCGGCCGACGGCGATCGATCGTCGAAATCTCCGAAATCTCCGAAATCTCCGAAATCTCCGAATCTCGTTTCTCGAAAAAATTAATGACCTTCTGTATTGAAAAAAAAAAAAATTATCGAAAAGCAGTTGCTTATTATTCGCAACGATATTTTCCTCGAGTAGGTGAGTTTAACGCCAGTCGAGTTATAGTATCCGCGTGAAGCAACGCTCTCGAGTTTATTAAGACGTTCGATACCTCGTTAAAGTCACCGGAATTCACTCGATGTTGTATATCTTCGATGTTGTCGCACTAACCGAGGAGCTTCGAAAATAGTCGAAATGGAAAAAAAAGCACTTTTTCGTCGTCTATTCGAATAGCTTTTACTGAATTTTTTAGATGAAACGCGAATTCATCCGCCGTTGGGACGTCGTGCACCGCGCACGTCGCGATCGCTTTCAGATTAGACACGGAAATCCGAGAGATCTCGAAAGATATTGTAAACTCGGGGTGATCACTCGCGACACTGCTGCCACCGAGTGTGGAGCTTCGGAATAATCGCGGGGCGGAGGAAAGATAAAAAAAAAAATCTTCGGATAATCTCACACAGAGTTTATAATCGTGTGCGCGCGGGTATCGATGCAAGAGGTAAGATCGAGAAAGACCGGGATCCTTACCTTATCTCGATTGGGACAATCCGGCAGGCGATAAGGCGCGACCAAAATTCGTGCTCCTCTATTACGATATATTCTCGACGATCTTCCTCCTATTATTATTATTATTACTCTCTCTCTCTGCGTATTATCACTATGTTATCACCAACACACTGCACTGTAAACACACACGACACATCGTGACGTTTTCGATCACTCTGGATCGTCGGGTCTGCAACTGGTCCAGCGTTACAAACAAAACGTATGACGGTCCTATTTCCCCCAATCGTCGTTGCACTTTTACATTAATCGTCGAAGAACAATTCGCGTTACAACTGTCAGCTTCAACTCTTTAACGAATTATTAACGTTTCGTTTGTTTCTTCTTGTTGTTGTTTTTTCACACGACAATTCAAACTGTATATCCGCGAATCGTGGTGCGGATGAGGAAAGAAAAAACTAAAAAACGTAATGTAAACGAAGGATGGAAAACTTGACGAGCACCTTTACTTTTATTTTCGTACTTTATAAAATGACCGGTTCGACACAACGAATTATCGACGGATCGACAATGAATCTTGTAATTCGATACGATTTATTTATTTGTTCTATATGCTTGCATATAGATTGGTATTGTTATACTTGTGTTACACGATGTTTTGATAATGAAGCAAACGCGGTTTGTGGCGCGCGCGCACGACTCGTCGATGCAACTATCGTGGCACCCGGCGCGGAACTAAAGCGCACGAAAACACCAACTCGACGAGGGCCCCCACGTTCGAGTCACGGAGACCTCGGTAGTTTACGCTCGCGCTCGGTGGCGTTCGGGTCGCTAAGGCAACGCCTACGATCCTCCGAGGGGAAAACTGGCCCACCTCCGCGCGGGCGTTAACTCTTACTCATTCCCCACCAGCGGATCAAAACCGACTTTGCCTGTTTCCACCACTACCCTATCTCCCCCCTCTCTTCTCCGTTGCCGGCTTTCCTGCTGACACCCCCGCGCACACAAAGAAACGCGTATAGCTCGCTTCGCCTTGTCAACGCTGGCCAAAAAAAAAAGAAACGAACAAAAAAAACGTCAAAAGTACGTGAAGTTATCCGAGGAGAACAAAAGCATCCCCCCCTCCTTCTTACCGCCGAGAGCTTTCTGGAATATCGTCGTTGCTCTCGCGGAGTCTGAGAGGCATAGAAACAACACGCGAAATTCTTCTTGGCTCTTGAACGACCGATCGATTATCTTCAGAAGTGTAATAGTCACGTTTATAATGTAGGTGGCAAAAAAAAAGATATACAATTCGCTCAGATCGTAGATTGTTGACTACGTTGACATGCTTTATAGAATACTTTTTATCTGTATCATTCTTTTCATTTCGCAATTATAATTTTTCAACTTTTTTATTTCGTCATTTCATAATTACGTTCATTTTTTTTTTTTTTTAACCAATAATCAACATCTCATCCAATTTTTTGAAAATATTTGTTTTTGCATTATTTTGCAAATCAATGCAATACATTTTTTGACGACCTTCGGATCCTACAGATCGACAGAGCGAGTTTTTTAAAACATTTTTTACATGTCATTATGCAGCAAAGTTATGTATGACGAAGTATATCCGAGTCTCGTGTATAGCGGAGAGTCATCTCGTTGAACGGTTCTGGCATGCAGCAGTCGTTTATCATTGGTGCGATTTCGGAGCTTCATAAACGGTTCTGCACTAGCCGTACAGCGACAGATATCACTTACATATACATACATATATACGATGCTTTATAGTTCACTGGGAACGAGAGTTGTATAATTTATGTGTTAAGTAGGCAAAAGACAGTAAAGATCGGGAAATTCAATGTTCCAACGATGTGAATTTATCTATAAGCGCCGCGCCGGTAACGTTACAGCCAAACGTTTATCTGCCAAACTGTCTTATCGCTTTCATCCAACACCTTTCACGATAGGAGATTGGATTTAATAATAAATAAATAAAAATACGTATGTATGAATGGTGCGCGCGTTGAAATACTAGTGTAGATGTTTCTCGTATTGACCTCGAATTTCTTCAATGAATCACCTTGACGCGTAATATCATCTTTCTCCGTTCCTTGTTGCTATTAACGCGCGTGTCGGAGCGCTAGCGTGCGGTAAACGAACCATTGAGAGACGGATATTCCTTTCACGATCGTCGATCCCCGAATTTAGATCGGATCGAGTGAAACGAGAGAGAGAGAGAGATATATATATATATAATGCTCCGGTTGTGCCACGTGCCTTCCCTGCGAGAAGATTACCACTGAGGTGTATATATATACACGTACGACATATTATCGTATATATGTGTGTATAGTATAGCATACTATATGGAATCGCGCGCGAGCGGCGAGTTAATCTTGATAACGGGGCGCACACTTATCTAGATGAGATACGACGCTTGAGATACGCCCAGTTCACGAAATCTCAAGTCTGAAATCTGACCGAGATGCGACCGCGGAATCACCTCCCCCCGTAGGCTCACGAGACACTATACACCATCGTCGCGCTTCGGTTACACACAGGTTGTCGTAGGTCATGTCAACGAATGCCAACTCGGATTCGACGATTCGATTATGTCGATTTTTTTCAACTCCCCGCCACCTTTCTACTTAATTGTCACCGCACGTTACCACGAGAAACAGTTAAGAATCGCGATTTATACGATACAACCGTGGAATTCTTTTCATTGTAAATCTGAGCTCTTTCAGCTCGCTGCATTACGGAGCGCTGCGATCGCTTGGCCTGCATAGTGATACGACTAATTTACATGTTGCCTCGTAATGCCATCGATCTTGGAATAGATAAAGATTTTGTTTTATTCCTACGATAATCCTCGCTGTTTCCGGTATCGATTGTTATCAATAATTCGCGTCGACATACCTTTTTTTTCTTCATATTCCAAGTATTGCACGATATTTGATTTTCGAAAATTTGGATTTTTTTATTTTTCGGAGCAGTGAAAGGGAAATGTCCTTTTCAAAATCGAATTATTTTATTTTCCTCTTCAAGTCCTTAAAAAAATTAAAAAATAAATAAAACATCTTCGTCTCTGTCACTCGACAGACATGCATTTTTTTTTTTGGCACACAAATTTCCACTACAGAGGGGCTTAGGAACAGGCAATGCAAAAGAATGCCAAAGAAAATTGGTAAAATCGAATTCCTTTATAATTTTCTCAGAGTTATAGATAAGATGTTGAATGTGCACAGTATCGCAAAGATGCGATTGATGCACGGAAGCGTGCGCGTGATTTAGCCGTTCGTCGAAAAGCCATGGGTGGGGGGGCTTAACATGAGAACCGTAGCAGAAGCAGAAGCAGCAGTTCGCGTGGGTGATAGAGGGGCCGGGGGGTTTGAAGAGGGGGGTAAGAGAATTGCGTCGAGGAAGAGGAGAAGGGTGGGGGGGGGGGGGGGATATATAGAAGCGACAGCGTTGCCGGGTGGCTGGAGTACCGGCGGAGACAACCGAACAATCTGTAGAAGCTTGTCCTGGACGAGAGAAGTCCGTAGATCAGCCAATCAGATAGGCATACCCCCTCTCGTCCATTGTCACAAAATGGCGGCTCTAAATCAGCCTGACTCCGCCTATTGCTAACCCCCACTACCCACCCAACTACCTCGGCGCATCACGAAAAACTCCGCCTATCGATTCATTTTTACCGCTCTTGTTTCCCCTACTATAGTGTTATGCCACATAGAGCCTGTCGTTTCGCTTCTCCACTCGCCAACCCCGATCGTTCTTTCCCTTTTGCTCCTCTTCTCGTGCCTCCAAACATATCCTCCTCTTCCTCCACGTGTTTCTTGTTCCATGTCTTTTTTTTTTTCTCTCTCTCTCTCTCTCTCGAATCCGCGGGAAGAAACCTCAGTGGCAAAGGCCGGAGAGAACCCCGTCGTATAGATTTATCCTGACGTGCACGTGCACCTCATTCACGATACGAGGATTGGCTGATATTAGTTTGCATGCGATTTGGTTCTTTGTTTCCTTTCCGACTCTCTGCTGAACGTACGAAACTGTCCATGCAATGCTGATATCATTGTCGGATGCAGAACTGATGGCATATACACGACTTGTATCGAGAGTTGTATTCTTGACGGAATTGCAGAGACTATAATGCATTGCTGATATTATGATCGACTCAATGTCAAATTATTGTACTTGGAGTCAATGTACACTCATTATTGGTCATCATGGATATTGGAGCCGTCGTATTGGATAGTAACATCGATAGTTGCTAAAAATCGTCCCTATTGCAAATTTCGACACTCATAATGATACGGGATTCTCAGTACGAGGAAACAAGCTGCTTGATAAAACATTCCTAATATTGATGCGTAATCCTTCAGCGAACAAATGTCTCGCACTTCCGGCATAGCAATGAAGACAACGCTCTTGTACTTTTAAGTATCGTTCTTAGTAATCCACGTTGAAACGAGAAATACTGTTGAGGAATTAGAGATACCATTTCGATAGTGGCACAGGGTTGGTCCAATCACGGATTCCTTTACTTAACAATGATTTGCGATTCTCGGTACCGGAAAACAAGCCGCTTATTAAAATAATCCCAATACGCTGATATTAATATCCTTCGGTGGAGTTAATGACTTTGCACTCACTTCGCAGCAACCAAGATAATGCTTTAGCATCTTTAAAGACCGCCAATAGCATTTCCGATGCGCACATTAATAATCCCCGATGCCATGAGAAATACTTTTGAGAGACTCTTCACGACGCTCATAGACCCCAACGACTTTTTTTTTTTTCAAGCACTTTTGTTATATAGTTGAGCCATAGTAACGGCATTAGATTCGTCGAAAAGTTCGGCAGTAAATATCAACGAATGTGTAGAGAAAGCGACAAAAGAATATCTGGTACATCGAAAACACACACATACATATACGTGGATGGGGTGTAGAACGCGTGCGCGCGAAGAGCTTAACTCTCAGGGGTCTCTCGCCTTTTCGCAGATAACGCGCGGGGGGCGGAGGGGGATATCCTCTCGGTGCTTTTGTCCGCAGTGAAAATCGTTTGGTATCTCTCCACACGGCGAGACCCGTCTCGGAGCAGTGAACCACGAAATTTGTTGCGCGATAATAAAGTTACCGCTGCCGTGAGCGTTTTATATTCTCCAGTGGCGAATGAAACTTTCGGATGGAACAGCAGAAAATTCGAAAGAGTTTCTCACCGTCCGATAGGAGTTACGGTATAACTTCCTTTTCTTCTTTATTATTTTCTTTTTTTTTTTCAAGCGTATACTTTGTATACATTGTATTCTTTGACGGATTTAGTGATGCGCGTCGAGAGTCGCCACGCATCATCGCGTCTGGATGGACGTCGCGACTCTCGTTGGCGTCAGGTACTTCTCTGCGGCCGTTTTGCGACGAAATAATAGGGAGAATCCTGGCGCGAGCCGATCAAAGTGCACGTTAACTAGTTCTGACTTTATGGGATAGAGAACTTTTGTGCTCGGAAGCCAACGAGGTAAACTAGAGTTAATGACTCCTTGTCTGTGGGGAGCCATTGACGTCGTCCACTTGTGTACACTCTTTAGACGAGCTTACGGCTCTCTCGGTACAGTGGTGATAATCGCTATATCGACCATTCGCGTGCACACTTTACAGACGCGTAATTTTTACTCTACTCCATTTCCCAAATATTCCCATATATTAATATAGTTACTCTTTGAGTTAACTTTGCATTTCGTTTATTTACCGAATAAACAGACTAAACAAACGTTATTTATTCACAGCATTTACTTTACGTAAACGATACACTAGTTAGTATGAGAGATGCCGCAATTTTTTTCAATTATACTGTAATAAGCCGCACTGGAAATAAAGCAATTATTTTATTTGTCTTTATATTATATACATTATATTTGTATAATATTAATTACGATTAATATTAAAACGGATGCGCGCTTTCGTTTTTCTACTTTTTATTGCCTTAAGAGATTTAATCTCAGGACACAATAAAACGTCTATCAATAAACTATAATGAAATATCTATCTATTTCGCGTGGTATGAAACAATAATGTAACACTTTGTATGATAACCTAACACGAGGAATTATACAAAAAAAGTGTAACATCTCGTATGGGAAGGCCACAAAAACTACAAACTTCTGATTACATCGCCGTATATTATACTTCTCCGATCCATTTAGCACAGTTTCTCCACCAAAACTAATGCTGTTAGTCAAATATTTTTATGAAACAATTGAGTAAACGTGCAACAGAATAAATGTCTATACTTGTATTTATAGTCCCGAAGAAATTTGAGGGCTGCCGAGCTTAAATTTTTCGGTAATCGTCCAATGTACACAATTCGCTCCGTGGTGGTTAAGCGTTCGACATATTTACCTATATTCGAATTGGAATAGTCCAGTAATGGCCACTGCCGCAACATGCGCCGTGCGCCGTCTTGGCATCGCTGTCACGACAGTCGTAAATTAGCGAAACACCGAGGTGACTGCAGAGGTGGGCATCGGGATATTATAATTTTTTGCCGTGACCTTCCGACGAGCTTAACTCATTTGAGTGGGTGAGACGGACGCCCTTTCTCGCGCTGGTCGTTTACCTTCCCTCCCGAATAGGTAATACCCAAGAAGTCTGCCACCGCTGTTACCGGGGATTTCATTATTTACGTAGCTACCGTGTTTTTCTCGTTTCTTCCTCCTCGTTCGTTTCGTTTCATTAAACCGACCACTTTGTACTCGTATTTAATTTGTATAATTGCCACTTCCAAACGAAACGAAACGAAATTGAGTGATCGCGTCGAGACGAGCTAATTGAGAAATAACGACGTTTTCCTTTTCCACTGCTTAAGGGTGACGCATCGCAGTCATTAAGTTGACGATAATGCAAGGTCAACCAATTAATAACCAAATGCAAAATAATTTCCCTGCCGCGGCATAAACAAGCAAAGGCATGTAAACATTACAAGATACACGTAAATAACTCGAATAAACAGCTGTTTAATGTTTTTTCTTTCTTTACTTGAAAATGTTTGCCTCGCAAAGAATTCGAAAGAGTCCAAGATTTAATCGCCCACACACAGATCGTTCCACATCGATCGAGAAACGATATATCCCTCAAGGACTACCGCGATGATAATCGATTTGGATAATCGCAAAAAAAAAAAGTCGAGTTTTTCGACAGCGAAAACTGGCTTGAGGCAAAGGAGAAGAAAGGGAGCAAAGGAACGGCGAACGGCAGCCGTGACTGTTTTAGGAGAACACAAAAATATAAATTCTTGCACAGTCAGGGCCCACTTAGGCGTAGAACGCTCGGGGCGACTATATGCGCCCGTGTGTATATACATATATATACGTGATCAGAAGTTAGAAGTAGAGGAGCTCAACAGAGTTGCCAGAATCGGTGCAGACAAAAGTGGTAGGTGGTTTTATTATAGGTGGACGCGTGTCAGGAGCGTGTTTCGGTACAGAGAGGCAGAATGAGCGTGAGAGAAAGAGAGACGAGAAGAGCCGCGGAACTCCAAAAGCCCCGAAGCAAACGAAAGCGAGAATCCCTCGGGCAATCGAACGCGCGAGCAGGTTTAACTCGGGAGCCCAACGCGCGCGCACACACACACACACACACATGGATGCAGAGAGACATGGAAAACGAATAGTCAGAGTCAGAAGCCGAGGTGGGCAGTCATTCGGTCCCGGGCTCGCGTACGCCCTCGTATAACTCTCTGTGATTACGTTAATGTACCGACGCGCGGTGGACTAGCCGAGCTATAGGATAACCGCGATGCTACCGACCGCTCCCCGATCAGGAAACTCAATCGTCCTCGTGCCCTTTCCTCGTATCATATTATTTATTCAAACGATGTATCACCATCGTATTTACGAAATCATCCCTTGAGCAGTGTCAATCACAATTATTTGTTTGTTGATCGAATGGTCAATCTCTCTTCCGGTTTCGAGCCCTAAATTACTCGTAGTCATTGAAAAACCTGATTTACATTTTTCGTGATTATGGCGAGGAGCATTATTTTGCCGATATTTGTTGGATAGTACGTTGAAAAAAATGTTACAAAAATGAAAAAAAATCCCAACTAGAAATGATGTGTGAAATCGTATTAACAAAAAAGAGTGAAAGGACAATGAATTATTCACATGTTATCGTCAGACGATTTCTTCGTCGCTAAGTATGGGAATTTCCCGACTATATAATAAAGTGAATAATTAATTGTTATTCCGCTCATTTTTTGGTAATACGAATTCTTTATTACACTTCTTTTCCAGTCGGGATTTTTTACATTTTTTACATTTTTTTTTTTAAAGAAAACGAATTTTAACACAGACTTATCTGTCCGTGAGTTTGAGGTTTTTGCGTTTTGCGAGTCACCGGGAGTCGAAAAAAATATATGGCCAAATCGTCTATATATTCAAAGGAATATTCCATTAAATGTTTTTTTCTGTACCAATATGCAACGGATTTAAATTCTCTATTGTAAACGACACTGCATACGTCATAAAATGGCCGTATCAAATTCTGTCAAGTAATTTTCAGCCGTTTTTGAGAATATACCGGACAACGAAATCGCTCGTCTCCCGTCTTTTTGCCTTAGCGGACAATCGGGAGGTAAAAATTATGATTTGAGAAAACTAGCAGTTAGATGAGAGTACTAACAGTCAGTTGGAACAACCTATCTGTCTCAAAAAACAATTGGTCAAACTACCTATTAGTTCGCTCAATTCACTATCTTCTTCATTGATTTTTTTGACAATTGCATTCGATGACTCGTTGTACGATGTATTTCCTTATTCCACAGGAGGATTTGAAGGATCTCGCGACATTATTTTCTATCGCTATACCTGCTGGAGTACTCGTCACCAATGCATTCTCCAAGGGCGTCCACCTTGTCGACGGGAAATCACCATTGGTCTCTGTATGATCTCGTCTATGCACTTTCGTCCTTTTTTTTCGTGACGCGAGATGCTTCGAGATCCCAGTGAATTACCACGAACGATTTCACGGAAGATCGAACAAACTCGTATTGACGAGCACTGTGTTTACACTTATAGTATACCGTGCAGTACGGAGTAACGCTGTCATCGGCCTCCCGAGGCATTCGAGAGTCCGAAGATCTATCCGTGAAACAGCCGAGAATCGCAAAAGAAGTTGAGAAGAACGGCAAAGTGCTTCGCCGTCTTCGTGCACTAGTACACACAGGTAAAGTGAGTACCCCTAAAAAAGGGCACCACAAAGCCAGATTCGAGCGGTCCGAGTTATCTTGATGAACCCTCAAGTACCGCGGAGGAGTTCTCTGTTCATGGATTTCGTACCATTGCGCCCGCAAGGAACCAATAATAGATGTGGCTATACATACACGAGGCATACGTATAGGTAAAAACGGTACGAATGAATGTCTGGGTAGGAAGTGTAAAAAAAAAGAACTCGAAAGGAGATCGAGGAGGAAAGAAAACGAACTGAAGGAAGTATCATTGGGTTAAACGACGAAGGAGCCACATATTTCTGTCATTCGGAAAGAGTGCGCCTCGAATATTTCTTCGGTTAAGAAATAGACATCTTACTTATGTATGGTCCTCGAGAATGTTGTTCTCTTCCGTACAATGGGTTTGCGCTCACACTGGTGTTAGGTACATTTATTCCTCGTGGTTTTCGACACACAACACAGTGTTGGAATCTTCGCGAAGAAGTGCAGTTAGTTCTTCGTCGCCGTCGTCAACCTCTCGATGAGGTCGAGGAACACGATGGAAGGCGGCAGCAGCATCAGCCAGGCAGCGCAAGGACTGAAAAAAGTGAACATTGTTCCTTCGGCATCCTCTCACAATGAATCGACAAAGCTGGGACATTTGTCGGCGCGACGATCCTACCGGCAGATAACGAACGATTCTCTCTCTCGTGTCCCTAAAAGGGCAAAAAGATGTGGAAATCTTGGAGGATAAGATATACGACGGGGACGAAACGGAGGAACGCGTACCTGGCGAGCTGTATGGCTCGACGAGGGAAAAGCTTCTCTCCGCACCGGCTGCGGCGCAACGCAGACAGAAAAGCGCGAAGGAAAAAGAAAAGTACATTCTTCTTTTTTTCATTAGTTTCGGTGCTCAGCCGAGAGTTCTTGTCAGATAATGCGATACTGGTATCGTTTGTGATGCAGTTGACCAAAGGTTCGCGTGAGCAAACATTTGTTCGTTTTTTTATGGTCCGCTGGCGCTGGATATCTTAAAATCTACCTGCGGATAACACCTGTGAGATTACCGATAGACAAATATTTATCACACCGCGGTTGAGCTTTGGTCTCAAATATTGGTTCAGTATATTCTGATGTTTGTATATTCGGTAGCTGTAGTCCGAATAACAGTGCCGAAAATATTTGTTTAATTCGAGTTACATATTTCTTGAAAGTGTCCGTTAAATGCATTTTTTTTCTCTATTCGTTAAAAAAATCGACTCTTTACATTCAATTTGTATCCCGAATAATTGAATAATTAACGAAATTAATGACAAACAAATTTAATCGACGATTCTGAATTTCATTGCATTCTAAAATTGAAAGGTTCAGTATTTTCGAAATCTGTTTGAAAATTAGTAAAGGGATAATTCATCGGTGTATCGGATAAATGTCCGCTAACAAGAATCATTTAGTCTTTTTCCCTACTGCATTACTCTAATTTTTGTATGCCCAAGGCACAGCACGGATACGAGAGAAATATTTTATAGCATATAATCAAAACACGCGTGATGGCTCATCACATTTCTTTTTTTTTTTTTTTTCTTTCCTTTGCTTAACCCTTCGACCTGTGAGAAAGGAGTCTTCCGATCTTTTTGATCCTCATCTCGGCTCCTGGCCTCGTGGCATTCTTATAATTCTTCGTTCATCTTTCTTTCTCTCGATTCGAATCGCCGCGGGGTAAAACTAGACTCGTACACTCATCTCGGTCCCCCTTTAATTAGTCGGTGCGCGGTTATGTGTGTGAGTTACCGCGCTCATCGCCGCGAGTCCCGGTAGCCAAGGCTAATAGAATTAATAAGACTAATTATCGACGTGAGTTCACCGGGAGCTACGAACGCTTCAAGAACGGCTGTCATAAGAGACTCGAAAAACTTTTAGGATATTCGAGCGGCGTACTCGGGGGGCTTTCACTGTGACCTATGTCGGCGATTGACCGCAGCGGTTCCCGGCTTCGATACTCGTCTAATACGTAGAGTGGGCGGTCCGCTGCCTACTACCGACTAATTAGTGATCCGACGAAACTTAAGAAGGGAAATGGACCTTCGCCACGAGTGAGTGTAGAACGAGTAGCCTGCGACGATGGGCTTGTCGGGTAATGGGAACTCGAGTTCAACTCGAATTGCTGCGTTGTAGAAAGAGAAAAAGGGGTAACCAGAAGTGGCGCCAAAGGAATTTCACTGTGACCGCGACTGTAGGACCCGGTGGGTCGAGAAAATTTTACAGTTCGAAAGGGTTGAGGCAGCGGTAGTTATGTCGTGTTTGCTATTATTTTACCCTTTTCTCCCTAAGGGCAAAACATTATGTCCCATATTTACAAAACTCTTTTTATATTCACGTTTTTTATTCGCTATTTCTTTCGTGAAAACATTTCCCATCGGTTACAATTTTTTTTTTTTTTTTTTTTCAAAAAATTTCAAACTCTTTTTTAACGAAAACTTGTCAAAAAATAGGCTAAATTCGATACTTTTTTTTTTTTCAAATTGCCACTATTTTGTGAATTTTGGTCGAAAAAAAAATCCTCTATAATAAGATAGCGGCTTTCATACTGATTAAAAATCTTTTTTCAAATTTTGTTTCAGACAATACTTATAGTTGGAGGAGTGTACACTATCAGAAAACAATTTTTTACAAGTCATTTTCAACCGTAAAAAAAAAATATTTAAAATATTTTTTTTTGTTCTTCATGAGTGCTTTGATTTGACATAAAAAAATTAGATTCGCGTATCTTATCCATCGAAAAAAAATCGTGAATATCAGCTAATGTTCGGGCCGTCACACTATAATGATCCCTTAAATAAGAAGCATCTAATGATTGAGATTGAATTATCATTAAATTCACATTGAAATAAGAATATGAGTCTCTATGAAAAAGTGCATTGACTCGACATATTCAAAGGTAAACGACTCTCCTTCGTTCCGCGCAGTTTCCACGCCAAGTTATATTGCCAGGTTCCTTGGACTCGGCGAAGGAAAAACAAAAGAAGGACGAGTTAGAAGAGTCGACGGTAGGAAGTCAGGCAGGAATCCTTCACGGGACGGATGTCACCGTGAGATTACAGGTAGGAGGGAAACGCTTGCGACGAACGTTCATCACGAAAACACGATGCCGGAGAGCGCGCGATGCGCTTCACGAGGATGTCGAGCCACGGGTTAGAGATATACGTATGTACTAACGTAGGGCCGGCCCCCCGGATGAGCGGGCAACTTCGAGACGAAGGTCCTCTCAGGCTCTTCGAGAAGAGTCGGGCAAGGAACAGACACTCGCGGGTACGAAGAAAGACCAGAAACACCGCGCCGGCTCTTTGCAAACGACGATTCGGAGACGTTCCGCGTTAACGAAAGAACAAAAAAAGAGGGAAAAAACAAAGAAGGCGAACAACACTCCGAACTACTAGTCCTCGTAACGCGGGACCTGTCGTTTGAGATATTTTTAGATAATAGAAAACACCTTTCGACCTCTGTTACGAACGATTCTATTGCCTTTTTTCTACTCTTTATTTTTATTTTTATGGATCAATAGCAATTGGGAGAATTGAATATTTTCTCGGAAAAATAATTGGTTTGATTCCACAATATTTTATTTTAATAATTTAAAAAAATCACTTTTTTCGCAGATCGATTTTATGTGTTTAACAAATGTAATTTGATGTTGCAGAAGTACAATTGTTTACTACGTTTAGTAATATTTTTATTGCGCGAATAAACAATAAACCGTTTCGAAATATATTTTGTATACAATATACGCATTGAAACACACGAATTTCTTGTCATTTTTTCTCTTTGTTTAAAACTTTTTTTATATGCAAAATATTATCAATTTCAGACTTCGTATATTGTTTAAATAACGTAAGAAAAAATTTGAAAAAAAAAATTCAATTTTACAAATTAAAAAACTGTAGTACTCGTCGACGGAGAAAATGAAGCATTTTCTTCAAAATTTCTTAATTTTGACCGTCTGAAAGAGGAGCTATGGCAACACGAAATTTACGTGAAAGTATAATCACAATTGCTTTGTACTTTTGTTACACGTAACACAAAAACGCGATTGTAAATCGGTTATAAAAGTTGTCCACAGTTAAAATTCTCATAAGAATGTCATACTATACTTAACTTGAACTTTCCCTGATATGCGTACCACCTTAACTCTTCGGAGAATTGACGGCAATCATCGTAGTTTATTAGGAAAAAAAAATAGAAAACTAAATATCAACAATGATCTTACGAGGAAATGCGAATGTCAGGTGCTTTCACACTGGTATACGCAATATATATTGGACTACAGAGATCAGCAACATGATGGACTGTTGCAGTCATTTTTATGCTTCGTACTATCGTTATCTAAACAGCGTGCAAGTACTCCGTGTTGTACTACGGACTCGAGAAAAGGACTTCTGTATCAGTGAAAGATCATCTAAAGTGCGGGCTTATCTCGTATTTACCGGTGCCGACATGAGAAGGCCGGCGCAGTGAGTAGATAGCGATGAACGCCCTGTCGACTCTCTCTCTCTCTCTCTATCTTCTGGTTTTCTCGCCACAGCGAGCTCTTCACTCTTCGGATTGTACTGTAGCTGTTTTGCTGCTGTTCATGCTCTACACGATGTCGTGGGCGTGTCGAAGATAAAGAGCCGAGCCTTCCTCGTTTCCTCGTTTCCTCGTTTGTTGAAAATCGAAGTTTATCGAACGCTCATCGTTGTTTTTACCTAACGTCGCATCGAGGAGAGCGAGAACGAGGCTCGAGGCACTTGTCCGGGATTTCTTATCTTTTTGACTCGCCGTCCTTGGGGCGTGTTCGGACCTCAGCGCGAACGGTCACTCGTACGGTCTCGTTGCATTCATAATCATCGCCGTCAATATGCCGCCTTTTTTTCTTTACTTTTATGCTCTCTATAGATTTTGTCGCTATCGATAACAGACTCGAAAATACATCTTGGAGTTTTGTCATTGGAGCGTCTCCTTGACGTCTTGTTACAGCCCCAATACGTCTGGATGCAATCTAAGAATATCGAGAAACGAATCCCACATTTCATTTTCTTCTCCTAGTGTATCACATTTTTTCACTTGAACGAAAGCGCGTGCAAACTATCGATTGCAATCTATACATTTATGATAAAATACCACTGTGTGGGTGTAGTGAATACTATCAACGCATACATTTACAATCGCCACATATCAATGATTTTTAGACCGCGCCATAAAAGACACATTGGCATAAAGAGATGTTTGGATACTCTTTTTTTATCTTTTTCTTTTTGAATCAACTCACGGGGTTCACGAAGAAAGAAATAAAAGCTGACAAAATATATAGAAATTTGTGGATGCAGTAGTGTAAGCTATAGGAGAAATTGTCAAAGGTGATGCGTTCCGTCTTGGTTCTAAGGCGGCAGAGTTTTCTCGTCCCAGTAATGTGTATACCTGAGTGTCCTTTTTCACGGGATCCGAGGGTTTTTCGAGAGCCTGTCTGGAACTCATTGTCATCCAGGCGCCAGCTCCCGTAACCTTCTCTATGTTGGTCTACGAGCTCCTCCCGCGCGCGCGTTCACCTCCATCTTGTACGATTTTGCTGCACCCTTGTCTCTGTCGTCTCGCCTCTACTTTCGACTTCCTTCTTCCTACAGGAGGGGTTGTAATCCTCTCTTCGATTCGAAGTTTTTCGTCTCTTCCAATGCCTCGAATCCTTCCTCTAGAATAATTCTAAATTTGCGGGAAAAAAATGCCACATTTTCCTATCTGCAGTCTGCTCTCTTTCTCGTATGAATCTAATCAAAGATCGCAAATTGTAGGCTACAATCGAGGCAAGAACGACCCAATTTCGGATATGATGCTTCCTCCACGAGGGATTTAGTTGCGCAGCGGGGTGCGACGTGGTTGAAACTTCCCTTGCGACTGACCCCCACGAAGTCCCGAATGACCCAATTTCGGATAAGACCGCGTCTCTCTTTCCCTATTTCCCCTGTTATATTTACAGCCGCTCACCAGGGTGCAGTGGGTCTCGAGGGCGAAGCGGTTGTTCTCTCGTCTCGTCGATAGATCCGGGTTTCTGGATCATCTCGGTATCTCAAGAAATAATGTTACGCCAGCTTCGCCGACTCATTTTGTCTAATTACGAAAAATTGCTAAAACTATTCCTCAATATTGTTCCGAGATTCTTTGAACTGTGGATTAACGAAAGAATAGTCACGAAGATTCGAAACTAATCTTGAGCCGTTGCTCCAATTTTGCGTTAACGCTAATCGATTCTCGGTAACGATAGAGCCTCATTACGAAAGATTACCTCAAAATCTCATCCGATACTTACGAATCTGAATCAGAGAACATTCATAAACGTTGGGGGATTAATATTTCTCGTTAATCGGTCGCAACTGGAGTATAAGACACCTGTTCGAGGTTAACAGAGATTGGAACATCGAATTTTCGGTTCTTTTTCCGCGTCATATTAGGTCCCTACAATATCTGTCCTAAGCGTTTCCTGATATTTCGTCTTACGGAACCTGCATTTTGTCGCGACCTTGCGGACGATATGGCTTAACCTGGATTACCGTGGCGAAGAGCAAGGTGCTTCACCCCTCCCGCCCGCTGGAACCTGCGGGCAGGCGAGGACTCCCTTGCGAGTTCTTGTGTTTTTTTTTCTCTCTCCCGCTGCCTGCGTCTCTACCTCGTACTCTCGTTAGGGGAAAATGTTTCAGGTACAAGGATTTCTCACTTCCGATGCTCCAAAATGTCGCAATGTCTTACGTGTCCGAGTTCCCATTGTTCTGTGAACGCTGCGGGCAGCTACAACGATGGAGGAGTGAGGATGACACGACGCGATGGGGAAAGCTGCTGGCAACCCCCTGCCAGCGGGTTCTACTTGCCCAGTGTACAAGATCCTTGCGGCAGGTCACCAAGAATTCTACTCTGTGCCCCATGCCAACTCGAGAGAAAGATAGAAAGAAGGGAAAGACAGAGAGGGAAAACTCAACTCGCTATATACGTAATCCTACGTTCTCGCGCGAGAGCGCCAGCACGAGAGAGGTTTTATGGCCCTCCTCCACCTACTCTGATTTATGGACGGTGAAACACCGTAAAATGCAGTAAAAAGTCCCGGGCGAAAAAGGTGTGTCTCGAGGTACGCGCGACGAGGGTGGAAAAGCAGCCTCTCATCTTCGGCAAGAACATTCGACTTGCGACTTGAAGATACCTAACAAGCTATCTTCTGTCTCTCGCCTTCTTTCTTACTGTTTTACAGTTTTCCATCCCATTTTCTATTGATTTATAATCAGATATCTGTTACACCATGACCGGCAGTTTTAACAAATCGTGTTAGGCATGTAAGAGTTGGTTTTTTTTGGTACTTTTTTTCATTTATCGATGGGTTATTATTCATTTTCTAGCATTCTTATGCCACCAAACGCATATAGTGTCATTGCAATGTTTTCATATTTGAAATTCACGGAGTCTGAATCGAATAAAAATAATGAAATTCGAGTATTTGATTATTTATTCTTATATCAACGTCGAATAAAAAACCGAATGATGAAAAACACTTTCGCGTGTTCACGGGATAATTTTTGGCGAACACGTCGTTTGAACACATAGAAAATTGAAATGTAATTAGTTTTACCTGATTTAGAGGGTAAAAAATGTCCCGAAAACTCAATAATATCGATGCTTCAAACGACGCTATAAATATATATGAAATATACTGTATTCTGTACTAAACAATTAACAAGATTCACCACTCGTGTGTCTACGTATGTTTCAATTATCAATTCATGCCACAGCATTGAGTCTACAGAATCAAAATAAATACAGCAGGTTCATAAATCAGAATTACAGGTCAAAAGACCCTTGCGGACGTAGCGCAAACGCCGGTCCTCTTCGGCTTCGGCGTATAGATTTCTGTTCATAGTCTCGCGCTACGACCCTCGTTTTTCCTCCGACCGCCGAGTTTCTTTCGAGTGCTGTATTTTCATGATCGACTCGGCGCTCTTCTCTCGCCTCTTCGGGGGCTATCGATTTCAACGCTCGTAAATAATGATTCCGTGTCCCGTGAGGAGAGGGAGAGACAGAGAGAGCGCGACCCGTGCGCATCCCAAGAGTCCCTCGTCGTCGTAGTCCGTGGCTTTACGACCGTGCAACTCGGTATAGTTCGGCCTCCGACACAACGGGGAAGGCCCGTTACCTTTTTTCCGTCTTTTTTTTTTTTTCTTTAACTTCTACTTCTCGCACGCTGCGCAACACATTCATACGCACTGCTATGCCTATATTTGCAAGACGCTTAAAGTATCCTCGTTTCTGGTTTCTGAAACGCAGTATCGCTTCTGCGGTAAACCCACCAGCTTTTGACAATGCCCCACAAAAATTAAGAATTTACACGCCTCTCAAGAGCGCACAATAACGCAAAAAAAAAAAAACATGCGTAATGCCCTATTCCGTTAATCTTTATGGAGTTGTCAGATAAAATAGTCTCCCTAAATTCTACATTGTGTGCATAATACGCACAGTGGTTACGGTATCTTTGCCGAAATACCGGAAGAAAAATAATCGCGAGAGGCAGCACGTGCGAGAGGTCGAAAGAGGACGAAAGAAATCGAGACGTGATGGAATCCCGTGGGAAAAAAGATCCGTCGTTTCTATCTCGCTGGGAAAAACATCCGAGCGTTCAACATCGAAGATCCTCGCGGGTCAGCGTTCAGGAAAGTTTCTCTCTGCCTACGAACCTTTTCTCGTACGCGCAGGAACCAAGTGATTCTGCAGATTCGTCGAGTGGCGCGCGGTCTACGCATATGCGGACGTAGCGGAAGGCTACGAATGACCATGAGCCTCCTGAGAACGTAGTATGATTCGAGTTTTCTTGGTTGGGAAATTTTAAATCCTGACTTCGTTTTTCATTTCGATTTATACATGAAGAATTGAGAAAAAAAATGGGTAAAAAATATAAAGAAAATGTATATTTAAAAAATGATAAAATAATATTTCGAAATCCCTATGAATTAAATAAATGAATATTTTCGCGATGAATTAATTGTCTTAACAAATTAAAATTCTTTGCATCAAATTCTTTTAATTTACTGTAACAAAAAGCAACGAAAACAAGCCCTCAAAAGTATCCGAATGCACATGCAGTTTGTTTCGCGATTGAATCGCCGGCCTCTGCGCTACGACAGCACAGAGACAAGAAGATGGGTATACCGGCGAGAGCCCTCAGCTTCCTCGCATCCGCTCTTTCGACATGCACACCGCAGTAGTGAAGATGGCGATAGGGCAGATCGCGCCCGAGCAACCCTTCGCGATTCTCCGCACTTATTCCACGACCGCCACTATACGCGACACTGAGAAACGCGAGAGAGGTCTTTCGAGTGTTCCGATGGTTCCGCGAGACGAGTAATTCGAGTCATCCCCACGTTTTTTTTTTCACGATCACGAGAGCCGAACAACAACTCCTCAAGAATTTCTTACGAATTGCCACATCAACGACTTTCAACGTTTTCTCATTGTCGAGTCACGGAGATCGGGAGAGTGAGAGAGACCAAGGATACCGATGACGCCGACGAAGATGACGATGATGATGATGAGCTCACCGATTTGCCAATCGATTTATATTTTACTTTCGATACCGCATTGTCTGACGGAGATGCGCGATGTTCAGCAATTACAAATCTCCGCATAACAATCAATAATTACGGTTGCTAAAGCTCTTTGATAATATCCGATCGTTTCGAAAAATGTTATGACTAACCAATGATAATTTATAACTATGTATATGCTGAACTATGGGCTATTATTGTGTACTGAATAGTTCATTCATCCCGCGAACGATCGGCAGTGCATACACACATTGTATATATCAGCGTTATAATATGCGCTGTGTGATGAGGCCGCGCGAGAACTCAACTGCATGGGATTTGCACCTGACGAGCATTGTAATCGATCAGATACAATCGAAACTTGCGCAATCTATCTCGTCGGATCTGCTCGTACCTCGCATCCGGCGACGACTGACTCGTATACCTCGTACAGTCGTATATACAGTCGTATATGGGATGCTAGAGAGCATTACAACGGCATATAGTATTCACGGATACAGAGATATGGTAGCATTTGAGGTATTACAGTGTAATATACATAGTGTAAACTGTATGCTTGTACTCTATAGATATATATGGGACGATGTGCGAGAGAGAACTCGGCCAAATTAATTTGCGCTTGACGTACGGTAGGGCATCGTAATATCGTCTCATAACTCTCGGTGGCAATCGGCGTGGCTTATCTACCGCTGGTTCGCGGCGTCGGACGGTGCGGCGTTTCAATTAGCTCTCTCTCGCCTGGTGTGTACTCTCGCGAGGAAAAGTCTTATCCAACAAGTCGCCGCGAGAGCGAGAGTATACATATGTGTATATGTATTATGTATATATGTATAGACGCCCACGTTCGAGCATAAATACGCTTCAATTAATTCGCCGACGACGATCGGACGTGGGCGTGTTACGCGCTCTCTCGCGCGATACGCCGTCAGCTCGACACTAATGTACACGCTTGGTACTCGCTTCTCTGACTCGGCGTTGTTACCTATATGTATAATGTACCGAGTCCATTGTATTGCTCCGTTGTGCGCACGTTGCATAGGCTATGATTATACCGAAGCGGCAGGCATACGGCGATGCATCTTCCATTTGCTTTTGTATATATGGGCTTTGCATACTGTGGCGATCGTAGAAACGCGTTGGTTCATCTCCTCGAATAGTACAATGGGTACACTTTTCTCTCACTCGGTGATCGTAACCAGTAAACGGGACACTCGGATTTGGATATTGGTGAGTCGGTGAATTGGCGAATGTTCATGTTAACCCTTTACAAAGGTAACAATTTTTGTGTTGTTAAAAGAAAGTTAACCGAATGGGACACACATGTTCTCCAGAATATTAACTGTAAACTATCCCATCTCCGAAAGTTAACTTTAGGACGTAACATAACTTAAAACCGCATTCTGCCGGACATATGTGACCCATTGAGACACCTTTCGCGTAACAACACCAAAGTTGTTATCTGGATGATGATTAGTGTTTCCGTTTTCTTGATAGTTTGTCTCCGGATGCTTCATGTTTTTTTTTTTTCATAATTTTTTTATCGTAGATTTATTTAATAATATCAAGAAACGAAACAAAATGAACTTCCTACATAACGAACATCGAAGAATTGAATATAAATTCGGTACCGTAAACTTTACCTTTCTCCATATTCTTCGCATTTTTATGAAATCTTTGCATTTGACGCTGGTGTTTGAATTCTTCAAGTCTATCATTCTCATACGAAATTTTAACTGGAATGATGTTAAATTACATTTTTCCAAACGTGTAGTTTTTTGTAACTTTTGTTTGACGTTTATTTTATAAAAAAAAAAACAGTGTTATCATCGAAATCTGAAAAGACGCGATTTTTTAATCATACGTTCTTTTTGGCATCAACAATTATTTTTGTTCAGAGAATTACAGTTATATCGCTTAATTTCTCTCTGTGATACAAGATTTTGATCGTACGATTGAATACAGCATCGAGCTTCGCGGCTTCGGTATAGCTAACGCGTAATGAGAGTAATTTACAAGCGCGTCTCTCGGTGTTTAATGTAGGCAAACATCTGGGCCCTCGTAGCCACGTACGAACGATCGAATACCGGAGTTACGTACGACACCCTGGGGGATGACGATAAAATAATTTTATCGTCAACACGACGACCCCCCGACTCACAGACCGTAAACGTATCAAGAAATCGAGACGACATTACGTTTACCAAGGGCAACATAGAGCATACGAACCGACAGAAGCTATCTACCTCTACGCACAATATATATGTATAGAAGGTGTATACACTGAATAGACTAGATGGTTGCGCACTTGCAGAAGCGGATATACTACTTGGGGCAAACGGTATAGAGAAACAGATGGGCAATTGCACATTTGATTTGGCCAATTGGCCGCGGCGGGTGGTCCCCCACTCCGCCAGCTCTCTCGTCAGGGATGAAATCCACCCTCGATCTGTGGCGCTGCGACAGATCCCCGAGGTCAACCGCACATCCTGATGTTCAAGCCACAGAATTCATGAAGCATCTTAATGGCTCTGTCGCTTTGGCGATGACAAACTGATGACAAGTGTATAACTCAATTTGATAGCTATTTATATAGGGGAAGCACTGAGAAAAAAAACTCTTGAATACTTTCATCGTAAGTGAATTACATTCTTTACGGTTTCACAGATAATCGTATTTTCCGTAGTTTTCAATAATTTCCTTTTTGTACTTTTTAATGTTTTAATTATACGAGTTTACCCGATAATTTATTTCATGTTTAGGGGAGACCGAGGCAAATGGACGCACACGTTTTAAAAAAAAAATAGCGATTTTCCGGAGTCATCCGGTATTGCACCCTAAATAATTACTTAACTCAGTCTGTACTTTAACAGTATCATACTCGTTGGGTCGAATTTTCAATTTTTATCAATCAAACATATGTTTCGACGTACTTCGGTCTCCTCTCCTTACTGACGTTAATATACTATCGGAATATTATTATCGAAATTTCAAAGACATTCGGAGTATAACGGGAAGAACGTGCAGTACAGTACTCTTGTACAGTCATAAACTCGAATTGTTTTTCAATCTGATTTCACGAGTAAACTCCGGAATTGCGTATATATTTGTCCATACGATATGGCAATTGGTAATCGAGAAATTGTCGCGAGATCGAGTATAGTAGCACCAGAGCGCGGATATCTCGAATTATCGACGATTACTCGTGCCATTGAAGCCGGCACAGCTAGCAGGTGTGAGGTAGCATACCATACATAGATCCCTGGCATACAGTGTAATGTGCATTGGAAACACTGCTCTCTGCGATCGTCTAATTTACGCAAATTACGCCGTTCGAGAAGATCGTACTTGGACCGAAGAGGACAGAACGCACTAGTATTAGCCGAACACAAGGATGCAAACCGAGAGAGAGAGAGAGAGAGTGCGAAATCGTCGGTGAACGGAGAATCGAACGTTCGAAATCTACGCGGAGCAAACTAAGATCTAATAAAGCGACAAATCAGCTTAACTGCGTCGTTAAGCTGAAATGCCGCGCATATACAATAACGCATAGGGAGAGAGAGTGCAGTGTGCGCACGCGGTTGGTACAGTTATGTTTATGTATGGACAAACAGAGCGCATAATATAACAGCATCGGACAATGGACAAACGGACCACGAACGGATGCACTTCCGTATAATTCGAGTCAGAGAGAGAAGGAGTAGCAGAAGCGAACGGCAGAGCCCCACGAAGCTCGCACAGTACATTAGTACGTACACCAGTAATGAACGTGGAGTATAATGATTTACAAGCGTACAAATCGCATGAAATTGGACAATTATACATGTACACATTCGGTATGTGTGATAATACAGCGAGTAACAATGATTATTGCTATCGCTTTATCAATTTCACTTCCCAATTGTATATCAATATCGTACACATATACTAATAGGCATTCCCGGCTATGGGATTCTCGTATCGCTCTATCGCGTACCAAAGCTTCTGCATTAACCCCCTTTATAAGCCAGAGGAATATGAGGGCTGTCCGATAGTTATGTGTAATGAGAATTACCTTTACTTTTTTTTCTCGTGCGAAATTAACGTCTTTATATAGCCATAGAAGACGTGTTTAAAGAATCTACAGCGCCGTACACGCGTCAAATGGGTGATACATTTTCACGATGTTTTGACAAAAGTTCAGTGTTTCGATGGACAGTAGTTGAGGATCATTCGTACCATAGCATGTATTCTCGACTTAAGAAAATGTTAATAACGATAGATTTGTAAAAAAATTAACTTATACATGCGAATATCTATGGAGGTACTCTTTTTCATTATAATAAGGAAAAACGAGTCATGGACGAAAAAACTTTAAAGCTTAGATCCCAAAGACTGTTCCTTATGGAAAATTACGAGGGCACTTAAGGTAATTCTTTCGTTATGTCTGACGTCGCCTAAGTTTCAGAGAGGAATCAGAGAGAATTACAAACCCTTCTCAATCGGATAAAAATTTGAAAAAAATCCAGCGTTTGGAAGGTGCTGAAAAGATTATTTGTGCATAATAAGAATTCTCAAATGTTATTAACAAATTACTGAAATAAAAAATTGTGCAACCAATTATCCGGCAAGCGAATTTTTTTTTGTTATGAAAAAGATTCGTTACTTTTTCTGAATACGTGTGAATTTTTATTTTATTTTATGTAATCTTAGAAAATTGCGTTTTTAAAATGTCAAAATTTGTCTCGCATTTGATACTGAACCAATTAGCCTTCTCCCAATGCTCGGAAAGCTGGTAGAAACGATTGCACTTGCTAGAATTCGGAGACACAAAATTCTAAATCACCTCACCACAGAGGTTCAGTTCAGCTTTTCGCAAGACTTACTCACTCATACATGTCTAACAGATCTTTTTATGTCGCTATAAACGGAAGCTACTTAGACAGTAGAAAAATAGTTTCAGGAGTCTCGCAGGGTTCCGTTTTCGGACCGATCCTCTTCAATATATATCTAAATGAACTCCCATCCTTTCCCATAGTAAGGCAGGGACTTCCAAAGACTTTCACAAATGTAACATAATTGTACTCTTAAGGAAATTGATAAAGACTATTTAAAACGCAAAAAAACCCTCGTCTTAGGTAGTAGGTTCGAATCCCCATCAAACCTTATTTGGCAGAGTCTATTTTCGAGTTTAAGTGTTTGAGGTTCGGTTTTCTTTTTTTACACATTATTATGTTTTCATTTCTTCAATATTATCATAATAGTTTGATTGTTTTTAATTGATAATTAATTTAGTCATCTTCATGTAAGTAACCGAATCGGGAATTATTAATTGAAGAATACTGCTTGGAGGTTGAAGGGAGGATCCGGAAGGTTTTGTAGATACACCGAATGCCCTACTTTAAATTTAAAAAATTACTTTCTGCCACTTGTAAGGTTCATCGCAGGGTTTGTAGACCTTCCAGAGCCGCCGTTCAACTTTCCCTTACGTCGTTGTCGACTACTCACTCCACTATAATTTGATAGTTCGCATCCTCGTTTCACTGCGCTTGAAGCTACTTAAAAATTTCGACTCCGGCTATCAATGTTGATATTCAGAACACGATTTTATCGATCACTCGAAAGTTATCAGTTTCACGAAAAGTATTGCCAAAAAAACTTTTTTAACTGAGGCGTATTCGAGGGGATCCGTAGAGAAGTCATTCTTTGCACAATTCGATGTTATTCAATCCAAATGCTAATATGTGATGGTACGAAGTGCGATCTAAGAATAATAAGACACTCAGGGAAGTAGATACAGCGACTCGAAAATTTACAAAACGACTTTCTCGATTCGAGAAGAATACGAAGTTTTCCGGCTATCAATAAAAATACCCATGCGACGGATTTTCGGAGGGAAAATTGGTCAAGCGTGGTACCCGTGTTCGGGAACAGAAATAAAATTCATCCTTCGCTGTGAGGTAAGGGAGGCTTCGCTGAAAAAGAACGAACGGGCGTGGAGCTCCATGGCGCTCGATACCTCCGTCGAGGCAGTAAATCAGCGGGACTTGGGGATATACAGAAGCTATGAGAGAAGCCGCGGGTCCGCTCGCGTTGAATACAAAACAGAAGAAGAATCGTCTCTTCGCGAAGGATTCTTCTCCAGAGGGAGAGGAGAGAGGTGCGCGAACGCGCGAGCGGAGCGACTATTTTCCAATAATTTAGCCCGTGGGGGTTGGTTACAGAAGTGCGCGTCGGGGAACGATGAAGAAGCACGAAGAGCGAGGGAGAGTGAGAAACGAAGAGAAAGACAGCGCGCGGTGTGCGGTAACAAGAAGAGACGAAAGGGGGTTGCTCCGCGCACACGACTGACACTATCACGGCCATAAATACCGAGAGCCTCTGACGTCACTTCGCCCACGGCCCGATATTATACTTTATCTCGAAACTAATTCCCCGCGACCAGATTTATTGCAAGAAAGGGGTGAAAAAAAAAATGAGCGGACACGAGAGAGCATGGAATCGGGGAAAAAGAGAAGGAAGAATACGGAGAGAAAGAGCCGGTGAACGCCACGCTCCCGATCTCCCGCGAACGCGAGCAACCCTGACGCACCATCCCTCTTTCTCTTCTTTTCATGCTTTTTCCGCGCTCTCTTCGCGTTTCACTTCCTCTCCATACCTCCGCTCTTACGCAAACTCCGTCTATCTCTTTCCTTTTTATTCCGGACTTATCTTGCTAATGTAAAAGTGCTGGAGCCACGAACGCGCCTTCTCTTCTCTTATTTTTTTTCTATTTGCCGATGTCGACTGCGCTCTGCGAAGAAACCAACCAACCCCCCGACAAAACTCGACTATAGGGGCTCTACGGCGGGCGATCAAAGTTTGGCGACGATAAAAAGGACCGGAGACCATTCGCACGTTCTTAACGTCCAAACTTTTTCTTTCTCCTCTCACACCCTTCTTTAGCGTCCCCCAGCCTCATTTTTTTTTCTTTATATATTAACGGAATACCGAAGGGTGGAGATGCTTGTGATTTTTAGAAATTGCCCGTTATGCGCGTTCTCTATCTCAACGGGAGGTTTCAACGGATTAATAATGCCAATGACTTTTCTTCAACTTGGCACGTTAATGCCGACCGTGTGGAAGTGACACCAAGTCGGACCAATTCATCTTCGCGGAATGGCAAATGGTGTTCGTGTATTTTTTGGGGTATCGTTCGAAATATCATCAACATTGAGATATTCTTCTTAGAGAATTGTAAAACGGGTTGTAAAACCCGTATACGAGAAATTGATTGACTTTGCTAATTTAACACCATCGTTGAAAAAAAAATAACAAAGTAAGTACGGACTTTTACTTTCACTTGATAACATTTTTTTCAAAACTCTTCTTAGCTCATAACCTAATTTATAATAACCAATAAAAACGTAACATTTTCTCCATCTACCACCCTTTCGATTTTCCTAAAATTTTTACACTACTTGCGATACGTGTCTAATATATTTTTAAGTTACAGTAAAAAACAATTGGTAGCCGGCCTTATGATTATCGCGCTCCACTATATTACATCCGTATCTACTAAATTCACGCGAGAGAACGAAATAAAAAAAAAATGTATAAAAAGAAAAAAACAGTGGGCTATACATTCTTTATAATGCTCTCACGCTTCGTTCTCGGTTATACTATAAAGTATAACGCGGAAGCCATGTTTATGTTTTTTTCTCTCTCTCGTCTGCGTTCAGCCGAGTCCCGCCTTTTTTTTGCCAGCCACCCCCTGCGCGATCTCGCGAGGGGGTGCACACGCGAAACTATACCAAGGGAAGAGGCGAGTCGTAGTTGCTACTGGTGCGCTTGCCGCGGGTTGGACTGCTCAGAGTGTTGCTGCTGCGTATATAAGTATATATGTATATACATATATATGCACCATAGGCACACGATGTAACGTACCAGAGGCCACAATATATCAGAGATATCGCTGTTATCTCGGCGAGATACCACCGCGCCGTTACTTTTATACGTATATGAGTCGCGCACGGGCTATATAGCTACATAGTATAGATCGCGGACGAGAGTAGGGGGAGGGGGGTTAACGGAGGAGGGTTCAGAGCTCGAGCGAAAAGAGCATTTTTATGAGAAACGTGGCCGTAGGCGACGCGCCGCCACGCACGAGGCTTTTGCGCTCACTCGCTTCGGCTCTCTGAAATCCGCGTTGCGTTCTATACCGTACGCTACACCATCACGTACCCTGGCGTATACACCACGTATATATATAATACGTTCGTTTGGTATACGATATCATGTACCCACGTACTACGTTTTCACCGCTAAACAGAAAACTCTCGCGGCGTCACGATTCCACGAACTGGCCGGGACACGAGATAAACATCTGCACCTGCTATAAATATTTATGGCTCGACAATATTTTTTTTTCGTTTTTTTTTTTCTTTATTTTTATTCTCGTTTGTTCGAAGTTGGCTAGAAAAGTCAGAAGTCAGAGTACCTCCCTTTCTTTATCGACAATCCGTCGCTGCACCGTCTATATACATGTATACGTGTATCGAAGTATTTAAATATGCGGAACGTTTTGCGCAAGCAACGGAAAAAGTTACACAGCTTATCTATGCGGTATTCGATTGCGTGAGCGACGCGATTTGAAAAGTCGATTAAGATCGATAGGAGTTTACGTGCGTTGTGAGATAATAGGATGGAGGTTATGGTTGCAACTGGTATTCAACATTGTTCGCGCGTTGTTCAAAATCTTTTATTGGCAGAATTTTCTCTATAAGAAAGTAGCATTGAAGGCGCCACTGACTGCATGGCGATCAATGGATCACTGATTCAACGCTTTGCATTAACAAGTATTAATTGGAAAACCGAATCCGCCAAAATTGTCGTTCGCATATACGTATAATTCCCAACGATTGCACACCATAGCTTTCGTTTCTTCATAGATCAACATGTTGAAGAATAATGAGGAATCAACTTTCAAATGCTGTCTAAAAAACGTTTTCATAGACCCAATACGCGTGTTTATTCCATTTTTGCTAAGTACGTAAAAAAAAAAACGTACGTCAAAACTTCAATAACTCATTTTAAAAAAGTTTCTCATAAAAAAAATAGCGAAATCATGAGACAGGTAGGAGTATACAGATATACATATATACGATGTTAATTACAAAAAAAAGGAGGACCGCTTAAAAATATTTAAAAAATCTTTGTTTTATCAATAACACATTACGTGAGGAGAGCTCACTGTTTTAAGGTAAATATCCCAATGCCCGACCAGCTAAGAATCGGTCCTTATGTCCGACCAGACGTGTTAAATCGTATTTCCCTCTCTCTGGCACTCACGCTCTGTCCGACGCCCTGTGGGCCGTTCACCTTAATGATAGATTGCGGACAACATGTTTCAGTTCGATAGTGTCAGTCATTCTTGCTTCAAAAATTCTTTAATCCAGCATTATTGTCTAATCCGAATAATAAATAAATGCCGGACTTTTAAGTATACCAACAGTTGCAAAGAATGAAAAACAGTAACGAAAAGACTGTTTTCTCTTGCGCGGAAGCGGAGCTTATTTCTGCACGTGTCTTGTGCTTCGAATCATGCATGGCATACTCTGTTGTACTCGTGTATACGCGCGTACGACTATCTTAGCCTGAGGCTGCACATAGCTGAAGCGTGGAGCCCTATCAAATATACTAGAAGAGCCATGGGTCACTGGTACATACCGGAACTGTATGTCACAAGCACGAGAACCTTCCCACCTAAGCATATTCCACATAGACGAAATTGCATACGAACGAAATACTGCCAGATACATACCGAAGTTATATGTACCGCCAGTGTATTACTGTACATAGCATAGAGTACGAACGTAGCGAAGCACGTAGAGAAGCGAACCCCGAGGCGAGTCGCGTTTTACGTTTACATTTTTCTCCCTATTTTTTTGCTTTTTTTTTTTTTGTTTGTTCGCCGTCGTATAGAACCCAGCGACTACCCTGGCTGGTTGGCTTGGCGAACGAACGAGCGAGCGAGTATACAATCATCCCTCGACTAGGAGGGGGTTTGATATACAGAGGCAGGGAGCTCTGCGCTCTGGTGTCGGAAAACCCTCCTTCCCTCCTCACGAATAGATGCGGAGAGTTTCCGAGAGGAAAAAAGCACGAAGAGAGAAAAACAGAGAGAACGGAATGAAAATACGAGTTTAAAAAACAAACGAAAAAACGAGAGGATCGCAAACGGAAAACGAATAAAAAGATAGTATTGGTGGACGACACTATTTCACATTGAAAACACCCCCGCCGCGTCGGTTTTTTTTTTTTTTTTTTTTCAAAACTCCAATGTGTGTGTGTGTCTGTGTGTGCGGGCGAACCCTCTCACGCAACGAGAACAAGAGAGCTCCTGGTCAACCGCCATATCACTCCTACTGTGCAAGAAAATAAAACACGATCGCGATTGACCCGTTCGTGTACCGGTGGGGAGGTAGCTTTTGAGCACTCGGGCTAACGTTTCATGCACTCGCGGGTCGAACAGAGAGACACGGCGAGATAGGCACGCGCATCGAGGATATATGTGCCGGTCGGATTTTCCCTCAGCCGTTGACATATTATGGGAAGTAGCCGCGACTTGACAAAGTTTCTATCTCTCCGGGAAGATCTTTCCTTTTTTTTGGTTGCGTTATGAATTAATCTTCACGATGAACGAAACGAATTTTTATATTATTCAAATCTATTGAAATGTTGGCTTTTTTATTTTTTAGTGCAGAAACTATTTGCGCTATTCAAAAGTATTGAAGTACCCTAACCCCGGGTAACCCCAGTTTTGGAGTTACATATCACGTGACACACTGAAACAATGCAAAAAAAAACATACCGGTGATACACTGAATGAATGATGTACAGTCCAAGCTCCGTATTCTTAACTTAACCGATCCTTTATTTTAACTCATTCCCTTAACTGTATTTCCCCTAAGTCCGTTCGCCCCACTCCAAGCGAAGCCTATTTCGTAAAATGTAAACTGCGCACGCGCAGCACGTACAAGGTGACTTCGTACCTACGGACGCGTATACCCCTCGTTACCCCTATTCGCAGCAACTGACCGGTAGTAGGGACGATAGGGGAAATACAGAAAAGGGAACGGGTCCGGTCCCGTCGAGTTAAGAATACGGAGCTTGGACTGTATCAGGAAAAGTAACAATGTAAAAGTAAAATAAAAGGACAATTAAACAAAGACTTGACACAACTTTATAGCTTCTGCAGGCAATTTTTTCATGAAAAGTAAATGTCGTAGCTAACTATTAGTTCTTCCACCGCAACAGGCTTCTCAGCGTTTAATGGAATTTGACTCATTATTCGTAGAATATTGAAACGACCACTTTCAATAAAATGTACGATTTTTTCGAGATATTGGGATTTCTTATATAATATCTGTTGATACATATTCGACAATGTTAAAAATATTTTCGACAATGTATGCATCCTAATCGGGCGGATAGTTTTAACACCGGAACTATTGAAAATCGTCAGCCGGGTTAAGTCGACGCATTGTGACTCTCGCGTCTGCATGAAAACTGTAATTCCGACAAATGCAGTAAATTTTATTGCTTCTTGTTCTCCACTAATAATATTTATAAAAAGTATTTTGCGTCAATGTTACATTTAAAAAAATTCTAAACATAATTTGCAGTTGCTTTCTACTTTCCTTTTAGTTTTTACTATTGCTACTAAAGGACACGTTTTAGGAATCAAATTCGCGTGACGAAAAAATAACGGTTCGTCGTTGAATATTTTAAAAAATCTTCCATCACATTACATCAGCTATTGTAATTTCCATTTCCATGCCATTCACGTTACAAACATTTTCCGCTATTAAACAACCCAATTTGCCGCGTGTGCGCAATATACGAGTTCTCCTCATCTCCGCGAAGTTCGCACCTGCGTCGCGTGTGCCTTGTATCGTGAGCATATTAGCGCGGAGTTCCGGGGACACGTGTGTATACCCACCGAGGGTAGACCAGAGTCGTCGTTTTAATTAAAAAAATAATTAAACCGCAAAATTAAACGAGACATTTCTGTGCGGACGCGGTAGTTCCTCCTCGTATGCAAAGGTAGAAAGGATGAAAAGAAGAGGCGGAGGAGCGCGTTGGTACAGTGATAGGGTTGCACCGTCGGCCATGGAGAAGCGAAACATAAAGAAATCACAAAAGAAAAAGAAAAAGTATTTCCATACAGACACGAGATGCGGGGTTATACGTGGAAGATGTACGATTGCATTCTGGGCCGCGAGAGTTGATTGTCGTTCTCTTCCTCGTTTTCGCTCGTACGTTAACGAACTTGTGTACGAATTTTCCTAACTCCGACATTCTGAAGGGCGCAACTCACACTTCTTCGTTCTCCGTACATCAGCGGCGTGCAACACGGTAACACACCGACTCCACTTTCCGTATAACTATAACGACCCGGGGCATTGTTCGAGTATTCCCCGTTTGTTCTGTGTTTAATTGTTTTCTCTGGTCACGTGTAGATAGGACACGAGAGATGGACGACGAGGTTTCGTAGGTAGAGGAAAAGTAATTGGAGGGACAAAAGACAACGCTGTATATACGTTTGCACCGGAGAAACGGGGCTAAACTTACGTCTCCGTTTCTCGGTGCCGAATCCTTCGATTTTCTTCTTCGGCCCAATTTCCTAAAAGTCATATTATAGTTTTGTCTTTTGCGTGCTCATTTTATAATATCATTGTGAAATTGAAAAAGAAAAGTTTTTTCCGTTGCGTAGTTCCTCGCATCTATCGAGCTTCTTTGGAATTTCTGCGAAGGAAAAAGACGGTTGGTATGGTGCAGAAGAGTAGCGTGATGAAGGATGGAAAAAAAATGCTTTTGAAGAACCGCATCGGCACTCAACGATTTTTGGGAATAAAATTTTGCTCCACTTTCTCACGAAGCCTCTCCCCGCTTTTCTAGTGGGTAGAGAATGCTGCATCGACAGCTTAGCTCCGCGCGGGTCTGTCTACTTCACCGCTAGCTGCTCTACATAGACGTTATCGGCGAGATCACGGAGGATAGATCTTCCGAATTTGGAGGAGCTTGGAAATCCTTCGACCGGCTGGACACCTTCTTCTCCCGGCACAGATCCAAAACAGTAGAGCAGACCGTCGTGGCCTCTGCTGCAAAGAACCTGAGGACTTCTCCGATCGCGGGCATTGTCTCAGGCCACTAGCATTGTCCAAGACTAGGATTCTACTCTCGTGCAACCTTCTAAAACTGAAGGATATATCCTCGTTGAGCGAAACGTAACTACAAGAGAGCCGTTGAGAGAGTTCCTTCGATGTTCTCCACCGGCAACGGTCACACTACACTTTGCGCCAGTTTCGGCACTTGTGCGATTCTCCGACGCCCCTTCCAACATCTCGCCTATTTTTGGTAGACCCCGCTGTCTCTATCCCGGATCAGCCCTTAATCCATAGCCGGACAGACAAAAAGAGTTGGCGCCGAAATAAAGGAGCGACGGAGCCCGCGTAATGCGAGAGCAATGTTGTAGTCGTCGAGCGACAATAGCTACACCTCGCTAAACCCTGTAAACACTGCTGCCTTCGTCATACTCCAGTTTCTTCACTGTGTCTCAGAGGATCTTCGCATCTACGCGCATACATATACCTATAGTTTCTATTGGGTTACCCGAATTCGCTATCCGGGATAAGGGACTGAGATCTATCTCGACACTGGATGACCGCTCGAGGGCGTATACCATTTTTCTGTTCGGCGAGCTCTTCGAGCTTTTTCGTTGGTCGCTTTTGACGGACGTCGAGGATCTCGTGGAAGATTTTCACGGGAGATGAGATTCGCTTTGGAAGATTAAATGAGAAGAACTCGTCGAAGAACTCACGCGATATACGAGGCGCAATGTTTATTTATTTGCAGAGCTTAGTTCATTTATTTTTCTTTTTTCGAATTGGCAACAGTATCGGTGATTTCAAACTTTACGATCGTTGGAAGCTATTTTGTTATTTTACGGACAGATTTTTATCGCGTATTAGGTTTCAATTACGAGAAGCTCAATCTCAGCATACCAGTGACAAAAAAGTGATTATAAAAAAAAGGTTCAAAGGTGACCATTTTTAAAAAATCATGTACAAGTATTCAATTTTTTGATAATCCAGTTTTATTTTTACACTTTTCAGTGCGTAATCGAAGCTGCCAATAAAATATTAACATTTGATTGATATGTAATTAATATTAAATAAAATATGTAATTTGCGGAAAAGTATAGTACAAGTATAAATATGTTTTTGCGTGTAAAACCCTGCAATATGAGAAATACCGAGAAATTAATGTTCGAATTTGATTTCCATTGGTAATTTATTTTTATTCTTCGTTATTATTTTTCGAAAGGTTGAGAGACTGGTGAAGCTGGACTGACAAATGAAGCGGTTTTTTTGTTCTAATTTGTAACGATTACCAATGAGTTAACAAAGTTGTACGATCGTTAGCAGTTATTTCGATATCGCTTGAGCAAATTTCATCGTTGGCGCAATCGAGATCAAGTTGCGTTGATCAGATGTCTTTGAGGTAAGTGCTGCTGCTGTTGCACAGTATCGATGCACCTGCGCGTATTCGTTATCACGGCGAGCCCACAGAAAGTCAATGTCGTTTTTTGCAACGAGCAAACGACGCATAAGCTCGTGTCTTGACTCTGTGTATAACGATCGCACACCTGCGATTTATAAGTCGATTCCCGGTTATTACACGCGATAATTTCATATTTTTTTTCGTATCTTAACAGAACGATCGACAAGCTGGCTTTTTTCTTGCATCAGCGAGCATACCGCCCTTGCCATTAGAGAGGGACGGAAAGGAAGCGCCGATGATGAATATGTAATTCGCGACGGGAAGCAGCAATATTCACCTAACCGAAAGAAGCATGTTTGTCGTATTAAATTAACCCTATCGAGCTTCGAGTATCTCACAGACTCAAAGAGGTGTTTTTTTTTTATTACCATATTCCTTTCACCGAATCGTAATCGAAATTCGAAATTCGTGTAATCGAAATTTCTCAATAAATTTAACCAATCGCCGAGAAACCTGTCATATATACCGCTAATAAAAACATTTCATTGATTGAAAGGAATGTTATTTAAATCAATTAAAACGTTTATAAGTAGGGAATTTTAAAAAAATGTACGCGAATCAAGCAAATATAATTTCTGAATTTAACGCTCTATTGTGTCTTATAATTGATTTAAACTTCGAAGAAGTCGAAAAAAACAGCAATCGGTCTTTTTTTCGTCCATCATAGCGGCAAGAATACATGAATTTTGGATAGGGGTCATTTTGCAAGATGTTTCAACCCTGCGAGTTGAAGAGTTTTCCTATACACTTTAAAGAAATCTTTCGAACTGCAGGATTCGTTTTTTTTAATATTCAATTTTTTTTTTTTTTTCTCATTTAGGAATAAAACGGGCGGTGCGCGAGTCGTTAAGGCGATGTACAAGATGGTTAAGAGTGTAAGCAGGGCGAGGAAGAGAGTCTGAGGGAACGATGAAAATAAGAATAAAAAAAATAAAGATACGAGGAAGGAAGAAGGCCGACGAGTGCATCTCGCGGATGAATCTGCGGGGTTTACGAAGCGTGCTCGCGCGCTCTGGCTGGCCCCCCGTCTATAATTATTCTCGGTACGCCGGGATACACATATCTTTATAAGGAAGGGTTAACCGCGTGTGCGCGCGACCAAGACGAAACGTATAGAGTACCTATGTTCATATATACATTTATTATATATGTATATCACATACATGTGTAAATACATGTGTCTGTATCCATGCTACGCTATCTTTATGGCTTATTGCAACGCTTTGGGCAATTTCGTGATCGCCCAGAGTACTCGCGCTCACGAAACTCTTACCTTCCATCGTTTTGCTTCTCATTCTTATTTTATTATTCTTATTCTTATCCGAGATTCCGTCGAGCCGCCACAGCCCGCTGTCGAGGCGGGTGCTGTCGACTCTATGTATCGAGACGGACTTTACGAGTATTCGAATCTTTCGCGAGAATCTTCGAGTGAACTTTCTTTCTCACGTCATAAAATAAATTGAAAAAAAAAAAATATATATATATATATATATACATACATATAAAAAATAAAAATCTCATTAATGATCACTCGAATGTTATAATTAACGAGAACTATTGTGAAGCTTTGGAATATTGAACGCGGCTGAGAGAATAATAATCGTGCCGAAACTCTCGAGGTATGGAAAAAAATAAAAGATTGCCGATCGTTTGTGAAAGATTCGACTTCCGGCGATTTTTTTTTTTTTGAAAAACCTTCATTTCCTCGATCATCCGACGGAAAAATACGGAGGAGTGCCTAACGAGCGCAATCGGTGGGGTTGAAGTGTGTGTGAGTGGCGCAAAAGGGAGAGGAAAGAACTGCGGAGCCGGCAACGGGATAATCGATCGGCAGAGCTGCGGAAATGACCGTAAATTTTCACCGGCGGACACCTTGTTACCCTCTCGAGAGAGAACCGCTGCAAACACGCACACGGCACAAGGAAAATTGTTTTGGGCGTTCAGTCAATCGTTCGTTTGGTTCGGCGAAAAGTTCACTAACGAAAAATAGTGAACCTCGATAATGACCTCAGTTCGAAGGAACCCAATATAAGGGTGCAGCGATACGTCAAACGAGTCTCGCAACCTATACTCATTGAAACAACAACAGTCAAAAAATTAAATTACTTAATAACGTGTAACTCTCGCTTATCGAATTTAGGTGAGGTGTGCCCTTCAAAAAAAAAAAACAAAAAAAACACTTTGTTGACATATACCATTTGCAATGTTTATTGTACGAATATACTTTCTATCAGTATAAATGTATTTTATTTATACACAACAAAGTTCGATTATAAAAATATACGTTGCGAAAAAGAAAGAAGTTGATTTTTTTGAAACATTACCTCGGACAGTAAGTTCGATGAATAATTTTATCGCGAACTGCTAGTTACTTCAAGTTACGATTGAATAAATATTGAAAATAATCCAATCCACGAATCGGTAACGCGATTTATGTGAGCGATAAATGTGAGCGTTACACATTTATTTCTGTGGACGTAAATTCTTGGCTGCAATACACACGTATATATGTGTGTTCTCATAGCAGTCGGTATACAGTTTTGAAAATGTCCCCATATACACCGGTATACGAACGGTCCTCATAGTAGCCAGTTCTTACAAATTGTGAAATATATTGAAAACTAACGTATAGGTTCACTAAAAATAGTTGTATTTAGCCTATAATAGGTTCTCTTATCCATTTCAATAATAATATATACCCTTTTTTTGATGTCCTCAAAACATACCCTATGCATATACATATATATAGTATAATATATATTGCAGGACTCCCGGAGGATTCCCGCATCTCTGGTCCATCGTGTGCTCTCGGTAGCTCGCACATTGGGTTCCCGGGAGCAACAATGCGCTCATTCAGAGTCTCGTCCATAGGGCGCATTATTGAATTCACCGGTAGGACGCCCGAGTGGCATAGCCGAGAGAGCACAGAGGTACAGAGAGGTCCACAGAGCATACACAGTCCGCGTGTGTATACACACACGCGCCCGTAGAGCGCACAGAGGGTCCGAGAGGAAGACATAGAGAATTGGAGTGTAGTGAAGGGGTTGTACGTGAATGCTATCTATATTATCCAAAGGGGAAGATGGAGGGACGGGGAGGGACGGGGGCTTCGGCTGGCCGCGGTTCTCTCGCTGCTGTTTAGCTGTAGATCGAGATAATCTCATATCTGCGTGTCGCCGAAAAGCGAAGTGCTGCCCGGAGCAAAGGGCTAGATGCGTGAGAGATACGCTTGTCCGAGGGCATGCCGCGCGCTTCCAAATCTAATGTGACGTCTGTGTCACGTACCACTCACTCTCTCTCTATATACGCTTCAAATGTCTCTTTCTCCGTCTCTATTCTCTGCGTTTCTGTGACTCTCCGGTCCCCGTGTGCTATTTCTCTTTGGATGTGTATATCTGCCCTTTGCTTTTCTCTATCATGGACGCGCCCTCATCCAGTCGCAATGTGTGTCGATCTATCCGATATACACGTGTATGCAGCATCAAAACCTATGCAAACCCGGAACAATCTCGGGAGTTTGCGGTTACTCTTCCTCTCTCTCTCTCTCTCTCTCTCTCTCTCTCTCTCTTCTGCGGTCACGTCGAATGTGATTTTTTATTGCGATTACGTCAATTTGCGTAGCTGACTGAAACGTTAGTTGGATGCGAAAGACGCGGTTGTGAGTTTCTAAAAGACAAACGACAAGGTTATTATAAACGCCGAGTCAGGTGTAATTAGATGCGAGCGTCAACACACAACGCTGTCTCTAAGTCGTATTCCGCGAAACTTCAGGTAATCTCTCTCTTGGTGTTCTTGCGGAAAATCCTCTAATGATCGGTGAGAGACAAGAGGGAGGGGAGAGCAAAGACTATAATCTCGCTATTGTTTTCGTGTCCTCGGAAGAGAGGCCCTCGAGGCCGATCGGCAATTAGGTGAGGGCTAAGTGGAGCATATCTCACGGCTGTTAAGAGGCTCTCGAGAGATTCTTCGCCAGAGTGCGACGAAGATGGGACGCGAGGTGCTATGATTAGCCACTTTTAATCCATGGAGCACTCGCTCTCGGTGCGGATATACTTAGCGTCATCGTCTAGTTACTCAAAAGTAGAGCGTACTTATGTCGAAGAGTATAAGATTATTTTTTCACTGAAGAATATACACCGGAGGCATAAGAATCTTTCGAAGGAATGCCGTCGGTCGAATGGTCTTGCGATTCTCTAAGTAGTGCCGGAACTTATGCGCTTGCAGTACTTGAAAATACAGAGTATCGGGTCTCAAAATGTAACCAACAAAAATTGCGAATTAATATAGTTTTTTTCGTTAACACTTGAATGAAAAAGTGGAGTATTTCATATTGCTCCGAAGTTATCGGTTTTGTGTATTCGCTCTCTTAGCGTCTAAATGGTTGAAAAAAAATCGAATAGTGCTTCATCCGCGAAATTTTCAGGATTTTTTGGGCTAAGAACGATTAGCGCGATGAGGTTCACTCACTAGATTGCAATAGTAAGTATAATTATAGTAAATAGTTCAATGCGTAGAAAGTCCTTTTTTTCGTCAGCGTGCGTTGAAGAGTCGACGCATGCGCAGAGCGCAATATTCGTCGCTTTCTACGCACGAGTGCGTAATCGAGAGTTCTCTTCGCACAAATTAACTTTTTCTCGCAAAAGGTATAAGTAAACGTGTATAATTTTTGTCAAAGTTATCTTCACATCAAACTCATCGAACGCATATTTTTATATTCTAGTCTTCGTTTATGCATGACTTTGCGCAAAATGAACATTTCATAGCTTGTTTCCAGTGAAATCGATACAACAGGCTGCAAGTATCACGTTTGTGAGACTCCGCACGTCAGTGCAGCAAACTGTTTAAATTTTAACCGTTTTGTAAGCCTAATGTTTCGAGTCCCGTAGACCCGTGTCGTCTACTAACCTTAATGGAATCATAAAAAAGTGAACTTTACGAGAAAAAAAAATTGGCCCAAAATAATACTAAACGATTACAGAGACGAGTCATTTAGTCGACTGTAAAACACGAACGTGACAAGTGCCGACTGTCCTAATGACGTAATTAGCAAAGGCATAGGACTGCCCTCCCAGGCTGTTGCTTCTGGAAGCCATCGAGAGTTATTTCACGGCTCTTATACGCCTCTCTCATTTTCTCCGCTATACTTCAGGGCTTGAAGCTTCGTAGTATAATCCGTTTGCCAGAAAGACGGACGTCTCGTCGGACCGACGCCGTCGGCGAGAGGAGGGAGCGTCGCCGCGCGTCGTACGATTCTCAAATGACTGAACGAAATTCGCCAAATTAACTCTTTGACCGTAACACAATACATCCAAAGTTCCAACGAGTTTCGATGCAGTCAATGAAAAAAAAAAAAGAAAAAAAAGGCCTCCCATCTCCGCGAAGCAATCTCGACGCGACGCGTACCATGTTATACCTATTAAGAGATACCGTGGGTTCCTTTCAAAGTTTCCGGTTCTCTCATGGAGGGGCTCCTTTCGTCGTCGACGCGCGCGAAGTCTTTAATAAGGATGTCGCCGCGATTAGACGAACCGACGACGCAAACCGCGATTCTCGTGTCATCGAACGGCGAAATCGTTGTGACCAATCTTTATCCTCTCGTTGAGCATATAACCCACGATCATGATATTAGGAACAACAAACGTAGATGTTAGGAAACTGTTAGGGTAGTCGTCAAAGGTGGAATCCAGTTTTGCAGGGCTTGCCGGCCGATTCTGATCCTGACGCCATCATTTCCTACCAACGAACATAGCGAAACACACTGAGTATGTTTGATTTAGGTACGCAAACTCTACCGCATGAGAGTGTTAGTCGAAACTCCTCGTATGCTGAAGTTTCGGTGACGGTGGTGGTGGTGGTGGTGGTTAAGGCCATAGGAGATTCAAAGTGAGATAGAAAAGCCGAGGGATGCAGATGAGATCGTATCACGTTCGCGTAATCATCGGATCTCGGGACCCAGGACAATACCGGGTGTTCTCCTCTATGTTCGGGAACACTCAAACATTGTTCGACAATGGATCTCGAGAAACGGGCGACAGCTGCCCGACGCGTTCTACTCTCGCGGCAATATACTCTCGTCGCTGCACGTTTCTCTTCTTCGCTAACGAAAAAATTCGACGGAATGAGGAGAGAGCATCTCGTTTCATTGAGTTCGCCGGTTCTCGCGGTTCAAACAAACGCATCGAGCTTCTCTGGAAGCTGCGTGACCAATGATGCCTTGAGCAAAGAACCCGCGAAGGCTTTTACAATAATCCACGAACGAGCATGTACTTTGGGCTGTGGGGAAAAGCGAGCGAGGAAGTCTTTAGATCGAATCTACGGCGTGAGATTCGGATAAGCGATAGCACAAGTAAGAGGAGAGATCAGTGCGAATCACCGCCAAATTTGGATAGTTGCAACGATGTGTCCATCGTGCGACGGTGTCTAGAATTTCTTTTGACACTTTTTTGTCAGGTTTTGACAAATTTTGATGGGCGCGAAGCAACGCATTTAAAAATTCGAAGGAACGATTGTCGTACCGTGACGATCTTTTTGCTCTCTTTCCTTTTGGGCCTAAGACCAAGATCTTTTTAACATTTCAATATTATTATAAACATTTGAAAAATATCAAGCACATTGAAGGTGCGGAAAAGATTGATTTTGCATAATAATAATTCCGAAATGATATTAACAAATTGATGAAAAAAAAATTGTTCAACACATGTCCCGTCTACCTAACTTTTTTTTTTTTAAATGATTTGTTAATTTCTCCGAATGCGTATGAATTTTTCCAGATTTTTTTATTCACCTCGTTTTTTTTTATAAGGAAAAAACGTGTGGAATGTCACAAAATTCAAAGTGAATTTAAAAATCTGAAAAAATACAATTCATACAATTCATAGAAATTCATTTATGCAAAATCAATCTTTTCAGCACCTTCAATATGCTTGATTTTTTTAAGATTTTCATATCAACGAGAACTGTTTGTAATTCCCTCTCATTTCTCTGAAACTTATGTGAAATAATCACTATTCGCAAGGACAGAAAATTAAGCGGAAAATATACGCAATTTGAGGGATCTTTTAATAAATTGCAATTGATCCATTCTTTCGCGATTATTCAAGCATTCAGCGGGGCAAGGCAGACACGTGGCGCAATCGGGGTAAAAAATAGACCAAAAATTAAAATAAAATTTGACAACTCTTTTGATACAAAAAAAAACAATATTTTCCATATTTTTGCTCAATTTCTTGTTTTTCAAATTTTATCTCAATTGTTTTGAAGTTACATCGCAATTTTTTTCGAATTTTCAAATAAAATCTTTAAAAAATGTTCCGTTTGGAATGTATGTGTTCTCTTCACATGCCCATTTCGCACATAAATTATCTTAGTTACGGTTTAATCACATCCTAGTTAAGGTACATTTTTATAAACCGAAACTGCAAGTTGCGTTTCATGACTTAATATTCCTACCGGTCTCTCGATTCTCATCGAGATTTTTTTCCAATCACGCGATCGTCTTGCGGAAACAGCGTGCGGATGCAGCGTGCGTCAATAAACCAACTATATAAGTAGAAGAGAGGGGAGAAAAGAGAGAATTAAAAAAAAACCGTGCAGGGAAACTGGCAAGCGCCCCATGGGGGTCTCTCTGGAGCTCCTTCCGTCTCGCTTGTTCTCTCAGACTCCCCATAAAAACTGAAAATCCGCAGATCGGCGATTCACGATAACTCAAAATACAGCTGCCCCGCAGTTTGCGGTCACCCGATGTCGAGAGACAGAGAGAAGGAGCGAGACTTGTGCCTGTTGTGCAGCTCCTTCGCGTTTACTTTCGTCTCTGTCTCTTCATACTCCCTCCCATGTACTAAACTACACGTCTCTCCGGTTATGTTCTCTGTTGTTCTCTTCTCCACTCGAAACGCTAGTTCGAATCCAAAGCCATTGCTCGCTCGCTCGTTCTCTTGGGCATCTATCCCAACAGGCGCACTGAAGTCCGCGTAGATGGCAGGCGTGATTAGAGTCCTGCTGGGGGCTCGTGACCACCGCACGGGCAAACGTGGAGGACATATTTTGACTGGGAGTCTCGTAATTTGGCGAGCATTGTACTCATCCATTGTTGCAACAATCCCGACAAAATGTGCAGCACCCTGGCGACGACACGACTCTCCCTTCATTTTCTTTTACTTTTTTCTCCAACATCGTCTCGTTCGTATTTTTTTCCTATTCTGTCTCAATGTTCTCTCATCTTCCATCGTTCAACAGGGGTCTCGTGACTATATTTGTGGTATATGGGTCTATGACAGAAGGCACGAAAATTCCGAAGAAAACACTCTGGTCGCCGATTTCTATTATAAAAATCAACGCATTCATAAATGTGGTCAAAGCAAATTTGTTTGCTGTTATTGCGTCAATTGTGTGTGTGTTTTTTTGTCGTTGCGTGAGAATTTTTCACGCCTATAATTGATTGCAAGAATCAGGCATTCGTTTGAAAAAAAAAAAAGAAATGACCAAAAGATTGATAGTCGGAAAATTTCACCTGGAAAGCATGATGCTACCTGGAAACGGGATTTGTGTCTCGGCTATTTTTTTTTTTTCTTGACGCATATCAAGCGTCGCGTGTGTCCAGGATGTAACTCATATATTATCGGTGGTAAGAGAGCAGAGAAGCGAGCCTCGCCTATGCAGGATGTGTACCCGCACGTCCTAAGGGATACGCGGGAGTGGTAGCTCGATGGAGGCCAACGGGAGGTCCTCCTGAGCGTTCTCCATATACACACCACGCGTCCCAGGAGGGCTGAGAACGCGAGCCGAACGCGGGGGTTGTTCGACGTCAAAGCCGCTAACCGTGGATATCAATCTCGCCACCTGGCCACTGAGTTCTCGAAATTTATAAATTTTCATACCATCAATTGGAGATGGCCAGAAACATTGCTTTAGCTTTTCTAATTTTGCGACGATGGTGTTGCGACTAAATGAATTTGCCTTGTATTATAAAAAATGCAAATTCTCCTGATTATACAGAACATTTTTCTAACCACAGTTGGAAGAATATTCATTTATAGAAGTTAAATGTCAATGAATATTCGTTTTACGATAGAAAAAAAAAACAAAGCAACTAGCAAACGGGGAACTAGTTGTTCTATGTGAACACGAGGTTTAGGAAATGATGTATCGCACGCGTTCCTCGCGAGTTTCGCGTGGACCCCAAAAGTGATCGACCACGTCGCAGCAGCAGTAACAACAGCAGCGGCAGCGTCAACCCCGGCCGGACCACGATACCGTTAAGTTAGTTAAGCCATTCGTTAGGATAGGCCGAGAGAAACCTCTCGACATCGCTCGTGGAAACGACTACGAAGGACGAAGGAGAACGTGGAACGGTGTCAGTGACAAACGAGCGACTTCGCGGCAGGGCGAACCCTCGTCACCGCGGTGAAGAAAACGAACGCAGGGATACAACGACGGGGGCGCACACGATTGCCAGAGCGCATGAATGACCCGAAAGATTTCGGGAATGGAATGTTTTGGCGGACTCACGAAAACCACGAGATTAGAGAACCACGACGAGAACAACAGGGCTACATTTTTACTCGATTACGAGAAACCAACAAGGGTTCATTCACTAGAAGGAAAGACAAATCATTCATTACGAGATTACGTAGAATGTTTGTAAACAAAAAAATGTATTCGAAGTTTCGTGCACAGATCAGATTCGACGATACTCCAAAAAAGACAAATTCCCATTGACCGACGAAGAAATCATTTCAAATGGAAAAACGTATAGGTGATCGTCTAGGATCTCTGGGCAATGCGTCAACGGGATCGTCGAGAAGAATCTTCGCTGTGTATACATACATATATATGCGTCGACTGCTGATGAGAAAAGGGTGCGGCCAGAGACTAGAGAGAGAATAAGGAAAAAAGATTTGTCCGGTAGCCAAAGTGGCTAAAGTCGAAGACCCAAAAAGATACACGTCGCACAGAAGCAGTTATAACTCTCGAGGGTTCGAAAAAAGAGATGGATCCGATTTGGTTAGAGCAGCGATCCTCCTTTCTGGTTACGGATCTGGTATACATAGCATAGATCCAGAGCGAGTTTGTTAAGTATGGGTGTTTCCCGAGGGATAACAGGATGTCCTCTGATTGCCCTCTTGTCCCGTAGATTATCGTGTCCCCAGAACCTCATCCGGGTTCGTTCTACGAACATTTTTTTTTTTTTTTTTTTTTTTTTTTTCGATCATCGGAGCAACGTATTTGCATGTCTTATACCATTATTTACGCATATTGGAATGCTCCCATTTGATTAGAGTTCGGGGGCACGGTAAGCTTACGGGGACGATGACACATACAACATATATTTGAATAACTATTATTGAAGTACATTACTGGACGAGCTTATATTCGTGAATATAATCGTAAATGATCTGCGTCATTCGGAGTATAAGATAAGCCTTTGGATCTTGATTCAAAAAAATCAATTGTATTGAGTATATCATTTTGTTGATCTCATCCCAGCGAACAGATAAGCTGTTTAATCTGAGAGTATAATACCCGCCATTTTAAATCAAACTTCCAATTATGCTTTGTTAAAAAAAAATAATAACTCTCGACTGAAAAAGAAGTATACTAAGTACCTACAAAAATTGTATTGCGAAATCGTCAATATAGTTATTCGCATGGTAGATTCGTGTTCATTTTTGTAAGATTCTTTTTTTTTCGTAATTTTTAAGGTAACAAAAAAACAGAAAAATTAGGGTAAAATATTGTAGACATAAATCGTCGTGTCGTCTGCTGTACACAGTCGGAAGTGAGTCAAAGGTTAAGCCACAAAAAAATGTTTGTTTTTTAATCGCGATCTGAAAGTTCATTGTCCATCGTGAACACATACGAGGTTATTAAGTACCAAGTTTCGTCGACACGAGATAAGATGATCTATTCTCGAATATAGCCGGTTCACAGCTCAAAAGATTCAAAGTATTGAGGAAAGCAGACTTAATTCACTATCTTCCTCTCCCTCTCAAGAGCAAACTATATGCAGGTTCTACATACATATAAATATATAGTATGTCCGAGTCACGAGATAAGATTTTGTGCAAATGGAGTCTGCACTGCGGATCGAGCGTTTTCACGTAGCTGGAAGTTGATCCCCGTTGCAGGTCTCGCTGGTATATATGTATATACATAGACCGAGTGAAATAGATGGGAGAGAGTTGCTTGGCTGGTGGACCACTTGGACGAATGTATACTCTCTCTCCGGATCCCGTTGAATCTTCACGAATGGAGCTTTTGATCATCGCGAGTGTGTACGCGGAAAGATCTCTCCTCGTCCTTTTCCTCAGGCAAAATAGGTTTTCTTCGTACCCGCAGTCTATCCTGCTCGCAGGTTCCCTGCGAGTTTTCGTCGCGCAAGCTACTCTCCGCTATGCTGTTTCGACCTGTTTTTTTTCTACTTTTTTTTCCCCTCTCTGTGGGTGAAGCATGCGAGACGGACGAGTAAGAAGGTTGGATTAAAGTAAAGGAGAGAGGAAAGCTTCCTCTTCCCAGAGAGGAGCGTCGAACAAGCATGCTGGGTTCTGCTCTCTGCTCCCGGTCTATGAAGATACTTTGTACAGATACGCTTTAGTACCGTCGCACGGGACTCGCCAGATTCCCTTCTCTTTCCTCTTATACTTGTTCTTCATCCATCTGTTTCTCTCGTTCTGTCTCTCCTAGACGCCCCCGCAGATAGAGCCGATATTATTCAGCTAGCCGTCGCTCACTAATTCCATTAATTTCGTCGCGGACGCGTTCCTTACTGTGCTTGTATGCCATCGCTTCGCTCGGAAGAGAGACACTATGGCTATCCACAGCGTTTCTACTCGTCAAATGTGAGACGCGGTGCGTCGTAGTTTTACGTAATATTGAAGCGTTGAGCAAATTATCACGGCTCGCGATTTCTCTCTCAATGCGGCTCTCGGTGCGTTGGAATATTGCGCATACATTTGTCTCGGTCGGTCGCTTTGCTTGCGTCTGCAACACAGCAGTAATATAAATGTTTTGCACCCTACCGAACCGCAGAAACAAAGAACAGTCTGTCGAGATGTTCGACCCGTTTGAGCTAAGCGATCTCTAGCAGATGCCCGAAGGCCAATTACGTCTCGCAGCCGGTGCTGTGATAGCGACGCTGCGGGGATTCCCCGGGAGAGGAACAGCACAGTGGAGCGCGCGAACGGGGTCCGAGGCGACGAGTTACCGAATTACGCGTCTCTCGAAAAGTTACAAGCTTCGACACTTTTAATGGCCGATATAAACCCCGAACCCCTCGTTGAATTGTTGCGATGGGTATATTTACAGGGAATCTCCGATCGTTTAGGGCCGACGGTTGTAATATACACCGGTACGAACACGCGGAGAGCCACCTGCCGTTTTCGATATGACGTCGATTGAAAAGACGATAGAACCATTTTCATGAATTATTGGATAATACTCCGTTTAAGGGATCGAGTCAACGTGTAATTTCAAAATTTTACTAAGCGTTGGAGAAAAAAAGAAACAAATTGGCTTCAACAAGTCACATGAAAGATTCAATTTAAATATACTTACCGGGATTAAATGTGTTCAAAAAATAGTTTTTTCATCTTTCATGGGTTGTACCGAAATAATATCTGACGGTTCATCATAATTGTAAAATTCTTTCATCGAAATTGATTTTATTTAAAAATCGACTTTTAAAAATGTATTATTAGAATAAAAATGCACGGATTTATTTATTTGTTTTTAATTAACTATGCAACACCAGACGTGAGTCTGGATAATCCAAATTTCTTCCAATTTTTTCCAATCTTCACTTTTGTCGAAATTTGTTTCTTGTACTCTTGTGTTAATTTTTTTTCAAGCGTGTAACGTCTATAATATTGTCGACACAAATATTTATTTCTATTCATACTTACATTCTGGAATTTCGTTTCGACTCTAATTAAGCTGAGAAATGTTGATTTTGACTAAAGTTTTATGTGATACACATAAGGGGTGTTAGAGATGCGTGTTTTACCAAGGGATACCACCACATTTGCCAATTCGCATAAAAAATGTGTTGCGCCGAATGTATATCGAAGAGCCACAAGTAAATAGAAACAGGTGAATAAAGAGTTTTAGAAATCTGGGATGACAGTGGGGTTCCCGCTATGAGCTAAAGGATTAAATTGACTGCGATTGGAATGTTATCTGATCGAATATGTGATATCGTTAACGCAAAGCCGAAGATAATTATCAATGCGTAACGGGAGATGAAAACTTTGTCGATATTCTATTCGCTTCTGCGATAAGCCCGTTCTTTAAACTTAAAGGTATGCGTGTCTAATTGCTCGACTTATCGTACGACTATGCCAACTGCGAAGTAAATTCAAAACATATTCGTCTGTTTAACCGAGCGTAAGGTATATATTTGGCCGATTTGGTCCCGCGGTATCCCTTCGGCACGTTATATTCGGGGGCTTCACTGGGCCTCTGGCATGTATGTATAACTCTCGTATAGGAGTCGACCCCTACGGATCTTCGCTTTTCTCGTCGAATTCCCCTCTATCCTGGCAGCACGTATATATACGAACAACGTCGCAACCCTCGATAGCTGTAACCAACCCCCAATTTTAGTCACACCGAGCGCTAACAGTTATTTATATACGTATAGCATACTACCAGTCATCCCCTCTGTTACTATAACGCTTTCTATACTATAACCGGCACGAATATATACTCGATTCGAGGCGCGTGTCTTGAATCTCGATCGTGTTCACTTCGCCGTGAGGGAACGAATCATTAAGGAAATTTCTTTAACCACAGATTTCTCGCCTACCCTTTAGTTCTGCTGTTATAAACGCGTGTTACATGTATATATGTAATTGAAAAGCCCAATCTTTACGAAATCATATTTTTCCGATTTGATTTTTTTTTTTTTCATAGCCGTATGTTTTTGTTACATTTATAACAGCTTCTCACTCGACTACAATGTCGGTTTTCGTTCGGTACAGTAAAAATGCGATTTTTATGATAGGATATTTGGGCAATATTCCGCAATGGAAATTTCCTATTATTGCGTAAAAAATGTTATTGATTGATTTTTATTGAATTTTTATCGACGAAAAAAATGAATTCATAACTATTTTTTATTAACACAGTCTGCAAAAATAATAAAATAATATAATTCAATGGCCAAAAATAAATTTTTTAAAATGACTTGCATACATTGAAACAACCAAAAAAATCGAATATTAAAAAATGATGGCTTTTACAAAGAATACACGTAACATTGAAAATCTTATCTCGAGACCTCGCATTTTTAAAATGTTTCCAAAACACAACTTCAATAAATTTACAAGCCTACAGTATATAAAACTACGAATTTTCCATCTCGTTTAAGGATTACCCCATCGGTGTTACACACTTTTCAAAATCCTTTTTTTTTCTTCCTTTTTTTTTTGTCGAAGGGGAGCATTTTCAGGACCATGAGTTTCGACACCCCTTGCTTGATGGTCCATCCCCGTTCCCCCTATTTCTATCCTTCTACCGTGCTGCGTTTCCGTACCTATAAGAATACTGCTTCGCTGAGATAAGAGTTATCTGTCGAGCTCCGATACGATAGAATCCCCGGGTGTACACACTGCTACACGCTACTGTAGCATAACCGGGGATATACATATATACTTTGGCGTCCCCGTTGCCTTCGGGGCTTCGCGGGTACTGGTGGGTCGCGTGCGAGAGAAATTCATCCCCGCGCTCTTATACACAGTAATGCCGGGACAGCTCTCAGGGTGTTCTCGCGCCACCATCGAGAAAAAGAGGAGAAAACGAAACGCTAGGGTGCTTTTTCTTCCGCGCACACGAACGGGCGTTATGAGCCATTGTTGGTCGCGTGATGCATCGTCTCGTAAATACTGTATCGCGAATACCCGCAGAACGCTCGGTGAAGTGGATCTAGCGCGAACGATAAAACACGTCGCTCTATCTCACGACCGGCGAAGTTCGAAAAAAACATCACCAAAAAAAAAAAGAAAAAAAAAAACATGAACCTGCGTAATGGAAAAAAATGTATGATGGACATGCAAAATCATTTCTCAATTATGTTTTAGCGATTTTAGCAAAAGCGTGAGAAAAATTATACCGCCCGGAAGTTTACTGAGAAATACGACTCAATTGACGACTTTACGTCATTCGACTAAATTTAATTAAGTCAGCTTATAATAGTACTTTTGGATACGAGTGCCAAAAAGTCGGCATTCGCTGTAGCCACACCGATCCACACACATCACCACACCACTCGTGGTTTGTGGTACTCGTTTCCAGCTCGAGCAGCCAACTTCACAGTCTCCGCCGAGTGTCGGCTTTTTTGCACGTGTAACACATAATATTTTTTGGAAAAAATGAACCATAACTCCCCCCTTTCGTGCCTCTAAAGTGTAGTGAAAGTGCACGAAACATAACGTACATGTCAATGCAGCATCTAAAAAATCACTTGCGTGTTGTAAATACAAAAGTGTCTGATACCATACCGAAATGCGCCACTTTTGCCACAATTTACAGGAACGAAAAGGGGAACTTTTTGAGCATGTGTTGCAAAAATGTATTAATATACTAAATTAATACATAGATAAAAGTATTTAATTTGAACATACATTGTATTCTGGTTTCGTCTCCAAGACGCAATCTAACACCATAAAAAAATGTACTCAAGTCCATCGGAAGCAAAAACGATTCCGTTTGATCGGTAATTTGTAAATAATGTATATGATGATGTACTTAATTTTGCACGATAAAAATTGATTCCACAAATGAATTTGTCTCGTTTCCGCATTTCAGACAACGCGCATCCCGAAGATCTTTCTCCCCTCTCGTTTGGCACGTCCTTATGGGCATCAAAAACCCGGTTACCTTTTGAAAATATCGAGGGAAACTAAAGAAAGAAAAAACGTCGACGAGTCGGTGATCAAGGAGAGAAAAAAAGGTTGAGGACCTCGTCAGTTATTCGGCGGTCAACAGCACGGAGGTATAAGATTCGTCATGCGGAGAAAAAGCATCAAAATATGTCGAGAAAACGTCAAAACGCAAAGAAAACTGTTAGACACCACTGAAGATTAGTGACTGGAAGAAAGAAGAAGCGAAGTAGAAGCGTAGGTTGTCGCGCAACCATCTTCAATAAAGGTGCAACCCCTCGCCGCAACGTAACCGAATACTATTTTGACCGACTCTCTCCATTTCTTCAATAATATCTCAACATATTTCCTTCTACTTCCCCTTATATCTGCCTTTCTCGAGCTTTACACGATGATTTTAAAACGTTTTCCCGACATTTCGCGTCACCAACGAGTTCTCTGTTTCCTCACAGTAAAACGCACAAACAGTATGCAGATTGAATAACAGAACTGTAACAATAACGTTTTCAGTACGCATTAACTGCCAGTGTGGAGATTTTACTTCTCGAATTGAATGCGCTTTACAGGTCGTTTATCTAAAAGCCTTCGTACATTTTATATATACACGATATAGTGTGTATAGTACATACGTAGAATAGGTGTAGGGAGGTGTGTATGTATCCCAGGCACCTGCAGAATCGACCCTCTCGCCTCATCCCACAACTTTGCAATAAAAGTAAACGCGGGCACTATTGGAATTTGAGCGGTCGTTCCGTATACAACCGAACATACACATTCATGCGCGTTATACACGGTATAAGATAGATATAATGTACGCGAGACTAAACGCACGGGGTGGTTCCGTATATGCAAATAAGGACCTTCCACCCCCCTTGCCCCCTGCGTGTGCTCTCTTTCTCGTCTGATCTCCTCTGCTCGTTCGACTCCACCCCCGTCCTCGGGCGTCCATTGTACTCTTACTATAACCGCTCTCACGCTTATGCGCGCATACTAGTACGATACTCCCGGCTGCCTTTACAGCACGAAACGCGTCTACATCCACGGGTGTACGCGCGTGTGTTTTATATGTATGCATGCTTTGATACCCGTTACGCATTGTCCCTATAATACCATAGCCGCCGAGGTTTCAGAGGCACTACGAGCTATAATGTACTCGGTACGGGTATATACAAGTATATCAATAATAATATACGCGGTGGCTGGTGGATCCCATATAATTATAGTCGAAACTCGGCCGCGCGAGATAACATCGCGGAAAAAAAAGGATTGCATTCCAGCTACTACGACAGAGATATAACATCTACTACATTGGAAAATATTCTACCAAAGCTGCGTACAGCGTCGGTGTGGTAAGAGTGACGAATGATTGATTGATGTAATTATGAGTAAAAGGGGGTTATTTGAAAATTGGAAAAATTGAATGTAATGCGTTCACCGTATGTAAAGAGAAGTTGCGTTTCGGTTCGAAAATTTGAAATGATTTAAAAACAGCTTTTTTGCAAGGATAATAATGTAGTAAATACCAGTTTACTTTATTGTAGAAAATAAGTTTATTGATTCTTTTACGGGCGAGGGGAAGACAGTACTTTTCATATACCAAAATTATACAAGTATTAATGACAAGAAATGTTTTTGTAACACGCGGGTGGAAAGCGGCGCATTTCATAGCAGTTTTGCAGGACGGAAGTGGCACTTTGCGTAGCAGTATCGTATGTAAGGTTTGCGCATGCGTATTGCTTTACTTTTCCTCCCTAGGCTAAAAAAGTTACATTTTTTGCCCGCTAGCAAACTAACTTTTCTGCCCTTGGGACGAAAAATTATAACCTCACTTTTCACTGTCCGTCCCGCAAAACTGCTATACAACGCGCCGGTTTTCCCTGCACTCATTACAAAAAGTATAGTGTACAACAAGGGCCGAAAGTTGGCGACTGCAACGAATGTGAGATTTGCGGCCCGAGCGAAACGAGGGCTGCAATCACACGAGTACTGTGTACTATGTACTACGTATGTACTATGATTCTTCTCATATATGAATTTGTAGCTAGTTTTGGGGTTAAAATAGAGCTTAAAGCAAACACTACTGGGAATACCTCTATAGGTATAATCGGTCCTCTTTACATATATATATAGATACCTTTTAGAAACACCCGGTAAAACATTATTAACATTAACCCAAAGGACCACCTTTTTAAAGTATCACCGACAACTATTACTTTAAAAAGATTACAAATGGAAAAGTGACAAATTTTTTTGTTTTTTACGTTGTCATTTAATATCTTATATGATCATTTTCGTCGTATATTGTAAAATGTAGAATATTGTAAAAATTAAAAATAAATGTATATTGTAAAAATGAAATCGAAGAGTGCAGGATGGTGGTCAATCGATCGATAGAATGGACGGACGGACAGAACGAGTACGCTTGGTCGTTTCGGTTGTGCCGTCGTCGATGCTCCGGTTGTCGGAACGGTTGCTCGGTCACGCCGTAGCCGAACGTGTCAGGAATCACTTAGGCATCCCCCCGCTCGATCTCTCGGTGGTTAACAATGACGCGGACGGGAGACTTGGATCTCCGCAGAGACACAGACCAAAGCGAAGCAGGGCTCAGGAGAAAAAGGTTGAGAGTGAAAGACGGATACGCGAGTATAATATAGTCACAAGAAAAAGAAAAAGATAACGAATGCAGAGAAAGCGAGAATGGAGAACGCATCGAGATAACGAAATGCAGACGAGGATGCAAAACGAAGCAATCCAGCGAGAGAATGAGGTCCACGGGAGGAATGGGAAAGTGGAAGAGACGGAGAGGATGATGATAGAAAGAATAAAAAGAACGAAAGAAAGTCCGTATAAATAACGGATGGGAGAAAGGGAAATATGGAAATGGACAGGTCGACAGCAGACACGGAGCAGACACTCGATCGCGTTCGACTACGCACGATGGAGGAGTCGCATGAAAATAAGCTGTCTTGCCCATTGGGCCCTTCGGCAGTGGAAGGAAAAAGGAGTAGAGAGTAGACGAAAACTCTTGCCAGCTAGTATAACACAATTCAAAGTGTTGGTCCCCTATGAAAATTAATGTAGACGACTAATGGAGTCACGATATATCGAGCCTCATGGACCTACGTAAATTCACACATGATCTAAACTCAAAGGGTTTTTTCTTCCCTTCCTCTTCCAGTTTTTATCCCAGACAACTCAACTTTTTCATGCTGAAGCAAAAATGGATAAAAGCTATTTCCACAAATATGCATGGCAGTTGGTGCGTTTGTTTTCAACTCTTTGGTTGTAACGTGAGTGCACACACGTCGATTAGTGTATCGATAGTCTGGGCGTTAGTAGACAGTCTCCATGGTCCAGCTATCCGTACGGAGATCCTGACCGCGGTGAGAGAAAGATGGACTGCGCCAGCCTCTATTGTCCAATGACGGACATTGTGCTCCCGTGGCTTCGTCGAGCTCTGAGCCGCGTTTTTATATTTTTTCTTCCTTCGTTTGGTTGTTCCCCCTTCGTACGCTGATCGCTTTTTCTCTTTCTCAGTATGCGACACTTTCCTTTCACTCCTTCTCAGTTCGATTCAACGACGTATAATCGGTGGATGCACTCCAAGCGGACTGAATCGACGCGGTGACACAACAGATTTTTTTTTCTTCTCGATGGACCGCGGCAAACCGATGTGTGTTGTTGCCTTTTATATTTCTTAAGTAGTCAATCCCCGAGATATTTTATAACGGGCGTGGAATATCGAGCCATTTGACATTTCACGGAGCGCACGGATTAAATATGACAATTCTAGGAATGCATTCCTTTTTTGTACTCTCCAAGGAATGGTTTAGAGAATTTGAAAGGCATCTGAATAATAATTCGTTTCACATGTAACGTTTAATCGGTTCAATCGATCGTAAATTTGTATTACATTTTTGTGCCAAAAATGATTAATAACATATTTGAGTTCAATACGAGCTAATATTATGTAGCAATTTGTTTCAAGTTGTCGAACAGAATATTACACAATAGAGGATAATATAATGATCAAAATTGAGGTGGGAAATGGTAACTATCTTTGAAATTCTATATTCACGCGTATCCTCGCGGTTAGCCAAGTCGCCCCAATTTCACGGTTATATTCACGTGCCCTCGAACCCCCGCGATTTTTCTTTCGCTAGACCTTTAGTCCACTGCGAGCCCGATGGCCGAAGGCACACAGACCCACTGACCTCCGCCAATTTTTCAAAAACCTTGCGGCAGGTCCCATTTTTCCCTGATTTCTCGGAGAGAAGTATTCGAACAGCGGGGGTGTTAGACCCGCTTAACTCGATGCCTCCTTGAAATAGTCAAAACAGCTCCACCCCCGTGGTCCATCCGTGGATATAAACAGAACGGTAGAGTGCCAGAGTCAGCGTGGAGTGCGTTGCGGGAGGCCTACAAATGAAATTTTTAGAGAGTTTCTCAGCTCCGAGGAAAAGAGTCCCGATTGTGTCTACGGTCAATGTGGTATTTGATTTAACAAAAGTTTCACCAACAGCTCTCGAAGGATTCAGCACTTATGAATTTTTAGCTGACCCGAGAGGTTTCGAGTCTCTGTGTTCGTAAGTTGCATAATAACGGCATTCAAAGCGCGAAGATCGTGAACGAGTAGGGTGTGTCCGCTCCCCTCTCGACTCGAAGTTTTCCCCAATCCCCATTCCTCCGGAACGAAGCGTGAACGCCATCGGGTTATCTTGTTTTGTACACAGATTCGGCACGGCCAATATAATGGCTGTTTGCCGGCCGCGATGATGCCCAACCGTCTATTCGTAGCTGCCAATAAAATTATTCAAGGTACGACATTACGATAGGAGAAAGCGAAATCGACGCGACACCGACGGGTCCACGACGGGTTCCCATTGCTCGACTCTCAAAGCCCCGCCACTTTGGCCGACGCGGCTTTTGTCACTGCTCGCCCCGGATAATCGAGGAATGGGCTATTTCAATTAACTTCGCAACCGAGAATGGACTCGGAGAGATATTAAATTCTCCTCAGATTCTCCTTCGGCAATAGCGAAACGCGCGAAGCCACGAATCGAGAAAGTATAGACGGGGATAGGGACGACAGAAAAGATATTAAGTCGAGTGATTCATGAAGTGTATCGAGAGAGACACAAACGAGACAATCGCGAAGGCGTGTGAACCTACCCGGCTATTGAACGAGTTATTCTCATCGTAAAAGTGTTTTATGATGAATACGACCGGTCATACGTTCGTAACGAGATATATATATATACGCCGCGAGAACGGGGGCGTGTTTGAGAGAATAAATGAGATTTATTGTAATGAGAATCAACCGAGAATGATCATATGAAAAAAAAAATCAAAGAATGAAATAATGCTAAGGCAGAAATTTTAATCCGACCCATGATTGTTCGCTTAAAAATAAAAAACATTCAAATGAATTTTTTTATAAATCAGTGAAACACGCATTCTTTAACAAACCAATATTTCATGGACTCCGACTCAGTCACACGTAAAGCTCAAACACATAAAACTCTTCGTTTTACTTTAGCAGTTAACTCGTCACGTACGATTGACGTAAAATGCGTGTATATTTACGTCAATCGCATTTTTGACAATTTATTACCACCAAATTGTCCGCTTAACTATGAGATAACGTGAAAAAAATCTGAAAAAGATTCTAAAGAAACCTTAAAAAGTCTTCCATACGTGAAAAAAACGAAAAAACCTATGCCGATCGTCAATTAATCACGAGTCAGATGTATCAGCACGCTGTGTAAATCCCACTCAGTGTTTATGAATCATTGCAGTCTCTTTGTGGAGTCAAGTACTGTATAAAAAGTGAGGAAAAGGTGTGTATTGTCGAAAAAAAAATTGAATAAAGGCCCCCATTTTGGCCTTACGACAGAGGAATATAGTCTCATTTTCACAAAACTCAAAAGAATCGAAAAGAAATATATCGAGAATTGCAAGATTCACAGTGTACAAGGAAAAAACAAATGGCAATGGAGGGTAGAAGTCAAGTGTATCGGTTACAAGAGCGGTTGACGATCCGCAAAATCCCAAAGCTATTCATAGCATTCACGGTAGAAAAGCGCAAAATAATGCAACACCACATTGAGTGTCAAAAAGAAAAACTCCTTTTCTGAAAAATCCTCATGGCGTGCGCGCATGACGGGACTCCGTCGCCGCACCCGAGTACAATGCTGTAATCTACCAGTTTAGACGCAACAATGAGAGTGCGAAACGCGAGCTAAAAGAATTATAGTTAGTTCCTTTGGTCGTGCGATGAGTTAACTCTCGACTTTCGTGTACGAAAAAAAAGGAAAAACTGCGTTGACTTTGAGAGGCGACCTCTCGAAGAGTAAAGATTCTCGAGGAATCCCCCGCTGTCACGAGAAACGAACGAAGGACTCTATCCATTCGTGAGTAGAATGTCTTTGAGAATGCGAGGAGTCGCGAGGTGGTGGGACTCTTAGCTTCTTATTCATCGAGATGCTGCACCGCGGTAGCAGCATCACGTGAGTCCGGAAAGTGGCCTGCGGAGAGAAAGAGAAAACTGGAGAGAGCGACGATCACAGGAGCCATGGGTGGGCCAACCTGTCCCATGGGAACTCGTGCTGCGAAGAGTCCAATGACGCTGAGAGGACGACGCCTCTTGCTTGACTACCGCTCGCATCCAAATACAGCATCATATATACTCTTCATCTCGCGCTATGACTATGAGGCTTCTTACGTTTGGCCGCTCGGGGAATATCCATTTTTTTCGCGACCCCTCTCGATGCTTCCAGTCACCCCTGTATGATTCATCTTGATTGATTTTCACGCCGGATTTTCTCGGAAGACGGAAAACGAATGGAGCCCAATTGCTCGCACGGCAATGACGCACCAACGAGTCAGGTGTTACGTTCGATGACTTTGTCATTGCAAGACGTTAAATTTTTGTAGGGAATTCTCACATTGTACAGACAAGTGTCCAGATGATTATTCCGAACCAATAGCGATGCTGCATGCCTATTCTTAAGTGTGTATTCCCTGGTCGTATAACAGAGGAAAAGCTTTAGCGGTGTAGCATAGTTATAACAGAGCCGAAGCAGTGAGTACAAGAGACGCAAGCCAATTAATGACCCGGAGTCCCTTAATCCGGCTATTTGGCTCCAGGAATGACTTTTCATCCCCTCGCGCGACATCGTTGCGAGTGGTGGTACTACTACGGTGGTGGCACGTCCAAAAACCCCTCCCGCTCCCACCTTTCCCTTCCCTATGTATAATTTGATCCGCCGCGGCCCGGACCCGCCGAGCTTACTTCCCTGGAGGAGCAGCTAAGCGAGGGTGTTACGGCACCCCACGAGAGCATTTTAACCCTCCCCAGCTATACCGACTCGCTCTTGGTGCGCCGCTTTCGGGACACCGTGCCTCGTCCTCGCGGTGTATCCCACCGTCATTTTCTTGCTCTCTCTCTCTCTCCGTCCTTTGGTGAAAACCGTGTGGGACAGAAAGGAACGAAATGAAGGACAGAGAGAAAGAGCAACCCCCCCTAGCACCAGAAAGCAGCTACCAAGGCATCAGCCACTTATCTGGCACGCGCATCGGATTGCGTCCCTTATCGCGAAACTGCACTACTTTTACCGCACGAGAGAACGACGTCGGACCCCTCTTGGCTTTTTCTCTTGCTGTGTCTCGCATCCAACGCCCCCCGTCCTCCCCTGAACCATTCCCGTCGGTCGCCAAACTACGACAGTCTCGACGCCGCGGGTAAACGAAAATCTCGCACAGAAACATCCGAGATCTCGAGAGACGAAAAGGAATGAAGAAGCGATGAAAAAAAAAAATAACACAAAATTGTTCTGTCCGAGGATGTAAGAAATAGATTCCTCATCATTATCATTCACGGAAAACAAAATCTTTAAACTTTTGTGGCAACTGACGTATACTTTCCGACATTTTGCCGATATTTCCCATATTTGAGGTTGTAGGTATACAGTAGATTTTTAATCGCATATTGCTACAAGTATGGAGAAAATCACCAAAATTCCGGATTATTTTTCAATTGCCATCCTAGTATAGAGATTATTTTCTTTTTTTTCTGTATCAGGCGTACCAGTATCGGCAGTCGATATTATTCATTATTGAGCAATTAACAATTAAAAAGAAGAAAAGATTCGATTGAACTCAAGTTGCTAAATAAAAATTATTTGATTGATTAAAAACAAATTCTTTTTGTAATAATAATTTTGTGCAAATGAAGTAATATTTTTAAAAGTGAACTTATTAAAATTAATGATTGATTTTTTTCTTTATTTCGCATGTAAACTGTCTGATTACAAATAAAAAAATATAATTCACTACTCTTGGATCCGATAATATAAAAAAAAAGACATACGCATGCTTGTCGTGTATCTTAGCTGTGAATTATTCTCTCCTTCGTCGTGTTCCTCTGTGTCACAGAGTCGAAAAATAAAATTTCGATGATGATTAATATACCATTTTTCGTTGACGTCGCGTACCGCCATGTCTACCGGTTGAATCGAGTCACCTAAGTACAAGTGTGTGATGCGATCGAGAGACTCGCCTGTCTCGCTTTTTCACAGTCCTTCACGTATATACTAACATTATAATATCCCACCAGTTAATATTAATCGAGTTTCGAAGCGGTCGGTTCGTGAGCTCCACGTACATTCAGCGACGTCTGTCCACCGGGCAGTCGCGTGAGTGGAGTACCGAACCGTACTTCGAACGAGCTGACTACTCCTTTCGTTTGCTCGCGGATGATTAATCGACTAATGATCGTGTCGCCAAGGGACGATAACCTCGGAACTCTTCGATCGTCGCACGCTCACGCGTTTCTCTCACCTTCTACGTTCGATCCTCACGTATACGCGTGTTGGGACGAATGACTCGAATAAAATGGAGTAAAAGATTATGGTAGCGCTGACCGTTGCTTTGCCAGAAGTATAAAGAAAACAGTGAATATAGTAAGAATAAGAATAAAAAACGACTTTGGGTAACCGAGATTTACGACCTATTTTTCGAATATTTCTTGTTTATTTTTTTTTTACTCAATTTTTGGTTTGCGTTAATTAGCCCTATTGTCGCGAGTTACTAAAATTTAGCTATAAAAGTGTTCCGAAAAAAAATATATAGCTATATATAAAAAAAAATCACAGGCGCGAAAATGCATGGGGAGGGACTATGAAATGATAGGAAAACGACAAGAAGAGAACTCGAGGATCTTTAGGCGCCACAATAATCCTTTTATGCGATGGTCATTATAACGTCGTATATTACATCGTTGACTTTATATACTTTGCTATACAGATACGGTACGCTTGGGTTATACGCCGCTTTCTCACTTATTCTTTCTCCTCTTCTGGGCCATGTGTCAACGTCTTATTCTTATTCGTGAGGGGGGCGAAGGGTCGGTCGCCCCATCGTTGGTGAAGGAGAGAGGGCCATGAGAAAATAATAAAGCGCTTTTTGGATAGCTGTTACGGCTTCGGGACACCGTCGTATTGTTCATCCACGATGCCTGTGCGCTACTGCGACACGACATTATGTTGTACACTCGCCGAGAGCGCCTCTGTATCAAAACTGTTGATAAATAGTTCAGAGATGGAATGAATGGGTGAAGAACGTACCACGATGTTTTGGACTCACGAGTGTAGGCAGTTTATCTTGCAATACGAAACCCTTATGTGTCTCGAGTCCTTTATTGGCTTTCCTTTGCGCGCTTGGAACTTCTGTTTTATTACGAGCGGATATAAAACTTATGAACGTTCGCAAAAGGCTCTAATTTTTTCGATGTTATCTGAAGATTTTTTTTATATAACGGTACTTGGCAATAAATTAATGCGTAAATAAAAAGAATCATTGATAATAAATTGTAACGTTTCAGCGAATTTAAAAAAATGTTTAAAACCAACAATTCTTACACGATAGAAAAGCAAAACATCAAGCAAGAAAAACAAAAAGCTTTCTTATCTCTTTTTAACAATCTTTCAAATTTCTTTGTTTATAACAGAAAAAGACGCGGCAATTGAAATTGCAACATTGCTTCCTCATAACGGTCGCTTTTTCTTTACTGCGTCATTTTTTTTGGCTTCCTCATAAAGGAAGCTTTATTGTGTTCTTAATTACATATTAGATCTGTATTATTGGTTTCGAATTTTTAAAAATATTTTCGGTGAAATCAAAATAATTATACTTATCTTTTTCCGCGATTATTTTTTTTTTTTTTCGAGATGTGAGGAACAAAGTATTAGAATTGGTAGAAAATTATGTTTATTTAGATAATAATGTGATAGAAATTCGATAGTGGGCCAAATTTCAGCCCGATATTTTAAAAACTGTGAGAGTTAGAGCTCAAACAAACTTTTTTCAAAAAACTCAAATAAATGCCATAAAATTTTAACCTTTTAACGGATTTATTTCACATTCAATGACAATCTACGTTTGATCCAAATTTGCGCCCGATATTTTTAAATTTGCGAACGCTATCGTGCTAACAAGAAATGGTCACATACGCACATACATATATGCAGACATGTTGTAAAAAATCACTTTTCTCAACGCTTTAGAGCATTTTGAACATCCTAGCATAAAAATCTGAACTTTTTTTTTTTGTTGCGAAAACAAAGTTTCGTTTATGAGGAATTAAAACACATACATTTTTTCGTTTATTAGTTGAATTTTTATTCAAGTTTTCGAGCAATTTTTTCGTTAAGTTAATTTGGTGAACTTATTTTGTCGGAAATTGTATTGTCGAAGTTATTTAGTTATTCAACTAAACCTCAATGTTTTAGCGAGTTCCAAAAATTGTGCGTTTAAACCAATAACTTTCTCTCCATACGAAAAAAATACTATTCCATTATTTTCTCTTCGAAAATGATGCTGCCGCGATGTTGCAGCAGGTACCGTTAGAAAGGTAATCGATGGGGTAGTTGGAATTCGCCCTGCAAGAGTCAAGGTCCAAGGGTACGGCGGATGAGGCAGGGCGTCCGAAGCCTCGAACATCTTTCCAGCCGACGTAGGTAGAGAGAGGTATACCCAACAAAAATCTTGAAGCCAGGATTTCGTCTTTGAAATCTCCCACTGCCACGGACCAATGTCAGCGAGACGGGCCATAAGTCACGGTCTTTACGAGTTCAAGTAGGTTCGTGTTTGTAAATTGCCGGAAAATTATGCAGAAAAACTTGTCTTCCGCGAGGGAAACCTCCTTACGAGGGCCCACCGACGTTGAATATACAACAAGGAACGAGGCGCGCGCCCATCATCATCGTTCAACCCAAAGCGAAGAAACCCATTGCGGAAACACGCCTTGTTTTTCCGTCTGTCAATGCGAATCGTTAATAAAGCTTAAATCGTCCCTCTTCATCCATCTCCGAAGCATGTAAATGCTCATTTCCCCGCTCGCGGTGTAAACAGAAATCAACTGTACGAAAACACTTTTATCATCCACTAAATTGAAATGATAATTTTTTTATTTCATCTAGAAGTTATTCTCAAAGTGATTAATGTTTAACTACAATCGAGACGATACAGAAAGCTTTTATCAATTTATTTTTTTTTTCGCTTTCATTGTGCCCCGGCGAGGGGTGGAAAGATGAGTAGGTATGTAACTTCAAATAGAATGGAAAAGCGTGGGATACCTGGAAACAGGTGAGAACCGATGATCAATGAAATGGATCGTTTCTCCTTTTCGCGGGAATCTCTTACCTCCCGAGCATATGTTATTATTATATTGGAGCCCTGAGATACAGAAGTCCATATCCGAGCATCACATTGTATAGTTAAACCAGCCGCAATACGCCCTTCTGTTTTTGAAGCGCTCGATATTATTATATTATATACCGTTTGGCCTCACGCTAAGGACCGCTTCTCCTCACACGATGGAATACACGAGCTCGCGGCGTTATATATTTGCGTGGCCGACCGGTGCTCTTCCACGCGCGAAGAAAGAGAAACCCAAGAGAGTAGTAGTTCTTTCCCGAGAGCTCTGGAGCTTGTTGAGCGCGCACCGCGGGTCGAGTGATAATTGATTGTCTGAGACACCGGCATAATACGGTATAATTTGTCCGTCTCGACGAGCACAATCAGACTTATTGCTGCGAACGGATGCATCGCATCTGTAATCTTTTATTATGTCTCTCCGGTAGTATAAACCCCGCACCGGCGTTTGCGGGGTGGCGAGACGGTTTCAGGAGAGGAGGGGGAGTGCTTCTTGTATCGTTTCGGTGAAGATGGGTACCAATGTGAGCACTAACACGTTCACCGATACACGAGGGGTGGTAAAAGAGTCTTGTTACCGGTAGATATTAATCCCGGCCATTAAAAACTGGACGAGTGAAAAATAGTGGCGCAAAAGAAGCAAAAAGATTCTCTTATACCATAACTGCTACCTGTGTTAGGATTGAGAGAGGAGGGCGCGGGGAAAGAAGAAATTCTCGGTGGATGTGCGATGCCCACGCCATCACCATGAAGCTATATTTATGCTCCGCGGGGATGCTCGGTGGGGCTTGTCGTATCCTTTTCAAGAAACTTACAAAGATTCAACTTCATACTGTACCACAAAGTTCATACAACTATACGCCGACTACGGCAGGCCATGCCAATTGAACGTGTAGCCGAGAATTAAAGTACCATTGATGCTCACAGACTGTAATACTTATATCGGAAATGTCATTCGATATATGACTCAACGTCACATCAATTTTCACTCGAGGAAAAAGTTGCTGACTTATTTCTAAAAAAATATTTTAAAAATAATAGAAATAAATGAAAAAGCGATAATGACAACGCTTAACTTTTCTCTGACGAACCTATACTTATAATCTTATTGGAAATCCTAAATCCTCGAATGATAACGAGGTGTGGCAAAAAGCATATCTGGAACATTTCGTTTCGTGAAAAAGCCATAAAAATTAATTACGAACGTCGAAACAGTTGTAATGTAAAAAAAGCCGATTGATCGCAAAAACGCCTAACAAATATTGCCATGTATAATTTATTTTTTACATTGCTCATTAAATTGCGTGTTAATTTAATTAAAACATTTAAGTGTGGTCCGGAAAATTGACGAAAAGGAATAAGAAAAAGGTAAAACAACGGAAGAGACGCAGTGCAGCTACCTGGCACAGGGGAATATACCTAAGAGTTAAATATTATAACAAGTGGGTAGACACCTAACGCCGAGCTCGCATAATGTCCCCATCCGTCACGAAAGCGCCTCGCTTCTTCCTGGCTTTCTCGCTCCTCGTGAGAGCCCATAGCCCAAGGGCCCTCCGCACGGCTGTTTGGGGTCTCCCGTTCAGTCGGGACTGATGCGTTCTCCTCCTACTCGTCCACCTCTTCTTTGCGCTCTCTCGCGCGGGCGCAAGCGAGGACATTGGGGTGGTCCAACATTCTTTTCGCTCTGTTCTTCCTTTTTTTTTTCATCCTATCTCACTCTCTTTCCAGCGGCCGCTTATCCCGAGAAACAGGCACGACGCCACGCTGAGAGAGACGAGAACCTCCTAATTGAAACGTTCTCTTTCATTTATTATTCCGTATGAACGAGATGTCATCTTCGCCAGGGTTATGGCATAACGCGAGCCGTCGAATTGAGGCCTCCGGGAAAAGGCCAACGACTTTTTCTCTCAGCGGCAACGGTAAATGGCTCGAGGAAAATTTCTTCGTGAAAAGAACTCGGCCAACAGACGTTCTCGCTCGCGTACAAGATTTTTCCTTTTTTTTTTGGTATAAAAAAAATGTAAGGCGCGGTGAGCCAATTAAGTTTCAAAGCATCGGCACACTGAAGCGGAACAGCACCCTCGCACCTGATTTTCTCGACTTGTATCGTGTCAGTCACAATCACCCGTTGATTGATATTCGAATACCGCTACTCGCCAGGTCTGCGTATCTATAATGTGCCTTCTACTCATCGTCAACGTTCGTTGGTGACCGCTTCGAAAGGCTGGCGAGCGAAGCCGCTTCGAAACGCTTAAAGGCTTGAAGATTATTTATCGGACGTAGATCGACAAAGCCATTGCCCACTTGGACGTGACTTGTCGAATGAATTTCATTGTCGTACACACCGAGAGTTCCTTCCCGTGCGTCAACGCCGACGCAAAGGAAAATTGCGCGTTCAATACTTACCATCAAGATATGTAATACAATTTTTTTTCGTATATATATATTTTTTTTTTGAATAATTTTTTCATCATGTTCCTCTGAAAATTTGATCATTTAGTTCTTTTTTCACGATCCTTGACATCGTTGCTTGGAAATGTTAACCTTATTTGAAGTTCTTTCCGTAAGGGTTTGGGGGACACAAACGTGATGGAATACAATTTTTCTTTATACAGCTATGCTTTTGAGGATTTTTTCTTCTTTTAGCTCTAACTTTTTTTTTAGAGAAAGCAAGGGAGTCTTTGGTGTCGTTGCCTCGAAAAATGTTGAACCTATTTGGAGCTCTAAGCGGTGCGCACGGTACGAAAAACATCGAGAAAATCGAGAGGGTGAATTTTCCCCGGGAGTACCGTAGCTTGAGCTCTGATCCTGAAAACGCGAAGGGGGAAGAAGAGAAGCTGGTGTTATATATATATATGGTGACTCGAAGTGAGAGGATAAAGATCTTGCGTTCGCATATCCCCGTGCGCGACGATCCTCGGAGATCTCTCGCGCGCGCGGGCGGACGGGTTTTAACGTCGCAGTCCCATCAACCCCTACGAGCCGGACGACGAGGACGTCGTTGTTCTTCCTCCCGCTCCCTGTCCTGTGTCTCATCTACTCCTAACAGTAGCTGATGTCCCTAGCTGTACTCTATCCGAGATTTTACACGCTACCCGTTTCGCTTTACTGCCGCGATATACTGCCACTCTTCCTTCGGGAGTAACGCTCGCTTGAGCTTCCTAGCTTTCTCGCTCTTCCTCTCAGGCGAAGCCACTACTCGGATTTTTATAGTTTCCGTTCTCTCGACTTTGGTCTTCAGCTATTTTTCTTTGTTTTTTTTTTTTTTTTCAAAGAAAGATCCGTACGACTTTTCTCAGCTTAAAAAAGAAGATCATTTTCTTTTTACAAAAATGTTAATCACTTTTTACACATGAAGCCCTATCCTTCTAATTTATGTACACATTCTAGATATATCGAGAAATATTCCGTGAAAAATTAGATGAATAATAAAGATTCGTGTGGACGAAAAAAAAAAGAAATTATTTATATTAGAAAACAAAGAATTAAAACATTATTTTTCGAATGTCGACGTTTTTCCTAATCGTTAATAATTTGAAAATATTCATCGGTATTTTTAATAAATGTTAAAAAATCTATGTTCAAAAATCTTGCGATATTTTTGTACTTTTCAACTATGTTGTGAAAAAAAAATTACTCGACACTTTTCTTGATCCTTAGTATTGATATGTTCCGTCCGCTCAACCCGTGATGTCGTCTCTGTGGCCCATCACGATCGTCGATCACGATTACTATTAACGAATTCATCGTACAGACCGGTGGGAAAGTAAAGGGATGATGATATAACTTAACGAGTTTGCAAATCTATCGAAAGATGGGCGAAGGGGCAAAAGTGGGATCGTAACACAACGTGAAAGCAGTGTCGAACCGAATTCGTTCGTTTCGTATACGACAGATAGAAAGAGCCTCCCACAGCCGTAGCAGCAGCAGTAGCAGCAGGAACGGCAGCATTATAACACGGAGAAGACGATGATACGCGAAGCACGATCGATCGATTTCTCTTTCCCTGCAACATTATATCCATCTCTCTCTCTCTCGGGTTGCTCGCGATTGTCTCCAGCGCGCTTCCGCGAGAAAGCGGGGCTCTTCTCTCAACGTGACTGCTGTGTCTTCTCAAGATGGCCGCGCGCGTTATAGCTCACTCGCTCGTCCACGCCCCGCCATATAGCATAAACCGCAAAAAAAAAAAAAAAATTTCTCCGCAAATTTTCATTCAAATATGAAGTTAAGAATAAGAAAAATACAACGATTTTTCATTGTTTCAATCCTTGGTAACAATTCTCGCCCTACAAATTTGTATTGCAATACGTCTTAGCCTGCCCTCCTACCCCCCCCCCCCCCCCCCGCTCTCACACGGTTTCTCTCGTAAAAACCGTGGCTATTAATTAAGAGATTGAAATCATAGTTACGTGTGCGATATAAATTATAACGCGCGTGTCCCGGACACGTATTAGAAATACACATACGATAGGGTAAAAGGTGCGCTGAAGTAAAGGGGAGTATTATGACCAGCGGGCACGGAGAATGAAGGGGAGAGGAGGAGGAAACTCACATATAAGAGCCAAGCGGGTTATACGTGATACTGATAAAAGTAAAAGTAATGTTCTGGAAAAATGTTTGTTCTCGCGAATGCACGGTGGGTTGGTTGTGAACGTCGGGAATACAGAAATTGCCTGCACACATTGCACACTATATGATTTTAAAAGAGTACGAACATACATATGTCTCCCTGTAGCGTAAGAAGATATTCATGGTTGCAGAAAACGGGTGTACACGCCACTGTCATATAATATTCGAGATAGATGCCCGGGCGACACTCGAGAAAGTTTTGTCTCAGCCCCGGATACAATAGTACTTTCCGACGGTTTTCTCGTACTAGTGCGGCACTTTGTGTATGTGTTAGAAAAAAGCATTTTTGGAGCGAGCAATCGCAAGATTTTATTGCATTTTCTATAGGATTATCTACGTGAAATTGTCATTCAAAGAGATACTAAACATCTTTAAAAAGAATAAAGAAATGTTGTGTTACATTTTACGTGAGATTCGTCGAGAAATCTCAATTTTTCGGATACGAAAAACTTTTGTACGAAGTTGAGAATGGGCCCCCAGGGCGACGGCGTCAGAGGTATTTTGTTGTTATACTATGTATATACGTGTATATCTGTATATGCTTACCACACGAACTGCATACATGCTTCGGTGCCGCATACGCTATAAAGTATAACGTATACACTATAAGAGCATAAAGCCCCGATAAGAGAGTTCAGATATACGACTCCCTGTGTATGCAACCGCCTCCACCACCGTAACCATCACCCCCAGCAACGAATGGAAAAATAAAACGCGCGTATAAAGTTCCGAGAAATAAAAATTTGCTTTATTAGAGATTTCCTAATTTATTTGTGTGTTTGCGACATTTGAAAGAGAAGAACGGCATTAAGTGACGCGCATAATACGCTACTCGCAAAACGACTAAAGACTCATCGAGACGAAATAATTCACGAAGTTCGCGTAGATATGGATAGAATGTCAGCGAAAGAAGTTCGACTGGTAGCCATGCCGATGATGAACGCGTGCGTTATAAGGTGTACAGTCATCGGATGATACGATCTTGATAACACCGAACGTTATCGCGTCAGATATATACGTCGGGTATGACCAACGCGAACAGAGGAAGAGAGATATATTACGGAACCGAGCGAGCGGGCCGCTGCGCGCACAATACGAGTATTGTCGACTGGTGACACGTGATCGACACTCCGGGGATGCGATCTCCTGATTTATTTTTTTTTACCCTCGTTCTTTCATTCATTTCGTTATTACTCACTCACTCGCTTTCTCTCTTTCGTTTGTTTGCGTTTTTTTTATTTTTTGTTTTTCGCTTTTTATTTTCAAAGTCCCACTACTGGACAATCCGATGCGCACGAATGCATTCAATTTTCGTCACTGCATACAAACGAAATGCATGTTACATTGTTGTTACAGTCTGGCTGAAGCGATTGATGCGAACGAAAACTCGCGAATTCACGTACCAATGAACGTAACGTATATTTTCGATGAGTAATTTGCAGTCTCGTGATTCCAACTGTGCGATGGATTACTTGGAAATTTTTTATTTTCGCAATGATTTTCAGCGTAACGTTGCAATTCTTTTACCGTTATTTTCATTTTAATAAAACTTTGTAGTGAGGAAGAATTAAAATACACTTTTAAAAAAAGGTAAAAAAGCAGAAAACTACACCAACTGCCTCGTTAAATAACTGTATTTTCTTTTGAAAAAATATACAATACGTTATCAATTGTGTACATCTGGAAACAGTCGATGCATCCGTTTAATAATATTTCCGATTTTTTCTCAACATTTTTACAGCGTAACGCGTAGAATTCGTAAAATAAATGTTCGATAGAGGAAAATCCCCACTTAAAAAAAATAAAAATAAAGTAATAATTCATGTTTAGGTGTTTTGGCACAAAAGAAAAATCATCATTACCGGCAACGAAAACAAAAATGATACATTTCACTCTTCCAAGGGTAATGTAATAACTTTAATAAATAAAAAAGGATTTTTTAATCTCCTTGCAATTGAATTTATATCATAAAGTAAAATAAGCAATATTATACCGTTAATGTATATATATATATATATATGACACCTGCAGGTGATTAATTTTCGAGCGTTACGGCAAATCCGCACGCGAGAAGACGAGAGTCCATGATCGCGAGAAAAGCCGACACACATAACGAGGGTCCATCGACGAAGTATCGAGTGTTAGAATCGCGACTTCTACACCGTCCACCGGAGTTCCGCTGTCCAGCAGCCACAACGTCGCGTGCTAATTAACAGCTTCTCGGAGAGTTAATTTGAATACAAGACCAACTCTGCAATACAAATCAGTGTTCCAATGTCGTAAGGGCGTAACGACTTGTCTACGAGGATAACCAATAGGCCCTTCTGCTCTCGGATCATCGATAAATCCACGAAGACACCGTCTAAATAATGTATCCATGTATGCGTCGAGCCGTCTCTGCTACACACGGTGGTACAGAAACGTGCATCACCAATAGAACGTTTCACGTTCGTGTCTTGATTCACCTTGCCTGGCTCTTCGTGAATAGAGTATCCTCTTCGCAACTCGTCCAATAGCGTCACAGAAACACACATAGACACAAACAGTGAGAGAGTAACCAAAGGCTCGATCCTGCCAACGGCGGGAGCGACTAATTTAAATACACATGTCGATGCGTGCGAAGATTGCACCTATGCTGCTGGGTTCCCGGTGCGAGGATCGCCGGACCAAAAGGCGCTTCATGGTAGAGAACGCAGAGAAAGAGAGAAATCCCATGAGCGAACCAGAGAGCAACGTCGATATGCCACGGCGATAGATACATACCTACGCATAATGATGCGACCGGTAGAGAAGCGGGAGGGAAAAGAAGAATAAGAAGACCAAGAAGAAGCAGCAGCAGAAGAAGAAGAGGAGGAGGAGGAGGTAGAGAATGAAGAGGACAAGAAAGAAAGAAAGAAGGTGGAGAGAAGGTACGTATACGAGCGGTCGGAGCACAGCGCAGCAGCACGTATCCGACAGTAAGTACCCCCCGGCACGATAACACGCGAGATTTTCCTCGAGAGTTGCACACCAAAGAGAAAGAGAGAGAGAGAGAGAGAAGAGACCGCTGCGGTTGGCGCAGAAACGGCCAGCGTTACGTTCCATTTTTTATTGTAACGAGCTTATGCCACGCCCACATAATTATCTTGGCGTATCATGGCTCTCGCTATATATGCTCCACGGAATATATACAACAACGATGAAAACACAGTATAAAGCTTTGTGTTTAACAAAGTTACCTTTGTGTATACACGAGCCCTACACCGGACTGTGATCATGCACTTGCGGCTCTTGTACGCATTAGCTACGTATATAATATGCATGTATAATGCGCAGATATACGTATAGAAGGTACAAAGTTTTCGCCGTTGTATTACGAGCCCTCTCCTTTCGCCTTTCTCGATGCGAGCTAAATTTCGTATGTATTTTATTTTTATGCATTATTTTGCTTCTTTTTTTTTTGTTTTTCTTTTGTTTCGCGTGTTCGTAAGGTTCGATAAAATGTACGAACGCACATACGGAGACGGGTAAATTTATTACGCTCGAAATATATTATTATATTACCTACGTCGAGGTCTTGTAAATTGTGGAAAGAGGAGAAGAGACGATCGGTAGAACACACGGGCGGCTGAATAATTTGGCACGATATATTTGCGTCGTTGTTGCGCGTGGACGCGCGTGGACGCGCGTGTAATAAAAGCGCGATTGGCCACATGCGTCCGGGACAAGTTGGGGCAGCTGTCCGCGCGCGGCTCAGCGCGCGTCCCGCCAAGAGACGTGTCTGCAATCGGATAAGAAACTTAATTCTCGCGCGATACAAGCGTGCTTGGGCGACTCCGTCCACTGATATGTATTTATAGGCTCTTCGGTGACGGGTTTTTCTCGCTAAAGACACCGTTCGCGATCGATTACATGCTTTACTTAATCCGCCGATATGGAGACGAGAACGACGACAGCTTTTTTGTTAACACCGGATCTTTTTCACGAAGATTATCGCAACGTTTAACTTGACTCTACAAGATTAACTTTGCAAGATTAACTTTGCAGCCTTTTCGAAGGGCATGTGTAACGCTATCCGAACTCGATACCCCCGTTTAGGAACAAGTCAATTACGAAAAATTGTGAAAACAATCTATTCAAGTCCGTGAGGTAATTTTTTGATGACTTTTTGCAAATCAATGGGTTAAGTGAGCCAACGAACGATTTTATAGTTTTTAATCCTTTGCGTACCGCGTAACATGAACACCTCCGGCATTTTTCACCCGCAATTTCCTTCAAATTGCCGCTCTAACTATGAAATGTTGTGAAAAACTCTGAAAAAAAATGTGATCTTAAACGGTTGATTCTTTGATGGTTCAAAGCAAATGATGTTACACATTTTCGCATTGTCGCTAAGAGCAAAAGAAACGACCATTGGTCGTGTCCGGCAATAGGACTAATGCCCTATAATATTTAATCATCATCATATACAACGAGGAAAACCATCGAAAGTACAACTTTTACAATTTTCACCTAATTTCGTGTCCTCGAAGTTTCGAATTTTTCACGACGGCCATAACTCACCGTTGAAGGAAATCGCTCTCTCCATTTCTGAAATCCAACGCGGTAAAGGATACAGGGGAATTTCATCCCCGCGAACGTCGGGCACAGGCGGAGTAACAACCCCGTCAACAGAGGGTAGATGCTGTCTGCAGCCACCGAGATGCGATCAATATTATACTCCTCTCTCCTCTTCGCTCTGTTCGCCGTTCTCGTCCGCACCCTCCCTCGTTCCCTCTCGACTGCTTTACACATGCGAAACTATATCTATATACATAGTTGAATATAGGTATGTACTATATATGTATATACAACGATGGTGTCTCTGTCCTTCTCGAACGCCACTCCTCCGCGAACGCCGCGCTCTCTTCCCCCGCCTCCGCCGCCTGGCCCCGGTGTTTCCAACCCTCCGTGACGTCACTATCGTGGGACGCCATCTTGCCATCAGACAACCGAGCCCTCTGTTATCGCGTATTCGCCATTCTCTCCCTCTGGCTCGCTCGGGCTCTTCCCCAACTAACCCTCTAGCCGCCATCCCAACCCCGCGCGAAATCAGCCGCCGAAACGCCACGACGAATTCGTCGGCAAATCCATTCGTTCGTCGGAGGCAAATTAACAAGAGGATTGCTATACAAACTTCGATCGGGGATAGCAAAGGGACTCGATGAATGATAAAACCCGAATGAACGCTTCAAACCACTCAATTACCAAGTTTTTTTTTGTTTTTTCATTCCATCACTGTAACATTTATTTTGTTACTACGCTACTTGCAAATGTATTGGCAATTAATGTTATCATAAAATCGGGAGATTTAATCATTCAACATGAATTAAGGCGCGAAAATAATACACGCGGAATCTGGTGTACTCAAAGCGTTTCAAGCAAATCTCGAAATTAAACAACTTTTTCGTTTTAGACATCCCTTCAAACACGTGTAATTTCTGTAAAATTCATTAAATGATTAATGATAAAACACGGATGCAAGTTTCAGGTGACTGAATTGTGTAGTAGCTGTTTATGGCTGTACTGCAGTACCCGCGAGTACTCTTATTGGTATATTGACTATTGACTAATGCCACAAAATCGGGACGTTTAATCATTCAATTAGATACAAATAAATCTACACGAATCTGATGGACGCGAAATGCAAAAAAAAAATCTTGAATAAAAAAAAAAGTTGTTTTATGTATCTTTCAAGAACATGCAACTTCTATAATAGTTACGAACTTTGGGGTTCCCAATATTGTCGTACAACCACTTCACTTGCTGCACGTAATTATTTATTTTTAAACTACTTAGCGTCGAGACGCAACCGCGTCTCTTGATATCAATATTGCGCTACATTACGATTACAAGGGAGGAAAGTGCGTGATTTTCACCGAGGGTGAGGTTTGCTGGCCCGAGCGCAGCGAGGGCAGCACTCGCACGAGGTGAAAATACGCTCCTCCCGTGTGGCATACGATACTTTTTTTCCGACTGTGCTAAAAATCGACCATATTTTTATGCCTGCAACGGCCTGGCGGCACAAATTACCGTTAAGAGAAACCAGGGCCGCGATTCAGGAGCGGTCGATTGATGCGTATTTTTTATTTATATATAAATAAATAAATAAAAAAATGTCGAAATTTTTTTTTTCAACAAAAAAAAAATTAATTGATTAATTATTTATTTATTTATTTAATGTTATTCGCGGCTTCATTTACTTTTATTCCCGCTGGTCAAGAGCAGCTAACTTTAGACCCGCGTTGCCGGCATGAAATATGGTCTTTTTAGCGCAGTCGGGAAAAAAATATTTTTAACAAAGCTGTGCAATAAAAAAGACATCGGGTTTCGTAAATCCGATTTTGAATCTTCAATTCACTAAAACAATGCAAGAAGAAAAGTCGTACAACATTGACCGATGTCGTTTAAAGTGTTGTTTTCTTTTACGAAAGTGAAAAAAAATCGAGTATCAAAATTCATATCGCAAGAAGAGGATGATAAGGTTCTTTCACATAAAAAATGACTCCCTACGTAGAGTTCCATAATGAATAATAATGAAAATGGCAACGATTTGTTAAAAAAAAATGTGATCAAAACGATAAATGCATGTAGTTCTCATTTGATTAAGAAAAATGCATTAGCGTGAGGTAATTATCTCATATGCATAAGAAAAAAAATACACGTCGTAAAAAAAGGTCCAAACGGATATCCGTTTCACGCTGGAATAGCACAGAATGCTACTAAGTTACGATACGTATGTAACTACAGCGTTGAACTGCTCGAATTACAAGTATCACGGGCCTACCTACCGCATCGTACGCGAACACGTATAATAGCAGTACAGCCTATCGGGGTGTATTGGCGATACGTACTTGAACTCAAAGAGGTCCCCCCGAGCTACACGGTTCGTCGCGGTGGCCGTGATACTCTCCCTCTCCGCTCTTGTAATAGGGCTCAAGGCTACACACCGGAGACACTACTTTACTGTAACAATTATTGCTCCGAGTTGCCGAAGCCTCCCGCGACGAGGACAATGTAATGTACACGTAGAATATCCCAAGTGCAACCAATACTACGAGCATAAGGATAGCTACGTGAACCCTACGCCACCCTGTGCCGTAGGAGTGTCACCTCGACGTACGTTCGTAGCGTTGCCACAGTATGTTCCGTAACGGGAGTACCACTCTGTATTACGTGCACTTTGTATACAACGATACTGTATATCCGCAACCTACCACAGGCCCTTACCACGCGTCCTGTCAGGGGGCGCGTGTCCTCACAAAGCGCACTTGGAAGATGACTCGAGTGTAGTAGGTATACGACGGAGTATCAAGGCCCCGCTGCAATCCCGGCGGTAGTTAAGCCTCATTGTTTCGACTCGAAAATTATACTTGCCGATGCCTGAGGGTTATACTTTCGAGGGAATGCATGGACGGAAGGAAGGGGGATCGATGATCATGACAATGACGACGATGAGTTCGATAGAGAAAACGATCAGTTTTTTTTTTTTTTTTTTTTTTTTTTTTTTTTTCAAAATATTCCGCGTTTAATTCATTTCTGTTCGTTATGCGATTATCTGAATGACCTATAATTTCATTATTGACGCGTGATTCAATTTATCATTCGTTTTTAACATATATTTAAAAAAAGAAAAAATCCTCGAGTATCCAAGTGTTTGGCACGCGATGCTTCTTTTTTTTTTAACTATTCAAGTTTTTATCGAAAAAAAATCATGCACATGATTTTTGACTTTTACTTTTTCAACTTAGTGTTATAAAAAAAAAATAACCTAAACCTTACTTGTTCTTCCAACGCTTCATACGGGCAGTTCATAGAGAATTTTCCCGAACGAATCGGCTCGTTCATCTTTGTCAGTAAGATAAATCTCATACCCCACTAATTCACTTCTCATGCTCGCGAAACCGTAAACAAACGACAGGGATACTCCGCCACGAGACTGCAAAAACATGGTATGTATGTGCAACGCGAAACTTCCGAAAGCCGACACGAATTATTCCCGTCTGTCCGTTAATAACGCGACAGTTTATTTACGAGTGCACAGCGCGAAGGCGTAACATTCCACTATTCGACAAACAAAAAAAAGCAATGAAGATGCCACAAAAAATTATCGCTCGTGAGTTCTTTCGTTCCTACGGCTTTAGAATATTGCGCCATTAGCCAAGTGTCGGAAATTCGTGCGTGCGTCAATCCACGAGAAGCACTGATCGCTCATCGATTTCGCACATTCGTCCGTTAGGGGTGCGCGCGCAGTGTCTTGCAGTCCCATCGGTCTCATAAGTCAACTATTCGGTGTGTTCGTTAAGTACTTACTGACTAGTGAGATACGATAAACACGATGTCTCGATCTTGTTCCCCGTCCTAAATCGCCGTGGATCAACGACATCGCGAAACACGTGCAGTCGATCGGAAAATCAATAATAACTCGGAAAAAAAAATCTATTCGTTCAGATGTTGCGTATTATGTACTCGATTTTTGCCAAGTTTTGTACAGTACATTGCCACATGCATTGTTTACGCGTGAGCGAAAGTGAAAAGTGTACGCAAAGTGCAAGAATTAATGTTTCTTATGTCCCGTTAATGTAAACGTCGATGTTTTTTTGTTTGTCATTGCAAGTTCGAGATACGAAAAATATTTGTGGAAAGTTTTTCGTCTCCTACCGGAAACGAAGGTTACTTGATATGAATAATATAAGCCTTACAAAAAAGAGAAACAATAGTCATAAAAAAAATCGTACAAAAATTTAAAAACTCCCGACTGAAAAAAGAATGAAACAACAATTAATTATTCACATGTTATAGTCAAGGGTTTTTCATATTCAATGACGAAAAAATCGCTCGATTTTTTTTTTATATAATAACAACAATACGCTGTTACTTCGTTTCTTATTGCTTGAACAAAAGAAGCTTACAACAAAGCAATACCAGTTCAATATTGATAATTTAAAAAGTAACATACAAGATTAAAATTTCGTAAAAAAAAAAGAATTCTTATAGGAATTATCGCTGGCAGATCGCGGTAAACGGTTAAGTAATAATTAAATTAAAAAAGCCAAAAGCATACCACGGCATTGCGACCACCCCGTGTGTTTCGGTGTGGCCGTTCATTCGTGTCTCTCGAGAGGTCGAACGTGGGGTCGAAGGTGGAACACACGACCTAAGGTCGAGCCGGATAGGTTTCTCCTAACTGATTCGAAGCATATGCGAGCCATGGCTCTCGATGACTGAAGTACACCCGACGACCGGCATCTGTAGTGTCAGCGCGTGTCGCACAATGAACACTCCGGCTTCGAGTATCACTCGGCAAGAGTTCTCCAGTTATATTATCATTGTATTGCTGCTGCGGTATAGGCACGCGGTTACTTGCTGTTCTGCTATTACTGGAACCTTCGCTTATACGCAGTTTTAGCCGCATGGACTCCAGCATAGGTACGGGAAGGGCAAAAACACGAGAGTGCATTAACCACCCGTTATAGAGTAAGCCATGTACTATCCGCAGCATTTAATACGGTGAAAACCAAGAGATTCGCGGTTCCTTATGCTTTTTTTCATCCTCGAGAAATCTTTGGCCTCTGTTACTTCACCATACACTCGTAGCTTTTCGTTATTTCGCGAATATGATGTGAACCATGAACAATTATTGAAAATACAGTACAGTACAAGTTCCGTATTCTTAACTCGATGGGAGTAGAGCTAATGAGGGGTATACGCGTCCATGATGGATCGATAATCTCAAAAAAATTCCATGGTGGACGAAAAAATTGATAAGTTTCACTGTGAAAATTTGAATTAAGCCAAACGGGAAGCCACAAAAAAATAGTGCATTGGCCAAAAGTTGCAGTCGCCAATTCGGCCCGAGTTGAACACTATACTTTTTGTAACGAGTGCAGGGAAACCGCCGCGTTTTATAGCAGTTTTACGGAACAGACAGTGAAAAGTGAGGTTATAATTTTTCGTCCCAAAGGCAGAAAAGTTAACTTTTTTATCCTAGAAACGGAAAGTAAGGCAATGCGCATACGCAAACCTTACTTACTTACTTCGTCCTGCAAAACTGCTATGAAATGCGCCGCTTTCCACGCACGAGTTACAAAAACATACTTTTAATGTTTCAAACCTGTAATTTGTATACTTTTCGTTATTCATTAATGCAAAGGTATAGTACATCGGCAGTTTGTTTTGGACACTTCCTATTGTAATTACATTGTTATAATAAGGGTTTATTTATTATCTCAGGACCGTGTGGTCCGCGAAGGACCTTGTGTAAAGTATACATCGTTCATACAGTTTGTCGATCAAAAGAGAATACATAAGTAATTTAAACACATAGAAAAATCACGATCAGTGATTTATGCAACCAAAAAGCAGTCGCTATAGATGAACTGCAGTATTCTCATGTTGAAAAAAAAACGTTTAAATGGCAATACCAATTGTGACTTCATTTCCGATTCATTGCCGTTGGTTTGTTCCAATTTCATGTAAAAATTCAAGAATTAGGAATAAAATAAAAAATGTTAACATGCTATTGACACCAATCGCCCGAGCGTTTTATATAATTAATTATTTTTTTTCTCCGTGTACTTTCTGCATAATCGTGAAGCAGCATGTTAGCGACATTCGCTAATTTTATGCTATCGTTGAACCCGTCACGATTGAAAATCCGAATGAATTATTTATCAATACCATGCGCTGAGATTAGGTCCTCCTAAATCGTAATATCGCGACGTCATACCGTTCAGGTTTGCGTGTATCTACGTCTCTCCATAATGCGCGCGTCGTACCCTGGGTATGAAAGCTATATCTAGTATCGCTAACGTTCACGCTAACCAATTTCAGCAATTAGGGAACGATTAGGCGCGATACCTCTCGGCGACGTCACACGCGCGCGCACACACATGAGAGAGAGAGAGAGAGAGAGAGCGAGTGATTTGATCCTGTAACGAATCGCTTGACTCCCGCGGCGTTGGCCTATCTTCGCGCCATAAATCTGAGACACAATATTGCCGGTGTCCGGTTGGGTGGTCAACTACAACGACATCGCGACCTCGTAATGCACGCGTACGTGTTTAGGTTTGAGCACAGATTTAACGTTACCCGAGGTGTGCGACGGTGGAACGAGTAACGCCACAGTACACCCCCGAGATTATGCAACCCGGTGTGTCACACCGCTGAGGAATTTATGCCTTAGGCCGATATGTATGCTCGCTCTCGCGTTTTGCATACTCTACGCGGTATATACAACCGACTGCCTCGTTACATTATAACCTTCGCGCACGCTGCCGTATACACCCCCCGCCCCCAACGGTTATAATGAGATTACCCGACACGATTGCGTTCGTCAAATTTATAACGAGGAACACTGCGGATAAATAATTAGCGCCTATCAAGTCCCGCTGGTGATTATTCTCTACGATTTTGTGACTTTCGGGATTAGGATTATTTTTTCCGAAGGAAAAATATATTCTACAATTTCGTGAATATAAGCATTTTTTAAGTTCACTCAGTTTACATATTTGAAATAAATTATTGATCGGTTTCGAGATTTATTTTTAAATAAAATTTTTTATCGAATGCATTTAGGGTAAAAAAAAATAATGTATTTTTTGGGAATTTGAAGGTTAACATTATTGTGACACCAATTAAAATGACACCATCGTGAATAGGTTCGGTGTTGAGTCGGATATAAAAAGTAGCGAGATATGCGTGCGCGAGGGCGTCGTCACGCTCACGAAGCGAAGTGACCGAACCAATCGCAGCCTGGTGAACGCCGGTTGCGTGACAGCTTTGCAACCCAAGAACGGTCTTTTTCCACGCTTTGAAGAACTCTGGGCCCCGACCCCACCTCAAGTCCCTACCGGGGCTATGTATTACATAGCTCGCACACGAGTTTGACTTGTTTTTCTCGCCACACGGGAAGGAGGAGTACCGGACTCGCATTATCTATGAGTTCTCCCTCCACCCCCGCCGTGAGATCGTCGCGCGTACGAATCCCGTCGAATAATTTTTATTATTATTTCTCATATCAATTCTTTGTTGTTTTCACAACTCTCAGAGTTATGCATCAAATTATCTTCGTATCCCTCTCTCATTCTCGATGTATCCTTTACCGCCGTCGTCGTTTAACCGTACGAGTGAAAGTGAAATTAATTAAAATTCTCCTGAAATTTCATTGCTAAGTCGATTATTATTGTGGGCAATGTGCTGGTAATGGTAATACTGCTTCTGTAATAATAGCCATGAGATATTGATTATCCCGATTTTCTTTTCTCTCAAAAATAATTCGAGAATATTATGTATATACCGAGAGGTTGATAATTATATTAATTATATCGTGTGTGTTGTATGACGAGAATTCCAGAGGGTATCCGGTCCCTCGCTCTCTTTCTCTCCTTCGCAATCCTATCCTCTGTTATCCTTCTGTTCTATACTCGTACCTATCTCGCGCGGTACACCGGTTCGTACGTACGTCAGAGATTACGCAGTTATATAGTTGGTACGCGCCTTCGTACGTTTGGAGCGGACGATTAATCTGCAGGTATGCCAAGACTCCCGAAGACAACCACGATTAATATAACTCTTGGTCAGTTTTGTGTCCGAGTATTCATTATATATATATATATACATATGATTTTATTATTATTATTATTATCATAACGGCCGCTGTCGGAGGCCCGTTCGTGTCTCGTCGGCAAGAATTCGTCGCTCATCGTTTCAACTTTTAGTACACTATGTATAGCTATATACAGCGAATATATAGTCGCACAAAAATGCTGAGTCCACTGGTACCCCGGACTCTCTCTCTCTCTCTCTCTCTCTCTCTCTCTCTCTCTCTCTCTCTCTATCGCCTCTCGCACGTCGACGAATCGTCATTACGAAATCATTTATAAAACACGCGAGTGGACAGGACGACGGCTCCCTGGCACTGTCAACCGGACACCAGAACTAATGGTCAGCCCCCGAGGTTACGTCCAGTTCGTGGATCGATCGCCCGGCTCCTTTGGTCGTCTCTCTCAGAAGCAGTGGTAGCAGCGAAATCTATTTTCGATATGCAATAATGCGACCACGATATACATTCACTGAGAGACGCGAGTTTTTTTAATCGAGAACAATACTTTTGGTTAATCGCGGGCTATGGAATTGAGAATAAATTTGTTTGAATCTGTTTTCTGCGTTTTTTTTCTATGTTAAATACTAGTTTTATATTTTATCCGTACCGTGCACTTTTATAAAGTATATACGTCTGTTACCTATCATCAATATAGTAAAAAACGAAGTTTCTCATTGAAATTGAATTTGCACAATAGTTCTATTTCATTGATTAATCGAGTCTGCGATTAAATTTCCGGTGCCACAGTGAGTTAGTTAAACTATCGCCTATATGGACTCCTGCAGCCTGTTCGATCTTTTGCGATTGCAGTGCTGTGAATTAGGCGACCATAAAGCGTGTATCGTCTCGGAACTATCATCGAAGTATACAATTTTTTCGGGCCTTTACTGCTTTCGTTTGGTGTCTCGGGAACCTCATTATGCCCGTTAGATCCGGCGATCGCGTGTGAGTTAACCACCGGGCAATCGGGAGAATGAAACACGAGTGAAGCGACTTGTCTAACTTTGAAGTGTTGCCTCGGCTATAATCTATCGCTCTTATTAAATTCGTTTGTTCTATATTTGTAGAGTGGACGCTGCGACCGCAATATAAATCGACAAAAATTCCTATTTTCGGTGTACTAAGTTAGCAAAACTTTCAAAGAATTCACGGATAATTTCTTATACTTGTACGAACATTCATTAATCTTCGGTAAATCAATTATTTTAATAGATGAAAAAAGATCGATAAATACTTAAAAGAGAAACGTGAGAAATAATTCTGTGTTTGGCGCACGAATAAACTCACCCAAGAATGGTATGAGTATCGAGTTCCCGCAACTGTTCAATCGTATCTCTTACGCAGAGGGAATAAACTCTTAAATGGCTGTAGCTCAGCGTGTACTCAACCGCAGTCATATTACGCAAATGCCGATACACAACCGCTGTTATATTAATGTTTCACAAATCGATATCTCGTTTCGTCGAGCCATTAGGCGCGAGACGAGAACAGAGGATAAAACTTTGGTTAGTATATAATAGCGTAGTGTGTCGGGCGAGTAGACCCATGGGTCTCGCTGGCTTCGTGGGTCTGCCAATATTTCCTGAGTCACCGAGAGAGCGCCGAGAGTGAAACGATCGACAACGCGTTGCGATCTCTTTCTCCGTTTGTAGGTTCTACGGCTGTAACGTCGAAAGATTTCCTCTTACAGTGTATCAAGTGTATGCTAAAGGCGAAGGTGGCGGAGAGACCGCCCGCTGTGATTCGAAAAGAAATTCCGTTCGCCGTGCTAATTGGGCATCCGGAATCTCGTAGTTCGCCACACCCTTGCCGCAGAAGAAAGATACGATTTAATATGAATGAAATATGCGCAAGACTTTTCGCGACGAAGAGTTTGCGATGTCTACGCGATATTATTTTATTCGAATGACGAGAGGAGAGTCGCTCGATCGCACTAAATTTGTGGTGAAGAAATTTATGAAGATGAGAGAAGAGAAACGAGTCGCTAACGAGACGAGCGTTAAATTATTGAAATCATTTTGCATTTACGACGGTAATGAATGAATGAAAAAAAAAAATCCCCTCACATAACCGTATTTTCACGAAACGGATCGAAAAAATTGGTTCTCCCGGTTATAATTTTGCGTTCGTACAATTATAAACTGAATGAAAATTGAGGAAGAGATGTTCAATGTGACGAGAAGAACGAGACACTTGCGAGGAGCTCGGGAGGACATCAACGGACATTATTCGAATGACGAGAAGCTCACCTCTTCGAGTTCGCGAATTCATGAAGATGCAAGAGCATGAAGCAAGAAAAAAAAACAATGTCTCCAAGAAACAAGCACGACGACGACGTATTAGTAGGCGAATACGGCCACGAAAGTAGAGTTTACGATCTTCGTCATTATTCCGCACTGCCGCGTACTAAACGGGCCCCGCGCGACTATATTATAACCGGGACTACTTTCTGCAATATACCAGAGTTACTACTGCAGTTTACACGCGTATAATACCCTCCATACCCTTCTCATACCATAAACTTATCGCTCAACTCATCGTCGGAAATTCTCACCCGCTTGCATTCAGAGTTTCGCGGCTTTGAACGACGTAAAAAAAAGAAAAATAATAAAAAATGGGTATGCATATAGTTATACACATATAAACCAGTAGGATAAGAAGAAGACGTAAAGAGATGGATTTATTATTGTATGTTAATTATTTCGATGTAAACGACTCTGGAGAATAAAAAAATACCGATTACCGCTCATACGTTTCGATGATTTATGAAAATAGTTTTGTGCTGATTAAAAAAAATGTTCTCATACGTGTGAAAATTCGATAGAAAGATTTTTAATGGTTAATAAATATAAATGTTTTGTATGTATGTCAAAGTAATAAAGCCGTCGTCAGTAGGGAGACAATTAAATGAATCGGCAATTAAAGACTTCTTACTACTACTACTAGATACTACCGAGCACCTCTTTCCTTCGTCTCTCGATTGTCCTCTTGCAACAATTTTGCGCAAGATAAATGGACGAACGTTTCTTCGTCGCAGGGACGAGAGAAGGAAAGGAGCTTGAAGTAGCTTCGCGAGAGGACCCGAAATGAAGAAGCAATCGTTACTCACGGATGACCGATAGGATCGAAAGGATCGATCCTTCTGTCTCTTCTTCTTCCTTTGGCTCGTTTGTTTGCATACGCAGGTTAGACATTATAACCCTAAGTATATAGCGCTTGCTGGTTATAGAATTCTTAGCAACTAAATCAAGAGTTAACAATCATAAGGATCTATAACGAAAGATTAAACACGTTGGTTGGGGCCTTTTAACTTTGAGCCGTAGATATATTCTCGCTCGTTTTAGATAATAGCTTCTTTCGTGTGGTCGATGCTTGTCGCATGATTGAACGCTTCTTCTGTAGCACCCAACGAAGATCGTTTATCGATCGCGATCGATGATTTACTTTAGTTCTGCTGCCACTGCATAACGCGGAGCAACGGCAGCCGCTCTGTAGGATCGCGTCAGGAAACTCCGTCCAGTTAACAGTTGTATGTATAGAGTAAAAGGATCATCCCAATAGCAGGAGTTATTTTTTTTCCAAGATCCATATCGGTTCTCAAATGGCGAGGACCAAGAGAATCGTTAGATAGTCGTCGTTGGAGCAGAAATAGAGGTGAAATTAAGAAAAAAATGTTTATCTATTTTATTACGCTAAATATTATATTCAAAGAAATTAGCTATATTTATTCGAACACCAGTCAGTAACTGTTCCAGTAGGGCGATGTTTAACGTTATTTTATTTTTTAAAATTCGGTCTAATCAAAGGTATGATTTTTTCCACAAAGTTCGAAGCCCGAAAAATATGAGACCTTTGCATCGAGTTTCAAATATTTATTAGTTCCAATGTCGTCTCAAACACGACTGGAACACGATAACAAAGATCTCGCGGTATTATCGTTCATAACAAAGATGAAATGACGAGGTATCTCTAGCCGATAATCTAATCGCAAACTTATGCAGATATGCAAGTCATAGTAATTTGATTCCAATAATACGGGTATACCGTCGATGTTTTATCTCGGCATTAGTCAATCAACGAATTGATACGCGATCGATCATGGATAAAAAGACAACGGGGTTTTTTTTTTTTTTTTCACCGAAGGTTAAACAAAACTGTGAGCGAGCGGGAATCATGAATTAATCTGGCATTAATCGACGAGAGTTTCTTTCATGAATGCAGATGAAACGTCGACGAGTTAGAGAGCGATAGAACGTGAGGGCAACGCCGCGCTTGGCGACGCAAAGGGATCGTGTTCTCGACTCGTGCGACCAGGTTACGTGCCTTGTATAGGAAATTACATAATCCGACTATTAGGGTGACTTTGCCGGGCACGCCGACGGGCAATGGGGATGTGCGACGTTGCGTTGGAACGAGCCGAGACTCCTGGTACTCAATGGGGGAGTTTGTGCCTCTCCCCGATCTATGGGCGGTTTGTGTGCGCGTTCATCGAGACACCCGTGCCCGTCATAAAGCATCGATACATCAAGCTTTGCATGCCTGATATGGGAAACCCTCGGTGCGCCAATCGCAACTCTCACCCCTTCAAAATGCCGCAGTGTTTCAGCCCTTAAGTAGCAGAATTACGACGAAAGACGCGCGAGAGAGAATCGTAAACGTTGACGGCAAACCCTTCGATAGCTTGTGGGAAAATATAATCGAGACTCTCCGTGAAACGACAGAATTTCATTCGGGCTCTCGAGGTACGATGGATTTGTCATTTTTTTAGATTAAAGACGTGCACGATGATTACGAAGTACTCTTGTATCTATGAGTTTTAGATCGTCGAAGAATCTTTGAAAATTTTTTTTCTCTGAAATTTTCAAAAAAATAAAATCGAAAACCGAGGCTACCAGTGTGGCTATCGATACTTATCTTTGAAGTTTTTTTTTATTTGTAGAGCAAAAATGTCTCGGAATTGGAGCATTAAAGCGTAGTTTCTTCGATGGTACGGAATTAAATTAATTACACGCTTCCATATCGTTTTCGTAGCCCAAGTAAAACATTTGGTTAAAAGGCGAACTTCAATAATTGAATCATAGAAATTTCGTATATCAACGGAACCCGATCTATTGTATACTAATTGGCGGTCTTCAAACACGTCGTGCCATAACACATTGTGGTAAAAAAAAATCTGCCAATATTCACACAGTGACGATACGGTATATTTTCAATGCTAAGAAAAAAAATTTTACAAAAATTACAAAACTTCCGACTGCAAACAAAGTGAAGTAACAATTACTTATTCACATGTTATAGTCGGGGGATTTCCATACTCAATGACGAAGAAATCGCTCGACTATAACATGTGAATAAGTAATTGTTATTTCACCTTTTTTGCAGTTGGGAGTTTTTACTTTTTTGTAACATTTTTTTATTTCATCCTTTTTAGAGATGATGCTATCACCGAGACCTATACTTCCGCGAATTTGAGGTTATACCGCACAGAGATCGAGCGCCTTGCGAGCCACCGGGAGTCGAAAAAATATATCGCAGAAAATGGCGCTCAATCTTCGATATATTCAGTTACTATTTAATAAATCGCTTTTATTTAGGTATATCAATAATCAATAGATTTTTTTTAAACATTATTGGCAGTGCGTCATAGAATAGTTGTATCAAATTTGGTTAAGATATTTTTAGCCGTTTACGAGCGTTTACCGTTTACATTGCGAACAACAAAATCGCTCATCGCGGCCAAACGCACAACTCCCGTTTTTTTGCCCTGGCGGGCAGTCGCGAGTTAAAACAATAGATTATACATATCCATATCGTTTTCGTAGTAAAAAATAAAGCAAGTTCCTTTCCTGTTGGTTAAATGATGAGCCTCAACAAATACATCACCCATCGTAGACGATAGAAATGCAAAGCAAGCAAATACTTGACTTCTCGAGGACGAGTAATAACCGAGTGAAGCCAGTAGCAAATCGTCGTGGATCCTGTAGCAACAAACTAAACACAAGAAGCTTTGCCTGAACAAATAGTCGAGAAGCGTCGAACCCTTGATTTCCCGGTCGGTATGGCCGGTTGACGCCGCTGACTTGTCAGCGGATTTAGTTTGGGGGTTGGCTACTGGTGATCGACCCGGAATCTCTCGCTACAGCTATACCGATGCATGCGCTACTTTAGGGGTGCGAACGGCACGTGCCCTCGTTTTTCCCTCACTACTCTCATACACCCGTCTCTCACTTAGCACTGTACGCGTTGCAGTACCTCGCTACCTAATACCATACTGCGCTGTACCACGGATACCTTCTCATTGTGGATTTACTTGGGGAGGGCGTTGAATCGAATCTAACTCGTAAATCCCGCGTCTCGTTCTCGTCACACACACACACAAAAAAAAAAAGACACAACTCTCTTTGTCTTCCATTTGCAGGATTGAATATCCAGATCATCGAACTCTGAAATATTATTCGAAGGAAACAAAAGTACCTAAAGCTACAAACGTTGAGAAGTAAAATCGAAACGCAATCAGTCACGTTCCAAAAAATGCACCTAAATATAATAAGTGAAAACTGTCCTAATGAATACAATAATTAATTTTAATGGACGGTATTTGACGAAGAAATTGGATCTTGGAAAACGGTGAGAATACAAGTGAACATACATGTCTCTCGTAAGGCGGCAGGATGTAGGATGTGAAATTTTAACGAGGTTCTCTCGTCTGAAACGACCACCGCCAGTGTCAGTGTTCGGAGTAAACGCTCCGCAAAGCAAACAAATAAGGGTTGCGAAAAGGCGATCCCGGTTTTGCTGACGAGGTTTCAGCCCCCGCAGGGCTGCGAACCCTTGCGATGCAGCGAGAAAAACGTTCGAAGAGAGGTGTAGCGATGTAACACAAAGCGCCTTACTGGTTTGAAAAGTGCGGAGAGATACTCGCTCGGCACGTGTGCGGATCTAGCACCTCGATGCTCGCTAGAGCGACGATTTATAGCGTACGCGTCGAAGAAGCAGTCCGCCCTCCGTCGCGGTATCTTCATCTTTGACTGCGGGCAGAGGACGTGTACGCCCCGGTCTCGAACGGAAAAGGTGCGAGAGCGAAGGAAGTATGAAAAAAAAATATTAAAAATAATAAAAAAAAAAAATACTTGAAGAGTAGAGAGCCGAGCCGAGAATATCTCTCGGTTCTTTTCCTTCGATCCTCTCCCGTCCTATAGCCACTAATTAATAAAGGCGCGAGATCTCGCCGCTGCGCGTTCTCGCCTTCGGGTAAATATCCTGAAAGGGGTATCTTACACGAAGCGGGTAGAACAACAAAATAAAAATCGTTTCTTTTATACACTTCAGTGAGAGATTTAATTTATGAAAATTTCATACTATATATATCGCTCAACTGTTCATTCTCAAGAATTGTAAAACAAAACAAAAAAACAATGGCTGAGAAGGTAATAATACCGACGGAAAGTTATCGTCGGGAAATCAAAAATTTGACTCGTTTGTATATATGAGCTCTTCGTACACGAGGCAAATGACGACGAGTCCCAGTCAATTCTGTGTCACTATTCAACATTTATAGGCTACACACAATAATGATCCTGTCGCATGGGCAGTGGGAGTTGAATACTATTGAACATAAATGTTGCTCGACCGCGACAATATCAGAGACCCGACATTAATCGTCGATTTAATCGGGTATGACCTACTTTCGCATGAATATAACGCCCGCTCGACTCAACTATCGGTTTGCCGGGAGCGTTCTACTGCGCTGTTATACATAACCTTCCCGCTACCGCTTGACGTTTTACTGTATTTCCGCGTGGTGTATATTTTTTTATTTTTCATACCAACGGCTTGCATTAAAACTCAGGCTGAATGGCGGCTCCGCAACCGAAGCCAGTGATAATGAGACACCTGCTTCCATCAACTGTATCGCGATAACGATCGTGATTTCTTAATAATCCGTAGACTCAGCGCGACATAGAGTAAAACAAAACAATTGAAAACGTGCAAATTCGATCTGAGAATTAAATTCTTGTAAACGGACGGATACAATGTTCAATTCTTTTATTGCATAGCTTGTTTTCAATGATAAAAAATAACAGTTTCGAAAAAAAAAAAAAAAAATCCGGTGATCGGAAAAGGTGAATTTTTCATAATCATTAATCGATTGTATTGGCATTAGCAAGTGGGTGGGATTTGGAGAACACGAATAACCAGTGGCCCTCAATAATGCAGCCTGATACACATAATCTTGTTGGTTATAAATCAACGGGGGGTAAACCATCCCTAACTAAATCGACTTTGTATAACCAAAGTGCGAGCGTCGCGAGGGTTTGAAAAGCGGGAGATTGGTAACCGACGAAGAGGGGTTGCGGTGGTTACCGGTGTGAAATGTTCCCATGGGGGGTCCTGCGGGGTTTCACTGCCGGAGACGCCAACCTCACCCGCCACCGTCAGAATCGGGCGCCTATGCTCCTCCATACACACACTGCTTACGCTCGATCCATTCTGCTGGGGTGTTACTGTACTCTTTCTCGCTCTACGTCTCTCGTACTGTTACTACCCTTATACATGGAGCTATGTTCTAACCGGGACAATATGTTACCCGTCTTCCGGTTACAGGGAGCCGGACGAACGAACAACGCGCACACTTATTATCTCGTTAGCGTGCATCGATTACGCGTGGCGTACATCACTACGACATTGAGCTCATGAATATATCAAGTTACAAAAAAAAATTAAAATACAAAATAAATATATAATATATCATCATATCAACGAATACTTTTTATCCTCGTAATATTTCTACTTGTGAAATTAATTAATCCATACATTTTTGTACAGGAAAAAGAAATTGTGTTAATCGGGTTACAAGATGTATTGCACTCGAACACGTATGTAATTCGATGGGAAGGGATAAATGTGAGACTTGTGCAGTATGTAAATCTCTCGGCAGGCATAAAGTAGGTAGCGTCTAATCACAGTGCGAGAGCGAAGGCGATCATAAATCTCGACAATGCCCGGTGTATGTCATTCGCCGAATCGCAACTCACCCGGTAATAACATATCCTAGCGAAACACCCGCTGCTCGAGCTGTTATTTCGGTGCATTTTTGCCCTCCGGTGAATGGCAATCACACCCTTCTCTCTTCCACCCTCTCAACAACATTTGTACTTCCTCTTCTCAATATACAGACCACGCGTTCATTAATCGTGAGAAGCCGTCGGATTACACTCTTGCAATATAACAAAAAAATATAGCAAGTCCACGAATATAAATTATCGTCGATCCTCTCCTCAATGTTCTCGATCGGAAAACCTAGCCATCTTCGATGATTCTCTGACCTCGAGAATCATAGTTAATAGTTTTTGGTGATTTTCGCCATGTCAAAACTTTTTTACTTTTCAGACCCTCTTTTAATTTGTTTGGTATGTATTTTCGACATAAGACACTCGCCTTATGACTATTTCATTGATTTTGATCGTTTAATAAAAATTGACTTCATTTTACAGCATTGTAATCTTATCAGAAATAATGATTAAAACAAGATGACTAAAACGTTAACATTTTCAGGAGAAATTTGATTTTTTACTAAATCTCATATTTCCGGTACTTGTGCTAAATTTTTTTTTTTTCTCTCGATATATTTTGTTTCAATTGTCGCCCTTAAATACCCGATATTTCAACAATAAAAAATTTCGTTACGTTGCAAACTGTCGATCATTAAGTGTAAAGAAATGATGTGTAACTCATCGATTAACATATATCAGTTATCAAAGGATTAAAATATCTCTGCACACCCGTAAGGGTTAAAGTGTCGCGTCAAAGGTCTCGTACGTATCGCGTACCGTGATTTGTTTCGTATCGAGCTAAATGAGGCCGATTGTGGATGAGTCCGAGTTTTCGTCCCCTTCGAACGAAGTGTCAAAGTCCTGTGGGCTCAGTTCTTCCCCTGCCGAATGACAGTAGGGGCGCGCGAGGGTTGAAAAGCGGATACAGCGAATCTACTTCGAGGGGTTGTGTATATCGTGTTGTCAGCGTGGCTTTGGCTATATACAAGAATATATATATATATATATATATATATATAGGTATATCTAGTATATATATATACGATAGCAGTATCGTTGACGCTCTCGGAGTCACCCTCGATTGGCGGGATTAAAGATTAAATAACCAAGAGACTCTCTCCCAGGAGCGCGTATAACATGCGACGCGATGAGACGGGGCGCATACAGCCCGAGTTAGCCGACCTTACTTTACGGCTGACCGAATTATCCATAGATTTTCTCACTCGCAGCCGCACTCAAGTGCTCCCGGAGTAGTCGCACAAACGATGGGTGGGGGTGTGACAATCCGAGGAACATTATAATCGCCCTGGGAACGCTAATTCCTTCGACGCCAATCCCTGTAATTTTTCTTCGTCTTATTTTACTAAAAACAAAAAAATATAAATAACCGACTATCATTTTCTTTGTTTATCATACTCGACACTCATAATTCCATATAATTCGCTATAGTCGCATATAATTTTCCAGTAAAATGTAAATTAAATTCATTGCTTGAGTACTCGAACGCGAGAACAGGGTGTCTTTAGTCAGGCGGAATAACTTAAGGTCAATAAGGCGGCGCGAGCCTCATATATATACGATATCCCGTTAATTTTTCCGCGTTGACGAAGATGCCTATCGGTTTCGATCGATGGTACTTGTCGCGAGGTATCCGGCAATTAAGGCGTTATTTTTTTCTTCTTAACGGGTTATAACGCGCCGCACGTGAACGACGTATATTTTAAAAGCGCGGAGGTAGGGAAGGAGGACGAAGACGACGTCGTTGCTCGCTGCAGTGATGCGCGCACAAACACGGTAGCCATATAAAAAGCGATGATCGCCGAAGTAGTGCGCTGAGCTCGCGCGCTCGGTTGCGCATCGAAAAATGTATAATTGGCCCGGTTCGGCTTAATCTCTTCATAATAATCGCGCGTGTCCTCGCGGAGCCCCGGACGAGAGCCGAGAACGGCATATGTTTCCTGTGCGACTTGGTATAAAAGAGAATCGCAGAGTCGAGTTCTCTCGCCCGACGTCATTTCATTTCTACGCATATCATATATGTATATAAAGGTTTATGTTGGGTATATATTCGCGAGAGAGGTGCGTATGGCGATAGGACAGTATATATGCATAAACGGATAATATCGCTCTACATATATGCTATAACTATATATATATATATATATATATATATAGATGCGACGAAGGAGTCGAGTAGCAGTAACATCGGCAGCAAAGCCGTCTGCACGACACGTCCGGCGAGCATAATGTAATCCATTAAACTCGCTCGCGCGCGCGCGCGCAGTCTTCCTTCTCGTGAAAGAGAGATCGCAAGAGGTTGGTTACACCAAACGAGACGCCCGGGCACACGAAGAGCGGGCGGTTTTATCTGTATTCGAGATGCCGCACTCTCTGATCTCGTTCTTTTATATAGGTACACTTTCACTCTCACACTGCTTGACTTCGATACTATACTCGCGAGAATCACCTGCTGTTGTTGACGTATATATGTGCTTCGGAGAAGAAGAACGAGACAACTAGCGATAAGACGACGTCGAGCGACGGAGAGTCTCTCAAAGTACAAATAAAACTCAATGATAGTCTAGCGTCGAAACCATCGAGGGCTTTAACATTTCTTGTCCGGTGCATTGCTTTACGTTCAAAGGAACAATTTCGTATCTCCATAGATTTGTCGTTTTTATTTTTTACAGTGGTGTTTTTCATCAACGATATAATCAATTGGTATGTGCAGTTTAATGTATTTAACGGTCAGAGATTAGGTTCCTTTAAATAAGTGAGCCATAAAGAGAAGCAAGGTAATTCTGTCGCTTCGTCTTCACTTCGCATAAGTTCGTAAAAAAGGAGAGAAAATTGCAAATACTTCTTGATAGTATAAAAACCTGAAAAAATGCATGCATATTAAAGATACTGAAAATATTCATTTTGCATAATAATAATTCCAAAATGTTATTAACAAATTGATGAAAAAATGAATTGGTCAACAAATTTCCCGGAAACCCAACTTTTTTTTTATGAAAGTGATTCGTTCATTTTTCTGAATACGTATGAATTTTGTCAGATTTTTAAATTTGCTTTGAATTTTTTTTGTATATGGAAAAATGTGTGAACAAACACAAAAGTAATCTTTTCAGTACCTTTAATATACATGCATTTTTTTAGATTTTTATACCATCGAGAAGTATTTGCAATTTCCTCTCATTTTTCTCGAACTTATGCGAAATGAGCGGAAAGCGACAGAACTACCATAATACGCAAATGAGTATTCTAATCGAGTCTAAAAGCGAAAGCCGAAGGCTAATTTTTGCATCTTCCATTGAGTGTAAAACTATTCATTTATTAATTGAATAAATTCTATTGATTATTAACAGAAATTGATTTAACATATCTCAGGCCTATTATTGAATACGCAATTGAGTATTTTAATCGAGTTAAAAGTCATGCGTGGCTGTCACGGAGAGGGAGATGAAAGTGTAACTATGGCAAAGTGGCCGGAGGATCGTTCATCGTAATCATCATGGGAACTGTTGGGGGAGGTTCTACGGCTACCGACCGTTAATAATGTAAGGGGATCAGCGCACACGAAATTCCGTAAATCCCGTTTGATCCGATGACATAAAACAAACACTCCCACCACGATTGCTGTGTATCATATGGGAAATTGTAGGCGGGGTAGATGAAGAGAGAGAGAGGAAGCGCACGACGGTTTACCGTGGGTCCTGGGATTCTCCACTGACTCCATACACGAAGCCCGAATGGATTATCTCGAATTCCTACTCGTGTGCTCTCTACAAAACAAATCGAATTGCTTCCGTTGTATCACCTATTCTGCATACTTGTATTTGAAGTATCCAATTCAATGTTTGCTAAAATAATATACGGCAAACTGTTTGTCAGTTCATTATAAAAATACATAAAATTGACAATGAATGTATAATCGACATAACAACTAAAATGTATTAAATAAAAGAAAATTAATCACATTAGAGATATATACTTGGGTTTCCAAGTGACAGATTACCACGGGTAACATTGTTACATGCCATTTGGAGTTCATTTTTTCTTTTCTCGAACGAAATAAAGTGGGCAATTCAAGCCAAGAGTTGACAGGGCCTCGAGTAATTAGATCCCAAATACGCGAACACCCTGCCACTTCGTGATTCAACAATCGTTTCGATTGCGTAACAATTATTACACGCTCGCAGCTTCTCGAAAATGTTTTCTTTTTTATTTCTTTCTTCCTTTTCATTTCATTCATTTGATTCATTTCTCTCTCTTGATAGAATATAATGTATTCCGCCCTCGGATGTTGCGTTTGAATGTACAATTCAACAGCATACGCTCGTCACCGTCGAAGAGTGCCGCGCGTTTAATGCGTGCGCACACACGCGCCCAGTGAAATTTATTCACGCAACAGTAGTACCTAACCGACAACTCGACGAGAGGGTCCTTGGAATCCTTGGCGTACGCGGGGATGAAAGTGTAGCTGAGAATAGCGCTCCGGAACTCGTAGTGGGTTGCTGAGTATTCGCGGACACGAATGCTTTCGGGCGACGATCGATTCTTTCTTGAATCGAATTCACAAGTCTTGATGTGCATGTGGCGTTCTTTCGCTATAAATGCCGAACGTTTGTTTGCCCCTTTTACCCGGGGGGTTTCTGTAGTCCACTAAGCGCGCAAGAGCACTTGTATACATTTCAGTGCTCGTCGAGATGCATAAACTACCGCTTTTCTACATCGAGCATACAATGGATATTAGTATTGTATAATTGAATCATTATTGCCATTTGGACGTACGTTCGTTGTCTCGATAGTCTTTAAATGAACGTTCGAATTTGATTAATGGCTCGCATTGAAATAACAAATATTCCCGGTTTTTCTATGTCCTTTCATCAGAAAAAAAAATCTATGTAAATTTAAACTATTTTAAACTACCATTTACAAAAAAAACAGCTTATTAGTCCTGCAGAACTTCATCGTCTCACCCTCTTGTAAAAATGATCTTGATTGACAAAATCGTATTTAGACCGGTAAGAATAATCATGCCACGTTGACATATTTTTTTTAGTAGGGAACACCGCAATTAATCGAAACACGGGACAAAACGGAATACAAGCCGCAAAAAGTCATAGATTCGCTAAGCACTCGCTTTGTGAAATCTTTGATGTTTTTTACAGCGTGTTCACAGCGTCGAGACGATTCCATTTTGGCGGTATCAATTGGATTAAAGTTAAGTCTATGATAAGTGACAACGACAGTTTCACATAATTGATACAAATCGATGATCCATCGATTAATATAACTGCGATACCAGCATAGCAAATAAGCATCAAAAGGTGTTCGATCCATTAGAGTGAAAGCAGAAGGCGTAGAGTACAGAAGCTTCTCGTTATCTGTTTAATGGAGTGAGAATCGCAAGCTCTCATTCGTAGATGGAAGGCACGAAGCCGATGTTCACTTCCCATGTCCGCGAAACAATAAGAAGCGGCTTCGCGCCGTCATCGCTCGTCGCCTCGGCCCCCGACGCTCCATTTATCCCTCGACCGCCCGAACGCGTTATAGACTCTACCGCTCATTGCCTTCGCCGAGGGTAGGTATATATACGTATATACACCGCATGAACAATCCATACGATGCGATATAGGATGAACATATAAGCGCAACCCTCCGATATTCCAACCGCAACAGTCACGCACGAAACGTCTCTAGCACGCGCACTCTACTGTATTATGCTTTACTTTTATGTAGTACTATATAATAATGTACGACTGTCACTGGATTCTCGCCATTAGCCGGTTCGGTGCCAATCGAAGCGTGATTAAAGGCTTCGCTCGAAATCTAACTCAACACCCGACAAATACATTTATGTACTGTGGCTTAATGCGTTACGCGTTAGGTATAAAACACACGGATGACCGCGGTTGAAACACGGGGCAATTTGGAACACGTATGGTGCAAAAAAATTAGCCATTTCATGTAAATATGATCCTCAAAAAAATTACTTATCGTAATACACACTCTAATGGCATAAAGTGTCATATCCGTTACGCGGAAATTTCGATTTTCTAGCAGTTGGCCTTATTACTTTATCGAAGCCGTTGTAAAATAATAGCCATGGGAAAATGGTTCATTCGGAAGCGATAGAAATAGGAATTAAATGAAATACAATAAAAGAAATTTAAAAATTTTCAATTGCGAAATTATCAAAGACAAACTTTGATCGGATCATGGATTTCGTCTACAGCCGGATTCACTCTACACTCGCGCGTACAAGGATAACTATGTACAAACGCTCTAACAAATCGATGCTAGTCTAATAAATAAGTAACCTAATCCAGGGCGCGGTGCAACCCTTTCGCAGTTTAAAGTTTGAAAAGCCGAGGGTGGCGAAGGGGGTTTCGCGTGTGAAAATGACCCTCTCGCACGACATACGATTTATGTGGTGACTGATTTTTTTTTCTTTCGTCGTGCAAACTGCTCACACTCCTTCGCTGGAAGGCGTTAAAGCGCCCTGAGAGAATTTCTGGCAATTTTCTCGCCGCGACTCGAACTGGTACGCCATAATACCCTATCAGCCGTAAGCCGAAGCTGCCGCATACACACGGTTTAAATCACTGCAACGTAAAATAATGAGTACCTCAACATAAAAAAAAAAAATATATGTTTCCTTTCAGACAATCGTTCGCGTGTCGGAACTTCGCGCGTGAAACACGACGCAGTTGTCGAAGCTGAGAATCGAAAGTGTGCGTTGACGCATGTGTATATCTATATATTATTTTATGCAGCTTGGTATGCGCGTTTCGAGGACCCAAGCGAGTTTCTGACGAGATCCTCAATGACAGGGAGGCGTGCACACCACGTCCGGCCCCTCTTTACCATTTCAATGGTGCCAATCGCCGGTGACAGCGGCAAACTGTAACATCATATATACCCGATACCCATGAGACTCTTCTCATGCTCTGCTCCGCAGTGGTTGTGTCTCTTCGTTTTTTTTTTCTTTTTTTCACTTCTTTCTCCACAATGGTGCATACTTTGCAATAGGAATAATATCGATATTTTTGTTCACTTTATTTCAATGTGAAGATTTCTCATTCTTATTTCCTTAAACTCTTTCTAGTGACTACGTATAAATATTTGGCATTTTTTGGTTTCGAATTTTCTACATTTGCTTCAATATATTTTATTTGGTTGAAAATATTTAGTCGAGTCCACAAAAATCATTCTTCGTGGTATGATTGTTTTTGACAAAAAATATATTTTTCAGAGATATTTTCTTATATGGAAAATAAATTTAAAAAATATTTTTTGTAAACAATAATTTCACGGTGAAACATGTTGAAAATAAAAGTTGCTATATTCAAGCGAATAATTAAAAAATTGCAAGAGAGGAAAAGTACTCATCTGCACAAAGTACTCGATAAACCCAATAATAAAAGAGGGAAAGTTGGCATCACATTTACCAACCCTCCGCAATACAATTTGCAAATACATAAAAATGGTTTCATCGTATCGACGTTACGACGAGTGTTATTTTTTTTTTTTTCACACGATTTCAAAAGTCATTCAAGCACAATTTTTGAGTGAAATGAAAACGATCGACAAAAGGCTGGAGACAGGGGCATACGTTTTCCCACTCCGCCCACTTGGACTCGTTTTAAACAGCGTCACCCCTTTTGCCTGACTCCCGCTCACCAAGGGATAATTCGAAATTTACACATCCATCATCCCCTGACGTTACTCTTTCCCCACCCCTGTTTTCTCAAATACTGTAGAAGTTTGCCTGTGCAGTGCCCATCGTACCTTAGTCCCTTCGCCTACGGCACGCGCTGTGATATAATGCCGAACCCCTCCCATCATCCCCTCCTTCGACACGATGGCTCGGCGCACTTTACATTTAACTACCCCTTTAAAATTTTAAGTTTCAGCTCACTTTTACGAGGAGTCTTAAAAGTTAAAGCCACCCGCTGACTCGCTCGATTCTCGTCAAGTACGTACAACCTCGCCGATAGGTATAACTCTATACCGGGTAACCAGTGCATATATACCCACTGGTAACATCGACTATATACGTTGGTACGGAGTACTCAGTGACGACTTCCGATCTCGTTGATCTTTGCTTCACACGATGAACAGTCGTCAAGAGGGTAGTTTAGAATAGAATTGTTTGAACAGAAAACTTTTGTTAAATGTCGATTAAGCTTGATGATAGCAAACACTCGTCGACGAAAGTCAAACATACTTATGACTGTAGAGCACGTTTTTGTTAAGTAGTCATTTGGAAGTACGAAAACTGAACGACAAATGCTCAGCGATATCGATATCACGGAATCTGGCTTATGGATCCATATGTACGCCTAACAGGGTTGGGGTGGCTTTTTAAAGTCGTCTTGTCTATTTGTAACATCTTTTTAGCGCGCGCAACATTTTAAAAAACTTTGCAAAAAAATATTGAAAATATATCCCATGAAAAAATTGTTCGCTCAACGATGGTGTGCAAAATTGTATATTTTATTGAGACGTTAAAAAAATGTTCAAGATAAAACATTTCTCAATGGTTCATTGATCCTTTTGTAAAATTAAATACTTTTATGAAACTCAGTAGTGGAACTGTAGCTTTACAGAGTTAAGACGATATGTCCTCATTAATATTTACCCATTGGACATCGAAGATCTAAAAGGTCCGCTAAAAATACGTGAATCTAGAGACAATCTCGAGAAGGCATAAATGGTCAAAGTACTACTGCAATGCAAACTGCAAATAGAATATAAGTGAATCGAGTTTGCGTATTTCTGCCGGCGGCTGTGTAACCCACCTGCAATTGAGAGCCCGATATGGCATTAGCTTCGAGCATTGCGAAACAAACAGTTCCAGAACGCGAAGAACCAGAACCCTTGATATGATAATACACAAAGACCAGGCATCGTGAACGATCGAGGGTGCGCCGCCGCCCCGAGTACAGAATCTCATGAACGCGTTCTCCACGTGGGATATAACCAGCAACGCATAGCTATATAGTCAATATACATTCGCGGTTAACGTAATACGGGATCCGGATTAAATTACGCCACGCATTATTATATCTCGTACATATCCTGCTCTTACTTCTATACTTTGCGAACGTTAACTGCCGCGATAGCTGCTCGATAATTTTACTTGCATAAGAACACGCAGCTACTCCATTCACTTGCAAAAACACGGTTTATCGCTTGTTTCTGCTGCATGAGAACAAAGTGTAAGCAGAAAGCTTTTGAACGTGTATAAAAATATGTGTTTATTCTATATATGTAAGTGTATTCAATGCGACCCGTAACCCACTAATATGGCTCTGTATTTTCTATGTCAGGCAGCGTAGGTATATCGACAGATGAATAACAAATGGATCACTGAATATCTTAAAAATTTCAACTGCATAGGGTTTTTGTTTGTCGGCTGTTAACCGTGTTATTTTTGGTCGAAAGCGGAAGTAACTATTTGTAATCATTTGTCTTTTCTTCTTTCGATGAATAATCTACCTTAAGGTTGTTCTGTAAATTAGGAGAAAAATAATTTAATCGTATTTGTTTTTTAAAAACTCATTTTACAAATTGATAAATTATAGAGCGAAAAGCCGATGGCCGAAGGATTAACATTTTTAGGGTTGAATTATAGAACGCTTTAAAATTCATGAAACTTCACAGACAACTTTCTGTCAACGCACTATAAATATTCCTGGTAGAGAAATTTCTAAAATCGATTGATTTTTTTCGTGGATTGTACAACTGTCGCGAAAAGACGGCAGCTGCTATCCTTTCTTATACCATATTTTTTAAGAACGAGATAAAGTACTGCCCTCGTGCAGGTACTCCATTTTCGTCGTACGACAACTTAAGCGCACAAAACTGAATGAGAAATTATTCTTGGCTCCGTTGTGAATGAGGTACGAAATCCTATTCCCAAAGATTTATAAAGGGGTGAAAGTGATGTGAGTTACGCCTTTCTGTTATGCCTTCATCGATATCATATATCTTGAAAAATACACCTGCAAGAATCAAACTCTCGTAAAAGCACTCTCACGAGCTCGTCTATAATGCACAGCTGCATTATTCCATGCACCTGCGCATTGACAACGATCATCTTCCGTTCGATTTCCGCGGTAGAATCGCGAATCGGTAATTGAACTCAGCCCCAAATTTCGGTTAGCCCCTTGGCCTTGTCTCTCTTTATATTCCGATCCGACGAATAACCGATTGCAATTTACGATACACACGTACGCACAGTTATCGAAGATATTTTCGCTTATTATTCATGATTCAAATTTGGCACGGTCTGTGCCTATCATCGTAGACCTCACAATATCCACATATCAAATCTCTCATGCCGGGGCATAATACGAAGCTAGCTACTCGATTATCCGACGAGCTATGAATCGCGAAAATAATAAGGCTTGGATTATATATAGATCGAGGGTTAAGGAAAATTGTATAAGAAGGCGAGAGAGTATAGCTGTCTCATAACTCGCGCTGAAATCTTTGAGCTATCTTTCCTTCAGCGTTCTCGCGAGGAAGGTTAGATTGGCGAGGAAGAGTCTGCGGAGTGAGCGATCGTCTTTTGGTGGAACGACGGAGACTGCCTAACGTGCAAAGGGGCTCTCTCTCTCTTTAACCGTTCGCGCCTTCTTCCCTTTCCACACGACTCCGCCAATCCCTCCTCCCCGCGAAACCGGAAATTACGTCTGGGGTTCCATCTCCGGTGTTGTGCCAAGTCGCGCTTTCGCGGAGGCGCAACTCCTAGAGTCTCCCCGCGCTGGTTGTTGCCACGCGTTTGGTCCACACACAGAGAGAGGATAACAGAATGAAAATGACGATGCGAAAGAGAAAGAGAAAATATTCGCGTGGAGGGAATTGCGGTGAAGCTCCAACGTCGCGTTGGTAAAACGACCGAGGGGGTTGAACTGGGCGCATTTAACCAAAAGTTATTAAAGTTGTAACGCGACGGCACACCAAGCCGACGCAAACGCCGTTACGATATTTCCTTCTGTTTATAATAATAAAGTTTTCTTCGGTTAACGACGATAACGAAGGAACTAAAACTCTTCCATCCGCGATGTTCCATGGCAACATTCTCTTTTACTTCTATATATCTTATGGAAAAACATGGTGGTTAAACGTGCCGACATGTGACTTCTCGCATTATCTTTGTTACATTCATAATTATTCTGTTCACAGAATATTCATCATAAGATGGAACACCAATCGAATGTCGTATAAAGAATCAAACGGATAATTCAACGTAGGCGTTTTATTCAAGACGTTTCCATCCATCTTACTTTTCGGCAGACCACTCGTTCATTCCCGATTACCACAAACGCAACAATTCCGGGACGGCAAGTCGGACGGTCTTACCTGTATCTGTCTATACATACGTTCGCCAAGCAATATTAGCAGAACGATAAATCCTGAGGGTAGTAGAAACACACGAGTCTCGAGACGTAGCGAGGAAATCCCGAGAGAGAGAAAGAGCGAATTCTCTCTCGCTCGCGGGCATTCGGCACCAAAGTTGTACCACAGCAACAGCAACGCCGAAGTCATTTCCTACGGCGACGGCGTGCGGGCGACGGGTAACGCCAGTAGGTACAGATACTCTACCCTTATACCCCGACCGCCTTCAACCTCCTCATCAGGAAGAGCTGCCGCTGCTGTTGCTGGTTAGGAAAGAGAAAGAGGGTCGGTGCACCCGCACACTTGACTATACCGAAGTACCGAGTTAGCGTCGAAGCAACATCGTCGGGCTTCGTGTGGAGAAGAGGCCAAGAGAGAAAGCAGAGATAGAGTAGACATCCCCGCCTTGGGGGGTCCATGCTCAGCGAGAGGGTAATAAAGCCATCTTGCTCGTTCAGAGAGTTCGCGCGCGGGCGCAAGTCTCCCAGCGGCCCGTTTCTCTCGGCAAACCTCCCTTCGACCCCCCTACGGGACGTATACGAACCATCGGGAGAGGAAGGTGGCGGAGGGCGACCACCAGCAGCAGCAGCAGCAGCAGTAACAGAACCAGAAGAGGGTGGAGAGGCCGAGAGGATAGCGATCTATACTGCTCCGGTGCACCCCTCTCGTCGTTGCCAAGCAACCCGGTGTTCAACCCCTTTCGATCCTCGCTCTCCTTCTCCAACAGAAGCCAACCCACCCTCCTCTCAGCGCGAAAGCTCAGAGATTGCGCCCTTATCTCTCTCTTTCCCTTCCCCTACACCCGAACTTCTCCTTTACGCGCTGTATCCAGAGCTCTTATTCGCTTTCCCGTTTCATCCCGTGTGATGCTCCATTGCTTCCTTCTGTCCTCTCGCTCGCGATTCTGTACACTCCGAGAGGGATGCGTATAGTATATAGAAGATATGGTATTCTCGGTCGTATAACCATCTCTTTCGACTCTTCCACGGGAAAAGACCGGAGTCTTCACTTGTCTTCGTGTTCCACGCGAGAGCCGAGAGGAGCTACCCGCGGCCTCCATCTTGTCTTCGCTCTCGTCTAAAGGTTAGACGAGATTGTATGAGTCTGCATAGCGTGTATAGTCTACACATGAGAGTATTCTGGGAGAATTCGCTTCCAGTAATACTGGTAGGACTATAAGTACCACTAGAACTGATGTTGTTCGACCGTTGTCAACTCTAGACGTAGGACGAAGTTAAACGTTAGACGAAAGGAAACGGAAGAAACTCGTCGAAGAAGTCGGACATTTCGCCCTTCGGACGATTTTCCTGGGATAGAATTGATGTCGGTCTGTCAGTCGTTGAAACTCTCGCGATAGAAAATCATATGTCGACTGCGGAGTATAGTCGAGATACGAGCGAGAACATTGCATAGATCGCGGTGCGACGGCAACTTCAAAGTCTCCATATGCGATATAATACTCGCTAAATATCGGGTAATTCGAGCTCGATGGTACTCCGTTTTTCAATAAGTAATTCATTCTTCCCAACGCCATTATACGAGCCCTGTAAACTACGGCCAATCGATGCCAAAACAACTTTGTTATTTACACAGGAATTAAGAAGCCTCATTAATGTTTGACGACTAATGGTTACCATTAATTTTTTGGTATTCATTTGGATAAACGTCTTTTGTAGGTTATATACATGCATACATAAGATGCAGTATATAATCTCTTTCTGATGACACTAGATATAGTATTTGATAGGAATGATAGATAGATAGTACTACTTACTTTCATTTCGCTCAACAGTCCTCCCTTTCCAAAAGCTCGTTAGATTTTCTTTCATTCTTCTCTCCTCCTCTTCGTCCTTCCCCTCTCTGCGTTATACATATATTTTCCCATAGCACGGGGCATAAATCAAAATCTCTTGTACAATCCAATTTACGCTGAGGTTAAAGAAACCTTCTTCCTTTAACGCTCGGGCGTCTCGTCTTCTTACCATCTCACCCTCGCGAATCTCGTTTGTCTCACTCTTTTCTTTAACCAGCAGCAGCAGCGGCAGCAGTTCGTCCCCCTTTTCCTCGTCTCTTCACTTCCTCAGACTCGCCATCGTCGTTCTCCTCGTTCACAGCCACCTTCTTCCTCGTCTTCTGCTTCTTCTCCTTCTTCTTCTCCTTCTTCTTCTTCTTCTTCTTCTTCTTCTTCTTCTTCTTCTTCTTCGCCTCCTCCTCCTCCCTAGGGAAGCAGCGAAGGGAGGGAGCCGGCGAACTGATAACGGTTTGATGTATAGCCCAGTGACGTCACTGGTCGAGGGGAAACCCGGGGCCAAGAACAGATTACACAAATCGATAGGGTTACGAACAAAGGAGGAACTGCTGCTGCTGCTGCTGCTCGGCCGTCGGCAAACTCCGAGCGCGCGCCCGCCCGTCGTTCACGACGAAGAAACGAAGCAGCCTGCTTCAAGCAGCGGACGCGCTTTCGCCTCGACGACTTCCTTCAATAAAGCTGGGGCCAAGGAAACGACGAGGCGAATGAACTAACGAACGGTCGGACGGATGGACGGACTTGTGCTGGATTCAAAGAACCATCGCGCACCGCGTATATATGTATTACGTCCGCGTAATGAGCGGGCGCCAAATCGTGAATGAACGTGATCTTGATCCAGATATTTTCTGTTGATCATTATCTAATACGCATGTACGTTAAAACTTACAGGAGGGTTTACACGATATATTAACGTGCGCTGGGAGAGGAAAGATGGCATACGTTTATTCGGGACTCGAAATTCCGTCAAGATGAAACCTATATATAATGTTCAGAATACTACATTAGTGTTGCACATCGTATTGCATCTTAATGTACATTTTTCGAACAATATTGCATATTTTTTCCTGTTATTCATTTGCGTGTCAAAATCAAGAAATCTGAATTTTTAAAATTATTTAAAAAATATTTTGTATTACTCGTCGACATTTATTTGTTTTTAATATTTTGATACGTAATAATGTTTTGCAATTGAACAAAAAAAATTGGACACGAAGCAGTTGCTACTGGCGTTTAGCAACTCGTGACTTTCTCATCCGAGTTGTTGATGGCGTGAAGTTAGTATTGTGTTGATATTTATGTCCTCATAATTGTAACTCAAATTTTGTTAAAATTTTGTTGATCGCTTACAATCAGCGTTTGCCGCTGAAATGTTTGAACATTATGTTACAAACCATAGGTGGCGAGTCGAACTTTTGGCGTCGATCACGCCTCTCGCGGTTGAAGATCGACCGATAGACGTTACCTCTAGAAATAGCAAAAGTTTGACAGTTCGCGATTTTTTTCCGTAATTTTTATTTTTCTTTATTAATGTTATTGAGAAATGTAATGTGCACATTTTTAGTTCACAATTTGATTTTTTATTGCAAGGATGATTTTTATTGCAATGAAACATGATGTATGTGATAAAAACTGTGTATGTCTGTATAACCTCAAAAACTTTTTATTTCACGTGTCAAAAAAATCTGATTTTCAATACCAAACTCAGATTGTATATGTTGAACATGTGTACTAAGTTTCATAGTTTTTATTAATGTCTGTATAAAGTTATTGTATTTACACCAGAAAATTTGATATATATGTACAGACAGATAAACAATTTTCTGGCGTAGACACAATAACTGTACGTAAACATTTTCTATTGCTGTGAAACTTTCAACATATCTTCTACATGTGCGGTATGAGTTTGATATTGAAATTCAGAGTTTTTCCTCCACATTTACTAGTTAAGTTTTCATAAGTTATGGCAATTTAAAATTTTTTTAATTTTTAATTTTGCACATCGCTGGCAAATAACTAGTAAATGCTTAGAGAAAACTCTGGATTTCAATACCAAACTCATACTCCGCATATAGAATTTATGTTCAAAGTTTCGTAGCGATAGAAAATGTCTGCGGAAAGTTATTATGTCTACGCCATAAAATTTGATACGTACGTACAGACGGAGAGACATCTGTGGAAAATCCTTTTTTTGAAGTACTTTTTAGCAAAAAAAAACTATTTGGGTCATGGAATATGATAGATTGGGGCACAATTATGAGGATAAAAGTGAGAAAAGATTTTTTTTTTCATTTAATCATGTTGAAAAGAGTTATTTAGTCCACAAATTTGGCGTCTTTTTTTCTCGCGATTACAATACTTTCTCTTTTTCATACTTCGTATGGATGAGAAAGTAAAAAACAATGAGTTGTTTTTTCCACACTTTCTAAGTGATAAGAGCCTAAAAGGGACATTTGACTCTACAACTATAGGAATATCTTAAGCACACATAGTTAAAATATGAGGGATGAATCGTGCTAAAATTCTCATCTAAATTCTGATTTTTTTCTAATACTTGAAGAGAAGGGAAACGACTCCCGTGACCCGTTTACTTGTAGTCGCGAGTTCAAAGACTCTTGTGCGCTGGTGTTACACGGTTTTACGCGTGAATTGCGTGTTGCTTGACGCGTCTCGGTTATGAATACTTCCCTGTTAAAAGTCTCCGTCGTGTAGGGCACTGAGTCTACGGAGGGATCTATAGTGAGATGAAAAGCTGGAGGGGGTTGAACCGGGCAAAGAAGAGACACCGAGTGTTGACGTCATCTAACGCAAGTCCGAAACTCGGGCATTGGCTGAAGATTTTCAACTGCAGTTTCCTCACAATTATGAAGAAAGAGAAATGCTCTACATGGAAAAAAGTATATCAACAATGTATCTTATATGCAATATATTTCTATCGAAAAATAGTATATTACGGACATATTGTAGATTATTCATTCAATTTTGGGTTTTTTCACACATTTTTTCTTCCATATAAAAAAAAATTCAAGGCAAATTGAAATCTGAAAAAATGCATGCATGAATTTTTTCAGACTTCTTTACCATCGAGAAGTATTTGCAATTTTTCTCGATCTTATGCGGAATGAACATGAAACAACATAACTACCTTACATTTGTTTTACGTATGGAACTGGATAAATGTTAGACGATTACAAAGGGCTACAAAATCGTTAATCTGAACGATAAATACGATGAAGAAAAACAGAATCAATTAAAATTTGACATCGCGGCTTAGCCTAGTTTAACGTTTGATGCATTTGGCCCTAGTAGAGTTGGTATTGACGAAAGAAAGCCGATAATAAATTCTCCCAAAGGCTGTAAAATAACAGAATCTGACGCTTCAAGTGCCTGTCCAGTTCATCCGTTACCGGGATATCGACCATCTCGAGACTTCTCTTCTATGTGCTCCATCAGGCAGCTTAGAATTTTACAGGCATATGAAGTAGAGAAAAAAAACTATGCAAGGCGGCTGGCGAAGAATATAGGCGCGGAAAGTGCGACAGAGGAGCATATCCCGAAGAGTCAAGAAGGAGAGGTGAAGAGGAGGGCATCAAGCGCCGAAGAAAAACCGGTGGGTTGGCCGAACACGAGATAGGGGAGGAAATAAAAAGGTGGCGGATCCGAGGAGAGTATCCGTTGGAGAATAAAAGCTCTCTACGAGGGTGGCCAGGAGGATTTAAAAGAAGGGACAGAGCAAAAGAAGAAGAAGAAGTAGAGGCGAGCTTGAAGTAGTAGACGCCCGCGGCATGGAGCCGGCACGTCATTCTCCTCCTCGAGGAATTAAATTTTTATATCTTTCGTTGAGAGTTTGAGCGATAGAAGGGCGAGTGAGATAGCGGAGGGAAGTAAGTAGAAATGGGAAGAGGGCGACAGAATCAGCAGAATCAAGGGAGTCACGACGACAGATAGCAACGCCGGAGGAACAAAGGAAACGGCATAAAGTATGGAAAGTCGTAAAAAAAACTGTGTATAATTCAGAAGTCAAATGTTAACAACTCAACTTTATAATACAACAAATAACAATGATTACATAAACAATATGTATCATAGTATATCGATCGATGTTAATCCATTCAAATTCAGTTTTGAGCGGAAACACTTTGGACTTTTCCACTTGCCGTCCGGAGTACATTATATATAAGGGTGGAAGAAAAATGGCGGTGATTTTAAATGGTCGAAGATTCTCGGGGAAAAGAACACATTTCGTTGGTGAGACGAGAGTCAGGGAGTCGTGGCACTGACACGGTATTATATATAACGCGTCCGAGAAGAAGATCTCGTTCCGGAAAAGGAGCAAAATGGTGGAACCAAGAGTGTGGTCCACCTTGGAGAAACGAGAGTGAGTTTCGTAGGCGATCGTAAAACTCGTACGAAAACTCAAGTGCACACTAGGTTGATACGGTACAGGGAGCGCGACGAATACCGTGCTAAACTAGAGAAAGAGAAGCAAACGGATATGGGGCCAAGGAAAGGGCGAAGGATATAGAGGCATCAGCAGAGATAAAAATAGAGATAGAAAGATACGCGAACCGCGCTCGAAGAATGAGATAAATCGGGAGAGCCGCAGGAGAGGGGGAGCGGGCGAACCATAAACCGCGTAATCCGTACTAAAATGTGCCACTACTACTCCTGCCGCTCTCTCTCTCTCTCTCTCTCTCTCTCTCGCTCTGTCTCGTGGATAGTACGTACTGCCGGTTCGCCCTTCGCGCACAAAACTGGACACATATCGACCCTCAGCAAACCCTGACGTGGACCCCGTCAAACGTACTTGAGAGAAAATGACCCCGGGGGAGAGGATACTCGATGAGTATACTATACTCTATTTCAAGGTTTTGTCAGGAGTAAGGAGAGTCCCTTGGCGGGAACGATTGGACGTAAACGTTTCTCGTCGTCGATCCGTTCCGGATTCGCTTCCCGAACCAGAGCCCCGAAGATTCTCCGCCGGGAATGAAATCACATTGTATAATCTTATTCTACTATTACGTTGGATAAAAGAGTTCGAGTCAAAGCTAAAAATTGTATATTGTTATGAATACGGAACCTTAGTTATCCCAAACTCGATCATCTGAACCCTGAATTATCCGAACGGTCCCGCAAAATATACCTACATTGTTGCTCACTCTGGTATGGCAAGGGCCGCGCCTGTTCAAGTGCCTTGAAGCGCATTCTTCCTCGTCTGTGGAAGAAGATCATTCGTAGTAATGATGAGTTACTGCCAGCATGCAGAGATAAAGTTATGCGACAAATTATTCAAATGTCAGTGGGCCACACAAGTGTAAGGGAGTCCAAGCAATGGGGGAATGCTGAGGCACTTGCCGCTAATGACGCGATCGAAAATCTCCTTTGGCACCGTTAAATCCAAGTGTGGTTTAAGGTAGTCCTTGCGCTGAGTGTGGCTCAACGCCCTCAAAAGTAAGAATTCAGAGACATATTTCGAACGCTTCTCGATAGGATAGAAATCTTTAAAAAATCACGCGCATAGAAGGTGCTGAAAAGATTAATTTTCCATAAAAATAATTCGAAAATATTATTAACAAATAGGTGAAAAAAAAAATTGTTCAACAAATTATCCGCCAACCTAACTTTTTTACAGATGAAAATGATATGTTAATTTTTCCGAATACGTACATATGAATTTTTTCAGAATTTTGTGTACTGTTCGAAAATTGCGTTGAGTTGTCGCTTCAACCAAGAAATGCGTTCCGTAAGAAACAACACGATATTATTATTACAACAATATGTTTATTTCTCGTCATGCCTTTACAGGGTTTAAGTTTTATTTTCTACTTTTTAAGATACGGGAACTCAATATCGGTGTTCTTAATATTCTCCTCGACCCATCGGTCAACTTCTGCTTCCAGTTCCGGGGTCAAAACTTCGTTCCAACCTTTAACCCGGCCTTTGCCAATAAAAGTGGGTATACGATCCTTGCAGCCCGGCAGTTCATTGACCATCGGATTGTTACGAAATGCCTCGATATCCAAATGAGCAGTAAGTTGTCCCAACTGTTCATCAGTGAGACTCTTGCCTAAGAATGAAGCTATCTTCTTTATAGCTGCCGGTAGATCCTATGAGAATACGACATTAGCGTGTATTTTGTCTGAAACGACAACGTCGTTGTGTGTTGTGTCTTCTACATTGAGAAACAGTCTTTTGTTCTACTATCTTGTACTGCGTTATGATAACATAATATTTTTTAATACAGTGACAACAATATTATGCTCTCTTCGTTCGGGCCAGAAACCTCACACTCGTTGCAATCATCAACTTTCGGCCCGTGTCACACATCATAATTTTTACATCAAGTGCGTGAAAAATTGTGCTTTGCGTGGCAGTTTCGTGAGGTGAAAGCGGTCAATCTCATGACGCGTTGAAAAGCTAGGTTAGGGCATAGGCAGTCCGCAATCGCTGACTTGCGTTCCGTGGGCGTTTGGAAAGCGCAATTCCCTAGGGACGAAAATGATGCGTTTGAGTACTACACATGCGCGAACTTAAATTTCCACCGCGACATGGTATTGGTCACTTTTGCTCCGCAAAGCTCTCACGGAAAGCGCCACTTTCTGCGCACGTGATGTAAAAATTTGTTTGCCCTCATTAAACGAAAGCAGCTCAAGTTACTGCACCAAAAAATGTTCTCATTGCCGAGCGTGTATACGTACGCTTCTTAATTCCTCGTAATACATAAACAAAATATTCGGATGATGACGGCGATCCCATGCTTCTTTGACATGTTGCCAGTACGGACCCCATGGTTCTGCAATAGTGCCAAAATAGTTTTATCAAAATTCATTCATTTTTTTAAAACTTATTAATGGCCTTAAATCATATCACTAATCATTAAATCATACAAAAATATTTAGTAACATGAGTAGAAATCATTAATAATGTCAACAGGCTCGTTAAAACAATTATAAACTCAGTGGAAGAACCATACGGTCCATGTATGGTCTTACAATGAATTGAAAACAATGCAAGATTATGAAAACATATAATTTTTTATTCAACTTAACTGAAACCGCAACATTCAACACGTAAGGAGTTAATGTACAATGACAATTCTTACCAGCCCCTCCCAAATTTTGTTTTATAAACGTCTGAAGGCTGCATTGAATGAAAGGATGAGGGCCTCCCGTCGCAAAGCGTGCTTTAGACACCAACATGTCTTTTGGATTCCTCAGCACATAAATAATCTGAAATTTCGTTGGTATTTAGTACAAATCATTAAGTATCTTTATCATCGACGATATGATGAAAATTGTAATACTTTGCATCCGGAATCAAAAATATCCTTGTGCACTGACAAGCCTAAGTGAGACTTGAAGACTCTGGGAGATTTTAGATCGGCGTACACCTCGTAAGATGGTTTACTTGCGTCGACAGTAACGGATTCCAAAATATTTGGTGCCTGACAACTCGGTTGAATGACTTTACAATCTTTCCACATATTCGCAAATAGGCTGATACTGGAGCAATAATTATTTTTTACTTACAAATTATTTGGTGCCGGATTTTTTATTTTGTAGATAAGCTTATAGAAGACTTACGGCAACTCGGGTGCTCTATCTGCTAATTTGAACTTCTTCGCATTCTCAAAATCCAAATTATTCATCAGTAACCAAACGAGCTCTTGAGTTAAAGTTGTACCTGTTTGATTAATTAACGATATTATTTAGATGATTTATCGTGATATTATGCAATCTTATTGCTGTATAATGAAAGAAATAATATGCAAATAGTATAAAAGAATGTTCTTGCCGGATCGTGGCTGCGTGATTATCCAAACGTCATCAGACTTGCTTTTGAAGTTTCGAAAACCTTCGCCTTGTTCCTTCCATAGCGGCGGTAAGAACCACTTTTTTCCATCAATATCAAACCATTGCATCGGTTCTCCCATATTACTCACTTTAACATCATCCTTCGTAGAACATTCACAAGACTTCGTACACGTGGCCATGATGTTCAATTGTTACAATTGATATATTCCGATACAAAATTTTTTCTATTACCGCACTATCAAAAATGGTTCAGACAAAGACTGAAAACACCAGTCGACTTCAATTATTCGATTGCCTTTTATACGCGTGTAGAATGTGTTGTTATATGAACTGTGCACACTTATCATATCTTGCTTCCCTTCTTAGCTCAAGATAATGATTACGCTGATCGGTAATCGGTTATCAGCTAAAAGGCGCAAACAACTTCGTGAATGTAATCTTGGATGAGAGTGCACATTTTTCCGAAGATTTTTTACACTGTCGGGCAAGAAAAATGTAAGAAACGATTGTGTCATCCGCAGAAGCAACATCATAGAGGAATTGTTGTCATTTACGAAAGTCAATGCATGTGATTATTGTGACCGAAATTTTACTCAATGACCATACGCAAAATAGTTAATTAAATAATTCTTCAACAGATTCTCTCATGACCGGTACCCCGATAGGTGACATTTAAATATTTCTTCAAAACATTCTATCTAAATCAGATTATTTGATGATTTAGAACATTCTGAACACCTTGACGCGGCAACATCAACGGCTTGATCTCAACATTTTTTTTTTTTTACAAAAACAAAACATCCTTTGTGAAGAAGCAAAATTAATGATATCGAAAGAAAACTGGAGAGAAGAGAGAATTTAGTTAACAACTGAAGTATATACTTACTTTCATCGTCGATGAATCTTCTGACATAAGATTAAATATCGCTCGGGTACAATAGTGTATACAAATACAATACTCTTGTATAAAATGTGTCGGTCACATGTTGCTAAGCCACACGTTATGTAATCAGCAATAAATAAATAAAAATTGCTAAATAATGATGCAATATTTATAATATATGTCTCATCACCACCGCAACTTTTCACCAAACGGCGCCGCCGCTGCTTTTTTTCTTGTATTTTTACTCAGACAGTTCCCTCTAAAAGAACTTATTTTGGCCTTCCCCTCCCACGCTCCTCCAAAAAATATTGGCCGATGGGGTGCCCAAGGGGAGTTCGAAAATATTGTAAGTCCCCCTTAGAGGGACTTAGAATATTGCGGCTGAGGCCCCCTTAGGGACTTGGAATATTTCGGCCTTGAAGGGGGGGGGGGGCTTTTTCCCCTTATAGTAAAGGGAAAAGGGTCAGCTTCACCGAAATGGTCCTCCCCCACTATATGGTGAAGCTGACCCCCCTCAATTCTTGTACACGGCGGCGGCGGCGGCGACAGCGGCGAAATGTTTTTACATATATACAGAGATACATTGCTTATATTTACAATCACTGTACCAATTTCCGTTCATACCAGAAAAACTGGTGTTAACTAAAATTCTTGCAACTTGACAATGAGTAATATTTATTGTGTTGCGATTTCTAAGTTCTGACCGAAGAAATAAATACATTATTGATTAATTAAAGAAAGTTTTACGGACGCTATGCCATAGCGATTAGTTAGACAATTGTAACGAAAAAACGAAAGAATCAATCAACAAACTAATGCAGAATCGTGCAAAAAACGAGCGTACAATATTCACCGTGAATTTTCAACATATTGTCGTTCGCAGTGCTGGTGCCCAGTATTGGAAGCTTCTTTCCAGTGATACTCGATCTGGATGAGTTTATTTTTATGAGTACGGGAATACGATATCAGAATCTTTCGTATTTTTTTCAATCCATCGATCGATCTCTGCTTCGAGTTCCGGTGTAAAAACGTCACGCCACCCGCCAACGTGACCCTTGCCAATAAATGTAGATATGCGTTTTTCGCAGCCCGGCAGTTGGTTTACCATTGGATTCTTACGGAACGTGTCTATGTCCAAGTGCATCGCGAGTTGTGCCAATTGCTCGTCGCTGTAGCTTTTGCCGATGAACGATGCTATCTTCTTTATCGCTGCAGGCAAATCCTATGAAGACAATGTCAATTTTTTTATCTACGTATTAGAAAGTTCGTCGTGAGTACTTGACGCAACGACATCGTCGACGTACCTCTCTCAATTCCTCGTAATACATGAGCAAAAGGTTCGGATGATCACGGTGAGCCCAGGCTTCTTTGACGTGCTGCCAGTAGGGACTGTATTCGCAACACGTTTCGTAGGGCGGAGGCACTGGAGCTGCACGAAAGACGATTGATATAATGTTATTTTCACAAAACGATATCGAAATCTCGATAACGTATCAACCTTAGGCAACTCATTTTCTAATTATAGCAGGTGCATTCGCTATTGTAGGCAAATTTACATCCCGTAATTCCAACATTATAATGAGCAACCGATAGCTCGTCAAAATGCAATAGACGAGGTACCATCATGATGATAAATAAGAAACCATCACAAATATGGATACCGTGCGATTACACCATTTAGATGAAAAAAAGCGTCAATAATTGTTATATTGTTTCATTGATTTATCGTCATTTGTTGCTTGCACTGTGTTGCACCGTATTTGCCTACAAATACGACTGCACTTCAATGCAATGATTACTGAATAACTTGCATAAAATTGGCAGCCAATTGTTGTAGGCCATTGCTGTACTGTGACCAACAATAATTGACACTCGCAATTTTGACCATCAGAGTGATAAATACCCAAGTACAAGCCTTACATTCATCATCGATGAATCTTCTAATGAAGGACCGAAAATCGCCCGAATACAACGGCGAAGAGCCTACAGTTGTGAGTCGACCTCTAGACACCAGCATATCTTTTGGATTGCGCAGCACGTAAATGATCTAAAATTTACCGATGATCACAAACGATCATTTTGATTGAGTACCATTGTTGTACATAAATAGCGCCGCGGAAAAAAATGAAAATTGTCTTACTTTGCAGCCAGAATCTAGAAGCCCTTTGTGCACTGTCAATGATAGATGAGTTTTAAGGACTCTTGGAGAGGGCAGATCACAATAGACCTCATAAGAAGGTTTACTTGCATCAACCGGAACAGCTTCAAAAATGTTTGGATTATTAGAAGTCGCGCGTATCATCCTACATGCCTTCCACATATCCGGCCATAAGCTGACGCTATGAAAAACCATAAATTCCATAATCAAATTGCATAAAGTTTCCAAAATTCTTGTGAATCCCGTCGAATAATACATAACAAAAACTTACTCCATCTCCGGTGATCTGTCTAACAGGTGAAACTTCTTGGCCATTGCGTAATCAAGATTATTCAGGAGCAGCCAAACGAGTTCTTGAGTCAAGGTGGTACCTATTTATTTATTTATTTTTTTTTTCAATCGATTATAGTTATTGGTTGTATTGATCGCTAAATCCTTTAATCCTATTGACTTGATACAAAATTTTATTCTTGCCGGATCTTGGTTGCGTCATTATCCAAACATCGTCCTGCTTTGCTTTAAAGTTCCGGATACCCTCGCCGTGTTTCTCCCACGTCAATGGAAGATACCATCGTTTTCCATCAATCATGAACACTTTTTCGATCTCCTCTTCGCTCTTTGCTTCCTCATTAATATTATCCATGATTGTTAATACTCTACTCTGCACACCATAAGGTAAAAAAAGGCTTCTATTAGTGGAATCCTTAAAAGATTGCCTCCGAATCAACTTGAAATATTTATTCAGTCACCAGTACGCGATCGCTGCAATTATAATTCTATCGGGAAGATTATTTCATTGGCCAATCATTTATTGTTCCTTAAACGATATAATTAATAAATGCGTGAATACATGTCCATCGTGATTCCCATTAGTGGCGTCATTGATACAGCTTTGTACCTACAACTACTGTATATTACTGTATATTATGCCCATCTGTAGCTTCGAAAATGTACATAAGCATAAATGATTCTGGTCATTGAAATTGATTCCATCAATAAGAGTAATTAATTAGTCATCTATAAAGCCCCAATATGTCCAATTATCTATTGTTGAATGCAAAGTGTAAATTAAGGATTGTGTATCGTTGCGAATTACCTAAGAGTGCGATTCACGTGAAATTCAGAGAGAATTTCGACAGCTTTCTAATGAAATAAAAATCTGAAAAAAGTCAACCATACAGAAGGTGCTTTTTCACAAGAAGATTAATTTTTCACAATAATAATTCCATAAAGGTATTAAGAAATTAGTAAAAATAATCATTGTTTAACGAATTATCCGGTAACCTAACTTTGCCTTTATTCGAAACTTATTCGATAATTTTTTTTAATACTGATGAAAGTTTTGAGAATTTTTTTTAATTTTCGAAAAAAAAAAAGGAAATGTTGATTTTTTTATGGATGAAAAATGACGCATTTTCGAAAAATATAAAAAATCCTCAAGAAAATAATAAGTATTCAAAAAAATTAGCAAATAAATTTCGGCTAAAAAAGATGTTAGGTTACCGGGTAATTTGTTGAAGAATTATTATTTTTTACTAATTTATTAATAACTTTTTGAAATATTGTTATGGAAAATTAAGCTTCTTAGCACCTTGTGCATGGTTGATTTTTTTCAGATTTTTATTTCAGTGGAAAGCTGTCGAAATTCTCTCTGAATTTCACGTGAATCGCACTTTTTGGTAATACGCAGCGATACACCCTCCTTAACTAAGGAATGCGTGTCTTTCTTCCTATCAGCGGTCACCGATGTACTTATTAGAATCCACGACTCGATCTATAAAAAAGCGAACTACTTTTCCATCGAAATAGTAATAATGTGAGTCAAATAGGAATCCAAGTGAAGTATTCAGAAGGATCATTTTGCGCACTGAAAACCATTGTTGAAGCATCGATAAAAATTGCACATAACGTTGTAAAACTGCCACGAATACGAACACCGTCCGCAACAGGGGCAACCAGGGCCACTTCCACAACCTTATACTCCATCAATCAAAATTTTCTTACTAACATTTTTTTGTATGTGCGAACCGAACTTCTGTGTGTAACACACTGCGATCGTTGCAATGATCACTCGTGAAATTCACTGAAACCCGATTGCAGTTATATTGGTTTGAAAATTCGCGAAATCTTGAAACACTTCAATCATCCTTGAATACAATGTCGTGTGTAATTCCCACTTGAAATCGTACTTATCTAATCAGTAATGATAAAAAAAATCGTTCATTAGTAACCAAATGTGTGCTAACGCGTGTGTCTAGTTACCATCGTTCACCAATTTCGATTACACGTGAAATAACAATTAATTCTCTGAACTCTTCCCATCTGCAGTGCGATAATTATTGCCCACAGAATACATAACGAATACATACATAAAGAATGTCTACACAGAAAAAAATGTATTTATTTATTTATTTTTAATTAATTAATTAATTAACAGTTTTAACCATTATTCCCAGTGACAGTGTTTTAGATGACTAAAAATAAATGTAAAAATATTATAAGTTAATATTAGTAAAAATGATAATTAAAGTCGTAACATTTTCATCTTTCACCAGCAATAACCAGCTTTTATCTCCGGACGTGTTTTGATAAATAGTGGTTCGGGATTCACAAAGATCAATCAGTTTATCCTTCAAATCGAAACATCGCAGTATGCGGATGATGCATTCTTACGACGCGAATACCAATGTGTTCGAGCTTCGCGACGTTTTCGAAGACTTCGCTGTAGTACATCGTCTGCGAAATCGATATGTTGAAACGCAGCGTTACAACGTTTCAATAGATATCGATCTCGATTTCTCCCGATCGCAAGATCGACGACAACGAACGACGGCCTTGCGCCCCGCGCGCACGAGCTGCATAAGAGATACATCGATCAAATTAATCCGCGCAACTATACGAATGTCCTCGATGCATGTTAAGCTTCTCGCTTGTTTGCTCACGTGACTTTTTCTCTTTTTTCTTCGTACAACGCGCTCTGAAAGCCTTCGAGAGATGAATGCTTAATTATATCGAACTCTGATACCCGGATAGGGAAATCGTGCATTTAATCGGAAGGATCGTTATCGAGTAAAACGGATAACCAGGATTACATCTGCGCTAAAAAAGCAATGAGAGAAAGAGTTATATGTGAAATAGTTCATGAAGATTGATTGGCAAAATGAACTAAACATTTTAATCTGAAACTCATCGCCGATAATGGTGTTCTATTAAAATGAATTATAAGATAAAAACATCGAACCAAACCCCGCATACCGCAACAATGTTATCTTATTTTTTTTTTTAACAGAGTTATGAGTCACGATATGATATTATATGATACGTTGGTTACATATCGTTAAAAAAAATTGATAACAATTGATAAAAAAAATATCTATATAGATTGTTTCTTCAAGTCAAAATGAAGAGTGTTTTGGATCTACTCGAAACAACTAAGGTGGATGTGCCAGTAATCGTCAATCGTATGCTTTGAATATACGATTTGCTACAGTCAAAGCACACATTGACGATTACTGGGACAGTGACGACGACTGGAACATCTACCTTATAACTTTGATTTTTACAGTACACAAGAAGGCGAAATTTAAGACTCACAACGTTAAAAGAATCAAAAGTTTATATAGTTATTTAGTTTATAGAAAAAACGTCCGCGCGGGAAGCCTATGCGCGTCGAGCGCTACCGAGTCTGTAAACGCCAATATCGCGCCGCCCAAAGTTTGACACTTTTTATCTAGGAATTATGAGTTATGACGATTAAATTTCGTTTAAAAAAAAAAAGGGAAAATAAATGAGTTCTTCAAGTGTAAAAACCCATAGCCTTCGCGTTAGTGCCGACTGGCTACTGTTGCTTCGAGAGAATCTCGAACGTGATATTTCCTCGCAATGTACAACTGGCTGTAAACGAGCTGTATATGCAAGACGTCCAAGATGAAGGCTGCTTTGTAGGTGGATATCGGTAAGCAGAAATCAGTGGTTGGGTGGCGCCTTTCTCGTCGGCTCGGGACTCCCCGCTTTTATTCCCGGCACCAAAACGGCATAGCCACCCCCTTTAACTCTCAACCGACTGCGACGACGACGAGGAACGACGAGGAACGACGAAACGAGCGATATACAAGTGAAACAGAATGAAAAGAGGCGAGATAGAGGCGATATACGTGTGATACAGAGAAAGAACGCGAATATAACATTCTCTCTTTAGACGCTCCTTAGCATTTACGTCTCTCGAATCGCACGTCTCTCTCTTCGGCATTATAAGCAGCAGAGGCAGTCCGCAGCCTCCGGTTTGCAATGATGCTCGTGACGTTACTGCCTGTGGTTATAACGCTACCGAGAATTCGACGACTTCGTTAGGCACATCTTCGTTCATGAACGAGACACTGTTGTCCCGCGTCGCACGGTGACACACGGCAATGTCTCGGAACGGCGTTTTATACTATAATACTGTCTGCGGTAACAGACACGTAGCCACCGAGAACGCGCAGAGGAATTCCAATTGACATAACGGAGTGAAATTGAGAAATGCAACACATTTTTTATTTGTTTTCGTCCATACTGGCGAAAAAGACGCTTCTTCCTAATATCTATAAAGCCTGAGATACAATGCCGGAATAAAACAACAACAAAAAACGTATTGTCGGTACGTGAAGAAGCGTTAGGTATTATTACATGTATTCTTCTGGTAATGCAATACCATTGAAAGCATTGCGCAGCGATTGGATAAACTATCCGGAGGATTCGAATCTCGCGAGAGCAAAGATCGCCGTACGCGGAGCAACTCAAACGGTGGGCCCACGGGTGACAGACAGTGTTTCATAGTAACACTCTTCGAGCCCCAGGACCACTCACGTCGTACGAGGAAGTTGCTCGGTCCTCGACTCGTCGACGCGACCCTTTCGCCGCTGAGATGTTTTTGCTACCGAGTGTAATTGAGTATGTCCCGCTGTCTGCCCATCCCCCTTTTTTCCGACCAAATGAGTTACGAGGCGCCTCGCCTCGCCTCGCCTCTCAATATTATACCCTTACGCGCTTCACGTATGTTTTCTTTGCGTTGTAAATTCGAACCTTTAGCGTGACTTAGAAATTACCGAGTTTTACAAGTATATCTTGATTTGCGTGTTTTGCAATAGTCGACCCCTTAAGGTTAAGTCGGAACATAGGTTCTCACTAACTTATAATTTTTAGGCATTTAGAATGAGATATAAATTGAAATTTTTCATCGATGCTCAAGTTTCAAGGATACCATTTTAAAATCGCGTTTTTAGCCTTTTGCACACTGCACACTTTTAGCATTAATGCACACTAAAGGACTGCTTTATAACATTTTTAATTTAAATTCTCGACTTTTTTTTTAATTCATATTTCCGTGTTTGTCGGGAAATCTGTGTACAACATTACAGAAAAAAATACAATGAAACTTGTGTTACGCTACGCAGATAGGTAGATCGCACAAAATGTTAAAAAAATTGTTTCATTTTTACTTTCCTTTATTTAATATAAATCACGTATAACTTTTGTCCGTTAGTACAACACTGAAAAAAAAACGATCGATTGGACGAACGTTTTTTGAAGAAAAAATTGATTGTACGAAGAACTCCCTCGACTAATTATTAATTCTCCCAACTTGTCATTATTTTTAATATAGAATATATTATACTCAAAGGCATTTGAGGCCACTATGGCGACATCTTTCGTAAAAAGTCTCAATTAATCGGCTGACGTGAGGGACTAAACGCGCCATCTTTCGTAAAACGCCGCAAGCCGAATAGCAGCAATGCTTCTCGTTCAAACGCTGCCGCATGTGCCTAAAAAAAAACATAACCCCCAAAATAATCGAATTGTTGACAAGTGCGTGGGGCACTTCCGTTCGTGACACCGCAGAAACAATTAGTTTAGCGTAAAAAAAAAGATAAAAGCGTACGGACGTACTGCACAAAGATCGTGAAACATGTTGCGAAGACAGGCACGTCTGAGACGCGAGTACCTCTACAGAAAATCGGTTCAAGACAAGTTGAAAAATATACAAGAGAAGAAGGATCGATTGAAGCAAAGTTTGGAGAATAACACGCCGATTCATCCGGATTTGCGAAAAACTGCGCTGCACCTGCAAAGAAAAATCGAGTGGGAAGATGCGGGACCGCAAATGGCTGTGGCGATGGGGACGGAAATGGGTGGAACGACGGGATCGAATGAAGACGACGAGTATCGTTGGGCCGGAGTCGAGGATCCGAAAATCGTCATAACGACATCGCGAGATCCAAGTTCGAGACTGAAAATGTTCGTCAAGGAGCTGCGGCTGATATTTCCGAATTCGCAACGAATGAATCGCGGTAATTACGAGATGAAACAGTTGATTCACGCCTGCAGAGCCAACGACGTTACCGATTTTATAATTGTTCACGAACATCGCGGCGTTCCCGATTCTCTTATCGTGTGCCATCTGCCTTACGGGCCAACGGCGTATTTTACAATGACGGACGTTGTTATGAGACACGATATTCCCGATATTGGAACAATGTCCGAACAATTTCCGCATCTTATTTTCCACAATTTTAAAACAAAATTAGGCAACAGAGCGATGAGTATACTAAAGTATCTGTTTCCCGTACCAAAAGAGGACAGCAAACGCGTCATCACTTTCGCCAATCACGACGATTACATATCGTTCAGACATCATACGTATAAGAAAGTTAACGGAAGGGACATTGAACTCGCCGAGGTTGGCCCAAGATTTCAGCTCAAACTCTACGAAATCAAATTGGGAACTTTGGACAGCGCCGCGGCTGCCGATACGGAATGGGCTCTGAGGCCCTATATGAATACCAGTCACAAAAGAAGATTTTTCTCCGACGACGACGGCTGGCAACAGGAAGACGATATATAGATCTTTTTTCTTTTTTTTTTGTACAAAACAAATTCTTTGATTATTCTTCGCAATTAAACAAACAGTTTTTCTATCATTCCAAGGCCTTTTATTTATTGATAAAATGTTTTTTTTTATTTATTTTCTACCGAATTAACCGCAATTGCATTTTACCTTACCATAGCTTGTTTATTGACAAAAAACAATCGCCTTAGAAATCGACGACGATTTTTCGAAAATAATTCTTCATCGAGATGTAAAGCAATAATAAATGTAGATGCCCCCTCTTCGAGAATCTCACGACGATATTATCCGCGCGAACTATTTTTGATTTTCCCGCCATTCGAGCAAATCGGTCCGCCATGAGTGTCAGTGGTGTACATTATGGCAATCTACGTAGCAGTTGTTTTTAAAAACATCGCTTAAACAATTAAGCGTTAACAGTGGTAGTCGTGTTGGAATTTTATAAAAATCATAGATTGTTCGAGAAACGTCGAATTATCGCGAATCCGAATATTCGACATATAAAATAATACGTCATGCAGGCTGACGTTCGTAAGCCCGCGAAATCTGAGAAGACACCGCGGCGCAAGAAGCTTTCCGAGCAGCTGAGCGGCGCAATGGACTTGTTCGCGTCCCCGAAACGTCAGAAAATCGACGGTGAGAGAAGTTTCTAGTATACGCACGAATGTTTTTCATAGTTCAGGAAGACCCTAAGCATCGTAGGGTCTTATTAGGCACCCGTTTAACGCATGATTATCTCTCGTTATCGTCAAAATCCAATATTTTCTCATCACAAATTTCACGGCGTCGGTCATATCGTTAACTAGCGCCACGTTGTGCAGCGGTCGTTTCGAAAAACTCAACGTCAACGTCCACGATGCTTCGATGTTTGTTTTAGGACAAAAACAAAAAAAAACAAACATTTGACAAATCTTGATATTTATCGATTTGAAAACTAAAAATAAAAAAAGAACACGATTTTGACGCGTAACAATCGCTTTGACAACGTCGGTAAATTGATTTCTCGTTTAATCGGAGAAAAACCTTGGGTATTCGCTCGCGTGCGTAATTTTCTGCATTTTATAGATTGTCATTTTCGTTAGCATGGAACTTTCTGAATAAAAAAAAAAAAAAATTCTTTCTCCCAAACGGATTACACGCTTTTTGCTACATCCCCGCAAGTTTATTTGAGTAGTCGCAACATGCAAGTACGTTTGTAAATTATTTAAAGAAGAAAAAAGAATTGGTAAAAGTTGTACTATAGTTGTAAATATCGTTTTTGGCATTGATCGGTCGTATCGATGTTCGGTAGTTAGCAGAGAGAAGGCCAAATATTTTGGGCTCCGCGATATTCTTGGCAAGGTGCAGTCCGCTCTTATATTTTAGATTTAGAAGTAACGGGAATATCGAGAAGCGGAAGAGTGAGGAAAAAGTCTTCGAAGCTTATGGACTTTGAATCGCCGGACGATTTGGCGGACAAGCATAAGAGGCAAAGGGCGCAGCAGCAACAATTGCAGGCGCAACAGTTGTCGGAGAGATTCGATTCGCCGCCTCCGCCGGTAACTCCCGTAGCGCAGGGGCAGACGCCGGGACATGGAGCGCGAAACAGAAAAAATTCGGGTTCGTTGCCTATACACAAAATTAAGTTGGAACCGGCGCCGAACATATCCGATACGGAGGGACAATCTTCCGAGTCGGATTCCGACGACGCAGCCGGACTGAACGACGAGGATAGATTCAGCATGGATTCCGGTAGCGACGACGAAGTTGATCCTCTCATGATAGACGAGAAGGAAACAGGCTTCAGGAGATTGGAACCTCCGGGACAGGAAACTCCGTCGCAGGCAAATAGCCTTTACATGCTTGAGAAATGCAAAAAAAAACTCATTATCAAGGATGGAAAGATTATCGGACGCATGAAGGCACAGCGCAAAGATAAGGGTGTAAGTTTCCATTTATTATTATATTAGGGATTAGAAAAAAAAAATTTAGGTAAAAAATTCAAATCAATAAAAAAACAAATATTTAATAATACAATATTTTTTATTTTTTTTAACACGAAAAAAGAAATTTATTATGATTAAAATTAACTATTAATTGAATTTATAATTTATATTACAATTCAAATTTTATATTAACATATATTGTAGAAAGTCATTATTTAATTTTATGGATTCTTTTTGAAATTGGATTTATGGAATTTGAGTACATAAGGGAGTGTAAAGAAACAATTAATGTCGTAGTCGCATAAGCGCCCACGAGTTCCCCAACTAGAAATATATCGTCGATTACAAAAACTCGTATTATTATTAAAACTCTTAAAACTCGTATTATAGCAGACAGTTCCGATTCTTTTTTTCGTACAATTTTCACGCTCTATTGCATTTTTTACAAGTTACTACTTCCTAATCTATTCTTTTTATTATGTCTATGTTTTTTTTTTCTCGGTCTCGCGTTGTGATCGTATTGTTCGTCCCGATATCTCGATGTGACAACGTTAATCAATTGTGCCGCGATATATTTAAAACTTGTTCGTCCAATGCTTTTATCGAATCGCGCGGTACCTTAATATTTATTATATTAAAACATACATTTTTTTCTTCGTTTTTTAAGTTCTTACGAAGCTAATAGCAAATATTTACAGTGTTAAAATTTAACTCGCGTTATCATCGTTAAATTGATTTTTGTTTGCAGAAAACAAGATTTACCGCGTACATGTTGTGGGCGAAGGAGGTCAGACAAGAATTGTTAGAACAATGTCCCTACATGGGTAAGAAAACGATCTGTTTCTTAATTTTCCTATCGGTGTTTGTGAATAAACAATTGCAATCAAGATGGTTTTTTTTTTTTTTTTTTTTTTTTCTCCTGTGTACAGATTTCGCGGCAATCTCGAAGCGACTCGGCGAGCTTTGGGCGACAGTGCCGAACTTGGAAAAGTACAACTGGCGCAGGCGAGCGAAGCGATTGGCCTCGAAACCGAACTCGCAGCCGGCGATAAAAGACGAGCCGATGTGGAAAATTCCACCGCCGGCATCGCGCAAGAAGTTCATCAACAAAATTGGTACGTCGAGATCGAGTGACGCGCGCTTCGAAAGGATCGTTAAGAATTGTCAAATAATTGGTAACTTTGATAAATTGCAGGAAACGGTAAAGAGGCGAAAACGTCGCCAACTAAGAAGACCGTACAGTTAGGTGTGCCGTCGGTTGTCGGAAACGTACCAATCTCGCCGCCGTCTAATCGCGCCGGCAAAGATTTGGTCAACGAGCCCGTTATCGGCACAGGAATGTACAAAGTCGTGGGAACGCAGCCCGTCGATGTGGCGGCACACTTGAAACTCCTCGGCGAGAGTCTAACGATAATCGGCGAACGATTAAAGGAACACGAGGGTCAAATCGCCGTTTCCGGAAGTTTATCGGTACTTCTCGACTCTCTGCTGTGCGCTCTCGGGCCTCTCGTATGCCTGACGCAACAAGTGCCCGAAACTAACGGCGCCGAGACCGATACACTGTCGCAAATGCTCGACAATATAGCGTATATAATGCCGGGACTATAACAACGATGTGCAACGCTAAGCGAAAAAAATCAAAAACGTTGTACCGCTATTAACCATCCGACTACAAGAGTGAAACCATTGTGTGTTGTACAAACAAAAAGGAGAAAAATATACATAAGTTTTATTCGCTAAATTCGTCGATTAGTTAAGTACTTACAAAATAACATCAAAATAACAGATTATCTCGGGGAAAATAAATATTTACATGGATTTACGGGATAAATTGGAGCTAAGTTTTGACTATTGCTCAGGGAGGATAGGCGGACACGTACAGAAGAGATTCTTGTCGCCGTAAATATCGTCGATTCTTCCGACGCTCGGCCATATCTTCGGGGTTCGTCTGAACGACTGAAACAAAATGAAAATACGATGAAAATGTAATACTCCTCTGTTAGCTCGAGGCGCGAACAACATTTTTCCATTATTCAGAAATTTATACCACAGGGAAAGCGGCGGTTTCGCGAGAGTACGGTCTGTTCCATTCGGATTGTATGACCTGCTGTTGCGTGTGCGGTGCCATTTTCAATGGGTTTACGATAACGTCCATTTTTCCATTCTCGATATCCTCGATTTCTCTCCTTATCGCTGAACATATTTAAGTCACAATCGGTTAAGGTAGTTCTTTCGCTTCGTCTTCATTTCGCATAAATTCGAGAAAAATAAGAGAATGTATATATTATTATGGAAAATGAATGTTTTCAGTAGCTTTAATACGCATGCATTTTTTCTGATTTTTATATCGTCGATAAGTATTTGGAATTTTCTCGAATTTTTCTCGAACTTATGCGAAAATTAAGGCGAATGTTATAATTACATATAAGCGCATCGCAGAATCTATCGAGTTCGACTTTATCCTCGGATTCCGTAGGTTCGACCATAAGAGTTCCGGCGACTGGCCAACTCATCGTAGGCGCATGAAATCCGTAATCCATCAATCTCTTGGCGATATCGACCGCCTCGATATTGGCGGTTTTCTTGAGGTCCCTAATATCCAAGATAAATTCGTGCGCCACAAGACCGGTATCTCCTTTGTACAGAGTCTTGTAATACTTTTCCAATCGTTTGCTCATATAATTCGCGTTCAATATAGCCACCTGAGTGGCTTTACGGAGACCCCTGGGACCCATCATCTTTATGTAGGCCCAGGAGATCGGCAGAATTGCCGAGGAACCGTACGGCGCGGCGGATACCGCTCCTATACCGGAGATATCGTTCAATTTTCCATTCGACGAATCGACCACCGGATGACCCGGAAGGAACGGCATTAGATGTCGCTTGCTAGAATTTTTAAAAAGTTCAATCACAAACGATAATCGTACTTAAATTACTACATTGAATAAAAATTTTCAAGAATTATTAAATTATTACTTACAAACAGTGCATCGCCAATGGTTTATTATGAAGAAAATGTATACTTACACACCGATCGGTCCCATGCCCGGTCCGCCACCTCCGTGAGGTATGCAGAAAGTTTTGTGAAGATTAAGATGCGACACATCGCTGCCGTAATCTCCCGGTCGACAGAGACCGACTTGAGCGTTCATATTCGCGCCGTCTAGATAAACTTGGCCACCGGCCTCGTGTACCATTGTGCAGACATCGCCGATTGTTTCCTCGAAAACGCCGTTCGTCGACGGATATGTGATCATTAGGCACGAGAGACCTTTTCTATACTTTTCTATCATTTCTTTCAGATGCGAAATATCCACGGAACCGTCTTTCTTAACGAATATCGGCTCAACCTGCATTCCCGCCATCTGTGCCGACGCTGGATTCGTTCCGTGCGCCGAAATAGGTATCAAGCAAACCTTTCGATCTTCGTCTCCGCGTGACTCGTGATAACACTGAATCGCTCGCAATCCAGCGTATTCCCCTTGGGCTCCGCTGTTGGGCTGAAAACTTATTCCATCGTAACCCGTTATCGCGCAAAGATCTTTCTCCAGTTCGTCGAACAATTCTCTGTAGCCTTCGGTCTGTTCTACCAGCGCGAACGGATGAATATCGGTGAAACCGGCCAAACTGCAGGGCATCATTTCCGTTGTGGAGTTTAGCTTCATCGTGCAGGAACCCTGTAATCCAAAATATTTCAATATTTCTTATTTACTTTTCTCTTTTTTCAATGCTATACTATTATTAGCTATGTTATTATTTTTTGAAAATATTTTCTTCATTTTTTATACAAGTTCTGTTACAAAAAAAAAAAAAAAATGTCCGCTCTGTATTATCTTATTATCTTTTTTTACGTTACGAACTTATAAAATTCATCGAGAATTTTATAGTCTTATCTTATCATTTACTCTTTATGTTACGTTCATTTCAGATATTTACTTCAATTTCGAATTTGTCATTCTTCATATCGCTTAACAGTTTCTCTTTTCATTTTTCTAATTTGTTTTTTTTTTTAACAGAAAAAATGTTTATCGTTGTTTTCTTAGTTGAGTTGAGTAGTGATGCAACAGCCTTAAACTCTTACCAAGATTCGCTCGCGTAACAAATTTGTTATCACTGACGAAAAAAAAAATCGAAGAAACTTTGTATTTAGCTTTGAACGACGTGCGTTGCGCGATATTCTCACCAGTGGAATCATGCTGTGCACGAGAGACACATCCTTGTTCTCCAATGACTTCATGTACCGAACTATCCTCGTTTCCGAGTGATGCATATTGAAAACCGGATGTTCCAGATAATTGCTGGAACGTTTGAACGGCGAATCTTCGAGATACTTTCCCTCCGTCAGACCGGATTCGACGATTTCCCTCGCGGATGCATCAACCTTGAAGACCTTCAACAGATCATTCACATCCTCGAGTACAGTGGTTTCATCGAGCGATATTCCCACAGATCCGTCGTCGTTGTATCTGTTTAAAAAAGAAAAAAGAAATGTTGATAAGTTATGAGAGATCAAAGTGTCGGGATTAAAAAAACAAAAATAATAATCTCGCGCTTTCACCTCAAATTTATCTTTGCGCGTTCCGCCATGTCTTTGACCGCTTGCTGTGACTCCTTCGGCGATACGGTAATTGTGTCGAAGAAACGTTCGTTGTGTAACTTGTGACCGGCATTCTCGAGGCCCTTCGCGAGTACGACGGTCAAACTGTGAACTCTTCTCGCTATATCGCGGATACCCTGAGGACCGTGATAGACCGCGTACATCGCGGACATGTTGGCGAGAAGCGCCTGAGCGGTGCAAATATTGCTCGTTGCTTTGTCTCGTCTTATATGTTGCTCTCGTGTCTGTAGCGCCAAACGATAAGCGTCTTTTCCATCGGAGTCTCGCGTAAGTCCGATCATTCTACCGGGCATCAACCTGACAAGTGTTTGACGACAGGCGAAGAAACCCGCATGTGGACCACCGTATCCCAATGGCACTCCGAAGCGTTGACTGGTACCGACGCATATATCCACACCGAAGTCACCCGGAGGTTCCAATATCGCTAAGGATAAAAGATCTGTCGCTGCACAAACCAGGGTCTGCAAAGCAATCATATATCGATAAATTATCGACCAATATAAAACCCCCCAATTTATCACCTCAAAGTTACCCATTTTTTCGTGATTATATACAAAAAAAAATCTATAATAAATCTATAATATAATATATAAATATACTAGGGGCGCGGGCGCGTTTCTTCTGTCTGCATTAAAAAAGTTCGTCATCGCCACCGCAGCTAAGAGTTATTATGGGAAATGTCAATACTCCCGAAATCTCTTTTAAGCCTCCTAAAAATAAATTTTCAGACCGTTTTCCCGCACGCCGTGTGGGAAAGACAACGGAAAATCGGGTTCCCGTCGCGTGCGAGGAAATTCGGTGTTTTCCTGCTCGCTCTAGACAAGAAAATAATTAATTCTCACTCCCGAACTTCGAGAATTAGAATATTTTAAGCTGTGTGGCCGCTATAGGGAAGAAGACATCTTTTGGGCTAAGGGACCGCCTTAAGGGGGGAAAGAAGGATGTTAAACCCTCTCGCCCCCCTCTTCCCTCTAAAGGGGACTTACAATATTCTATCCCCCTCTTAAAAAGGACCAAAAAGTGCAGAATCCAGACGGGAGAGGGGACTTAAGGGGGACGGAATCTAGAATAAGTTCTGTATTATCAGCCACCCTAAAATATTCCAAGTCCCCCTTAGACGGACTGCAGTACAACCCCCGTATTCTTAACTCAACCGCTCTCTTATTTATCGTATCCCTCTCGTTACCCCTATGCGCAACAACTGAACAGAATCGGAAGAGTATCCGGCCCTGCCGAATTAAGAATACGGGGATTGTACTGTATTATGAAGAAAATATTCCAAGTCCCTGTAAAATACCAACCAAGGGGATAGAATATTTTCCTCTCCCCTTGGTTGACCCCGATTATCGGCCCGAAATATTCCAAGTCCTTATAGAGGGGACTTGCTATGTAAAAATACAACAACAAAAAAATAAAACAAATAGTGGCAAAGAACAGTGTCCACTAAAACAATGTACGCGCGCGTAACAGAAAAAAAAAAAAAAACAAAGTAAAAATTACAAGTTTTTTTAAGACAGTGAAGCGACGAGACCTAAGGGGCCCAAGGAGGATTTTGGGGGTATTAACGTTCCCAATAACTATCAGTTGCGGCGGCGATGAGGCATTTTTCTAATGTCGATAAAAGGAATGCGAGCGCGCGAGCCCGTCGTACCTCATAGTTAATATTAAGTTAAGTTAGTGTTAATCATAATTTGCGTACTTTGTCGGCGTGAGCTTTTTCAACGACTTTCTTGTAATCGTGAATGGCTCCCGTTGTGTCTGGATACTGTATCATGATACCCGCGATGTTCTTCGACGTTGTGTCTACTTGAAATACATCGCCGACCTCGAGGACAAGACCCAGAGAAGCGGCGCGCGTGGCAATTACGCTAATAGTTTGGGGATGCACTTTGTCGGACACGAAGAGCTTCTTCCGCTTGTTCTGTCTGTGCGCGAGACCGAGAGCTTCCGCTGCGGCTGTTCCCTCGTCGAGAAGCGAAGCGTTTGCGACTTCCATTCCCGTAAGGTCGCATATCATCGTTTGATAATTAATCAGACTCTCGAGTCTACCCTGAGAGATTTCCGGCTGGTAAGGGGTGTACTGCGTTGTCCTAAAAGAAACGATGGGGACATTTTCGTAACGATTTTTCTCCAAAAATGTATTTTTTTGATCGCGAAAAAAACAAGCCGTTTACCATCCAGGATTTTCGAATATATTGCGCATTATTGTGTGAGGTACGCAGCAATTGTAATATCCCATACCGATGTACGTTCGCCAGACATCGTTTTTCTCCGACATGGCTGTGATTCTTTTCATGAGTTCATACTCGGCTGAAATGTTGCGAAAGCATTTTTCTTTTATGTATAATAGTTAGTCGCAAATTTGCAATTATGCGTGAAGATATGTATATCGTATAAAAAAATCGTTTATAGCGAAGTTGATGAGAAAACGTGCCGCGAACGTTCATTCAAACTAAAATCACGTGAATGAAGATATCGATTGTCCAATGATAGACGGGCGTACGAAGATAGGATTTACATACATCATACGCCTTTATTGAATTAGGCCGTCGATAATAAAATGCGGAACGTGTGACCTCTACGATCCGAGATACCGAGAGCACTGTGCCAACAGTTCGAAATTATCGGTTACGGGTCGTTCGCTTCCGACCGAAGGGGTGTTTAATTTTCTCTGATGAAATTGGCGGGACGAGAGACCACATGCCGGGATATATCGTGACGTACATTTTTGCACAATATCTATTATTGATCGTTCGAACGCAATCGGACGATTCGATAAATCAACAACGCGTAACGCGCCGACCCCCAAGGAGCTCGAAATTGACGGGGTTATCGAGTTTTCGAAGTGTCTCGTGAATATGTTCGCCAGAATTTTGCAAGTTCTCGTGCGCAACGCTTTTGAGATTTGCGAATAAAATAAAAACATTTACTTACTGACTGGTTTCTCGATCTGCAAATCTTTTTCCAGGCGAATGTTACTCGGCACCGCGGTCTTTGTCAATTCCTCGAGGGACTGTAACGAGCGGTTCATATATTTTTTTTTACATGCTTGTATTCATAAATAGATTAATCACGCGAATAAAAAATTTCGAGTACCAATGGTTTTGTTTCTTTGCTATAGGATCGACACTACTTACTATCGAAAACAAACATTGAAATTGTTTCGTTAATGTTTATAAAGCGATAAATAATTAATAACGGGTGTGGAACAGTTGGGAAGACGATAGACCAGAGGGGATCGGAATTGATTTTAAGCATCGATACAAACTTTGAAGCAGCGATTAATTGGCAGAGTTCTGCCGATATATACGAAGATTTCGAAAGGCCAGCTGGAGAAAAAATCCGAGTAGCCGCGCAATTAATAGCAAAGTGCCGATGAAAAGGAGGAGAACGGCGTATAAGTTACTGTTTATGTTAAGATATAAATAGTCGATGTTATTAAATATCGCGAATGAGATAAAAAAAAGTTTACAATGGCGATGTATCGAGATTAAGTACGATGAAACGTACGCAGCAAAGAATGTACTTTGGAATAAACAAATATTCGTACTATTTGTACTTTATATGCGTCCCGTGCGTAATAAATTGTGCTGACATCCCTTCATTATAATTTATCGTTCGTTAAAAAATGTATTTGTTTTTACAACGACAACTACTGTTTGTTTTGTTTTTCTACATGAGGAATCCGACAAAGTTGTGTGTGTTTTTTTTAATATCACGAGTTATTGATGAACAAATATAGAAATATTAGGAGTGTTGATTTAACGCTTTAGTCTGTATTTACGATTGCTTCTACTACTACTATTTGCTTTAATTTTTAATAATTACCTTTACCATTGACGCATGCTATTGTACTTTCGATCGTATTTTATTATTATTCCATTATAATTTTTCGTTCTTCGACGTTTTTTACTCTAATAAAAAATATTAGGCGTTTGATTAGCGCGTGAAAAAAGGGTTTTCGATATATTTTCATATTTCCATCGTTCTATTATAATTTAGCAATATTTTCTATATTTATATTTTTGTGCCTATATATTTGAAATGTTTTGTTACCTTGAACCCTACGAGTTCGAGCATTTCTTGTTGTTCGTAATCCCTCGGACCGATGTGTCGTCCCTGAAACTCTTCTCTATCGGGAAAGAGCCTTTCGAATTTTGATGCTTGTCCATTGCTTAATGCCAAACGTCTCACATATTGTTTAACGCCATCCTGCATCTGCAAGAGTTTCGCGCAACGCGACACTCTCAAGGTACACTGCATTTTTAAATGAAAAGCGATATTCTACTATTCTCGTGGGACCGATAATGGCGTCTTTGAATAATGAAAAAAAAAAGAAAAGAAAAACGCCGGGATCGAGCACGTCGTGTCTCGTTCGAGAGACAAAACTAAATGACGACAACGTGGTAAGAGATTTTATACTCACGTGGGATCGTATCTCATAATGATGTCACAATTTTACGATTACAGTTTGAACTCTATGCTGACCCTGACTTACACGAGACTCTCTTGACAATATCAGTGGCGCTATAATAATTTTCCAGTGTCCCAACGAACGTTGTGTACCGATTCTCATCGCGTGCAGACAAAAGCTACGAGTTTCCCCTCGTTATACACGATAGCAATAACTATTTACTCCGAAACATATTTCTTCACCGGCATTCTTATTTGCACGGAATATCATGTTTAGACAAACATAAAAGATGTATTATTCCATTGATTCCATTTTTTTATCCGTTCATTTGATAAAACAAAGAACAGCAAATCTCGTCGGCCATCGATCGGGGAGAAACGTTCGAAAACTTTTCATCGCTACGGTAAAAGGATGTTATAATAAAAACATATATATATCAACTTGAAAAAAATGTATTTCGTCCTTTTTGATGGATGGATGAGCGGAAAATAAAAGGATCGAATTACGTAAACTGGTATAATTGTATTATTAACAGCCTTAACGATCTACAGAAGTTGTGATATACAATTATCGGAACGCATTCGAATAATTCTGCATCATTCACACGTGGTATTCATTCTCGTGTCGTCGATTATTCGTCGATTAATCGGAAAAAAAGAGCCGCGTAAATTAAAAAATATAAATTAAATGACGCGAGTGAAAGAAAACTGAGAGTCGTCGAGGAACGGTAAAAAATGTAAAAATTCTTCACTTCATAAATTTATCCTTATTTTGCGTCAATATTTTCGCCGATGATTTCGCGTCGAGGAACAACGCGCCAACTTCGTCGACGTCCTCTTTCTTGATTATCGTACGACCGTTTACTTTGGCGGTGAGAGCGGCCGGTGTCAATAGCTGTACGACGTATCGAAGTGTAGTTTTCGTTCCAAGTTCGGCGAGAGTCGCGAGGGCCTCGTCCTCGATGTGAAGTCCTTCGGTTACCGCGCGAAGTTTCACGATCTGTGAGATCTCGTCCCGCGAGTACGGAAGTGTGCGTATTATCAGCAGTCTGTCCAAAAGATCGAGCGGTATACCGTGAGGCGCGACAATATCCTCGGTGCCGCGTATAACGCAGTGGCCGCGATTCGTTGCGAATATGACGATCGGCGCTATGGCGCTCTCGAGAGAACGATGAAGATACGTGAAAGTTTCGATGTCGAGCATATGGACCTCGTCGACGAAAAGAACGCCGGGCACGAGCTCCGCTATTCCCTGATCTATGTACTGATTAACGACCTTATTTATCTCTTTTCGCAATTTATCCGTTATTTCGGTTTTTCGCGGTTTCATTAATTGTCCCATCATCGACATGAGATCCTGATTGCCCTGTGGTTTCGCGTTCGCGATATCGAGATCGTGAAGCGTCACGTCCTGCACCACTTCCTTTTTCTTGTGAACGTCTCCCTTTGGCAACGGAACGTATTCCTCCGCTTCCAAATCAAATTCCGTCGCGTAATTGTCGCTTCTTCCCTGACGCTTTACCGCGCCGCTGTTGGCTTCTATGTAAATTACATCTCCCGTTTCTACTTTCTCCTTTTGCAACGATTGATACACCAGAGGATCCAACTTCAGCTGTTTTGTTCCTTTGGCCGTTTTTAGGCCGATCACTACGTGGGACACTGTTTTTCCATAGCCTCCCATAGGATTTTCAGTCTCCAATGGCGTCAGTTCCGTTACTTCCCCTTCGTAGATCTCTTTGGTCTCACGAATTCTCAGACCGATGGCGCGTCTGAAGTTCTCCATCAGTACCTCCGTTTTCTTTATTTCCGAGCTGTAAACCTCCGATCCGACCATCGGACAGAAAGGTACTTTGTTGCCGAGTTCCTGCGCTATCGCCAATGCTATAGCCGTTTTTCCCGTTCCCGGAGGACCCGCAAGGAGTATCGCTCTACCGGCCATTTTTTTCGATTTTATCATATCGACTACTATGCCGGCGGCCTGAAAGAAAAAAATATTCTAAGCTGAGAAATATTGATGAAAACCATGTTTTTTCTTTGTTTTTTTTTCGCGAGACTGGAGGCAATGATTTTATGCTTGTTTTCTTTTTTTTTTTTTCGTCGTACTAACCTCACGCGCCATCTCCTGTCCCACGAGGCCCGCAGCCGATTGTATAGCCGTACCATTTTCGTCGAGTCCCAAACCTTTGATGTGGGTATGTGCCGAGACTCTCTGAGTCTTTGCCGAACTCTTTACCTCTTCGATCTTCATCTTTGTCCTTTTGTCAAGCAAATTTTCGGCACTCCTTCCTCGATGCGTTACGCGAGAAACAACGTTTTTATTGATATAACAACCGGCGAAAGCATGCGTGCCGCCAAAAGCTACGTACAGCTACGTTTGTTTGTGCGTATCACATCACGAAGATAATCCGTCACGTGGTGGTCGTCTCGTATATATATATACACAGTTTCGATATATATCGATAGTCGGCACACAAGACTACGGCGCGCGGGGGGGAGTGTATTTTGGTGTAGAACTTCACGCCGTTTGTAGGGGACTTGTCAAAAGTTCAGTAATTTTGTTAAAAAATATATATGGTTAATCGTCGATCAAGCATCGGAATTATCAATTTTTTAGCAATCGATCGTTCGTCTGTCCTGTCAGAGATATGATCAACAGCCTGTTCATCATTAATTCGTCGGGGTAAGATTAGAGATTTTTCTTTAGAGATCGTTCGTGCGATTTTGACAGGTCATAGGTTAATACATTTATCGAACATATTGCCGGAACATTTTTTTTATTTCATACTTTTGCCAACTAAAAACGGTTATTACGGTTTTTTTGGTGCGAAAGAATATTACGTTTTATTTGTGTATTTCAGCGATGTTTTTATGGAGAAACATTGGAAGAGCGCAGTGGCGCGGTCGCTGTGCGATTACTTCTTCGATCAGCAAAGGCGAGTACTTTCACCGGAGGACACACCGCCGGTTATAGCGACGCCTCACCACTATCTCATCAGTATATATAGATGTAGCATGTTCTTCGTCGCCGTTTGCACTACCGAAGGTTAATGGAAAATTCATAAACTTTTAATGCAATTCTGGAACATGCGAACGGACGCGCGTAGAATGGTCCCCGATATCCTAAAAATGTCCTTAAATTTGTCTTGTCGCGCAAAACTTTCCGAATGTCCTTGAATTCTTTTTATTCCCTTCGCTTCCAATTTTTGTAACATTATTTTTCATCCCTCGAATATAAGTGACGTAAATATAATGATTCGTTCATTTTTCCGAATATGTATGAATTTTTTCAGATTTTTTAAATTGCCTTGAATTTCATGTTTTTTCACACATTTTTTGCATAAAAAACAAAAATTGTAAGCAAATTGAAAAATCTGGAAAAATTCATACGTATTCAGAAAAATGAATGAATCATTTTGATAAAAAAAAAAGTTGGGTTTCCAAGCAATTTGTTGAACAATTTATTTTTTCATCAATTTGTTAATAACATTTTGTAATTATTATTATGGAAAATGAATGTTTTCAGTAGCTTTAATATGCATGCATTTTTTCCAATTTTCATACCATTGAGAAGTATTTGGAATTTTCTCGCATTTTTCTCGAACTTAATGATAATTTTATTCCTCAATTTCGGTTTAATGTTTTGAGCAAAGGAATCTAATGTTGTACGGGAGAAAGATAAGAATCTCCCGTACACGAGGGGTTTTTGAAAATCTTCGGCTCTATCTCGGCCTTCTCGCCGCTGGTGTTGTGATGCACACCGAGTCAATTATGTATTAATGTCAATTTCATTTATGTTTACCTTAAATCGCCTCCACCGTATACCTTTTTACCGTATACCATGCAGACCCCTTGTATATTTTGTTTCGATCTTTTGCAGTGCCGCCGCTCTTCGTTATCGAATTCCTGCACAGGGTGGTGGATACCTTTGAGGATTACTTCAACGAGTGCACCGAAACAACGATAAAAGAAAACTATGTCGTGGTTTACGAATTATTGGACGAAATGTTAGACAACGGTTTTCCGCTTGCAACAGAATCTAACATACTGAAGGAACTCATCAAACCTCCTAATATTTTGAGAACCATCGCGAATACAGTGACCGGCAAATCCAAGTGAGTGTGACGATCGTTTCATATGTTTTTCAAGTAATTATATTTGTTTATTTAATTTTATTTCTATTTGAAATTTCAATTATTTCCTATCGAATGTTTTCATTTTGCACAATACACGAAACAAAATAACATCCGTGAAAGTAAATAAGAAAAATTATCGGTTAATAAAGTTTTAACACGATATAGAGGCGGTTTTCTAAGAGTCCATTACTTTTGGTTATTGTTTTCAATGACATTTAATAATAAAAAATTATTTTTAGTGAAATTTTCAACGGTACCGAAATCATTTCCTAAAAGAGTTCGCTACCTTCCGTGGTTTTTGCAACGGAATTCTGGAAAGATTGCTATCGTTTCATTTTTCTGATTTAGGTGAACGAATTTAGGAATTCTGTTAAATGAGGTTTTACCCAAGTGACAAATTATCAATAATCTCGATCATTCCATCTTAATTTTTATCTTTGAATAATATTTTTTTCATATCATATTAGTTCTCGAAATCGTAACATCCAGAGATGAAATCATCTGCCAGTTGTTACTTTTCGAAGATTCGCGTCTATTTGCATTTTTGTGTTTTCAGTGTCAGCGCAACTCTGCCGAGCGGACAGTTATCGAACGTTCCTTGGCGAAGAACCGGCGTTAAGTATACAAATAACGAAGCATACTTTGACGTTGTCGAAGAGGTAGATGCGATAATAGATAGAACAGGTGCCACCGTTTTTGCCGAAATCCAGGGCTACGTGAGTTTTTACGTTCTATAAATATTACATTATCGTTTGTAACATACGCCTTCGTATAATTCATTTTTTTTACAGATCGACTGTTGCATCAAACTCAGCGGAATGCCCGATTTGACTCTCTCCTTCATGAATCCGAGATTATTCGACGACGTGAGCTTTCATCCGTGCGTCAGATTCAAACGATGGGAGGTACGCGTTGTCGTTTTTATTGTTGTTCAGTCGTAACAGAAGTTTATCATTTTTTAAATTTTCAGCGAATCGATTAATAAAAATCCTTATTTGGGTGTTAAGGCTGTTAACGGAATGCCAGCGAACTATTTTGCTAAATGAATATTTAATTCGAAACAAAAAGTAACGATGCATTAACGTTTCTTTTGAAATGCTTATTTCAGTCGGAAAGAATATTGTCTTTCATTCCGCCGGATGGGAATTTTCGTTTGCTATCCTATCACATCGGCTCGCAGAGCGTCGTAGCGATTCCAATATACGTTAGACACAACATCAGTTTAAAGGAGGCGGGAGGTGGACGACTGGACATAACTGTGGGACCAAAACAGACCGTCGGTAGAACGGTGCGTTTTTTCTACTATTTTTTCTGAATATAATACGCGATAAATATTATCGATTTATTTACAATATTTACAGCTGGAAAACGTCACTCTAGAGATACCAATGCCAAAAGTCGTATTGAATTGTAGTCTCGTACCGAATCAAGGGAAATATTCTTTCGATCCCGTGAGCAAAGTTCTCTTCTGGGACGTCGGAAGAATAGACTTTTCTAAGCTTCCAAATCTGCGGGGTTCGGTAGGAGAATATTTCTTTTTCGCATAGCGGATTCTTTTTTCGATTAAATTTGTTTGGGTTTGGGATTTATTTGGGCGATTTGTTTGTTTGGCTTATAATAGTAATTTCACTTTCAGATAAGCGTGCAGAATGCAGCGACCGTCGTAGAATCAAACCCTGCAATTAACGTGAGTAAAATATGATAAATTGTTAAGGTAGATTCAGCGCGTGGTGTTGATTTAGCATAAGTTTGAGAAAAATTAGAGATAATTGCAAACATTTTTCGGTAATATAAAAATCTGCAACAATTCATGATGCATATTAAACGTACTGCAAAGATTCATTTTGCATTATAATAATTGCAAAATGTTATTGACAAATTGATGATGAAAAAAATAGTTCAACAAATTTCTGGTAAAACAACTTCTTTTTTTTTTTTCAAATTCATACACATTCAGAAAAATGAACGAACCATTTTCATTAAAAAAAAATGTTGGTTTACCAGTAATTTGTGAAACTATTTTTCTCTTTTCATCAATTTGATAATAACATTTTGCAATTATTATTATGGAAAATGAATCTTGTCGGTACCATTAATATGCATGAATTTTTTCAGATTTTTATACCATCGAGAAGTGTTTGCACTTCTCTCTCAATTATCTCGAAGTTATCCGCAATGAATACCACGCGCTGGATCTACCTTAACGGCATGTCGTTTCCTTTAGAAAATTGAGCTAATGAACAACAATATTTCAGGTACACTTCACGATAAACCAACTTGCCGTGTCCGGTCTGAAAGTCAACGGTTTAGACATGTACGGTGAAAAGTACAAACCGTTCAAAGGCGTAAAATATATCACGAAAGCCGGGAAATTCCAGATACGAATGTGAGATTAAAAAACTATCAGCCGCCGAGACGTTCGATAGTTATTTTTTAAAGGTATCCTTATATAATCATATCGCAATAGAGCAAAACGAGTTTTCCGTACGTTTACGAGTCTATTCGTAAAGGCGAAGATGCAAGGAAATTTTTATGAAAACTATAAAGATTCGTTTCCCTTCTGCGACGTCGTGGAACAATCTTTGTTCGTAAATATTATTATTTTGAGAGATGATTTATCGATTAGTTATTACTTATTATACATTCTTCGTACTCTGTAAAATAAAAACATTTATATAGCAAGGGATTTATGGTCATTTTCTTTTCAAAAGATCGGCGTGACGTTATTTCTTTTTTTATTATATAGACATGTGGCGTTCGAAAGATTATATCAGTCTTATTGTTAAGCAGATTAGCCGACGCACGTAGAATACGATGTAAGCTCTCTGTCGCTCACGTTCCCGAACTCTCGCAAAGCATCTTTCTCGCATCCAATGTTTCCCACGTCGGATGTGTCGCATATGTGTGCAAACGCTCCATGTTTGTCGCGTATATCGTGTGATTGCTAACAAGATTTTTGTAGATCTATCGAAACGAGAGAAGAAAAAAATATTCAATTATAATATCGCGAATGATTGACTATTCGTAAATAGGATCTGAAATATAAACTAAAAAGTACGGAATATCTTTTCATTGTTCATTTAGATTGTTAAATAAAAAAAAAAAAAAAAACTGAAACCTTTTTTCAGTTTACAAAATTACGACTTTACGCGCGGCCGACGTATACTTTGAATAATTATTCTTCCATGTCTCACCTTCAAAGTTTGCAACAAATCATTGATGTTAACCGGTGGCAGCGTCGGCGTAGTAGTTTGAGAGGCGCAAGCCATTGCGAAAGCGGTCGCTTGTTCGGCTTCTTCGACGTTGCGTTTCATCGACGGTACTTGACCACTCGGATTTATAACTTCGGTCGGTACGCTACGAGATTAAAAAAAAAATGCGCGTATAAAAAAAAAGCTCTCGATATTTAGTATAGCAATTGAATTTTTGAATGTTTAATGTTTGAAAAGTTACCTGTATTCGGGTCCTCGAGGAATGTACATTGTGTTTCTTTTCCACGAACTCGGTACGGGTTCGCCGATGTTGTAAATGAAACTACCGTCGCGTACGGCGTATCCCTTGCGTCTCGTGAGTATCGCGGTTAAGAGATTTTTTAGGAAGACTTGCATTGCTGCTATTATTATGTGAGCTGTACTTTCCTCCGCGCCGTCCATATTATTTTCCCAAGCTGCGAGCATCAGTCTCGCGAGTACAAAGGTTCGATCGGGCAACACGAGCTCCTGGGCACTCGAACGATTTGCTCCGATCGGCTCGTCGCCGACCGGCGAAGACATTTGTCCCAAAACTTCGACGTACATGTCCGCTGGCTGTTGAAGATCACAGAACATTAGTACGTAATGCAACTGCCATTATATATTATCGGTTGCATTTTGCATAAGTTCGAGAAAAATAAGAGAAAAAAATGTATTGAAAAAAATTAACGAATCATTTTCATTAAAAAGAAAAGTTGGCTTCCCGGGAAATTTGTTGACCAATTAATTTTTTCATCAGTTTGTTAATAACATTTTGGAATTATCGTTATGCAAAATTAATCTTTAATATGCATGCATTTTTTTAGATTTCTATACCATTGAGAAGAAAATGAACGCGAAGCGACATAACTACCCTAACGAGAAAAAGTTACGAGTATAAACATTTTTTACTACGAATTGCGAAAAAATCCAATCTATTGTTTATAATTCACGGACGATAAAATTAAACAACGCTTGAAGGGCGAAAGAAAAATTATTTTCTCAGGTAAAACGATTGAATAAGTCAAGAAGAAAATTTGACATGATTTCTAATATATCCCTGAGGATATCATACCCATTTTATGACGGTCATTTAAATGTTTACGTGGCACTTTAATGGAAACAATATAGCAATACGGTAAACCGATTCAAAGGGTTAATGACCACCCGGAGGACCATTTCATTTCGGGAAAAAAAATTCTCGGATTTTTTTCTGACATTCGTTAATCAAGTAGTACATTTTTTCGTCATTTACCGTATGCGGTTATATGAAAAACCTAATAAATATTCTATCCTCGTCTACTTGTAAATGATTAGTTACTAACATTGACAACCTAAAATTTTTCATGGCTGAAATTTTTGTTTTTTTTCCAGTTCTTTTTTTTTCAAGATTTTTGTTAATTGAAAATTGAATCATTTGTTCTCCCTGACCATTTTTGAAATTTATTGCAACCCTGATATTTCCAGGTTTTCCCAGTTTCACCGACCGCTATCGCCGTGAAGCATTTTTTAAGTAAAAAAATAAAAATGGAGTGTTTAAAATAAAGTATGGACATTAAATAAGAGTAGCAAATTGTAATTTTATAGAGCGGAAAGAAAAAAAATGACTGCTGGAAGACTTGTAGCAGTTTTTATTTTGTAGCAAATAAAAAAAATTGCGCAAGAAAAATTTGAATGCATTTTGTCTTGTAGGGCGATACAAGAATTCCTTTAAAAATGTATCGCAGCCTTGAGTTTGGAAAAAATAGTATATCGGCAAAGTATCTCAATGGAGAGTTACTTACCTCGAAATTTGATTTATCCGTCTTGTATTTTCGTTTCAGCCGAACTCTCTTTTCTTTCAGCGTCTTTTCTCTTTCCGCGTGGCTGTTGTTTACTTTGACGGGACGAGGTGTCGAGGCGTCCGCCAGTCCTTGTACTTTGTTAAACAAACACAAGAGAAATTCGTTGTGCAGGTGGACTTGATCTCTGGATATAATGGCTCTCGCTTCCATGTCGAATTGTTCCTTAGTAGTCTGAAATTTTGTTTTTTTTTTTCTTTTTTTTTGTTAACCTTATTACGCGTTCGTTGCATCGGATACGACATCGTTAAACACAAAGGATCACTTTACCTTCATTTGGAACCAAAGTTTCATTTTTTCGAAGTATCTGTAAGCGGGAAATGATTTTTTTCAATCGAAACACAAGTCACAGTAAGAATGGAAATGATCGCGGGTATTTTTTTCGATGTTCATATGAAACATCGACGATGAACGTATATGTGACAGTTAAATTATTCTTCGAGTTTACGTATAATTATTTGACGATTTGGAGAATTTGAAAATTGTTCACTTACAGTTTTGTATTCTCACCGAGCGACGCTACGAGGCTTTTTCTAGCGACGTTTAGATCCTTTGTCGTAGTCATGTTGTTTGTTTTGATTATTAATACGTGAACAACACTTAACGCGATGCGCGCGCGAGCTGCTTCAAGGTAAGTACTCGTATGGAAATGTAGCAGACAACTATGAGTTGCCTGCCGGAGCTCTGTCGACAGCAACGACGGTTTACAGCAGTTTACAGCTTCTGCGTCGTATGATTATCGGTCGGAACCAATAATCGCATGTATTCGTTGATTGAGGCTTACGAAAGGTTCTTTAAGATCAACAAAGTTTTCCATTTTATATTTCTTAAATTGATAAACGACGTACTCTTGACATGCTAGTATCAATTAATGTAGATGGAAAGACGAGAAAAATAAATTCTATTCCGCGCAGCGACCTAACGCCCACTGACAAATTACTGACATCAACGGCATTCCGGGCGGACGTCAGAATCGTCACAATGATTGTAGGGTGAATACACCAGTGAATGACCGGACACCAGTGAATGACCGTTTAGACGAAAACATAAAAATAACGAATAGAATAGATTAATCAAGTGCATGAATATTATTACCATACGATCCCTCATAGTTTTTACCTCACAATGGTAAAGTTGTTTTTTACCGAGCGTCTTTTATTTACGAGAAAAAACATTGAGAGAAGACACAACGTTCCGCATCGGATGCTCGTGACTGCCAAATTAGTAAGGTAGGTATGTGGCGGACAACCAACTGAATTATACTTTTACAGGCTTTATACAGCGTGGACTAGACGGGAATGTTATTTCATACAATTAAAAAGGTTGGCGAACTGAAAAACGCTTTACAACCTCGAATTCATACAATTGTCGTATAATACGACGCGGTCATTCACCGGAGTATGACTTTATCAGCACACTCCAGTGAATGACCGTTCTGCAGATGACGTTTCTTATGGATATATTATTATTTAAAGCCTTCAAGTTTAGTGTATTCAATATTTATGATAAAGTTTAAATATATACCGTGTTTTATGCTTCTGTTATTAAAAATCCTCATTTACCTATATTTAAATATAATCACGGTCATTTACTGGAGTTGGCTTGGTCATTCACCGAGGTATGCGGTCATTCACTAGCGATTTCGACGTGCCTTGGCATTTCCTTCATAATATTATATTTAACCCACATTTAAAGCTTTTATACAATACGACTTATATATAAAAGTTTTTCACTAGAACATACCAAAATACTATGCTGATTCAACCAAAATAGTTATTCATAAGTCGCAATTTCCTTAATCGGTCATTCTCTGGTGTATTCACCCTATATACTATTTTTACCTACTCACTAGTCCGGTCGTCCTACGATTCGTCCGTTCTGGTAGATTAGGTTGGTGTATTGCGAAGAAGAAAACACATGTAGCAACATGACATCTGCTGGATTTTTTTCAACTACTTTATCACAGTCGTCATAACCTATTATTTGATTAGAAAATATTGTTTAATATTAATATAAGTCAATATTCACATGCAAATAAACGTTTTCTGTAAAAATATATGATAAAGTACTTGAAACTTTTACAAATAAGGAGCATAACATCTTGACCGACTGCGAATGCGTCTCCCGCATTTTTGCTCGATGTTGATTCGCACAATACGGCATTCGTCGGGAGTTCCAGTCCTAGCATAACTTTTTCCCAGCTCTATTTTCAGTATTTTAATTTGACGAGCGGCTGGAAACCTCGTGTATTGACGAGTACCTATTTCCTCCTCTTGTAGCGATGATGCGCGTAGGGTGACGAATCGCGCCTTCGCAATTCGTCAATACGACGGAACTCTATTGGACTTGTATGAACGCGAGGGAATACGCGGCGCGAATTCAAATCGTGTCTTTTCACTATGCTTTTGCCCGGAGATGCAATAAAGAACTGCACAATAAAGTAATAATACTGAATAATATTAGAAATGAGATTACCTTCTGAGCGAAAAATCTAAATATTTAAAATATTGTAGACTCCCGAATTTCAGCCCCAGGCTAATACACTCATCAAGAAAAGGAAATTGTAAACTCTCAAGGTTCGAGCATATTTTCTTCTCCAAATTCTCCGAAGTCGTAAAAATCTATTTGTCCGCGTATTTAAACGTACATGCAGGAATAAAGAACGCTAAGGAAAAGGAGCCTTTCCAAGTGTAGAAAACGGATTGTTGGTCGTCCGCATGACAATAGACAATTGCCAGATGCCCCACGCGCTTCTTGAACTTCGAGCTCAGGATCGTCATTCATTCAAGGGTTTTTCGGAACAAGTATAAGTTCATATATATTAGATTCTACCCGTAAGAAAAGGAAAGTTAATGCTCGAACTAGAGTAGTACTGGCAACAAAAACAATGATTATCGTCGCGTGGGCATGTATTCGAACACGTCTTATTTTTCGATTGGTCAAAATAAGCTAAAGGCAACTCATCCCCACACTCTGTAATCTTAGCGTTGATTTGGGGAATGAAACAAAAACGTGAGAATAAGTTAGGTAGCTGGCACTTGGAGCCTAAAGCCAATACGGAAAGAAGAAGAACAAGTTAGGCAGAATTATTTTAGCTATCATTGTGTACGGTTCGTGCGATCGTCCAGAGAGACCAAACGTCAATTTTACTTTTATTTCCTCGTCTATTTTATTTAAATTGTGCTTTGTGTTATTACATTCATTTTTACATTTATAACGAACAGTCAACTGTTCAATCTTTTATTTCAAAGTTTCCGGTACCATCGAACTATTTTAATAGTAATTTACAGCGCAAGTCCCCGACGAAATCGCGGACTTCTTCTTGACCAATCAGCGAAGAGCTGAGAAGCAGAAGCAGAAAAACAAATAATGTTGTAGATAATATTGCAACGTAACAGACCGAAGCTAATCCAATAGACAGCGTAAGCAAATTCAACTTAGCGTTTCTACATTATAAACAAACAATACGAAAAAAATCGCAATCTCTAAAGATTATGAATCCATGGTACAGATACCCGACGATACACTTTTTCAATGAGCCCGCACGTGACGGACGATAATTTCTCAATGGAATGGTTAGCTTGGTAGTCCGTTGTAGGCGAATTCGGAGACGGACATTTATCTATTTGATATTTCATAGATCTATACTATGTAAGTTCGGAGTTTTTTTTTACTGACGGTAATAATGAACAATTTTTTTAGAAATTTTATAAAAAATATTACAAAGTATTCGGATGAGTTTTGTACTGATCTTTTGTAAATAAAAGTTTTTTGAGATACACAATGGATATATGTGTATAAGTTCGAGAACCGGTACATACTATGACTATGACTATGCTTCCACTAAGAATCAAAGACCTCAACCCCTTGCCGATCACAGAGCTCTGAAAGCTTAAGGATGTATGAGCGCGAGGCGGTGCTCAACGCGCTCAAAAGGGAAATTTAAGAGAGAATTTCGAACAATTCTCGATGGAATAAAAATGTTAAAAAAATCAAGCATGTAAAGGGTGCTGAAAACATTAATTTTGGATAATAATAATCCCAAAATTTTATTACCAAGTAGGTGAAAAAAAGAATTGTTCAACAAATTATCCGTCGTCAACTTAACTTTTTTTTCGAATGAAAATGATGTGTTAATATCTCTCAATACGTATGAAATTTTCCAGAATTTTTTTCTTATCATCGAAATTTGGTTTTTTTGGAATTTTTTTTTTCACAAATGCGTGTTAAGTCACGAATTTCTGATATGTGTTTGTCACAAAACCACCCATTACACCCACGAAGTTTCGAAACGATTGATCAAATAGATTCGCGAAAACAGCTCAAACATGAAAAAAAAAAAAAAAAAAAACGAAATTTCGTTGATTAGAAAAAATTCTGAAAAAATCCATACGTTTTCAGAAAAATTAACACATAATTTTCATTCGAAAAAAAAGTTAGGTTGACAATTGTTTTTTTCACCTATTTTTTAATAACATTTTGGAATCATTATTATGCAAAATGAATGTTTTCAGCACCTTTTATACGCTTGATTTTTTTCAGATGTATATTCTATCGAGAAGCGTTTGAAATTCTCTCTGAAATGTCATTTTTGAGCGCGTTGAGCACCGTCTCGCGCTCACACATCCTTCACTGAAATATGACTAAGCCTGCAAAGAGAGAGTACCAGATTACTGTGGAGAAGCTGGAGAGTACTTAGGGCTTTTCTTGCTACATATACAAAGGGTTAATCGAGCGTAGAGCCGAAGCCCGCCGGCTTCGATGCTCGCCAATCGGACAATCACCGTATTCTCTTCCGCGTCATTAATCCTTACGCAGTGACGTCGAGTGTTTTCCACCCATCCAATCTTCTGTGAATGATCTATCGATGTATATCTTCTACTCCGAAAACATGAAATTGAATGGTCGCCAACGTTTTTCAACTTCGTGAAGAAATTCGAAATGCAAAAAAATAATCTGCGGATTGCAAAGTCGATTGCATTACTTTCATTAGTTAAAAGTTCACCACATTAAAATTTAAATAATTATACAAATTTACTAACTTTTACGGATAATGTTTCAATAAGCACAATACAATTTCTGTGATAAAACTCAAAATAATGATGTACTAACGCTCGTGGCAATAAAGCTTCGAGCTCTCGTTGTTGGTTACCGTCCATAATTTTAAAATACAGAAGAAGCAAAACGATTTTCATCGAATTACGCAATGGATCGAAGACAATGCTGGCTTGACGACAATGAAAAATGACGTAGCGAAAGAATTGTCGCAGGACAATTAAATCGTGTCAGTTTTCGAGTTATTTGCAGCAGACCGATGCCTATTGTACGAGGTTATGGGCCATCAGAGCGGAAGCTCGGAGAAAAGTGGCTTGGAAATTGGCGAACAAAGCCTACTATAGTTGTACGTACTTTCGCGAATCGATGTTTAATCGAAATTGAATATGCGGAAGTCACATTTTGACAAATTTTACATCGATATTGTAGGGGGATAATAAATATCTGTCTGAAAATAAGACATTGTAACGCCGCGTATCTTAATCCCATATGCGCACCCTCGCCGCGGCATGCTCTTCCGCTGTGGTGTGCCTGTAGGCTCCTCAGTGTCGATCGAACTCTCGATGGAGCATGTTCTTCGGATGTTCGTCTCCGTTTTTCTCGGTACTTCCTCCGCGTCGCAAAAAACAAAATTAATCGTTAATAAATGTGACAACTTAATGTCCTGTATAATTAAACTTGTGTACAAATGTAGTGTCGAGTAATTGTCATAAAGCAAAAATTTAAACAGTGAATTAAATTCTGGCAATAACTTTTCGCTAAGACGCGATAAGAAATTAAACGAAATTACAAAGTCCCGCGAGCTGGTAATGTTAATTTTAGGATTGAATTACTTGAGAAATGTTACAACGGCAAGTTCCGTGAGCTTTTCTCGATCAACAAGTAGTTTACACGCGCGCTCTCTCTCTCTCTCTCCCTCTCGCGATCCTACGCGCGTCTCGATCGTACTGCAACGACAATAAAACCTCATTTTCTCGATGAACTGAGGTCTCCTAAATGGTTAAATCAAACTTTTGCTCGAACATAATAGTTACTATATATATATGTATATATACTGTACGTGAGTGTTAAATCCATTTTTCGAACACTCGAAGTTTGTTAATTTCTGGTTTTCGCGATCGACGATTTAAACTCTCGTTAGTTTAGAAGTTTTTGTCCGCAACGAGAAAATAGTACGAATAAAACAAATGGTGCGATAAAAATAATAAATTAGCCATGAACTTTGTCTCCGTTTCGCTAACAACTATCTCGACGAATCAAAAGTTTCGATTACCGAAAGGTTTTTTTTTTCACTCGCAGGCGCGACATTAGGCGTCTGTTCGCAGCAACTGAAGCGCGTTAACGAAAAAGTCGTTCAAGAGCAAAATCGATAAAAAAAGCTCATTCGTGTGAATAACAATGAATTATTTGAGATACAACTGTTTTCGTTTGTTCAAAGGATTAAATTGACGAATGAAAAGTTTGCGAGAATTGTGCATAACTTCGTCGACAAAATATACTTACATATGCATTTTTGATTGCGTATTTTTGATTGTAAGGAAGTGTTAAATGTTGTTATAAGTGAATTCCATGAGTGAAGCTTCGAATGTTAGCATCGGATGGCGGAGAGTGTTCGAAGTACCGTAGTCAATCGCCCAATCCCTTGAGTTCTTTTTTCATAACGGTGCCTCGAAGGATTAAGCATTTCAATCGAAAATCTTAAAAGTGCTTATATATTGTCGTGACACGTTTCGAAATCACGAGAACACAAACGCGTGGTGTGTACCAGCGGTGGTGCTGTGACGTCAATGCACATTTGCGCACGGATTTTCTCCTGGGCATGGGATTTCTTGGTCGGTAGCGCAGCGTATCCGATGCAACACGTGAGTTTACTATTTTATCGGAATAATATAATAACAGTAATAACCGCGCGGCGAGAGATGAGGCGTAGTTGATATTTGTTTTATTTTCTTACTGTTTATACTTTAGCATTAGGGTTGTTTGTCGGTAGCCCGTGATCCACGCATTCGTTCGCTATGTTAAACGATATATACGCCTGAATTGAGCGAACAAGGTCCGTGTTACCAGTAGCGGAGGGGTGTCTAAAACTATATATGAAAGCCGTATTTCTTACCCAAGTTTTTGCGACTTTACTACCCCGATGCTATTCTTAGATACTCGAGACGATTTTGCCAGCCACAAGGTCTTTACGACGGTTATATCTTTTTTTTTTATATCAAAGTCTCTGCAATTCTTCGAAAGATTGTACCAGTGGACACGACCCTTCGCGCAAGAGGGACATTTTTCTTATACATATATTATAAGCAAGGCGTACAGCCATAGTTTTCAAACAACAACAACAAAACGATAATATTGGTATTTATAACGAACACGCTTTTTATGTTATCAACGAAGATCTGAAGAAACCCTGCAATTTTTTTTACCTTTCGTCAATAAATGAAAAGTTTCAATTTAAAGAGGGTGTATCGTTACAGTCTCGAATTTCAAATACTTCCCAGTGGATAAAAATCTGAGAAATATCAACCGTATCCGAAGATTCTAAGAAGATTATTTTTGCATAATAGTAATGCCAAAAAGTTGTTAAGAAATTAGTTTTTAAAAATGTTGTTCAACGAATCATCCGGTGACCCAAATGTTTTTTTTTTTAGCAGTAAATTGATCCATTGACTTTTCTAAAGACATACCAATTAAAAAAAAAAAAAAAAATATCCAGTTTTCGAATTTTATTTTCTTTTTTTGTAACTGTCGTCCCATACGATAAAAAATCTCCCGACTGAAAAAAGAGTGAAATAACAAATAATTATTCACATATTGTAGTCGGCAGATTTATTCGTTGTTGACTGTGGAAATCTCACTTTTCATACCGCAGTGAAATACATTTTTTTTTTATATGCCATAGTACCTTGAAAAAGAGATTTTCCAATCCTGTCTAACCGTCTGTACGTACGTGTCAACACAACAACAACAACAACCCGCAGACACTTTTAATTACCGCGAAATTTGCAACATGTCTTCTACATGTAAAATGTGAGTTTTGTATTGAATTTAAAGTTTTCCAATTACCTCGTTAAATGTAAAATTTTGGATACGAGTTCGGAGAAACACTATGTACATTACACTCAACAATTTTCTGCACAATCGATCGAACATATTCGTAAATTTCGATCGAAGCTTTTTCCAAAAATGAGATTTTCGAAAATTAGAAAAAATTCTAAAAAAATTCATATGGATTAGGAAAAATTAACAAATCATCTTTCGCTAAAAAAAAATTAGGTAGCCGGTAGATTCGTTGAATAATTTCTTTTCCTAATTTGTTAAAAAAATTTTTGTAAATATTATTATGCAAAATGTCCTTCCGTATGGCTGATTTTTGCCAGATTTTTATCCTATGGGGAAGTCTTCCAAGTCTCCCAAATTCCGTCCGAATCTAATTTTTGGCTGGGAATGTGTCAATATATCCTCCTTAAGGGGTGAAATCTTGACTTTTATTTTGCAAGACCAGTATTGGTGCGAAATGTTAACGAGTACAATGACAGTAAAAATTAGAGCATCAATTGAAAAGCCGATGTTTTGTTCTGCGCCCTGTATAGATCACCGTCTCAGGACGGCATGTAAACGGATGCCTCGTATGTTTCTGTGTTATGAGACTTTGTTGAAATTAATAAAGCATAAAGTCGGTGGGATCGTGTAAAGGTTCAGTAGTCCCAACGGCGGCCGGTTAATGAAGATGAACGGTGGGTTTTACGGTTTTTCTGCAACAAAATAGAGGAACATTAAATATATGTTTCCGTGAAGCGACGCACACATAGACATCGTCGAACGACGATGCTCGGCAACGCACGTATGAAATCCATGTCCTTTATATGTCCTTCGTCGGATTGCGAATACACAGGCGGGTATACCGAGTGTTTCAAATCAAAAGCAACCGCGAATACTTTAGACTTCACACTGTGAAAAAAAATCGTTTAAATAGGCACTTGCGGGTGGTGAAACAGATGTTTAGTTGATTAAATAAAATGATTGTCATAGTAAGAAAAATAATCGTCCCTTTAAGGCGGCAGTATCGTTACAGTCCCAGCAAAACTTCAAATTCCGAGCGGATTGCGAATACTTTCCGATGGATATAAATCGGAAAAAAACAATAATTTAGAAGGTCCTAAGAACGTTCATTTTGCATAATAACAATGCAGAAAAGTTATTAACAAACGTACAAAAAACGTACTTAACTTCTCGCTTATTTAAACTCGTTACCATGGCAACGCTTTCGCTTAACTGTATTTCCCCTGAGTCCGCTCGCCCCACTATGAGCGCAAAATGTGGACTCCGCACACGCGCAGAGTCACGCCGTGGAGGGGCGCTTATAGCCGTTATTGGCCCTACTCTCAGCAACTGACCGACAGTGAGGACTGTAGGGGAAATACAAAATAGCGAAAGGTTCCGGTCCCGTCAAGTTAAAATAAGAGAGGCTGTGCTATCATTTTTTTATGCGTGAAAATTCACTAGTTTTGGATACGAGTTCCGAACAATACGGCGCATTATACTCAGGAAGTTTCCGAGTAATCGATCGGATATTCGCAAATATCGATCAAAGATTTTTTCAAAAACGGAATTTTTGAAAATTAGAAAAAATTCCGAAGAATATCATATGTATTCGGATAAATTAACGAAACAACTTGCGATAAAAAAAAGTTAGGTTACCGGATGATTCGTGAAACAATTTTTTTTAGCTAATTTGTTAATAACCTTTCGGCATTATTATTTTTTAGTACCTTTCACAATTACTGTAAATTTTTGCTGACAACATTGTGCTTTCCTGACTCACGATCCTTGGGGCATTTAATTCCAGGATCGAATAAAGATCTATGCTATTGTATTCTATTATACAAAATTAATGTTCATAGCACCTTCTGTGTGGTTGATTTTTTTCAGATTTTTGTCTCATCCGAAATTCTCTCCGAATCTCACTTTTGGCTGTGCTCCCTCATTACCTGACAGTTAGTACGGTCAACTGGCCATTTTTTTTCGATGAACGAAATATTTATTTCGCCATGCGCAAGCGCCGATTTGGTTGATACCACCGATTTTTTTCGTCAGCTCACAAGCGGAAAGTTTCTCATTCCATTTTCCGTCGAAAAAATTGTTGAGTTATCTAATAGCTACTTTGTACGAGGCATTTTTTTTTTTAATTCAATTTTGTTTCAATGAATGTCATTTGATCACCGACGAAAGACGATCACCGTCTTTCATTATATAGCGCGTCATAATTGACGAGTTTAATTCTTTCCAATTCGTTTGATCGAGAAATTGAATACTTTTGAAATGTGTCATGCTTTCAATTTTTTTTCTCTTCATTGCTCGATAATGCTTCGTCTTGTTCGCTCCACGTATTGGCAATGTATCCTTAGTGGATCGTATCTATCTATTGTTTGAAAGTATATAGAATTCCAGATCAAAGTACCTCGAAGTTGCTTCCACGAGTCGTTTGATGGGGGAAAATCGACAAAAAACGACGAAGAAATGTAGAGCAACCGGATAGTCCGACAGTGAATGGAATATTGCTTTATTTTTTTTCACAGTAACTTGATTAAAATCTCTCCGTACGGTATTTCTTTTTTCGATCCAAGCGATTGGGACGCGGGAAAATGGTGAAATTGAGGAAGCACCGACGACACGACAGCGAAAGAGCCGTTGGTGCGTGAGCTCGTTGATTAATTAACAAAAATGAAGTTTTCCTCATGTTCGTGAGGTTCCGACTATCACGCTGCTGTGCTGTTTCGTGGCCGGTTAATAGAAGCTAAAAGCGTTTGTACTCCCGGCGACCTTTGCTTATGCATCCTATCGTGTTTCGTGAAGCACGGTTATTTGCATTCACCATTTCCCATTAGCTAACAATCTGATTATCAAGCTTACCGTGCACGGGTGGAAGTGGCGACCAAGTTACCGTTACCGGCGGAGGAGGGAGAAAGTCCAAAAGCTCGCCCCAGACGATGATGCTGGGGTATTGGCTGATAAACAGCAGACCACTTTAGCATATCAAAGGTCTCCCTACGATAAATAAATACAAAAAAAATATAGCGGTCGCACCCCACCTCTACGTTTGCTCACGAAACACCGGGCCCATGGATACCCGTAACATTTTTACGCTTTCTTTTCAGAAAATTGCCAGTGCATGCGTCAGGATAATATTTTAGGGGCCGCTGGAATAACATAGATAGTGAACTTTTGTTGTCACAGCGATGTTTTTCGTTTTACGATGGTAAAAGTGTTTTGCAGTTAACCCTCTAAAGATTTTCCGTGAACAGGATTTCAAACCCCATCTGTGACAAAGCTATGTACAATTTCTGAGTCAGTTTTGACTGCGAATGTTGTTAAGTAGAGTAAATTGAGTGACTTGCACGAGGGCAACTCTTTATCTAGTTTCTGGAAATTATGGCATAAGATATAGTTATTAAGTGGAAATACCGCAGTGCGCGAGTGTAGCAGTCAATATCAAATTGGGGTTTTCAATTCTGAAATATGCCAATTATCGTAAAACATTGTGTACAGGTTTAAACCCGTGATTCAGGTTTCATCTCAGTTTGTACCACCCCAGCGGATACGAATTATCCCTTGAATAAAGAAAAAAGTTTTTCTTTCGTTACAACCTCCTGTTCGCAAAAAAATACAATAATGGTACACACCCGGGGAAATCGATAATGGGGCGCTGTGAATACTGTGTTCAGTTTTCAACAATTTTAAGGGTTCGAAACTTGTCAATCTTATCAATATTAAAAGTTTATGTTCATAGATTTTCAAGGAAAGAAAATAATAATCAGGCTAAATTGCAACTAGCTTTCAAGACGCGCGGAAAACATTGTCTCCCCGTTTCCTCCCGATGGTGAAGAACAGCGAGGGAAAGCAGGTAAAATCCGGATAACTGGGGCGTCATTATATTTTGGACGGGGTGTGTTATCTACGGTGGTTCCGAAACCATAGAAAAACCCGTCACAGTGCATACTTGTGATAATATGATAAAAAAAAAAAAACACCTGCGAAGGAGAGCAAAATTGATTCACACCATCCAAAGTTATAGTGTGATACGGGCGCCCGAGACGAAAAATTTAGGGAAAAAGCTATTTTTATTCAACTGCAGGCTAAAAAAAATATTTCCAGTCAACGGAGTCACTTTAAATTAACTACGCATGCTTTTGGAGATACATCGAAGTAAATGCTGGAAAAGTAAATTTTTTGGAACATACACTCAGAAAAAAAAATTAATTTATCACAACAAAATGATTTTGTTGACGAATTTTGTTGATTTTTTTGTATTCAAGACTAAAAGTATTGTTGTTATAGAAAAATGGCTCAAATGTATTATGTTGAGAAAAGCAAATTTTTTTGTTGGCATTTTATTGTTCACCGAACTAAAAATTCACCGACCAACAAAATCGTTAAGTATCTCATACCAATTCAACAAGTCACCTAATATGTACTGATTATTTTGTTGAATTAAAGATGCCCCAGTATGTTTTACATGATTTCGTTCTGAGTACTAAATGATTTGATACCAGGTACCATATGATTTGGCACTGGGTACCAAACTACAAGAGCGCATTCACAGATGAACACTGGCGCTGACCGTGCTTTTGGTAATGGCGAGTTCTATTTCCAATATGGCCCCGTCTGGCAAGTCGTGCGTACGTTGTCACGCGCTGGATGAACCTACTCACGTCGATAAATCAGTGTAACGAAAAAAAGAAACAGTTAAAAATATCGAAGTGCTAGAATGGACGAGGAAATAGTGAATTTTTTGAACAACTGGGGTTTTCCGGAGTTGATTGACTATTTCAAATATGTATTTCAAATATATAGTGACTTCAACAAAATGATTTTGTACAATCAGTTTCGTTGAAAATGCATTACAGATTGAGTATTGCGAACAAAATTATTTGAGATTTTCTGCAAAATGTGTCAACAAATTCTTTTTGTCGATGTAACAATAAGTTTTGTTGTTGAAATACGAACAAAAAAATTTGGTTGGATGAACAATTATTTTGTTACTTCAACAAATCTTTTTTCTGAGTGTACGCAGCAGAGTAATCCCATCGAAAGCTGTGGGAAAAGGCCTCGCAGGTTATTTTAATAGGCACTCTTTGTCTATTGTTATAGTGAGTGCCTAAAAAACGTGTACTCAAACGGCCTTGGATGAAAAATCATAGCTGACAGGGTTTTCTTTGTCACAAACACGAAATTTGTTGGTAAGTGAGCTCCGGATTGTTTTTTTCAAGCACTTAAAATAATAGTGCTACTGTACGGCATTACCTCCACCGTGCGGCAATGCCGACCAGGCGGCGGGTAATTCCGAACAACCCTTGCAAGACCTCAAAAAATGTTTAGCATGTGGCAGGAAATGAAGAATGCTCAAGTAATGATATATTTTTATAATCTCGAACTTAAAATTATATCACATTCAACACCTATGAATTATATTACGTATAAAAAGCTAATTTATTGCCGCTTGTTTTAAATATAACATTATAAAATAGAAGTTTTATGGCAGTAAATGGAGCTTGAGAATATAATTTTTTTTATGAACGCGATAGAAAATATTATGAAAAGAATAGAGCTTGTTTTAAAGACATTTTATTTTTTAGCTTTTTTTAAGAGTTTTTTTTTCCTTTTTTTACACTCTGAATAGCTTTTTCCAAGTCTACTGCCGCCCATGAAGCTTTATTTGTCGGAATACTTTTTCCAGGCATCGGTAATGCGAATTATTAATAATGACGTTGCTAATACTAAACTGTGCCTACATAACCTCAAAAGTAGCCACAAAAACGAACTGATGTTGCAATAAAACGCAGTTTCATACATCCGAATCGCTTACACGACATTATGGTACATGAATCGATTACAATTAAACAATTTTCATACCGTGACATTAAGGAGGATTCTCAGGGCCTTTCTGGCGGGGAGGTGCACGGAAAGGCCGAGTGGTGCGCGTTACTTGTGTGTTATTGAAATGATATATTTTACTTCTTATTCATATTTCATGAAGAATCAATAATGTGGCCGAAAAATCCGGCTCTCTGACCTAATTCCATTCATTGCCGCACCCTTGCAACTCGACAAATTTACCGATTTCTGGTATTCCGATATCCCTCGATTTTTTAATTAATTACAGAGGATTCTTGTGAACCGCCAGATTATTTTCAACGAATGTGTGTATTTAAGACTTGTTCGTCGGGAGATTACACCTCCGACATTTCGTATCGTATCAAAGATCGATCGGTGTACAGGACCTGCAGCATTCGGGGGTCTACTGGATCTGCGAGATACCTATAATGGAGTGATGTATTTCGATTTAATGCGATGCATAAACTAACTTATCATGACTACGCCCTCGGACCTGTATCCTATGGGATATGCGCGCTACTGTCAAAGGGTTTCATCGGACGATCCTGAGTTGGTCAAAGGCTTCATCTCCATCTCCAAAGATTCCAAATCATCGAATCCGTGACCCAATGTAGACTTATAATCATCGTGATGACCGGTCAAAATAGGTAATTTGTAGATGGAGACCCCGGGTAATACAACGTCACTGATTGCAAAGACGAATTTTTTGTGGACTTGGTGTGGTGCCACACGCGGATAATCCAATATCGCGTAATCTTGTTAGACGGCGAACTGTAACTTCCAACTTCATTAGCTTCCGTGTTATATATATATTTTTTCTTTTTCACGGTTCGGTTCAAGACGAGACGGCCGGAATTTTTTTCTCCTTTTTTCCTTCAACTTAAATAATCCCGTCATGGTTTTTTATCAACTGCAGTTGCGTATTAGTAAATCGTGAAATTCGTTATTCGTTCGTTACGCGTTATTACGTTTGTTGAAGTCGATTCGGTTGGGCTTTGCAGAGAATTTCCGAATTACGATGGTTCCAACTCCAATCCGTCACGATTTCTGATGTAATCCTTTGCGGTCAAATCGTTCGGGGCGAATGACAAGATTGACCGAGTCCGATAGCGATGATTAAACTCCCCTGGGGCGTTCTCGACGTATCTCACTTCTCTGTCGCGCTTACCCTTGATGTTCGCTCCAACAACATTGTTGGTCGAAACGTTCCGATTCTAACTAACCGTTACAACTTTGAAACGATCCAACTAACATTAGTTGCAATTTATATGTATCGCCGCAATTAAGTTGATCGACTGTATCGGGTGTTTATTTACCGTCGTCTGAGTTTGCGTCTGTCAAGCCTTATAGACTTATTTTTTTAAGCAAACCTGAGAAAAATTGTTATTATTATTGCACCTACCTTGCGCTCCATCGAGAGAGGCGGTATGTTTTTTTCTTTTAATTAAATAAACAATGGGCGTAAAAGGTTTTCCGAGACTTTGAGAAATAGACTGGGAATAAACCAAGGGCTGCGGCGGTGCACTCAAGATATCTCTCGGCGATGATGTGGCGATAAATTGTATTAACTGAATTAGTAGGTCATCGTTCGAGTGTTTAAACAGCCGTATGGTAAATTTATTAAAATCTCGTGGCCCATCTACGTTATTTGTCCAAAAATGTATCGTGATGACCCCTGTGCAATGAACTGTTTTCGCAATTTGTCGCACGTCACGGTAAATATTTTATTATTCATAATTTAACTTTGCCGTATTCGCTTACAGTTTGCACCAAGCGAAAGGCACATGTTATAAAATAAAGTCAATGTTTTTATTTTATTGTTTTGCAGTCCCAATAAAAATTAAAGGATTTGGAAATAATTTTTGATCGATTACTTATAACAAATAGTGTATTGGATCTGGGTGTACTAAAAAAAAACCTCTTTACATCGTGTATCCATTGTACGGATACTTCATCCGACCCTGTTCTCCCTATAAAGCGTGCAGAATCTGTTCTCGATCCTCTCGTGTTATACGAACCGTGCGAGGAAGGATGCAACACGAAGAAACAAAATTACTATAGTTTCTTGCGAGGCGAACGGGAAAGTCTCTCGGGTTGCTCTCGTTTCGTAATTAAGTAACGTAACTGCTCGTACCTTCGTTCATCTGCGTTCTGCAAAAGTTTTCCTATAGACGGAGGACTCGCATCCTTGAAGAAATCCTTCAATCTTTTTTGTCTTCTACCATTATCTATACGAAAACATTTATATTACTGTAATGAAAACACTGAAGATAATATTTCATTTTATGTCGATAAAGCTTGATGAAAGATTTTACCTGCATTCTCGAATACTCCGAGCTTTAAAGCTATTTAACGATTCTTCAACATATTTCACGATGAATGCACCGAGGACCTCGAGCAAAAGTGAATATTTCTCCATTTTTCTTTTTTTCTTCTTACCGGGTACAACGTGTCATTAATATTCCGAGTGCTTTCGCAAGCGCGAGTTGACGTCAACGCTTTTTTTGTTGCATTGGTTGTCCTCCCTCGCAGGAGGCAAGGGTCTCAACGAACCGCAGTCACCCCCTTATTGAACCCTACGTGAACCCCACGTGATCTCACGTAGGTAGTAGCTAATACATACGGCAACAGCCCACGGCGATAGTGTGAACCTTCCAGGGTGATTTTTCTTCGTTCTCTTCGTCGCAATCGTCGCACCACTGATCATTTACTTTTTCAGGTCAACACACTTTCGCTGTCTGTTGCCCTCAACCTTCGAAATTGGGATTCATGATTTTGTGTTATCGTCGTGAATAATATTGGGGTTGAAATAGAACGATAAAAACATATCCGAGTCCAATCATCGTTCGTTTTAGGCAAAATTCCACAGTTTGTATTTGTTTACGTGCGTCTTAACGTGCACTTAAATGTTCAGCTGTTTTCCGTCACGCCCTTTAAGGGCATAATTGTGCCAATAAAAAACATTATAATCAGAACAAAGCGCTATCGAACTTTTGATCCACCAACAGAAACGATTTTTTTAAAGCACTCTCTCGAAATTCTAATGGTCGTTGCTACGCGGACGATCGGACTCGGACATGTTGTCTGACACTAAAAAGTACATACGCAAATTTTTTCAGACCTTGAAAAAGTTTACAAAAAAGAGTTATGCCGAGGATACGTCTTCCTTTAATTAAGTTTCGTTCGTGTTACCGATTGCATGCGACATTACTTAAAGCACGGCGGGTGCTCGTGAACAACCACTTTACGATTAAATTGTCGCCTCTCTCGAGAGGAACGCGTGTTAGCGATCTTGATTCAAAGCGCGTTTCGACACCGCCGGGTCTCGCGTACCAGACGGTCGACATCTAACACCTACAGGCTTGAGTGAAGCTCGAATTCCCCTAGTTCCGCCCACTTCCTTTCACGTACCCCGTCCGCGCCGGTTGTATTTCAAGACACGAGCCACATTCTCGTTATTTCAGCACGGTTTGTTATATCGAAAAAAACTTCACAAAAGTACATCTGCAAAAGAGCAAATTCCATACAATATCTCATTCGACGTAGATGAGAAATAACATTCGAAAACTGCCTGAAGACTATAGATTCTCATCGGAATCATGGATTGACTACAACGTTCAAGACGATAGAATCGAATCATGCAAAGAGAATAAGAATTCACTTCTTTGTTTTGGTTATAAATTTTGGTCTTTTGTATTAACAAAATCCTAGTGAATAAATTAATCTCAGTGAAATTGACACACTCTCGGTGTCATTATATGTATTACTAGCGTTTCCCCGGGCTCGCGGCGCGCTACGCGCGCTCGCTCGTCAATTGTAAACTTTTTTGAGTTAAGACCCATTTGGGGAATATTTTTGCTTCTTTCTCCGCCGACGACCACCGCGGCTGCCTCCTTCGAAATCCCCTTAGAGGAACTTAGAATATTTTGGCCTTCCTCTGCCACGCTCCTCCATATTCCTCCTCCCCCTCCCCCCGAAAAATATTCTAAATCCCCCTTAGAGGGTCTTAGAATATTTTTCTCTCCCCCCCGAATCGAAAATATTCCAAGTCCCCCTTAGAGGGACTTAGAATATTTTCGATTGGAGGGGTAAAAGTCAGGAGGAGAGAAAAATATTCTAAGTCCTTCTAAGGTGGACTTAGAATATTTTCGATCGAAGGGGTCTCATATACCGGGTGTCTCATAAGTAGGTATCGATTCTTATACACGGCGGCGGCGGCGGCGACAGCGGCGATAACTATATATATATAGAGAGATATCGTTGCGAAATTCGTGTCGGCTGGTAGAGAAAGCTTGCTTTGCGAAACGAAAAGCGGATATTGGCATTCGCTAGGTTAGCCAATTTAAATTCATGGGATGCTACCCGTACTCGTTGTTGGCAACAGAAGGCTTCGACACGCGCTATTCGCGTCGCATTCACACTGAAAAGGCTTTCGTGTGCGGGACCGTTCGTTGCGTTTAGGGGTGCGGTTCTATGTGTGTGAGAAAGCAGCAACATGCAGTCTCGATCGGTCCGGACCTCTCCATCGATGATGGAAATTTCCAACGTACGTGTAGTATGTATACACTGACTGAAAGCGCGTGACCTCCGATGCCTCTCTTTCGATCAATTCATCGGTGATTCGGATAGGGTTAGTCTGATGAACACAGTCGGGGTTTCTTTCATCTTCTCCATGCGAACCCTGAAAATCCTTTTTGTCGTTCAACATTTCTTGCTCAAAACGTGTTGAAATGTGAAAATTAGTTGAACGCAATCAAGTGCATTAATTAAAAAAATATATACATATATATATACATTAATTGTGCACATCCGATGCACATCATATGCCGCTTTCCCACTTGTTTATCGCAAATGTATTGTCGATCATCCGATCGCTATACACTGGCAAACACTTAGTTAATGTACAGTCGACAAAGTACACGCGTGTTGTGCGTCTGGTCGTGAAGTTTCAGAGCGATCGTCCCTTTGTGTTTTATTTTTGACGTACAACTAACACCGTTTAATGAACGTAGGTGCAGCCGATGGCTAGTTTAAAAGCCCACTTACACACGCGTTGTTTCGATCGATATCGAAAAAAAAATTAAAATCTATTCGAAACTATCAACGTCAAAAAATGGACAACGTTAGAACATAAAAAGAAAATTGTCCATATTCATTGGTCATGAACGTTGGTCATACAACATTCAAGTGGATATTTCAACTCGCATGTGTTAAATTGGAACGTAGAGCATCGCGGGCTGGTTTTCCAATAGGACCGGATCGTGCCGACGCTTCCAACAGTTTATCTTTCAATAGAATTGCCTAATGGAACTTGCGGAAAAAAAAGAAAAAACGTGAACGGCAAAGTAATAAAGTGAAAAGGTGAAAAAAAGGGCAAAGTCTCGGATGACGTTCGATTTCCTGTAACTACACGAAGCGCATGTTTTATGGGATGAGACATTATTTCCGAGATTATACATAGTCCCTATCTTCATCGTCGTTGAGGTCAAGATTATACATGCCTGATTAAACGTACTCGAGTGACCTGACCAGCGACTGGCAAGACTCGGGGTGACTGCCTATAAGAAACCGATATATGGGGTTACATATATTATCAGGATCACGAGGGTTCGACGGTTTATTCGTTGAATTTAACTGGTATACTGATACAGCCACGTGCGTGTGTGTATGTGGAAACGCAGTTGGGAAAAGCGAAGCAAGAAGTGAAAGTAACATTTTACCGATAATATGTCAAAGTGCATTCGTCGCCCGATCACTCTTACGTTATACATTATGTATAGTATAGAACGAGATCTCAGGGTACACGGAGCAAAATATCGAATACACCGTGAAATAATTCTTGGGTAAATTCGTAATCACGAAGAATGGAGAAAGACTGGAAAAAGATACTAAAAATAGGGGAGGGATCTGGTCGGTCTGTGCCATTGAGGTTTTAACAAGAACCCGAAACTCCGAGTTGCTGACGACGTAGGAGTTTTCTACGTTTCCAAGAAATCAAATATACCTTTGAATAATTCTTGAAAAATATGTGATATTGCGAGAAAAAGAGAAGGAATGGGAAAGATATTGGAAATAGAGTAGAAACAATGTATGTCTCTTGTAAAATGCTCCATTCACTTCGTCGTCGCAGCGAAGGCTGGGCGCTTTGTTTATATTTATTTCTCTTACAGCGCTGAAGGACGAGGTAAACAAGGGATGGGAGTCTGTGTTTGCAAAATTCACGGTAGTTGCCAGGCCAACTCCGGACTTATTTTCTGTGAAGGACGAATCTTCTCTTTATTACCTCCTCATTGGGGTTTCGCCGATTGTTTTCCCTCGTGTCCTATCTTCGTCTTCGTCATCGTTCGCTATCTCGCTCTCGTTTCGCTCTCTTTCCCGGTCTTTTATATCCCTTCGTTCCGTGCCATTCTGTTAATAATAGTCTTGGTATTAGTTCGTCGACGCGACATTTGCCATTGAGTTGCAAGGGTGCTAGCAACCAGCTGTTGCTCCTTCTGCTTGATTTATTGGAACAGACTCGCGTGCCTCAAAGCTCCGCCGTCCTTCCGAACTACCTCATTCATACCCTTCTATCACACTCCCCCCCATCTCCTTCCTGTAAATAAAATACAATTAGAAAGAATCGTCGAAAGAATTTCTACGTTTATTTCTTTTACATAAAAAAAAGCGCTTCGACAAAAAAGAAGAAAAAAATCGTGATTTTAGTTTTGGAATGTTGAGTTTCAATAAAGTTTTTGTCTTTAAAAATATTTTAATTTTGCCTTTAAATAAAGGTTTTGTCTGCTGGAAGGAGATTTATCAAAATATTTTTTTCAAAAAAAAAAAAAAAAGGTACGCCAAGTACTGAAAAATCCGATTTGCAAATATTATTAAAAAAAAAATGAACCAAATTTTATAAGCCAAGCATAACAGAAAACAAGCGCCTCAGCGCCCTGCGGGCGCAGAGGCTCTTGTTGGTGGGCTCCGCCCCCAAACCCCCCGAAAAATGTCCCTTCGGGACATTTTTGAAGGCACTCATAGGGATACACGTCGCGCTACGCGCTCCGTATCAAGTATGATTATACTTTGCATTATGCGCTACGTATTGAATATGTTTATACGTCGCGCTGTGCGTTTCATCTCGGAAGAACGTATGGGGGAAAAACATTTATCAATTATGTAAATTGATTCATAGTGTTTAACCTTTATCGAATAAAAACATTTCGTTTTTATACAAATTGATTATTATTATTCACAACAGATATTTCCTTTTTGTTTGATGATAAACTGTCAAATATACAGACACGAGAAAAATATAACGAATTGCATCGCGTAGAATTTGATCAAATTAATGTAACGAATCAAGTCATATCTAGCAAAGGTCATTTTATTGGCTTAACACTTATGACGAGATTTAATAAGTATAAAACAAACACACAAAATATTTACCAACACCATTACCATTTACTATTTACCATTTAGGTGTAATGTCCCCTTTAAATTAATCCCTTTAAATGTTTTTTCTTCCCTAAAATACATGGAATCACTTTGTTATCGTCTCTGCACTGAAACCGAAGAATTGGAGCCGAATACTCGAAAAATTTGCTTTTTCTTACGATTTTCAATGAAATTTAGTCTATATTAATCGTTGTAGCAAAAAAATTATATCTCGAGAACGAACATAGATATCGTCTTGGTTTTTGTCGTGTATTGAAGATGAAGTAGTACGTTACTCAAATAAAAAGTTGTAGTATCTTGGATGCGTCCGAAATATTTTTTAAAAAATTTTCAATTTCTCGATGAATTCGACTGCGAGGACTCTTCGAATGTCGATATATAAGAGAATTCGGTTATAACACTTTAAGGATTTTTCTCTTCCCCATAATAGACAGAATCAATTCGTTATTGTCTCTGTACGAGAGTGAAACATTGGAGACGAGAAATTCGAGAAATTTTATTTTTCTTTCTTTTTTTTTGTTTTGAGATTGAGGTATATTGAAACAATTGAACAAAATAGAAGGGTAGTTGGAAAAATTCGAGGTAAAATTTGAATTTTTTTTGCTTCGAAAACATATTAGAGATTTGAAAAAATGAAATTGCAGTTTCCCAATATTTAAAGTAATATACATTAAAATTTTTTAAAAAAGCTGAGATTTTTTTTTTTTCATTTCAAATCATCCCGCCACAGCGCCCGCCGCCACCGTTGGGGCGCGTGCGAACTTTATCACGTCTGCCATGGAATTGTCGTCGGCTTCCAAGGTTTGACAGATAGAATGAATGGATAAAAATAAATAGTCGCGATTTTTTTCAATTTTATTTGGCAAATTGCAATAATTTTGGATATTCGATGATTCTTCTTTGTGAAATTATAAGCAAGTTTTTCAGTGCACCCGTGAAATTTACGATTTTTATTATGAATGTGAATAACGTATTGTAAGATATTTTGAATGATTTTCGTTCAAAATATATTATTTTCGAAATAAAAAGCGCTGATATTTGTCAATCAATGTATGATATTTCGTGTTTTATTATTCGCAACAAAATTTTCTTCTTTGACATGATGAAAAATTGTTTTTTGGAAAATTAAAATAACATAACCTTTAAAATAAATCCTCACTAAAAATAATTGTAGAATAAAAATATTAAGAAATGTCAGAATGTCTTCAAATTTGCTGTGCATAGTGTTTTCGATGCAATAAAATATTTCTGAAAATTAGAAAGAAATTCGTTCGTAGGTTTCAGAATTGCAGCGCCGTACGGACATTTGACGGAAGAAAATGGATTTTTAAATGGAAAATGCCTGGAAAAAATGTTCAGAGCCGTCGGAATGTCTTCAAATTTGCTGTGCATAGTGCATTCGATAAAATAAAATAATGCTGCGAAAAAGAAAAAAATTGGTTCGTAGAATTCTTAATTGGAGCACCGTACGGACATTTAGTGGAACAAAATTGAATTTTTATTTTGGAACAACTCATTAAAGGCTTCGCAGTAGTTTCAAAATGTTTGTACATAATAGTCATGATGTGATAAAACACTCCTGCGAAGGAGAACAAAATTGGTTCGCACCATCCAAAGTTACACTGTGATACGGACGTCCGAGAAGATAAATTCAGTGAAAAAGCTATTTTTATTCAACCGCAAGCTAAAAGAAATATTTCCAGTCATCAGAGTCACTTCAAATTAACTACGCATGATGTTGGAAGTACACCGAAGTAAATTCTGAAAATCTAAATTTTTTGGAGCCTACACTGCGGAGAATCCCCATCGAAAGCTGTGTGAACAGGCTTCGCTGGTCATTTTAATAGGCACTCTTTGCCAATTGTTATAGTGAGTGCCTAAAAAGGATTTTATATAACAAAAAATATTGTTTTTTTTTGGAAAAAAATTGCTGTAAAAAATGGGCGTTCCAATGCAAATAGTGGTTTATTGTGACGCTTGCAAACACCGGAACGCCAATTTTTTACAGTAATTTTTTTCCAACAAAAAAAAACAATATTTTTTGTTATATACAATCCTTTTTAGACACTCACTATAACAATAGGCAAAGAGTGCCTATTAAAATGACCATCGAGGCTTCTTCACACAGCTTTCGATGGGGATTCCCCGCAGCGTATGCTCCAAAAAAATTAGTTTTTCAGAATTTACTTCGGTGTACCTCCAACTTCATGCGCAGTTAATTTGAAGTGACTCCGATGACTGGAAATATTTTTTTTAGCCTGCGGTTGAATAAAAATAGCTTTTTCACTGAATTTATCTTCTCGGACGTCCGTATCACAGTGTAACTTTGGATGGTGCGAACCAATTTTCTTCTCCTTCGCAGGAGTGTTTTATCACATGATGACTATTGTGCACAAACATTTTGAAACTACTGCGAAGCCTTTAATGAGTTGTTCCAAAATAAAAATTCAATTTTGTTCCGCTAAATGTCCGTATGGTGCTCCAATTATGAAGTCTACGAACCAAATTTTTTCTTTTTCGCAGCATTATTTTATTTTATCGAAAGCACTATGCACAGCAAATTTGAAGACATTCCGACGTCTCTGAACATTTTTTCCAGGCATTTTCCATTTAAAAATCCATTTTCTCCTGTCAAAGGTCCGTACGGCGCTGCAATTTTGAAACCTGCGAACGATTTTTTTTTCTAATTTTCAGCAATATTTCATTGCATCGAAAACACTATGCACAGCAAATTTGAAGACATTCTAACATTTCTTAATATTTTTATTCTACAATTATTTCTAGTGAGGAATTATTTTAAAGGTTATGTTACTTTAATTTTCCAAAAAACAATTTTTCATCATGTCAGAAAAGAAAATTTGGTTGCGAAAAATAAAACACGAAATATCACACATTGATTTACAAATATTAGCCCTTTTTATTTCGAAAATAATATATTTTGAACGAAACCATTCACAATATTTTACAATACATCATTCACATTCGTAATAAAAATCATAAATTTCACGGGTGCACTGAAAAACTTGGTTATAATTTCACAAAGAAGAATCATCGAATATTCAAAATTATTGCAATTTGCCAAATAAAATTGAAAACAATCGCGACTATTTATTTTTTTTCCGTTCATTCTATCTGTCAAACTTTGGAAGCCGACGACAATTCCATAGCAGACGTGATAAAGTTCGCACACGCCGCGACGTTGATATTCTGTGGCGGGATGATTTGAAATGAAAAAAAAAAATCTCAGCTTTTTTTTCATTTTTAATGTACATTACTTTAAATATTGGGAAACTGCAATTTAATTTTTTCAAATCTCTTTAAAATTTTTTCGAAACAAAAAAAAAATTCAAATTTTATCTCGAATTTTTCCAACCACCCTTCTACTTTCTTTTCAATTGTTTCAATATTCCGATCTTAAAACACACAGGAGGTTCAGGTGAAACGCGCAGCGCGACGTATAAACATATTCGATACGTAGCGCATAACGCGAAGTGTAATCACACTTGGTACGGAGCGCGTAGCGCGACGTGTACCCCCGTGAGTGCCTTAAAAAATGTCCCCCCGGGACATTTTTCGGGGGGTTTGGGGGGCGGAGCCCACCAACAAGGGCCTCAGCGCCCTGCGGGCGCAGAGGCCCCTGCGGGCGCAGAGGCGCTTGTTTTCTGTTATGCTTGGCTTAAAAAATTTGGTTCTTTTTTTTTTTTAATAATATTTGCAAAACGGATTTTTCAGTACTTGGCGTACCTTTTTTTTTTTTTTTTGAAAAAAATATTTTGATAAATTTCACTCCTTTTTGAAAAGCTAACATTTGTAATTTTACCTTTAAAATTAATTTCGAAGGATCGGATAATTTAGATCGATCAAAATTAATTCTATATGCAAAACCGGGCGAACGGCACGTCACATATTCTTGTCACTTCATGATTGCCGGTTATGTTGTTCGAGATCGCAAAGAAAAGTTATAATCGATATAAAATCACACGTATAACACGTAATTCATAATTTTTCTTTTTTACTTCGCGTCGAGACACTAAACCACGATACGCCATACATAATTATTATGTTCGGAAACACTCAAAAAAATGTTCACGCCGTGAAAATACGTGCCGATGATAGCAACTGTCAGCTGAGCCGCCTGTGGCGACCAGCGCGCGACCGCGCGAATTTTTCTATGAACTGATGTAAACGTAGACGGCGTATAACATTGCCACCGACAACAGCTGACAGCTGCGCCGGCTGTGGCGACGAGCGCGCCACCACGCACATTTTTCGATGAACTGATGTAGACGCAGACATATATATATAGGGGACACTTTATAATCATTTGGACCCTGTGAAATTACCGACCTCGAGATCTCAAAATAGGCTAAACCAATTGAATGGTAACTAGGCTCTTTCGAAAGATTGACCCAAAATTACATTATAAAAGTGTCCATGAAAATTCGATTCGTTGTATTATTGCGAAGATATATCGATCGAAAGTTGAACGCACTATACACTTCCGGTATATTAGCATAGGTTACTCAGTAGCGGCACGCCTTGTACTGTTTTTTCAGTACTTGGCGTCGAGGCGCTACCGCGTCTCTTGATAAGTTATTAACTCGGAAAACTTTCAGAGCCAAATGATTGGACGATTTTAATCGATTATCGTTACTTATAGTGTACGTTCAACAAATAATTGGCTCATTGCTGCGCACGAATCTACGTGTTCGCCCCGAGTTTCCGGGTTCGAGATAGCATGCCGATTCACTGGTTCCATAAAACAATTACCAAACGAATGAATGACTATTTTTTATCGTTGAAGGAGATAAATATTTTGTTTTTCAGTATCTTTTTTCCAACGAATTACATTCAATTTAAATTTAATTTAATTTGCAGCCTTGGACCGTATTTTCAGTCATTTGGTTCCGTTTTCAACAGAGAGTAATTTTTCTTTACACAATCATGAGATTAAAATGAACACCGTACAGATAACTTTTTGAATTTTGTTTTTACATTTCGTAATTTTCTCTTTGCTTATGTATTTATTCAATCCCATTTACTTAACTGATGATATTCAGCGAGCGTACTTCTAAAACAGACACTGTAGTTTATATCCCTTTCATTACGAGATGTACTACAGAAAACAGTTCTGAGACAAGGGCTGTTCACTGCATTTGTAAACGATCTGCCACAGACACTCGTCTATGATAACTTGCTAATTTACACCGACATTTACCCTCTTTAGAGTTAAACGAGTTGCTTGAGAACGATGTTACTGTAATACAGCAAAGGTAAACATGTAAACAATATGCGGCACACTTGCGATGGTCTGAAATATGTATGAGTTACGAATATGTTTCTCATTGTCTCGAAGAAAACATAAAGACAGTTATAATAGAGATAACTAAGTAGATTTTTTTTCTCGATTTACTTCAAGTTCAAAGTGTTAAGTATTTTGTGTGTAACTTGCACCCAATAAGTGATAATAACTTTCAAAAACGCAAATTGCGGAAGGTATAGTCGCTTCCCCCAAAGTTCGTCGAGCGCGTAACATTTCTTTGCCAAACTTTGAACTGTCGTATCTCGCGTCATGGTTTGTAAATCATGCCATGGTCTGACAGGTTTTTTGGTTCACTTTTTCATCCTGTTCCAAAAAGAGAAAGTATTGTGATCGCGCAAAAAAATTACGTTACATTTTTGGATTAAACAACTCTTTTCAACTTCACGGAATGAAAAAAAAATGTTTTTCTCATTTTTTCCTTGGAATGTGCGACTCGATCTAACGATTTTCATAGCCCGAATAGATTTTTGTATGCAAAAGCATCGGAAAAAAGTAAATTTGCAATCCTGTCGGCCTGTCTGTACGTGCGTATCAAATTTTCTGGCGTAGGCACAATAACTTTCCGCAGACCCTTTTAACTACTGTGAAACTTGCAACGTGTCTTTTACATGTAAAATGTGAATTTGGTATTGAATTTCAAGTTTTTTCATCTACATTCTTTGTACTTTACTTGAAATGGGAGTAATAAATATATGAAAAAAAAATGAAAAACGAAAAAACAACTCAAACATCATTTTGACAACTACTAAAAACTTTTTAAAAACATTTTGAAAACTTGGATTAACGAGTCCTAGCTTTCAGCGGTACTCAACGCCCTCAAAAGTGAGAATTCAGAGATATTTCGAACACTTCTCGATGGGATAAAAATCTGAAAAAAATCATGCATATAGAAGATGCTGAAAAGGTCAATTTTGCATAAAAATAATTCCAAAATGTTATTAACATGTTACGTCCCGCGATTATCGGAATTTCCTTTTCGCGAACTTGCGCTGCTCTTCGACCGAACCGAGAAAAGAGTACAGCTGCGCACATGTACACTCGCGAGGTGACAGAGAAACCAAGGGGGGGAAGAGATCGCCGTACATGGGAATCGTCGACAGAGAATCGATATCCGAAGACTGTTTAATAAACATTCGAGCACGAATTCGTCGAACCGGAGCGAGCAAATAATTTTGTCATCAGTGATTTGACGAAAATCAACAGTCGTTAATGGGCTTGAGTTATTCGAGCATTCGCCCGCGACATTAAATTCTGAAAACTGGCCACGGTACACGAAAAATATTAATGACCAGTTCGCAAGTTTTATAAACATCCGGACCAACGGGGTTCGTTGCGAGTTAAGAAGAACAGAATATAGTTCACCGGTCGAGAAAAGGAGACGTGTTTATAATCCGGTTAGCATGAGTAAGTCTATGTTAGGGGGGACGACAGGGGAAGAGGTTCTCTGGGTTCTTTTGGGTTTTGCACGCCCAAAATGTGCAAAACCACGGGCCCACAGTTTTTATCAATAAAAAAAAATTGGTGGGTCAAGTATTAATATTTTTTTAAACAACGGCTAATAATGAATTTGATGACCTTTAACTAATTTCACGTACGTTTTTTTTAAAGAATCGGGAAGAAACAATTTATTCTAAAAATGTACTTGGCACAAGTTTCACGTTGAAGATGTTTTTTCATTATATCAATTATACGACTCGTCTACCTGCGTTGGATGTATAAAACAATTTTCATCAAAGACGCATTCTTGCGGTCAATTTTATGTTGCAGAGTACATTTTAATTGGGTATATACTCTATCAAAAGTTTGTTACTATATTTAACCGCCGGAGTCCTTGTGCCAAAACCAATTCCATATAAGTTGTTATAAAATACTGTTTGACGATTGTATAACTCTCGTTTACCGGCTTCCTCGTTGTAGACTGTAACTCGTAACATTGTTTGTTCAGAGCGCTCTTTCACCGTTCTACCACAGCACATTTCTTATCACTACTACCTTGCCATTCGCTTTTTATGTTCTTAACATAACGACAGCCATAATGCTGTGTTCTACTGTAATATACTACAGAATTCATGTTTTTTTAATTATGTTTCTGATCATTCATGAGTGATAATCTACCATGCGGTAGTCATGCTCCGAACTCCTGAATCATATATCGTTCTTTTGTACTACAGATAGTTATTTTGTTCTTTTGTCATAAGTTACGTCACTTTATAATTATTATTATTGATAAAAAATTCACTTGATTAATTTCAATGATTATTACGAATTACACACGACACGAAGAATCTAACGATTTTTATTATAATCCGTGTAGTAAACCGGTCGGATTCTGGCATTCTGAAGAATTTTACGAAACATATCTTATAACGTTCTTATACCTATCTTATTAAGAGCGTAATATGGCGTATGAATGATCACCATTTATTGATTTTAAAACCGTAATTTGTTGAGGGCACCATGAAACTTAGCAATAATGTCGACTTAAAACGAAAATGTTTTGTACGACACGTCCCAGTGAACGCAAAGTTACAGTTACGCTGCCGCCACATTACAATTTCCTACTCACCAATGTGACTGTTACATAACACCGTTGTTATGTATTAGTAGTTATATTGCTGAGTAGGAAATTGTAGCGTAGCGGCAGTGTAACTGTAACTTTGTGTTCACTGGGGTATAAGAAGTACTTTTTTTAAAAAGATTTTATAATTATCTATAGTTTTGAGAACAATTTCTAAAACTATAGAATCTTCTAGTGAAAGATACCAACGAGGTGGTTTTGATAATAATAAAATATATTTGACTATAACTTTCATGCGGGTTTCATAGACGTACAAAAGGTTTTCATTAGCAATATCTATGAATGTGAATTTTTGTTTATCAACGAAATGTAAACTTATATAGCAACTCATGGTGAGAAATGAAGTGCCGATTGCTATTATATTATATTCCAAAACGTTGTATGAAAATGAATTGTAAAATAGAAATAAGGATTTATTTATGTATCGAGCAAAGTACTCTGTTCGTTATCGTTGCCTCATTAAAGTAAAGTGCGTTATAACAGTGGATACTACACTAGTGTTGAATTGATGTTAGAGGTTTAATTATTACCGCTACACGTTGTATTGACCATTATTATTCGGTTGCTAGTTGATTCATAGCAGTGTGTTGATATTTCCCACACCGTACTCTAAGTAGAGTAGCGCTTATAATCTCACGGACTGTTGTAATAGCCACATTCTGTATTAGTTATCTGTGTACCATTAGCTAATTCATGTGAGTATGTCGATATTTCTCATACCGTATTGGATGCACGTAGAAATATACCTTAATCTACTGTATAGTAATAATTCTCAGATTTGACGAATCTGATATATTGTATGACAGCCTATCCGCTACTTTTCCATTTGCGTGTACCAAAAAGTTCTCGCCGTGCAATAACGAACAACGTAACTTGCCATTTGTACAAAATTGTTGATATACATTTATTTGTTTTTCAATAGCCGTTTGAATAAGGTGAACTTGATGGGCGACAACGGTTTGTTTTAGACTCTACGTAATAATTGGCCTACTGAAAGGTTCAAGGAACTCCCGTCTGACCTGCTTACCCTTCTCTGTGGTCTGCGGTATGCCGCGACAGCATCGAGTGTCTGACCATAGGCAACTTTATAACTACTGACCAGTCTTGCTGAATCACCACGAAAGAGACTGGCATGCAACCTACAGTACCCCTGTCTGAACGGAGTACCTAACGCTAAAGTCGTACGCTATAACTACGACGTGCCTCCATCGATCGATCACCTGCATCCCCGGTACCAATTATAACATAAAACTTTCTCCGACGCTACGGCGTAATACGGCTACCTATATCAAGTTATAACTTCTTTACCCTGTCCGTCGGTTATCGAGTTCGCGCAACCAAGGTTGGGAAAACCTTCATGGTAAAACGAAGCTGCGAAATGTTCTTCAGCTTCGTGATTGTATCCCCGTTTTACGGTCCACGACTCTTTCATCCGACGCCTACGCGCGGATGTGTCGCGTAAACAGATACCTTGTATATTCACTCGGGATTTTCGCATTTTCGCATTCGCACACGTCTTTTCCGTTGACGTGTCTTTTTCCCAGCTCTTTTTACTTCTCGACTTAAACGCTTTGAAACTATAGTACCACTGTTGTATTATATTTCACCGACCGAAATCTTTATCTCGTTTTATGCCGCGGGAGCGAAGATTACCGTAAGCGTCGAGAAAATGAGATTTGCGAGGCGAACGCCAAGAAGCTAGCGTTAATTTTCGAATAATTTACGAAAAGCCTGAGAATTGCCAGCCGTCTTGATCTTTTATGGCTTCGTTAATTTTTTTTGTGGGATCGGCTTACGCGCGAAGCTCGATAATTAACTCTCGAAGGGCCAGCATTTCGTCCGTATTTCGTCCGTATTTCGTCCGTACTTAGTCACCAATAATGATTCACTGCGAGAATTTCATGCCCACGGAAATTTGAATCCTTACACCTGCCTGTGACACACAATTTTCTTCATCAGAGTCCACGGACGTTTATATACGAAAACCAATGATGAAATAACTTTTTTTCACGTTTTTCTACTTTGCAGTTTGCTGATGTAGCGTTCCCACGGTGTTTCTCCATATGGGAAAGTAATTGATGCTACGCACGCGTGTATAAGCTATTTTCTCGATATCGCAGAGTTTTTCAATTAACAAAATGTAATTTTGTTGATTTTGCTTTTAGTGTGAGATTTGCAACGATAAATGTTAGTATTACGGATAAATGACATGAAGATGTAAATTATAGTGTAATATCAGGCTGAAATAGATCGTATTTGGATTTCAAGACAATAAGCAATGTATAATTTTCCTAAAACATCTAACTTCGATAATCGAGGTTGTACTTTAGATATTATTGATCGAAGCTCGATTATCTAAGGTAAACGGGATTGTGGTATCCACGGATGACTAAAAACCACGGATAATCCGAAATCGATCATAAAATGCAAAAAAAAAAAAATGATTCTGCTTTATACCGTTTTAACGTTTTTCATTTTTCTGGGTTGACATTTCGTAGATCGTTGGTGCTCCGCCGATCAATATTTGTTATTCATTTCGGAAACAATTTATATATTAGTTTTCATTTTATGAAATTTCAAATTTACTGAAAAGTCTTTGAAGTACGGTTGACTTCAACTCAACGACTTCAACGAACAAGCTAACATCTGATAAATCCAGATTTATATAAATAAAACGTAAAAAAAATTAATATTTGGTGAACCGTTAGGTTGATTTTTAAAATTTTTACAATTTACGAATGCATTAAATTGAACCCTCAAAGTTGAACCCTGTGTTGTACCCCCGAAATCCGGTTGCTCACTCGGTGTTCGAAGGTTGGGATTTTAACCGGTAAAATAAAAGGGATTGTGCCAGTTAGGAGTTGGAACCCGAGTGAGAACTACTGAATGTAGACTAAGATGATATTAATTAACGTAGAAACCAGCAGAATGATTTAACAATCAAATACAATTCGTAAATCAGTATCGCTTTCGGAATAATTCAGTACAATCGCATACAACTCGCACGAACAGTATCGCTTATTGAGCAATTCACTATTTCACTTTACAATGTAACTCACTTATCGATACTACTCGGGTTCGATGCATAAACGCCTATATTACTTGTATCTTGGATTCCTTGCACGAATCCCTTGGACCAGACGTACAGTTTCGGGAGTCAATTCGGACCCCCTCTATATCACGAGTCAGATCGGACTGTCGAATGTTCGCACTCGTATTGGTATATACAGTGCGAGCGCATCAGCACTATTTGTAAGAGACAAAACATTATTGTGACACCCGGAAATATAGCCATACCCGGAAATATTGTGAAACTCTCCGCTCTTCGTTGCTCGCTGTTTATATTTTGTCACCTCAGATTCTATTCAAGAATTTGGAGGCTCAGCGTTATTTTAATTGCTGAATGCGCGCATTACCCGGCCGCGATTGAGTCGCCCGCTCGATGCGTTGATTGCTCAATCGCTCGCTAGGCGTTAGGTTTCAGCAATCGCGCTTCGCGTGTCACTCGCATACTTGGATTATTGTGCAATGCACCTCGTGTCAATCACCTCGATATTCGGGGTACACCTGTATCAATTTACACTTGTAAATTATACATTTTCTCATTGCTGACTCGTTAATTACCGTTTGATCTTATTAATTTCATAGCAAATCTATTTATCGGAAAATGAATACATTTTTATTGCAAATAAAATTATTTACTCGTCAATTCTTACCTTGTTTGCTCTGAGAAAAAAAGGTTACTTCGAAGTAATAGTGACTTACGTAAGTAAAGCAATATACTCTCAAATAAATATAATCTCTCTTCACAGTAAATGAGAAATGGGTTCGTTTAAAATGAATGACAGTTGAGAAAAATCATCCATTGCTGCATGAGGCTGAAACTAGCCGCCGAGAGCTAGCCGCCAGGTTGGGTGATTGGCCGCTCGTACGACGCCCGCGACTCAGCGACTCTACGCGCATCTTCTCGTGATACTTCGTTGTATTCGTTCGCTCGATCGCTTATACTTGTGGTTTTGCATTTTTTTAAAAATTTTCTACGCATACATTCTTATAGTTTTCGAGACGCCTGATCGAATGGTGCTACCTAGAAAACAGCGCGGCTTTTTTTTTTACGCTACAGCCGTAAAAACACACGGCCCGTGAACAGATTGTTTATAAGGCTATAGCGTAAAAAAAAAAGTGGCGCCGTTTTCTAGGTAGCACCATTCGTTCAGGCGTCTCGAAAACTATAAGAATGCACGCGTAGAAAAATTTTAAAAAAATGCAAAACCGCTTATACTTGTTTAAAAAAAAATTTTAAACAAGTATAAGCGATCGAGCGAACGAATACAACGAAGTATCACGAGAAGATGCACGTAGAGTCGCTGAGCCGCGGGCGCCGCACGGGCGGCCAATCACCCAACCTGGCGGCTAGCTCTCGGCGGCTAGATTCAGCCTCATCATTGCTGCGAAGATTTTCGGCTCACATTAAAATGATTCGATGTTCTTAATATAAGATTGCTATTAGTTCGGATCAATCCTCTTACGATAAGAGAACACTTGCCTCAAGCAGACCCGCTTTTGCCTCAATAAATTCTCTGGCACTTAATGGATTTCATTTGGGCTGTTTAAAAGCCAACTACAACAGTATTTGCGCTTGATTGCATTATTATGATCCTTACCAGAAAGCGAACGTTTCTTAGCCCGGAAATAGGAAAAATTTCGCACTGGCTGAAATATGACAATATCGGGCGTTTTTGTCCCTTATTTTGCATGTCTGTTCGTTATAATATACGGGTCTGAAATAACGGAATGCATATTTGAATTTGAGTATGTAGTAGTTGGGTTCCGCTTGAATGGCAATTCAGATCAATTTTTCATAAGCATAATAGAGCGGACGGCAGAATTCCAATATTACTTTTTTCATTGCCTTCCTATATGAAACGTTCTTGTTGTAATCAACAGTCAAAGGTGGCTCTTTATTGTAGTGAACATTGTTCATTCGGGGAACAGGTATTTTCGTCAACCCAGCGAAAAAAATGGTTTTCTTCTTGCTAGTAACTGGATGGCTTCGTCGAACTCGTCGACTATTGATATATCACCCAATCTGTGTGGAAGAAGACATATGTAGACATAAACGGGAGAATTCATATGGGTTCGCAGCATACGCATATAATGAACAATCGATTAGTTTATATCTAGCGGAAGAGCTAAAAAGAAATCGTGACGTTGTACCGAGTTCTGCAGAGCATCCTCTATATCCTACCGAGATAATAAAAAGTAATTTGTATAAAAATGGATTACCATTGAACCATAAATGCTTGACATTTAGGTATATTAAAAATTTTGAATAAAAAAAAAAAAATTGGAAATTCAACATTTTTACGTTGGTTCCTAGTTACAAAAAATGACAGGAGACTCGAGCAATTCTCGACGTTTTTTTTTATCATTTTCAAAAAGAATCTTTCAAATTATATATGTACAATGTATAAATGTGATCTCATGATGGAGATTAGGCGAACTTGATATGGAATACCGCTATATATACTTGAAGTTAGACAGCCAATAATTATAGGAACAAGAAAACAAGTAGAAAAAAATCGGTATCATACCGTACATACGACGTCTGGCCGTGAGATATTTCAGACATCAATATTGCCATTCGCTCCCATAGACTTGAACGCCGGGGTGTGGAACGAGGATTATATTTATGGTTCATTCGAAATGATAAAATAGGACTCGCGGGCAATTTCTTCAATCCTTCCACATTCCTGTAGTTAAAGTATTTTTCCGTATTCTCTTCGTTTCTGTACGAAGCCCGCGCTTCGTCATCGATTTTTTTGGTATTGCTATCGATATCAATTGGTAACTTCATCAGACTTTTCTTCAGTTTTTTTCGTCGAATGTTTTAGTCGATCTTGTAAAAAAAAGTTACGGTATCGAAACGTTCACAATTGAGACGACAAAAAATGTAACGTAGATCAAGACACTTTTCTTCACATTCTTTTTTGGTGAAATTGCGTCTAAAAGTTAATGGAACGGAATTGTGTTGCAATATCCGACGAATAACTTATGGCTAGAAATATAGAAATAGAAGTTTTGTACATAATCATTAAAGAACACCGATCATATTTCTCGAGAACACGCGGCAATACTTAACGAGGCTCGACAATTGAAGCTTTTATGTAAAATGTCTGGCGCCTGCAGTCGATTGACTGGGCAATCTATGAAGACTTCCTCTACTAACCTTCACGGCGACTAGGAGCGCCAAAGGACTGCTCGTATCCACTGGTGTTCGTGGGAAGGCAAGTACATGCGTTAAAGGTGGGAAGGAAGTTGTCCCTGCGTTTTCAAGGGAAGGACATGAAAATGTTTTCCACTGTACAAAGGGTTGTTCTCCCTTTAATAAACCTTTCCACTTGCCGTATCCTCCTCCGTACCATCTCCGCTATACATACAGCGTATCTGTTGAACGCGAAACAGAGGCAGATTCACGAGAGACGAGCGTTAAGAGGGGCTTTCACGAATGTTATATACTTGGCATGCGGAGAGCAAGAGAATTCGAGACAGAACAGAGAACTGGGGTTGGTGATAGCGGGCAACACCCTTACGCCTCTTGGCTACTGGCCTCTTATTATATTATCCAACTTTCCTTGCTTTCCGTGCTGCGGTAGATGACTCCTAGGGGCTTATTTCTCACCCATTACAATATAAAATAGAAATAAACGTATCTTGATTAAAACACGTATTTTTCGTTATCGCTGTTTCATTATTCCAGATCGAATGGTTGAAGAATTTTCGAAGCAGACTAATGTATCTATTATTATTTATTTAACGCTAAAACTCTTGTTGGAGTGGACTCTCTTCACAGGCAAAGTTTAAAAAATGTTGATCTTTATTGATTTTCTGTATTGTTCATGTATCATGTAGTATTACGATCCTTCATCTTTGTGGGATGCATATTTGCTCAGCCATGCGTTAGAAATTTGTTTTGAGTTTCAGGGTTCAAGTACTGTATAGTAATACAAAGCAGGCAAAATCTTTACAAAGTAGGTGATGAAATATCTTAATTCCAAATCATTTTTCAAAATTTCTTTTGCCTGCTTTGTATTTGTATTGTATAAAAAGGATTTATTTCAGTCAGTTAAACATAATTGACTAAAATAAATCCCTTTTCCCTCCCCCCTCCCCCCCCCCCCCCCCCTGCCTTTAAAAGGAATTTATTTTAGTCAATTACGTTTAATTGACTAAAATAAATCCTTTTTATTCAAGAATTTTTCAACATTTCTTTGGGTTTAATATATTTTATCACCTGCTTTGTAACGATTCTTCATTTCTGGAACGTCTACATCAAAGGTTTCATGAAAATACCTTTGAGAGTGGAATTATATTCAACTGCGGAGGGAGAAAATTATTTGAATTGTGAAGCTACCGGGGTTTTACTGACCAAATGAATATTGCAAGATGTGTCACAATTTTCTGTATTCGAGAACAAAAAATTCGTCAGTGTGTTCTTTGTATTGAAGTGGCGAAGGTGTAATTATTTTTAATGCCGCGACTAGCTACATGGTAAAAGCTTTTTATCGTCTTGCCGGTGATTGAATGTCATATTTTTTTGACGGTTGTGATAGAAATTCGTCGACCAATTGACATTTTCGGATACATTTTTTTTCAATAGGATAAAATGCCCAATGTCGCCAGTCTTTTTTTTTGTTTCGAAAGAATCTCTAATGATATAATTACTTGTTGCTGTGCAGAATTTAACGGTAAAAAAATATACACAAAGTTTCTTCTAAATGAAGTGCATACCTCCGTTTGTTAACTCCCCACTGCCTACGGGATAAAAAAAATCGCGGAAATTATGCGTTCCACGCCTTCGACGAAAAATGTCAACACAATTTATATTAAATCTTCACAGCCCGAGGATCAATGTTTATGGCATTACATTTGAAAGGTAAGCTGTAAGCTTATGAAAATACACCATCATTGGAAAAATTAGGTAAGAAACTTCCGGTGACAGATCGAAAACTAACGTCAACGATCTCGACTCCTACGTATAATTGCAGGTGATGCCGTTACGGGATTCGGCTTCTCAAGCCACCGGTGTTTTCATTCTTCTCACGTCGAAGAGAATAGATAACTGATCGTATGATCGTATTATCGTACTTTCACTAGCAGCAATCGCAACGCTTCGTGTGTGGATCCTTACCTCTCTATTTAGTTTTATTTCGACTTTATTAGATTACATGTTATATATCGAACTATCAAAGTTTATCAAAGCACTGTCAACATTTTGCATGTTTGTGTAAGCGAGTGACGAGAAAACTAATAGTAGAGAAATATTCTTCCTTTTTTCATCTTGTTCGTTTGCATCTAAAGAACCTTTCGCCTTTAATTCTCCTCTTGGCTTAAACGAGATTCGAACGCTTTATTGGTCTCGTGTGCACAGTGAGAGGGAACAGAACGATTTACCAGAACCGTTAAGAGAGAGTAGTATAAGGGCGCCTTGGGCGCACAAGCTTCCTCAAGGCTTTTTGGCTGCTTCAGGCTGTTGCCGTCGTCACCGAGTATCCGAACCCTATTTTGCCTTGCAAAACAGGATGCCTATTTTGTGCCATCGTTCTCGTTTGAGTAAATTATTCTTTCTTATTTACATGACTCGCGTATTCCAATGATCCAGAGATTGGCTATTTTATTTGGATAATTTTCTTTTTTTTTTTGTCGTTTCGGCCGAAAACGCGATTTCTCCTTCTAACTGAAACAGCTTTATTGATGGTTATAATCCATTTCTTTCTATCCCTACAAGGAAACCAAACTTTGGGGTAGTATGAATCAATCTTTCTTCTGCCCAAATCGGCTTCATCAATAATACAAATTGTAATGCAATTTTTACTTTCTCATCCATACGAAGTATGAAAAAGAGAAAGTATTGTAATCGCGAGAAAAAATAACGCCAAATTTATGGACTAAATAACTCTTTTCAATATGATGAAATGAAAAAAAAAATCTTTTCTCACTTTTGTCCTCATAATTGTACTACTTATCAGTCATATTTCATGACCCGAATAGTTTTTTTTTTTGCTCAAAAGTAGTTCAAAAAAAGGATTTTCCACAGATGTCTGTCCGTCTGTACGTACGTATCAAATTTTATGGCGTAGACACAATAACTTTCCGCAGATATTTTCTATCGCTACGAAACTTTGAACATAAATTCTATATGCGGAGTATGAGTTTGGTATTGAAATTCAGAGTTTTTCCTCCACATTTAGTTATTTAGCAGCGATGTGCAAGATTAAAAATTTTAAAAATGTTAAAATGCCAAAACTTATGAAAAAATAATTAGTAAATGTAGAGGAAAAACTGTGAATTTCAATAACAAACTCATACCAAACATGCAGAAGATATGTTGAAAGTTTCACAGCGATAGAAAATGTTTACGTAAAGTTATTGTGTCTACGCCAGAAAATTGTTTATCTGTCTGTACATATATATAAAATTTTCTGGTGTAAACACAATAACTTTGTACAGACATTAATAAAAACTAGGAAACTTAGTACACATGTTCAACATATACAATCTGAGTTTGGTATAGAAAATCGGATTTTTTTGACACGTGAAATAAAAAGTTTTTGAGGTTATACCACACGTACACAGTTTTTATCACATACGCCATGTTTCATTGCAATAAAAATCATCCTTGCAATAAAAAATCGAATTGTGAACTGAAAATGTGCACACTACATTTCTCAATAACATTAATAAAGAAAAAGAAAAATTACGAAAAAACATCGCGAACTGTCAAACTTTTGCTATTTCTAGAGGTAACGTCTATAGGTCGATCTTCAACCGCGAGAGGCGTGATTGACGCCAAAAGTTCGACTCGCCACCTATGGTTTGTAACATAATGTTCAAACATTTCAGCGGCAAACACTGATTGTAAGCGATCAACAAAATTTTAACAAAATTTGAGTTACAATTATGAGGACAAAAATAGATGGGTTCGAAAACTAAACTCCTCCACTAAAAACATAAATATCAACACAATACTATGTTCACGCCATCAACAACTCGGATGAGAAAGTCACGAGTTGCTAAACGCCAGTAGCAACTGCTTCGTGTCCAATTTTTTTTAGACTTTATTACCGACAGTGGCATTTTCACACACCCTTAAATTTTCTATATAATTAGCCAATTTTTTGCCACATTTTGTTACTATGCTTTATTGTTCGAAGATTGTTTACTATACAATTTCCTGGTCCACTGGTAATTAGTGATAGAATTTCAGTTTGATTTGTGTTTCTTTTCTTCATATTCTTAACTACAAGCTTTCGTTCTTTTCGTATCAATATAAAAATTGGAAAATTATAAATCAAGACCCGTGCAAGATATTTCCCACAGATTGCTCCCGGATTACAATCTACTTCATCTGTATTGCATATTGCGCAGGAATTCGAATAAGGTATAGCGCGCTCATGATTCTCCAATGGGGGGAGTTATGATAGGTACTCTCGCACCCTCGGCGTACCTCGTCGAGTGCGTGGTACGCACACCGGACTGTCGTTCACTTCAACAAGCTGGTCGATAGTCGAACTTTTTTAATAATAGTGTCAAGGCGTTTTGGGGAGATAGAAGCTGCCTCGATCGGGGTGCGACCAACTTGCCACGCGTCTCTCGTCTAACTATGTTTTTTTTTGTTTTTGTGTAGCGTCAGCTCTCTAGAGGCATCGAGAGAGTCCGATGCGACGCGAAAGAGAAGAGCATTATCGTATATGCCGCGTGTATCATCATAATACGCGTACAACGTAGATAGCAATGTATGCATAGGCTGAGCATCGAGTTATTAGTTCATCGATTTTTAGACAAGAGTATGTGTGAGCTGTATGTACCCTTGATAGACAAGGGTAGCGAGGGATGATTATGTGCAATCCGGTGAGCTAATCTTTACCTTACCTTTATTCGTTCATTCATTTAATTGTTCTTGCCTAATTTTCCTCCGTTTGGTATTTTACTCGAACAAAAGTTTCTTCGTCGAAGAGACTAATTGCCGTCGCTTGGTAATTATTCACACCTCGGTCAGACCTCGCGTTGTACTAAATTATGCAGAGATGCGTATTATTCAAAGTCGAAATTCCGTTAATACCGAAGCGTACACTCCGGATGGAATTCGTGATATGCCCCGGTGCGGCAGATAGATGGCAAATTAGTGATTTATTCAAGCTACCGGTGCTGAACAGCTTACAAAATGAATTTTAGCTTAGAATTAGCCCTTTCTGGCGGATACATAGTTTCGTGTTCCTGTGTCATATTAGATTCCGCTTTCCGGGTTGTTGTGCGATGTTTGTTTGACGTCGGTTTAATTTCTCGAAGTATTCGGCTTCTATTAACTTCCGATAATCAAAAGTGCTTTAGGTTGTCATGCATGTACTGGCCGACCGCGATGCTTATCAATAACGTTCGCACTTATGCATATTTTTCGGATGGATTGTAGTGAAATCGAAACGCCAGAAGCTATCTAAAATGTATAACGTATGTCCCCGGATGGAAGTTATTTATTTCAATGTTATTACTTACGCTTATGACAAAATGTATTATGAAAAACGGGTAAATGTGCGAGTCAGTTCACCAGAACTACTTACTGTAGCTAAAACTTGGATTTCTTTTTTAGGAGAAGAATTAAACGATGCGGACTATTACACACATTAACGTGTATTATTTTTTTCTTTAAAAAAATCAATCGAAAATCTTCAACATAGGATTCTACAATATCAATGAAACGACCGAGTCGAATTACGTCAAGGACAAAAAAATTGACAATTCGAAAAATTTGAAAAGTTATTGTAATTCATAAGATTATCGATTTCGCGTTTTACGATTTTCAACATTTTATCTTTTTTCTCGTTTCTTTTATGCTTAAAACAAAAATAGCAGTTTCCTATTGCGCAGAATCATAGAATTGAAGATATTATGTCCCTCGTCGGGACCTACATCGGGACTAAATCTCTTCTTTGTTAAAGTCGAGGAGAAATCCGACGTTTCATAGTGGAGGGTTATCGAGGGACCGTCGTGCGGATCAATAACGATTGAATCGACGTTTAACCGAACCCGAGCTGTATTGTTGCCGGAAAATTCGTCACGGTTATATAGTATTATTATACGTATCGCGAGATAGTGAAAGCACTCGTTTTATCGAGAGCTCTCAGTCTAACCGTATGGAGGGGGAGAAAGATATTCGCGTTATCAAACGATGAAAAATCTCATCTACCCTCGTAGAGAGACTCGATGGTTTCGCAATAAAAAATATGAGGGCCACACTACTAACTAGTATTTCGATTTGTCAAGTCTGTAGTGTTTATCTCCAATATTTAGTATATAAACCTTTGACCAGAGCGTATGCTTGTTCAGGGCATACAATATTAATCAACGTTTAAAGATGTTCGTTGGTATAGAATAACATTTCAAGAAATAACACAAATTATATTTTTATCAAGTCTATTGTGAAACTAAAAAATTCGAAAATTCCGTGTACAGTTTGAAAGTAGTGTGCGCCAAGTGAGTATTCAATATTTCTATTTTCAAAAACACATCGGTGTGGAAACATTTAATATAAAAAAATATAGCGAAACATCCACGGATTTGCTATTTCATCAAAATGCTATTATCAAATGACTGGAGTTTGTTTTTTGGCACGCATAACACAAAGGCAGAGAATTTGGGATACCGCAGGTTCTTTGTGTCATTCTTCCGAGAGGATTATTTCTCCCTCGAGGGTTGCCTCACGGTAGTCGAGTTTCCAAAACTCACCGGCGAAGTGTAGAATAATTTGTTGCTCGATCTTGTAACTTTGTCTCTGGTGTCGTCTCCGTTTATTCACCGCCCGAGATCGTGGACTTTTTTTTTCTTCGCCAAATTTTGTTTCCCCGTGGAATTATTTCGCAGCTGCTTTAAACCTCGAGAGCTTGGGTCTTTGAACTTTACGTGACGTGGCGAAAGTCACGAATACCCTCTGCTGTTTCAGAAAGTTTACATTTATATGCGCAACACCTTGTTGATCTCAGCTTGTTTATCTAGCTACGCTCCACTACACAGTGTATTCGTTTTTATTTGTTGTATCCGGTAGACTCGTTCCCTCCCCTCCGTGTACAACAAGTAACTTCCCCGCATCAACGAAGCAGTGATATTTTTTGTTTGAAACCGAACTCTTACACGTTACAAAAGACAAATAGCGTCCTGTACGTGGAAATGCTATCCGTTCAAATATCAATATCATTGAATAAAAATTTTAAAAAAATAATAATGCCCAATTACCAGAACGTTTATAATTTTTTTAAGGAATTACTTTTTTCATCGAGTTTTTTCACTAACGAGCTTCGAGATATCGACATATTATAAATAAATAAAATGTTGCTCTCGAATTATTTGCCCGTGTTATATTGCACAAATAGTTGATGCAGTTAAATTCTTTAGCTCGATCAAGTATGACATTTTATTCGCGCTATTTTAACACCATTATAATCGTGAATTTGTCGCCGCACGTATGCGCGCTTAAGTGATGCGGGACGATATTTTCCGTGTTTGAAAAACCTCGCACCAAGCATTCCGTCTCGTAATTTCATCACGTATAGTGGTACACATTGTGATACATAGCTATACGTATATTCGTATTTTCTCGCTATTTTGCGTATCTCGAACTCCGTGAATGTATCGTCACACTTTTCATTTGTGACGTGATTTTTTTGAATCAGCGTCACAAAAACCAAAACAACCGTAACTCGCATAAAAATACCGATTTTTAATGCTGAAGTTTCGCGTTACTGCCTCTCCGAGCGACTTAAGATACCGTCAAGCTCTCGCTAAGATATCGATCGAGATTTTTGCAGTTTACCTTCTATGTTTTTTTTGTAATTGTTACGAATTCTTTCAATAACGTTCATTATTTCAGTTTAAATTCAAGTTTCATATTTAGTTCAGTATTGCTCTCAGATTTAGTTTTATTCCAGTTTTAGTTCAGTTTTGGTCGAGATTCTCGAATTCACTTGGTGGGACAAAGTTAGCAAATAAAAGGCCCAAGTGAAGGAGAGACTCGACGAAGTGTCTTGCAACTACGTTAAAGTCCGGTGCAAACCCGGCACCCTATAGAAAAGTGCAATGCGTTGAGATCAGGCGGAGGTATCGTTTGGTCCAGGCAAGGGTGGTGGAACCCCTTGCGCTGCGTTATAGTTGAGTAGAGCCTTGTATCTCACGCATTGACTAAGGGAAGCGATTGCGAAGATTCGTTCAAGTTACCGCGTTATAGTATCGGCTCTCGATTCGATAAAGTCATGAGATGGTTGAGAGGGCAGTAGTTATCGATCAAGATCCCGCAAATAATAACGATAATTCATTACGAATTTTCGTAGGCAAAGACAGTCGACGGAGAGCTGCCCTCGAGGCAACTCGGGTCTCTCTCGTGCTCCCGCTACCGTAGGCTTCGGCCTATTGTTCTCGCGCTCGAGCCATCGAGGCATCGTGTGATAGCTGTGTCTCGCTCGCGTTACCGTGGATCCCGCTATCGCTCTCGCTCTCGTGTTCGCGCGTTCGTTCGTCGATTCGTGTGTTTCGCGTGTGCTATCCTCGGTAGGATTCCGAAAGGAATTCTTTCCGAGTCGATAATTCGATCGATGCGTTACAATTAACGCTCTCGAGTTGGAGTGCATGTGTGTGAGTTCTCGTGGCATCGTCAGATGCAGTTCCCGGTCCTTTTTGGATAAATTACGCGCTTCGGTGAGTTTTTTTATTTATCGAAGTTATCGTTCCCGTGTCGCGCTCGTGGTCCCTTGTCTCGCTTCGATCTCTCGATCAGCTGAGTACTCGCGACTTGCGGGCGTGCGATCTCGTGGCTTCTCAGCCAAAATTATTAATTGTCGCTCCCGATTTCGATAACGTTGAGATTCTGATCTCCGTTTCCAGTGAGCTATTCTATTGACCTCGGATCGCGACCCTTCTACCACAACCCGCATCCTGAGCAACCGTGCATTTCCGCAACCGTTCGCTCCCGCGAATGCATCGACGTTAGTTCTCGTTCCGTTTTAGTTTCCGTTTTGTTGTGTCGTTCGTTTTGTCCCTGCGGAGGTCGTCGTTCCACCGACCTCCAGATTAGTCCGGTTTGGTAATTCCGGCGAAACAAAAATTAACCCTGCGGAGGTTGCCGTTCCACCGGCCTCCAGTTTAGTCCGGTTGTTAATACCGGTGAAACAAAATTAACTGGCGCCCACCGGGACGCCGATGCATCCGCGAAGGTGGACGGCCGAAGGTGACGTGAGTTTTCGAGTTCGTGTTTTTTTTTGAGTTTTGATATCGCTCATTTTTTTGAGTTTTGAGTTTTTTTTTGTAAAGTTAGTGTTGCGTTCTCGAGATCAAGGAAAATCCGTCACACATTATAAAACTCACGCAAGTCTCGCCGAGAAAAAGCTTCGTGCGCGGAAATAAAATGAAAAATAAAAATAAAATATACGACGATCCTTCTCTTTTCTTTCATTGTCCGCGAAACGCAAAGCTATGTGACTTTCAATCTTTCACTTCTACCTGGATGATAGTAGTGCGCGATTTCCGTTTTACTTTGAAGCATTTTTCATACAACATTACACCAATGCATTGAAATTCTTTCGCTTCCATGTATACATAATACTGTTCGCGACAGATATAGAAACACGAGTGGGTGAGTATTATGTCGGCGAAGTATCGCTGCTTGCCATACATACTTATCTTTTTCTTTCCGCATATACATTTCCGCGTGTCATACGCATTTCTTTTATTGTACGAACTGTAATATACAATTCTGAGACCAAATATGCGGTAAGCTTTGATAACTTTTTTTTTTCAAAAAGTATGCGGTAAATAACGTTGGACGCTCTACAAAATGTTTTGAGACGTGATCGTTTGTTGAGAGACAAAAGTTGACGAAAAATTGCCCATACAATGTTTTCAAAACATACGACGCTTTCATGGGCATTGATATTCGAAAAATGTATAAACCAAATCTCAATTCCATGGATCTATATTTGTTGTGTAAATACCGTTAATAGCAGCCATTATGAGTTTTGTAGATTGGAAGTTTCAGTTGAGTGAAAATAGTATGTTGTGTGACAAGGGCCGAAAGTTGATGATAGCAACGAATGTAAGGTTTGTGGCCCGAGCGAAGCGAAGAGCCGCAAACACACGAATTTCCCTCTGGATATCATTAAAATTTGAACATGTCAGCGGTAACATAAAGTTCGGGTTATCTGTCGTGAATTCGTTCGGTCGAACCGATTGTTTACTTGCAACGTCCGTACAACAATAATGGGATTTGAAGAGAGCTCTCAGGTTAATTTAGAGCTGAAATAATGGAGGAATTTCGAAGGACTTCTTTTAACATTACCGAATTTCGACTATAAATGTGAATCGTCGGTCGGCTGTGCTTTCCGACCGGAGCCTATTTTTGATGATTATACCAATTATTATATAACTATACTATTTATTAATATATAGAATGTATATCATGACAAACGATAGTGTCTCGACGGCATGTATTTACAAAAAACTTTTTTCACGTGGCACGACGCTACAGTGTATACCTCGGGAATGAAAAATCGAATAATTTCTGGCGCCGATTCTGAGATATCGGCGCCAGAAATTTCAGGGGTTCTAATAAACGATTAAAGTGTTCTGTAACGCAACGTCTACATCAGTTCATCGAAAAACTTGCGTGGTGGCGCGCGTGTCGCCACAGCCGGCTCAGCTGTTAGTTGCTATCGTCGCCATATTCTGGTACTTGGCCTGGCGGCATAAAACCGTCACGAAGTAAAAAGAAGATCGTTGACACGTATTCGTAGGTATAACATTATTTCGAGTTTTTCTAATTGCGTATTGCATAGGTCTGTTAAGCTAGCAAACCCAAATTTGCGAAAACGGATTTTGATCATATAAAAATTAGGTGCTAATTAGGTGCTAAATCAAAAAATTTGGTGCTCTTTTAGTTTAGCCGCAAAATGAAAATTTTACTAGGACCGCTAGCTTTGCGTCAAGCTAGCGGTCCTGCATCTAAAAAATAATTTTGTTCATATTTACTGCATACCAGAATTAAGTACTCTTTCAGTGCTTTTGATAAATATCATGTTGAATTTTGCTAGCCCACTCCCGCTGCCACAACTATCTCCACGCTAATCCGATACGGCTTTTACACAGGAAACTGAAAAAAACTGAAATACTAGTATCTCTCGCTTAAAGAAACTTGTGATTTTGGTACTGTTGACGTACAATATGTTACGAGTGGTTGCTTCGTCGCACCGACCGAAAAATTGACCCGTTGAGAATTGTCGGCGAAGACTGTTAGCGTGACGCAAAGGTGACAGGAAACTTTGTCAAATAAATTCTGAAAAATATGTACTACGCGTCAAAGTTAAGTGCTTTTTAGGTGCTATCGATATACGGTATACTTGATTTTAGTGCTTCTTATCGGCGGCCAAAAAACTCGGAGTATCGTTGAAAAAAAAAACTGTCAATTATTGATGTTCCATTATTGACAGTTTTTTGTTCAACGATATTCCGAGTTTTTTGGCCGCAGATACGAAGCACCAAAGTCAAGTATACCGTACATCGATAGCACCTAAGAAGCACTTAACTTTGACGCATAGTACACATTTTTCAGAATTTATTTCACAAAGTTCCTTTCAAGTCTCCGTCACGCCAACAGTCCCGGGCAAATGTGCGTATGTCGTGAGCTCAAACAACATTTTGTGATTTTTATTTTGTCTTTTGGCGATTTCAATCTTTGAAAGTATACAACGATAACTTGACTGATTCAGGTTTCCATTATTGACAGTTTTTTCTTCAACGATATTTCCAGTTTTTTGGCCGCCGATAAGAAGCACTAAAATCAAGTATTTTCAGAATTTATTTGACAAAGTTTCCTGTCACCTTTGCGTCACGCTAACAGTCTTCGCCGACGGGTCAATTTTTCGGTCGGTGCGACGAAGCAACCACTCGTAACATATTGTACGTCAACAGTACCAAAATCACAAGTTTCTTTAAGCGAGAGATACTAGTATTTGAGTTTTGTTGAGTTTCCTATAAAAAAGCCTTATCGGATTAGCGAGGAGATGGTTCTGGCAGCGGGAGTGGGCCGGCAAAATTCAACATGATATTTATCAAAAGCACTTAAACAACACTTAATTCTGGTATGCAGTAAATATGAACAAAATTATTTTTTAGATGCAGGACCGCTAGCTTGACGCAAAGCTAGCGGTCCTAGTAAAATTTTCATTTTGCGGCGAAACTAAAAGAGCACCAAATTTTTTGATTTAGCACCTAATTAGCACCTAATGAGCACCTAATTTTTATATGATCAAAATCCCTTTTCGCAAATTTGGGTTTGCTAGCTTAACGGACCTGTATTGCATGATAGCGTCTCGTTAACAATCAGAATTAGTCAGTGAAACGAACAGGCGGAGTTAAAGAAAAATAATTAATTTTTACGTATTGTAAAAAAAAGTGAAATTTTTAAAAAACTTCCACCCAATAACTTTAAAAATGTTTTTAATGAAATAATGTTGATAAAAAAACGCTTCACAAAAAAGATCACATTTTGAAAAAGAACTGAAATTCCAAACAAAAACATTCGAGAGTAGTGGAGATATTGAAAAGTTATTAACATTTTTATTTATTTAAATCCTAAAAAAAACTGCGTTCTACGAACTGGGAACTAAAAAAAGGTAAAATATAATTAATCAAGTTTTATTGCTTGAATGAAATATTTAATAATAACAAACCCAACGCTTGGTGAGAACTTACTTTCTGATATTTTTAAACAAATATTGTTTTCTATTAACGCTGGATAGCGTAAGAAATCCAGAGGTTATAAACATTACATTTACTTATCTTTTACAAAACCGTGCCGTTTCGTGCCGGTCGGGCTGCCGATTCCGGATATTTGAAGCAATTGCTTAAAATTCCGACCAAATTTAAGTCTAATTAGGGGTTTAAAAGTTATGAACGTTGCATTTTATTGTGAAAAAAAAAACTGCCCACCGTCACTTTCTTTTTTTTTAAGGTTTTAAGTTGAAATTTAGCAGATAAGTGCCAAATGAAACCCAAATATTCTACCGTGCATTGTGGACATCCATGTCGGCAATAAACGATATATTGTTTTAAATTGTATGGAATTGTAGATTTACTAAACAATCACTCGACTTGATTCAACTTTAGCGATCGTCCACATATCCCGCTATAATGTGATCAAATCAAGTTTCACATGGATGAACTAGTCTGACTGTATAAATCTCCACAATTTATGGGTTAAAAATACCCCGAAATCGAAAATTTTTACATTTATTCCTCATTACTTAAGTTGACCCACAATGCTTTCTCCCATAAGAGAAATCCAACAAATTACTGGTGGCGTTTTATCATAGTAAAAGCTTTGCGAGTAAGGGAAATTAAGAAGTAAATAACGTGAAATTTTTCTATTTTTAGTGCATTTAATTTCGAAGTGGAAAATTATTTTGGGGAAGCGCAACAAAATTTTCCTTTTTCCCGTGTCGCAATGTGTGTCTCATTCATCCATGTCTTCTTGGTCCCGTTTGACACCGGTCTTATTATGCTTCGGTCCCAACTTGCCCCGTTTTACTGTTTTACCCCGCTCTCCGCGATTGCCGGACATTGGAATAATAGTTACAACTAAATTGATCTTTCTTAATTTCCGTTCTATAATAATACGGAAGAGTTACCAGATGAGGAAGAAAGAACATGGGGGAATGAACAATAATGACAATAAAGTATTACAAAGAATAACGCTAGAATTTCTTTCATTCATTAGAAATAAGTATCAAAGTATTTAGCCGTTGTAAAATCATTTTCATAGACTAACATTTCAAGTGTAACAATACTATACATATCGTTTTTCTTTATCAATCTCGTATAAATGTAGTTATAGTATTTTATGTCACGGTATCATCTAGTTGTTCTTACAAGTTCAAGATTTGAACAAGATCAATCGCGTTCAAGATTGATCGTTCGTAACACCAATTGCGGTATGACTTTCGTCTGCGCATAGATTTTTTGGTTGTGGAGATTGTTGTACCGCCGAAACTCGGTTGATCACTCCGTTCTCGAAGGTTGGAATTTTAACCCGAAATAATAAAAGGGATGGAACCAGTTAGGAGTTGGACCTCTAGTGAGAACCACTGAACGTAGACCAAGATGATATTTATTGGAGAAGTAAAACAGAACAGTTTGACAATCAAATACAATTCGTAATTCAGTATCGCTCTTGGATTAATTCTCAACAATCGTATGCAATTCGTAATTCGGTATCGCTCACTGAACATTTCACTATTTGATAGTACTCGGGTTCGACCCGCTATCACGTATAATACTTGTAACTTGGATTCCTTGACCGAACCCCCTCGACTAGACGCACAGTTTCAGGAGTCAATCGGACCACTTGTACCACGAGTCATTCCAGACTGTCGGATGCTCGCGCTCGTATCGATATATACGGAGCGAGCGTGTCAACATAATTTTAAAGACGAACCATTATTGCGATAATCGGTAATATTGCGACCACCGGATATATTGAGACAATCTCCGCTTTTCGATGCCTGTTGTTTATTATTTGAAGCTCCAGATTTTGTTCGAGAATTTGGAGGCTCTGCGTTACGCTAACTGCTGATGCGCTGCATTACTTGACCGCGATTGAGAGTCGCGCGCTCGATGCGTCGATTGCTCAATCGTTCGCGATGCGATCGCGCCTCACGTGTCGCCTGCATACTTCTATTATTGCACAATACACTTTCGGTAATACCTGCGATATTCGGTGTACAACAAGATCGTCTCCATCCAACGTTTCATACGCCAACAAAACGCTGTTTAATGACTTAGCGGACCGTCCATCCAAAGCGGGGGCGGCCGCGCCGGCGGCAGCGGTCCGTCCATTTTAAACATATCTTAGAATTATTATTATTCATGTTTAATGTCAACTGTTAACGCGTTTAAATGTTTTAAAAATATAATGCTAACATGTCTTTCGTTCATAAGTTCTGAGTCTAAAAATATCTTGTCATCTTAAAAACGTTGCAATATACTATTGAGACGGTATAAAATCTTCGACAATCACCGAAAATGAAGTAGAATAATTAAATCATAAGTAAAACAGAGAAAAATTCTCACGACAAATTACAGAACGATGATCGGTAATTTATCGTACTTTCCGGTAACTTAACTCGTGAAATTACCGATTACGCAGTCAATCGATAACTACGGTCGATAGCTTGAACTGCCCGGAGGGATTGCATCATCGATGCGCGAAGATTTCGTAAGCCGCGTCAACACACCCCGGGCAGCAATAGAAAAGGACAGCGCAAATTGACGTCATGCGTGCGTCAATCGTAGCAAAAGAGGAGCTCGCGCTCGGGTATAAAAGACCCGCTCACGAATTAAGACGGCACTTCTATCCCAATCTTCAGTCGGAGAGGAACGCATGCGCGGCTATGGCTCGTTTCATCTTGAGTTTCAAAGAAACTTTTGCTAGTCGAAAATACAAATTATTTGATTTTCGTATAGCGTTGCTCTACTCGACCGAGTCCCGACGCTAAGAAGAAGCAAGGGAGATATTTCTCACCGACGATCCAATCACGGAAGGAAGATTCAACGTGGGCCATTGACCATTATCAACGCAGCATCTAATTAATCAAATTTATTTTCAGCGAACAGATATCTTTTGAGTTTGAAATTTCCTATCTGCACCCAAGCGCCGGCAATCGTTTTCGTTTGTGTTACAATGTTCAAAAACCTAGCGCTGGCAACTACCTTGGGGGATCTTGGCGACCGCTCTCGTGAAGTTTTCCATATTTTTTTATTAATTGATCAAGTCATTTATTGCAACGACTCACCAATTCGTAACAAGCGCCGGTATCAGCCTTGGGGGACGTCGGCGACCGCTTTCGTGGACTACGATCGGTCGAGTATCGTTTTAACGTAGCATCATATTTTTGTGCAGCTTATTACTTTGTGCCTATGCCGGCGACTGTCTTGGGGGGACTGCGATGACTACTTCAGTAGACCATTATCTAATAAGCGGCGGTTAACGTAGCATCAAAATGCCTGTATTCGCAATAAAATAACCTTTCAATCTATTTCGCTATCCAAATCACAAAGAGTTTAAAAGCTAAATAAAGATGTGCATCAGAAAACGATAAAATTGTATTTTGTCAACGATTTAATAAACTCAATTTATTGTTGACATTTCGAATCAACTAAAAGATTTCTTATTTGACAGTACCTGTCCTCACACTTACGTGAGCAAAAAACTCACAATAACGACAATTGTGGAGCAAAGATCAGTAAGCGTCCAAAAGCGTACCGTTACGCTATATCATTTCAAGAGTAATAATATTATATATATTGTCACGTCCGAGCGAATGAACAACACGCGTATTTGGTTTTGGGGCGGATATTATTACTAATAAGATACGTTAATTATCCCGATCACGAAATGTCACACGTCTGCTCGCTTTTCAAGTCGCATCCAGACTCTCTTGTCATGACGATCGATATCGTATCGATCGTTCGTACGTTCGTCTATTGTCAATCTAACTAATATCGTGTCTCTTAAGAAATAGTCAGCTATATTCGTTAGCTAGTCAGCAATATTCTTTACAATATATATGTTTTTTCTTTGTCTTTCTCAGATAAATAGCATCATAATTTATCAGGATCCGGTGCTGTTTAATTATTGATCTTGTAAGCAGAGTTGGGCAGAAGCTATAAGTACCTACTTGGTGTACGCAAGTACAGCAACCCCAAAAAGGTCACGCGAATGCATAATAAGGTACGATTGGAGCTCTCCACGAATACCGTATATACCAACCAGCCTAAGTAATTAGGTACTTACGTATACCATTTAGGTACTTGTAGCTTTTGCCCAACTCTGCTTGTAAGCTATTTCTGTATTTGTTTCGCAACAGCGACTGAAGCCTCTAAATCGACAGTGAGAAGCGGATAATCTTTTTTCGTCGGAGAACTCAACGCATATTTGCCATTGTAATTAGCAGTTTCCTCAAAACAGGAAACACCTCGAAGCAATTTGCGAGCCAATGTCGCTACAGTCGTTGCGCCGTTAACTATAACGCATTTATTTTCTGTATGGTCTTTTTTCTCATAAAGATCACACAATATATGCGAACGTGTTCGATATATAGTGGCCGTGATTTTCTTTTTGCGGATGTCGTAAATCATTTTGACAAATCGCTCGGCTTCGATGTTAGCTGCAATAACGTTTTCTAGAACGAATGGTAAATCGAACGATACTGTCAACTTGAGTTGAAACAGGCTATCAAAAGTGCATGTCATCGTCAAACCAATTCTTTCGCCTCCTTTTCGAATCGGTTTCAATTTCGTCTCACTTCCACTCTTAAGAAATGGAATTGACGAGGGTTCGTCTGCCCTATTGGAGATATTTTCCTCGAGGCTGCTTTTCTTGACAGAAGTTATCTTCAGACGTTTTTTGTATAATGATTTTTTTCTTTTTCTTTCTTGGTTTTTACCGAGTTTCGCGCGCATCTGTTTGTCCTAGGATTTTTTTTGTCTGGTTACGCCAGTTTTCGCAGGCGTGCGATTCAATGAGTTGTTCACATTCGGCTCATCAACGCAGCGTATGCAAACTCGTTGTTGTCCGTATCCCTCCTCAATTCCGTTTGCTGGTGGCGAACAAGTGTCAAAAATGTGCACCGCTATTTTGTAGATCTGAAGTGAAAAACATATCAAGAATGCATATGATGAATTATTTTCTTTTAGAGTGGGAATTGATATTATAAGTACCGCACAACGGTGCGCTCCCGTCGGCAGATCGACATTTTGACACGTCGTACAATTCGTTTTCAGTAGCGCCGCAGCTACCGGCGAACTATGAGATACTGGAGCCTTTGATGATAATTTGTAAGAACCATCATTGTAAACGTCATGAGGCTCATCATTTCCAGAGGAATTACAAATGATCCTGGAAGTTTTATCGTCAACGCGTTGTCCTATTGTGGTTTTTTTTCCTACTTTTAATTGAGTCGTTCGCGTTTTTTTTTGTCTTCCGAAACCCCACTTCCGAACTCTTCGATGTTAGTACTCGTCCACGCGTTATCATTTTTTCGTCCAGTATCGCTCCGTGGAGAATTGGCGTCACTTTCGTCTTCGCTCGTGAGCTGTTTCCGATTCAGTGCCGCTTCTTTTTTTGCTACGTCGGAGTTGATTAATTTCGATGTTCCATCGATATAAGGTTTATGTTTGCGAATGAACGTCTCTCGTCGCATCGGTGTAATCTCGTCCTTGAGCAAACGATTTTTTATGTTTCCGAATTTGGCTCCGACGTGAGCACTGGGTGCCGGACATCTTTCGTATCCGTATTGATCGCGGACAATACAGCTCCACAAGCTTTCCCTTACTATTTTTGATATCGGCATTTTACCTAATTATCTATTGCACGAGCTCGTTCTCGGCACTTGCCCGGTTCGGCTTTACTTTTCGCTGATTCAATGTTATTGATGATCGTCGATGATTTCGGAACCTTCGCAATCGATCTCTTCATTAGATTCTTCGTCGGACTCTTCTTCTTCTTCTAAATCGAGGTCACGTAGGATATTTGTGGTTATGACCTAAACTTGCTTGCGTAATTCGTTCTGCGTCTTCAATATTTCTGCACAAAACTATTTTTCCAATGCCGACTTTGTAGAAATTCGCTACTTACTTCACGTCGCACATTGTGTAACAAATTAGCCCACATTTCCATATAATGGGCGATGTTGAGCCTGATGCAGCATGCCGGTAAGTCGTCTGTCAAGAAATGATCTGGGTACTCATTAATTGTGTAAACGTGAATCGTGTTCGGATGACACCACGATATCTTATCATTGAGTGAATCGATCGGATTAATTCTGGGCTCATTTTGAAATTTGTATTCGATTTATATCATGAGAGTGTAGTTAAAATTTTGATCCGATGTCTCGTTTCTAAGAACAAAACTATCCAACTTTGGAGGTATATCTAAACTATCGCGCAAGTTTTTAAAATTTTTTTATACCACTTGGCGTCTCGACGCTACCGCGTCCATTGATGTTTATCATTTGTGCGAATACTGAAAACGCATTTTCATCGCATTTACGCAAAATAATTGTGGTTGGCTCATACGTTTTATGATAAATTATTATTTTTGAAATTCACATCTTAATTTGGCACGTTGTTGGTTCACCACCTATTGAGGAAAACCTATTGTATAAAGCAGGAGGTAAGGCGTACCACGTGTTATCCTGAAACACATCAAGAGACGCTGTAGCATCGTGACGCCAAGTAGTTGTAAAAAGTAATAAGTACCCGCAGTAAGCATACGCGGGTCGAGCGCTACCAAGTAGTTATACGTAAATATTGGGTTCGTTAATTTTCGATCGTATTTTTCGCGTAAATTACCAAATGAATAAAAAAAATAATGGCACTGTTACATGTAAATCGATTACCAACTTTTCAACGTACTTTTCAGCACCCTTATCCATCCACGCGTTCTGGAGATATGCTAGTGTCGTCCAAAAAAACCTGCACTTTCACGTTCTCTCCAGCCAGTCCATTTGTCCAATTTCCTATGACGGCACAGCAACCTTGCGCCGTGGTCGAACGGTTTTTTTACAGGGACGAAGGCGGCGACAGGCCCTCGACGTTTCGCATTTAATTTTCCTTCGCGGCGAAGATTTGGCCTACGCGCCTCGAAGTCGGTCTCGCTTGACTCGAGGGCCAGGAGATTTCTTTTCGACGAGGGAACGGGTGCGGTAGACCGCGGGACGACGACACTGCACGGCCTCGATGTTCACAGGAAGCGCGGGGGCGAGCACCCGCGTGCTGTCAGTGAATCGCGTGATTCTGCGAGTTCCCGTAGTATCGTCGGAGGTCCAGTCGGAGCGTACGGGATGCTCGGGACCAACGACAACGGCGACGTTCGCAACGATGACCGGTCTTGCGGTGGTCGAGATGTCGATCCGTGGCACCGAGGTGCGCGGAGGTTTCTGAAGAAGTGCTGGTAACGCGGCAGAGAGAGTGAGAGGTCCGACCGCCGGACCAATCAGAACGTGCCGCGATTGAGCGCGGCTTGTTTGCCCAAATTCGATACGAGAACGTTGATTTATTATGTTGAAAAACCTATAAATACATACACATTAATAATGATGGACGGGTTAAAGAATAAGTTAAATAGATAATACAGGATCAACAGGCAAAAAGAATAATGAATAAATGACGCGATGTCTCGAAAAGAGTCCCGATACTCGACTACGCGAAGTGATATGAACGCGGCATTGCGTTCTCGGGGTTTCGCGACGCGATTATATTACAGCATTTTCGAGTAGGGATCCGCTAAGGGGAAAAGAAACGCACGGCGTACAACACATTGAATGTTTGGTTTTTTTTAATACTTTTTTTGACGAACAGAAGTTACAATGTTTTACATAGATATATTCGTTTATGGTCGACAAAAAACGAGCTGCAAGGCTCTCGAAGCCATTCATCAATACTCGCATTTAAGATATTTATTAAAACCGGACAGACAGACACACCGGACAGACTTTCGATGTGAATATTTTCCAATGAGGATAACTCATTTCGAAAAAAATTATGATAACATGTCTTCCGTGTTTTTCATGTTTCGCAAAGACTGTGGGAATAGAGGTGCGGGTGACCAACGAAATCCCCGTGTCCTCAACCGAGGAACGGATTAACCGAAGGGATGCTGCACCCTCGTGGATCATGACATCGGCACCGAGTCGAACAAATCCTCCGACGCCGACCAACCCTCATCATCAGTACTTATCGCCCCATGTATTTCACGGGCGTAATTCCCTCTGCTCCGCGAATGGTGAGTTCTTCTTTTGGATCATTTTGTTATAATGTTATATACGGCTTTCGCCTGTTACTCAGGAAGTAGGAGACTAGACGGGTGGGTGGGTGGAATGGCTTTGGCTCAGCTGGTCGCTGCGCCATTGCTCTTGGCTTCAATTAGAAGTGCCTCACAGCGTTCATATTAAATTATATTATCTGATCGATCAACTACCGCGTCGCATACGCCAAGACGTTGTTTTTTCAATTTACAATTCTGCTACTTTATAATTCTAATTTTAAAAACGCTACAGAAAAGAAATGGAGAAAAAGAAATTAATGTAATTATTCATGTTGTCTCGATGTTATTATTTTATAACACAAAATGAAAATCATTACAAATATTCGTTTTATTGCGATAAGGAATACCACGTATCCGAGGCGTTCGTTACTGTCAAATAGCTTGGCTCACGTGGAGGATTAACGATTCTGTGGTATCAACTTTGCTAACTCGTACCCAAGTTTTTGAGGCCGATGATCGTTCGATATATCGATACACCATCTCTTAGCATCCATTATTCCATCATGTCGGAGACGCATTCGTTTATCTTTGTGGACAGAAGCTGTGCGCGTATTTTTATCCCACAAGGGAATTCACGTCGAACTTTTCACCGAATTGCGATGGGGGTTTGCAAGCCTCTTCAGGTTCTTCGAGCGTATAGTATACCATAAGCAATCTTGAATATAAGTTGCGTCGGTTGTCCAATAGAGTCGTCAGCTTAAAAGGAACGAAGGTTGATCTCTGAGTATTTCCGTAAGAAGGGTTCCCAAGAAAAAAAAAAACTAGCGGTAAAGTCTCGCTGAAAGGAAAATCCGGTGAGATTTTCTGTAAGCTGGATACATTCCTTTCTTTACCTTGACGAGTGTGTTTCCGCTTACATGCCAGTGGCCAGGAAGTCGCGACGGTTCTGTGATCTCTTTGGTTGTCCGGAGTCTCCCGTTCGTCGTGCAATCGAATCGTTCGAACTGAAACGTCCGACGACCGCATGCAAGCTGGAAGCGAGCGAAAGAGTGAACTTAAAAGGCGCCCCCGTCCCGTTTCATTAATTCTCGTTTCTCCTCCGACCCTCCAGATCGGAGCTCACAACAGCGAAGAGCTTCCGTCTAAACTGAAGATTTTTTGCTGTCTCCAAGCCAACGGTGTGTTGCTATGGAAGTCGTATAGCAATTAGAAATTACTTCACAGCCACGGTAGGGAAAAATGCTATCGTATAAGTTACAGAATTGAAGTGAAATAGAGAGTTAAAAAATAATCGGCTTACTTAGAATTATTTTTTTATCCGAAAGTCTTTCCGCTATAACGACGAAGATTTTATGGAAAAATAGATGTATCAAATTCAAATTATGATAGCAACTTTAAATTGAAATCGAATTGAAATGAAGTCGTATACATGGGCCAAATGTTATTAATCGAACTTTATTACGCATATAATTATCTCTCAGCGGCTTTGCAGCCGTAGCAGATATGGTCCTTGCTGTGTACATTCTAATAGGCATCAGTTGCATGAAACATTATACACGATCTCGCGGAACTTGTATCTTTCAAATCCCGTATTCACCTCCAACTCTTCAGTCATTTTAACAGCGCAATGAAATGCCTGATACTGTGAATTTGCGTGAAAATACATAATTTTTATTAATTACACACTCAATTTTACATGGAGGAAAAGAAATCAAAACCGTCATCGAATCATGAATTAAAAAAAAAAAAAAAAATTCCCACTGTAATTGGAAAGCTATCGGAGTAATAGAAATTAAAAATGCATGCGCAATGCAACTATATCCAATCGTTAGTTGAATTGATTTATGCACGGTATGTGTATGGAATATGAATTCGTGGTTCACAGGAAAACCATATTATCAAGGATACCGAGAGAATTAACACTTTGAAAGCCAATGCAACATCATTGTCACTCTCTTGTGTCTTCGCGCATACGTAGTTGCGCGTTCGATCGCAGACGAATTCATTTTGCATGACAAACTTGCGTAAGAATGTGCACAATGCCAAGAACTTTATTACTATTAAAAGATCGAAAAATATTAAAACTTTTATTTTAATAAAAATCATTCCCAACCATAACATTTTTAAGAATTCTTTGGTGACATTTCTGGATTAAACAAACAACACCCATTATGTTTAGGTAACTGTTTACTGAACAGGTCGTGGAGAGTTTTTGGTAACACCATAAACAACCAATAATTGGTGTACGAGACATTACCAATTAGCTGATACAATAGATATCCAATGTGCGTGACATTGTTCATTAGCAAAACAATGGACATCGGATGTACATGACATTGTGCATTAGCAAAACAATGGATAATGGTAATGGAAGGCATTAGGGAAATTCATTAGCGAAATAATGGATAATGGATGCACGAGATTTGTTGAAAAAAAATCACCACACAAAATTGACGATGCCATCAATAATGCATCGAAAAAAAATAAATCGGGATTTAAACTTTTATTCTTTTTTCTTTTCTGGGAAAAAACACAACTTTTCACGAAACAAGGAAAATCCATGGTACTTTTCCTTTTTACGATTTTTCCAAGAAATATTGATTGGACAAGAGGTCGAAGAAACATTGATTGGAAGTTTTATTGGCATTATACGCTACAAAGTAGATGCTCACGAAGGTCGACAACGTGATTTCATTGTTTTCATTCATCCGTGGCTAGCAGACTCATTGCGTTACGTGCTTAAAGAAATTTCGTCGTACTGTCGCTCTGGAAGCATATCTGCTTTCCCGACAGACCTTTATCAGCGCTTATTCATCACTGAGCTTATTTGCAATGCTTCGATCGTGGTTATTTTTACAGACTACACACTACGACGAAGACGTCCCATGACATTGAAGATAGGTCCGCGATTGAGTCTACCGAACAGAAGCACATCCGCACCGACGACCACCACCGATGGAGAATGGCCCTCGCACAGGTAGAATTTTTTCATTGAACTTATTAATATGCATATATACGTAAAACGAGGCGCTGGTGATATTAATGGGGAAAAACTTCATTCATTGACGCTGCTACTACCGCTGCTGGTGCTGACCGAATTATATCGAGACGATTATAAAGTCCGCCATTCTAGAAAATTTTTCAAAGTATTAATAACGTCGCGAGAGAGTATTTCGTTTCTTCATCGATATTGTGCACATTCCATTCACGGGCTAAAAACAGACGAGACGTGTAATACCTAAATCATTGTGTGGATTTAATAACTCTCTGCTCTGTCGGAGTACCGCGCCTACGTATGTTAACACTGTAGTATTAACTTGTTTGCAATTACTAATAACCCATCAAAAGTCTATCGAATAATCATCATGTTGCAGCGGTCTTCGAGTTTTCTTATCGAAGACAATACCGCGAAATGTTTTGTAAAAATAATTCGCATAAAATCTTTTAACACGCATATAGTATTAATTATTATTTTTTAACTCATGAATAGAAACTCCCGCTTTCCTCAACTGTAGAGCGTGGCGGAACGTGGGCCGTTCCCGTACGCCGTTAGGAAATGTCCTACGCATGCGCACATCAGCTACATTCTTCTTTTTCTACACGCATATTTGTTTTTCTAAACGCTGCCGCAACATTTCCTAACGCGCCCGTTACATTTTTTAACGGCGTGTTGAGGTTAGGGACCCTTTCCGCTCATACTCTATAGTCTCGGAAAGCGATCGTTTCTATTCTTTCGTTAAAAAAAGCACGGTGTGCAACTAGTGCCGGAATTGGCGATTGCAACTCGTGCGATTGCCACCCTCGGTTCGTTCGGGCGGCAACTCTCGCACTCGTCGGAATCGCCAATTTTCGGCACTAGTTGCACAATGTACTATTTTGACTTATTGATCATGTTTGTAAAATGGCTTACTATTGGAAGATTTGCGAACAAGCGTTCACGAGTCGTAAAAAAGGGTTAAAAATAGTGTTACGATTATGGAAAGAACAAGGACACCGATTTATTACGAAATTAATGCGAGCAAATTTTTATTAAACGATCAAACGAACTTACCTGTAAGTGAAGTTCGATCGTGATTATATGAAAGCCTTGTTGAGAGATTACTTGGTAGTAGCCTGCTTGCAGGTAGATGGAACCACACGTTTAGAGATAATAAGCGAAAATCGGTATCCATGGTGTGTTTACATCTTCCATGGATCCGACTAAAATTCTTCATTATTTAGCGTTGATACAAAAAATGACTGAGAGGGAAATTAGGGCGGGTGGTAATCTCTCCAGGAAGTCGTATTCACCGTATCGTATTCACGTAATCGCGCTCGCTACGCATAGATTTGGCTTTTCCTTGAATAATGGAATGGTTAACAAAGGTTGGTAACCGGTAGGCCTTGACGTCTTGATTCTTTCCGGGATTATGATTTCGAGCGCATCCGAAGACGTTTTAATATTTTCTGTGTCGATAAGCGAGTAGGTCTGAGGCGGTTGTGCGGTACTCAGAGCTAAAAGCGAAATGGTTTTTTCCGTCAATTGCTGAACATTCAGCACGTTATTTTCTGGCCATCCTTCGAGATAGTTAAGAACTATATCCGGGTCCTACGTCTCGGCGTATTTTGCCCGCGACGGTCTAAGCTTGAAAATCGCCTTTAAAAAACGTTGTACGATTGGGCTTTTGCCGATCTCTTCGCGAGAAATGAGTGAGATGGCAGAGCGTATTGTATTCAGCGTGTCGTAGGACGCACCGTCGTGATATCGAGATGCGAGAAAGGAGAGTACCGAGTCCGAAGATGCTGAAGAATCTTCAGGCAATAACAATTGGCTTTTTGATGCAAAAAAAATTGTTGTAAATAATTGGCTTTCCCGTGTTTGCAAGCATCACAATAAACCGCTAGCAGTGGAACGCCAATTATTTACAACAATTTTTTTTGCATCAAAAAGACAATTGTTATTGCCATATAGAAGTATGTTTTTTTGTTAATCTTGGCCCGTATTATTTAATTTTTTTTTTGAATAGTTTTTGTAAACTGTATTTTTCAGTTCTTGGCGTACCTTTTTTGTTTTGGAAAAATTTGTTGAGAAATTGTATTTCTTTTTGAAAATTTGGTACTTTTTGCTAAGCGTTGTTTTTACCAACAGAGTATTATAACTTTTATTTTTTAGTTGTTACGTAAAAGGTTTCGAACCTTTTTTATTAGAATATGTAATAACTGATTACTTTTACTCTAACTCCGCACTTTAATTCTTCACCGATTAAAATTCCGACGATTCATGCATATACCTACTACAAACTCGGAAAAACTGTCGAACAAAAAATCTAACCAAAAATATGTAACAGCTGACAGCTAGCCGGCTGTGGCGACGAGCGCGCCACCACGCGAATTTTTCAATGAACTGATGTAGACGCAGACATATATATATGGGGCAGGACACTTTATAATCGTTTGGACCCTGCGAAATTTCCGACCTCGATATCTCAAAATATGCTAAACCAATTGAATGGTAACTAGACTCTTTCGAATGATTGACCCAAAATTACATTATAAAAGTGTCCATGAAAATTCGATTCGTTGTACCATTCCGAAGATATATCGATCGAAAGTTGCACGCACTATACACTTCCGGCATATTGGCGTAGATATACACAGTAGCGTGACGCCCTGTACTTTTTTTTCAGTACTTGGCGTCGAGGCGCTACCGCGCCTCTTGATGAATGAAAGGGTTTAGCCTATAATAAACGGAACAACAATACCATTGTGGTCAATGTGACATTTTAGGCGACACGATTCGACTGACAGCAATACAGACAAAGATTCTCGGTATATTTCAGGGGCGAGTTTATTATAATGCGCGGTGGTTGGTTTGCCGGAGTTGGACGCGATTTTTTGCCAACAATTTTAAACAATACTGGAAACACAAAATCAACCGTCGGGAATTTCTTCTCATTCGCGGGGTTAAGCGGTGAGAGTCACCCGCGAACGGTGAGGCCATCGGTATCCCTACTTGAGTTGTTGAGTTCTTCGCCTCGAAGCCACCGAGCGTCTTTATGTGTGAGCCCAGTGCTTCGAGGTGTTAGTGGGTCTCGTTCATTGGAGTCTTGCTCGTTGAAGTCTCGCTGCCTCTTGTAGAACACAACATCCCTTGGAAGTCGACTGGCCCATAATACGTGAGCCGGTATTCTCTTGGTGGTGGTGAGTCTTCAAGGCGTCGTGTGTTGGTACCACACGTTTTGTCTCGAATTCGAGCCGTAGTTTTATGCCTTCGATTTGAGATTTGACCTGGTAACGTTGATTTCGGGAAGTGTAAAACAAATCTCGACTTATACGACTGACCGGCGACAATTCTCATGTAGCTCGATATCTTCATATTCTTAGTTTTTCCTCTACCCGCGAGTGTTCACATGCAGCTGTACTCTTCTCTTGGTACGGTCGAAGAGCAGCGCAAGTTCGTGAAAAAAGTAATTCTGCTAGGCGCGGGACATGATACCATAATGCTTATTCTGTTATCATTATTAGTATTTCATAATGCATCGCGTATTACCACGAGTGTGGTTTATACGTAGTAATTTCGTTCAATTTAAGGTAGTCCTTGCGCTGAGTGGTGCTCAACGCCCTCAAAAGTGAGAAATCAGAGAGATATTTCCAACACTTCTCTATGGGATAAAAATCTGAACAAAATCACGGATATAGAAGGTGCTGAAAAGATTAATTTTGCTTAAAAATAATTCCACAATGTTATTAACAAATAGGTGGCAAAAAAAAATTTCAGAATTTTGTGTACTGTGTGAATATTGCGTTTTTTTTTCATGATTGAGCTGTATTTACGAATCTATTTGATCAATCTTCCGGAAACTTCTTGGGTTCAAAGGTGATTTTATGACGAACACGTATAAAAAATTCGTGACTTAAAGCACATTTTTAAAGAAAAAAAAATTCCAACAAAACGCAATTTTCAAACAGGACACGTAATTCTAAAAAAATGCATACGTATTCCGAAAAATTAACGTATCATTTTCATCTGAAAAAAAAGTTAGGTTGACGGATAATTTGTTGTACAATTTTTTTTTTTTCACCTATTTGTTAATAACATTTTCGAATTGATTTTATGTAAAATTAATCTTCTATATGCATGATTTTTTATAGATTTTTATCCCATCGAGAAGCGTTCGAAATATCTTTCTGAATTCTCACTTTTGAGGGCGTTGAGTACCGCTACACGCAAGGACCACCTTCAATTTCCGATGCGAGTCTGAAATTCAGTGTGTTTTTCATTAATGAATGAATGAATAAATGAAATAATGAAAGGGTCGAAACGTTTACAACCTGTCTACTAATTAGAGTATATTGAATCCCTATACAAATAGGGGCTTATGGGCTCGCTAATGTACTCTCGAATTTGAAATTGTTCACGGCAATTGTTTGCTGCGACAATCAATTTCCATGTGAAAAATAGTTTATCGATGAAACCGCGGAACTTCGGGCCTGCTTTGCTTCATTATGAAACAACAAATGCCAACGATTTTATTTATGTATTTTTCATGAATCTACTGACCTTACAATGAAAGTGCGAGATGATTGCTGCATCACGCACGGAGCATTTTTTATAAATGAAATAATTTTTTTGATCACATAATACTTACATATTTATTTTTTAATTAATCAGGCGGATGATTGAAATTCTGTATAATTCGACGATATTCTTGACGTATTCAGAATGTATGCTGAATGCAGTCATAATCCAAGATTCATTTGTTTTGCAACAAGTGGTCTCGGAGGGCCGCAATTGTTGCCATCCACAGCGGTAGTCCTTTCGCATCGTTTATTAATGCCCGATATCGATGAACCCAAACGCTCAAACTCTCTCTACCCCCAATAAAAAAGTCTTCAAAAATTCGATCTACATTCTGTTTGTTTCGAACCGAAACACGCAGCGCTCCGCTTTATCGATAAGGGTTGTTTCGTTTATCGACCAGTCTCTTGCAAAAAGACTTGCCTTACCCGTGGAGCGAATGTTCATCTTGTCGTTATTACCAACAACCCCTTACAATCTAAAGATTTACCCCTGGAGCCAAGGTGCGCCAAATTTTCATTGTTATCGACTGCCACCGGTACATATTCGAGATTAATATTCTCTTACCATAAAACGAACATGGTCCGTAACAGTATTTTATTCTTATCGCAAAACACAGTGCAAACGCACTATTTATCTTCGCTATCCATACATAGTTAAAAAAACAACAACAAAAAACATTATGAACGAATATCTTCCTTATCGAGCTCTCAACTCAATGTGTTTCGTCAATTTCTCGCAACGAAGTCGCTGTCGTCGGACGGGGGGTTAAACATCCCTCGTGGCTCAGACGCAGGAGCGTCGTTTGTTGTGGCCGGTAGCGACATAACATTCGGAAGAGAGGCGCGCGTGATCACAGCCCGATAGTGGTCGTCTAGCGGTGATGGTTGCACGTGTCACGGTTCGCATAATTTTCCTTTTGAAGAAAAAACAAATCAAATAATCCTTACAATTTCCATCTTTCATCACATGTCGCTGCTCTTCAACGCAATACATTTTTTTTTTCTCTTTTATCGTTTTTTCGGTGGAGAGTCGATTCGTTATACGTCAGAGAGTTCTAATTCCGTGCATTCTGCGGTCTGAATTACGCGGTACGGAAGCCCTTTCAGTCCGCTCTCCAGTCGTACGTTCAATTAATCGAGAATTCTTCGGAAGTGATGCGAGACAGATGACGCGACGACTTTTTAAATTGTGAATATAAAATAAAAAACATATGCAAGGCATATATATAAAACTATATTAAAGTGTGCGATAGAAAAATATATATATATATGAAAAAAAAGTTTATAAAATATTGTTAAAGACGACAAACGTGTAGAAATAGTCGTGAATATGCGCGATAACGCGAGTGAAACTCTACATTATGCATATCGTTACCGTTAAAGGTCTTTGTGGCGAAAGAAATCGTACGCGTATTCCGAATCAGTTCAATAAACTACGCACGAATGCTGATGCCATTACTGACTGATTTTCAGCGTATCTTCAGCCGCGAATCGCCAAGCTGCAGTTTGCTGGTTATTCTTGATTTATTTATTTTTCTTTAAAGCCGAAAGCTCCGAACGACGGGGGTCGTGTGGAACGAGAGCCGAACGGCGTTTTTGAGCCGCAAAGCTCAGTCCCGCTTTCGGCGTTCACGGTGGAATAACTTTACTAAAACATGTACTGACCGAGTAAAGCTCTGTCACCATTCGTCGCGGAAAATTATGCGACTTTGAATTATTCATGGCTCGGCGCGTTTTATCATAAAAAACTCGTGTATTTGGTAAAACTTGCGCTAAAGACAAAAACTTCGCACTCTTCGTCATTTGTGCGCGTGTAGTGCGTGGTTGTGTGTGAGGCTGCGTTCAGTATCGAATGAAATATTTTCGACTGTTTAACGCCGAGATCTCAGTTGGATAAATATAAAATGCTCACGAGATGGTCGACGAAAAGCCCGAAAATGGGATGAGAACAGGATGAAACAGTAACGACTGTAGTGTTACGTAGTGCAAAAAAAAGAAAAAACTACGTTCAATCTGCGGAAAACAGTTTTGGGTATTGGGTAGGTGTAAAGTGAAAAGTTTTTCGTCTTCTCAAACAATACTTAGGTAATATATATATTTTTTTTTGGAGCTTGACGTCGAGACGCTTTAGCGTCTCTCAATGTATAAGTTATACCAAGGATTGTCCCAGCAATTTTTTTGACCCGTACATCGACCCGCTTGAGTCGTCCGTCGTACCGCGTATTTTTCTATTTATAAACGCAATGATGTCACCATTGAATCAACAGATATTACGTTTAAAAGATACCCGCCTCATACATACTTGAAACCGTAATTTTTTTACTTCATGGTAAAATGATATATTTATCAAAATGAACGGCGTGACAAGATTTTAATTGAAATTCTGTTACGCGCCGAACATGTTCACAATATTGATGTATGTTACATGGATAAAGAAATACAGTTTTTTTTTCGCACATACCGAATCAAAATCGATGTTAAAAACGTTGTTGGCGACCCGCCATGGATTGTTAACAATGGAAGTTTGTCTGTGGTGAATCGAAAGACAGGTAAATCTGATGAAAATTGTTTTGAACACGCCGCGCGACCACTGAGGGTTAAGCTTAAAGCAATAGAGTTTCGAGTTCCGCGTCGAAACTTTGACTGCACTGCCGATGATAGTACGTCATTCTCGAACCAATCCAAAGTGCATCTAGACGCGTACCAGCAGTATGTCAACGACAACACGTAACTTTCCGGCTTCGGGGTATATATTTCTCTTAACACATCCAGAACGATTCAGCTTGGCACCTTGACGATGAGTGCAACAACCACTTTCCCGCGAAGTGTTGCGGATGTCAAAGCTTCAAATGTGAAAGCCCAATAAAATCTTCTTGCCATGTGGGCATCGATAGCAGATCTAAAAATACGAGAAAGTCGATAAGCGTCGAAAAAAAAATTCGATACTGCTAACCATCGGATATCGAAAAATGTTAGTGAATCTAGAAATTAATTTAGGTATTTCCAACTCCCGACTGCCCGCTAGAGCACAAAGACGGGAGTTATACGTTTCATCAAGACAAGCAATTTCGTTGTCCGATATGTTCTCGAAAACGACTAAAAATGACTTAACAGAATTTGATACAGCGATTCTATGACGTACTGACAATGGTCGTTTGCAATGGAAAATTTAAATTAGGTGAATATTCGTAGAGAAAAAAGCACTTTACGGAATGGTCTTTTAGATATATCGAAGATTGGGCGCCATTTTCTTTGACATATTTTTTCGAATCCCGGTCGCTCGCAAGGCGCTCGATCTCTGTGCGGTATAACTTCAAATTCACGAAAGTTTAGGTCTTAGTAAAAATGTGTCTTCTGTAAAAAGAATGAAATAAAAATTTGTACATAAATTTAAAACTCCCGACTAAAAAAAAGAGTGAAATAACAATTAATTATTCACATGTTATAGTCGGGAGATTTCCATACTCAATGGCGAATAAATCGCCATGCGACTATGACATGTGAATAATTAATTATTATTTCACTCTTTTTTTGAGTCGGGAGATCTTGAATGTTTGTAAATAGGATTTTTACGATGACAAACTGCTATAAATTAAAAAGAATATTGAATCATTTTTTGAGTCAAAACTTAAACTTATTACATCGAAGTGCGGGTATAATAATGAAAATATCATTTCATCGTGACTCAAAAAATTCTCGACGTTCGAACGTTGATGTTCTGATTCTCTAAAATTGATGGGAACTGGTTAAAAAAATATATTTTCTGTTAAACTTATTGTAAGAAACTGAACAAACTGATAGATCCGAAATGCTGATCACGATGCAGCGCCTTACGCTCACAAAATAAAACTATTTGGTATTGCGCACTTACACTAAAAAAGAAATCTTTGTCACCTGATAAGTTCTGCAGGCGTAAGTTCCGTAAACCGTGTCGAACGGGATAGAGAGAGGGAGATGGCAATGACGATAAAAAAGTTCGATAAAGATCGTTGTAGTTCATGGCCTCTCGCGAGATACGTCGGTCCGCGTTACGAGTTTCTCATCCGGAAAGAGTTTCGCGCTTGAGCCCTAAAGTCAATCGACCTTTATTCATTTTATAGATATATATTATTTTTAGAGATATTCTATTGTCCATGATATACTGCACACGCAGCACTCGGTATAAGAGTTTGTGCGAGTCAGTTCGAAAGTTGCATTTCGTTGAATGTATGGATGTTTTGACAACTTTGATGGATGCGCGACAAAGAAAAAACAAAAAAAATTACTGATTTATAGTTACGAAAATCAACGAAAATATGGTTGGAAGCGTAGTTGACAATTTTTCGTCATTTTGCTCGACACATATAGATTCGATGCACTACGCGCGTATCCTACCTTCCCCCACCCACGCAGTTCACAGCCCATTGACCGAAGGTTTTGATCTGTAACGACAAACTTTCCAAGCTTCGCAGCGTGCAACCTCGACGACAACGTTTCGACCGTTTCAGCCTTCGTTTTTCGTCAACGTTGCAGTTTGCACAAGTGTTATCGTGTGCGGACGGCGTTTGTTATCAGCCGAGCGATTGAAAAGTTCTACGCAAGTTGAACCTATTAGAGAATAAATTAGTTTTTAATGAAAAACAAATCCTATTACCGTTAGAACAAGATATTTCAACCGAACTTTCAGCCATGATGACATTATGTTGTCAGCAATGCAAAAGCGGGCGCTCGCATATTTTTTTTCTAGTTATTTCACAAACATTATATTGTCGGAAGTCACTTTTTGAAGAAACGTCCGCCAATGCATGTTTTTTAAATTGCTTCGACATTTTTCGGAGTTTTTTTTTTTTAAGAGTAATAATGTTAATTAAAATTGAATTGACACACTGAACCAAATACAACCTCGATTTAAACTTGTTTCATAGAGAAATTCATGGTATGCTTCTCATTATCCTTCAATCAAGCACTCCGGCTCGTACAAGTAAGCAGAGAAAGCAGCAACAGAGCTGCACACTGAGTGACCCCGTAGAAAGTACTTAGCGCCGGACTACCGCTGTTCTTCGAAGAGATACTTTTTTTTTCTTGAGTATATTACTAACTAGCAGGTTATTATGGCTCGCACGCTTTGCGCGCTCCTATTACATTTTCAACCATTTTAACCAATGGTTAACGAATGGAAGAATGGGCGAATGTGGGATATTTTCTTCGTACGAAACGATGTGTTAGTATGGTGTTCAGCTGTAGTAGATGCTGGTGCACAGCTGCCAGGGCGCTCCGCAGCCCAAGTCATTGAGAGTTTTTGTCTTGCCAAAAAGCTTTCTCAGTCAGTGATGAAACTCTTCTTTTCATGGTACATGATTGAGTACATGTACTCCGATTGACTTAGGGTTGGTTGAGGGATTCGGGGTTTAACGTCCTCTTCTTATTCCCTTGTCCTCTTCCCTCATCCTCTAACGGATGTTTCGAACGGAGGAGTTCAAAGGGACTTCGTCTAAGTGAATGAGTTCTGTGAGTGTCCGCGAGTGCCTGTGTGTGTCTGTGAGCGGTCTATGAGAGGGTTTGTGAGTGTACATGAGGGTCCGTGAGTGTTTATGAGTGTCTGTGAGTATCTGTGAGCGAACACAGGCAGTCATATGTTTTTAGGGACTGTCGTTTATATATATATAGAGATTACGAAGAAGGACTATCAAGACTTGGAGGAATTATTTCTTATTTCTTGAACTACTATGTCGACTATTCATTGACTCGGGACTTTTCGCGAAGAAGCAAAAAGTTTGTTGGAAATAGTTGAGGGCGCAGAGAAATATGATTTTGTTTCTTTTTTGTTCGATTTCACTCACGACGTCTAATTATCCTCTCGCAAATGAATCTTCGAGGATCGATGGGGGAATGTGCCACGCGAGTAACGTCTATCCGTTTCATAAGCTTTTCGATGTTGCTTGTCTCTAAGCTGCGCGTTGCAGTTGGCAGACTACTTTTGTTCAGTTTCATTTTTTTTGTCATTTTCAACGATTCACAGATTCATTAAAGATTCATTTGAAAGGACAGGTGTATGGAAATGCAAGTCATGGCGATTAAAATGGCGAAATTAATTCCGTGAAATGGATTTTTCACTAGTTGAAGACTCAAAGCGACTTTTTCATTGGCTTGATTTATATTTCTTCCGGTTTTTTAGATTCTAATAGCTTTTCCTGCTTTTCATCATCACACGCTCGACTTATGTAACACATTAATTACTCGAGAAATGATAATGTTGTGTGCCACAGGTTGAAATTGCATTTCTGGGAACTTTCTTTCCGTTCGTGACTGCAAGCTCGTTATCGAAGTTGCGGAGGAATATGAGAGCGATAATTAACCCTTCGAAGTGGTATTGCAGTGTAAGGAGAAAAAACTTAGATGTGAAAGAAATACGAAATAAAACATAACAAATAGTAAAAAAAAATGTTCTCGCACGAAATATCCGTCTAAAAAAGAAGATGTGAAACCTCAAAGACTCAATCCGAAATCTGATACGCCCTTAACGCGAAACATAACTGAGATGCGGGGGAGTGGTACGTTGTTGTCGGACCTTTGAAGTAGTTTGCGTAAATACAAATGAAATTGGTTAATAATTGGAATATTATTATTTTATTTCTTCCTTGTCCAAATACGAATCCTTATAGATTGCGCAAACCAAATATTTATGAACGCGATGATGCGCTCAACTTGATTTGATAACATCGATTTCTCTGTCACGAATAGAAATTGGGATTAAAAGAATTATAAATTTAATGTTATTTATATACAATTTCGTTAATGATAAATTGAAAATATTCTCAGAATCGTTCACAAATAATGAATTGAAAAAATAATGTAATATTGGAGTCCGCATGATTGAAAATAATGTAAATGCCACAAGAATGCCGAATCGGTATCGGATTTTGAATGAACTTTCGACCTGTACATTTCTCACTCCCATATTCCCTTCGCGCTTTCGTACTCAGCACGCGTCATTCGCGCGAATCGTCAACCCGCACTTTACTCCTTCTCTCGTTCCATTGCATTGGTACTGATCTTCAGTTCGTACTCCACCAATTGCTCGGACCGACGTGGAATATCAATGTGGAATGGGCCCAGAAGTACCATGATAGTTGGGCCATTGTCAAGATTTCTCTTGTACCGACCGACGAGCCTCTCGGCATCATACGAAATGTCACGTCCGTGCGTTGCATACGATCGACGTATTTTTTATTCCAATATCGACTAAAGTCGTCGTTACGATAGTTCCTCTCATTTCACGGAGATGAGCGAGTTCGTTGTGCGGTATGTTCTTGAAAACGGGTAAAAATTACTTAATAGAATTTGATACAGCGATTCTATGACGTACGGTCAATGTTGTTTGTAATAGAGAAATTAAATTAGGTGAATATTAGTAGAAAAAAAAACATTTTACGGAATAGTCCTTAAGATATATCGACGATTGGTCGTCATTTTTTGCGATATATTTTTTCGACTCTCGGTGGCTCGTAAGGCGCTCAATCTCGATGCGGTATAACCTCGAATGCGCGGAAGTCTAGGTCGTAGTTAAAATGTGTCTTCGTTAAAACGGATACACTTAAAAAAATTTACAAAAATGAAAAAGCTCCCGACTGAAAAAAGGAGGAAGATTTCCATACTCAATGACGAAGAAATCCCACAATTATGACAAGTGAATAATTAATTGTTATTTTACTCTTTTTTTCAATCAGGAGTTTTTAAATTTTTGTAACATTTTTTTTAGTCGAATACATTTAAGTTGGTTTTACATTTAAACAAAAGAGTGATGTAAAAATTGACAAGGTATTTTAAATTTGATATACATTTTCACATTACCAATCTTTTTTTTTTGTTAAATTCAATTGCACCGTTTATGTTTTATAGTTTACTTTTTTCTATACGCTTTGAGTTGAAAATTGAATTCACTCCTACAATTGCTACGGCTCCTGTGTAATAAATGATATATCATATCACTGCAATATCGGCGTTAGCTTACAGTGTTTCAACACTGTTAATTTTTTTCCGCAATATTGCATTCTCTCTGCGGTTCACCGTCCTTTGAGATAAATGATATTACGCCATCAAAAATTACTTTGTGCTCGAGTATGGAACATTTTTTATTCCACGACCGTGTATTGATTTTTATCGCAAGTACAGATGCGCGCAGAACTTAAATACATACTAGTTTTTTTCGCTCTATACAATAGCTACATAGTTTGCAGAGTAATTGAATTTAAATTCCAAGCCTCTTGTGTCTGCGAAGCGTGAGCGAAAACCTAACCTCAAAGTTAGTTCGAGTGTCGAAAGAGTGAGGGAATAGAACAAAAGAGGGGAGAAGTGTGAAATAATGTAGGAATTTGAGGATCGGCGCATGCGCAAGAATATTATTTCACGTCTTACCTCAATACGCATTTTCCGGCCACACTTTACAGGCATGGAATGAGGGACATTCCGTGCATGAGTTAAAAAAAATTATTATTATTTAGATTTTTTTTATTCGCTAACGAGAACGAATTGCGGATTTTTTACAAAATGAATTCGAGGCGAATTTGCATCGGATTAACGCTTGCGACTTGATATACTGTATTATTATACGATTTTATATATATTCAACCCCAAACCCCCCTCCCAACGAGGGCGAGTGTTGCGTCGAGGCTTGCAATGTTTTCTTGCATATTATAACGTTTTTGCAGTCGCCATAGTCGGACGTTGGTCATTCGTATCTTTCGTTCGCTCGGCACGTACTTCCCATTAGCGTTGAATCGCGTGCCGGTCAAATGTTTCTCAATGGCCGGGGTAGTAACTTTTCCCTCTAACGTGCGTTACTCCATCGAGGAACATCGCAAACCGTTCCCTGAATCTCGCGCCCCCCTACCTATATTCTCCAACGCTAATGACTAATAAATCGGATACTCCGTTGCACGCTCCCACAACTACTGGCCAACGAACCCTCATAAACTGCAATCTCTGATGTTTTGTCCGATATATCTGACACACGCTTTTTTTTAAATCAAGAATGACCGTTTCCTTTCGACACATGCTATGTAATTAATTGCAAGTTTCAACGCTGCAAATTTTTCACCAATATCGGTTACTTCAGTTCTAACTAAAAATAACTGAAAAACGATAGTAAAATATTCACGTTGAACGCTCCACTCTCATCTCTAACAACTCAATCTTTACTGGAGTGGACAGTGATTTATAAAACGCGCAATTTTTTAACTTGTCTATTATCGTATAGGATTTTAATTTTCTACGGATTAAACTTGCATTATTGGTAGAATTAAACGATCGCAGACAGTTTTATATTTTGCCGAACAGGCAATAGGTTATTCACAAAGTAAGTTATGGATGATTTTAAAACTCACTACAAACGCTAATTCGTTTTTGATCGAATCAAATTTTGGCTCAATCACGTTGCAACTCGATTCTGTAGGTTTGCATATATAATTTTCTCAAAAGATGAATCCGTCTGGTCTATAGTTGATTCCAGAGGTACAAGCAGTCAGGACTTGCAAGTCTGAAATGCCGAGATTGAAGGAAGATGTTCGATCACACCGATAATATATAGGTATTTGTAGAATTGCAGTATATTCCACGTAGTCGTGTTCGGCGCGGTAACCCAAAATATATAGATATTCGTGAATACCGTAAATCGAATTATCCGAGAGATTCCTGATTGGCAACCAGTATTGCCCCTAAATTTTGTCAAATGGCAAAGTACGATAGCAAAAATAGCTGCAAACATCTGAATCGGCAAGTACTTGTTTTCTTATACTCGTTGGTCGATCGATTAAGATATGTTTACATGAGTTGAGTGTTCTCGACTGTCCGACGCATAAAGCGACTCGGCGTACCTATAAAAAGAAACTAAGTCGGACACACAGATTTCATTAAGAAGTATATCGCTGCACTCAAATGTCTTTCGTTACTATTTACTGGGATATTATACAATAAAGTTAATGTTTGTGGCGCTTTCCTGCATTTGGTTATGTATTTCGCGATATACAAAGTCGAGAGTCACGGTCGATAATGGCAAAGCTCCGAAGAGTTATAGGCTCTACAATTTATAGCTACGTATCTAAAATGAACAAAAATTGCGGCATACAAGACCTTCCAATTACGTTGGATCATTATTCAAATACAAAGTTGTAATGTAAATGTGGGATCAGCCCATTTCTGCCTGTCGGATAGATGTCGTATTACAAGGATCAGTGCACATGTAGCTGCATTCCAACGAAGTGAGAGCGGTAGATACTACTGTGATGGGTTTTCTCCTACCCCGTGGGATTCTCGCGGAAGGGAAACTGAAGCCGCAAGACGTATGAGTTCAATTCATCGTTCCCTATCGAGTGAATAATTGTCGACGATCGAGCCATATGTTTGCAGTGTCGTATCTCGAATCATTTACATGAGTTACTCTTCTCGTGTACACTGGAATACATGTCTGTATTGAACGTCTTTGAGACAGATGTACTGGATGAAGTTCAACATTATCGATATACGAACTGGTAATGCTTTCCATGGATTCAACTGCTAATTAATTTGCAACAGTTTAATAATTTAGAAAATTACGTGATTGTTTGTTTTTGGGGCTAAGAAAAAATCTCTTTGATAACAATAATTCGAATAGCCAATTCGAATTCGAAGGGCGAAGATGCTCGGTGTATTGATTTTGGCTTCTATGGTGAACACGGCAGCACGGTCGTTAATTGCGGCGAAGCCAATGGAATCTTGCATAACTTTTACATAGAGATAATAGCTGGATGCGTTACGAACGTATCGATATTCTATCAGCAGAACCGAAAACATTGAGGCAAATTTCTTGCCCCATTCGTCCTTTACATATTTACATCGATAGGTGCCGAATTTTCTCATTTGTGCGTAGGTTTTCCTCGCAGAATAGAAAACAGGAAATAGAGATCCGCCCTTTTATCACGGTTCCAGAATCGAAAGCCAAATAACAGTTTATTGCGATATTGATTGTCTCAATTGATCGCGCCATCTTGATTAATGTGCACAGCGGATCGAGCTTTTACTTAGGCAAAGAAACGCGAGCGCGCATCTCTTCTACGAATTTATAGTGTACCACGTACGCATATACGTATTATCTTTAATGCTTCAACGGTTAAGCCTCTTTTTTCATGAAAAAAAATCAACTGCTTCTTATTTTTCTTTATCAATATATGTGAAAAATACAACATTTAAAAAATTTTGTTTTGCATTTTCACACCTAACATTTTTTTTAAAAATGAAATTCTGTTTGAAAACATTTCTTTTAAATACATATTTATTTCTCAAGTTTTTCCAAATTTTTTGACCGAAATTGAAATTATTAATAACTGATCAAGTAAGAAAAATTTTACAACTTAAAAACTCCTGACTGAAAAAAGAGTGAACTAACATTTAATTATTCACAAATCATAGTCGTGCAATTCCTTCGTCATTGAGTATGGAAATCTCCCGACTATAATATGTGAATAATTAATTGTTATTTCACTCTTTTTTGCAGTCGGGAGTTGTTTTTATGTTAAATATTTTTTTAAATTTCATCCTCATTAAAGAAGACACATTTTAACTAAGACCTAGACTTCCGTGAATTTGACATTATACCGCAAATAGCGATCAATCTTTGATACATTTAAATTACTATTTCGTAAAATTGTTTTTTTCTCTACGAATATTCAAGTAATTTAAATAAAAAATAAAAAAACATTTTTTTGCAAAAAATGTAAAAAATGTCGCCAAGTAGTTTAAATAGTTTTGTAAAAATAAAAAAACTCGTAAAATAGTCAAAAATCATCTGAGCCAAGTGAAAATAAAAAAAAAAACTTTGCTCGTCCTTACTTTCGATGCAACTACATTTATTTGTATTCTAAGGACTCGCCAAGTTTTTTTTTTTTATTTTCACTTGGCTCAGATGATTTTTGACTATTTTACGAGTTTTTTTATTTTTACAAAACTATTTAAACTACTTGGCGACATTTTTTACAAAAAAATGTTTTTTTATTTTTTATTTCAATCGTTTTTTTAAATTTATTATTCTATTATTATTTATTAAAAAAAAATGTTTTATTACTTGATAACGTTAAGAATCCGCATGACACGATTTTTCTTGTATCACACGCACAATATTTATCAATTGAAATGACCTCTCGTCCGCGATTATTTGAACAATTTTATCAGACGAACGACGCATTTTGTTAACCGCACGAGAGGGTCCTTTTTTTTTTACTAATTTTCGTGAAAAAATGAAATTATAAATAACCTCTACTTAACCTTCTTTTCGATCACTCAGTGTGATATTACTAGTTGCTGTATTCACGAATTGACACTTAGAAATTGATAACAGCCGATCGTTCGTTCCGCTTATACCGTTGTGTATGCACGGCACACGCATGGACGCACGAACACAACACGCAGGTCATGGGACATCGGACAAACAGCTGACAGTCGAAAAAATCTCTGAAGAATTTTTTTTATAATGAAAGTGAGGATTTTTCGGGCGAGATCGCGATATCTCATCATTTCGGGCACCGATCGGACTGATTCCAGGCGCATTTTACAGCTTGTATTCGATTTATATAATGAAAGTGTCTTTAGAATTTAGATCCGATGTCTCGTTTCCGAGAAAAAAAATGTCAAAGTTTCGGGGGCTCAATATTGGCGTATAAGGACAGGGTAGCGCTCGACGCGCGCGGTTTCACCGTGCGGACATTTAACTTTAAACTACTTGACGTCGAGACGCTACCGCGTCTCTTAATTTTCTATTGCAAACAACATTAACCGTACGTCATTGAATCGATGTATTAAATTCTGTTAAGTAATTTGCAGCCGTTTTTGAGAACATACCGGACAACGAAATCGTTCGTCTCCGTTCTATTTTTTCAAATTATTATTTCAAACGTGTTTTCATTTTTTTTAATGTACATTTCTCCTACAATCTTTAGAAATTGGAACCGGCGATTTTTGCAAATTCTCAGAACACTATTACCAACAAAAAATTGTATTGGATTAGTGATATGATTTTTTTAACCTATAAAAAAAATAAGCCACGTTTTTTTTGTAATTTTATCGAACGCCCTTTAAAAAAATGTTATTCTATCATTATAACAAATATGCTACAATGGCTGCATCCAGTAACACCACAAGGACTGGTGGCAAGAATTGCAAAAAGAGAATTTGGGTTGTCAATCAATATTATTTTAACGATGTGCAACGAGACTGTTCCGCCAATTATTGGATTCCGCAAAGTTGATCAATTTGAATATTCGTATAATCCTAAGTGTTTACCAGCGCACAGGGCACCTATTATCTGGATGTGATGCAATAAGATTTCAGTTTCCCTCCATCCTTATCCCTTGAGTTTCTACTACCTATTTAGCATTCTCATTCGGGATGAAGTCGTCCGGGATTCGTTAAAAACTACGCATGTATTGTAACGAGTAATTTACTTTTCTGCGAATGCTTTGCAGTATCCTCAATTACTCTTTTCAAAAGTTAGCGCAATATGTATTACCATGCATGTAAAGGGGAAAGGTGGGATACAGTGAGCCACTTTTTTTTTTCACGAATTATTGAATTTTTCAGGCGATAAAAATTAACAAATAACATTCGTCATCGGTTTTTATAGGCGCTTGGGCATCCAAAACAGCTGCAATGGCTGCTGAAAACAAATAGAATACATTCAAATCATTTGAATGAATCTATGTTGATAAATGGCATTGTACCCCACTATTAAACCACCCATTTTAAAAGTAGAAATTTTGATGAATAATTATATTTGATTAAAAAAAATTGTTTATGAAACTCTCCTAAAAGGTACGGTAGCTTTGAGCAACGCGTGAATAATAAAATACTCAAGTATGACCGACAATTGCACTGCTTCGAAAAGTGAGGTTATATTGTGTCTGTGAGACGCTATTGCCTACGGTTGCAATGGCATGGCTCATTGTACCCCATTAGTAATCAAGATAGTTTTTAACGAAAAATAATTATTTATCGAATTAAATTGAACAAAACATTGGCACTGAGGACCGCATAAGCAGTTGAACTATCATTTGCGACTGAAAACTCGGGCTAATTTGGAAAGTAACGTGAGATATTACATTTTTAATAAAAGCCGAAAAATGTTTTTTTGAAGGATCTAAATCGATTTTTTTTTTATTATTCGCAAGGTCTTATCCGTTTTGTTTCATGTTCGATGAGTGTCAATTTAACTCAGTGCCTACCAGAAAAAAAAAACCATTATTTATGAACTTTAAACTTACGGGAAATTTCAAGTGGCTCACTGCTCCCCGTGACACACTGTACCTCACTCTCCCCTACGCCCGCCGTAATGCCGCACTAATATATGACAATGAAGTTTTTTATTTCAATAAAGTTTGGGAAAAGCGAAACAATGCCCGAAATCCGGATACCGTTAGTTTTACTAAAGTAAAACCTCTAACGTTTATTTTGACAAATTGCACGTTTAACTTTTTTTCTGAAATCCTGTCTCCTGTCGAATCTGGACCAATCACAGGACGAATAAAACAACTACAATGAAAATCCCGGAGTTTTGATACTTTTCGAGACTAATCGAGATATAACGTGACACACCAACTTTTTAGGAGAGGACGCAGCAGGCGTCCGAAACCTCCTGTCGTCATCGTCGAGCAATCACGGCACGAATAAACCGACAACAATGTATATATCGAGTTTCGATACTTTCGATTAAAAATATCGTTACTCACCAACTTTTCAGAAGTCATCAGATAAGGTGATTTTTCGTCCTACATATTTTTCCGTATCTCTGAACCCGTTTTTTTACTCCTAAGTTAGCGTAGAACTAATGCAGCATACATGATTCCAGAAAAAAAAAAACGTAATCGGTATTGTTTGGCTTGCATGTCATGGGCAGACTATTCGCAATCGAAACTGGTGGGTTGTTGGTATGTATAGATGGGGTTACCAACCACACACATGTCAAGTTTACAAAAATCGTTGACCCTAACGTTCCGGAATAGGGTGCAAAGTAGAGTTGGGTAAGCGAATATTACCAAAGACCCGAATTGCCATTGGCCGCGCGCAACAAGTGGAATAGAGTAATTAATTTGTAGCGATGTGGCAGTACAAATGTGTAATGTAATGATACATGTGCTCTTGTGTATTCTCTAGTCTGTCGCATTTTTGTACATTTGTAGTTATCTCATGACTTTCCAAGTGCTCATATTTCTTGAAGAAAATGCACAATTTATTACGAGCATTCAAAACGATATTTTTTACAATCATTATTCAAAACTGTATTTTTCTATAATTACTGCTTTGGGAAAACTAATAGTAAATTTTGGGACAACTCCTTTATATGAAGAAATGCATCGCGCCCATAAACTAATAGCTGTCTCAACTGGTTCTTTGTTCTCCTTACTTACTTACTTTCTTTCAATACGTAAAAAATCGTCCATCGTTCTTGAAACTTGTAACGGGAGTACGCGATGAAAGTCCTTGTTAACTTTCATATCAATACATTTTTCTTTATAGATCATAGACTTTTACTTTGAAAAGTTTAACTTCTTCTTTTACTTATTCATATTACAAAACGTTACTTGAGTAATGAGGCTCGTTAGGGCGTACCGATTATTATGAAGTTCTAATGCGCATGTCCGCGACCTAACACGGGCTGATGAAATGTATTTCGTATTCTGACATGCCACCCTACCGCTTTGATAATTGACCCGGTCAAGCCTCGTGCAAGGTTGATTTTCGAAGCAAACGCCAATTGAATGCTTAATAAAAAGATGACATCTGCCAAAGAAGCGTCTAAGAGCCGCGAAGATTTTTTTTTTCATCATTCACGACCGACGATAAAAGTTCGAGATCTCGGGGTACAATCGAAAACTTTTTATATTAACGAACATAAGCCCCCGGGGGCAAGGGTTTCCGAGGAATGAGAGAGCCGAAACCGGAGAGCCTTGCGTCTCTTCGCCTCACTTTCAATTAGCGCAACTTTTCCCCGTTTCCATGGACAGGTGGCGAACGGGCGATAAAACTTTAAGTTACACACAAAAGTTGCCGTAAATATTTTAGTGCCACGAGAGGTACACCTACTACAATGTGGAATGAGAAAGAGAACTGAAACTCTATATACTTCATCGTCGCGACGCTGTGCTGAAAGTTTTATTTCGGGAAAGGCAGTAGGACAAACGCGACTTTTTCATTTTATTCATATTTATTTCAGCGATTTTTATTCTTTTCTTCACGGGCGCCATAACTCTATAAAATCATTTTCCGCTACCTATGGTGACGAAAGTTTTTCCTAGCGCTGTTTCGCCGATTTTTTTTTCCCACACGCGACGAAAGGTATCAAAAGCCTATTTGAGAAGCCGGTAGTCTGACGTGACGACCGAAGTTTCGCTGTACGTCTGGCATAGTGGGGTAGATTGGTCGGCATCGAGGATGAAGTAGCGTGTTTAACGTTGGAAGGACAACGATGCTGGAAGCTCGTATTTTATTTTGCGACGAAACAAAAGTTCATGCGGCCGTTCACATGATATCCAACAACTGTTGTGGGCATAATCGCGCGTCGGGGCGGAAAAAGAATGGGCAGACCTCACAATAATGCCCGTTCGACGGGAAATTGCTTATTGCTTTTGCGTTTTATTTTATCCTCTCTGTAACGATCGCGTGCTTTTTCAAAATTAACACTGGGAACCATTGTGGATCTAACAATTGCTTGATGATCGAATCATTTAAATTGGTCTGTTCGCTTTTTCTTTCGGGTTTCTATCATTCGCGAGCGCGATACAATCGTCCGCTTAGGATGGGTTTTATGGTCTTCTTAACAGACCCATCGGATTGTCACGCCACCACTTTAATGTTGGCGAAAGTAAAGGGAGCTCTTTTGCTTGAAGTAATGCTAAAAGTTGCGGGCATAAAAGCTTCGTGACTTTTTGTGAAAACTAATCCATAGAACTTCTACTACCACTAGAAGTGATCATTAGTCAACGTGATGGTCCCAAAGCGAAGGTAATGCTTTCACGCTTCGCGTGTAACAGGAACTGGAACTGTCAAACGTCGTGCATTGCAGGATGATCCCTAATTCACAAGCAAAATATTAGCTCAATTTTGGCGGACTTGTTAGGAATGACGTTTGTGGAGTGAAATCCCTTTGGTATTAAGGTACGCCCATGGATGTTCGTCTTCTATATTACTGCTGCAGTAGGCACTTTTGGTGTTCGTTGGACGACGACGTGACGGAGTCACGTCGTTGCAGGTTCGATGGCTTCCCTTCGAAATATAGGGAGTTGGGGGATTCACCCAGACGGATCCGACAGCCCGTGGATTATTAGGGTACGAGGGTGGACCTTTGTCATGTAGATCGACGGGATGGCGAATTCGAGTATCTCGACCTCCTTGGCAAAAGCGTCGCTTCCAAACTTATCCGTTTTCAGACTCAACGGTTGACGAATCTGAAGAGTGGACCGAAGGATCCTCGGAGTCGAGACACCAAACGACCATGTTAATGCGACTATTTTTGGAGGCTATTCTTCATCGTTCGCACTACCATATCTCAAACAATTTGCATGGAATTGTAAGGCAATCCATTCTTAGATTAAAGCTCCGCTTGGCCTCGTGTCCGCTTTCCCGTACTAGTATCGCAATCTTCTGTTTATTTTGAATAAGTGCTTTTATTAAGTTCACCAATATTAACGACCGTTGATTTAATTCATGACGATGTTAAGATAACTGTCATCGAAGTCTGCATTAATTACCAATCATGAACATTAACGTCAGCCATTTCGACTGGCATTGAAGCCATTGTTTATTTCTATTCAGATTGGAGAAAGCATACTTTCTCGACTGTTTTATTTGCGCTAGATTCCGATACAATTCTCACTTTCCAAGGTAGTTGTCGAACTTTCAATGATAACTGCAGCCGGGCTATAGTCAATGGACAGCCCTGCAGTGGCGAATGTATTGTCCGTTGCTTTTTTTCATCGACCTTTGTCCCCTTGGATGTATCTGCATTGTTGGATAAGTGCTCCAGTTTCGAGGAAACACTTGCAGTATATCTATTGCAATCACGGTTGTGGGTTGTACTCATCTTGCACCTTGGCAGAAATTATATCGGTAGGAAGTTAGTAATCCTAACTTCACATCCATGACAGGAAGACAAGTCTTGAAAGCTCGTAGACGCTTGTATTGTCACTGCTAGTATTGCTCTGCGTACAATTGGATATGCATTACATATATATAATTGTGTATAGATGAAAATTCTAGAGTATTTACCGTGATTATTTTTGATACAGAGGAATTGAAGATGCTGATTTCAAAGAATGGTTCTTTTTAGATGATTCAATTATATCGAAATTTCCATAGTATATCTATATAGAAAATTGAACCTACGGTTCATAATGCATACATTAAAACTCGAACTTCTAACAGTAGAGCAGTACAGCTTGAATGCTTGACTACTCGCGTTCTGCGTATGTAACAAGCGAATGTTCCATCCTCTGTCTTGTAACTCGGCAATCATTTAATCATAGTTGCCGCGAAATGTTGCGTCGGGATAATTATCTGGATTGGGTCGGATTACAGGTTTTGGCCATCATTGGTCAATTTTTGTCCGTCACTTTTCATAAAACGAAATACGATTAAAATTCATTAATCCATTGATTAATTTAATTTTAATCATTTTTAATTGGCCGTCTCGTTTAAAACAACGGTGATTGATCGTATGGGCAAACAACGATTTTTCACCAATTCGTAATTAAAATGGTTCCAACCGCTACCGTGGCTACAACCGGTGCATCTACCCTACCGGAAATTTGCAGTTAAGATCCGACGGTCGATTGTTTGCGTGTTGTAATTTGATCAATCGAACTCGAGGGATAACTTGTGCAATTACAGTGGTGGCCGTTGGGCCGATGAATCTACAATTTAATTAAGTTGGTCGGGTGATTGGGATAACACCAAGATAGAAATTTGATTTTTATATGTAGTGAATCAAGATATAATTTGTGCTTGTATGCAACATGGATATGTGCTGCACAACAGTACCTGTTTTCTTTCGACCACAATCACCTCATCTCCTGAAGCCGGCACTGAAGGTGGAAGCATTAATTTAATGAAAAAAAATTGATTCCCTGCAAAAAAGGACATCTGCTTGTGAAATCGAATTGTAATTAACCTTTCGGAATATCTTCAGCTATTGATTACTATTTAGGGATATTGAATAACGATTTTTGGTAGCTATCATCGGTCACCGACTTTTTCTGAACTGTCTAAAAATAATGTGACCTATTTGATAATTTACGTAATATCCGTGAATTATCGGATATTAAGTAAAAATCCCAGGCATTATAAGGCTGATTTCTCAAGAGGGTCTATTAGCGATTTGAGAATCGATTTATATATTTTGTTATTCAAAAACTTCCGAAAGAAATGAAATGATTTTTTTAAACTGAAGGGTACAAGCATAAAAAAATCGCTAAAAAATCTTGAAAAGAATACATGTACTATATACAACCGCAAGAAAACTATCTTCTTTTTGCTTCCTCATGGAATAAGTTTTGTTTTCGTTAAAAACAAAAATTCGAAATTTTCATGACAACCCGTTCAAAATGTCTCAAAATATCAAAAAATCGCGTTTAGAAAAAAATGTCCACTGTGTGTGTACGCCAGAAAAGAACGTTAACACGATAGTTGTGACACATTTTGAGCGATGGAGCTGGCATTTGGTATACAAATCGAGTTAATACCAAGGTTGTTTGGTATTGAATTCGGCCAAAATCGATAAAGGGATTCGAAAGTAATGAACATTTTAATTTTTCAATTTTATGAAAAAACTATTTGGGCGCGTTGTCATTGCTGCACATTTAAAGCAGTGATGCTGAAAATTTGCACACGATTCTGGTGGTCACCAAGGGTATTTGGGTTTAAATTTGGTCCAAATCGGTAAAGCAATTCAAAGGTTATGAATATATTTATTTTTTACACTTTTGCTAAAATCGTTCGTGCTTGCTATCGCTCGCGCATTCTGCAATGAATCGGGGTAAAATTGTTCGGACACGTGTAGTTACTATCAAGATATTTTTTTTATATTTATGAGGTCGAATATTTTTTGTCTACTATTCTAAAGATGCAAAAAAACCCTGAAAATTTCTTCTAATCTTTGAGATATCGGGCTAATGATGCAAATTCTATTTCGTAACTCGTGCATGAATCGCGGCACTTTCCATGGCAGTCTTGCGAGCCGAAAGTGGCCCATAGCATACCAGTCGCAAACCCGTGGTGAAATGATAAAGTCGCGCAGGTGCAGTTCGTATTTTGTTCACTTTCGGCCCTTGAGAGTTTACTTTCGACGTTTTCGCCCCTAGAGACATAAACTCGCTTCTCTCGGTCAGCAAACCTCACACTCGTCGCAATCGCTAACTTTCGACCCTTGTTGCACAATATACTATTTCACCAATGCTTCCGAATTTTGTTTTTTAGATCGTTGACAATACTTCCTCTATGAGGAAGCCAGAATTGGTTAAGTACCATTCTCATGGAGGAGCTTTGTAAACGACGTTAAAAACAAAGCGAGCAAGCGATGTGCGCAAAGATTCTAATTTGCATATTTTTTATTATTATGATTATCATTGTTTTTTTCAGACGTTTCGGTGGTTAGTCTTCCGTAAAAACGATGCATCTAAAATAAAGAAATCAAACGGGTTGTTTTTTTTCCATAAAATGGCGGCGAATTGTGTAATGAATGTATAATATTTAGTTTATTTAACAGAAATAATATTTGTAACGTGATTTTTACGGCTCGCACAACTTCGCCCAGTCTCTCTGCCTATCGTGACCGCGAGAGCCGTTGAGCGCCAGCTTATTTTTAGGCACTCATTATAACAATGGGCAGAGAGTGCCTATTAAAATGACCAGGCCTCTTCACACAGCTTTCGATGTGGATTCTCCGCAGCGTATGCACCAAAAAATTTAGTTTTTTTGCATTTACTTCGGTGTACCTCCAATATCATGCGTAGTTAATTTGAAGTGACTCCGATGACTGGAAATATTTTTTTTAGCCTGTGTTTGAATAAAAATAGCTTTTTCACTGGGTTTATCTTCTCGGACGTCCGTATTACAGTGTAACTTTGGATGGTGCGAACCAATTTTGTTTTCCTTCGCAGGAGTGTTTTATCACATCATGACTATTGTGTACAAACATTTTGAAACTACAGCGAAGCCTTTAACGAGTTTTTCCAAAATAAAAATTCGATTTTTGTTCCGTCAAATGTCCGTACGGTGCTGCAATTCTGAAACCTTCGAACGTCTTTTTTTCTAATTTTCAACAATATTTCATTGTATCGAAAACACTATGCACGGCAAATTTGAAAACATTCTGACATTTATTAATATTTTTATTCTACAATTATCTTTAGTTAGGAATTATTTTACAGGATATGTTATTTTAATTTTCCAAAAAACAGTTTTTTATCATGTCAAAAAACAAAATATGATTGCCAAAAATAAAACACAAAATATCACACATTGATTGACAAATATTATATATAATGGTTGTAATTTTACAAAGAAGAATCATCGAATATCCAAAATGATTGCAATGTGCGAAATAAAATTGAAAACATTCGCGATTATACTTTTTTTTCCATTCATTCTATCTGTCAAACCTTGAAAGCCGACGACAATTCCATAACAGACGTGACAAAGTACGCACACGCCGCGATGTTGGTATTCTGTGGCGGGATGATTTGAAATTTAAAAAAAATTCAATTTTAACCTCGAAATTCTCCAACCACCGTTCTAGTTTTTTTTTCAATTGTTTCAATATATCTATCTCAAAACAAAAAAAAACGAAAGATAAATAAAATTTCTCGAATTTCTCGTCTCCAATGTTTCACTTTCGTACAGAAACAATAACGAATTGATTCTGTCTATTATGGTGAAGAGAAAAAAATTCTTAAAGTGTTATAACCGAATTCTCTTATATAACGACAGTCGAAGAGCCTTCGCAGTCAAATTCATCGAGAAATTGAAATAAAAAAAAAAAAATATTTCGGACGCATCCAAGACGCTACAACTTTTTATGTGAGTGACGTACTACTTCCTCTTCAATACACGATAAGAACCAAGACGATATCTTTTTTCGTTCTCGAGATATCATTTTTTTACGACGACGGTTAATATTGACTAAATTTCATTGAAAATCGTAAGAAAAAGCAAATTTCTCGAATTTTTCGACTCAAATACTTCGGCTCCTGTACAAAGACAATACCGAAGTACTCCCAGGTATTATAGGGGAGTAAAAACACTTAAAGGGATGAATTTAAAGGGGACGTTAGACCCGAATGGTAAACGGCAATGGTGTTGGTAAATTTTTTGTGTTTGTTTTATACTCATTAAATCTGGTCATAAGTGTTAAGCCAATAAAACGATCTTTACTAGATATGATTTGATTCGTTAAATTAATTTGATGAAGTTCTACGCGATGCAATTCGTTATATTTGTCTCGTGTCTGAATATTTGACAATTTATCGTTAAACAAAAAAAAATAACAGTCGTGAATAATAATAATCAATTTGTATAAAAAATAAATGCTTTTATTCGATGAAGGTTAAACACTATGAGTCAATTTACATAATTGATAAATGTTTTTCCCCCATACGTTCTGCCGAGCTGAAACGCGCAATGCGACGTATAAACATATTCGATGCGTAGCGCATAACGCGAAGTGTAATCACACTTGATACGGAGCGCGTAGCGCGACATATACCCCTGTGAGTGCCTTAAAGAATGTCCCGTCGGGACATTTTTTGGGGAGTTCGGGGGGCGGAGTCCACCAACAAGAGCCTCTGCGCCCGCAGGGCGCTGAGGCCCTTGTTATTATTCGGCGGAATAGACAAATCGCGATACTCTTAACGTAAACATAAAAAAACATTTTTTTGCAAAAAATGTAAAAAATGTCGCCAAGTAGTTTAAATAGTTTTGTGAAAATAAAAAAACTCGTAAAATAATCAAAAATCATCTGAGCCAAGTGAAAATAAAAAAAAAAAACTTTGCTCGTCCTTACTTTCGATGCAACTATATTTATTTGTATTCTAAGGACTCGCCAAGTTTTTTTTTTTTATTTTCACTTGGCTCAGATGATTTTTGATTATTTTACGAGTTTTTTTATTTTCACAAAACTATTTAAACTACTTGGCGACATTTTTTACATTTTTTGCAAAAAAATGTTTTTTTTTTTTTATTTCAATCTTTTTTTTAAATTTATTATGCTATTATTATTTATTCAAAAAAAATGTTTTATTACTTGATAACGTTAAGAATCCGCATGACACGATTTTTCTTGTATCACACGCACAATATTTATCAATTGAAATGACCTCTCGTCCGCGATTATTTGAACAATTTTATCAGACGAACGACACATTTTGTTAACCGCACGAGAGGGTCCTTTTTTTTTTTTACTAATTTTCGCGAAAAAATGAAATTATAAATAACCTCTACTTAACCTTCTTTTCGATCACTCAGTGTGAGCGTACTATTTACGGATCGCGGATACGGATATTACCAGTTGCTGTATTCACGAACTGACACTTAGAAATTGATAACAGCTGATCGTTTGTTCCGCTTATACCGTTGTGTATGCACGGCACACGCATGGACGCACGAACACAACACGCAGGTCATGGGACATCGGACAAACAGCTGACAGTCGAAAAAATCTCTGAAGAATTTATTTATAATGAAAGTGAGGATTTTTCGGGCGAGATCGCGATATCTCATCATTTCGCGCACCGATCGGTCTGATTCTAGGCGCATTTTAAAGCTTGTATTCGATTTATATCATGAAAGTGTCTTCAGAATTTAGATCCGATGTCTCGTTTCTGAGAAAAAAAATGTCAAAGTTTAGGGGGCACGATATTGGCGTATAAGGACACGATAGCGCTCGACGCGCGCGGACTTTTAACTTTTTAAACTACTTGGCGTCGAGACGCTGCCGCGTCTCTTGACTTGAAAACCGAAAATTAAATAGCCTCGGAGACAGAGAGATCGGTTACGGTATACCCGATTCGCTCAGGATGCTAGGTTTTGGAGAGAGGGCGTGGACGATAGCCCAGCTATTCGGGGTGAAATCAAAGAAATAATAAATCGAATTCTTGCTTACGTGTTCCAATGTTGACAAAATTCAGTAAAATTACAAAAGTGATGTTGTGCTCGTAGGCAATTTAGCGATAACCCGAGCGAGAAGGTGTAAGGTAACATTAAATCCAAATTAAATATTGAAATTGATAACATCCGAATCAATATATCGTCTATATAACTGTACATCGTACGTAAACAAATTGATTGACAGGGACATCGAAATGATGCGCGATAGTTCAAATCGTCCAAAGGCCTGTACACCAGTCATGGATAAAGCATATATGCACGAACTATATGACGCGGAAGTCCGATTAGCTACTTTGCCTGTGGGACGAGCAGTTGATTTGATTACAATTGACCAAAAAAACTATGGGCGAGCGCTTCCGATGCAAATCCATTGTCAACGACTTTTTCGTAAATATCGGCAATTCCATAATACATGATCCGAATTATTCCGACACTACTGATGACTTTAAGCCGATACTACATGTCGGGAATCTGTCAGTAAAGATGATACTCGAACTTCTGCTGTCCGTGAGAAACGAAGATTTTCCGTTTACGGATAACTGGGATGAAACCGAGCGTCATCTAGTCAGCTACGTCATCGAGATGTATAGACAATATGTAGTGCGACTACCCCGAAGTTAACGAAACCGTCGGAGATCACATACCGCCAACGATGTTTTTTTCGCGAACTACTAATCGACGGATTATTTCATAAAAAAAACTTCGGCAAGACAACGTTCGGACATATATCGCACAAAATCGGGTAGTTACTGTTAATTGCATTGTAAACTCGATATTGAGCCCGAAAACCATCGCCGGTCATATTTTTTTCTTTCGTACACGTCGTGCGAGTACATCCTATCAATGTGAACGTGGTCCCGAATCGGCGGCATCAATAGTATATTGTGCAACAAGAACCGAACGTTGGTGATCGCCACGAGCGTGAGGTTTGCGGCTGCAATCACACGAGTCTCAATCGCCAATTCGGCCCGAGTTGCACGATATGCTTTTTGTAACGAGTGCAGGGGAAATCGGCACATTTCATGGCAGTTTTGCGGAACGGACTAAGGGACGAAAGTGAAACAGTCGCGAACTGCGCATGCGCGAACCTATCTTTTCGCTACTGACACAAAATCGACCACTTTCATCCCGCAAAACTGCCATGACATGCGCCGTTTTCCATGCACGAGTTACAAAAAATATCTAACTTTTTTACTGATTTTTACTGGTTTCAGCTCCGTACAACCACTTCCCGAATAAAATCTTTCGGCTAACGTGTTTTAAACACCTTTCCAACATTCAACAAGTGCAAAAAAAAATTGTTCGCCGAACGTTTCGAATTTCAACGAAATACGCTCGTCGCAATCGCCAACTTTCGGACCTTGTTGCACAATATACTATTTGCAAGATTCTCAATACATCTATCTTTTAACAAGAACATTTTTTTATTACGTCCCACAGTTAAAAAAATGAATCATTCACCCTTGACGTACGGAATCCTTGATGTGCGCGGACTACCCGCGATGCCTAAAGGTGCCTATGAGAAGGTGTAAAATATTTTTAGAATTCAGCATGACAAAATCTTACTACGATTGACGTTCTATTCAAATTGTCTTAACTTGAGTACCGCATCTTGAAAAGGGTTTTAATTTTTCTCTTGTGTTGAATTTTAATGCTTCCTGTAGTCCATTTAATTTTATACTATGTCTAACATAACCCGTTGTTGCTAGATAAAGGTAGCTACTGCCGAGGTCGACTTATTCACATTCGCAAACTAGCGCCTGGCATTAACGAGAGCGATTCGCGCCAATATATTCATTCGATATTCGTTCGTCGAAAGGTATGCGTTCCGCGAGCTTCGCAAAAATATAACCGCACCAAACTACTTTGCCTGTGGTAATCGGCACCTAACACCATCAATACTTACACCCACGATTACTATACCAATATCTCCTTCCCTTTATTGTATCTATTGCGCAGAGTTATCCGACGTTCTTTTTTTATTTATTTTTTTATTATATATCTATTAAAAAATGTGTTTTATTAATTTATAACGTTAAGAATCCGCACGACACGATTTTTTTTATATCACACGCACGTTATTTATTAATTAAAATTACCGCTCGCCCGCGATTATTTGAAATAATTTTATCACCCGAACGACCCATTTTTTTAGCCACACGAAAAAACGAAATTATAAATAACCTCACGATTTAATATTTATTTCAATGACTCAGTATGAGCGTACTATTCACAGATTGCGGATACGGATATCACTAGGTGCTGTATTCACGAACTGACACTTGGAAAATTGAAAACAGCTGATCGTTCGTTCCGCTTATACCGTTGTGTATGCACGGTTCACGCATGAACTCACGTACACAATACACAGGCATGATGGGAGATCAGATAAACGAGACATACTGGTATTTTTTTATATTGTGAAAGCGTGGAATTTTCGGCTGACATAATAATAACTCATTATTGCGTGCACCGATCGGGCTAATTCCGAGCTCATTTTGAAGCTTGTATTCGACTGAAATTATGAAAGTGTCATTAGAATGTCGATTCGACATCTCGTTTCCGAGAAAAAAACTATGAACCTTTAGGGGGCACGATATTGGCGCATAAGGACACGGCGGTGCTCGACGCGCGGACTATTTCTTTAAACTGCTTGCTAAAACGCTACCGCATCTCTTGAATGCAACAATCTGTATATTTCTCGTATCCGGTTCTTCATATTCGCATTTACTGTGACAGAACCTGAAGAACGTTTATCACATATAGTGGCCCGAATTATCAATATACGGCTAACGAAAAAGTATTGTTGTCTCATCCGAGTCAATTTTCGACAACGCACTTTTGCGCTATTTCTCGTTTTTCATCGAGCAACGTACAAAATAGATACGAAGCGTGTCAGCTGTGAAATTTGAAAGCATCTCTGCCCAACTCGGCCTTCGCAGTCAACAAACGGTCGATTAACCCTTTACGTGTCTCGCGGGTTCCTCTGGCAGACATTCGGTTAGACGGATAGTTGCTTGTGGACGTGACTGAACGTCATTTGTCTTCTTTGTACTATATCGATAACGTCGCGCTGCAAGGCCCTATCGACTGCATAGAGAGGTAGTTCATGCGTGCCGTTCTTTTTTTTAACGACATATTCTACATAGTTGTCGCCGAATTAAAATCAATGAGTTAGACAGATCCGGAGAAAAATTGAGAAATGCGTAGGAATTTTGGAAATGTATTTTAAAATCGAAAATCGTTTACTAAAAAAACAAACATATGTTGGATCATTTTTTTCAATAAAGTTTAACGTTCAAGGGGTATTTCGGAAATGTTTATTTTAATTTTTTTTACTTTCTCAGCACAGACGCAATATATAAAAGCGAAAACATTGTTATCGTGAGAAAATTTTAAAAACCCGCAAATCATAGATGCAACTGTTGATTTCTTTGCGTACGAGTTATTGACCGTTTGTAGAAAGTTTGGATCACTTCGAAACTGGCTATGTGTGTCTTCGACATGTAAAATGTAAGTTTGGTATTAAATCTGCAGCTTGTCAAATCTATATTGTCTGGCAGTTTAACTGAAATATGAAAAAAAATCAAGAGACGCGGTAGCGTCTCGACGCCAAGTACTGAAAAAAAACATTTTCGTGGCGTGACGCGCTACAGTGTATATCCTACAGCAATATACCGAAAGTGTATAGTGTGTGCAACTTTCGATCCATATATCTTAAGAACCCTACAACGAATCGAATTTTAATGGACACTTTTATAATGAAATTTGGGGTCAATCTTTTACACGCGCCTAGTTACTACTAAATTGGTTCAGCCGATTATGAGATATCGGGACCGAAAATTTCACAGGTTCCAAACGATTATAAATGTCCCAAATCTATATGTCATACGTCTACATCAGTCAGTTCATCGAATCGAAGAATTTGCGTGGTGGCGCGCTCGTCGCCACAGCCGGCTCAGCTGTCAGTTGTTGTAATCGTCGGCACGTATTTGTACGGCGTGAACATTTTTTTGAGTGTTTCCGAAAATAATAATTATGTATTGCGTATCGTGGTTTAGTGTCTTGACGAGAAGTAAAAAAAAAATTACGTGTTACGTGTTATACGTGTGATTTTATATCGATATGTGACGTGCCGTTCGCCCGGTTTTGTATATAGAATTAATTTTGTTCGATCTAAATTATCCGATCCTTCGAAATTAATTTTAAAGATAAAATTATAAAAACAAAAATTTTTTGAAATTTTTTTTTTTTTTGTGAAAATTGACAAATTGACAAATTGCATGAAGAATTGTGTTAACTGGTGAAAAAACGATATCGATGGATGTCGATTCGAGTACTTCGGGGTGAGAGAATAAAGCGACCCTCGGCTCGCTTTATAACTCGATGTCGGGACCATCAACGACGAGTCGCTACAATAACAACGCTGCGACAAAAGAATATTAGGTTTTTAAAAAGAAGTGAAATTTCCCAAAATATTTTTTTCAAAAAAAAAAAAGGGACGCCAAGTACTTAAGAATCCAATTGGCAAATATTATTTAAAAAAAAAATGAACAAAATTTTATAGGCCAAGTATAACAGAAAAAAAAGGATTTTATATGACAAAAAATATTGTTTTTCTTTTTTGCAAAAAAATTGCTATGAAAAATTGGCGTTCCAGTGTTTGCAAGTGTCACAATAAACTCCTAGCATTGGAACGCCAATTTTTTACAGCAATGTTTTTGCAAAAAAGAAAAACAATATTTTTTGTCATATAGAATTCTTTTTTTTCTGTTATACTTGGCCTATAAAATTTTGTTCATTTTTTTAAATATTTTGGGAAATTGGAAATACTGTAAAAAAATTGCCAAAAATACGATAAAAACTTGAATCACCTTATAAAAAGTTGGTGTGTCACGATATATCTCGCAATTTATCGAAAGTTCGATATATGTATTGTTGTCGGTTTATTCGTGCCGTGATTGGTCCTCGATGACGACGACGATGCGCCGCGAGACGTGCGCGCTGCTTCGATCTTTCGTCGGCGGCGGCGGCTCCGCGTCAGTCTGTTTGACAGCTGGAGAATTTCGCCGCGTAAACTCCGATCGAATCGATGGATCGGTATCGTATTTTGACGCGAATCGCGCGTATGTGTACGTGATAATTGCGTTAATATAATAATTATATGAGTTCTCTCTCGAACGATGTCAGTGATGGTGATTTTATTTAGAGATATCGATCATTTTTAACCGCGAAAAAAAGAGTGTTTCGTTCGTCGATATTTCTGTTTTGCTTGATCGACAAATCAAGCGAAAGGTTATCGATACCTCTGGTAATATATATATATACCAAATATATCTAATATTATATAGATTATACTTATAATCGTGCGCGGATCTTTGATATTTTGACTCAGTGAGTTTTACAGTTATTGAATTTCGTCGTGTCAATTCTGATCGCGCTCGAATGATCGTATTTTGCCGCGAAGCGCGTGTACGTGATAATTGCGTTTATAATACCTACAAGTTCCCTTTCTCAAACGATGTCAGTGATGGTGTTTATTTAGATATATATAAAATATCGATCGTTTTTACCGCCAAACGAGTATCGTTTGTGGATATTACAAGATATTCGCTGTTTCGCTTGATCGAGAAATAACGCAATAGGTTATGAATATCTTGTAACAATGTATATTATAATTACATTATAATTACAATCGTGCGCGTATTTTCGATCTTTCGGCTTTGTGAGTTTGACAGCTGGTAAATTTCGTCGTGTCAACTCTGATAGCTCGAATGATCGTACTTTGCCGCGAAGCGCGCGTCTACGTGATAATTGCGTTAGTACAAGTTCTCACGAATGATATCAATGATGGTGTTTATTAGATTAATACCGATAGTTTGTACCGTGAAAAAAACGTCGTTCGTGGATATTTCAGTTTCCCTTGAACTAGAAATCAAGGAAAAGGTTATAGATAACCTTTTTTAAGGCCGTGCTGCAGCAATTCTTGACCAGCGGGAGGAAAAGTATTAGTATTAGGACAAGTGACCGTTCATGAATGAATGAATGAACGATTAAATGAATAGGTTGATGGGTGAATGGACGAATGGGTGAAAGGGTGTATGAGAGGATGGATGGATGGGTGGATGGGTGCCCGAGCGCGCGCTCGTAACCTCCTAGTTCGATATTAAGTCAACGAATCTTGTAGCGGAATTACTAAAAAGGGAAGAAAAAAAAAACGAAAATTCCAGTGAATAATCTTCATTGGATTTTAATGAGAGATCTGCTGATAATTAGTCATATTTGGTGTCACACTTGAAAAGTTACATAGCCTGGTTGATTTAACGTTCAATTACATTACAGTTATAAACACATATATCTACAGTCACATACATATATAGTATTTGAAATCAACATATCCAGCTGTGGTCGATAACTTCAATATAAAACACAAATTACGAAAAGGGAATGCGAGTAATCAAACTATTGAAGTATAAATGCAGAGATAACGAGTGTAGGTCGAACCTAAGGCTTTAGACACCAAAGACGAGACGGACGTCGAATTTTCCATACGCCATTTGTGACTTCTGATATAACGTTAAAAAAGCAGCAATCGTAGATTACAAATGTTCGGTAAAATAATGAAATATCTGTCTCTGTCACATGCAATTTTCCAACACTAGTTTCTCGATAAAAAAATGTGATGAGGAAATCACGAGTCGCAAACTGCGACTGATATGCAATGAGCAACGGATGAATGCCCAACTTTTTCGATGTTTACGTACGCAAGAGAATGGAACATTTCAGAAACAAACAAAAACGGAAACTTATAAAAATGAATTGCATGCACGCGTTTAAATGATTTAAAAACGCACTGAATTTGAACGATTATGATTTGTCCGGTTCGATTGTAAGTCATTCAAATAATTCGCATTTGTCACTGCTTCCGTTACGACACTTGGGTCGATACGAATGTTTCTTCAGCCTGCAGTCTTGTTCGTTTGATGAAGAGGGACATTCAAAAAGAGGTTGCGAGAAAAAAAAGAACGTCGCAGACGGACAGACCATGAATTGAAGAACCGAGATGAACCCTCGTTTGTCAGTTTTACCTCGGTCGCTTCTCTTTTTTCTTTCTTTATTCGTTTTCTTGATGTTACACGCACAAAGCGATGAGGGGAGAGGGTTGGGTACGCCATGCGTTGATCGGATCGTAAGAATCGAGATGACCGGGGTACGATCTTATACTAATTGTCCGAACGATTCGCCAAACGAGGGTAAATCGACTTCGAGTGTTTTTCTGGCCCTATGAACAGATAAGTCGTTCTCTGATATTTTATTGTGTAGATGAGGTGAGAGGCTATTAGCTACCAACAGAATGTTGAATTGGTCGCCAAAGCGAAAGACTCATCAGAATATTCGTTTCGTTTCGAGCCTCGTACTTGAAGCTACTTAAAAAGAATTTTTCTTCCCGCTGAAAAGTCCATATTTCATGCCTGCAACGCGGGTGGAAAGTGGCCGATTTTTTATTAGCGGGAAGAAAAATAAAGTACGACGGACGGGACGAAAAGTGGTACTTTTCTTCCCGCTGATTCATCAGAAGTCGACATTTCCCATCCGATTGCTTCCACTAGTTTGTCCATAGCAATATTTTTTTTCCCTATGCAGTTTATGTGCAGCGGTTAAGAGCGATTTATTGAGATTTAAGCGAACGTGTCAGGGACATAGGAGTCTGTCGTCGGAGGCGGAAATCAATATGAAAGAGACGAGACAGAGAGCAAGATAGTTGTGCACGAAGCTTCCGCAGTTCATCTTCTCTGGTTGAGAGATGGTGCGAGCAGGGCGCGCACCGGTGATATACTCCAACTTGATTGGTTTCGCCAACTGGAACATTGGCCCAGACGTACGAGCTCAGGGTTTCGATAGAGGGATTGAACATTAAATTCAGGTAGACGAGGATATCACTTCGTCTTTCTAGCGCCGATGACCTCGAAAGGTTCGCGTCTTGATGACACGATAAACCGGAAATTACCAACATTCACAAGATTTCAAAAGTGTTTTGAAAATCCAACGTTTTTCAAGTCGGTTTGACAGAGCTTTAGGGAACGTAATGCAATCGTGAATTTTGTTCGAATCTCAGATACTTTTCAAGCTGTTTCCAACCGATTTTTTAAATAAAACCTTTGGCTGACACTATCTTTCATGTCTTCTCTTCTTCCGGATACAATATTATACAAAATGTGATCGAAAAAGATTTTAGATCGCTTCAGACATAGAGGCTTATGTCATCGAACATAAAGCATTTGAGGGCTGCAACAATTCGAACACCACAGGGAGATCCGGTGGTCTATGTCTTCACCGTTCATACCGTTTGGGGTGTACGATTTTGGTACTAAAATGCAACAGAGCGAGCGTTTATGTGCCTAAGCTTTTTTGTGTCGTTCCGAGCAAACAAAGCGGATTTGTGCGTATAAACTTTGCTACGTGCCTATTTGAGTGTTATACAAAGGCCTACCGAGGCAGCGGAGCGTTTCGCGGGGTAAGCAATGATCCTGGGTTATCCCTATCTCTTTCCAAAGCCTCCTGCTGTTCACTCCCACGGTTTTATCACGTTTGAATTAATCGGAGGCACTCTCAACAACATTTCTAAAATCAAGTGGCGTAGGTTCATCTTCCATCGTTCACGTAGATTATTTTGCTCGCGAATAGCGAGCTCCTGCTTCAAAAACTTTTACTCGCAAATCGCTTTGTCGTCGTTGCAATTTCCACTCTCGACTGTTACCAGATAATCGTTCGTTCAAATATACTTGAGAATCAAGAGACGCGGTAGCGTCTCGACGCCACGTATTTTAAAGAAAAAGTCCGCGAGCGTCGGGCGCTACCGTGACCTTGGACACCAATATCGCGCTCCCTAAAATTTGACAGTTATTCCTCGGAAACGCGACATCTGATCGACATTCTAATGACACTTTCATAATATAAATCGAATACAAGCTGCAAAATGAGTTCGGAATCAGCCCGATCAGTGCACGCAATAATGAGTTATCGCTATGTCACCCGAAAAATCCACGCTTTCATGATATAAAAATTCCCCAGTATGTCCCGTTTGTCCGATGTCCCGGCATGCCTATGCGTTGCGCCCGTGAGCCCATGCGTGAGCTGTGCATTCAAAACGGTACAAGCAACGAACTATGGATTTTTTAAAAATGTTCTATGCGTGAGTTCGTGAATACAGCAATTACTGATATCCGTATCCGCGATCCACGAGTAGCACGCTCACACCGAATGACCGAAATAAAGGTAAAATGGTGAGTTTATTTATAATTTCGTTTTTTCGTAAAAATTAGTTAAAAAAGAAACCCCTCCTGCGACTAAAAAAATGGGTAGTTCGTGTGATAAAATTATTTCAAATAATCGTGGGCGAAAAGTTATTTTAATTAATCAATATTGTGCGTGTGATACAAAAAAAAATCGTGTCGTGCGGTTTCCTAATATCGTTATAAAGTTGTAAAACGTTTTTTTGCAAGAATATAAAACAATTACCAGTCAAGTACAATAAAAAAAGAATCATGTGACTCAAGTAAAATAATTTTTTTTTTCAACTTGGTGAAACAAGTTGGCGGGTCTTTTCAAAAGAAAAGACCCGCCAATTTTTTTTTTTACTTTACTTGAGTATTATTTATTTTTTTTTTATTTTACTTGACACATGATTTTTTAAAAAGCTTTTTATTTTCAAAAAATTATTTTTACACTACTTGGCGACGTTTTTCACATTTTTGCAAAAAAATATACCTTTAAAAAAAGTATACCTTTGGAGCTCTAAGTGAATCGAACAAATGAGAAGGTTGGACTCGATTCGCTGAACTAGTGATAAATTTACATTACCTCGCCCTTAGTAGCCCTCGTTGATGTGCCACCGAGCGAACCTCTGACAATTCAACATAGACGAGTTCAAAATTTTTGAATTTTGTCTATATATGACATATAAAGTATAATTTCATGTTATTCATTTTACAAATAAATAAACAATCAAATACCTACATCTTAAATATATTTTTTTCTGCACGAAGAGAAGAATCTACTAGAAATTACTATGTCATATGGTAAAATTCGACTGTGGCGCTACTTATCACGAAAGTGCTCGATATAACGAGAATTTTTAACATATCCTATGATATGAATTCGCATAGTTCTCGTAATTTTCGTCAGGTGGCGTCAATGAATCCGCACTATTAGAAATTTACGACATTTTTTTTCGGCATATGTTTACCATATATGGTAAATTGGATCAGATCCTTCTTTTCGTGTGCGGTCCGCACTTCGAACGCGTGGGGTCAGTTTCACAATCTTCGTCGGATGTCCACTTTTTTCACGCTTGTATCCCAAAGTCCTATGAAAATATATATACATCTTATTATTTTTCCATTACTAAAATGATCAACACTTTCTGCATATTTTTAGTGGCTTCGTTTTTAAAGCTTCGTTACCTTCTTTCATGCCACTACATTTTTGCGGCCTTCCAAAAAGTCTTACTATATTTTTAGGTACTAGTTCTGAGCATTAATAAAATACCTAAACGGTTTGATTATTTGTATTCACTACCACATATTTAACATGAAAACAAAAACTGAACGTCATGCAGAACGTTTTTTTTCTTTAATTAGGACTCTATCGAAAAAGAAAACGCAACGACGTAAATTTAGATTTCTGAATAGCCTTTTTAATGAGAGAAGCATCAACGAATTTATTCGCCCGCGCTATTTAGAGCAACAGAAACTCGACGCTGCTCGGCATTCTACACTAGAACGAACCGACAGAAGTTTCATTTCATAATCGTCCGGCTGTATAATTTCTCTTCTCGACTGAATCTCATGAAGTGCCGGTGAAATAATTGTTCGAATTATTACCGACGCAACATAACCCGCCGCTTATAAATAGCAGCAATAACGAACTCGCGTTCTTTTCAACGGCTTTTTACTTCTCATGGCCGTTAGACCCGAAGACGTTCTTTCAAAGTCCACCATACATGTGAATCTTTCAGTCGAAAATTTAAAAACTTAAAAAAGTCAACAATTAGCCTATACTTGTTGTTGACGTTTTCCGAAAATACGTTGTTACACGTCCCTTTATTAATTTGAAGTTTCTTACAAGAAGACAAAAGTGAGATTATATTTCTTATTCAAACAGGAAATATCTAGTATATCTTTTCGAGTTTGCGATGACTTCGGTACAGGAAAGAAGTTGCAGGAGCACTTGAGGTTGAATAGAAGTGCCATACCATTGTCCTTATTAGATACGAGACTGGTAAAGTTTGAGTTTCCCCGAGTCTCGTATTACTTTCGATTTTACCTTGGCGAAAGTTCTACAACTGGGCACTTCTTTATCTGTCTTTCCGTTTTTTCGGTATACTTCTTTTTTTTTTTCTCTTTTTCTCGTATTCGATCATATTCTTCCTGTTCGGGTATCTCGCAGCTGTCTTGGCTCATTCTAACTTTCTGCTCGTCTGATTTTTTCCACTGGATGATGAGGTTTTTCAACTTGACAGTTTACCAAGATATATGTCGCTCTCTCGTGACAGGCATCAGAGGGAAAGTTGTCGCATTTTGACGGCGTCGAGTGGACCGTTGGTTAATATTGCGTCTCGTCGCATCTTCTCTTGTCCCCTCGCTGTTCTCGTGTATATAGAATGTACAGGCATCATCTACCTGCCGTCTTCTATGCTGTGCCGTAAACCCAATACCTGGAAAGCTACTATCGTCGTCAACGCACACTATGAAAATAGCTTGCTGTGTAGCACAAGTGCTCCTTGTAATTATCCGTGCGTGTTCCTCCCTCGTCTGTACCCTCGATATCACCGCTCTGAAACCTGTCCTCTAATATCTTGTCATCGAATATATTGGATCGATAGCTTTTGCCATTAACTCGAAGCATGCCTGAGGGACTAGCTGACCGCGCTCTCGAGCACGTCTTTACTATCGTTTCCTACCCTATATCGTATCATTGCTGAGATCTGTCCGTAGGATCCACCACGATGTTTAGTTCGACAATCCATTGACTGCTTGACCAGTCTATCATATTTTCATATTGTATGCCGTAAATTATAGAACAGATATGTATAATTAAACAAGTCCGGTAAAACGGGCAATTCTTCAATGATTTTTCATTTCTCACTAAAAATGTATTTTCAGGTATCGTACTGTCATGAATAAATGGCCATCCCCTATTGAATATTGATTGAAAAATTATTTTTCCCTACACAAATTTCATCCATTAAACCGCTAGGCATAAGAAAATTCGCTTGAACGAAAAAGGCACGCGAAAGCCGGCTTTCCTTGTTGTCCTGATGGAGGAGGCCGTTCAGTTAGTTTAGTTAGTATCGAGCTGCGCCCTATATAAGCTCGACCTCTACTACGTCTCGGCCACGACGTTGCCGAGTAGATATACTATCGGAATGTCCTTTCCAGATCTTGAAGCTTCTTCCCCGGATTGTTTCCCTTTAACCGTTTTACAGCGCTTCCACGGTTTCTCAACTTCTTCTTTACGAAAAAATAAAATAAATAGGAATTACTTTTCGGTCTCATTTTGCTTTTCGCTTGATTGTTTGTGACTCATAGGTGTAAGCGGGGGGCAGAGCAGATATAATGTTGCGTCTCGAAATTCGACGTTTCGCGAGTTCCTTTATTGCACTCTTTACGATATTGATATTTTACCTGCACTGTATCCTTTTTCCACCGGGTTAGAACTCGTTCGTAGCAACTTTTTAACGTTTGTCGTCATTTCTATTCGTTTTTATTTTCAGTTTCTAATCTTATGCCAAGTATGTGAAAGCAAAAGTATTGTGTTCGATGTAAAAAGAAATTTCCAATTTATGGTATCTAAGTAACCATTTAAAATGCCGCGAAATGCAAAAAACAATATTTTTTTAATTTATATTATTATGCCTAACTGAATCTGTTTGTGTGCAAAACCCGAACAATTTTTTAATGCGTCCGGATGTAATACAAAAGGACATAAGGAAAAGTTAGCCATTTCTATCTGTCAGTTTATGCGTACGCGCGTACGTGATCATTTTTCTTGATTACTTTTGTTTCTGAATGACAGAAGCATATCTTCCTTCTTGAAATGTACCTTCGCATCATTATCCGGAGAAGTAGAATTATCTTTGCTTCAACGATGATAATTTGATTTTTCATACCCTCATTACTTGCCGAGTGGCCCGCCAGGGTTCTAAGAAAAATTGAGTTTTTCGTCTGAATCGCTCTCCGAGTCGAAAATCAATATGATGGGTTGGTCTTCAAGATCCGTTATATCGTGTTACCGGATCGGAGATGATGAGTGAAAAGGTTTCCTGACAATCACGTCGACAAGCAAAAATTTGAGAACTCAAATCCTCGTTAAAAATAAAGACTTGAGATTTCGTCGGACGCAAAAATCCACCTTTAATATCCGTATTTTAAAGGAACTCTGTTCTATGATCCGGTGTTGAATTTAATTTTTTTCTCCAAATATCGGGTTTGCGTACTACGACGTACAACTAATCCGGGTGGTTGCGAGATTTTTGATCTTTACTTGTAAGATACTAGATAGAGTATTAACCAATTAATGCAATCAGTTAAGACGCAGATTGCGACAATTAATTACGCAAATTGCTGCATGACGTACCAAACATTTCCGCGATCGCGCGGCTCACGTAACCCGAACGTGTCGGATAATTTATGAGTTTAATCAAATCCACGAGATTTAAACGGATTTTCTACGCAACAGGGCGACCAGCAATAGCCCAGATTATTCAAATTAGCTAAAGGTACAGGAAGAAGCCGCCTAAAATCGCGTAAAACCGGATTGTGTTTCGTTGCGGCCAATCCAACACGAGTGGCCGGTGTGTGTGTGGGTGTGTAGTAGACGAGTAGCACACTTAGAAATTATTTCGGGAGGGAAGTCTCAGTGACGGGTGTCATGACTCAGCGAATTACAAGGACCCGGTGGGTTTACAGTTGGCGAATTGTATAAACGTTGGGAAATAAATTAAAATCAACCCGAATTCACTGTAAAACAAAGTTTCACCGAGTTGTTGGCTAGAATTCCAATGTGGTTACTGAGGAAACCAAATTTACGTACACTTATTAGGGATCTTCGAGTTCTTGAATATGCGAGTTTGGCTCAGGCTAACGTTTTTCTTTTTTAGCGAGTTCAAGCGAAATATTTCAACGTTTCCGTGAGGTAAACACATTACGAACTTACCAACCAACCTTTTTTTTACGTAAACAGATTAGTTTTTATTTTAATACAATTATTAGTTTCTCTTGTATTTGCCAAATGTTTGACGATATCGAGAATTCGATCCTAATCGATAACACGATAATTTGAAAATGCGAGTTCACTTGACCGCTCATATCGGAAATGTTGTAAGGCGGATGGAAAAAGGGGCGAGATATGGAGTACTGAATGTCTTGAAAATAAAGATATCATGCTTAGATCCTAACATACCCAAGAGGGTCATCTATACCTGTACAAGTTACTGGAGCCATTACTTCGAAAATGGCACAACATATTTATGCCTGTCGATTGATATTCGACCGTTCCGGTCAGTACACAGAAGGAATGTATTCGGAAAAGGAGCTTTTCGCACAGAAAAACGTTAAAGTTGAGAAAAACATATTGTACACTCGAAGGATTCTAACCCTCGTTCACGTTCGAAGACGGCACGTCGATTCGGACGATTACATTTCGGCTACAACGTATTCCTCTTTACGCGGGTATCCTCGATTACTCGCAACTGTTCTCCCTCGTATCACGCCCCATTGACCTCGATGAGTATGTACGAAAGAGGAGACGATGCGAAATTTGGAGCAGTAGGGTCCGAAGAAAATATGATTACGATGGCAGAAAACGACCACGGCCCCCTTGTATTCCAATGAAGCGTACTTTTTCTCTCGTATCCTACAATTTGAAGCTCACGAGTTTCTGAGATCAATAAAGTAAACATTTTTCGTAAAATTAATCGAAATGAGAAACCACATTGGAATGAACCAATATTTCAACATTTATATGTGTTTTATATAGAAATTACGACTTAGACCCGTCTGTCTTTCTTTAACCGCTACAATAAAATAGTACATTGTGCAACAAGGGCCGAAAGTTGACGTTTGCGACGCGGATGATGTTTGCTGCCCGAGCGAAGCGAGGGCTGCAATCACACGAGTCGCGATCGCCAACTCGGCCCATGTTGCACACTATATTTTTTGCAGCGAGGGCAGGAATATAGGCGCTTTGAGGGGCAGTGTTTGCGGGACGAAAAAAAAAGTGAGGTTAAAGCGGCGGGCAAAAAAGTGGACTTTTCTGCCCTAGGGCAGAAAAGTAATGTGACGCGCATGCGCATACTGACATTTCGACGCTGTTACGAAATGAGCTACTTTCGTCCCGCAAAACTGACCCGAAAAGCGCCGTTTTCATGCCCGAGTTGCAAAAAATTAATTTTTTTCCGGCTGCGCTAAAAAGACCATATTTCATGCCTGCAACGCGGGTTTGAAGTTAGCTATGATCAGCGGGAGTAAAAATAGCTGGGCAGGAGCAAAAGTAAAAGTAGCCGTGAATAAAATTAAATAAATAAATAATTTCTTTTTTTAGACATTTTTTATTCTAAATGTATTTATTAATGAATAAATTAAAAATACGCATTAATCGACCGCTCCTGAGTCACGGCCCCGGTTCCTCTTACCGCTAATTTGTGTCGCTAGGCCGTTGCAGGCATAAAAATATGGTCGATTTTCAGCACAGTCGAAAAAAAGCATCGTATGCCACACGGGAGGAGCAGTTTTTCACCTCATGTGAGTGCTGCCCTCACTGCACTTGGGCAGCAAACCTCATTCTCGGTGAAAATCACGCACTTTCCTCCCTTGTAGCATAATGTACTACTATAAAAATTTAAAAACTCTGCACTGAAAAAAGAGTGCAATAACAAATAATTATTCGTATATTATAGTCTGGAGATTTATTCGTCGTTGAATGTGGGAATCTTCTGACTATAATATGCGACTAATTCTTTGTTATTTCACTCTTTTTTCAGTTGGGAGTTTTTTAATTTTTATAAAATTATTTGCATTTCATTCTTTTTGGCATGTGGTGATGAATTATTTTTCTGTTTATTTTGGTTTTTTAATATTTATTTTTTATTTAATTTCGAAATTATAAATATATGGAATTTATCGCTACGGTGTTTATATTATAGTCTGTGTTAAATTTGCCGCGATGAAGTAGCTGCGTTATTTTGCAACAATGAAGTTAACCACTGACATATTGACCGAAACACATTTTAATAAAACAGTATACAAAATGAAAAAATTAAATAAATTTCTCTCAAATAAATAAATTTGAAATTCTCCCGTGGATAATATTGAAAAAAAATTAATTTCAAAAGAGAAGTCGGCTTATTTTTTGTTTTATTTTTAACGTGGCGGCCTGGCGGCCACCATACCGTTAAATATCATAAATATTCATGGGTAATGTTAATGATTTATCGTATAAAACATACTTCGGGCTGCATAGAACTATTACACCAAATTTGGTTAAGACATTTTAAACCGTTTCTCCGGAACTGCATGACAACGAAAACCGTAAAAATCGCGAGGTCTCAGTGAAATGCATAACTCCCGTCTTTTTGCCCGAGAGGGCAGTCGGAAGTGATTATGCAAGGTGTTCTACCTCGTTTTCTGTAGCACCGGGCGCGTCGAAAGTTATGCATTTCTTTACAAAGTAAACTTCTTACACAATCAACGAGTTAATTGTAACCAAGAACATTTCAGTAAACTACAATTAATGCGGAACATTATAAATTCATAAATAGCAGCAATTTTGATATTACATCAAAGACGTAACACGAACTACCGCGAATAAAAAAGTTGATGCCTTTGTGAGACTCTCGAAGGTATATGCGCTGTTGGTGTGTCAGAAAATTATAGAGTCCTAAGGTGCTGCTCGTTGCATGTCGTCCTTGTCTGGTCTACTATGTGCCCATTACTACCCGAGGACGTAACTCAATTCTGAACGGACTAAGTGCCAAACGTAATACGAAAAAGAGTGCAAAGTTGAGCCAACGCAGCAAGTTTTGTTCCGCGCAGGCCATCGATAACTTTTCATTCTCTATCGTTTAACATAGTTAATCAGCTACAATGGCTCAATAAAAGAATTAGATTGGATTGGGATCTCACGATACTATACATACGGAATAATATAGTCATAGTGATTCCTGTATTGATATTTTCCCGTTTAACAACTGTGTGGGTAGTTTCAGAAGGAAAATCGATAAAGTGAAAGCACTGATCTATGACTAATTAATCATGTACAACGATCTATACCTATCGGCGAGTCTCAGCTTGATATCACTTCGAATTACGAAACCGCCGATAGCTATTCCACGATTAGATTGGCATCATTATAATACTGATAAATCGCTCAAATGCATGCATTTACTACATCGAATTACATGTTACTGATGATGTAAACAGCGAATCAAGGGGCTCTACGTCGTAGGATTATTAGTGTCCTCGCATAACCATTGAAAATGCAACTGGCAGAAATTCAATACATTATCTAAGTTGCAGATTCTCTAAAATACATCGAATATTTGGGTAGCACTTTAGGTTGGCATTGTGATCTATCATCTTTACTTTCGAGAGACAAAGAAATCAGACAATGCGAAAACTCGCAGGTCAGGCTCTCCGGTTACATAAATCAAAAAGAGATCTTAACTTTCTAACCGCCAACTACCCGTCAAGTCAAAAGACGGGAGCTATGCATTTTACTGAGCTCCTATGCATTTTTTCCGTTTTCATAGTTATTCATGTTGGCCGAAATGTATTAATATGTCTTAACAAAATCTGGTACATTAACTCTGCGAGTCGCAAAGTGTATTTACGACGATAAATTTCGGATATTGTGCATGAACTTGCAGCGATTAAGAACTTTCCAGAAATCAACCAAAACTTCATTCGAAAATTCGAATAGCACGGTCGTATAAACAGGTCTGGGCACTCTTTCGTAGCGGCCGTAACCGTAAGTGAAGCCAGTTACCAGAGGTCGCTAGTGAGGGGCAGGCGTGTTCGCTACGCATGCGCAAATTTATTCAGCTGAGATATTTTTGTCGCGTTGTTAACCACATTTTTCGCGAATTGTTAATTATTTAATTTTATTGCGATCAGTAACAGTGAGTAAATTCCGTTCGCTTGTTCGCTTGTTAGCAGTTCCGGATACAACGCTAATATTTCATAAATATTTCTTACAGAAAAAAATGTACAATTAATCGCCATCGAAGTCTATTATGCCATTGCGCATGCGCGGGTAGGGAGAGATCACAGCTCTATCTTTTTCTCTGTCGCACACCTGCCTTCACGATACTCGCGCCATGGCCATTTGCGGACATACTGGCAACTTATCGGCTTCACTTGTGTCACGCGAATGTATATGCCAAAAGCCCGGAGTGCCCAGAGTGCCCAGAGAATGGGTCAAATCGTTCAAATTTGATGCGATATTCAAATTTTCAAATTTCAGAAAAAAAATTGCTATAATGTTTCTAAATTTACTAAATTGTGAACTACATCCAACTGATCGTCTCTACAAATGTTTAATTGAGTCAAAAGACTGCAGAGATTGGACGTTTTTTTTACATTAACAAGGATGTAATGAGATTAATTTTAGAAAATAAGAAAATCTTTAACCAAAATAGAGTTTAAAAATAAAGAAATTGTAGTAATCAAACGAGAGAAATTACAAATAATTATTAGCATGTATTGCCGAGAGATTCCCACACTCCACGATAAATAAATATCGCGACTATGCAGCCGAGACTTTTTCAATTGTTGCGAAACTATTTATTTGCCCCACCAACCTACGCTGGAAGGTTAAGCTGTAAAATTACACGTTGCTCTCCATTCAATTAAAAATAGTAAAATCCGATAATCTGTTTAATGGAGAGTTTGGATTCGTGGCTTCATCCTCTTTGCATTCCAAATGCAAACTTCATCCCTGATAGTTAAATTTTCGTGAAGTCTAACAGGATTTGTGTGGGTTGAATAGATCGTAGCGTAGAGTGCATTTATATCCCAATCAAACTTGTAAAAGTGCCACCAAAAACGATGTTATTGTTTAATTTGAGATTGGAAATATGATCGTATTATGCATACATATGTATTTGCCATGTGCTTCGTTTTCTCATTATCAATTCTTTTTCCTCTCTAATCAGATTAATCCGAATCAACCATGATGACTACGCATCATTTTACAATTATCTAATGTATTAGAGAATAAGAGCCTCTAAAATTTTCCGCGACAGTTTTCGTAGTTTATTTATTCCTTTCCTAAAGGTTCATCATGCGATATAACGTACGCGATATCGATCCACAGTCGTGCGACCAGTGGGGAAGCACTCGCGAGCCCTCGGGGGCTACCATCGAGGCACCTCCGCGCCTCTCTGCTCCACCTCGCTCGTCATTATTATTCCATTTTCTTTTGTGACGTTAACCGAAATTTCGTAGGGTTCCGACATTATATCCCTGGTTATTTCTCCTGTCTTCCATCCCGGAAGGATTTACGTAGATTTCAAGGAGGAATCAAATCCCCGTATATCTTGGGTCAACGAGGATAACCGATGGGTTTTTGAGGATTTTCTACTAGTGAACTCATTTCTAAAACAAACAAATTGTATTCATTCTACGGTAAAATTGTTTTTACGCACGAAAGAATCGTCTCTTTTCACGTATTACGGAAAATTATGAAAAAAATCGTAATGATGTGAAAAAAAAAAAATAATAATTGGAAGAATCGAGAAATCGATATTGTTCGATATTATAATAATGATCATTTCGGTATATTTTTGTGATTGAAACTTTGCTGATATCTCAGCAGAATGGTGATCCATAAAAATCCGGTTTATCGATATTTTGTTCCGTTTCTGATACAACCGTAAAACTGTATTAAGAGTATTTATATACATTTTTGCAAGTTCGCTGGATATAATCTAGTCGGGCATTTGGCGCAAGTTCTTTTCCACGCACTTTGTCGGGAAAACCGTTTCATACACTCGGCCGGCTGAGTTCCATCTTGGCCTCGAGCATGATATACACGTATACATAATGCATACGTTAGGGCTAAGGCATATAACATCTCTGTGGGATATAAATATCGATATTCCGTTGAAATCTCTGAATTGATAGAGTTTCAATTTTTTCTTTTTCGTCTCGTTTTTCCCCTTTACCTACGTCGTTCTGCACGAGATAAGCTCTGAAAATAACGAAACCTGCGCCTCCCCGGTGATTTTTTTTGCAACATCGAAAGACAGATTTATCTTTCACTCTTGGATCCGCCCGATGTGTGCGAGTTCTGTTATAGTCGTTCTGAAAATCCGAGACAGCTTCATCACTCATGTGGAAATAGAATGGAACAACTTTCTGGAAGTTTATAGACAATTCGAATGTAGTCGGCGTACAACTACACGGACATTATTTCACCTAGATGAAGGGCAAAAAAATTCAAGCATGGAGAATCGTGAAATTCTGTATCGGACGGCTTATATCTGCGTGAGTATCCTGCGTCGCCTCGGGGAATGTATTGTTCTTGCAACTAATGGAAAAGCCGTTTGATTTACGTATCCCTTACTAGAGATCTCTTCCAAAAAAATATATCCGTAACTACTCTCTGAGCTTTTAGCGTACCATCCAGTGATACAATTATAAAAATTCTACTGAAACTTATGTACCGAAATTTAAAAAATAGTTTTTCCGCACAAATCTTGATTCATATATTAAATTACAATTCATTGAACTCAACAAATTGTTATTTCGCTCTCTCTGCGCATGAAGAAACAATACTCTCGATTAAAGTGTCGGCATAAATGGAAACATTGGATCAGGAAATCGATACTCGGCGTTCTATGGTACCATAGAAAACGTGGATGGGCGAATCACGTCGACCATAATCGTTGGCGGGATGTCGCTCTGCTTCATTTACCTCAGTTTCGTTTGATAGCCTTTTGTCGAGCACGTGCGCCGAAGAGAAAGGAGTCACGACAAAGCTGAATAGAAGCTCTCATCGAAGTTCCCCATTTACGATGTCCCGGGAGAGAGAGTGAGACTTTCGTAACGGTAGAACGAGGTGCAGTTTCGGACGAAGGTAAACGATTAACTCAACCAATGTTTTGCGTGTTCGAGGCGCGTGACAGAGACGAACAGGGAGGATAGGGTTACGAAGCAAGAGATTGAAAGGGGTTGCCAGTGCCGGGACTGAGGATGCTAACGCGGAGCACGTAACGGCCCTTTCAAAGCGCGTGTCGCAATCACGTTCGTAAATTTGTTATCTTGTCGAGTTCTGACGATCCACCTTGCCGTCGTCGTCGTTTTCGACCTCGTAGTCGTTGCGTTTCTCAATGCTGTACACCAGGGTAACGCGAGAATATAACGTTGACGCGAAAACATCGAAGAACGCGACGAGAAGCTAAGTAAGACGCAAGTAAATGCGTCATGGCATTTTTTCGTTACATCCGAATACTGAGCCAATCAATTTTTTTTTTGTTTGTTGAACCAATAGTGCTTTTACCAATCTTATGCGATTCACCGTGAAATCTGACTTTTCGCGTTTTCTTGGCATCCAATGTTCTCCGAATCGACAAAAACTGACTTAACAAAATTGGGCACACCTTTTCTTTGTACCGCGGAATGTGTCTTTTTTCAGATTTCATTACGATCAAATGCGAGTCGATAGAAATAAAGCCATTACAAACGCAGCCATTATTGTTGTGCATTCTCGTGCCGAAATCCATGTGAATGTATGAATGATAAATACGCGCCACGACGATGTACGAGTCACGAATAAACTGTAAAATTTGCTATCATTTGTTTACATGTGGATCAATGTATTTTGTTAATGCATTACCTAGTGAAAAACTCAACAACTTTTTTTTTATTATATCAATTTTTTTGTTACAATTGTTCGCACATAATACGACTAAAGAGGATTCAAATAAGAATAGATTGTGATACTTGTACGAGAAAGCGGATATTCCGCGAAGGCGAGTGCAGCTTGCTTCCTAACCGCCGTGGGATGTCCACTTTTTAGGCACTCACTATAACAATAGGCAAAGAGTGCCTATTAAAATGACCATCGAGGCTTCTTCACACAGCTTTCGATGGGGATTCCCCGCAGCGTATGCTCCAAAAAAATTAGTTTTTCAGAATTTACTTCGGTGTACCTCCAACTTCATCCGCAGTTAATTTGAAGTGACTCCGATGACTGGAAATATTTTTTTTAGCCTGCGGTTGAATAAAAATAGCTTTTTCACTGAATTTATCTTCTCGGACGTCCGTATCACAGTGTAACTTTGGATGGTGTGAACCAATTTTGTTCTCCTTCGCAGGAGTGTTTTATCACATCATGACTATTATGCACAAACATTTTGAAACTACTGCGAAGCCTTTAATGAGTTGTTCCAAAATAAAAATTCAATTTTCTTCCGCTAAATGTGCTCCAATTATGAAGTCTACGAACCAAATTTTTTCTTTTTCGCAGCATTATTTTATTTTATCGAAAGCACTATGCACAGCAAATTTGAAGACATTCCGACATCTCTGAACATTTTTTCCAGGCATTTTCCATTTAAAAATCCATTTTCTCCTGTCAAAGGTCCGTACGGCACTGCAATTTTGAAACCTACGAACGAATTTTTTTCTAATTTTCAGCAATATTTCATTGCATCGAAAACACTATGCACAGCAAATTTGAAGACATTCTAACATTTCTTAATATTTTTATTCTACAATTATTTCTAGTGTGGAATTATTTTAAAGGTTATGTTACTTTAATTTTCCAAAAAACAATTTTTCATCATGTCAGAAAAGAAAATTTGGTTGCGAAAAATAAAACACGAAATATCACACATTGATTTACAAATATTAGCCCTTTTTATTTCGAAAATAATATATTTTGAACGAAACCATTCACAATATTTTACAATACATCATTCACATTCGTAATAAAAATCATAAATTTCACGGGTGCACTGAAAAACTTGGTTATAATTTCACAAAGAAGAATCATCGAATATCCAAAATTATTGCAATTTGCCAAATAAAATTGAAAACAATCGCGACTATTTATTTTTTTTCCGTTCATTCTATCTGTCAAACTTTGGAAGCCGACGACAATTGCATAGCAGACGTGATAAAGTTCGCACACGCCGCGACGTTGATATTCTGTGGCGGGATGATTTGAAATGAAAAAAAAAAAATCTCAGCTTTTTTTTCATTTTTAATGTAAATTACTTTAAATATTGGGAAACTGCAATTTAATTTTTTCAAATCTCTTTAAAAATTTTTCGAAACAAAAAAAAAATTCAAATTTTATCTCAAATTTTTCCAACCACCCTTCTACTTTCTTTTCAATTGTTTCAATATTCCGATCTTAAAACACACAGGAGGTTCAGGTGAAACGCGCAGCGCGACGTATAAACATATTCGATACTTAGCGCATAACGCGAAGTGTAATCACACTTGGTACGGAGCGCGTAGCGCGACGTGTACCCCCGTGAGTGCCTTAAAAAATGTCCCCTCGGGACATTTTTCGGGGGGTTTGGGGGGCGGAGCCCACCAACAAGGGCCTCTGCGCCCGCAGGGCGCTGAGGCGCTTGTTCGTACAAGTATCACATACTTCTTTTTTTAACGAATTAACAGTATGTCCCGTGTTTCGTGCTTGTAAAGCGTGAGCGAAAACCTAACCTCAAAGTTAGTTCGAGTGTCAAAAGAGGGGAAAAGTGTGAAATAATAAAGGAATACGTGAAATAATGAAGGAATTTGAGGATCTGAGTGCATCAGATGAAAAAAAATTATTTTATAAAAATTAAAAAAACTCCCGACTGAAAAAGGACTGAAATAACAAATAATTATTCGCATATTATAATCGGGAGATTCTACACTTAACGACGAATAAATCTCCCGACTATAATATGCGAATAATTATTTGTTATTTCAGTCTTTTTTCAGTCGGGAGTTTTTTCAATTTTTATAAAATTATTTTTTTTCCATTGTCAAACATAAAACGCAGTGGCTTTTCCGGTGGAGCAACCGCAACGTTCCGCGCTGCATTGTGTTAAAAGAATTGTTCGCTATGGTTTAGCTACGTACTTTCGAGGCTAAAAACGTTTCATGCGTTTGACGTACGTACGTACGTACGTTTCTTTCTTTTTCTCTCCTAAAGCATCGTCACTGTGACGACAATGCTGCGTATTCTGTTCTTCGTGCGGGAAAGACTAAACCAAACGACCGCATGTGCATATTAGGAAAAAAATCTCGGTGGACAAGCACGCGGTCTATCGGGCGCGCAACGATATCCTGCAGAATTCTCGGCATTACAGTTACAAAGAAGCGTTTCAGCCTGGTGGAGAGTATAACCTGGGGACTATAAAGAACTATTCCAAGCTATCTTGCGGCTTTCAGTGCCAATACAAGGCTGAATTCTACCATTGTTCTTGCATCGTTGGCACTTTTTTTTTTCTTGTTCTTCCCTATGTCTCTGTGCGAGTTAGTGCGTTAATAAGTTATGCTACATAAAATTTCCGCTCATAGGTGAATTTACATCAACATTGCACATTGCATTGCTGCATTTATTCTATGGTTAGCAGCACAGAGTAAAAAATTATCCTGATCAGCATTCGGATCTCATCGTTCTAGATTCGGCGCGCTAGAAAAAAATACACCGACGTCAAAAATGTCTTCAAAAATTCTCTCTGCCTTCCAATTTCAGGTATCGTCGAATCAAGATTGGAATATACGATACCCAACGCCGCGACGAAGAACCGCAAGATATTTTTTGAGTCGATTGCTTTCACCAAAATATCTTTTGGGTTTCGGCAAGACTCATCAGTCGGCCGGGTCAGGGCAACGCCGTGGAAGCTTTTATCTCGAAAACGAAATTAGGTCCTACGGAATTGGCCGGAACGGATTTTTTTTCCGAGGATCAGAGACAAAAAAAAATTTGGTAAAAAAAAAAAATGTCGATGAAACTTGTCGAGTATTCGGTCCACTGTTTTCGCATATCGAAGCTAAATTGTGTTAGCACTGGCAAATAAGTCTATCACTCGTTCTGTTCTGGCATCTCTGGGGATCTAGCGTGACGTTATTGTGACGAATATAAAAATAATCTCGTCGGATGTATACACGCTACCTTACAATCGCTATCGTCATGCAAACGACTTAGCGCCGTTTAACGATCGGTGCATGACGAAATTTATTATGTAACGGGACCAATGCGAACAAGCGGGAGTTGAAGAAATAATGAAAATCAATGGAAACCCAACAATTGACCGATAGTAAAAGAGGGGTAGCGTGCGAGTTAGAGTAGGTAGAGGGATCGGTCGTATCGATCCTAAGGGTTAACAGCCGCTCGGAGCGAAGAGCCGTGTAGTTTGTCCAGAGCGAGACACGACCCGGTGTGGTCAGTCGGGCCAATACCAGCACAATCAAACCCTCTAAGGCCTTTCAAGGAACCGTGGATGCCGATACACACACTTTCCGCCGTCAAAATCCTGGCACATTATCACTCTCCCCGAATTGATTGGACTCCACGGGGCTTGAAGCTGACTTTACGGTCGGCTCCGGATATCGTCTCGGCTGAACCTCAACAGACAAATTATAGACGATGCATCCACGGAGACGAACCCAGGGGACTTTGCCCCCGTGTCCAGTCTATCTTAAGGGTATCATGCCACCTTGCAGATGTCTTTGTGACGAGCTTATGACTCGATCTCGCGGCAATGCTTATTCGGATATTCATTGAAGAGTAATTAAAACGAAAATGTCTACAACGAGGTCTAAGAACTTATTATTGAGCAGAAAAATCTTTCTTGATAAAGTTATCGATCATTAATGTACGTCCATCGATCGTATTATTTATCAAACAAAGTTATCTTGAATGTACAGGTGGCGAAACTCGCCTCTCCCTACAATTGTTGCAATTTATAAAGTTCTCGAATTGAAACGGATCCTCATTAGCGAGAATTCCGACTGGTTGATTTCGCGCCTGGCAATTACCAGAGTTTACAGTGGATCGAGTAGTCCGTCCAACCTGAAAGTCGACGGGAGATATACTGCTCCACTCGGAACTGCGGAGAATACCGATAAATTGGGGAAAAAAATCAACGTGCTTGCGTGAAATTCCAGATCGAACTTTCGACATGCAGGAAAACGTAAAAACGAAAATAGGTCAAAGCTATAAAACTTGTTTTGATATTTGCATGACAGGTCAGTGACTAATTTCTTCAAACTTTAATCCAAACTGTGTTGGAAACTATGGCATATGAATACTAAGTAATCCGATTCGATGCCACCGCGATTCGAAACATTTCGGAATGAGAAATCCAAGATTTTGTAGTTGATCGATCATTTCACGGGTTTAAGTAAAGATCGAACAATTATGCCCATCCAAGACTACGAGCCGTTAATGCACTTTATTTAATTGGTTAATTTGGCTAAACTAACAATTTCTCAAAGTACTCAGTTTTGTATACTTCGAGACATTAAATTGGTTATTATACGATACGCTTTGATATCTCATACTAATAACCGTATAACCGAGCACGCGTATAGAATAATAAATCTTATAATATTCGAGTTTTATATTGATTTTTCTGTCCTTTACGATCGTAATAAAACTCGATGGAATAACCGAAGGCGGTGAATTAAGAAGGTTGGGGGGATGAACCGATAAAGTGAACATAGTAACGCGGTGTACGGGAAACTGTACACGATAATAGACAGTGATTGGATACAGTGTCGAGAAAGATGATGAAGTGCGACGAGAGAAAACGCGAATTGTTTTCGCGGCGTGCGTGCAGCGAGAGCGGTCCACACCCTGGGCTTCCGGGTCCCGGGGCTGGTGGTGGCGGTGCGAGCCACCTCTGGGGCAAGAGAAATCAAGGACGCACATCAGCACCCATCGTTGGGCACGTAAGACCTCAGGCCATCATTCTCAGGACACGAAGAAGTTGGCCGGTCGCTCCTATACATTGCAGAAGGTAAGCACGTCGCGGTTATTTTCGTAAAAAACTAGACGTTTATGTGATTCGCGGCCGTCGAATCGAACCCCGTAAAAAAAAAACACCCGTTGTGCAACACCTATTGACATACCTCAAGGTCTGTAATGGACCTCACTAGAGGTTTGTCACGGCGACTGGGAAATTAGTGAAGTTTGGCGAATCTAACGAAACCAATAACATTTATTCGTGTCTTCTTTGAAAATTGGAATCATGTGATGTATTTCAAAATAGATAAAAAACTGCACTGGCGCAAGCGAGACAAGCGCATAGTTGAACGTGCCATAGAAGAGGTAAATCGTTATAAAATAAAACCTTAGATTAAGACGATGATAATCCTCCCTGGCATCTCCAGAAAATACAAAATTCCGACAGAACCCCTTCTTCAAATCTTAAACTCGCTAAATTGATCATTTTTAACATCACCTGGAAGTACTCATGATATAGGTACTAGTCATTCATTTATCGCTCATAGCATTAACTATGAAAAATTATCATTAACATAAAAATCCAAAATATCGACAAAACACGACGACAATTTAACGTTAACCGAATACTCCTGGCTGAAGGACTTTAGCGAATGGCCTATTGGCCGACGCGGTGTACATATTGTAACAAAAGAAAAAAAAAATTGTAACCACCATAGTCGAGTCTAATAAACTTCAACTATTGCTACTACTAGGGAGGTCGCGCCAAGTTTTTTTTTAACTTTACTTGTCTCATATGATTTAACTTTTTCGTTGCAATATGAAAGGTTTTTCGAATTTATTTTCAATTTGTGGAATAGTACATTACGATACAAGTGCCAAAAATCGTTTTCCGAGGAGTATTGCAATAACGCGAGTTATACAATGAAAATAAAAGGAGGGAAATAAAAATATTTGGAACACAATTTAAAAGTACTTGGCGATGTTGTTTACATAATATTTTTTTTTCGTTTTAATTTTTGTTAGTGATTTTCGGAAATTCACAGAAATATCAGGTTGATATAGATAGATTCAAATGCTCTCCGGCGAGGTGTACCGTGAGATCGGAGGGCGGCAGGCGTACTTTTTTTCCCCCTTTTGTTTCTATAAACACTTACGATATGCATTGTTTTATCGTCGTCGTTTACAATAAGGCACGACACCATAGTCGCTGAGCATGAAACACAGGGCTTAGCGCGATGATAAAATGCGATAATGGCTTCATCGTTTGTCGAGTACCGGTTGGCCGGGTCAATCGATTTCTCGATACTTTTCTCTCTCGTGTTTCCGAGCTTCCGAGGCTCGTTCTCTAGAAACGAGCTCGTCAGTCCCACTCGAATAGCGAGTGACTAACGTACTGGTAAGATTTTTCGAGGGCCTACTTTTAACGATGTATAGTAACCGTCTCTGGAGCAAAGTTACGCTCGTTAAGTTTCTCGAGAATAATACTTGTGTTTCTCTTACATTCATTAGTGCATTAGTCACGAGAGGTAACTGCTCTTTGTGAACATTATATTACGAGCAGACGATAGGCACTCGTCTGCAAAATAAGAGATGCCATATAATCCTCAATAAATCTCGACGCGCCGAAATCTCCTATGCAGCCTTATCTCTTGCCAGGACTTTTTTAAATCCAATAATTAATAGCATTGTACTCAACCATTGGCGTATTATTGCACAGTCAAGGACAACCGGGCTTAACCAACAGAAATCAAATTTCGGGCAAATTACCTTTCTTTTCGCAAACCAAAATCTCAATAATTGGTCACGCGTAGGGATTTGCTTTAATCTGAGATGAAAGGGTCACACGTGCGTGTCAAGAAATATTTCGTGTCACAGAGAATCGGAACTTGAAAGACTACAGAAGTTCAAGGATTATAGTTGCTTTCCGCAAAGACACCGCAGGGTTAATGTGTTTGTGGCGTGACACGGAGCCACGAAGGTTTATCAGTAGTACTCTTAAACTCTCCCGAGAGACTCGTGGCGAAACTTTAGAAAATAGCACACCTCGCCAGTGTTGCTTTCTTAATCACGCCAAACAACATCTTGCGTCTTGTGAGAGAATTATAGAAAATGCTGAGAGAGGAGAAATATTTTGAAAAGCAAACGCGAAAAAGAACAAAACGTCTGGGGGTAGTTCACCTCGCGCATGCTGCCATGCCGTACTTCTGTCTGTCTGCGTGTTCGCTTGCACCTAAACGAGATTTGGAGTGACTGAGATTTTCTCATAATCCACCGGCACAGGCAAAAGTTTTTTGGTAAGTTTCAAGGCTTAATGATTACGAATCAATTTGTCGGGAGCCACATCGATGGAACTTTTCGCGAGATATATATTTTTTTTTGTCTGGATCGCATTGAATGACAAGAATAATCCTTCAATTATCAATTGTAATATCAATAAAATAATCGATGCGATAAATTGATAAGTTTAGGCCGTTAATAAGAGAGTGAATGCTGCTATAATCTCAACATATTCTTTTTCGGAAGACATTTTTTTATTATTGTAATAAATAATAGAATTTCGTCGATTGATCTTGATTCAATGTCTTTGTCTTTGTCTTTGAGAAAACTTTGGTCAATAAAGTTAAAAACTAATTCGAGCTCTTCGCCACTCTCGTACTCGGCGAGACTAGAAAAATCAGTAGAAAAATCTGTTTTACACGGTTTTCCCGATAACCGACAAAAGTTTAATCTCCATTCTCGTTGTTCCTTGATGATGAACAATTCGAATTTTTTAAAAATCATGAGGGTAATTGTAACACGAAAGTACAGTTAACTTATAATAATGTAACGTCCAACCAGGAGTCAACGAAAATAAATGTGATCAAAGTTTTTCATGTACCATGGCGTGTGCGAGAAGAGTTTTGCCAAGGGCAAGAAACCTTTTTCTTTTCTCTTTGTTTGATTACGCGGTGCTTAATTGCGCGAGGAAAGTTCTGCCATAAGCCCCCGCGTATGTTATGATTCACGGGTTCGTTTGTCGGAGGTAACAAGCCTAATTGGAGAATCCTCGATAAGCTATCGCCGGTGTCGGCTCGATGCGGACTAGGAAATTGCTCTGGGAAACAGCGTTATACCCCGCGTGTCTCCGATTTCTCGTTGTTTTCTTATAGCAAAAACAACGATCGATCTACAACCGAATGGGGTCAAAATATAAGGAATCTCACTTTCCGAAAAATAGGCATATTCTCTGAGTTACGTCACATGTTTTGACAATGCCGGTTCGTTGTAAACTATTGATTTGCGAGCTGTAAAAGTAAAAAAATAAAAAAACATTTTTTTGCAAAAAATGTAAAAAATGTCGCCAAGTAGTTTAAATAGTTTTGTGAAAATAAAAAAACTTGTAAAATAATCAAAAGTCATCTGAGCCAAGTGAAAATAAAAAAAAAAAACTTTGCTCGTCCTTACTTTCGATGCAACTACATTTATTTGTATTCTAAGGACTCGCCAAGTTTTTTATTTTTTATTATCACTTGGCTCAGATGACTTTTGATTATTTTACGAGTTTTTTTATTTTCACAAAACTATTTAAATTACTTGGCGACATTTTTTACATTTTTTGCAAAAAAATGTTTTTTTATTTTTTATTTCAATCTTTTTTTTTTATTTATTATTCTATTATTATTTATTAAAAAAAAATAATGTTTTATTACTTGATAACGTTAAGAATCCGCAGGACACGATTTTTCTTGTATCACACGCACAATATTTATCAATTGAAATGACCTCTCGTCCGCGGTTATTTGAACAATTTTATCAGACGAACGACGCATTTTGATAACCGCACGAGAGGGTCCTTTTTTTAAAATAATTTTCGCGAAAAAATGAAATTATAAGTAACCTCTACTTAACCTTCTTTTCGATCACTCAGTGTGAGCGTACTATTTACGGATCGCGGATACGGATATTACTAGTTGCTGTATTCACGAACTGACACCTGGAAATTGATAACAGCTGATCGTTCGTTCCGCTTATACCGTTGTGTATGCACCGCACACGCATGGACGCACGAACACAACACGCAGGTCATGGGACATCGGACAAACAGCTGACAGTCGAAAAAATCTCTGAAGAATTATTTTTATAATGAAAGTGAGGATTTTTCGGGCGAGATCGCGATATCTCATCATTTCGCGCACCGATCGGTCTGATTCCAGGCGCATTTTAAAGCTTGTATTCGATTTATATGAAAGTGTCTTCAGAATTTAAATCCGATGTCTCGTTTCCGAGAAAAAAAATGTCAAAGTTTAGGGGGCTCAATATTGGCGTATAAGGACACGGTAGCGCTCGACGCGCGCGGTTTCATCGCGCGGACTTTTAACTTTAAACTACTTGGCGTCGAGACGCTACCGCGTCTCTTGATCTCTTGATTTTTGTCTATCCCTCGCTATTCTCGATATTCGTTACATGGCAATTCATTACTTATACGAGATGGAAAACGGACGAAATCGTATTACCATAGACGTTTACAGCGAAACAGTGTAGAGAGGTCGTGGGAAAGGTATTTACTCGACTTCCCCCCCCCCCCCCCCCCCCCCCCCCCCCGACTTGTTAAGATCGTATTTTGGGGTTGGAGAATGAGTTTATAATGGAAATTCAATGAGAATCGTCCCAGAGAGATAATTATGTTTATCGATAATCGTGTTGCGAATATATATTCTATAGAGGCACAATTGCACATCGAGTTCAATTCAGAATTAGTGCCTTCAAACCTATACTACTTTAATGATCGATATTGGTATTTATTCATCAATTAATCGATTCTTTCGTTGTTCCTTTTCACGATTGTGCTTCAATATCGGATATTAGTACTGTTGAACCTCTCATAATTCGTGAGCTCGGGACAAGCGACCCCATTGCTCAGTCAATATTTTGATAAGCAAAGATATGGACTCACGAAAAAAAAAACTATAATTGGAATAATCAAGTTAAACGTTCGTGGTGATTTCGAAAAATAACGTCAGCAGTCTACACATCGCTGGTTAAGTTCATCATGGAGGATGCGCATACTTTGTATCGTTATCTAGTTTGCTAAAGTCACCAGTATCCATATTTATTTCGCACGACAGAATTACATAACTCGTATCATCACATTCGTTCCCGCGCGTGATACAATTTTTTTATTTTAAAAAGGACGAAATAAAGAAGAATTTTCCAAAGCTATAACATTCCCGACTGAGAAGAAATGCAACAAACAAATTCAATTAATTAAAAAAAACTGAAATAAATAATTATTCCCATATTACAGTCGGAAGATTACCACGTTCGATGATGAACCCCAAAAAAATGTAAAAAAAAAACAAAAAAAGGTACGCCAAATACTTAAAAGTTCTGTTGGCGAAAATTATTTTTCTACATCACGTGCGTAGAAAGTTGGTGCTTTCCATGACAGCTTTGTAAGGCGATAGTGACCAATTTCCACCGTGGCATGAAATTGGTCACTTTCACGTCGCAAAACTGTCACGGAAAGCACCAAATTTCTACGCACTTGATGTAAAAACTATGATGTGTGACACGAGCCGAATTGGTGATTGCAACTCGAGTGTTTGCGGCCCTCGCTTCGGGCCACAAACCTCGCACTCGTTGCAATAATCATCATTCGGACCTTGTCACACAATATACTATTAAAACATCAACAACATTTTATAGGCCAAGTGTAACAGAAGAAAAATGATTGTATATGAGAAATACTATTGTTTTTTTTTCGGCAAAAAATTAGCGCTCCAGTGTTGGCAAGCGTCACAATAAACCACTAGCATCGGAACGCCAATTTTTTACAACAATTTTTTCGCCGTAAAAAAACAGTAGTTTTTGTCATGTAGAATCATTTTACTCCTGTTACACTTGACCTGGAAAATGTTGGTAATTTTTCAAAAATAATTTTTACCAACAGAATTTTTAAGTACTTAGCGTACCTTTTCTTTTTTTTCAAAATTTTTTTTCACAATTCGGAAATCAGAAATTCGAAATTCGGAATTCATTTTTGTTTTTTTGGAATTCGGATTTTTTTCAAAATTTTCGAACTCGATATTTCAGAATCAGCTCAACCAATTTAGTTGTAACGAGGCGCTTTCGAAAGATTGGCCCCAAATTATACTATAAAAGAGTTAACCAAAATTTGAACCGATGTTTCATTCCTGAAATGTAACGGTCGAACGTTTCACTTCCTATACACTTCCGGTGTATTGGCGTATGTATACACGGTACCATTCCGCCACGTAAAAAATCTTTTTTTTAAGTGCTTCATGTTTAGACGCCACCGTGTATCTTAATGAATCTTCCGGTCTTAATAAGTACAAGTACATGTTATTTCACATTGTAAAAATATAAAATTATTACTCGACACAATTTCGGTATTACACTCGTTTGTTGGTAGAATTTTTCACTTTTTGTTTAATAATTTTTTATTTGCATTCATCTGTCAATTAATTCGTATTGTGTATTGTAATGGGGTTGTGTGTGTTGGGCTTCGATGGGGTATTATCATTTTGAGAACTCTCCGGACAGAATAAAAATTACCGCAGGAATGTTTTTTTTTTGGTGTTTCGTTATATACGGGTTTTTTAACGCACCGTTAACCGTCTATAAAAATCTCGGCTTTAAAACTTTTTTATGTGGATGATGTGTGATTAATGTGTCAGAGATAAATTTTGGGAATAGCCGAATATTTGTATGTAACGGAGCATTTCGACACGCCCCTTTTTCCCAACTCTTATGTTTAATTCATGTTTTTCACGCGCCCGGCAAAAGCCCAGCCACCGAGCCTCACCGGCTGAATACATATCTAACCTCATTTTCCGTAGTTTGAATATGCATTTAAAAAACCTCCCTTTCGGGATCCTTGTCCGTCGTCACAGAAATGATCCATGCGTTGTACAAATTGGCTAAATCACGATGAAAATGTTGAAGCGAAAGATATCCTATTGCCCAAATAAGAGGAGCGCAAAAGAGAAAGAGAAAGGCCAGCTCTGGTTGTATCACAAGATTCTTCTAAGCAAAACTCGTGACGCATAAAAAGTTAATAACAATATACCCGATACTTGTATTATGTTTCCTTCCAAGAGTGAAGAGTTATGAGTTTCGAGACAACTTTGTCTACGTGACATTTTACCTCAACCGATGGCTCTGTGCGAGTGATCCCGTGTTATAAGATTGCAAGGGTGTTTCGCGAGGGTGCCTGGAAAGTTCAAGATGCAAACAAGCCCGGGTAGGATTTCAGTGTACTCACGCCAATGCTTAGCTCGCTGCTTAGCTTAACTTAAGTGACCCACATTTGTGTTAGTTAATGTAACGTCGAGCCCTTTTTGGATAAATGGATAGCGTTGATTTACGAAGAAAGCCATATATGTCTACGATATCAACATCAGCCTGTTGCTGGAGTTCGACGACTGCTGTAGATGAAACGAGAAAAAAATGATGTATTTCAAGGCATTTTTGTTCCATGGCTCAAAGTCGCTTCATGACATTTTATATGCAGTAAATAGAATAACCTTGAAACATATTTTACTGCGGCAGTTTATGAATTAAGCTTTTTTCCGTTTTTAACCTCTTGGGTAAGATTTACGCAACATGTCGTGCATAAGGCACAAGCATCGCAACCTGCGAAGCTTAAACTGAACTCATTCACGCAAGGGGTTAATATAAGATAGTCTGATCACATTTGTCGGGAAAAACACAAAAAGACGCGAGAGGACAGGACAAATTGGGGCGCGTTTGCGCTTCGAATCTATGCAACGTATGAATTGATTTATTGGTGTACGCAAATGCAAAGTTGATTGCCGGAGAAGTCAAACGAATCAAACTGTCGATCGACAGATCGTGTAGAGTTTTTTTTTATAAGTTCAGAAATTCAATAGAACAGCCGATTGTGTAACATTTTTGTTAAACCGCTGCAAAGCCTTCCATATACTTTTCGTCATTCACACTTGTAGCACCCCCAACGTCAGCTAAATAATTTATTTCGTTATTTCATGGGTGAAGGGAAGGAAAGTTTCCGGAAAATGGATTCCATCCAATTGTAAACGCGAAAGTGGCAATGTCCAGCGGCGATGACCCACTTTCGTACAGGTGGCCGAATATATCACCGAGTAAGCTGTATATCCATTATAGTGGTTTTATCCCACTAATCCTGAACGATTCGTGAAATACATTCAATGGGTGAAATGAAGTATCAAAAAAAGAAGAAAAATAAAAAGAGGAATTACGAACGGCATTGAAGGAACTGCAAATAACGGAATATTGCATCCCGGGACCCTGATATTGCTTCGAGCCCTTTCACGGCGGGTATCAATTTTTTTTTTTTTCTTTCACGCATAACGTTGAAGCTAGTCTGATTAACATCGGTAAACGAAAAAAAAAGTAATCATTCAGTATGCTGATGACGCATAAAATTGAAATTCAAGCATTGAGATGTAAAATAGTTTAAACGAGGAGAAAATTATAGACGCGAAATATTGTCGAGCCGAGGAAAAAATAGAAGCAGGTGGTAAGCGCGCGACGGGATTCCCAGGGAAATATTTCACGGAGGCTGAAATGATTGTCGACGCTCTTAAATCTCTCGAGCCATTAAACAATTTTTCAGTGAATGCTGTTATACCTCACAGTCCGCACTTTGTACTTATATTTACCTTAAGATAACGGTCTCGTTGTTTAAAGCTGTAACTTAACATTCACTTTCGAATGTACTTCACGGTAAAATTAATTTTTCTTCTACTTGGGTTCATATTACCTTCAAAATGTATAGAGTTCCAGGAAGCCAATCGATTTTTCCGGTGAACTAATTTCAATCAGTATTTTAAAACAACCATTTTTATTGAAAATTATGAAATTAAATTAAAAAAAAAACGAAGATTACCGCTATTGTTGCTTATTTCGCGATGCAATATGCGTTCGCGTTCGCTGAATTCTTTTGAATAATCCTACTAGTTTATGTAAAATATTGTTATCCACCGTTCGTCTTCATCTAAATTCGTATGTCCGTTACCCCAACCTATTGACTCATATACGTGTATTGCATTCGATCGATCATGTTTCGTCTGTTCCCGGCAAATTAATTTTCATAAAAATCACTTTCCTAACTCTGTTACAATATTTTTTTAACTTTTCGTGATTGAGGATAAATATTTTCCAAACTTTGTTCATAATTAAAAGAAAAAAAAAAAAAAACCGAATCCGCAGCTCCACTTTTCATACTATATTATGCATAGTCGACATGATCGAGTTATTTCAGTTATACTTTCATTTACACTATGACATTCGTCGTGTCATACTCTCGACAACGTGTGTGATACGTATTTCTATAGTAAACACCTGTACTTGATCAGCCATGTCCCTGTGATCAGCAGCGTATGAAATGGTTAAAAAAATGAGCCGACTTCGAGCTGAATAACATTTGTCCCCACAACGATTGTCCATTTATTATTTTTAAAAGCACGCTCCGTAGTAGACTAGTAGACTGTACTATTCAAACGAATATGCCAATAACGACCTCAAATAACTAGTATATGGGTGGTAAAACGTGAGGTTCAACCACAAACCAAAATGCTCTGAACTAGTCACGCATCGATTTACAATACACGACGGTGTGTCAACACCTCATTGAAGCAATATAATTAATTCATAGATATTCGTGGTGAGATTATAATCAAGCACGATTCTCTGTATCGATCATTTCCTGCCTGCAGAGTGTGCGTATTGTGAACCTTCGGTGTGAACGGAGAATTCTGCTGCGTCCTTTCGCAAATAGAATTATGTCTCGTAACAGGGAACACAGACAGTCCGTACTGTGTCGGGATAGTATGACTCGAAGAATGAAATATTTCATATGAAATTCCTAGGTACCACCGAGAGAGCCCACCCAACTGGAAAAAAATATTCTGTATACAGAAGTGTTGCTGGAGGTGGAATCGCGAACTACTTTAAACCATTTTCATTCTCGCGTACATCTCATGCAGCCTACTTTATAGTGCGGGACACCGTACTCGAGCCTTATGAACCTCTGGGTCTATTTACCTCTGGAACTCTTACTCTTCTGCTGTTTAGTACACCGCCATTTACTTTTACGCTTCTTTCATGAAATATCAAGAAAAGTGACATCATCGCTTCTCTTGAGTTAAGGAAGGTAAAAAAATAATAATTCTTTGTCACTTCCTCGGGCACTTAGACGCAGTCTGTCAACTATAAGGGAATTTTCATATCAGCTATACTTCGGATATTTTATTAAATTTCATCATCAATTTGGGCCCTTTGCACATTTTTTGATGGGATCAAATAGAGAAAACAATTTGTGGAGTAGTGGTGCAGAAAAAGAAGCAAAACGATGAATCGGAACACTAGAGCAATTCGAGACAACGTATTCTATAAAACGGGCCATGTCCCGAACAAATGCTACTATTATGTTAAGCTACGTTATGTTGAATTTCCATTATTACTACAATGGGAACTGACATGCCATAGGTAATCATAGTATTAGCGGACGTTCGGAATCTGGCCCCTGAGGATTGTATGACCATTACCAAAATGGGCGACAAGTTTTAATATGATTGACATTAGTTGTGTTGTTCCGAACAGCACAACGTTCCGAAATACCGCTATTCAGAGTAAATTCTACAACCAGGTTACGGATCATTTCCCTGACAGTTTAAGGAGCAAAACTTATCTCGAGACATAAATAGAGTTCCTGTACGTGGACAGTCCTTTATCGTGTTTCAAAAATATTTAATAATAATAGCATATTTAATAATAACTAGGTGGGAATTCATCTTCTCAATGTGCGCCACCAAGTCACCGTTTTTGTGACATTTCGTCGTTCCTATCGTTGAAATAAAATTATAAAATCATACGCAGCAAACCGAATGTAACGAGATCGGCAACAGGGGTGCAACGACGGTGATGACGTCGTTGCAGATAGATCGATATGTAAAACTTGCAAGGACAAAGCAAACCGGTCTCGTGAATTTACGGATGCAAGGAGGATAAGTTAACCCCGAAGACGACATAGTGCGGTGGGCCACGAAGCTCTTTCGTCTGGGGCTACCATTCTATATACGGACCCTTAGGTCACTGCATCGCGGAGGCACGAACCACTTTAGCGTGTGTTAACCTCTGCCGTTCTACCAGTCTCGCGGTACTAAACTCGTACGTCTGCTCAAACTACTCGTTGCCTCGGCTTGGTTTTACAAGGCTTGACCTGGCCTCGGATAGTACTTCTACCGGTGGGAGTCGGGCACAAAACGGTTACTAAGACATAAGTTTCGCACATTGTATACTTTGTTGCAATATTTACTTGACGATAAAATGGTTTTTCTTGTAAAATTCTGTTGCTTTATTCGTTTTTAACATACATATTCAAAATCGCACTGGAATGTTTTAACACGCATCGATTTTACTACCATCAAGGAAATATCGAATTACATGTGAATTTTTGGACAAGTAGAGCAACGAAATAGACAGGCGTCTAAAAATATATCTAGTCTTGTTCGTAAAAAGATTAACTATTGTTATCCATATATGCTGTATGCAGTATTCTGCATACTTACTTATTGACTTGCTTACTTTTTCATTTATTCCTTCCGCCTTCGGTGGACGGTGTGATCGTCGTCACGTTTGTTATGAGGGACGCATGCAGATGCTTGATCCATCTCGTGGAATTTCAAGGATGTTCAATAGCCAAATCTCCTCGTGCTAAGATCGTGGATGCACTTTAAAGGACTTCGATAACGAATAACTTCAATAGGTATACGACTATGACAGCGTCGACTGCCTCACTTTCGTCGAGTTGGATGAACAATTTAACGTGTATATGGCATATGAAATTTCGACGCTCTCAAACGGCGAGAAACGATAATATTTTTCAACCCTCTTAACGGATTATCAATTCGATTCTGGATTTCTGGATTCGATGATATTAGCATTAAAAAAATTGGACACGAAGCCGTTGCTACTGTTGCAATACGTGACTTACTCGTTACGATCGTTATTTGCGTGAACCTAGTGATACGTTGATTTCACCAACAATTAATAATAAAAAAGAAAAGGTGCTAAATTATAAATGACGTAGGCTGAGTTATTGAAATATTGCCGAACATTTGTAATTTACGTATCCCGCATACGCGTCGCAATCGGAATTTACGAAAGACTGGAATCGCAAACTTTCAGTCCTTGTGGCACAATATACTATTTCTGTTGACCACTTGGGTAGTTCTTGAAATGTTTTTTTGGGTTTTTTTTTTTAGTTTTTCATTGTGTATGTATTTTTTCCATTCCATGAAAACTACTAGAAAATGTAGATGAAGGAACTTGAATAGCAATATCAAACTCACATTTTACATGTAGAAGTGAGTAGCTAATTTTGCAGTTACTATAAATGTCTGCGGAAAATTATTGCGTCTATGCCAGAAAAATTGATACGTACAAACAGATAAAGAGACAGATAGGTTCGAAATATCGCTTGTTTGAAATACTTTTGCATAAAAAAAACACTATTTCGGCCATGCAAATTGATAGACTGAATCTTAAATATAAAGACTAAGGTGAGAAAACAGTTTTTTCTTTATTCCGTAATGTTGAAATAGTTATTTTCGTGTCTAGAGCGAGGAAAAAAGGTCGATCTCGACGAGTGTGACCGATTTTCCTCGCACGCGACGCGAATACGATTTTCTGCTGTTTTTCCTGCACTACTGCGGGAAAGTGCACTTTCCCGAATGCCGTGCGGGAAAACGGTCAGAAAGATTATTTGATCCATAAATTTGGTATAATTTTTTCTCGCGATTACAATACGTTCTTTTTTTCCACACTTCGTATGGAATAAGAAAGTAAAAAGTGTATTTGGCATCTTGTCAAGATGTTTTACTGCAGTTTCTTTTTAGAGAATTGTGAAATATTGAAATTAATATTGTTTAACACTCATACTTCAAATGTACGCTTGCGTTTTATTTAAAATTAATAAAGTGATGCTAATGTCGTAATATATTTAATATTGTTAAATAATGAAAATTGAAATAACTTTGTGAATCAAGAAAGAATCCTTCGACAGACTTTCTAAATTGTTGTATCGATTGTTTACCACCAGCCGGGAATAAAAGGTAGGCTTTCGAGCAGTGGATCCGTCTTTAGATTATATTGATTACTCTGAGTTATCAATATGAAAGCAACTAGGGTCGATAGCACGTACACGGGACCCGGAGTTCGACAATGCACGCTTTAGTGACGTGTCAATTAAATGATCCAAAGCTATCACTGATTCAGCGCTCAGGACGGTTTGTTCAATCGTAAAGAAGTGCGAAACTCGTAAGTTCATATGTATGTATATTATACAACAACTCCCCGTGGTCAACAAAGTCGTACAGCTAACATCTACGTCAGAGGCTCTAACAGAAATGTCAGTAAGAAAACTAGATTCACCATGCAAATGCGTCTATGAACAACTTCAACTAATTGTTTAAATCTGAAATACAGAGAAGAAAATTCCGATTCTATAAGACCACCGTCCTTGAGAGCCGAGCTGACTATGCCGCGGTTCGCTTTGAATCTGAAATATCGATTTAAGTAGATTACAATTCGTTCGATTCTGGTTCGCTCGCAGGGCTTGTTGGCATTCTAGTATTGGCGAATAATATCATAGCGCCGACTGCTTGGAAAACTAACTTTGAAGTGTGCTTTGCTAATTAAGTCTCGTGAGATAGCCTTTTACCGAAATTCGTGAAAACAATACTAAACTAGAATTGTGGAATGCAACGTAATAGTTGATGGATAATTTTCAGTTCCGCAACAATATTAGGTTCGACTCGTAAATCGCGAAAATTGTATTTTAAAACATCCTGACTGTGCAGAAATTACCTTAGTGATTTTTAGGCCTCATTAAAATCCTCATTGTCACCGTAAATCTCATGAAAACCTTAGATTTTAATTTGGACGTTAAATGCCATACCGTTGTCAGTGATATCGGAACTGCGTCTTAGAGAATATACGATATTGTATTATGGTGCGGACGATTGAACGACGTGGAAAACATGCATTATCGACCGTTATGGTCGTTACAAGGTAACACCAAAACAATCACGCGAAACAATAACACGATGAAACGATGAAGAGGTGACAGATCAATAATTTAGTCTGAAAATACATAGAGCCTTCCGGTTTATTATATTACATATAAACAAAATACTTCATCCTAAAAAGAATTCCTGCTGACGGAGCAAAAGTAATGCGCCAATAAACCAGACAAATAAAGTATTCAGTGTGAAAACGCGAAAGCAAAAAAACAAATTGGAGCTGCATGAACGGATAATCCGTTATTCCACCACATCAGAGGGTGTAGAATACGGAAGAACTACGAGGCGCAATGTTGAAGCTTCAAGGATTCAGGATCAGTTCTACCTCTTTGACCGTAGAATAAGCTTCGCTATTCAAGTATGGAGGCCTCCAATCGCTATTGCGAATGTCTTACGTTTGAATTAACGACGGCGATGGTAGTGAGTTGCCGGTGGTAGTCGTTACCTGCAATGCAGTTGGGGTCGGTATCGACCTGTTACTCGTCGGAAATCATCAGCATACGCCGGGTGAACCACCTATGTACCCGCCGGTGCACGTGTAAGTGCACGAGACAAACTACCCAACGGGAATTTGTTACATGCTCTTTACGTAGCAAGGCAACCATTGATTGGGCGTTGTTTCTTGATACACACGAATGTAGTGAAATCCTTGAAGTATGAAATATCATCGAGCCAATAACAACGATGTAGTACAGTGTGGTTGACTAATTTCTCATGTGATTTCAATGAGAGACTCTTCGGGAACTCAATTTTCTGCAAAGAAATCCAATTAACCTTCCACAGACCGGCAATATTTTTCTAAGAAATCAACCGCATTGACTTCTTTTATCTGCATCGCGTATGACATGGACGTTTGTAATGGATTTTTATTTCTTGCAAAGACTTTAGAATTGTTCTTATTATATTTCATTTACTATTTGAAATGCTTGAAGGTTGCACATTGGGAACCTGTATATGCTCATTAGAAAATCGTCAAGCCAATCGATCGGAAATTGTCGCTTAGTACTTTTCGTATTTTGGATTCCACCACTGTTTTCTCCAAAACTTATTATTGTATTACTTAAACGATCTGTATGATCGATATACTAGATTTACATATGTGGAAGCAGTTGCCAAAAAAGTCTTTGAATAGTCTAAGTGAAAACACAAACGTGCGGCGAGGATTGAGTTTCCGTATCGGGTTCTTGAGAGGGTGATCGAAACTTTGTCGCGCCAGCTCTCGTCACGACGCGAAATACTGGCGCTCTGTGAACCGACATGTGTAAAGTGGATACAAAACATTTTCTCGGGTCCTCCATCTGTTCCTTCGAGAAAAATCGAAAAACACCCGTACATGCAAGATTCGTGAATTTCCTCTTTGGTCTCAAATCCTTTGGTTGTTTGCCATTTGCACGAACGTCTTTGAGAAAATTGGATTTTGATTTGTTCATGCTCTCGTGACGCAGAGATATGTAGGTCACAAAAAGTACATTTGCTCGCATGATGTCAACAGTGGCAGTATAATTTGCTAGCAGCGGTAGTAGGTGTGACTACTATGAATCAGGAATGTTCGTGAATGGTTTTTATCCAACAACTTTATCCCTTGTTTCTAGTTTGGAAACCATCAAAAATATTAAAAACATACGTTGTTACATCACCAGAATACTTCAACGTTAGTTCTCATCCACGATCGTAATTAATTGAAGGCTTTCATTGAATATCACCCCAGGGATTGGGATGGGAGTCTAGCTTTATGCAGCTTAATTAATTCTATTCGTTCTGTTTACATCATTGGCCTCGTCATTCGCACTACTAATGCCCATGTGGACAATAAACATTTACGTGGAAAATTTATTACAATAATAAAAAACTGTGAATGGCGCCAAGAACTTGTTGCAGTTGTGCGAAATAAATCGAGTACGTGCCACATAAAACAAATCGGAGGGATGACATTTGACCGTACGTTGAAATCAATGCCTCCGATATTCTCCGTGTCTGTATTCACTATTGCAAAGAAATAACTGCAATATCTTTTGAGTAGAGTAAATCTTCTCGCGATAAGGCAGAAAAGCTCTTCAGAGAACTTATCGGACGCGGTGAGCTTATTCATATCGTCGATAAGGTAGAGCCCGCAATTAAAACGCTTTTGTGCTTTCGAGGTCGATAAAAACAACATATCGTTTTCTTGTGTACAGAAATTGACTCTTTCATCGTACGGTTATACCATCCCGCTAATGGCAAGACCAGCACATCATAAAACAGACATTTCAGAAATTGTGTCTTCAATATCATCCTTTGATAATGCAGCTCTTTAAATTCAATTGATTTTGCTAACCGAGATACGGTAACAATTGTATTAATTCTAGAAAATTGTATTTTCTTCTGTTTTAGGTAAGAAAAATCATTGATGTACGACAGTTCCAACTGCACGCATCTAGTCAGGTGAGTTCAATAAAAATCTTATGCGTCAATAAAAATACGTCTGGCCATTTGTTCGTACTAATGTACTCTCCGATGTGATAATTTTTTGAAATTTCTTCCAGAGACCTTTTGCACAGTTATTATCATAAATCAAATTTTCGCAGTATTGCAAAAACTTCTTATTACGTAAATAGCCATCTAACGCTTCACTGTAAAACACGTACACTCCCACGTTCCGACTTCCGACGGATTTGCGTGTACGTAACCCGGCTTAACGGCTGACGGTGTCACGAAGAAAAATCGATGTATAGGATTGAGTCTTGTTGATATAAATTATTCACGCGAAACTTCCACGCTTTACTTTTATGATCAAACCGTCGACGGCGACGTTGACGCCACCTGGCTCGATTGTTTTCATCATCTCATCCGGCCAAGAAGACTACTGTACCGGATATCGCTACGCTCGTTATTATTTTTAACGAGAAACCACGCTTTCACGTTCAACAAGAACATGTTTTTAAAAAATGCCCAATAGCTATGCCCTGAAAATGTATGTATTGTTACGATTACGGAATAATAGAACACCGTTTTAAGGGGGCTGAGTCACCTAAAAATTATTTTTTTATTTATTTTTTTTTTATTTTTTTTCTGAATGTATATACGGTGTACTACATACACACAAAATTTTAGATCGAAATTTAAAAAATTACCGAAGTTAGAAGCATTATAGTAATATTAGAAATATTAGAAATAAATAATGTGTGAAAAAAAAAAAATGCCGAAATGCAATACAAACAATGCCGGAATACCGCATCTCCGCACGTTTCTTTTTCTTCTAATAAAAAGAACAAGGAACATCGAGAAAGGAACATAAAAAAAACAATCGATGCCGAAACTGCGTTCGGTAGGTAACGATTTACCGACCAAAGGGTCGTTACGTCTAATCGATGCGACTCAGATTATCGCCGCTACCGCGCTTTGTTTTGAGTCTGCGATACACCGGCGTAATGTAGCAGCGATGATTTTTTACTTGATTGTGTCAATCGGGTAAAAAACTGCGCTTGTAAACTCCGTGTAATTAGTTAATCGTCAGTGTTTACAGTTTTTCCGAATGAACGGAATATATTCTGTATTTTTGCCCGCAATGGTGCAAAAATGATTTTCACAGTGACAGTGTCGCAACGCGAAAAGTCTCGCAGAATTAACCTCATTTTTAAACGTCACATTTGACGTAAGAGTATTTTTTTTTATTTTTTAAACATTTTTTTTGCATTTACGAGATTTGTAAAATAAAAAAAAGAAAAAAAAAAAAAAAAAGAAAAAAAAAATTCTAAGTTTTATGTGATAGAAAAAAAAGTGTACATTTTTGTGACAAAAAAAATATAAAAATAATTTTTTTTTATTGTGAATCACCCAAGTTGATTATTTTCATTAATCTGTGAAATTCATTTTTTGACACTTATATTTTTCTTCGCTTGCCGCAGGTTTCAGGGAGAATGGGCCCACCAATTTTGGATTGCGACGGCTCATTTTCTTCGTAACAGTCAGTGTTACGGAACGAGTGCGGGGATTTTTCATGCGATCAAAAATGGATTTATCGCAAGTCATTATGTGAGTGGTTACGAGACAAAAAGTGGAAAAAGTGAATTTTTTGGTAGTTTTTAACTCATAGCTTCGCCAGCGAAGCTTCAAAAAAAAATCCCCGCACTCGTTCCGCAATAAACTCTCCAACGAAGAAAATAAGAGGTCGCAAGCAAAGATTGATGCTTTCGTTCAGTCCGAAAGCTGCGGCAAAGGAAAAATGTTTGACCATTGCCCATAACACTGGAATACACCGTAGGTCTCCAAAAAAATTTACAGCGGTAGTCAAACATATATATATTATGGAGGTAAAATTAAATTTTTCATTAAACTTATATATACTGGAAAAAAAATTTTTTACTTTTCGATTTTTTAGGTGACTCAGTCCCCTTAATACGAAAAAGAATATAAACGAATGTTTATTGAATCCGAATAGATAATCTCGTTGTTATAATCGATCGCGATACGTCTGTGCGCTTTGAAGTCTCGGTCAAGACTGTTAAAAAGAGTACGATCGTCGTGAAGCTACGTGAAGTCCGTTCGTCAATTGTCAGATCCACACGAGCGGATCTATTCTCATTCCCGTGTTCCCGCATATTCAGTCGATAAAATAGGATAGTTATCCGTAATTCGTTACAGTATTTTGAGTTGGGTCTCCATGAATTCAGTTTTATTTATCTTTCATGCATTACTCATCACCACCATGGATGCCATTTGTATTCGCAGATATTACATTTTTACAATTAATTAGAATGTAAATTTCTGATACTTGACTGAAAACAATGACTAGTTTCGGCCACAAGTGTTATGTTGTACTAACAATGTGGTATGTACAGTAAAATCCTTGCTATTTGAACTAATACGTTTTCCCAGTGTCTGGTTACCGATGGTTTTTTAACGCAAACACTACGATTGAGTACTTATCAATCGGTAAGTTATTAAACCCGTATAGAGCTACATTATCGAGTCGAAAATCTTCCTCAACTGTTTGTCTACATTGTATGATTTTCCATCAGGGCAGTCTTCTGCATCTTCGAAGAGGCTGAATCAGTGACAAAGTGAGATGATTGCGGCTCTAACAATGTCTAGTGAGCTCACGGTCGTTATCGGTTTATTCGAACTCTTATCTCGATAATTCCGAAAAATGTCGATCATTGTTACCTGCGATCGACCTGCTCATCCGAATGTTCTATTTTGTATAAAGACATGAGAATACCTGTTCTGCATCGTAGTTCTATTAGAATATTCAAATGTAGGATTACAATTATTTGTATCAGTAGCAATGGCTGACATTTTTTTTTATTTTGACTTGTACTTTCTATACAGAAAGCCTGTCGGTGTTTCTTTTAATTAGCATAGGCAAAAAATCGATATCTAACGGAGATTATTTGTTTTTTGGAACTCGTGCATGGAAAGCGGCGCGTTTCATAGTCGTTTTACAGGACGAACGTGGCTCTTTGTGTAGCAGTATCGTAAGTAAGGTTTGCGCATGCGCATTGCCTTACTTTTCGTCCCTAGGGTAAAAAAGTTAAGTTTTCTGCCCGTTAGGTAACTTTTCTACGTTTGGGCCGAAAAATTATAACCACACTTTTCATTGTCCGTTCCACAAAACTGCTGTAATAGGTACGCGCCGGTTTCCTTGCACGCTCGTTACAAAAAATATAGTGTGCAACTCAAGCCCAAGTGGCGATTGCAACTGGTCTGATTGCACGCAAATCTCACACTCGTTGCAATCGCCAACTTTCGGCCCTTGTTTCACAATGTACTACTTCTGGAATATTCCATTATTTTATACAATCTGATGTTTGGTTTCATGACTTTATTCAGACGACTTCGGTATATCACCTTGAATAGTGAGTCAATACTGATTAATATTCTTTACCATCTGCAGAAACGTCACATTTAATGTATACTAACAAATTATTCCCTCGCGGTTGTACGGTCAAGCTAGGTGTATTTATCTATCATAGTAATACAACAATCGATTATAATTTTCTACGAAAACAGGTTACAGAATTTCAATATATTTATCTCGAATTGCGATATTTTCTAATTGTCGATGTGCCATATCTTTTTCGCGAAAGTAGCCCCAGGCACGCTATTTGCCCTGTTTTCATATTAAGAATATCGCGCGTAGTAAAACGTGCGCTGAGGGCTGGCATCTCGATGACATGCTATTGTTGTGTTAATGTACGTTTTGTCAAATTTTCATTGTTGTGACAATTCAAAATTGAATCGATTGTTATCGCGATTCCGATGCCTGATTAGCTTGAAAACATTATCATCGGAGATATAATATTGAATTTTATGTTCAAACTATAGCCTGTTAAGCAGAATGACCTGCCGCGAGCAGCAAAGCGCATGAAGTTAGATATCAACGAATCGGCATCGGTGGCAGAATATTAATGACAATGGTACCAGATAGACAAATCGAATTTTCGATGTATTTTCCGAAAACCGAAACGGATTTTTTTTATTGGGAGAATTAAAACAAAAAAAAAAGTACACTATGTTTTTAAAATGTCGAAATAATCAATTCAAGTTAAGTCACAGCATATGGCAAACAAAAAGAGAAAACGGGGTAATGCTAAAACTGACCTTTTACCATTAACTGTCTGCTAACGTAATAAGTATAACATAATGATTTCCGTATCGCTTGCGTATATAATATGTTTATTATATACTTGTGCTTATTTTAAGTGAGCCGCTGTTCTCGTAGTAGGCATATCGGTACTTAAAAAGTCATGGTTTTCCTCCCTTTCCTGTACGTCAACTGGGTCGTCGCTATCGAATCATTTCAAAGCGCATTCGCGGCACCTTAGTGGACGCACAACGACCACAATTTATCCGTGCATAATGTGTCTGCCCCCTATAATATGACCGTGCCGGTGACAAAAATGTGTTGAAACTAATGTTTCACCTCGCATAAATGCAATACACATATTCATATATGAACGTGGGATCACTGTATATGCGTGTGTACAGCATTTACCACAAATATGTATATAATACGACACAGTTGCATGAGGCGGTGACTTCGTGCATTGAATAGAATATACAGTTTTCGTACGAGGCGACGACAGGACCGTGTGGCATTGGTCCCACTTTATTCAAAACTTCGTTTTCGTGACCTCGGCAGAGTTTACGTGTACGTGAGGCAGGTTTAGGTGCTATTGTATAGTTGTATACATGTCTGCCTGTCCAACACCCTTGTAAACTGCTTCACCCTTGTCTTTCGGTACATTGAAACTTGGAGGCATCCAAATATCCTCAGTCTTTCAGTGAGGCACGTGCCTCAACGCTTTCAACGGTCAGAGGGGTAATAGACAAATATAGACAAACTTATTTCTGAAGGGACGTTACAGTGTTGTTCGCTTTGTGATTACAATTGTGTACTTTCTGGATCAATATGTATAAACTCGGCAAATTAAAAAATAATATATCCTCCAGAATTAACCAATTCTACTATGAAATACAAGGATCATGTATGATAGTTCATTTTGACGAGCAATTTTTAACCTTAGTTAGAACAGAACTCACAGGACACTTTAAAATTGAAGAAACATTACAGACCACTTATTGGAAATACAAAATGAATATTTATGTCAGATTGACTTCCAAAATAGAAGAAAAACTGATGGTAAAAATTTAGCAAAATAACGAATAGCAACGACAAGAACATGGAAAATGGTTGCCTTGTAACGTACATTGTGAAATCATATTTCCACCTACCTATTATTTTTTACGTCATAATTTCTAAATTAGATGAAGAGCTGCCTCTGTGGTATCAAGAGACGCGGTAGCGTCTCGACGCCAAGTTCTCGAAAAAAAAAAAAAAAATTTTAAGTGTCGTGACGCGTGTATACATCCGTCAATATACCGGAAATGTATAGTAAGTGATACTTTCGAGCGCTATATCTCAGGAATGAAACATCGGATCAAATTTCGGTTGACTCTTTTATAATATAATTTGGGATCAATCTTTTGAAAGCGCCTCGTTACAACTAAATTGGTTCAGCTGATTCGGAAATATCGGGACTGAAAATTTCACGGGGCCAAATCAACGATCAAAGTGTCCTGTAACGGAAGGTCTACATCAGTTCACCATTCATCGAAAAATTTGTGTGGTGGCGCGGTCGTCGCCACAGCCGGCGCAGCTGTCAGTTGTTATTATCGTCGACTCGTATCTTTTATGGAATGACAGTTTTTTCGAGTGTTCCCGAATAATAATTGCGTGTTGTGTATTGCGTTTTAACGTCCCGACGCTAAGTATAAATAAAGAAACAGTTACGTGTAAGTTTACATTAAAGAAAAAATAACAACATGTCTTTGCGATCTCGAACGACATAACCGGCAATCATCAAGGGGTATATGTGACGTGCCGTTCGTCCAATTTTGTATATAGAATTAATTTCGTTCGATCGAAATTATCCGATCCTTCGTAAATAATTTCAAATATAAAATTTAAAAAAAAATCATTAGAAACAACAAAAATATTTTATGTAAAATTATATTCTTTAATTATTCGTTTCGCAGTATGGCTATCGTTTCCCGTATTTCAACAATCACGATCGTTTCGTTAAAAGTTTTACTTGAGACATCGACGTTGCCGATGTGTATCGATGTAGGTAGATGTTATCGATGATATGCGACAAATCTGTGGGATTCGTTGCGGAAAATGGAGGAATTGAAGCTTTGTCTTTCGTCGTAGCGTCGAGTCGTCTCGAGGCAAAGAATAGGGAAGTCAAAGACGAAGAGACGAGAAAAATTCCCAAATCGATGGAAACCCAGCGACTACCGACGGACCATCGGAGACTTATTTGTCTCACGATGTCTCTGTCGACTCCGCAGCATCATCCGCTCGGCAGAGCGTCGAGTACTTTGATGTCCCCGGCATCGAGTTTGCGAGGTACTCTCGCTACAACGCTAACAACGAAACGCGAATTGACAAATTGCGAAACTGCGAAAATCAATGGATGTCGATACGAGTACTTCGGGGTGCGAGACGAAAGCGATTCTGGGATCGCTTTGTGACAAGATGCCATCATCCATCAACCATCAACGTCGAGTCGCTGCAATAACAGGGCTGCGACAAGGGAAATTTATTAAAAAATTCAGAGATTACGTCGAAATACTAAGACGGTACGGACGGATGGACGGTATGTTGGCAAAAAAAAGCGCCGAACAAAAAAATGAAATTTTCCAAAAAATGTTTTTCAAAAAAAAAAAAAACGTACGCCAATAGGGGAGACCGGGGCAAAATGGGGACGCTAAGCGAAAAATGCCTCTACGACGATACTCATACTGTATATTTATCAAGAGGCGCGGTAGCGCCTCGACGCCAAGTACTGAAAAAACAGTACAAGGCGTGCCGCTACTGAGTAACCTACGCCAATATACCGGAAGTGTATAGTGCGTTCAACTTTCGATCGATATATCTTCGCAATAATACAACGAATCGAATTTTCATGGACACTTTTATAATGTAATTTTGGGTCAATCTTTCGAAAGAGCCTAGTTACCATTCAATTGGTTTAGCCTATTTTGAGATCTCGAGGTCGGGAATTTCACAGGGTCCAAACGATTATAAAATGTCCCCTATATATATGTCTGCGTCTACATCAGTTCATCGAAAAATGTGCGTGGTGGCGCGCTCGTCGCCACAGCCGGCGTAGCTGTCAGCTGTTGTCGATGGCAATGTTATACGCCGTCTACGTTTGCATCAGTTCATAGAAAAATTCGCGCGGTGGCGCGCTCGTCGCCACAGCCGGCTTAGCTGACAGTTGTTATCGTCGGCATGTATTTTCACGGCGTGAAAATTTTTTTGAGTGTTTCCGAAAATAATAATTATGTATGGCGTATCGTGGTTTAGTGTCTCGACGCGAAGTAAAAAAGAAAAATTACGAATTACGTGTTATACGTGTAATTTTATATCGATTATAACTTTTCTTTGCGATCTCGAACAAGATAATCGGCAATCATGAAGTGGAATATGTGACGTGCCGTTCGCGCGGTTTTGCATATAGAATTAATTTTGATCGATCTAAATTATCCGATCCTTCGAAATTAGTTTTAAAGGTAAAATTACAAATGTTAGCTTTTCAAAAAGGAGTGAAATTTATAAAAATATTTTTTTCAAAAAAAAAAAAAAGGTACGCCAAGTACTGAAAAATCCGATTTGCAAATATTATTAAAAAAAAAAAATGAACCAAATTTTATAAGCCAAGCATAACAGAAAAAAAGGATTCTATATAACAAAAAATATTGTTTTTTTTGGAAAAAAATTGCTGTAAAAAATTGGCGTTCCAATGCAAATAGTGGTTTATTGTGACGCTTGCAAACACCGGAACGCCAATTTTTTACAGCAATTTAAAAAAAAAAAAACAATATTTTTTGTTATATAGAATCCTTTTTTTCTGTTATGCTTGGCTTATAAAATTTGGTTCATTTTTTTTTTAATAATATTTGCAAATCGGATTTTTCAGTACTTGGCGTATCTTTTTTTTGAAAAAAATATTTTTATAAATTATTTTTTACAAAGAAACTCAATTCGTGAGATCGATTTTTGACGTACGTAAAAAAAAATCCCGGGGGGCAAAACGGGGTAGTCTCAAATCGTCGGGGGCAAAATGGGGTACCGTATAATTTCTCGGCATCTCATAAAATGTATAATAATCTCTTAGAATTGAATTGTAGTAAAACTTTGAGTTTATTTAGCCTTCGGCAAAACATACAGTTCGACAATTTATTGTTAAGTAAAATCCGAATCGTGGCAGGAATTTTTTGGGAAAATAGGGGGTGCTGTCATAAACGCGATCGAACATATAGTCCATACGCTAGGGGTCATTCTGTGTCCAAATGAGGTCCATGGAAAATTCCTTTTGTAAACGCTTTCAATTGATGATTGAAAACGAATAAGCTTGGGTACCTCGAAAAATTTTGGTGCAATTATTTATTATAATTGTTTAAACATAAAAAATGCGGTTTTTTGGCGATCATAACTCGAAGCAACCGTCGATTGGGATAAAATTCACAGAAAACATAGTTCTTAGTACCACCATTCGATTGGCTATTCATTTGTTTATGGACCTCCAATCGTTTAATTATTAAAAATTATTTAAACAAAAAAAAAAACGTTTTTTCTGCATTGACTACACGTGAGATTGTTCGAATGCCGTAAAATTCACACATATTATACTTATTAATACTTACCTTCGATTGAACGTCAATTTGACCATAGACCGCCTGCAGATTAATTGTTTATAATTATTTCTAAATAAATAATTTAAATAATTTAATAATAAATAATTTAATAATAAAAACAATCATTTGTCCATCGGCCTCCGGCAGTTTAATTGTTAATAATTCGCAATTCGCGATTCGTAGACTGATTTCTAAAAACGATCGGTTCGCAAAATTTTTCGAGGTACCCAAGCTTATTCGTTTTCAATCATCAATTGAAAGCGTTTACAAAAGGAATTTTCCATGGACCTCATTTGGACACAGAATGACCCCTAGCGTATGGACTAATAAGATCGAATGGTCATAAGCCCGAATGCACAGAAGCTCGAACGGACACAAGACTGAACGGTCAGAAGACCGTGCGCTCAAATCAGCGTGCGAGCGAATGAGAGAATGATCAGGCAAGCGAATGAAAGAATGAACATGCAAGCGAATGAGAGAATGAACGACCGTGCGGAGGCGATGAACGAGCAAGCGTTTGAGACAATGAATTTACGAGCGAATGACAGCATAAACGAGCGAGCAAATGAAAGAAAAAACGTGCGAGCAAATGAAAGAATGAACGAGCGAGCGAATGATGGAATAAACGTTCGAGCAAATGAGAAAATTAACGTGCGATCGAATGAGAGAATAAACGTGCGAGCAGATGAGAGAATCAAGGAACGAACGAATGAACGACCGTATGAGAGAGTGGAAGAGCTTGTGAATGGGAGAATGAGAGGGTGAGCAAGCGAATGAGAAAATGAGTGAGCGGGCGAATGATACGAATGAAGAATGAATGTTCGAGAGAATAAGAGGATGGACCAGCGAGCGAATGAGAGTATGAACATGCAAGCGAATGACAGAATGAACGAGCGTGCAAATGAACCGATGAACGAGCGCGGGGATGAGAGAATAAACGAACGAGTAAATGCGAGAATGGACGATCGTGTGAATGAGAGAATGAACGACCAAGCGAATCAGAGAACGAATGAACGACCAAATGGGAGAGCGAATGAACGAATGAAAGAGTGGAAGAGCAAGCAAATAAGAGGTTTCGCGAGCAAGCGAATAAGATAATGAGAGAGCGTTCGTCGTCGTTCATCACTCGGTCATTCTCTCATTCACTCGCTTGTTCATCCAGTCATTCACTCGCTCGTTCATTCTCTCATTCGCTTGCATGTTCATTCTCTTATTCACGCGGTCGTTCCGTCCCTCATTCCCTCGCTTGTTCATCGACTCATTCACTCGCTCGTTTATTCCCTCATTCGCTTGCATGTTCATTCTCTCATTCACGCGGTTGTTCCGTCCCTCATTCCCTCGCTTGTTCATCGACTCATTCACTCGCTCGTTTATTCCCTCATTCGCTTGCATGTTCATTCTCTCATTCACGCGGTTGTTCCGTCCCTCATTCCCTCGCTCGTTCATTCTCTCATTCACTCGCTCGTTGATGGTTCGATATTCGTAAAAATTACTGTTTTCATTTCATTATTTGCCTTTACCTTTTTGTTTTTGACTAGGAGGTCACGGACGCGCGCTGCTCACGCGTCCTTAACCTCCTGTCGAGTCTCGACCAATCACGGCACGAATAAACCGAAAAGAATGGACTTCGATATAAAAAGTCGCAATTCGATAACTTCGAGATATTATCGCAATATGGTGGCCCACCAACTTTTTAAGATAGGCGACGACTTGAATTTTCTTTTTTTTTTCATGAGGCTGAAATGGAAACATTTTTACTAAAATCAAAAACCTTCCGACTCAAAAAAGAGTGAAAAAAATTAATTCGATTAATAAATAATCATTAAATAACATATAATTATTCGCATATTATAGTCGAGAGATTTGCACACAATGCCGAATAAATTTTCTGACCACGATAAGCGAATCTTTTTTTACATTTTATTGTTCTATTCTTAATACCATTTATTCATTAACCTCCATTTTCAGGCGAGAGGAGTCGGGGGATATATTTCACTGGCATTTGGAAACAAACATGAATTTGGAATTTGGCTGATACACACCCAAACACATTTTTTCGATTTTTTTTCGCAAAATATAAAGTTTCTATATTTTGGAAAACTCTGAATACGTTTTTATTTAAATCGCAAAATTAAATTTTATTTCTCTTAACAATAAAACAGAAGGGAAACATGAACGAAATTGTTTTTTTTTTATACCCCGTTTTGTACCGCGTCAGTATCATACTTCACGTCCCCGTTCGGCCCGATCTTTGTCTTTTCATATCATTTTTTGTTTTTGAGTACCCCATTTTGCCCCGATCTTCGTGTTTTCATGATATAATTTTTATTTTTTTTTTGGGTACCCCGTTTTGCCCCACCTTCGTATCAGACTTCACGTCCCCGTTTTGCCCCATGTCCCTATATTGCCCCGGTTTGCCCTACTTAACGCGTACTTAAGGTACGCTTAGTACTTCGTACAATTGGTTTTTTACTGCAAAAAAATGCCTGTAAACAATTGGCGTTCGCGTTTTTGCAAGCATCACGATAAACCACTATATATAGTTTTGTCATATAGAATCATTTTTCTTCTCTTACACTTGGCCTAACAAATTTTGTTGATTTTTAAAAAATAATTTTTGCCAACAGAATTTTTAAGTACTTGGAGTATCTTTTTTATTTTTGCAAACATTTTTTTGAGAAGTTCTATTTACGTCCCGAGACAACTCTCGCGCCTAAAACTACCAGGATATTATTCATAGCTTGGCTGTAGATATGGTGTGGTAATTCTATTCCCGGAGATCTATGAAGAGTGAGTAAAATCGAACATTTTCGAAGAATGAAGATGATCCAAATTCCGAAGTCCATCAACCTTCGCAATTCGAGTTGTTTTAAGTAGAAAAATAACACGACTTTAACGGAAAAAGAGATTGTGGCAAGGGAGGATGCAGTAATGCTTTTGTTTCACGTCGATCACGCTGCGTCCTCGAAGTCAGCAAATGTCGCACCCTGGCCTCTGTGGAGGCCGGTTATTGATTGGCTGCCTGTTGCTTTTAGTCCTGGTTGCCGCTGTTGCTGTCGACTACTAGCCGGTACATAGGCACAACTGGCCTCTTCATCCCCGAGCGTTCGAACCTATACTGTACTCAAGATCCATACTATAACCGTTACACTGTGGTTAGCACCGATGCTATTATCGCTTGTGTATGTCTGTCCTCTTGCCGATTTATTTGTTCATTCGCTCAAGACACCATTGGATGTATACATGTATTTATCGTTTATCGAACAGTATTCTCCAAGCATGAAAAAACAAACGAAAGCAAAAGAGTCTGGTAAACAATCTCGATAACTCAATTTCTTTACGCAACTTTGTTTGCCTCGTATACTTTATATATCTTCTTCTTCGTCGCCTTTCCATTATTATACTATTATTATTATCGTATTACTTCGTTTTTCTTCTTACAGTCGAACGCCATTTTCGTTTGACTCGTTGAAGATTTGTCACGGTGGCGTAATGTGCACGTTATATCCCTCCCGTCCATTTTATTTTCCATATGAACTTTTACATTACTCCACAACGAAGTTGCAGACACAGGTGCTAATAAAGTCTCTGTGTTCCCAGGCTATGGCCCTGTTACGGTTTGCCTCCTGCTACCCCTCCTTTCGCCTCCGTGTATTGAGACGGTATAAAACCCTCGACTCTCCTATATGAGACGATACAAAACAATTAGAACATAAGAAATCGATATTAAAATTCTCGTGGTAAATGACAAATCGTTGATCGATCATTTACCGTACCTTTTGGTAAATTAGCGCGTAAAATTACCGACCGCGCAGTCAATCCATGACTACGGTCGATAGCACGAACTGCCCTAAGGGTCACCACCGATGCGCACAGATTTCGTAACCCGTTTCGGTACACCCCGGGCAGTGATAAGAAAGGACAACGAAGTTTGACGTAGTGCGTGCGTCAACCGAAGCAAAAAAGGGCCTCGCGCTCGGGTATATAAGAGCGGTTCGCGAGCACAGAAATCACTTCGGTCACAAACTCCAGACGGAGTAGAACTCATGCGCGGCTATGGCTCGTTAGATCTTGAGTCTCCAGAAACTTTAGATAATCAATAATTCTCGATAGTCGAATATACAAAATATTTGATTTTTTAATAGAGCGTTGCTCTATTCGACAGAGTCCCGTCGTTAAGAAGAAGCAAGGGAAATCTCTCACCGACGATCCAATCCAAGAAGGAAGAATCTATGTCGGCTATTGACCATTCATCATTATCAACAAATTCTAATTAATCAAATTTCTTTCAGCGAACAGATCCTTTTAACATTTTTCCTTTCCGAACACCAGCGCCGGCAACCGCTTTTGTCTGGGTTACCTTTCCTTTAAAAAATCAGCGCTGGCAACTACCTTGGAGGACCTCGGTCACCGATTTCGTCTCGATTTATCCATCTAATCCTAATTAACGTAGAATCAATTGCGCTGTTGTGACGTATTAGTACACGACAGCGCGGGCGACGGCCTTGAGGGATCTCGGCGACTGCTTTCGTCTCGTCATTAACTAATAAGCGTCGGTTTAACGTAGACGCGAATTTCCCAAATTTCCACAAATAAAATAACTTTTTCATCTGTTTCGCAAAGTAAATAACGAAAGAGTTAAAAATCACTCGAACCATCGAATAAACAATTAACCTCATACCATTTTATTTGTATCAACGTCATCGGTTTAATAAAAATCAATTCTCCTTGGCATTTCGAATCAACTAACAGATTTCTTATTTAACAGCACCTGCCCTCACATCTACGTGAGCCAAAAACTCACAATAACGCCGCTTGTAGAGCAAAGATCTGTAAGACTCTAAAAGCGTACCGTTACAGTATACTTATCTTCTCGCTGTGTATCGCGTTGTTCTGTACATTTTTAAACTCTGCCCATGTGCCATCGTTACGCACATTGGACCTTGAAGCGTTGCTTTTAGAGCCACGATAATTTGTAATCTTTCAGAAAACAACGTGGGACTCAGGTGGCCGAAGATGTGCATATGCGTGCCTTATGAATCAACTCGCAGTCTTGTCTTTTTAACTTACTGCTCGACTTTCGTTCTTTTTATTGACCATTGTCCGAAGGTTTATAATTGTTAGCTATGATAATAACTACTAACCAATAAGTAAACAATAGTCCCCAATAACCTCTGCTGTTGACACGATTACAGATAAACATACATGCTGGTCACTATAATTTTCAGTTATTACGAATGCACGTTTTTTGTCTGCATACTTAATTTCAATAAGCATCTCTATAAAATATTTTATTTTTAAATACCTCGAATGTTTTTTTTACGGGAAAAAAAAAATTTGTTCTTTCGAAATGTTCGTCTTCTTAAATCGGCCAATAGCTATGCCCTTTACGGGAAAAGAATGCCAACATAAGGAGTGCGCCCTTCCCATCAAGAAGTTTCCGTCGTTCTGAGTGCTCGCCATAACATCACTTGGCGGAGAGGCTATTAGAGGGTGCATTCCAGTTATGATGCAGCTCAAGCACGCTGTACTACGCAAGTTGTTTGTATACCCAGAGAATAACTATTATTAGATATCTCTTACAGCCCGGTTATTTAATGTTCCTCTTGAATAAGCAAACATCATTCCCGACTATAGTGGCATCGAATTTCCTCTCAGAAATAAATTCATGTTTAGCGAGTAGTAGATGACTTCTTTACTTGAAATATCCACTTTCCGAAAACAAAATTATTAAGGTAATCGTGAAATTGCGTTGTATTATTTATACCTTTTTTCCCTTGCAAAGTATGACATTATCAATTAATAATTTACTAATTCGCAAAAATTGCATCCTTTGTCTACCTCTGCTGATATTCTGTCTTCTGCAGGAGCATGTCACAAAAAGCACTCGTGCGTTGTTCGGTGGAAGCTATTAGACGAACCTTTGGAATGAGAAAGATAGAGAGAGAGAGAAAGAAGAAAAGAAAAAAAAATATGATTCAAAGAGGCTTCATAAGATAAAAGGAACGCGGGTTAAAAAGAAAGTATATAAAGTTAATTTCTATGCATCACCCACCGCCAAGAGACGGATATAAAGTAAGCGCACTGTGCATGATATTCGAGGGTAATAGTTTTCCGCATCTCGTTTCAGAGAAAGGTGTACGAAAGTCTTTGTAGCGTCTTTCTTGTATTTTTCTTTACTCATATGCTTTTTCAGTACCGATGTACTATGCACATTGCAACGTAACTTTGTCATTATATAAATGCGTTCGGAGCGCTTTGGATCCCGAGGACGCGACAGGTTAACAAATATCGGTCTGGCATCTCCACATTACCGTCGAGGCTTCGGCAATGGTTTTACTGTATTATCGCATCATCTACATGCCGCGCAGCAACGTTATACTGTTGGGCTTCATCCGGCATCGCTTGCATACTGATATCCGAAGCTTTGAGAGATTTTTACCCAAAGCAGAAACTTGCAAGCTCGCGCGAATATCCGTAAAGTCTTTGAGAATCCTCTCATTTTTTGTTCAACATACACCCGCTTATCCCATCTCGGCCTCTCTGCTTTTTTTTTTCTTTCTATAACATTTTTGCATACAATAACGTATATTTTAGCTCTGTCGACGATAGCCTTGCTCTATATTCTTAAAAAATTCTGATGGTTACCTGCATGTTCGCTCGGTTCACGTGAGCCCCAGAAGCTCTCTTGGTTTTCTTCATATAGACTATATCCATACATATGAGAGTTTATACGATCTCCGCGATCTTCGAAGAACTGCGGTATGTAGATTGATGCGAAAAAGAAGAGTAAGTAATCGTATGGAGCCGCGTTTATGCATCACTACCAAATACAGTATTTGATCGAGAAAAAAGTATGGTATGCAAAAATAAGTTTGCGTCGATGTTTATAAATTAGGGCAACATTTATTTATTTATTTGTTATTTTTACAACTACCGGTGGAAGTCGAATGATAGATCGATAACAAGTGTTATCGAACAAACAGACTTATAAACAAAAAGTTACACAAAAAAAAGTAAAGAGAAATAAATATTTCTTATTCCTTTTTCTGGAATCAAATTTGTATTTTATAATCAGAGAAACATTGAAGGAGGTTGCTCAGTCAACGCCAAATGTTAACTATGAGTTGAAATTTGCTGAGGATATTCGTTCATAGAAACCACGGCCTCATGCCGATTTCCAAGCCAATCGTTTACTTGCTTGTCGAGTTATTGATTATTGAATATACATTCTTATACACGGGTAGCGTAGAAAAAAGTATCCGCAACTCGAATGCAACGCTCGAAAGAATATTAAAAATGGTAAGAATTTAATGAGAAGAGATCCAAATAATCCCTTGCATCTTCCGGAAGAATTCCTGCAAATACCCAAATAATTCGTCTGCATAGTTGTAGAGAAAACTCAAAAATAAAACAGTTCGGATCAAATACAAGAATGTACGCCGGCGCTCGCGCGAAACGGACCTTTCTCTCGCACACTGCGTCCCCGGCAACCCGCACACCACTCGGCCTTTCCGCACACCTCCCCGCCAGAAAGACCCTGAGCATCCTCCTTAAGGGTGAGATGCAAGGGATTACTTGGATCGCTTCTCATTAAATTCATACCATTTTTAATATTCTTTCGAGCGTTGCATTCGAGTTTCGAATACTTTTTTCTATGCTGCCCGTGTATAAGAATGTATATTCAATAATTAATAACTCGACAAATGCAAGTAGATGATCGACTTGAAACGTGGCATGAGGCCGTGGTTTCCATAGACGAATATCCTCTGCAAATTTCGAATCATTCTTACCATTTGGCGTTGACTGAGCAACCTTCTTAAAGGGTACAAGACACATGTTCATCAATTAGTACTACCTAATGAGTTCGTACGAAAAATAAAAAAATTGGCTACCGTTTTTTATCCTAACTGAGAACAGATGAGGCTTTGAGTCTTCGATGAGAATAACGAAAAAAAGCCAAACAAATTTTGTGTTTTTCAATTTTTTACGCCTTCAAGTAACTTTTGAACAAAATAAACAAAAAACCCTATTCTTTTGAAATTTGTAATGAAAAATCATATTTAAAGAAATCGATAAATATACGAAGGGTATAAACTCGTACACTGATCAAGTCAGTGTAAATAAAGATTGTGAGAAGTGGAATGTACCTACCTAGATTTCGACGAATTATATTTTTGAATTTATAGTCGAGTACGACATTCTCTGAAACTACTACTGCAGAATCGCGAATACAGACACAGTTCCAACGGTCTTCGTTGAATATATTGGCAAAATGTTCAATTTCTTTCCAATCCAGCAAAGCTTTGGAGTTTATTCGGCATGCAAGCTTTGCCATTGCGTGAACGAGGAGGTATATGGAAATGGTGACGATACTGGCCGCGCAGGCATCGATTTCCCTAGATAGACGAACAGCAACCGAGGTCTTCCTCATCTCTTCCGTTATTTTCCATGTCTCTGTACCGCCATGCTTCGCGTTGCCGCGTTTTCAACAGTTTGAATCCATTCTACTTTTACTTATCCATATTCCGCTCTTTATCTATTCGGGGCGACGATCTGTGAGGATGTGATAATACCTGCAATATATTTTTCACGTATCCGAATTCACAAACTCACAAACTCACTAGTTTAAGTATACACAATTATGCAAGTTAGTTCATTATTGTCGATCCAAAAAACTGTATTCAAATTTCTCTCCGCTCATTTTCAAGCTACCAGCGCAGATAAAAGCTCATTCATTGCCAAAGCACATGCTCATTCGTTGTGCTTGCGCGAAAGTTTACCGGAGCTGTTGGCGCACGAAGTAAATTTCTGAATAGTTGCAAAGATTTGTCGTTGTAGCCTTCGACGGCTTGGTGGAGGTTGTTCGATACGAATGGGTTGGTCATTTCAACGTCGCAGTCAGACTCCGACGAGCAAACTCGACGGAAGTTGTGATCTCTTTCATTCTCGTCGTGACCGATATAAACCGCTGCACTCTTATTCGCCTCAGGTTCCTCTCGGTTGTCACCGTCCAAAGCAAGATTCACGATGCAAGCAACCGCTGGTCGCAAAATATTAACGGTCCGCGTGTACTCTGCACATTTCTTCGTTCATCGTCTCATGCTTTAATTCTGCTTCTTCCACTTCCGCCTCATTTATTCTCTCGTTGCTTATTTTCTCCATTCTATTTTTTTCCTCCTTTTTTCCTCTATGCTCATACGTTCGTGTCCTCAAGCCTCTCGTCCGTTTATGTCAACTTTTCCCTGGTTCTCGTTTATTTAACGCTCAGACATTTTATCACTATCACGAACCGCGCTGGAATATGGAGCGATCTTATGCGCAACAACGCATCTATGTTGCACACCATCGTACCGAGACATTCCTCTCTCGCATTGTTCCGCATGAAGATATGTAGATGACGTTCGCCTCAGTGTACATATGCCATAAAGTAGTCTCTCGACGCACCCGGAAAGGCGTCTCCGCGGATATATTTATTCATTCGTTTGACAGTCCCGTACGGGAAATGTCTCGACTCGCACAAACTCACCTCCGTGAACGCAGCAAAGAAGACGTCTATATCTGTAACTTAAGATATATATATAGGAAACAAACGTGTCCGATTCTGTTCATGACAACGTTGCGAAGAAAAATCTATCGCCGATACATCCGTCTTTCCTTGTCCGTTGGCGTAAACATACATTTGCGAATCGCATAAACCATTTTCCGATGCGAAGTAAATAGAGTTTTCGTTCATAGTAAATGCTATCGCAATTTTTCCAAAACATTTCCATTCAAGCATTTTATTCGTCGAGTCGGGCAGCCGATTTTTCACATTCGCGTGGAAACACTGTTTGGGAAGCTACGTACAATACAAAAACCGAACGATCAAGGTTATTCAAATATCATATAAACATGTACAATGCGTATATATTGTCACGCGAATTCCCGTGAACTCTCCTAAAACCCGCAAGACCAACCGATTCCTCTGGGCGCCAATCCCAAAAGCCAACCTCTCGAGTCAATTTTTTCTCGAGGCGATGGAGGTAGCCAACATTTGAAATTTGGGGAAAATCAGATTTTAACAATTCCTTTTTATTTAGAATGTAACGTCACAATAGCGGAACTAAGATTGAGAACAATAGAATACAATTTCTTGTTTTTCAGATTTTCCTCCGCGCGTTCACGTAGCACACGAGTCTGATACCGAAGCGACCTTCCCAATAACGCGATCTCACGGGAGCGAAAATAACCGAGATCGTAGAAAGGACACGCGCCTCGTGCTTACAGAATAAAATAATTTACACCGCAGAAGGAGATAATAAAAGTCAAATCATTAAATAGAACGGAAATAAAGTCGTCAAGGGAGTCAAATAAATTTACGTTAAGCGAAGTCAGAAATAATACAAGAATTTGGTCATAAAAATAGTATAAAGAGGCGCGTGCTTCACGATGTCGCCAAAATGGGGGATACAAGTTTCAACTGCCCCGAGATCAGATAACGGTCGCGGTTTTTCCGAAAATATTAGACTAACTTAATCTACGGACTCTCGCGCGTTTCGCAATTCTACAAAAGACAAAAATAAAATTAAAAACTAATTGAATCCCTCTGCGCGATCCTTGAAATTCTCTGCAAATGAAATAACTGCCACGCACGAGAACGCACCGCCCGGCAATATCGCTCGGGATCTTTTTGGCCCAATTAAAATGTTACGGAACTCAAACAATCGAACAAACAATAGTCTGTCCCGAAACGAACGACGGCCGTATCGGGAAATTTCTCGCACTGACTTAAAAATCGCGGGTGGTCACGATCGCGTCGGTTCTCGGCGAATAGCACAGCCGGCAACGGTAGCCTGCTCCTTCGGTGTACAACGCTCGAGATCTCGAGACGTTTCGTGATTTCGCGGAACCGGACACCGACCCCCACCCTTGTCCGCTCCAACGCTTGGCCCCCTAGCCGAATTTTGAGACGCTCCGGTAACGCATCGCGAGCAAGTTAAATATCGAGAGAGCGCGATATCGATCCACGGCGGGTGCGATGCTGCTAGTGCGGGAGTCCAAGTGAGGCAGAATATAATTTCTTCTCCGGAGAACGATGCCGAGGCGATGCGATTCTTCGCCGAAGGATGATGCTGTCGAGGTACAGCGAGGACGGGTGAGGCTTCGAGTTGATCCTCCGCCCGCTATCGCGAGATCGATTCTCGGGGCAAAGATCTTATATTTCGGAATGGTTCTTCCAGACCCCCCTCCCCCGAGAGTCTACAGGCTCGCCAGTGTGTCGATGCCCCTCAGGGCGCAAGACTCGATTATTGTACACCGTGACGGCGACAGTGGCGAAATATTTTTATATATACTTTAGACAGATATTTAACTGTATCTAACAGAGTGTAATGCTTGTGGAAACGAAGCGCGGGAATACGTTGCACCCACGCCGTGTTATAATAAATCGCGTAATATCTCTCTCGGACACCTGCCCACTTGCTCATGTGCTGCTTCGCTTGTACACTGCCTTCGCTCATCCACGGAGACTCTTGTCTCAAAATAATTATACGACGTAGACGCACGGGATCTTGGTATTTGCGTCGATTATTATACGCCGCTTAACGCCTGAATTAAACGTCTAACGTCATGATCGTATTATTTTTTTCACGCGACAAACAAATGACCTGATGAATAAAATAAACGTTAAGGGCAGACTTATCCTTAGAAAAAAACTTTTTCGTAAGCGTGTTAAAAATTAGAAAAAATGCAAGCGTTTACCTTTTTGTATCAGAAAATATATCCAGCGGTGAGTGTTCATATAACGATAACTTTTTGACTGACAGATTTTCGGGAAAAATCGTTAAAAATATCGAATCATCTTTTCCTGGAACGAAAAAAGGTGTACACTTTCGTTTCCCGATCAAATAGTTATATTTCACTAAGTAAATGCGGTCACGTCTGATTCAAAATTTTCTCAGAGATAGATGGAACAATAAGTAATGTTTTGGCAGGCAAAATAATGAATTTTTTAAAAATATGATCGTGTAAATGAAACTAGTGTTACAGAAATGAAGAGAACAAAACAACGAACGGTTTTGCATAAAACACAATATACGATTTGTTTCAAAGTCTGTTAGTCCAATTGACATAGCCGCATAGCAATTCCTGGACTCTGATATCTTTTTTTGGCACCAAAACAGAGTCGCGTATTCTTTTTTAGGTTTTTAAAACATCTACAAAAGAAAATGTTTAGGGATACGAATCTCCTTAAAAAAAATGGCTATAAAAAATGGCTATAGATACCAAAGATGTCACTTCAAAACTCATATCGTCTGCAACATGGTTAACCGACGACAAATGAATAAATTGTTTCCTAAACGATTACATAATATTAATGAAAATATGCATAAAGCCCGAATTAACGTAGGATTTGCAAACGGTCGGAAAATCACGGCATCAGAAAAAAGAAAAAAAAATTAAATATAATCATGGTACATTTAATCATGTGTACTGAACAGCTAAGCCGCTTCTGAATTGTGATCTCAATTATGTAACGTGACAACTGCTTGTATTATAATCGAGAACTCTGTATATGCCGTGCTATATTAATTCTACATCTATTTGAGGTTAAGAACCTCTGGTAAAGGGTAACGACCATAATAGACTTTCTTCGGCAAAGTATCTTGATATATAGGTACACCTTCTAAGTATAAAAGTATCTCTCGTTCGCGTTTACAAATTTATATGTAAAACCAACCACATAGCTCGCCTCCCTGACTGGGACTCCGTGGAAAAGTTTGTTAAAGAAAGTCGCAAAGAAAAATAAACGAATGAAAGAAAAAAGAAAAGATAGGCAAATTTGCCTGCAGAACACACCACCCGGGTTTGACCGTAGAAGATTAATTAATGAAGTTCCGAAAGGAGCAAAAACAGAAAAACCTCTCGATGCAGCTCGCCTGCTTGTGAGCGGTAAAGTGACTCTACCGCCTGGGGGCCGTCATATTAATCTAGATTCCTACATCGCGAAGAAAAAAGAAGGTTAAGAGCGAAAAAGAGACCAAGGAACATCTAGGATCGATTAAACCTGACCCAGTGCATACAACAACATTGGCCCGCAATGGAAACGATTAATAACAGGAAATATCAATTAAGTCGATAACTTTTTTTGTTCTTTCGCGAGGCGAACTAATTATAATTAGACTAATAATACCTCGAGACGTAATTTCGAAGCTGTGAGAACAGCAGGTTTCGCAAGCGTAATTGTCCGCGCGAATATCGGAGAGTAATTAATCAGGCGGTCGGTGATCGATAGGCTCAAGCTCTGGGAAACTGAACCCAAGTCCCTCTATCTTGCGTCAAAGGGAGAGCCACCCTCAAAGGGAATTAACGTTGCCACTAATTACCTCTCTACTACTGGTAGAAAAAAAAAAGAACAACACCAACCTCGTATATCGCGAGGTGTGCCACCGTGTCAGTTTAACGAATTGCCTCCCACTACGGGCCTGCTCTTACCTGTGAGAATAGGTTCGCCAATACACTAATGGTCTACGGGCAATAAACTATGGTGAAATAGCTATTCGAACGTTATTCAAAGAAGAGGCTCTTTCAAAGAAGAAATTCTTTGAATTGCGTTTAAATACTTGCGTTACTGTAGTTTATCGACTGTAAACCATTAGCCCATTGACTTCCATGAAAATCACCTGCTCGACATATATAACGATAAGCAGAAAGAATGTTGTCAAATACAACTACGTAGGATTATTTAACACGTCCATGGATGCAGAAGATCATGAATTGTCAGGATATGAGCAATCAATAGATAACCCATTAATTAGTCAGACAATTGATAATAGAAGATGAATTCTTGTGTATGTATATAACCTATACAATATAGATAATAAAGGTATAGCAAAAACACAGGAATTTATAAAATAGACTAATAAAAAGGGGGGAAGAACAAAATCTCTTTCCTTCAAAAAAATATGTTACGAAAATAACCGTAACGCGATACACATCGCGTAAGCGTTATAGACGCATTCTAATTAGCTCCTGACATGATTTTTTATTTTCGATTTAAAGACATCTCGGGGCAATCGCATAATCAAACGCCTTTGTAGGCATACGTCATGTGTCGTGAAAATAAGTTTATAGAGCATGAGCGAAGCGAGCACGTTGATATGAGTATAATAAAGCAGAAATACTATTACGTAAAACAACGATGTTTCCAAAAGTGTACCGGATTCGGTTGTGCAGTGACCCTATCAAAGTAGCAATTATCTAACTGCGTAATTCCAAAAAATCCAAATCCTTCATTCACTTATCTGCCATGAAAAACTTGGTAATTAAATAAATCACGTTATATTTGTGATTTAAATTTTATTCAAAAGAACAGCAATTCGAGAGACTACACAATGAATTCGATGAAACTAATACACAGAGGCGAGAGCGATAAACTACAGCAGGAGAAATCTTCTTAATCAGCCGGAAGAATAGATTTAATATTGTGTTTGATAACGTCGGAGCTCCAGCAGGTACGAAAACCTCTTCATGCAATACCATATCGGGGCGCGTGCGCAAACTCGCATCTTTCCCGTCCTATATCGACCCTAGACGAGGATAATTTTCTAGAGGCACCGTGACCGCACGTATCGCATTATATGCCGTGTATCTATAGATTATTTCGAGGCTTCGTAAATTAAAATGAATGCAAACCCAATATGCGATTGGTAACGTTAAAAATAACAGAACATGAGTAATTAAATTTAAAGTTGCTTCATACGTACCTCTCCAGCCAAAAATGAGCTTTTGTGAGAATTTTAAATACTTAGCAATAATATAAAAATCGGAAAAAAATCAACCGCACTGAAGACATCAAGAACTTTGATTTTGCATAATAACAATGCCAAAATGTTATTAACAAATAAATAAAAATATAAATAATTACAAAAAGAGCCAGTGAAACTTTTTTTTTCTTATTTGAAATTAATCTTTTTATTTTTTAGAAACGATATGAATTTTTTCAGAATTTTTGTACATTCTTGAAAATCTCGTTTTTGACATTTTTTTAACGCTATTGTTACGTAAATTTTAATACAATCGCCTTGAAACTTCGCGAGTATACTGTGGAAAGTTGCAGTGAAAACATATTCAAAATTCGTGCCGTTATAATAATTTTTCAAAATGCAGAAAAAAATGTTTCTAAAATGTAAGAAAATTTTGAAAAAATTTATATGGTTTCTAAAAAATCAACCAATTCCTTTCAAATGAGAAAAACGAACGGTAACCGGATATTTCTTGAACAACTTATTTGTTTACTTATTCGTTAATAACTTTTTGGCATTATTATTATCCGAAATTAATGTTCTTGATATCTTTAATATGTTCCATTTTTTTCAGATTTTTACTGTATCACGAAGTAGTAAAATTTTGATCGTATTAAACTTTTGGTTGGGAATACATCCTTAATTATTAAAATATTCGGTATCACAGTTGATGAAAGTTTTTCCGTGTAATCAATTATTTCAATGCCCTGAAAACAATCTGTTTTTTAATAGAATTGGTTTTGTTCAATAAAATATGTGTATCATAAAAAGTTATCAGTCGGGGAATGAAAATTAGTCGTTTATACCAGTAAATATTCGTACTAATACCATTTGAGGGTGAAAATAAATATTGAATTATTAACCTTCTATATCATGTTCGACCCCATTAATAAAAATGAAGAGTATGTTTTTTTATGTACTGTCATGAAAACTCGTAACGGCAACTGCAAATAAGCTACGATAAATATACAAAAAGGAAATCGAGAGCGTTGATGTGATCGGGAAATTGCGGAAAACATTTTGGATGAGATGAAAAACCGGTGGAAGTTAGCGAGCTGGCACGAAGCATGTTTGAACGATGGCGCAACCATGACGACGGTTTTATGGCAACAGATAGGCGTCGACCCGTTCGCATCTCTTACTCTATCTTTCTTCTCGTTACGAGTACTCGCGCTATTTCGGGATTATATCCGGCACAGCGATGTGGCCACGGCCGTCGCGGGTTTCTTTGATTTATAATTTTAATGACGCGATGGAAGCCCGACCGATCAAAGCGCACCCTCCGTAAAAACCGGAGCAACAGTCCATGGCAAACGGTCGTCGGCACTCATCACCGTCAGGATAACCTTCTCCCACATACACCTAACACCCCGTCGCATCGTTGGTGTACGGCACACCACATAAAGTTACGCTGTGTTACGTAGGGGGTAAAAAACTGAACATCGTCCGGTCGTGGCTTCATCGCGTTTTACCAAAGCGTGCTACCTATTCAACCTCGTGCTTTGCTTGCCCCAGAGACTCCGACGGTCTTCAAAGACACTGCGGCTGTCGACCTGAGGCGTACAACAACTCTTTATAGTCTCATCACGGTACAGCTCGATTATAATGTAATATTCACCTGGAATACCGCTCGTCTTTTATCCTTGGTGGTTTTTCTTCTGTGCCCCAAGTACCATTCTGTTATTCGCGTTGAATCTATAATTGCATAACGAGAAATCATCGACAATCAGTTGCAATATTCGTACCTTGCAGTTCGCGGAAACAATCGCAAACGAAAGATGAATAATTTATGTCTTTCCGAATAATCATTGCGGTGTAGAATGGTACATCCAGATAGGAAGAACAGGGATAATAGGTTATTGTCTTCAATATAACTCATTACCTGATATGAAATTATTGTCTCCAACATAACTGATTAATTCGTTTTGTACTGTTATCCGGAACAAAAATAATTAACTGTTGTTTCACGGCTGTCTGGAACACAACTTATTATACAACTGATGTTACTCTGTTGTCTGAAATATAATCATCTGATGTTACACTCTTCCGTGAAATATATAATTGATTATATGATGTTGCACTCTTATTGAGATCACAACGGATTAACTGTTTTTCACTGTTATCTGCAACAAAACAGGTTAACTGATGTTTGGATGTCTGGATTGTCTGGAACAATACTGATTAATATGATGTTACACTGTTATTGCTTGGAGCACAACTGATTAACTGACAAACTGATAATCCGCAAAATAATGTATCACCAATGAATCTTTAACGAATGATACAGTGCGCAGTTCCGAAGTGTCATGATAAAAGGTTCCCGACTTTAAAGATTGTGTTTACCATACAAAGGCCGTAACACAGTTGTTCTGTGGGTGTGAGATACTATACGCTATGACCCTTCGCCTATTCAATTCTACCTTTGTTCTTTACCGAATCCAATCTTTCTATTTTTATGTCACAACCTTTTCTCGGTTATTTGCTTCCCTACCGCTGTTTCACTTTTTCTCTTTCTATCTTGAACACACATTCGTATTCAATGACCCTGCTAGTACCTCACGAGCTTGTACCGCACTGGATAAGAGACCCCTTTTCTTGAGACCCTCGGGATGACCCACCCGAGTGATCCCCGTCACGCCCTCTTCGTCCGCTGGTTTTTCCTGTTATTCGATGGTCCACAGGTCGGACTAGCATTGTCGTGTCGAATAGATATTTCCGAGATGTCTCGGTATCCATGTATGTGAATTGTACAGAGTTAAAAGCTATCTTCTATGGCTAGATCTATGGCACCGACAGTCATTCCAGAAGGCTCTGGGGGCTTTCCTCCCGCGGTACCTGTGTGATATACTAGACAAATTTAAAGTGTATTAAAGCTGAAGGTTTACCCAAGTTAACTGATGTTCAAAGGTTATCCAAGTTAAATCACGTCCAAATGAACCCGTGGGGATCCGGACAACATTTTCGCATCGCTGCAACAACTCTGCTGTATTGGAAATAGTCGTCGGCTATAAACTAATATTGACTGTGTATCATGACAAGAGTTAATGTAAGTTTTTAACTCCCGACTGCCCCCGGGCAAAATGACGGGAGTTATGCGTTTCGCGACGACCGAAAAATCTCACCTCGAAACTTCGGCATGCATGTTTGTCAAAATAACAAGAAATGTCTTGACAAATTTTGCTGCCAGAGCTTCTATGGCTGGGAGGTTTGGCGTAAGTCCATGGATTTTTGAGATCCATTGCGCCTCCGGGAGATATACGTCTTTGAAAAAAGTTGCAAAATTGCCAATTCGTAAAAATCGCTTTTTGACCATTACATTCTTACGACTACTGTATACGTGTGTGAGCCTAGCCTAACATGGTGTCGATTGGTTTAAGCTAACGTCAGCTGAGGCGCTCTCGTCGGGCGCTGCACGCGCCCGTCATCTCCTAGTTACCATTCTAAAAAGCATGAAATCAAAATAATTTTATAAAAATTTAAAAAAACTCCCGACTGCAAAAAGAGTGAAATGATAAATAATTATTCGCATATTATAGTCGGGAGATTTATTCGTTGTTGAGTGTGGGAATCTCCCGACTATAATATGTGAATGATTATTTGTTATTTCACTCTTTTTGCAGTCGGGAGTTTTTTTTTAATTTTTATAAAATTATTATTTTTTTAAATAGTAAAGTAACTGCACCCCGAAGAGAAAAAAAATTATCTCGAAGCGAAGTATTTGACCCTTATGTCTTTTTCTAACAAATTATACGTCATAATACTTGGAAAATAAATTTTTCTGAATATTGGATCACATTTCCCGAGTGGCAAAGTCAGAAAAGAATACTTTATGCGAAAGATGAAAAAGTTGCTCTAATTTTGCTATTTCACTGTCTGTCACTGTCTCCTATAAAACGACGTGTAAAATGAAAATATCGAAATGCTGTCGCCACCATTTTGTCGTTCTAATTGGTTGATATTTTTCATTGAATATATCGATCGTATTTCAGCACAAGATACATTTATCTAACCCGAAAAAAAGTAATGGTACGCCTAGCACACTCGCCAGAACTACAATTGTACAGAAATATCGGATTTGAAAGAAGAAAGAATTTTACTTTTTAGATTCTAGGAAAATTGCCCCTTGCACCTCGCTTCATTAAAATAAGCTCTGTGCGTAGTAATACTGAAAAAATGCACGGCCCCGCTAGGCACACGTATGATGAGTTTTGCGAGTTCATATACTTGAGACTACAGCTCTCCGAAGCTTTCATATCTATATCCGATCCGTACAGCGGTATCGGATCCTCAACTTATTATATTGCACCTCTGGCTTATCTACGCTGGCAGCTCCAAATGACACGACGTCGTCATTTTAACAAGCTCCCTCGGGGAAATAAAGCCGGGTTGCAAATTATTTTCTCCTCGTTACGTTCCCCACCGAACTTCGGTAACTTTGAGACTCAGTTTTTTTCCTACCTCAACGATCTCTACATTGAATATTATAATTAATACGATAAATTTGCTACTTATCATTAGAAAAAAATCGACTTTGTGTCCATGGCGTGCTTTGCCGTGACCTTCTGTTAGGCGAACAAATGGATCGCAAAAACCTTCAAGTTATTATTTCGATACAATATTATTACCGACGTATAGCAAAACGTCAATAGCACGTTTATATCGATGGCATACTTGCCTCAAGATCGATGACTAGAGTTCGAAGACCCAACAATACAGCAACGTCGAGTGGATTGAACTTGAGAATTTCAAGAACCGCTTGAATTTCGAGATATCCTCTCAACAATATTTGCTATTGCCCTATCGTTACACGGTGGTTCTTGCCGGCGTATCGAAATATACATGTATTTATAAATAGGTGGATGTATAAAATCCTGTCGCGGCGGATCGCATTGAACCAATTTTCCTGGCAGATATATTTCGAAAAGTTCCCTCGCTATTTCGTGGCAGCATATGCGACTTTAGAAGTATCTCACTGATGTTTTATCGTCAGGACTTATTCTTCAAACCGGATTATGTTTCTCGAACCGTTTCCGCTTTCAAATTGTCGTTTTCGATGAATATTGACCTATTATTTACTGAAGTCCAACATCTTATGTGTAACGGTGTGTGACGGACGGGTCCAGCTTCGCATATAAGTAGACAACACGAATGATAGAAACATATGGGTGACTATAGCGCAGTGGTCAGCGCTCTTAATTAGTACCTGATCAACCTGGATTCGAATCCCGGGGTCACCATATTTTCTATCATTTATTTCTGGCCCTACCGTCACATCATCGACCACCATCACTCCACCGAAGATATCGGCCATTCGTTACATATGACATTATTGTGATTCTACTAATTCTACTTGTTAACGGGGCAGATCCTTTTTAACTCCCGACTGCCCGCTAGGGCAAAAAGACGTGAGTTATGCGTTTCACAGCGCCGAGCGATTTCGTTGTCCGGAATGTACTCGGAAACGGCTGAAAATTACTTAGCAAAATTTGATACGCTAATTCTATGACGCACAGTCAATGTTGTTTGCAAAATAATATTTCGATCCGTTGAATATTCGTAGAAATAAACGCCATCTACGAAATAGTCTATCGAATATATCGAAGATTGAGCGCCATTTTCTGCGATATATTTTTTTCGACTCCCGGTAGCTCGCAAGGCGCTCGATCTCCGTGCGGTATAACCTCAAATTCGCGGAAGTGTCGGTCTCAGTGAAAACATCGTCTTTAAAAGGGATAAAATAAAAAAATTTTACAAAAATTAAAAAACTCCCAACTACAAAAAGAGTGAAATAACAATTAATTATTCACATGTTATTGCCGGGGGATTTCCATACTTAATGACGAAGAAATAGCGCGACTATAACATGTGCATAATTAATTGTTATTTCACTCTTTTTGTAGTCGGGAGTTTTTTAATTTTTGTAGAACTTTTTTAGTATTTGGTCGGATCTAAAAATACACTCAGTGCCAATAGATCGTACTCCGAAACTGTTATACACGCAACTTTATGCGTTCTGCGGCGAAGTTAAGGTAGTCCTTGCGCCTTGCGTGGTGCTCAACGTACTCAAAAGTGAGAATTCAGAGCTATATTTCCAACACTTTTCGACGGGATAAAAATGTTTAAAAAATCGCACATAGGGGAGAGTGGGTTCCCTTGTGCCACGTTTTTTTAAATGACTTTGAAAATGTTTCACAATTATTTCCGTACCATATTAATGGAAATGTTCGATGTTAAATATGATATATTTTATTTGAAAAAACACAAAAAACGGAATATTTACACGTTAAAAATGCAAAAAAATTTGAAATGTGGCGTTTGTCACAATAGACCCCACGCGTGGGGTCGATTGTGCCATAGCGTAGGGTACACTGTTACATCCCCGTAACTCCACCAAAGCGCCTAGTATCTAGCAACCCTCAAAACAGCATTGTATTTCCTGAAGATAAGGCCCTACTCCGATGGTTAAGGGAAGGGGACGTCTAGGCCCTCACACATAGTCTACAGATAACAATTCCTTCCAATTCGTTCAAAACATAGGAAGTGGGAGACGGCGAGTTTGAGCCAATAAGCTACAAGAAACTTGCCCTTTCCTACCCTTATTCAAAAACAAAGATAGATATACCACTAGTATATAAGACCACATTTTGTACAGAAAATTGTTCAGTCAGTCAGTCAGTTCTCGTCAGTTCTTGTAAATATTTCAACCTCTTCGGGTTGAGCTGGAACTTGTACCGCTCGTCCATTTTTCAAGTAAAATAGTTTAAATGGAATCTTCGATTTATTTCCGAGCTGCGCGGACCACCGCGAGCTCATCATCATAACCTTCGAATCCAAATGAGTTGCGCGGACCACCGCGAACTCATAACAAAATCTTCAAGACGATTTCCAGTTGCGCGGTCCACCGCGAGCTATGGAATCGTTTTCCAAAATCCACCGAGCTGCGCGGCCCACCGCGAGCTCACTGGATGTCCTATATTCAACCAATAGCAGAAGTTGCGCGGACCACCGCGAATTTCTATTTCCTTTAATCTCAACAACTCCTTATTATTCCAAATAATCACTAAAATATCCAAAATTATTATCCAACAAAATTCCATTACAACCAAATCACCAAGCCCGTATCCCGGACTAATTAGCCTTTGCTAAGGTCTAAAACAGGGCGAATTCTTAATGTTACCCGGACGTAACAACACTGTGACGAGTCGTATGAAGAGTGGGGTACACTATGACACGCAATGAAGCTTTATTATTATCGTTGTATGACATTTAAAAAACAAATCAAGTGTGCTTTGGCAAATCTAATCGTTAATGCATAATTTGGGGTATCATATTTTTGTTTGTATGCTCGCGTATTTAATTGATCGGAAAAAGAAAAAAACACAAACATCATATAACCTCACTTTTTGTCACTAAACGTGGCAACGTCGGCCCCATTTTCCCCTCCATTTTTTTGACACAGTATACCCCACCAACGACTGTAACACTGGACCCCATCGGACGTTTATAATATTAATCGCAAATATTTTATCTCTCTATGTATATAAAGTTACCGCCGCTGTCGCCGCCGCCGCCGTGTATAAGAATCAATATCTACTTATGAGACACTCGGAATATGAGACTCCTTCGATCGATACCTACTTCCTCTAAGGGGGACTTAGAATATTTTCGGTCGAAGGGGGGGAGAGAAAAATATTCTAAGTCCCCCTTAGAGGACTTAAAATATTTCCGATCGAAGGGGTAAAGGTCAGGAGGAGAGAAAAATATTCTAAGTCCCTTTAAGGGGGACTATGAATATTTCAGCCCCTCCCCCCCTCTATTCTTGAAGATGGCAGCGGCGGCCCGAAATATTCTAAGTTCCTTTAGAGGGGACTGTCTAAGTAAAAATACAAAAAAAAGCAGCGGCGACGCCGGTTGGTGAAAAGTCATTTCTGTAATGTTGATAAAAGTAATGCGAGCGCGCGAAGCGCGCGAGCTCGAGGAACCACTAGTATTTTAAATAATTGTAGGTCAAGATACGCATAGTGGGCTATTTAGGACCTTAGGCCCTAATAAACGTCCTATACCCTTTATTTTTACTATGTAATCTCTAGAAACAAATGCAGCACAATTTATTATGACCGCTGCAAATTTACTTTTGCATGATCCTGACACGTAATTATCTTAAAAAAAAACAAGAATTTTTTTTCTGATATTAATTTTGGCTACAAGTAATTTGTTTCATAATAGTAAAGTTTTGAGACGAACATTTGCTATTTTATTACATAAGAACGCTGAAAAGCAGCTCTGTCACATTGGACCCTGTGGCACAAGGGACCCCATTCTTCCCTATAGAAGGTGCTGAAAAGATTAATTTTACATAAAAATAATTCCAAAATGTTATTAACAAATCGGTGAAAAAAAAAATAGTTTAACAAATTATCCGTCAACCTAACTTTTTTTTCAAATGAAAATGATATGCTACTTTTTCTGAATACGTATGAATTTTTGCAGAATTTTGTGTAATGTTTGAAAATTGCTTTTTTTTCATGATTGAGCTGCATTTACGAATCTATTTGATCAATCTTCCGGAAATTTCTTGGGTGCAATAGGTAATTTTATGACAAACTCATATAAAAAATTCGTGACTTAAAGCACAATTTTAGAGAAAAGAATCCAAAAAAACGCCAATTCCAAACAGTACACAAAATTCTGAAAAAATGCATACGTATTCAGAAAAATTAACATATCGTTTTCATCTAAAAAAAAAGTTAGGTTGACGGACAATTTGTTGAACAACTTTTTTGTCACCTATTTGTTAATAACATTTTGGAATTATTTTTATGCATAATTAATATTTTCAGCATCTTGTGTATGCATGATTTTTTTCAGAGTTTTATCCCATCGAGAAGTGTTCGAAATGTCTGAGTACCGCTGAACGCTAGGACTAACTTAAGACAGAGACGTTCGCTTGTGGGGCTAAAACGTAATGAAACTACGGTAAACGTACGCCGAGTATCGCCGGCTCTACGCAGGCCCGCAGGTATAATATTATGACATATTATTCCTCTATGTCTAATTCTAGTTTAAGAATTTCGTCCTCAAGCCTAATTACGTTTTGCCGAAACTTTAATACTTCATAAAAACAGTCCGAATGATTTCTCGATTAATCGAAGTCCGTTTGGCGAATTTGATAAAAGTACGACAGATCGTCGACAATCCCAACTCGGATGTCTTTTGTCAAGAATCGGCCTGAACGGTGGATGAGGTCCGAGTGATGCCGCGCTATCTGATTGCTTCCTCAACCACGTGTGACATAATGGCGTATTCACTCGGACGACAAATCGAGTGATATTGTCCGGAAGATATTGTCAGTAGCGAAAAGCCTACCATCGACTTTATATATATATATATATATATATATATATATATATATATATATCTTCTTATCACATTTTTTCAGAACGGAAGCCAAGAACTCCATTGCTACTAATACGATCGCGGTGCGTTCTGAGCTACCGGGTCCGTTCATTCGAGAAAATGAAATGGATCTTTTGTCGTACACGTTTTCGTTGTGTGCACGTGTGTGGGTGTTCACAACGAAAAAGATGGAATCCTTTCAATATCCTAGAAATACAATATGAACTCTTTACAATCGGCGCACAATCCGATCATTCGTATCGATAATACGCCGTTAGAAAGACGTACAGACTGTGATTACATAAATTTGATACCCTTTTTTAACTGTATTACGTCATCGACATGTCGAATTGATATCAATAGCATCGCAGTATTACTATTGCCGGTGCGTTACATTCCCGACCGTTTATTGACAGTGATTTACTCGCCACTTTGGTTCTTTTCATGAATACATTGAACCGACGGTAAACGACAAATGCGAAATAGGGATTCACGGATGACTGAAAGCTTGAAACTTGCGGACAGAATGAACGTGCGTCCCGTTGCAATTCTCTCGTCGAAAATTGGCACTCTAACCCGTCAGCTTCGGTTTCTCTCGGCTCGAGGGTAGCCACAGTGTTCAACGAGCACAATGTATTATGCATAGAAATTTCCTGCTACGCTTTTGATCGAGAATCGACTATACGGTATCAATAAAAAGAAACGAACTTCGATATTCTTTGAAAACTATTCTGCTGTGAAGAATATACCGGCAATTTTTTGTTTTTTTACTACCATATCGCATACAAAGTATGTAAAAAAGAAAGTATGTAACGATCAGAAAAAAAAACCTCGCATTACGGTCTAAATAACAATTTGAAACATAGCAGAATGTAAAAAGTAAGAAAATTTCTCCACTTCTACGTTAATATTCGGACTCTTTATAATCAGTCTATCTGTCTGCAAAATCCAAATAATTTTTTTGTCCCGTATTGGTGTCCAAAATAAGAGTTTATCGTTTCAGTCTATTTGTATGTACGTACGGGTCAATTTACTTGTCCGTTAGTACAAAAAATCTCCTGAGAGACTTTGGATTGCTTTGAAGCTGTATGTCGCCTATCGTCTTTAACTTAAATAGCAACGCGAAAAAAGAAAATAAATATGAAAAAAATGATGCAAGTTAAATTTACAAATCGCTTCCTGAATTTTTTTATCAGCGCTTACGAAACCCCTCTGTGAGAAAGGCAGTTTACTTATTTTTCGATTCGTCATATAGAAAGCTTTGTAAACGCCAACATAAATCTCGGACAAGATTCGATATAAACATACACACACACATTCAGACGTTTTAACTTATTATGATTTTACAATGTTTCGGAACATTATAAATATGTTTTATTTCACGCGGTGCGAGAATAGGCATTTTACGCATGCACCGTGTGCGTAAAACCCCATTTTCACACCTTGTGGAGTAAAATTTCGTACGATATTCGATAAACGATAAACGTTTTCTTAACTCGAGTAATTGCAACACTCGTCAGAAAAAGTTTTTTCGCACTTGTATCGTAATGTGCTATTTTTTAATTAAAAATTCGAATTTTTTTGTTTTTCATATAAACAAACTTCATCTCTGAGGAACAAAAAACTGTAAAAAAAATGTGATAATAATATATATTTGGCCGTATTTATATTGTTACGGGAAACTCAGATTACTAATCTTCTGCTATATTTCAACAGCCTGTCTACGTTTTCGTTATTCTTGCCCACCAATTTTACGCCATCATCAAAATACAATAATTTTCATTATTCCAATACGATGAGAACGTCGCAAGGTGGAATTGTATTAGCGACCTTATTTCTAAATATGCGAACAACTTTTCTAATGGGTACTTGTAAAGTAACTGCAGAGTTAGTAGCTATTATTTGGAAATGTCCATCTACGAAGAGACAGTAACTAGCCACTGTTCATATATACATGGTAGGCATGGCATGGCATTCACGAAATTTACACAGTTTATGAGCAATGACTGCGAGAAACTGCAAATGTGCAACAGGAAAATAGGTTATTCAACCCTTAAGTCTTTTCGCCTCGTCCATTCATTCCCTCGATGCACGTAGACGCGTTTAATTGGGCAGCATGTAAGCCTCTCATATCTGTAGATATTATGGAATACACAACGAAGTACAAATGCGCTCGGTCTTTCACAGATACTGTTTCTCGACCTATGCATATTGCAGTTCCATTTCGTGGTAATGCGGCCCCCATCTCGGGAAACGTCCATTTCCTCTACTGATAATTGGTTTCCACCGCTCTCGGCGCCCCGAATGCGGCTTGGATATCTCGGGATGCCTCGTGTTGTTTTACACAGACGAACTGCCGGAAGACCAGAACTAGCGAATGTGTGCTACACAGGCAGAGTCGTATAGTATGGGAAGGACGAACAAGAGACAGTCGTACTAGAGAAAGAGATCTCGGACTGTATATGGTGCGTATCTACTGGGGGCTTAGAAACACCCGATTAACACGTTGATTGGTTGCCAACTTTTGCTAACTTTTTCATGATTCAACGCGACATGCCTGACTATCTTTAACAAATCGATGCTTGAAGTCGGAAATAGTGTTAACGTCCTTCGTGAAACACGAAGTCATCGTAAAACAAGGATTGAACGAGAACGCATTAACTTTTTGATAGTTTTTTTTACTTAAACCGATCATATGCTATATATGTCTATTGAAAATTAAAAATAACAGTAACTTGCATATTCACTATTAAGAACATAAAATGAAATTCAAACCTATTTACGTGTAAAAACATTTTTTATCGCCATATGTGACTGGAAAATGCAAAAATAAACAGTAGGCGATAACGTTTTCTAAGGACACTTCGTATATAGAAAAACAATTAATAGCATTTGATGAAGGATCGATACAATCATTGTATTTCTCGTTTCACATTTAAGAGTCCTACAATAGATGTTTTCTCGTAAAAAATACAAAGTGTCCGGAAAAAGCGATGCATTCACCTGGAAGCGGAGTAAAACAATATGAATTAGCATCAAAAAGCGTTACGATTCTTCTGAAAATGCATTTAAAAATTGCAACTTACTCTCAAAAAGCGCTGTCGTCCTTCTGAGGACTTGAAGATTTTTATCTTAAATTTACGTATTATATTGTAATTACCACAAACCCACCATAATGCGTCTGTTTAATAATTAATAAACTCCCGATGCCGACGTGATGTATCGAACATGTGTCACTTACATTTTTCGTGAATACCCGCCATTGCTGACTACTTTTTTACAGTCTTTAAGTGTTTATGACTTTAAATTGGTACTGCATTCATTCCCTCTACAAGTATCGCCTACATTCTTTATACCTAGAATGTTTTAACCTCAATTTGGTAAAAAAAAAAAAAAACAGTTTTGAATTACAAAAGCAACGATTTTCCGATTGGCGATGAGTAATCGACGCTCTCTGGGTGAAGGATTATTTCAGATTATTACTACACTTGGTTATGCATACACGCATAACTATTCACCGGGATATAATGAAGATGCTAAACCTATAATGCCGGTGAAACGCCATGAATAAAATAACGACACGGCTTTATTTTCAGCTCATTCACGCTTGCATAAACAAACATACGCATTAAACGAATTTATATCGCGAATCTCTTATACAGTATTTACAATTCTATTGTAACATTTCTCAACAATAGCGTATTGTCTCGGAATCACTGAGTTATTGTGTACAAGTTTATTTCTAAGCATTTTTCACGAGTAGGAAGAATGAAGATGTGCTCTACCGAATTATTCGTCCTCACTAATGATCTGCTGAACATTCGTACCGCAGAGTATCTGTTTATTTACATCGTCGGAGCGTAGGTATGTTCGTTATGTTCGTGCGCTATGACTCTGCGCGCGCGTAACTCTATTGTAATTTGACATTGACGTTAAGGGCCGGGTAAACAGAATAATGAGGGCATCGCAGGGGCGTTAAACGTGCATCCGCGAATAAAATATAATTAAGTGAGCTTGATGCTCGTGCTCTTGGCGCTGATGTTGTTAATGGAATATCAGCGAAGAGCCCTTTGAGGAATAAGTTCTGTGTGTGTCAACCCGCGCGTATTCCGATCATAAGGTATATTCTATTTCGGTCTGCAGACTCTCGTCGCGTTGTTTACCATAGGAAAACAACTCTATGTTTTTCTGTTCACCTGATTTTTATCGTGTCTTCGTTATCATAACTATGTTATTAATGTCATAACAAACGAGTTTGATGCATGCGGTTGGATTTCCAAGCGCACCCGATGTCATCCATTGTTTCTTGTTCGAATTTTCTATCTCGTGTCGACGATGTGGGGAAACCAACAATGTCCTGAAAGAAAAATGACACGCCACATATGTATGTGTATACATCGATAATGGAAAGAGCCCGTGACATCGCGTGGCCGACAGCGCGGACATCGACGACAATGTTCACATCGAACAAAGGCAGTAACCAGTACTCTCGCATGATCGTCCAAACGCAGCGAATGTGACCGCAACGTCGTAAAGAATTAAACGGGACATCCTCTTTCTCGCATCATGTAGCTCACGAGAGTGAACTCTATCGTCGCCGCTTCCTTGGGCCTAATCTCTGAAGCGTATTATCCAGCTTATTGATGATTGCACAAACCCTATGATGACCGACAGATAGCCGAGCTACGCTAGTAGTACTAGTGAATAACTAGTGCTTTACTAAATCAAATGTCTTTTTGACTCTTGGCTCTCCACCGGGCTAAACATGGAGCATTTTTGGTATCCGATGTTCTCCATAAAGCGTGAAAATATCTCGGCAAAATTTGGCATACTGGTTTCTTTGCATCGCGAGCTGTGCCTTTTTTCACGTTTCATTACGATTCATTGCGAGTCAAGAGAGATAAAAACTAAAAGATATAATACCCTTAAACATATCGAAATTTAATGGACATGTGTCGCCATTATTTTTATGTTTACCTCATCCCAGAGGACTACATAATCGATCGCATGACCCCGTTTTTCGCCATGGATGAAGTAATTTTTAACTCTCGAATGCCCGCCAAGGCAAAAAGACGGGAGTTATGCGTTTCACAGCGACGAGCGATTTCGTTGTCCGGAATGTTCTCGGAAACGGCTGAAAATTACTTGGCAAAATTTAATACACTGATTCTATGACGCACAGTCAATGTCGTTTGCAAAATAAAATTTCGATCCATTGAATATCGGTAGCAATAAAAGCGATTTTCTAAATAGTTTATCGAATATATCGAAGATTAAGCGCCATTTTTTGCGATATATTTTTTTCGTCTCCCGGTGGCTCGCAAGGCGCTCGATCTCCGTGCGATATAACTTCAAATTCGCGGAAGCATAGGTGTCAGTGAAAACATCGTCTTTAAAAAGGATAAAATAAAAAAAATTTTACAGAAATTTAAAAACTCCCAACTACAAAAAGAATGAAATAACAAATAATTATTCACCAATATTCACCAAGTTATTCACATTTTATAGTGGGGGGATTTCCATACTGAATGACGAAGAAATCACTCGACTATAACATGTGAATAATTAGTTGTTATTTCACTCTTTTTGTAGTCGGGAGTTTTTTAATTTTTGTAAACATTTTTTTTCCTTTGAAAGCGCTGAATTAAAAATAATTTTACAAGAATTAAACATTTCCAGATCGGAAAACGAGTGTAGTAAAAAAATTGTATTTATTATTAAAAAAAAGTAAAATAATGCATTCTTATCCGCATATAATAGTTCAGAGAATCCGACATCCAATGCCGAGTGAATTTCGACGATAATTAACTGCATTTTGTTAATACAATTTTGTCATTACACTTCGTTTTTCGTAGTGTCAGATTTGTTTTTTTATTTCGTGATTTTTGACGTCAGGAAAATGATCTTTGAGTCACTTTCGGCTACAGACCATTTTTATACGTTGTGATGAAACTGAAAAATGTAGAAGAATTGCGACGAGTTGTTACAAATCGTGGCTCGCTTGTTCGTAGAGAATACACGGTGCGTCTAATGAGTTCTCCATTCGGCGTACGTGTCACGTTCGATCGATATTTGCTCGCATCTTTCTCGCTTTCGAATAGAAACTACATTTATTCGTTTTTGCGCGAAATCACCGACGGTGGCTGAATCGACCGTGGCCGGCACTCAGGAACGGATAAAACAAGATCCCGCGGAGTTTGTTGGTTCGCGCGCTCGAATCTCACGAAAAAAATGTCCCTATGGAGTGGAAGGTGATTTACGTGACACTTTTTTAAAAATAGTGAGTGTGGAAAAAAACATTATTTATCGGTACGCTCTGAACTTCTAGTTTCCACAGCTGTCGCCGTTTATCGGCCTATTATTAATTAATTTAGAGATTCCAGATGTTTACCATTTTACGCGGTAGCTTCACGACATCTAGTAGTTTAAAGAAGTCGAGCGCTACTATATATGTCCTTATACGCCAATATCGTGCCCCCTAAAGATTGACAGTTTTTCTCTCGGAAATGAGACATCGGCTCCAAGTTCTAATGACACTTTCATAATATGAATCCAATACAAGCTTCACAAATGAGCCCGGAATCAGCCCGATCGGTGCACGCAATAATGAGCTTTCTTATATATGTCGGACAAAAAATCCACACTTTCACGATATAAAAAATGTCCAGTATGCCCCGTCATGCCTGCATACACAATGGTATAAGCGGAACGAACGATCAGCTCTTTGCAATTTTCCAAGTGTCAATTCGTGAATACAGCAAGCAGTGATATCCGTATCCGTATAACGGTTAAATAGTGCGGTTATTTATAATTTTGTTTTTTCGGAAAAATTAGTAAAAAAAAAAATCTGCGGCTAAAAAAATGAGTCGTTCGTGTGATAATTTTTTTTTTAAATAAGTTTTTCGGCCGCGATTATTTGAATGATCGCAGGCGGGGGGTAATTTTAATTAATAAATATTGTGCGTGTGATATAAAAAAAAATCGTGTCGTGCGGATTCTTAACGTTATAAAGTAATAAAACATTTTTTTTGCAAAAAATGTAAAAAAAAAGTCGCCAAGTTGTTTAAAAATATTTTTCAAATTCTTTTTTGAAAATAAAAAACTTAAAAAAAAATAGAAAATCATATGAGCAAAGTGAAAATAAAAAAAATACTTGTCGGGTTCATAGAATACAAATAGATGGCGTTGCATCGAAAGAAAGGACGAGCAAAGTTTTGTTTTATGTTCACTTGGCTCATGTGATTTTTTATTTTTTTTTAAGTTTTTTATTTTCGAAAAATTATTTACGATAACAAAAATGCATATTTTCCATTTCTCAATATTGTTTTATATTTTTCATTCGGCGAATGGCTGCAAATGAAAATTTATATGTCCGATATTATCGTTCTGATTCTCAAAAATCCGAGAACAAATGTGACTTCCTGTATAACACGCGTTCGCGTCACTAGACCTTACGTATCACTAATTTGAAACGAACAAACTATAATTCACGTACTGTACCGTGAGTGAACGATCATGTACAACACATTGCCTTTAGTTTCTTGCACACGCGATCACATTTTGCGTCGTACTTCATCACTGGGGACGAATCATCAGTCGCACTTTGTTATGCAACTTGATACACAGAGACTACGAGTCGGCTAGCCGCTCAAGAGCGAAACCTGCAATTATTCAATCGTCTGTGTCTCATGTAGCGTAAATTCTCAACGCGAGAATCCACCCACGAGAATCCTCAACCTCGACGCTCTAATCGTCACCAAAATTTTCCCCTTTTTTATTTTCCCTCGCGGGTTGGGGGCCAGACGCGCGTACGCGCCGAGAAAAATTCGACGAGGCTGATTAGCCGCCGGCTAGCTGCAGCTTTCGAGAACCGGAGAGGGGTTGGGTTAGGTAGAGAACGTCTCGGACAATTTACCACAGAATTAAATATTCCACAAAATGCACGGGAACCAAAATAAAATATTTTACTCGACAGAATGGAAAAACCAAAGAAGGAAAAACCGAAGTACTCGGAGGAAACCTTCGTCCCGTTTCAAAAATCAAAATAACAAAATAAAATAATTCTCCCGACATTCGGGAACTCACTCAGCGCTCACGCACACACACACTAATTACTAACGCGAACGCTCGCTTCGCGGTGCGGCTAACGGTTGTCCCCGGGATCAGTTTCTCATTAAAGAAAAACCACAATACTCCGAGTAACAATTCATTCAAAATTCCACGAAGGTCATTCTCGAAAATAATCTCCAGCACCACATTTCTCACGGCAAATCCCACGCTCTCTCGATAACGCGAGAATCGACACAGCTACTACGTTCGCCGGCGACTCGGTAACACACACGCACGCATTTTCACACCGCCCGCGAAGACGACACGACCAATGGCATATTCCCGCGGAATCGACTCCCGAGACAAATAAAATAATCAACGAAAAATCTCTAAATATCGACGGCAATAACGAACGGCCGTTTCGCGACGGTCAATCGACGCTCGGGAGCTCGGTTAGCTCAATACTTTTCCAAAAACACACAATTTCTCTCTGCCGACTGACGAGAGCGCGTTTGTCCTCGGAACCGCCGGGGCAAAGCATGCCGACACAATCAAATTAACGAAATAGTAAATCACCGCAAAATAAACGCAACACTAAAATGACACGATACAAAATAATAAATTAACTCGGTCCAAGTGCACGGGACGAAAGAGCTCACCGAAGTAACGAAGATTTTCGAAGAGAGACAAACGGCTCGATAACGCGATGCCTTCCTTCCTTCACAAGGTGTTATCCGCGGGATCCTCTCTCGACACGTGTTCCTCACACCAACTCTTGACGGGAATAGCCCCGAGTATCGACGTTCGATCGCTCTCGCTAACGTGTCCCTACCCCCGCCTAATCGCGCGATCTATATTCGCAAATATTCGGCCCTTTTCGGGAATTTGGCGACGCTCTCGCGCTCTCGCGACGACGGTAGCGTGATTACATCGCGAGAGACACGGACGACTCGGCGCGCAGTGGCGCTCGATCTCCCCTGATCGGGATCGATGTAATATTCAATGTTGCACGATGGTGATGCAATTATGCAGCTCAGGTCTTCGGCTGCAGCCCTTCCGAACGGTGACCTCTTGCAACGATTCTGAACCGGCGGTAGCTTCCCACATCGCTTCGATAGCGATTAAGACGGCGAGGGCAGGAGACTCGGTAGCGACAAACTCCACGGCTTGAGAGTCTCTGCCGATGAATCTTGGTAGCGACGACTCTCGCAGCAAAATTCCTCGTTGTGCGACGAATAATCGGCGGTAATTTCTCCACTCGCCGATTTACTCTCTCGCCCGCGACTTGGACGTACATGAAATAATTTTTTAAATCGAACAAAAATTAAAAATAAATCGCAACTCTTAAAATTAGGCCCTGTGGAATCGTCTCGGGAGCGCTGGTGCAGGGAAAACGATTTTTAGTAACGGGCTGAAATTTTGCCACGTTACACTCCATTTTTATTTTCGCTCAGTCTCTTTTTGTCTGATTAGGCCGGAGATAGACTTTGAAAGCGAGTCTTTCAGCAAATTTCGAATCGTTTTGTATTTGCGACGTGCTTTACTCCATTGATGTGCACAGCCATACACATACATACACATACATACTTACACAGTTTAGCAGAAGAGGTCGAATTTTCATTACCGAGAAGTGGAAATACCGGTTCTCGTGTTACCAATGACATGCTATCGACCGAAAGATCTATTTTATTATTGGGCATTTTCCTTTCATAAGAAATCAAGCAAATTGCTTACTCGATTACAATGACGACAGTTTCCAAAACTTTGCAATACACGCGATAGAATCGGATATACCGAACGCACCTTAATGTATCGTAGTTGTGTTGCAGATATCTCGTGGTACGTTCACTATTTTTGTAGGATTATTCGTAGCACAGACACGAATAACCTGATTTTAGGAGTGTTATACCGTAAAGGACAGAGCACGAATTCGATAGCGCTTTGGTTGTTAGTATTATATTTCGCTCGTCGACAGATAATCCCGACACAGGCGAACTGGCCACTTTGGATTTAACGCGGATTGCCGCTCGAGTAATCCTCTCGATGTCCGTTCCGCGTTTCAACGCTAGTGAATTGAATAATTTTCGTCGGGAAGAAACTTCTATCCACCCTATGAGTGCCACGAGTTACGAACTACTCTCGTCAGAAAATTCCTAATGCGAACTTCCCGAATCGACGACTACCCAGAACTTTTTTTCTATCATAGAGATGAAAGAAAACGGAAAAACTATATGAGAATAAAACATTTTTCCATTCGACTCTAAAATTCCTTTCATTTTTTTATCTTTATTTCTTTTATTCTATTTTAATTTCGTGTATATCTACGTGGTATATGTGGTAGATATATGATTACAAAAATCCAAAAAGTTGTTCGAACTCTTTCTATTGACGCTCACGTCGAAACGGCCCTTCTATTCTTATCAGTCGAATTTAAGACGACGCATAAACGTCATTATAATCTGAAGACATCTTCTACCCCATTAATAGTACATCGGAACAGAAAAATGCGTTTGGAGGACGTCTTTCAACTGCAGTACGAACGATGAATAAGTTTGGTAAGGATGTGAAAAGACCCAGTTGTTAACGAAAAATGTAATGAATGCCATTTTGAAACCACATAGAACATTTCACGAAAAAGAGAATAATGTTTCCCTCGCGGAAAAGATAGACATCGAGAAAAACAATTTTCTTTTTCCTGAAATGTTTATGGTTACGAAATAGCATTCATTACAGTGTTTCTTACCAATTGAGTGTAAGGCGGGAGGCGGGAAAGTGTTGCACTAGTTTTACATTAGTTTACATTACATTACATTAGTTTGATTGTATTAAAGATTTTTTCACCCGTTTTAGAGTTATTTTTCTTGGATCGTCAGTAGTTAAAGATGAGTAGTATGCTGTTGAAATGTCATACCACGGTCGGTAACGAAAGTTGTAAATAGTCCGCGAATTCGAAGATGATGAAATTTTGGTCGTTCGCAGGAAAAAGGAATCCATTCCGAAATCGAGGTATGTGGCGGGGTTCTATGTTTATTGGCCACCTAAGTTGCAGCACAGATGCTTCAGCGCAGAGCTTCTGGGTTTTCATTACCGACCGTTCTCGTCCCGTTACCGTAAGGTGAAGTGTCATTTCTCATTTTCCTCGCCCTCGCCGCGTTCTCAGTCGGTAGTAAAAATTGTAAAGCTTTTTATTCGCGGGCAACGCAACTTACTGCAGAACACACAGAACAACGGAATTGATAGACCGAATTGATAGACGCGGTCGAATTCTATTTCATTTGCGCGTCAAACTTTAAGTGCCCTTAAAAAGAGAATCTTGCAGTTTTTATTACAGGCGTCGTTATGAGACTTCGCTTTGAAGGAAGATGTCGCTTGTAAAATTCCAACATCCATGGCACGCTGTACCAAAGGCAAGCAGGTTTGAAGTAGTTTGCAAATAGAAAATCCAGCACCTAACTCTCTTACAAATTTAACTTTATTTCACGGGCTGAAGTGAAGCGTAAAAACTGTCGACGCGCGAAGTGAATGCGATCCTTAAATGGAAACATCTATGCTGCATCCTGTTAATACAGTAAAAATTGACAAAAATGTATTGCATATAGATTAAAATCACTTTGTACGTAGAAAATAGTACATTATGCTACAAGGGAGGAAAGTGCGTGATTTTCATCGAGTGTGAGGTTTGCTGGCCCGAGCGCAGCGAGGGCAGCACTCACACAAGGTGAAAATACGCTTCTCCCGTGTGGTACGAGGCATGAAATATGGTTTTTTTAGCGCAGTCGAGAAAAATAGTATATTATGCTACGAGGGAGGGAAGAGCGATATTTTCACCGAGTGTGAAGTTTGCTGCCCGAGCGAAGCGACGGCAGAAATCCCACGCGGTGAAAATTCGCTCCCCGACCGCGTAGCATACGATTTATAAAAATATTTTTTTCAAAAAAAAGGTACGCCAAGTACTGAAAAATCCGATTTGCAAATATTATTAAAACAAAAAATGAACCAAATTTTATAAGCCAAGCATAACAGAAAAAAAGGATTCTATATAACAAAAAATATTGTTTTTTTTGGAAAAAAATTGCTGTAAAAAATTGGCGTTCCGGTGTTTGCAAGCGTCACAATAAACCACTCTTTGCATTGGAACGCCAATTTTTTACAGCAATTTTTTTCCAAAAAAAACAATATTTTTTGTTATATAGAATCCTTTTTTTCTGTTATGCTTGGCTTATAAAATTTGGTTCATTTTTTGTTTTAATAATATTTGCAAATCGGATTTTTCAGTACTTGGCGTACCTTTTTTTTGAAAAAAATATTTTTATAAATTTCACTCCTTTTTGAAAAGCTAACATTTGTAATTTTACCTATAAAACTAATTTCAAAGGATCGGATAATTTAGATCGATCAAAATTAATTTTATATGCAAAACCGGGCGAACGGCACGTCACATATTCCACTTCATGATTGCCGGTTATGTTGTTCGAGATCGCAAAGAAAAGTTATAATCGATATAAAATCACACGTATAACACGTAATTCGTAATTTTTCTTTTTTACTTCGCGTCGAGACACTAAACCACGATACGCCATACATAATTATTATTTTCGGAAACACTCAAAAAAATGTTCACACCATGAAAATACGTCCCACCGACAACAGCTGACAGCTACGCCGGCTGTGGCGACGAGCGCGCCACCACGCACATTTTTCGATGAACTGATGTAGACGCAGACATATATATAGGGGACACTTTATAATCGTTTGGACCCTGTGAAATTCCCGACCTCGAGATTTCAAAATAGGCTAAACCAATTGAATGGTAACTAGGCTCTTTCGAAAGATTGACCCAAAATTACATTATAAAAGTGTCCATGAAAATTCGATTCGTTGTATTATTGCGAAGATATATCGATCGAAAGTTGAACGCACTATACACTTCCGGTATATTGGCGTAGGTTACTCAGTAGCGGCACGCCTTGTACTGTTTTTTCAGTACTTCGCGTCGAGGCGCTTCCGCGCCTCTTGATATTTTTTTTCCGACTTCGCTAAAATTATCACATTGCTTGCATCGCAAAAAAACGTCTTATTATTGTAACCATTACTGCTACGGGAGTAATAGAGCTGGAAGAGGGAGTAATGAGCCCTATTACTCCCTCGGGAGTAATGAAACACTACTGCGCATGCGCATCAGTCGATAATAGGAACAGGTCCAAATAGGCTACTTTCCACCCGCGTTGCAGGCAAGGTATGTGGTCATTTTAGCGCAGTCGGGAAAAAACACTTTTTCATATCTACAACGCGGCTTTCAAGTTAGCTATTCTTGACCAGCGGGAGTAAAAGTAGCTGAGCGGGAGCAAAAGTAAAATAAATAATTAACATTTTCTTTTTTATATCTTTATAAATAAATAAATAGGTATAAAAATAGGGTCGATTTTTAGCATTGTCGGAAAAAAAAGTATCGTATGCCACACGGGAGGAGCACATTTTCACGCACTTTCCTCCCTTGTAACATAATTTACTATTTTTCAATGTTTTTTTACTCAACTTCAAAAAGTTCCGAATGCAAAAGCATAACAAAAAATGATTCACCTATTATAGTCGGAAGATTTATCCGTAATTGAGTGTGGGTACTCCCCATCTATAATATACGAATAATATATTAGGGGGATAAAACTAATACAGGGGGGATAATACAGGGGGATAAAACTAATTTTCAAAATACATGGACTGAATTCGATCGGCCGAGCTACAGAAGTTACGTATATCGTAAAAATTGTCAAGAGATTGTTTGTCGTTAAGACAAATATTACTGACAAACTTTCGAGGTGCTATCTCCGAATCGACACCAAACGCATAACTTCAGTCTTTTTGCCCTGCGGCCAGTCGGGAGTTAAAACTATTCGTATAATCTTTTAATACATTGTAAATTGTTTCATTACAAAATATGTTCAAGTGAGTTTTACAAAAGAGACAATATAATTTTCCATGAAAATAGTATAATTAGGCTAAAAAAACGGGAGCAAATGCCTCACGTAGTATACATATACCAGATAACTCGCGACAAGCGACGAAAGCCTCCAATATTTTGAGTGTTCGTCTCGCACATCAGTAACTTCGTCGGATTCCGAGATTATTTTCAAGCAAAGCAGGAACGAGCGCAGTAAATGATACCAATCAAAATCACTTTGACTGGCTGTCGCCACTTTTCTCGCTGCGTCGCACAACATACGTTTTTTTTCTCTCGTTTCGTTAGTTTTAGCGCATTTCAAAGAAACGCGATCATGAGTCACGAGTCCAACAGTTTGCACTCCCGTACCGCATAGTGATTTTTACTAACACACCTTGCTTTATTAGAGGGCGGGACGATCCCGACGAACGATAGGGTGGAGCAATTACGTTTGTGCAAACTTAACGTGATTCGCATAAAAGTTTGATTACTGCTCGAATTTGTGATGATTTATATTAGTCATCGGATTACGTTGATTATTTTTCTCAACTTATTAAATATCGTATGGGGCGTAATCCTTTAACACGATGCTGACGATAAAGAAAAATCGTCGAAGAACAGTGAGAGTACTGGAATAACGCTATTATTTTCTCGAGAGGCAGGCGGTTTCTGTCGGCTACAGCCTCGATTCGGCTTCTTATTCACAATTCCGAGATTTTATCGTCGATATAATACACAGTTGTTATCGAGAGAAATTTATCGAGTAACGGTTCCACGTTACGCGCGCTGGAGACTCAACCCGGTTGTCTCGGTTGACAATTTTTCGAAGCGAAATATAATCCCGCAAAAAGCCAGAACTCGTAAATTCCCTTTTTTTTAAACATTATATCGTGCGAGAAAAAGAAGTAACTCGAAGGGTAGACGGTGGGGGAAGGCTGAGTTTGAACGACGCTAGAGAGTGAATTCGTGAGCACTTGGCAAGAGACTTCGGCGAGTTTTACCTTTGAGGCGAGTAATAAAATGATATAATAACTCTTTACTGTATATAAATCGGTATAAACTCGATAAAATAAAGAAATATCCAATTGAACATTAGGCACGTGTCTCGGGAAAGAATAAATAAATAACGAGCGAATGATGAGGAGTGGTTTCAAGACTTTTGCGATACAGCTAACGTATAGTGCCGTAACTAACTGGAAAGCGTGCGTGAAAAGTATTAAAAGAAAAAAAGCTTTGGTGCGTGACGCATGCGGAAGGGCTCCTCGTAGCATAAATATTGAAGACAGGCTAAAGTGAGATTTGCCTCTCTGAAATGAATTTATCAGTCGCTGAAATCGGCGATTCCGCTTGATGTGACTAAAAGTCGGGCGCATTATTTTTTTCTCGTTCTCGGGCTGTGCTCACGAGTTAACATTAGCAGCGATAAAAGAACGTTAACTTTAAATATTTAGACTAAACTTGGTCTTTTTTCAAATACACTACAAAATGTGTCTCGGACACTTAAGGTAGTTCTGTCGCTTCTCATGGTACAAAAATCTGAAAAAATGTATGCATATCAAAGGTACTGAAAATATTAATTTTGCATAATAATAATTCCAAAATGTTATTAAAAAATTGATGAAAAAATAAATGGGTCAACAAATTTCCCGGAAAATCAACTTTTTTTTTAATGAAAAAAATTATTCGTTCATTTTTCTGAATACGTATGAATTTTTTTACATTTTTCAAAGTGCTTTGATTTTTTTCTTCTTTTTTTATATGGAAAGAACGAATCATTTTCATAAAAAAAAAAAAGTTGGGTTTCCGAGAAATTTGTTGACAAATTAATTTTTTCATCAATTTGTTAATAACACTTTGGAATTATTATTATGCAAAATTAATATTTTCAGTACCTTTGATATGCATGCATTTTTTCAGATTTTTGTACCATCGATGAGTATTTGCAATTTTCTCTCATTTTTCTCAAACTTATGCGAAATGAGCGAGAAGCGATAGAATTACCTTAACGGGAAACAATAAAAGGCAAACGTTTAATCCTTTTGTTTGATCAGATCAGTAATTCGATGGTAAATAATTAATTGATAGCCAAATAACGTGCTTCATACACGATAAGTGATGTTCTTTTTTTATGGTGATACGAAACATCAAATTTCACCACGTTTTCTTTTAATTGAATGTATACGACCGTGCAAACTTCGTTATCACGTCATCAATTGTTCACTCGAGTAAAAAAATGTTTATCATATTTGTCGTAATCGACGAATGGACAAAAATCGCCGACTTTGCGGGTACTAAACTTTTGAATTCATGCAAAAAAAAACTCTAGTGATTTATTCACTAATAACTGAAAAAAAAAGAAAAAAAAATGAAAGGCATCGGATGGAAAAAAAAAGTGATGCTTCGCTGCTCGAGTCACATTTAATAATAGAGATTCGTTACAAGAGTATCCTAGATATAAAGCCGATATCTCCCCCATTGGCTTCGTCCCTGGGCGCCCCGTAAGCTCGGACCCGGAAAATGGTATCGTCGCTTTTCCGGATGCTACGTCACTGGCGTGGCCGGCGTTCGGCGGGCGAGAGAGAGAAGAATCGTTCCGTCAGTCGGGTCTCGGCCGCCGTCAACGTCAATACGACGACGGCGCACGAGCTGCCTCATCGTCGGTTCGCGCGCGCGTCTATACGTAGATACGTAGATATATATATTATATATTCCGTTGCTTTACAGTGGGTAGAGTAACCGTAACCCTCCCACAGCGTAGAGCCTTCAACGGCCTCGAACGTTCAACGTATATCTCGAGGTGGTGCTGGTTTTCCCCACGTGAAACACGACGACGACATACACAGCGACAAAGGCTTTCTCTCTGTCGCAGGCCGGGGGCCCTCCTCTCGAAGTATAGTTTCCACGTATACGCGAGAAACGCCACCCCCCGACAACGACGCGAACGACGACGGTTTTTCTCCTCGTCTACCCCACTCGAAAAAAACACCCCTTTTCATTCCCCTTCCCCACCCCGAGATAGTGCAAAACGCTTCCATTTCCATTTCCTCTCTTAGAGCGCTCGCGCGCTTGAATTCACTTGCGAACACTCCGCGGCGACTCGTACGTACGTTTCACAGACGTACCACGAACATTATAAGCCGCTACCGCTGCCTGCTCGAGTACCGAACATCAGGGACGCACGAAGCAGCATTCGGGTTGTATTAACGGTCACGAGAGCCCAACCGTGAGATGTGCGCGACGATGACTTGATTTCGCACGCATCTTTTATCCGCGTGTGTGCGCGCGTGCATTGTGTGTGTTTAACTCGTCCGGTTTCGATTATCGTTCCTCGTTAACGCTCGTCCCAAATTCACGTGCGAACGCGACCATCGGCGTAATGATACGAAATATTGATAGTTATTAATAATCGTTACTGTTATTTAATCGCAACCGTGCGCGTCCTAAGTGTTCGTGTGTTCGTGCGCGCGTGTCGACCTGTCCTAACATATATGATACATCGCGAAAAAAAAAGTAATAAAAATAAAAAAAAACATTTTAAAATGACAAAATTAACGTGTAATAAATTAGTTTGCGAGTAATGTTGTTCTCGTTGCCGCTACTAATCGATAAGAGTACACCCTTCAGCCGCGTCCCGGAGGCCTACAGGTGACTCGTGGAGGCCATGAGTGTTATTTGTTTTCATTCCTCGACATCGTCGAGACAAATATATCCTACCATCTATTCGACGTGTCTATTGATGCCACGATCAAATGCGCTTTTAATCAATCAAAACGGAGAATAAAAAAAAGGTGCGAGACATTTTTCGTTTATCATTTTACCGGATTACACTTTTTTTTTCTTCCCTTTGAAGCACCATTTTTATCTTGTGTTAAACAACGTTTTCGAAGTAACAAAAAATAAAAAGTCATGGAAACGCGTGGAAAAAAGTTTTCACAAAATGGTCGTATAGACGTGTACGTAACTTACGTACCTTACGAGCATTTCACGCAAATTCTGGCAATGTTTCCTTGATTCGGTTAAAAAGTTATAGCACTTCAATGAAATTGTAGAAATATTAATATACCCGTGCTTCAAAGGGTCAAGGCGAGAATATAGTGAGTTCAATTTTTTTTTTCTATTTTTCTCCTTATTACAAAGACAAACTTGACGATCCATACAATCATCTTTTTTTGCATTTCAATTTTGTTTCCTTTTTTAAGTAACGTTCGGAAATATCTGAGTTATAAAAAATTGAAAATTGAAAACGATGACGTATCAATGATTATTTGATGCGAAACACATTATTTGCGGAGTAACGGTGTACCATTCAAATAATGAAATAATATTGCTACTGTTACGATCGAAAATGTTTGAAAACAAAAAAGAATGGCTAATTATTCATTGCAACGGTTTAATTAATCGAGTCACGAGCATTTGATTAATTTTTTAACTACCGCAGTGAAATTTGCGGGTTTTGGAATCCAAATGTTTAATCGTTCTACTTGAAAACAAATGCAATACTGGTGTTTGACCTTTTCAACCCTATCAGCGACGTATGTGTTTCAAGTAATTAAAACCGTTCGTTCGCGTACACGTGAAAGCACTCCGAAACAAAGGCTATTTATTTAAAAGAAAGAAAAAAGAGAAAAAAACAGAAATTAAGTTTCAAAGGAAATTTCTGCATTCGCAAACATTAACGTTTCTTTGCTCGTCGACATGCCCGTTCGTTTTCGGTTCTTCTATGTAATTTTATCCGTCATCGTGATGAAAAAATGTAGATAATTCACGAAAAACCCGAATAAGACGGAAAATACAAAACTCACTGTAGTCTCCCGCTTGATAGCACGAAAAAGCAGTGCATTTTTTTTTAAACGGTTTTTTCTGGAGTGGCCTATAGGGGTTGCACGGGGCTGCGCGGGTATTGGGGACCGATGACGTACGAAAATTACACATTTTTCGAACGTCCAGAAACCTTCACGAATTGCGTGCGTTCACTCGGGCTGATTTTTTTTATGCTCGCATATTCCAGCAGCTCTGCTTTTTATGTTTTTTATATATATTTTTTTTTCACGATGTTTAGACAGTGTGAGACACATTCTTTGAAGTACCCAATGATGGCAAGCGGGACTCACTTCTCCCTATTCTCTTGGTTAGTTCTTATCATTATCCCTTCTCGCATCTATCGCTGTCGGTTTACTATATCGCACGTAACTTGCGTGCAGATAAGGGTGGAAAGCCGCAAAGGAAAATCTATCGAACGAGGTGATTTGGTTCCGTCGGATGGCGTTGTCGACAGGGACATACTTATGTTCTTCTTCTCTGGGCGTTTTTTTTCCATTCTCCGTATACTAATCGAAAACGATTCGTTCTACTATTCCATCCGTTTCGCTCTCACCGTTGGCACAGCTTTTTCTTTTTCGTGTTATTACCGCGATCGCGTTTGAGTGCGAACGTAGGTGGACAGCGCGAGGGCGAAGCGATTGTAATGACAAGCTTTTCCGCTCTCCTTGAACGAAGAGGGTTTGGCATATAAGAAATTTAGGTCGTTCCCGCCTGTGATTGCCGCTGCACCTGTTGCGAAACTGCACTTACAAAATTGTTTATTTCGAGACACAATCCAGTGCTGTTAGGTAAATTTTGACGAAAGGCTGTCGTTCCGCATTCTTCGTTTAATCAAAAAATATATGTGCCCACAGACATAACATAGATATAACGTTTCGTCACGAAATTCTGGTAGGAATGACAAAATAATCTTACGTGTCAGAAATAAATCAATTTTTTGGATTCGAATCAAATAACTGCTATCTGCTTTGATGCTATTTTTGATATAAATTTGCAACTAAAAACTAAAACTAACTAAAAACATCCCATTATTATAAACACAATAATGGATACGCATAGATGAGAGATTTAGCCCACGAAATCTCGTGTACAATGAAGATAAATTATCATGACGATAAATTGCACGTGCGACACGACGTTCAAGGCACATACGTTATTTGTTGCGTGGTGTTCGTGTGATTGCTATAGTGCGGGCATTTACTACATTATATAACTCTCGTATGTTTAATTCACATTGTTGTGGTATACGAGAGAGCGGTGGTGTTTCGCTCTCTCTCTCTCTCTCCCGATTCTACAACGAATCATAGTCCAACCGTATACGCTTTGTGAATAAGCACGAGTCAATTTAAAGTTTGTGGTTATCGGATAGTATACCGCTACCGAATAGAATTTACAGTTAACCAGTTGGATGCTATTCAAGACTCGGATAAATTTAATTTATCAAAATACGAGAATTCATACGCATTCAAACTATATTATAAATTGAAAGCTCGCTTATTTTTGCCAATCCTTTAATAATCGGTGACATTTATGCGAATAGTTGTATTGATTTTTTATACAAAGAATTTTGATGGCATTCGTGGTGTCAGTCTTTTCCTTTTTACGTTAAAAAAATTGCTAAAATTTGTAAAGTCATCACTAGAATCTCGTACAACTTGAAAACTTAGTAACGTGAATGAAATTTGAAGAAAAAAAAACAACAAACTTACATTACGATGAAAAGAAAACGAAATATATCAATGGACAGGCAGCGACGGATCGGCAGATAAATCAATAAGCAGATAACAAAAAAAAGATACCCGCCATTTTCCGTCTACGATGGAGCAGGTGGATGCAAAACGAAACCAATTATATCTTCGGTATTGCCAAGCAGTGTGAGAAACGAGCGGAAATGAGCGTCGCCTGCCTTGGGATAGCAGGGTGGAAGAGAATCGGAGATAGGGAAGAGACGTATAGAAATGCAGTGGGGCGGATAAACTTAAGGATAAAGTAAGAAAATACGATAAAGCTCGGTAGATCGTTCGCTGGTGGATACATATCGGGGGTGTGCCGGAGAGACGCTGCGCCGTCAATATATCTATACTACGCAAGACCCTGAAAGAGAAAAAAATCGTTATACCATTGAATTTCCGATTTCAGCAATAGGGAAAGCAAGTTTAGGGGTTTCATACTTCGCCGTATTAATGGGGGTGAGCGATATATGCGGTGATAAGCGACCAGCGATTGGTCCATAAAGAAACTTCGACCTTAAAGATGAAAAGATGAAAATATCAGTAGTTACGCATTTGACTATAATTCGAACCATGCAAAAGTTGAGTCACGATTTCTGTGATTTACTTTCTAATAAAATAAATAAAAGATCTATTATGATTTTTAGCCATGAATTTTAGGTAAAATGTTTTGAAATTATTTAAGCACAAAACGAACGCGAATGAAAAGAAGTCTGGAGAAGGTAACGATAATTTCTGCGATAATTTCTAAAGATGCAAACAAGCGATGAGTTATAAAAATAAGAATCGGCTTTGATCGTTTTAACGGGTTTGAGCGCGATTTTGCTTGTTCAATGCAGTCAAGTATATACTTTGAATGTTCGAAACAAAAAAAACGTTTGCTAGCCAACTTATATTCCAGTCGAAAAAACTGGTAATAGGTGTTTAGTCGGATGACGTTTATAAAACCATATGAATCCATCCGGTACGACAAGATTCTCCGAGTAATGAGGCTGTTTGTCGCATCCCACACTCGGGAGACCTTTGAGGAGCGAGGTACATGCTTGTAAGATCTCTCAACTTGGTGGAAGGGGCTAAATGCTCAAGTCCTCTGAGAGTCTGACGCCTGGAAGGTTCTTACAAGGGAAGAGAGGATAGAGAAGAATACCAGTGGTGACGACGCCCCCGAGTGTTGACGCGAGCTTAATGCACTCTCACCGGCCTACATACAACACCCGTTAAAGGTTGAGCGTTGTACTCCATGAACAAGCGGTTTCTCATCCACCGTCGGCCCTCTGCGAAAGATCCGTTTGCGATCATTCTCACCTCGCACAATGGCCACCTGTCGTACCTATTATCCATATCCTTCTTTGCGCTCGATGATGCTCCTCTCGCGAAAACTCAACGCCCGCGCAGAACCTTCACAAATAATATTATGAACCCGGTTATTAATTATCGCACGAGGCCGCAATGACTGCTATGAGGATCGATGACGATTATTGTTCTCGCTTCCATGGAACACGAACAAATAACACCATTCAATGAGGGTCTGAGCGTGCGCCCGGATATTAAATGCTCGACGGCTTCACGTGCGTGCCTTTCGCTTCGATCCACATGCATGTATGTAGCACATACAATAACGCGTTTAATGAACTTGAATGGGACACGCAATATTTGCCAGTATATGGTCAATTGAAGAAAATTCTTCTCCGATAATGGAGACTGCAAACGAAAAATAGAAAATTTACAATTTCCAGACTCTCCGTTACGTTAATTACCGCCCAATTCGTTAGTGTACCAATCAATAGTTTCGATATGTAACAAAAGCAATGCCTATCGCCTATCGTTGCAAAATGAAAAAGAACGAAAAAACGAAGTTTGCTTTTTATCGTATCTATCTGTGCTCGGGATTGGGTGGTGTACCTCTCTCAATCCGCGTTATCCGGGAAGTACATCGGTCGGTAGAACTCTCCTATCGCCGATTGGAAAATTGCCGCGGAAGTTGCCTGGCATCGTATATGTGTAGAGCGTCCCCCGTCCTCCAGTTCGTTGCCAGTATAAACTCTAGAAACATTTAAACGCGTGACTCTCGGATTTGCCAGGGGCTTCGTGTTCAAAGGCGTAGAAATTCTTCGCATCGACTGCCTATGGGTTTCCATCCCTGAAGCCGAGACTCTTTCTCATTTCCGTTTGCTGGGTCGCCCATCCCAGCAGCTTCCAATAACCTCGTATCTTACGATCGCCTACATATCGACCTTTCGTAGTACTGCTTTTGGGATTCGGTGATCCTGGAACTCATTCGTCTGATTTGCGGAGATTCATTGATATCTCGAAAGATAAAGGCCAACCGGTTGGCCAAACCGACGAATTTTCTGAATGGGAACGATAATCTCGTTTAATGAATAAATCGGAAATATCGATTGAAATTCGAAATAAAATCAGATACGACAATAAATGTCGGCGAACGTATCAATCCGTTTCTGAGTTCAGGCCCTTCGTTCCATCTGTTTTTGATACACGAATAAAAATGGTTTTGTTTCGTTGAATAAATCCTTAAATAAATTAGTGATTTCGCATTGTGTGTTGATAGTCTCGAAGCGAGAATGTACCTCGACGGACCTTTATCCATTATCGAAATCCCCTTGTCGGACTAAGCGGCGAAAATCTAATTTTTTTTTTTAACGTTAATTTTATATTTTATCCGCGTCTTATCCTGCATAACTCTATAGTCAAGTAATTCCCGGCGGTTTTGTCGGGCTCGCCGATTAATTTACTTAAAACCGAACGAGTGTCGAAGCACAGAGGAGGTACCGACGCGAAGCATCTTGAATAAAGCTGACGCCCCCTCCCTTCCACTGTGAGGTAACAGGAGAATGCGACAAAAAGTGCAATATCGGTTTACCGTACGGCGAACAGTGTTACGTCCAGACGAGCTCTTGCGAGTTCGTACAGAACATGTCTAACGTCGGTCTCTCTTTCGAGTCAACGCGTTAGCCCTTTACTCAGGGACGGAGACCTCGCCTTTTCACTGCCGTAGATAGGAGATACGTTGGAAGGATATTTGAGACTGATAGTTTCGTTGCACAATTGTAGAGCATGCAGAAATACAGTCGAAGACTTTGCGTAGTTTTAGTACTCACTATATTTTATTTAAAGTCGATGTTTGGTGTTGGTAATAATCTTCTCGAATACAATAGTTGGAAAAATCTCCGAAGACTTAGCCGCGCAGGGCTATCGTAGAGCGTTGCGTGGACTTAGCCGCACAGGGCTATCGAAGAAAACTCTGTCGGATAGAGCTTGCGCACTCTGCCGAGAGTTTAGGCCGAACAGGGCCTTTCGTAGATCGTAGAGAACTTCGTTGGTCAGAGCCTTGCACGCTCAGCGGAGTCTTGTAGATGATGATCGGGGTAAAAACGCAGAACTACTGAGTTGCTACCGAAAATGCTCGCCTTTTTATACTAGTTTAACCCTATGTGTCCAATGTTAAAAATTGTAAAGCGGAGGGGTTAAATTAATGAGCGTAAGTCTCATAAAAATGTTTGAGATGCATATTCGCCTAGCGACTCTTTCGGTAAAAATTGGTGGTCGTAAAGATTTCGGATAGCTTTTACTTAGAAGTCCATAAAAAGATCGCCGCTAACCCCTTTTTCGGAGATGCATAAAGTTAGATGACACTCCTAGGCTAGACCGCAACGTCTTGGTAAAAATTATTAGTCGCGGTTGCATCGGCTTTTGCCTTTGCGGTGCGTGAGAAGACCGTCGCCTACTTCTTACAGAGATGCGTAAAGTTTTAGCGTGTCAACCGTAGGCGACGACGATAATGTAGAGCATCTAACGACTCTTATGGTAAGAAATGAATAGGCGAGGGAGTAGTGGCAGCGCCTTCGCTTTGCCATGCATGCGAGCGTTGCCGCTAGTTTTTACAGAGACGCATAAAGTTTGGTGTCATCTCTAGGCGAGGGCGATAATGTATAGAAGAGGCTGAGAGAGTTAGTCGTAGGCGACGCTCTATGACTGCGTGCCGCCGAATGGCTAGGCGCACGCGTCTAGGCCTACTAAGTTATGGGCACCAAGTGCATGAGAGCACGTGCAGTGCGTGTGAGCAGAGGCGTGCGTATGCTAGCCCCAAATTCAGCCGTAGAAGGGATAAGTTTTTATGTGTTCGTGGCTTCGCACATTGCCTTTATGCAGTAGGTTACGTGAGACGTAACAATAGCTCATTTTCATGATTGTGAATATGATTTCTACACGGTTTCCGGCTTTTGTAACAACCATTTCTACAACGACAATGGAAAAACTATTTTTCACATCCTTGTCCAAAGAACTATACATATATTGTTTCTTAAACTTGAAGCATTTCGGAGTTTTACGATTTTTCTCATTGAATATCGAAAACAATTGAACCTTACGTCGGGAATACCAGAGAACCAGGGATCTCTCGTTTGATACAGCAATTCTTTTCGTGTACACGCGAAATTCTTCGACTGGTCTTCGTATCGCGGCGCTCTCGAAAAACCAGACGTCATCGTCGTAATTTGGTTTTACAACTAGATTTCACGAGCCATTACAGAGAGTGCGACCTCGATGGCCTCCGACTAGCACTAATGAAATGACGCCGAACGTAAATATAAAATACGTCGGTCCGGCTAGTAAGGTAGAGGTTACGGAAGTGGAGAAGTTTCCTTCGTAAGATGGTTTTGAACTCACCCTCTAATTTACTTCGTCTACTTTTTGCGGTATACCTTTACTCTACAGCATTCGTTAATAGCAACCGCGAGTTTTTTTTTTTTTTTTCTTCGAATTTTGAGACACCGACCTTGCAGGTTTCCAACCAATTTGACGCTTGATAGTTCATAAAAAAATATCACGTCAAGAGGATGCGACTTTCGCAATCGTCGTTGGTTGGATTGCTTGAGGAAAATTTTAATTTCCCTCGTCTCTCGGATGAGTTTCAGTGAGCAACTCTAATTCCGCCCGTTTCTACTTTTCCAGATAAATTTCGGCCGGTCTAGGTGATCCTAGTCGGTTAGTATATATATAACTTTTTTATTGTGTATACGAAATGAGAGACTTCCTTGCTTCGTCGTTCTATTTCTATTCTATTCGCTGTTGCACTCACGGGCTGTTAATATTAAAAAAACAGTAGTGGTTCGCTTAATATCGTCCCCTACTCGTATCATCCTCGCAGGCACAGTCATTTACAAACAACGTGTGTTACTGTCCCTTGCCAGTTTTTTTCCTATTGAAATACGAATTTTCCAGTTTTTACCGTTCGTTAATTTTGCGCCGATAAAACATAGTGGTACGAAAGCGCACGCATTTTTCCGTCCGCTCTCCGTCAATCGCTAAATTATTCTGAATTTTTGCTCCCCAGGAGCCGGACACGGTAGACGCTCAATAGTCGTTCGGCACGAGTTGTAAAACAACATTTCACCGGATCACTGTTTTCGCGCGATTCTTATTTATTTAACGCCCTCGCGTTGCTCGTAAAAATCTCTCTTCGACGATGGCAGCCTGCGCTCTTTCGTTTTCATATCGTAAAACCGAAGGCAACCATTGACCGATATTTGGCCCTCCAAACATTTTTTCTCTATTTCGCCCTTCATTAAACCTCTTCGATCATTGAAGTTTGGTGTGACTTTGCTGAATTATAGCTTTTATTTACTAACTTTGCTGTCTTTGCGAAAATGTAAAGTTTTCGTACCGAGATCGCGCAAAGGAGTTAAAGTTATTATTTGACTTTATGTGTAGGCAACATTTGTTGCGTGCGCTAGTTAGTTAACTTGTATGTATCGCCTGTACGAAACTTATACGGATGAATGGGTTCATGTCAGTCACCTAAGGGAAAATATATAATTAGTTACAATGTAAAACTTGTATGAAAATCATGAATAGATACAAACTTTGATCTATCGATTAGGACATATTAGCGTTATCCGCTATAAATTGGACGGCAATTAATTATTTTTAAGGTAGTTCTGTCGCTTCGTGTTAATTTCGCGTAAGTTTGAGAAAAATTGCAAATACTTCTCGATGGTATAAAAAGCTGAAAAAATTCATACATATTCAGAAACATGAACGAATCATTTTGATTAAAAAAAAAGTTGGGTTTCCGGGAGATTTGTTGACCTATTTATTTTTTCATCACTTTGTTAATAACATTTGGGAATCATTATTATGCAAAATTAATCTTTTCAGTACCTTTAAAATACATGCATTTTTTCAGATTTTTATACTATCCAGCGGTATTTGCAATTTTCTCTCATTTTTCTCGAATTTGTGCGAAATGAACACGAAGCGACAGAACTACCTGAACAGGAGAAGAAAAACGCTAATAGGCCTTTATTGCCCAATGTACTCGGGTAATACCGATTCCCTAAAAAATAAAAAAAAGGTACGCCAGATACTTAAAAATTATGTTTACAAAGTATTCAAAAAAATAAGTTCTATATGGCAAAAACTATTGTTTTTTTAATGCAAAAAATGTTGCTGTAAATAATTGGTGTTCCAGTGTTTGCAAGCCCCATAATAAACTACTAGCAGTGAAACGCCCATTATTCACAGCAATTTCTTTTGCATTAAAAAAACAATAGTTGTTGCCATATAGAAGTGTTTCTTCTGGTAAACTTGGCCCGTATCATTCAACTTATTTTTTGGAATCATTTTTGTAAACAGAACGTTTAAGTACTTGGCGTGTCTTTTTTTTGTTTAAAAACATTTTTTTTGGAAAATTCCATTTATTTATTAAAATTTGATACTTTTTTGTTAAACTTTTTTTTATCAACAGTGTTTCATAACATTTTTTTTAAAGTTATTACGTAAAAAGTTTTGAACATTATTAATTACAATATGTCATACTCAATTACTTTTACTCTAACTTCGCATTTTCATTTTTCACCGATTAAAATTCTGACGATTAATGCGTATAGTATATGTAACAACGAACAGCTAAGCCGGTTGTGGCGACGCGCGCACCACCGCGCAACTTTTCAATGAACCAGTGTAGACGTCGACATATATATTTAGGACAGGACAGGACACTTTATATTATCGTTTGGACCCTGCGAAATTTTCGGTCCCGATATCTCATAATCGGCTGAACCAATTTAGTAGTAACTAAGCGCGTTTGAAAGATTGACCCCAAATTATATTATGAAAGTGTCCATTAAAATTCGATCCGTTGTGTCATTCTTAAGATATATCAATCGCAAGTTGCACGCACTATACACTTCCTGTATATTGGCGTATGTATACATAGTAGCGTCACGCCATGAAACATTTTTTTTTTCAAATCCTTGCCGTCGAGACGCTACCGCGTCTCTTGATAACCTATTTTTTCTAATATTAAACAACAATATCGATCCATTTAGCCAATAAATGCAAGGCATTTATCTAATAATGACTCTAGAAATCGATAATTATTAAAAGATTACTCTGGAAATACAATAAAAAAGACATGCTGCGCCACATAACTTCTTTCACTATGAATTTAACTTATTCACACGACGATCGGTATTATTTGGCGACACCTGCGAGTTTTATATTCGCCGTAAAAATGTTGTTTGTCAACATAACTTTTAAAATATAACTTTTAAAAACGTTCGAATGGTAATTAAAAGAACAATAAAACTTCGTCCCACCAATCGTCGTAATCTTTTTATGAAATACAGATTAAACCTATTAATCGCTTGAAAAACTTTTCTAGTCCAGCTATAAAAATAAATTCAGTCTCTATAGTTTTGTTTTGACATACGGAACATGATGAATGATCTTCTTATCATTGTTCAATTCTGTAAAATTCGCCTGCGTGATATTTGTCCGGTCTCTCCTTATATGGCTATTATAACGGCTGTTAAGACTTTGCTCATGTTTATTATTATAATATGTTTTTTGTTTTTTGTTCAACGACAACAAAAGGTTAAAAAAACAATCGTTTCTATCTGAAAAATAATGAAAATTGTTTATGTTTTCTTAAATGCACAAAAATCGGTTGAAAATTAGAACTACTATCACGAGACTGCGCTTGCAGTTGAATCGTTTTCGATAGTGTTCTATTTCACTATTTAGATTTAGCTTTTATCGTTTCGAAAAGACCGATAACGCGGAAAAACAAAGAGAGTACATGTATCTCTCTATGTGTTTCGTCACTATTAATTAACGGTGGGCTTCACCGGGTTTCACTGGTCAGAGGAGTTCGGGTTAACGAAAAAATGTCCGAATCGCCCCGAGATATTTATCGATTTAAGCCTACCAACCGCACCACGTACCCCCCACGTACGACCCAATTAACGTACGAAAAAAATATACTACGAAATATTGAAATTCAACTCGAACCGCAGCGGATAGCATATTCAATTTTCATGCTTGACTTCTGTTCCAAAGCTTTTGATTTCTTTGTCTGTCATATTTGTTTGCACAATACAAAATATCTTGTATCTTTTTTAGTTGAAAAAACGATGTTTGGATTATTCATTAAAATAACATCGAACCACACAGGAACACAACTTTTATTCTGTACTCTGGCGAATACGTGGATGAAAAACGCAATAGCCAAATAACTAGTACATTTCGTTCGCCAGATGAAATATCGTGACACGTTGTACGTCGATTGTCCATTCATAGATAAAATGCAAATATTAAATCGTCGACTTGTGTACAATAGACTCTTTATTTACAATCGAGTGCCGATAGAAGGGACGAACTCAAATTCACCCTAAGATCAATTCCACTATACTTAACTATTGTTGGTTCACGAACCCTCACTGGCGGCGTTGTGGCGAACGTTGGTAGTAGATTGTCGCCGAGAGGAGAGCCAAAACCACAGTTCGAATCCGCGGTGCCAGAAAGCTCGCCATTTGTTTGCACATCCGAAAGTTTCCTCTCGTGAACTCTGGTGCTGTAGTGTCGTTCGCCTCTTCACTGTGCTTGGGTATGACGTCATCCACTCATTTCCCACTGTGTTCCCTCATTTTCTCGATATACTGATTGCACTCACTATGCTTTATCCAGGAATCGCATACTTTTCCTCTCGTATCCTGTTTCCTGTTATAAGCGTCTATCCCTTCTTTATATAACGGCTTGGGAAAAATTAAGTTCACCACTCTCCGTTCAGGGAGAATTAATGAAATCGGGTAATCAACGTTTGCAGCCCCGATAAACCCATAGTGGTCATTCTACGAAACCATCGCGATTATTCCGATGTCGATTGAATGATCCGGTATCTCTGGAAACAACACAGATGCTACAGTGGATTTTTTATCTTATTATTCCAATGAAAACAATTTCGTTAAAACCGGATGGATGATTATGAAAATGATTAAAGCCCAAAAAAAGAGGTTCTGACAGTAACAAATCTTCCTCTATAAAATCGTCCCAACGGCAGAAACGTAGTCTAGCAGGCTGAAACGTTAATTTTTTTACCCTAGGCATTCCGTAACCGTTAACCTGTTCAATTAAGGTAGTTATCGTGCGAACAGTCTGACTTTACACAAGTTTCAGAGAAATAAGAGGGAATTGCAAACACTTCTCAGTGGTTTGAAAATCTGAAAAAAAATCAAGCATATTGGAGGTGATGACATTATCAATTTTGCATAATAATAATTTCAAAATTATTATTAACTAATCATTGCAAAATTGAGTTTTTCAAAATACGTGGTCGATTGTTTCCAAATTTCGTGAAAGTAAAGATTAGACATTTATCTAACCCTCAAAAAAGTTTGTTCAAAATGGTAAGAAGGATACGTTTACGGTGATCGAAAATGTTATCCACCATGTTGTTTGATAGGGAATGCCGAGAAGAATTACTTTTTTTAATATTTTTTTTCTCTGGTTCTGGGTGGTACATCGTGCTGCAACTTCAGACGTGTATTGAAGATGCATTAAATAATGAATGCACAAAAATTGAACAATATCTTAAGAAAATCGATACCGCGCGATAACTACCTTAAACAGACAGTAAATATAGTCTGATCTTTGATAGGTAATTAAAAAATTATCAATCTCAAACCGAAAAAATGCTTTTATACGATTAAATACTAGGAATTGAAAGGCATTGAAAACCAGGCTTCTGATAAACCGTCCGAAAACGCGTTAAATGACTTCCAATCTGTCATTCATCCTGTTTTCACGCGTAATTGTTTAATTTGGATGATATGATCAATCTCATGCTATATGGTCAATTAACGAGATGCTGTATCCATACAGATAACGGAAACTGCGCAACGGGAGGTCCATACGAGTGCATCCATAATACAATAGCACTAATAAAATTGTCAAAATCATCTCTGTGATATTCTCGAACGATCACCGATACAATCCTGCAAAACATGATTCTCAATTCGTAAAAAAAAAGGGAGAATAATAACCTTTAGAAACGCGTTTAAAGTGCCGAATCGATAATACAAAAAGTTCAAGAACTCACATTGAAATACAAAAAAGAAACCTCCAAACGAATTATGTCCGCTTTCTGATATTATCTATTCGATTGCCGTGAGTAATCGCCGATGCGATTATCGTGATTTCCATCGATCATTGTAAATTTCCTTGACCGTCTAAATCTGTAAGTACGAGAAAACCTAAATTCGTCGACACGACAAGTTTTAGTGACTCATTTTATCATTTGCATAATGAGTCACGTGATGGTCTTTCGGCGGTTGACACGGTCCGATGACCGATCCAATGCGACGTTCCTAAAATATACTCCGCCCTTCGGCGTTACCCTCTAATGTGGTGTACCATTCCGGCATCAAAATTTAATATGGTTCATCAGGATCACTGTTAAATACGAATGATTTCGGTGTAAACGTACGATAATTCGTCGTTTAATAAAAATGGAAGGATGACTATGTGAAATACCGATCGTGATTAAGATTGCGACTATCTGGTGATCGTGTGCGCGACGAATCGTCAAGCAAAAAGTGCATTGGGAGAAAAAACTTTGGATAAAGTGATACTGTAATGGATAAGACGAGTATTGCAACGACTTGGTTAAAGTAGTTGATAACAAATACTGCTATCGTTTTTTCTAGGTAAGTGATACGCGAGAGCTTAAAAAATATATATGTATGCATATAAATAACTCTATATGTGAATGTACGGAGCGTCGCTGTATCAAATGCTTACGGGATTGAATAAAGTTGAGAATCTGAGAACGGCAAGTGCGTTCGTAAACCGAAGGGCTTGGCTGACTGCTGTTGAAAGAGGGTCGGTCGGATGTACAGTGAAAACGAATGGCGTCGGCTCCCATCGGGAGGAGTTTCGAGCCTCAGGGTCGTCTCAACATTTCACCCCGTTAACTTGGCGAAACTTTGCGTTGTGATGCAAAAGATCCGCGGAAAACAAAATTAACTTGGATGCTCGGGAGCTCTCTTCGACGTGTATATCCCACATCTCGGTAGTGTGCAGTGCAGCATCCAGCGAGAGTTTTATTAACTATAGAATTTCGCAGCACGCAACTGGCCCTTCTTCATCGCGTAAACGCCGAACTAAATAACGAACAAGTGAGGAATAACACAAAAGAAGGAAAACGAAGAAACAAAGCAAATTACAAAAAAAACCTGACTTATTGACAAACACCATTTCTTTGATAAATACATACCAAACACCATAATGTAAAGTGCAATTAATCAAGCAAGTCGGACATTTTTTCGTTGCTCGGCTATTGAATGCTCGGACGTTAAAGAAATCTTTTATCGGGATATGTGAAAAAAAAATCTTTCTTCATTCTCTCGATGAAGACATGGAATAATTAATGATTTGGCAACGGTCCAGAGAACTTTAGGCACAAAGAATTAAGAGGTTATAAAAGTGAATAAATAGTAGACGAAGAAGAAAACGCGAACAAAGTGTTATCGCTCGATGAAAATAGCCGGAAGGAATACGTGAGTCTGTATTGGAAAGTCGCGAGAGACCCCTAGAGGCTAAAGGCCGGGGGTTATTGATACAGGGATCTCGACAATACCGAAAAGAGGTCAAGTGAGCCTGTTACAAGGTAGATATACCGAAAGCGGTAGAGAGCGTTCTAGGCAAGAAAAAAAAGTGTAAAAAAGAGCCTCGACGATCGTGACGGCCCTGAATGTTTTGACGTTCCGTGCCGCTAGGGTGTCGAAGTGGGGGGCGCGTGGTCTTGCTGCCTGCCGTGCGCCGGCGGCGGCGGAGGTGGGGGTGGCGCAGGTGTCTCGGGAGCCACCCCTGATACCAAGAGGTCTACCTCCGGACAGAGACATCATCACCAGCAGCAAGTTGCAGGATCGTCGGTCGCCAGTGCCGAAGAACGCGCCCCTCTTGGTGGCCTTGACGAGGACTTAGACGACCTCGACGAAGACGACGAGAGTGAGTCAGGCTCCAAGAGAGAGGAAGAATCAGCGCGTGAGGGTAGTGCCCAGCACAGGCTCAGTCCGCGTCTTCACGATATCGAGGAAGAGGACGATGAGGAGGGACGTCACACGAAAGAGCGGTAAGTTGTGCATGCAGAGTTATCCGGATCCAATTGGGCATGCAAAGTACCGCCAGTATCAACAATAGCTATACTCGTAAAGTGTGGTCGAAGTGGCGAAAGACCTATACCAATACAATTTCTGAATGGGCTCTTTCTATTTATGGTAGTTTACCTCTCCATATAGTATTTCGCCTTTCACTGCAGTTTATCCATAAATAGTTCTTCCCATCCATGGTAGTTTACCGACTGTATGTACAAATCGTGTTCATGATCAACGCCTCGGGCGCACTGTGCGTGCCCAATTCTAATACGATACTCTGATCCAACAGTCACGAAAATATAAATAAGAGTATAAAAAAACGAGAAAAATCGATACTCTTTCGTAGTTAAATATTGGGCTAGCGACCAAAGCGAATCCCAACCGTACATCAGTTTATTTAGGCTGCAATATACTGGGGCGATCTCGATGCCGGAATTCTTCACACACTATTATATATAGATATGAATTTACTAACCAGGCCATGAAAGAGATGAAGGATCGCTATAAAAACTATGAACATATCTACATATTCTTCGGACTGCTCTCTAAGATAGATTATATCTATATATACAAGTCACCCACTCGGAGGCTTGGAAGGAATCGAAAACTCAACTTCAACGAAAGCCCAATTGCTAAATTTGACTCCAAATTGATCAAGAAAGTCACGTGCAGCGTATACTCATAGTTCCATATCTATCTGAACGAGAATAGGTGCGTTCCAATCCGACCCACCGGATATTGTGAACCCTTCCGCAATCTTGTACATGAGCCTCATTCTCGATTACGTATAGTGTGCATAGCTTCATGTTTCAGCATGGTTGTAGTGCATATCAATGTATACCTACCGAGCGGTACATGGTAGAATGAGAAGCGAGATAAGTACATGTCCGAAGGTTCCACAGCTTGGTCTTGCACATGCCATATGTATATAGTCGTTAGCGTCGCATATCGATTGCTAAGAAACAAGAGGATGTATGCCTTGCTCGTTAACATGCAAAACGATGGAGGATATGCCCTACTGTTTCTTAGCATCCGGAATATGTACACATATATATATATATATACATGCATACATATATATATATACGTACGGGTGGCGCTAGTAGGTTCGCTCGGGACTCTATGCTCACCCGCTTCAATATCTAGTGCAGGTTGGCTGGCTTCACTCGTTGAAGGAATATAGAACCCCTCGTCGCTATTCAACGATACTGCGTCAGCCTAGAATGCTTATACGTTGGCCTGCCACATTATAGCTACTAGTATACATACATCGGTTCAGTATGCCAGGTTTACTGTACAAAGTAGAAGCGTCGGCTGTGGATACCCTGCGCTTCTAGTCTGACCGGTCAGGATCGCATTGAATGCGTAGCTAAAGCGTAGTAAAGCCAGGCAGCAACTCAGGCGTTTCGACGGTCGAGACCTCTCGGATCTCGCTAGCCGATGTAGACACCGCAGAAATCCAATCAACTGCAGTGTCCGACGGTAGAGAGTTAGACGGAAATACTCCAATGGCCGTTCTCTCCCCAGTCAGGACGCACACAACCGACCGGTGCCTAGGCTTTTCCAAATGGAATCAGCCGCTTTCATCGTCGTATACGATCATGCCGACGTTCTCCGCTTCAACCTCATCGAGTTTGTGTACAATACACATACAAGCACGTGCATGCGCGCGAGCACATGCGGAACTCCATTCACTTCAAATTGATGTAAAATGAAATTTTCGTCTTCGCCCACGCCAATTTAATCCGTTACGGATTGTCAGCTACGATGTAAACCGTGACCAATCGTAGATAGATAGATGATTCGGAATGATCCGATTGGGCAATAGTGATCAATGTTCACCGTATGCGTCAAATAATTTCTACTGGATCTCTTGGTTCGCCGTTTACTGCATACGTGAAACGAGAAGCAATCGAAATCAATGACCATGCACAATGGGGTAGTACTATATAGAGGGTAGATGGAATTTGTTTGATTTCGTTCAAACATTCAACCGGAGAATTTGGATTCTATTGTTTCTGAAAAAACTCGTAATACTACAATAATGGTAATACCGATACTAGTATCAGAGTAACAGATTAACGTTTTCTTCTTGATGTAGCCAACAGATTTGCAGGCCGCTTCAATTTTTCAATTTACAAATTATTTGAGGATTTCCCTATTGGCGCCCAATTAGTAGATGAGTTCGGAGCAACGTTGGTTTATTATCCGAAATAGCGCGATACAGTGAGAAATTTATGGACCAAACGCTCCATCTACCGACAAACAACGTGGGTCGTAGAACCCTCGTTGTTTCGATCGATTTCAGACGAGAGCGAATTTGCTTTGACTTCGTTTGACCGATAGCAGTTGGACGTGGATCAATGGTGATTGCATATTTTTTAAGTTTAGTATTTCACATAGTGACTTAAGTGGAAATGAATTAATGTGATGCGATTTGCTACTTGCTAAGAAGTCATTAGTTTGAATACAAGGCCGTCAGTCCACGGTACTGTTACGTATGTGAGATATTAATTTACACAAATATGTGAACTCGCAAACTTGATCCGGCAAATCCAATATTAATATTGTTTTGGTACTGTATGAAATTTATCAGCGTTCGTATAGTCAGTGATGTTTGTTTAGCTCCTCCGGTCGGTATTGCGGTCGAACTCTAATGGCAGCACAAACTTCGTAGATTAATATACAGACTCCATTGAAGTTCGTTCGTTTGATAGCTTCATCGTGTACGCTAATAGTGTAGGGACGAAAACCATACACTCTACTTATCAAACACTGTGCTTTCACGAAGCTTGATTACATTTTTCATATAATAAATACAGCTATTGTCCACTTCGCTTTGTATAAATAGAGATCGGAATTTCGTACTCAATATTTCAGGTTTAATGAACACATCCTTCACAATAATTAATAATATCTTTGTTCACCTTCGGTTTTACGTAACAAACATAACTGAAATAGCTCATCATCACCATACTTTGATGAAGTTCTCCAAGCCACCGTGAGTTACAATATTCGTAAGCACGACGGATATAGTTTAGCCGGTCTTGACAACGTATTGCTAGTTTAGGGTTGATTGCAAGCCAGCAGTTTCCTCCTACGGTTACCAGCGTCAACCGGACACTAATGAGTCTCGAGCTATGGCTGAGCATCCACTCCGGCTGGGCGACATCGAAATATATAGATATATCTCCCGCTATCGTGATAGGCTCCGATAGCTCAAGTGGTATCATTCGCGATAAGTATACCTGCATGCAACACTCTATGATCAATTGTGTCGCGTAGCAAGCAATTGTCCACGAGTACCGGGTACAAACACCACGGGCAATAGTTTAATTTTTCAATGGTAGCATACAGCAGAATGGCTGTATACATCATAAGCTTGTTCGAGGTCATGCGAAGCAACGAGAAGCTATAAAATACTTTTTACAGTTGAATAGAAGCGTAATTGTGAAAGAAATCGCACAATTGTTAATAATCAATAAAAAATTGTTCTTGATTGACAACGTTGGTGGATTTATTGCTTTTACTTGGGCGAGTTTTCCACATTTTTCCGATGGTTCTCAGGAGTTTGGGTTTGTGAAACGTACGATGTTGTATTCTTGCGTGAAAAATTGCGACTTCTCGCATCGTCCACCAGGCGAGCTTTTGCAATATAGGATGTTCCGACGATTTACGAGAAAAGCTGACAACGCCTTCGCGGAAAACGTATACGTAGGTACCTCACAATTGGGTTTTTCCGCTACGCTATAAAGAAATCTCATAGTAACATGAACAGGTCTCTCTATACATCCTCTCTCTCTGCAACGATAAACGTAGCTACACTACACTCGTGTCCGTTCGCTAGCGAAGGAACGGATAAAATGAGTTTTGCAGAGTCATGTCGCGAAATTGAAACTCCGGACGTAAGTAACACCAATGGAAAGCAATTGAGTCTCGAAACAGAGAACTTTATATACCCAGCCGAGCTATAGAACATTCGTATTGCTACGATCTCCTAGTAGCAGAATCAATAATGTATTGTGAGAACGATAAAATTGTTAATCTTGCAATCGTTCTTTTATTTTTTTTTCAATTTTCAATTTTCAACCGTTTTTCAATCGTTCGAGTTAAGCTAAAATATTCATCCATTACGTGTCAATAAATGACGTAGTCAAAAGTCTCCTGTAAAGGGTTCAGGGGGTCTGAAGTCTTCTTCGCAGCGTTATTAATTTTTTAACTCACGACTGCCCGCAGGGCAAAAAGACGGGAGTTGTGCGTTTCGGTCCTTAATGGCGCTCGCACTTCGAAAGTTCGTAGCCGGTGTTTGTCAAAACGACAAAGAATGTCTTAACAGTTTTCGGGATATAGTTTCTGTAGACCGGACATTCGGTTTATGTCTATGAATTCTTAAAATGTGTTGTGTCCCCGCGGAGATAAAAGAGTTTAGAAAAATTTCGTAAACATGCCGCTTCGTAAATATCGCATAAGCGATATACACACTACTACATTCTCAAAACGCAAAGTACATGCGAGTGCCTGACTTCGTGATCTCGAACGGTTAGTTTTCACGACACATAACCTCGCGGTGGCATCCCAAATAAGTGTAAATACTACATTAACGTCCAATATGTCACATTTTTTCGACTCCCGGTGGCTCGCAAGGCACTCGATCTCTATGCGGTATAACCTCAAATTCCCGGACGTATAGATCTCAGTAAAAACATCTTTAAAAAGGATAAAATAAAAAAAATTTTGCAAAAATTTAAAAACTCCCGACTGCAAAAAGAGTGAAATAACAATTAATTATTCACATGTTATAGTCGGGGGATTTCCATACTAAATAATGAAGAAATTGAGGTTTGTCATAAACCAGGCAAACAAAACGTAGTTGCCAACGCACTGTCGAGAAACCCCGTTGATATAATGCCAATAAAGCCTCGTGAAAACTCGTCAGAGGATTGCGTAAAACCGGATACAAAATGATACTCAATAAATCTTTTCAACGTCGGTATCGGTTCATCGACGGACGAAAGCTCTGGTAATCTAACCCCGAGGAAAATACTAACTCGTCGAGAGTATGTTAATAATTCGGACAACAATCAAGCTGCATATCAACAATCTTAAAACGAGGAAGTAATCAAAACTCCGGAACAGCCGGCCGTTGCTCTAAGTGAGCCCGAACAAAATGTAACTTTGCAACCATTGGAAGAAACAACGTTAAAAACAAAACAAGCAGAACAAATACCGACAAATACAAAAACTAGGGAGAGTGAACCAATAATAGATTCGTCCATTGACGCCGTGACGCCACTATCAGAACCGTCTGATAACGAAGGAGAACTCAGGAGTTCCATAAGGAAAAAGCTAATGGAACTATGGACACCATAGCGAAGTGTGCGACCACAGGATAGAGTGTCCGGAGAACAAACCAAGGACTCATTAAAAAATGAGCGAGCCAGAAAACGAACTGGCAAACGATCTTAGAAAAGTGAAGGAATAACTGTCCGATATTTTTTAACTGTAGAGGAAGATAGCTCGACGAAGCTAGAGGAAGAGGACGAAGTTAAAGGCGCGAATAAAAAACAAAAAAGCCCAAGCGAGCGTGAAAAACAAAATAGCCCAAGTAGGCACCGAAATAATGATCAGGGTAATTACGTAAGCGATATGGAACAAACTACGGAAAACGAATTGGTAATAGATATGGAATCGATCGACCAACAATTCCGATGCAACGCGAAGCTGAACCGTCGTCAGTGAGCATTCAGAACTCAACCGACGACGAAAACGGTAGCGAACCAGAACCTGAACGAACATTTAGGTCACCTTCGGATATTCAACAAGATCTACAACGGAATCCACAACCAACAACATCAGATTTTCGCTCTGGATCATCCATCACAACGTCGATAACCACCTATCGTCCGAAGGCGCGGGCCTCTCGTTACAATTATGTGAAGCAACACGTTGGACTCAATTAAGGATGTTTTTAAATTCTTGGGTGTGTAAAGTGCGTAATATTCCATACTCGATAGACCTACATTTTATTCTATAAATCTGGTTCATAAGTCTTTATATAATGTATCGATGAAAACTTTTACTCGGTAATGTTGCAATGATAAAATCCCCTTTCAACTTTTGCGTCTAACGTTGTAAAGTATTACAGCATACGAAAAACGCTAAAATAATAGATAAACAGAGAGATCAAAGATGGTATGTCACAAATTCGATACAGCCTTCAGATAAATGGATCTCGATAATTCCAAGGGATATAATCAGAGCTGGGGAAAAAGCTACAAGTACCTACATGGTATACGTAAGTATTTAATTACGTGGGCTGGTTGGTGTATACGGTATTCATGGGGAGCTCCAGTCCTAGCATATTATGTATTAGCGTCACTTTTTCGGTCGCTGTACTTGCGTATACCATGTAGGTACTTGTAGCTTTTGCCCAGCTCTGGATATAATTATTTTTCTTTCTTTCCGCGTCATTTCAACACATTTACTTTGTTCATTAATTCTCAATACCCTTCGGCTCAAACACCCCGGAACTGTGTCAGTCACAATTGTACATCGGAGGCTTTACGAGTTACTGATGACTTGGAATCCTGACTTTAGCTTGCGTGGATGCACCTGCATTCAAATTAGTCGTTCGTTACAAAAGCAATGTTAAAACTGGCCCTGTGCGCGCCTACATATATTAACGAAAGCCTCACGCAGAGTGTATCTACCATGTTTGTGCGCAAACGGCAAGGAGGAAGCTAGAGAAATTTCAGTATTTAGGTCGCTCTGTGATTCGAGCCTCAGGCTGTTAGGGGTTGGATTGAGAATTAATCTAATAAACTACTGCTTACAAATCATATTATCGGCCTATACCTACATACGTAGGCGCGAGGTCAATGTGAAGTTATTATTGAAGGGTCTTACATCGATAGATCAACCTGCACGACACATACTTGGTGATATTCCAAGATCCAATCAACCTGTTCACAAGAATGAACATGAAACTCTGGTCAGACGCTATCGATTCCTCGGCTACTCGTGTATACCGGCCTTTTCTTTTTTGTTCCTCAGGGCGAAAGCAAAAAAAATCGTTGGAACGCGCAACCTGTTGACACAGCCGATTAAAGCTTACCAGCTTTTTTTTCTCGACTAACCCCTTTTCTACATCAGAAAAAAACTTGTTCTGCAGTCTTGCGAAACTTGAGCAAACTTTTGTATGGTTTGCGTCTTATCTATATAAGAAATGTAAACATATATTTTTGACGTAATTGTAAGTATGATGGACGCAAGGAAATGATTCAACGGTTATTTTATTGCAAGTAATAGAAGTAAGGGGTTCAATTTGCTGTGTCCATCGTTTTTGTATAAGTATGATCCATCTCGAAAAAGCACGATTCAAGTACAGATGCGAAAAGTGAATGTCTATACCACGTTATCGGAAACTCTGTCCCGCAGCGCGTATAATGGAAACCTCGCAGTGAACTATTTAAACGGCCAGAGCGTCGATGAAAATTCACGATCGACTGCAGTTTCACGGTGGAAATCTCGCGATATCTTCGAGTAATAGGAATTCCGGAGATTTCGATATCGCGATAGAACGTGATTGAAGATGAGACGAGTGAAAGACGATGCCGCATGCGATGCGTGTGTGGGTCTGTGTAGATTGGTACGTGAGGACGACCCAAGAGGATTGAAAAGAAATAGCATCGTCTGACTCTCGATTGCTTTATAGCTATATATCTCTCCCAATACACAAACACCTACAACTATCGTGTATTCGAACAATACTCATAGCTAAGCTCTTCCAATAAAAGTTCATCAGTTGTCCGTAAGTACGCGATCTGTACACTTTTCTTTTTATTATAAAACTGTACACACTGCAAATCTTGTCGATTATCTATGCATATTGATGCGACTAGATCTCTCGACTAGAAGTCTTGTGGAAAAAAAAGTTTGTCAAAGAGTTTCGTTGCGGTATTTCGCATATCATTTAAATGTACTCGTGAAACATTGCCCTAATAACAAACTCGGTATTTACGTATTATTTTGATCAATAAAACGCAACGTTTTATGAATGACGAAGGTCCATCGACCTAGGAAAATCGTTTTTCATAAAAAGCATCAAGAGCAGTAGATAGAACCTTTTAACACGCGGCCTTCTGAATGATTATTTGATCTACGACCCCCATTAGTCGCTACTCGATACTTGTAAAACTCGACCGTTAACTTATCGAACTCGCTAGGATAATCTTGCCATGTCGAAGCGCACTATCGAGCGACGAAGGAAAGAAAAAAACTGTACAAAAGTACTGTATTATTACAGTGTAAATACTGAGGAGAATTTGGTTGATTTGGAGCCAAGCAGTACCAATTGGCAGTGAGCCAGTGAATGGCTCTCTGCCACTCATTATTACCTTCCTCGCTTCTACCGTTCACTTACGCTCCATGTCAAATATTCGCTGGGGAATATATCCAACGAATGAACATTAATTCAGTAGTTTTGCAAATATAAATCACGTAATTTCGTTAATACTTGGTTTCTCGTAGAGTTTCGGTAGTATAGCGAATGTGCGTTACCCGTTATTCGCTTTGGATTCGCTTTGCGTTGCTAAGACCAAATAATGTTATCTTCCATTTTGAAAAGAAAACGTCTAAGAGAATAAGGGATGGAGAATTCACTTATAGTTTACGTGGATGTGTCGATCGAAAACATCTTTTTTTCAGGACTTATCAGAAGAAATCACCGACGCCGAGCGGTGGCGGAGGAAATAGGACGGGGTGGCGCTCACGACGAAGCGTCACGACAGCAGGTGCCTCGGGGCACCAACATCCCGTGATTGCAACCGCTGTAGCCACGGCTCAGGCCAGGATGCAGGCCGAGCAGGGGAGCATCGGCGAGTTACGGGGATACCACAATCTCCGTTCTCGTCGCCACACTCTGGCGAACGTTCGGTAAGTTTAATGTTTTCACGAATTTTCATGTGTTAGTTCTTAGTACACAAAAACAAATGGCCAGACGTGTGATATAATCTCGCTTCAGCGAAGATATTGTAAAAAAAAATCTCGAGAAATTGTATATGCGCTATTAACGTTGCGATAAGATTTGTTCAGAACACCAGTGGAAACATATTGTGTGGTAAACTATTGAAATCACTTTCTCATGAATTGATTAGATACGTGTTTTATGCTTTTATATTAAACATTGACAGGATTTACAATACGCTTTTATATATACAGAAACACGGATTGGGAATTGTACATTTGTAATTATGTAAGATTTTATGGCGTGGGCGGTAGACAGTTGCAGGTCCCTTCTTTACTGGGAACCGAATCGATGGAGGAATTATCGCAACACATATTTTCGATTATCAACGATTCTGCGATGATCAAGTTATGATTATTTTCATTTTTCACGATTTTTTTCTTGTAGCAAGAACTGTGTTTCGTTAACGATGTATTTATGGTGCTATCTTCGCTGTATATACACTCCGATTCCCTCTTTGCATTTGAAGTAATTTTGATTGTTGATAAAGAGGAATTCATTTTTGAACGCATTTCCGACGATACACAAACCGATGAGTGTTCGGTATCGGTTACCAACGCTGTAGCAGCGTTTCGCGATTCCTTATTCAGCGGTTTTAATTTGCATCTCGGTATGATCGCCATAACGCACTGATCCTTCTTCTCTGGTTTCTGTTTTTTCTTACGAGATTTTGATGATTTGTTAGGCATTATTTTAGTAATATCAGCAGGCCAGGAGCAACAGGCGTCGTTATCAGACGTTGCTTTTTCAGAACTTCTTTCAATCGTCCCTCTTTTACACGTCTCATTACTTTCCTTCATTTTACGATTATCCAACGCCTTGCAAGTGCAGCAACTAAGTGCGTTATTTTTGCGTGACAGGCGACATGTAAAGCTTGGGATTTTATTTAGAGAAGCCGTTATGCTTCTTTGGGATTTAGATTTGGTTGAGGTACTGTGTTTTTCGGATAACGGTGTTCTATGCAGAATTATGGGTCTTCCACTGTCGATGCAATGGCGTTCGCTGTCTTGAGGCATCAAGGATCTACCCTCGTATGTGACGACAGCTATTTCTTTTTTGGCACTCGAAGCCACACTCGCGGGAAACCTCACGGAATCATCGAAGAGTTCAGCGACGGCACGACCGACAGGTACTGAGGGCTGTGGAGAAATTCGTTCGCGGCGACCAGCGGAGTCGGTATATCTTGGACGAACGCCAGAACACGTGGTGTGGGCGTTCCGGTCGATTCCCTCAAGCACTATTCTTTCTGGTGCGAGTGCACTATCCGTTTGTGTGTCAACACATGGGGTCGTTAGCGCGGATTTATCTTTGGGACGTTTCGAGCAGACCATTGGACGACGCCATATTGTGACTTCCGGGGATGGCCAGGTACTCTCCGTAATCGTCTTCAACTTTAGTTTATCCAACATCTCTACCAGACTCCTTGGAACCTGCGGTGACGTCTGAGTCCCTTCCGTAAAGAGCTTCGGGGCTTTCAGCTTTGACTCCGGACTTGCAATCCGAGGAAGCTTTGATTGAATTTACATAAGTTAGCATGATTATACTGCGGTTACTTGGTTCTCTGTTAAAACTTTTTCATTAACTCACTAGTGGACAAGTTCGAGGCTTGCAAATACAGCGATCCAATCCCTTCGATAATTTTACTTTTTCAACGAATTCGTTGTTTGCTACTGGTAAGGATGATGCCCCTATGATCGAGGGTTTGGGCGCTTCGGCAATTCGTCCTTTGCTGGAAATCTTGTCTGTAACTTTATTGGCGAATACGTCAAGTCTACTTTCATCTGGCGATCCTGGAATTTTAGGTGTTACTTGCTCTATTTTGTACCCTGGTGTATCTTCAACTTCAGTAATTGATCGACTTGGTGTTTCCTTTTGCGGTATTTCTTCTGCTACAATTTTTGCATTGCAAATTGCATTAGAACATGTATTATATTCTACTTACTTATGCTATCAAAGCTTTACCTCGGTCCAATTCCTCGAATTTGATGAGAGATTCGACGATAGAATCTGAAGTTTGTTGGTTCTCGTCAGGAATATCATTGGTCTTTAGACGAAACTGTACGTCCATCCTGGAAGGCGGCGGCGTCCTTGGAGTGACAAATGATATCGCCGTTTCCTCTACGCGAGCGTCTTCCTTCTTATCTACTTCAGATTTTGACTCTTCAACGTCCACTGGAATTTTTGGTATAACAACAGGTTGTTTTATCTCAACTTCTTCGGAAACTCGGACTGATACCGTTGATAACTCTTCAGAATCTCTCGAAACCACTTGTAATTTCATCGGCCCTGAAAGAGCTTTCACTAATTTTTCTGACGATTCTATCGGGTGAGTTGAAGTTTCATCAATGGGAATATCGGTGAACTCCGTCGCTTCTCTATCAGTCTTCACCGCGATATCTTCACGGACTGTAGGTGCAATTGTTTGAAGCTCAAGAAAAGTTTTTCGATCATCATCGACGAACTTTGCAATTTCTTTCGGTTCCTCTTTCGACAAAACCTGTTGCGTAGTGACGAGCATTGTTTTCTCCGACGATTTCACTTTCCATACACCAGTCGCCCGCTCGGAAGTCTGTGGGATTTGGCCCACTACATCTAACTGATCATCGTTGGGAGGCTTGATTCCCGAAACTTCCGTCATCATGTCGAACGTTACTGCCTCTAGAGAAAGCTTAAAGTCCACTGTAACCTCAGGACTAATTCCGGTCTCTGAAAATACTAAAGTTTGCGAAACGTCGTCGGTCGCAACCGTCTGTTCAGGAAGTGTCGAGACCACTGTATCTTCGGGACTAATCCTGTCTTCAGACAATACTAAACTTTCCCGAACACCACTGGATGCTAATTGTTCTGCTTCAATTGGAACTGATTTGAATTCCTCGACAATTTGTTGGACTCCGCCGAGAGGCGAAGATTCACTTTCGTCTCTGTGTTTCACGGGATACATCGGATTATCGGGTCCAGTAATTTTGGATATAATTCTGTCTTTAGATGATTCTAAACTTTCCGAAACAACGCCAGATGCTGATTGTTTTACTTTGACAGAAAAGTAATTTAAGTCGTCAGCAATGTTTTGGACATCACCGAGAGCAGAAGACTCAGTTTCGTTTTCGAGTTTCACGGGATGTGTCGAGGCATCAGATCCGGTAATTTTAGATGTTATTCTGTCGTTAGGCAGTACTAAAGCTTCCGAAATAACACCAGATGTTATTTGTTCTTCGACAGAAAGTGAATTGAAGTCGTCAGCAATTTTTCGGACATCGCCGAGAGCAAAAGATTTATTTTCTTCGCTGCGTTCTATGGAATGTATCGCATCTTCAGGCCCCGCTGAATCGTTCACCACGGTCGGTTTTTTCACACCTGAAAGACCTTTAATCTAACGGGAAACTCTCAAAGTCATAAATTTGACAACTTCGATACAGTTGATTTTTCATTCGCTAAAGTCTTACCTGTAGATGCAATTTCATTATATCGGCTAAATGAGCAATGTCATCCATTTTCGACGAGCAGTTGACACATTTCTGTAGTATAATAAATACATAATTGATTTAGCCGATTGTTCTATTCGTGTTTAGTTTTGAAAGGTGTCGAAAGTTAGTGAGACGATTACAATTATCAAGTGCTGTACACTGTCAACGATATTGTACCAATTTCGTAATTCCTCGCGAGACAATACAATTTGATCGTTTTCTAGGACCGTTCCTTTGGTAACATCCGCGGTTTTGATCATCGTTGGTATATCTGCAGCTTGGTGGGATGCATCTGTTAAGCGCAAATCGACTTCTGCTTCAATTACAGCGCAGTCTTGAGTGGCACGACCACCGACCTTTTGATCTACCACCGCGGGTGTCGCCTGAACTTCCAACAAGGTTGTATGAACACTTATAGAGTGTTCTAAGTCACTTGTACCCATCGAACTCTCGAACACATTATTGCAAATTGCATCCGGAGGGCAACCTTCGTCCCAATCCCAATCCTTCCATTTGTTTGATAGGACTTCGTCATCTTCGTCGGCTTTGGCACCGGTTTTGCCAATCAAGTCGTCGATTTTTTGAATTCGAAGTTCTTCGTTTCCGAAATTCGCATCGATCCCTAATCCAGTTGGTCGATCCACACCTCGATGAATTTGATCAATAATAGCTTCGGCATATTTGTCAGACATTTTCACGGAAGCAATTGGATTCGCATCAGCGGTTTCGGGCAAAACGCTCAACTCTTTATCCGCCACTTCCGGAATAGCAAGAGTTTCCTGATGAGCGATTGTCGGAGTTGTGAGAGTCGACACCGCAGCTGTTTTGACCGCCGCAATAACGCCATGATCCGTGACAGTTGCTTCACCGTCGTCGAATCCGATCTCGACGTCGCTGAACTTTTTATCCGTAAATTTGAATAACGCGTCCTTGCAACTTATAAGCCTCGTCTTCGACTTTTCCAATTCATCCTCCAGCGAGCATATGCGATCGGCCAATTGTTGATTTGCCGCAGTCTTCGAGTCTAATTGACATTGTAATTCGCTAACCGTATCGGCCGTGTCGCCTTCCATCTTCAGCCATAAGTCGTCGGCCTGTTGGAGGGTCCTCATGTACGCCTCCTCCCGACGTTCCAACTCGCTTATCTGTTGTTTCATGCAAATTTCCGCTTCGGCGAGTTCTTGAAGCTTAGCGAAACATTCGAGATCCGTGGAACCAATCGAGCTTACACTGCCGACATTTTCGAGCCACTTACCTCTGCATTGTATCTGACCGCACTCACCGATCTCGCAAGAGTTCTCATCACCTCGAGCGTTTTTCAATGCTGATCTCAACTCCGTGGCTTCGAGGTTCAACTTTTCTATCTTCTCTCGTCTCTCTTGATTACATTTCTTCGCGTCTTCGAGAAGTTTTTTTCGCTCTGCCACCGAAGCCTCTTTCTCCGCCAGTAGAACGCGAGCCTCTTCGGCTCGACGCAATGCTTTCTTTCTTTCGGACTCGATCTCGCGGACTCGACAGTCGTAATGCTGACTCGGCGTACTCGGCACGACAGTGCCGTCTCTGCCGTGATCCTTAAACTGTTTTTCCAACAAACGGCGAACCGTCGAAGCCGGTGCATTTTGTGACATTCTCCAAATGTTCCAGGTCATCACCGCCGGCGTCGAACACTCGAGCATCTCTATTCGTTGTCGCAAATTCCCCTCCCGCTGTTCCAGTTCGTCTTTTCGCGTCTCGTGCTTACCTATCATTTCTTGAAAATGCTTCTGACACTGTCGAGTGTCACGTGAACGAGCGCGACACGCACCTCTCGGTTGTCTCTTTGACGTGACTTTTTTTTCGTCACCGACTTTTGGCAATTTTTCGTCACCTCCGTTGGACAATTGGAATACAATTCGATTTTTCGTCGTGATTTCCGGAGATTCATCGAAAATAACATTCGGTTCTAGCGGTGTTTGAGGTTCGGGACTCTTTGCGGGTGACACTTCGAGTTCGGACACACGCAAGCGTTGCCCTTCTTTCTTATCGACTATCATCGCATCCGGCGGCACATCATCATTCGTTTCCTCGATCTCGTCGGCCATTCTCGAAAAAATATTCCTCCGTATACCACGCTAATTTTGACAAATCAAACCTCGCCAAGAAAAATGAAGCCTAAATGCCTAAAATGAATTTGTCCGAAAGTCGATAGTTCGAGAAATTTGTTGTCAACTTCGCATCGAATTATAGTGCGATCGATATTCATGCTGCTGAATAGTGAAGCTAGCTAAATTGCGCCTAGCATCCATTAGACCATCAATGAAAGCTTCCGGCAATTGAAAAGTTGTTTTTCGTTCGATAAACTAAAAGCAAAAAGACCAATGGAACAAAAGCGTGTTATTAATGGCTAATGGACTACACACACTTTGCGCCTGTTTTGATCAAACCGATAGAAACAGTAACGAGTTTCAGGCACGAAATTCTATTCATCAACCGTAACGATGCCTCGGCATTTGAAATTTCTAATTAAAAAAACTATCCTAATTCACAAGCTCCAGTTTGATATTTATTGTACAAAATTGACGTGTCCCATTAATGGTTGTCGCAAATATTGGAGTTCATCGTACCCGATTGTCATGAATGAACTCTTTCGAAATAATGCCACAATCGGATTCGTTATGGAGACTCGCATAACTCTGTATTGCTGGACATTTATAGTTCGCGCTCGATCGTTTCCCGCAGAGATCGCGTTGCCAATTTGTTTCACGTATTTATACAACTACCGTCAATATAAATGTATAATACTCGAGACACAAAAGCTCTTAGCTTTAAAGCTTTCAATTGGGGTAAACGCTGTTTATTGTTGAACGTTCATTGTCGTTATTACGATCAAATTGCAAACAGTCAGCTCCGCTTCACAATGCGATATACTAAGATCTTTCTCTATGTATACAAATGTCAACGTGTCATTCAATCAGATATTACGTATAAACAGCAACATATGCACGAACGTGTGACGTCTGCATAGAATCTAAAAAAAATCATGTCCACATTTTAGTACCGTTGATGATATGTGCTTTTCTATTGCACACGACTAAACGAGATAGAGATGTGAAATATAGCGAGTTTATCCCTTAATACGCAAAAAGCTCTTCACAGCTTATAGAGCGCGGTGTGCTTATTAGTGTATACTCTGGTTATACCCATCTGGGTATCTAGTCGAATGAGAGAGATGTGTAAAAGGCTGTGGCGGGGAGGCTTGACCTCACTCACCCTTCGCATACTTACTCCGCCGCGTTACCGACTCGCGTCACGTTCTGTCGTGCGCGCCACAGAATCAATAGTATCGGAGCTTAGGCAACTTTATATCCCAGCGTTTAGAACCTCCTAACCCTTCACGGAAAGGAGAAGTTGTCAAGCCATCCTCCAAACTCTGTTGTACGCCCGTGTGATACAATAAACCAGGCCGCGAAACAGAATTCGATTTCGTGCCGTGTGCGTTCATCGCCCCCCGAAGCAAAGTCCCCTCGTCACACGGAGATGAGTTATCTTCAATTGGAAAAAGTCTTTCTTTTTTTCATATCTTTCAGAACATTCTCGACAGTTCTAGAAAATTCAACTCCAACGTTCGACAATTATTTGTTTATCGTGAATAAATTTTAGTACGCTATCCAAAGTCCATATCATGCTTTTCTTATATAGCATCTATAATTTCTTTTATCGTATAAAAAAATTCATTACAAACGAAACGTTTTTTTTTAAATCACAAGATCAGAAGAAATGTCGAAAGGAATTAGCCATAGTTTCGCGTATATTCGACGACTCCACTGCATGTCGTCCCAATTGGTATTCACAAAGTTGTATATAAAGCTATATGCAGTATAGAGCAAAATTCGACGCATTGCGTCTATACCAGTGTCACTAATAATGCCCATGTGTTGATATACAGAGTACGTATATGTCGAGTACGCCATCGGCCGTGCTGTTTACTATGCATAACCAATGCTCGATGGGGGCATACGTATATAAACGCACTCAACGAACTGATCGATGTTTCATAAATAACGAGCCTCGACCGTGTCGAGCATCAAATGCATTTTTCATCTCGACCGGAAGAGTCATGGAGATGTTCGACGATGACATTTTTATTGGTTTCGCTTCTATTCGTTTGTCGTCTTCTACGTCTCAAGTAATTCATTAGAATTTGTATCGATTGAAAAGCGTATGCGCTTGCAATACATTAACCGTGAAACTACTCTTTTGCCTTGTTGAAATATTTTATTCGAGGAACAACGGACATTGAGAGTGCCCGTTGCATGCAATTATTAGGGTCGCAACGACGCAACTGTCGCAACTACGTCGATGGTTGAAACAATTTCACATGCGTTATATCATCGGGTAATACTTACGCTTCCATGGAATTCTCGTAATCGCGTTCCGGAAGTCGGGTCGAATCTGTATATCTATAATATACATACAAGAACGACGAACTTGCCGACCTCGCCGAAGCCAAGTCTCGGTCGTAAATTAGACAGGTTTCTGTTTCACTCTTTCTCATACGGTCCTCGTACGGTAACCCCGGGAGGAGCTTTCAATAATTTCGTGGGTTCCATACGATTTCCCCGAGCGCTTTTTCGGCCCTCTCTCTCTCTCTCTCTCTCTCTCTCTCTCTCGCAAGCTTTAATATTTCAATGACCGGAACGCACAAGACCGTAGGGGTTCGGTTCGTCTGTACAGTTCACCGAATTCACTTAACCAAATAGATATTTATCTTAAAATTGAACAATTTCGATTCCGTATTAATCAGTTTTTATTCAAATTTACATATATATTTCAATAGAGAAAGAAAAAAAATTCGACGATAGAGAAGAAATGTAGTCAACAGTTGAAATATTATATTCAAATGGCGTTTGTGGGACGATGCGCTTCAAGGAAACTGAACGAGTATTCGTATATCAGAAATTCTTATGGGTCGATTGACATTCCACAGTGGTTGTGGAAGGAGTCGGCGTTAGAGTAATGCCACGGGCAGTCGACACATCGGACATTTTTCTAGTATCGGGCGTAAATCGACTTTCCGCAAAATTCCAGCAATTTCGATGACGAGACATTACCTTTTCATTGCATTTTATATTATCTATGGGCGTTCCATTGAATGGAGCGAAAGGGATGAGGAGCTGAGGCCCCCAACCCTCACGGCGATCGAGGCACTTTATAATCGTTTCGAGACGTTCCCCACCCGATATCGACCCTCGGTAGAGCGAGCTTTACAATATTGGATACGGTTTCGGCTTTACGAACCGTCGTCTAGCGTCACTGTTGTCCCCACGATACGAGTCAACCGAAAAGTCGCTACTGCGGGTCGATTCACGCTTCATTGAATTTTATTTCGTAGCTTTAGATCGGATAGGTGGGGTCGGGCTCTCTGTCTCTCGTTCTACAACTAGGAGAATCTGAGAAGATTTACCAACTCTTTTTTATCTCGTCGTCGCTCATGCTTGTTCGTTCCGACGGATCGGACGTCAAAGAAAAGTCATTACACGACTCGCTAACTTGTCGAAATTCCGTTTTTCCAGAATGCGTTGCATAGCTCGATATTTGAACTATGCAATTTGGCGATATGCGATTTTACTGTGCAATATTTGTTCTATGCAACAGCGCATATGTCGTTAATAAATGTGTTCATAACAATAATAACCATTTCAAAGTCGAAAGGTCGTTAATAAATTATACATTTTAAACTGCTCGATAAAATATTTCAAAGTCCGCATAGCGGGCTTTGCACTAAAACAACGAATTAACACAATTTTTCAACTTTCTTTTTCTCAAATGTTTTTTTTTTTAATTATTCAACTGCTTTATTTTTGCCAAAAAGTGTTGGATATACCGAAACCCGAACAAAGAACGGTTAAAAACAATTCGCGCTTTAGCTCTGGGTGATTTCAAATGCAAAGTCTTTGAAAGATTTCCCCTATCCTCGCACAAGCCACTGTGAATAATAAAACTCAGAATGATTACCGTAATAGAAGCGTACTGCGTAGCGAAGTTTCTTTACCCGGAGTTCGCGCGAGTTTTGCGATTTCTTGCCCCGACAAACGAGTCAAACGAGGAAGATTATTACCGTCTTTTCTTTTTGACTCTCATCTCGCAATTTTTTTTTCATTCGCGATATATCTTTCGCGCACGAGGAAGTCTCGCGTTTAAATGCGATAGGAGAAAAAAAAGTTTACAAATTTTATCACTTTCGAGGGTTATAAAGAACGACGCGAGGTACCGTTAGCTCCGCTCTCGATGGAATCATTTTTGGAGTTTCTCTCTTCGGTTTTTTTTGTTTCGTCTGACTTCATCGGTATGAAAAGCAGTAGTGGGTTTTTCGGTGAAATTTTTGTCGAATAAAATACGTCTATGTAGAAGAGTTGTCGTTGGATATTTTTTTCTTCGCGAAAATATTACTTTTGCTTTTATTTTTCTTGTTTACATGCATCAAAGCTCGTGGTATCGAAATCAATAGGGTTTTCAGTCACCAGTCGCGATTTTTTTTATGCTGCTGTATCGCTGTACGTATACTCGGACATGGAGTACACCTATACACGCATGGAATGATCCATCTAGCCGTGATGTAGAATTGTTTTCGTTGCATCAAACATGAAAGCTTTGCACCGGTATGTCGCATCTATACATATTTCCATCTCGATAAATCGGATGGAAATTGTTATATGGTCCACTGTTCTACAACAGGTGACTGACAGCCCGTATTAACCTGACAGTCGCGCGAAATAATATTCTTTACCTTCGCACCCATATCAGATATATTTTTCCGTCAATGCATCGTGTCCCGTACTCTCTATTTGTAAAAACTAATATGAACGCTTATAATGAATTTTATTATTTGATTTATTGAAATAATTATATCTTAAGCTCGCGGAAAGAGTTTCGTTCGGGTTTTGAATTTTTTTTACTAAACGAACAGATTTATACGAAAGTTCATTGATTGGCCAATTGTTTCGTGAAGCATTTTTTTTTTTAAGATGTGGACCAATTCGCCCATTTATGCGCAATCCGAGCTACTTAAACCTTCCTAAAATATTTCCTTAGAAAATACGTTGGAAAATTCGCATGTTTAAATGAGTAGAAATAATATAAATAAGTGCAAACGCATTAAATTAAACCATTCTGTATCGCACAATAATGATAGACTATCGTTGGCATTTTGCCTCATATAAATAGATATACAGCCCGTTGCGAATTAATTATGTCTCGAGTTTTCAAATTTACCAGATTTGAAGGATCGAATCGAGTTATTCGCGATACTACCCGTAATTTATCCGATAAGGAGAGGCGGGATGATTTGACACGCGCATCAGCGGATCGCTGACTGGCGCATACGCTTTACTACAGCATCAATGCCTGTATAAAGCTGTCCATAATATATGTATATAAATAGATGTATACCAATGCTACATGACGTGTATGCATTCGCAAAATCGTCGGAACATAGAAGGGAAGCTCACGCCAGCAGATACGATCGCTTGATTAAACTGCTTGCATTGCAAATATAGTGCTCGCGCGCTATATAGCGATATTTATCTCGTTCCTATTCGCGATTAGTGTTAATCATAACTTTAACAGACGTCGAGGCTGACAATCCAAATTTTACTCGCGTGAGCACACGTCGTCGTTTCGCATATATCTTTCATTACATCGTATATTCGGACATCAAAACGTTTAACGCCGATAGCGGTATTTGAGACAGAAAATTACAAAGTTGAACTTCTTGCAATGATAAACTTATAAATTTTTCTTATTTTGGGTTAACTCTTTATGGATAGTATAAACTCACTACGTACTCTCTTTACGTATCTGAAGTAGCCAATGAAATAAATACCAAACTTTTACTTTTTATGAAATCTTTACCATTAGTCCGATATCACAGTCACGCCAAATGGCAAAGTTAATATAATAACTGTTGGGGCTACTGTCGATTGGTGCAATATATTCAATCAATTATAGTTTTTATATTCTATTGAATTTATCAGGTAAATGGCATAATCAACAATCAATCAGAAAAACTGTACTAAACATACAAGTTTGCAATTACAATTTACAAATGAGTTCGCGCCAATAGAATAAAAGATATTTGTAGATGCAAGAACTATTTCTTAAGGTAGTTCTATCGCTTTCCGTTCATTTCGCATTAGTTCGAGAAAAATAAGAGAAAATTGCAAATACTTCTGGATGGTATAAAATTCTGAAAAAATGCATGCATATTAAAGGTACTGAAAAGATTAATTTTGCATATTAATAATTCCAAAATGTTATTAACACATTGATGAAAAAATAAATTGGTCAACAAATTTCCCGGAAACCCATCTTTTTTTTTTTTATGAAAATGATTCCTTCATTTTTCTGAATACGTATGAATTTTTTCCAGATTTTTCAATTTGCTTTGAATTTTTTTTTTATATGGAAAAAATGTGTGAAAACATACAAAATTCAAAGCAAATTAAAAAATCTGAAAAAATCCATACGGAAAAATAAACAAATCATTTTCATAAAAAAAAAGTTGGGTTTCCGGGAAATTTGTTAATCAATTTATTTTTTCATCAATTTGATAATAACATTTTGGAATTATTATTATGCAAAATCAATATTTTCAGAACCTTTCAAATGCATTCATTTTTTCACATTTTTATAGCATCGAGATGTATTTGCAATTTTTTCTCATTTTTTTCGAACTTGTGCGAAATGAACACGAAGCGACATAACTACCTTAAAAGAATTCTTCTAGGTACTTGTAGAATGCTGTCGTTTTTTCTTTTTTGAGAAAAAGATTTTACGTAATTTTATTTATTCATACTCCAACAAAGTATTCGATGTAATACCATAACTAATTTTTCGAAGGATGAACTCGGAAGACTTTCAATAGTACAAACAGATTAGCCTCTCATAAACCCACGCAAATGTGCCAGTGACGGGATTGAAGCGTTCAAACATGCGAAGCAACGATGAAGCAACGATGTATCGGGGGTGCGGTTCGAATACAAATGGAAAAATAAAAGATTCGTAGTATGGCTTTAGGGAATTGTGCCCCAACACGATGCAATTTCGTTAGTTTGTCTGCGGATCGAGAACTCCAGTCTTCATTCCATCCATTATAGTCCGAATTTGCGCTTCTCGCAATTACAATGTGTACGATGGCGAGCATCATCGTTGGTCGTGAAAAAAATGAAGCATCAGCAAGAGAAATTTTGGATTTCACTAGTAAATCAAGAACTCAAGTTCTTCGCGGTTGGGTCGAACACCAGAAGAGAATTATCTGTATCAAAAAACAAACATTTTTACTTTCCTATCCCGTGCGAAGTATGGAAAAGGAGAAAGTATTGTAATCGCAAAAAAAATAGGGTCAAATTTAGGGGGAGGGGGGGGGGGGTTTAAATAACTCATTTCAACATTTTAAAACTAAAAAAACAACAACTTTTCTCACTTGTATCCTCATCATTGTGGCTCAATCTATCATCTTTCATGACTAGAATAGTTGTTATTACTGTTAAAGCATGTTAAAACAGTGATTTTCTGGATCCGTCTGTCTATTTGTACGTATTAAATTTTCTGGCGTATACACACCAACTTTCCGCAGACATTAGTAAAAACTATGAAACTTGGTCCGCATATTCTACATATGAAAACTGAGGTTCCTATTGAAATTCAGATTTTTTAATCAACATTTTCACTTTTGAAACGTGAAAAAAAAAAAAAAAAAAATTGAAAAAAAACTCCAAAAAACATTTTAAAATATTCAAAATACTTCAATTATATTGACGAATAAAGTTTTACTAAAATAATCCACAGAAAATGACTTTCTGTTCACCAGTTTCTTCTCCACCTCGCAGAACGAAACATAAACAAGTTTTTGAGGTTATTCACGCATATACGTCGCACGTCGCACGTCGAATACGTCGCACGCATTTGTCATATACCATAAAAAAATTTAATTATGAACTAAAAATGTGCATACTCGATTTGTCAATAACATTAATAAAACAAAACATAAAAATTACGACAAAACATCGCGAGCTGTCAAACTTTTGCAGTATGTATTTCTAGAGGTAACGTCTATAGCTCGAACTCCAACCGCGAGAGGCGTAATCAGCGCCAAAAGTTCGACTCACCACCTATGGTTTGTAACACAACATTTTTTTAACAAAATTTGAGTTACAATTATGAGGAAAAAAATCGATGCCTTCGAAAATTCACATTGGCCCCATCGGATATTGACGTGTTCAAATTCTCTTCCCCCCCTCCGACAAACATACGTATCAACAAAACACTAACTTCGCACCATCAACAATTCGGATGAGAAAGTCACGAGTTGTAAAACGCCAGTAGCAACTGCTTCGTGTCCATTTTTTTTTTATATTGTAGACGTACCGTACCGTACAAAACTGAATAAAATCAAATTTTCAACATTTATATGAATACTTTCAAAGTGTTGACATCAAAATGTAGGTACCCAATAATCCGATAACATTTTTTTGTGAAAATGATCATAACCAGTACAGTAGCCACGACCGATGCCAACCTTTTTTCGAATGAATCCGTTTGCCCATAATCCTTCAATCTTTCAGAATCCGTCAAATTGCGGGTTTCTTCTACCGGTCCATCGTAAACCGACGAATTATCTACGATGTTACGTTATTTATTGTTTGTCAACTGATACCATTGTGGTAATACGATTTCTCTCAATCATATTTTTCATGAAAATCATAAAAAAACAAACTGAGATTTCACGGTAACAGGTATGCATACAAACGAGTTAGAGAACAGTTCAGTAAAGGGTAAAAAAATGAAGAAAAATGGATATGTGGCTCTTGAATTGTTTTATTCCGCGTTAGAACGTATCTCAGCATAGAGAGAGAGAGGGAGAGAAAAGACGATGGGGAGAGGGAGAAAGATAAGGTGCGCGCACGGCCGTACTCTGGCATGCTCTACTGACGCTGAGTATACTATCCCCTTCGTATACGTAGTATGTAGTACGTACTAGTTACACGTAGTGGTACACGCGGATGGGTGGTCGGAGCGCGGCACCGAGTTACAACCCCTTGGTGTATGTAGGTTAGCGGTGACGTCATCGACCGACTTGTGACGCGTTTTTAGATAAAATATGCAACGTCGATTCAACGAGCCACAAAGTGCCTGCACATGGTCATTGGCATCAGCCTCGGCCCCGAGACTGATCTAACCGGTCTTGTTATAACTTTTATTGCACCAATTACACGTAACGAATAAAATATTACGCCTAACGAATGTACGATTAGAGCGATTCCAAGTTTTCGATATTTTTATATTCTGGATTTAGAAACTGATGGGCATATCACTTTGCTTTCTTGGTGAAATATTATATCTTTTTATTGGTACGAAACAATCATAGGGTCAATATATTTAAGATTTTGTTTCTAATTTTTCATTTGTACATCAATATGTTGTTTCTCTTAATTATCGAAAAATAAATTATGAATGGACCACTATGGACTCAAAGGGTTAAAATATTTTGTGAAAGTGAAATTACATAAAGGTCTGATTTTAGATAAAAGACAAAAATAATCTTATAGCTGGGTGTTTTTTCAGAACTGAAGGTGCGTTACGTTCTGAATAACTTTCTTGAAAGCTTTCACCCGGTAAATCGGTTCTTATTTTTCACCCACACTTCTTCTAAGCAAGATTTCCGATGCTTTTAATGTATATCGGTCTCCGAAGCAAAGCTTGTGCAGCCGCTCCAGGCGAATGGTTTCTTCTACAAAAGGATACACCGAATGTACTTCTGTACAGAACGTGAGAATATATGTTTGGTAGAGAAGTGGACACTCTGACGCATATAGGTATATACTTGAAAAGTGTTCAATATCTGTGTTGCTCGCAGCGTCTCCAGTGACCATTTTTCCGCGCACGTGAACTCTGAATTATATGACAAGCGTCTACCATGGTGCTTTCATCGATTTTACAAAGGATAACACAAAAACATATCAATAATTCCATTCAGCCTCGACCGCTTATCTCTGACAGGCAGCCACTTTTCTCTCCGAGCTATCAAAAAGAGCTTTTAGCTCGGGCTGAATCTTCCAAGCTTTTTTCCACTTTTTGTTTCCATCCGCCTTTGCTCTGCATCTGTGTGAGTCGTAACGTGTCCAAGACTTCGTGCTTTTCTTGTTTGGGTGCTTTCGCAAGTGCTTTGACCTTGAATAGCTTATCATCGCAGATCAAAGAAGCTTTCAGCTTTCCGAGCTCCGCCAATGACGATATATAGTACGGAAGCAAGAGATTTCCTTCTTTATGAAATAAAAGAAAAAAAAAAAAAAACATTTTTTGGTTCTTAATCCACCGCACGCTTTGGGTGAATATTCGATAAATAAGATGAACGAAAGGGGGCGATGGTAAAGATATTGCAAAGTAGCAGTATTCGTTGACGCAAACGGTCGGCGGGCGGAGGGAGGAGGGGGCATAGGAAGCACAAGAAGGCGCGAGAAGTTAGCGATAGAGATCTTTTCACGAAAGCCTCCAAGCAAGAGACTGATACCATCTAGGAATATTGTCGTGACCCCACTAATACCCGTGTTATTCAGACTCTGGTGTTTTGCCAACTTCTTCGTGAAATATTTTCCTTCCACTATTCTGTTTTCGATTTACGACCGTCATGAACGCAATGAAAAAGTCTTTCGGCGAGATATCACTACAGTTTTCGCACGAATGAATTTGTTGCTGTCGGCGAATAATCTCGTTATCTTTACCGCAAGGTTTCATCGAAAGCTCGCCAAGCCTGAAATATTCATAGAATATCGTAGCTTTGTCGCGAACTATCATCCGGAATACTCGTGCTCGAGAGATTTTTAAAAGACATTGACGCAGATTTTTCCAGATTCCGATGTGAATGCATAAAAACATTAGTGACTCGAGGGTGGAGCAAGCTATCGATTCAATAAATGAACATTTTAAATACAAAGCTGTCTTGGGAAGGATTTCGGGACCGTGAACAGTAACAACGATGGTTGGTAAAAAAATTATGCGTGAAATATACTTCCGTAAAATGTTACTTAACATGAGAAACTTGAACGACGATTGGTACACATCGGGTTAATGAATCAAGCATAAATCGCATATTTATCATTGGCCTTTACTCGTTAGGGTGATAATCACGAGACATCGCTGTGGGTTTTCCCACGGGTGTATTCAAATTGGAACGAGTTGTTGGCACTTTTCATCTAGCTTGCAGCAATTTTCTCTTTTCTTTACTTTCAACAAAAGCTCCGATGAAATTTATGATTGATCGTGCGTCCACCAACTGTTCTCTGTCGAGTGATCGATTGACGCGTATAACTCCGTATAATCCGAGTTCATAAATGAATTTCGGCAAAATTCTATCGATCAATAATTATTTGTACGGCGCTCATGCTCGGCCGTCAGAATTTACCTCATTATTTCTTTGCTATTCAATCGGTGACGTGTTCTACTATCGGTTTCAACGGAATCAATAATTGTATCAGAATCGAAAATGTCGTCGACAAATATTTGACAAGATATGCTGCAAGATCGACGTCTGTGAATTTATCAGTAACAACAACGCAACAAAAAAACTCCTATCATACGTTTTTAGTGCAGCCCTTTTCTGTTTCCACTTAAATGATTAATGAATACCAATGCTGGTGATGAGAATCATGTAACTGAAGTAGATTTCGAGAGTTCCGTGACGTAACGAACAAGAAATTGTCTCTAGTACATCTATTTAAAATGAATTTCTATGAGCCCTCAAACAATAATGGATTCAAGTAGTACAGTAATCTGGTGCCCAGACCGCTGGCAGTCAATATCGCCTCACCCTCAGACCTTTCTAGTCAAGCGTCGATGAGACGCACGTCAAAACGACCTGATCCAATCCGCATCATTGGCTAATTTAATGTCAACTGAGATTATAAATCTGGTTCTAATTTGTATTGTGCACTGTACTATGCTCTACAATTATCGAGAGACTCCTATCGCGATAAGAACGCCCGTGTCGCATTCGCGTCGAAGAAGCTTTCGATGCAATCTTGGCAAGTCGGCAACGTCACTTAGCAATGCCTACAGACGCCGGGAGTCCACAGATAAGAAAGAGTAAATGGAGGGGGGATGCGCAGTAAGGGCTGCACTAGTACCGAAGGCATCGACGGTAGGATGGACTTTGGTTACTATGACAACCAAAGGCTTTCGGGGTTTGGGTAGATCGATGCGCCAGTGGCGTAGCAGCAGGTAGCGGATGCGATGAGCCGTCTATGCCTATGCAAGATGTTGTATAGCGTGGTGCGTCCAACAAGTGGGGCGAGGAACTGAGTCGTGTGCGACGGTACGCGGTGGTGGAAGATCGTTGATACCAAAGGGACGTGACCACCCTCTTTATCCCGTGCCCTGGTGTTGTATGCCCATCTTTATAATGTCCTCAACAGTTTGGCGAAGTTTTTCCAAACATCCAAGACTCTTAGCTTGGTCTGTCTTCGATTAGACGCCAAAAATTCTTCGTCGCTTCCATCAATTCCATTAATGCTTGAAAAAAAATCCACTCACTCAGAGAAAAGTCGAATCCAACCTGTCACAACAAGTGTTCGAACAAATACAAACAACGAGATTTGCACAAATTGCTATTCGCTTTTTTGACGAGTTTCCAGCCATCGAAGTAACCTAAATAAGTGAAGAAATTGGTATTTTGGTCGCTTCGCAAATGTTTGCGAACTTCTAATGTGAATCAGACTTTCAGGAGACACGAACTGGAATAGATGAGTTTAGTTTCTGAAGCGACGCATTTTGTATCATGTCGATTTTGCTCGACACCATTAGAGGTCGGGATATTGTCTTACACGAGTGTTGTAGGTAGGTTTTCAAACACACGTACGCATACAGTGACGCTTTCATCGGGTCATTCGACGTCCTCAACCTTTGTCGAGTATTCCATTTCCAACCCGACGAGACCTCCAGGGAAATTCATTCCACTTATTTCACCTATATGGCAACTCTATACTCCTCTTTGAACGCGTTCCGTGTCGTATGACGGTATTCTCTACTATCTATATATATATATCAGAGAATATTCTTGCCCGTACAAATATATATATATATATATACGTGCAAGAACTCATCTTGTAGTTCGGCAGATGGGACAATCACCCGTAACGCTTTTATCTCATTCCGTGGAGCGAGTAAAAGGGGAACAGCGGCATTTTGTTTCTTCTTCGTGTCTAACAGACGAGAGATGAGAACTTTCGTCCCCGATTACTAAGTTCTCTTTGTCTGTCGCACGTCGCCCTGAACGCGATATGACGACTTTCTTCAGAGTGGAATACAATTGGCATTACGATTTTGCTGGAGCAAAACCACGATAAAATTTTTTACCCTCTCTGTCCTCGACAGTTTTATTATTCTTCCAGTTTTCTCTCCACGTTATGGGTTCCTCGTTTCCTTCTGCGACGATTAACTCATCATGGAGAATGGTAAAAGAAGTCAAGAAAAAGAAAAGGAAATAAAAGAGCGAATGAGATGAAAAGTGTATATGTAGAATGAACGAAGAAACTTAATCGATCAGAATTTCGGATGCGAAAGCTCGTTAGGAAAGAAAATTAAAATACCTATTATCGTCTATCGATCGATTATATCTATCTTTGTACAATGAAATCCGTCAATAGTCTTAGACGTGGGACCAAGGGACACATCAATAATTCGATTTTACCGAACCAATGAAGAAAATGCGCTTCCATCGACCGACTGTAAGAATTAATGGGACCATGGAGTAAACGACTACTGGGGATCACTATCTACTACCCTACTATCAAGGGGAATCATTGTGGATCATTCATAGTTCGCCATATACCACGTACCAATTATTTTTAACAGAGCAAGATGAATGCGAAGCACGGTGTACATATATGATGTACTAAAGGAAAATTACGAATTGTCAAAATAAAATGACATTTTTATTATTTTCATCCTTTTCGAGGAAAACGAAGAAAATTGTCACGTTGACGTCTCGTTAAGCAGAGATGTTTTTGCTCGCTATTTTGCAGCTCGTTGCACCGGCAAACATCGAGAATGAGATGAAAGAGACGAAAGAGATGAGGCAAACAGAGGAGTAATGCTTCATGAGATCTACAAGCGTCGAGCACTACTAATGAGGTCTTTTTCCGCAACTTGAAAAATAAATAAATAACAGATAAAATTTCATAGATATGTTATGCTATTTAAAAAATGCTCGTCGCGGACGAATTCAATAATGTTCCATTTACTGAACTACAGCATACGTAGACCACCCCCTATATGGCTTAGTTTCATCATCGGAATTTATACCTGTCGGTTCCACTTCGGTCTTTTTTTTTTGTTCGGTCCTTTTTTTTTTTTTCATTTTCCCGACGGAGACGTAACGTCAGAGACGTGACTAGAATCTCGTTTGAGTCGACAAGAATCGAAACTCGAGAAACGAAGGAATACCCGTATATAACGCGTCATGGCGAATAATGTAATTTCAGTATTTTCACACTCGGCGAGAAAAACACGATATTCTCCCCATCGCGAATAATATATAAGGAATTTACGTAGAATAGAAGGTGACGACCGGACCGAGCACCTACTTTGTGATAAATTGAAAAACTTACTTACTGAACTTAAAGTTCAGCATCGACGAAAATTGGAGTTCGTGACATAAATAAACATAATTTGTCAAATACAATAATTAAAGCCTTATGTTACATTAAATGAATTACGATGTTAAACTATATTCTTGAAGAAATATGATAAGAAATTAAAAGAATATTTGTGAACTAATAAACATCGAGTTCAAATTTGCATTGACATCGTAATACAAATTACTGAACTATGCATTTCATTAAGGGATCATTCTAGTATAAAATGTTGAAGAAATCTTTTTACACTCGGTGTACAGAGTTTAGATTCTCGAGGGTGGTGGAAGGAAGGGAAGGGTGGTCAAGCTATCCGTCTCAAATTTTTACACAACATTCTTCGCGCCATTATTTATCTTGCTATGGAAGATTTTTTTTAATCTTCATTTTTTTAGCGAAAAACTGTCGAAAAAAAACCTAAATACGTTATTTTTTTTTTTCAAATCGACAAAATTTTGTCAATTTTGATTGAAAAAAAAAAAAAAAACCCTGGCTTTCATACTGATTAATAATAGTTTTTCAAATTTAGTTTTAGACAATATTTACGATTAGAGATTTAGTGTCAGGAGACATCGTCGGGAGACAATTTTTTTACAAGTGATTTTCAATTGCCCAAAAAAACTGAAAAAAAAAAAAAAAAAAAAACATTTACATTTTTTTTCTGTTCTTTATGAGTGTTTTGATTTGACATAAAAAAAATCAGACTGATTAGCGTATTTTATACATCGAAAAAAATAATTCGTGAAAATCTTTTTTTTAGCCCGTCACACTAGAATGATCCCTAAATTATTCGAAAACAAAAGTCGTAAGCATCGACACAGTCATTCTTAAGTACGAAGAGATAAAACTAAGATATACTTATTTCAACGTTGAAGTCAAACGCATAAAATTAATTTTTTAGTCGTGAGTTGATAAAAAAAATGAAATTGTAATCGATCTTATTATTCGATTTCGCTCGGACCGATTATTTTTTTCGCAAACGTTTCATCTTCCACGATGAAACCCAGATCGTCGCAGGACTTTGGTTCATAGCATAATAACTTCTTTTACAGAAAGTTAAATCTTGAGTCTGCTTGCGCAACGCAATATCAGAGAGAAATGAGTTTAAAACTTTTCTAGGGAGAAGCCGAGCCGTAAAACCGTTGCTCTCGTAAGATGTTTTCCCGGATCTCTTACAGAATATCAACATTCTTTCATTCGAATTATTTTGTTACCCGCTTTAATTGAGCAAAGCTTAAGTCAGACCTGTTTGAGAACTCAGTGATAATTTGAAATGATTCACGAAGGCACAAATATACATTTCAAACGAAGGAAAAATTCATTGATAGCTTATCTAATGTCATTGCTACACGGGATAGCGATATTCCGGGACAGATTCATATGAAGTTATAATTGAAGATTTATGAAGATTGCGTGAGGGACTTTCTGCTAGTAAAAGAATTTAGATAGGAATTTGTAACGTCCTTACATCAATACTTTCACTATAATTCCATATGCGATTATGAAGATAAAAATACCGCTACAGCATGCGTTTGGAGATTTTAATACGTACAGTAATAAAATTTCCCTATAACGAAAGAAAAAAAAACAAATGATAATGTTTTCATCTGCGAAAATCGGATGCAAAGGTCCTTTAATCCACAATGGGTACACGGAGAGAAGGATTTACTATAAATTACTATATCATTTGGTAAAATTCGACGGTGACGCCACCTATGACGAAAATACTCGATATTATGAGAATTTTAATTTTCAACAGGTGGCGTCATTGACTCCGCACTACCAGAAATCTACGATATTTTTTACTAGATATATGGTAAACTGTATCAGATCAGATCCTTCTCTCCATGTAGTGATGAAGAAACAAATAGCCGCAAACATCATAATGAGCAAGGAAAATTAATCGATGATAATTTATCGACCTACTGCATTTGTAAATGCCGCAGAACTTTGCAGTAAACTATAGTCGTGACAATCGTTACATTACGTTCCCTGCTCCTACTTTAGGATACACCGGCAGTATCCGCAACTCCTAAAGGTTGGAGCACAATGGAAATGAAAACGAGACTGCGAAGGATAAGGATGTACAACTTACACGCTGTTTCTTTTTCTGCCCACGCGACTTTCCGACACTATCTTATTCCTCGTGAACTATTCCCGTCTATTCCATTCTGCTGCACTAACATTTATTTTTTTCTTATGCTGTATACCTGTCTTGACATTTGCCAAAGACTGCAACGCAAAGAAAACTCAAAAGACGCGAGGTGTCTTTAAAGTGAATTAATTACCACCATTAATCTACCACTTGACTATGGCATTTAACAATCTTCATGTCTGAACTCACGATCGAATCCCTCGAATATAATCCTGAACTACATGACCTAAGTGTACAAATGGGGTCAAAAGGTTACAAGACATTGCATTGGAAAACTAAATTGAAAAAAAAAAAATACAGATACAGAACACAGATACCGAATACGGAATACAGATTCCATTTTTGGAGTATATAACATGTTTTTTACTTTAAACGTGTGAATCATTTTTATTATTAAATTATCGCATTTACGCCAATCAAGTGGTCAACATTTATCGTTGGCTAATTATTCGCGATATCTACGAAACGATGATGGTAATTCAAAAGGGGATTGAAAATATTGTCTCGTAATTACCGTGAGAGGCTTACTTGGCACAGTGTGTTACGAGGAAGTAACTGTCGGCGTATCCGAAACTCGCCTGGGACCCGAGAGGGTCGGTCACGCGCGGGCGAGCGAACGAACGAGCAAGCGAGCGAGCAAGCGAGTACTTAGAGATAATGGCCGGGGTGTTAAATTTACTTGCGATGTATTCCCGGGTCTCGACTTTACGTTGATGGAACGTGGGACGAACATCTGAGGGGGGAGGGATTGCGGAGTATGAATAGGCGGGCGAACCCGAACGACGTAACGAACGAACTGGCGAAACGGCCAATACTTCGGCGCCTTTGCGTGTTTGCTCCAGTAGCCCCGCTTCACCCTCACTCGAGGCCTTGAACTCTTAACCTGCATTCGATTATACGGCCTTCGTATTACGATAAATTTACGGGATACTCGGGGGGGGGTCTCGGTTTATTTTCTCTCTTGAACTCGGGAGACTTTTTCTCAAGGTTCATCGCGAAAGAACGAATAGGGAACGGTATATCGAAATAAAAGTAAATAAACAATAAAATATAATGGAAATCGTATTTATTTTTCTGAATCCATATAAAATATCATTTAGAAGGCTAAGATAATTTTAAAAACTTACTATTATTAGGGTATCAAGTCATCATAGTTGAATCAAGCAATTCTTAAAGGGACTAAGTCACCTAAAAAACGATTTTTAAAAAATTTCTTTCTTTCTGTATGTAATACTGCAGATGAAAATTCCATATCACCTATATAATATACATATGTTACACTATCACTATGAACTTTTTAAGAAGTCTACTAGGAGGTCACGGCACGAATAAATCGACAACAATTAAAATCTCGAAGTTTTGATTAAAAAAAATCTCGGATTTGGATTATTTCGATTAAAAATATCGTTACTCATACACTCACACACTCACACACTCGCACACTCACACACTCACACACTCACACACTCACACACTCACGCACTCACGCACTCACGCACTCACTCACACTCGTCGAGAGAGACCGATTTTTCCCACACTTGTATCGAAAATAACTATTCTCAATAATCTCAACTAAAAATAAAGGTGTGGCTACTCGTCCAGGAACCGGACGATTCCGAGTGAATTATTCGTCCAAAAAATTACTAAATATTGGTCACTTTTTTTAATTTAGTCAAATTTCATTATATTTTGATCGGGTTTATCCAGATGAATACCTGTGATGAATTCTAGGCATATTATTTTGTTTAAAATGGCAACTTGTATCCGGACGATTAATTGCATATTATTATTATAATTTTTTAGATAAAACGTTGTTTTTACCAACGATGATGCCTACTCAGCTAACCAGCTTTATTGTTGTACTTTGAATTGCACTGTACTTGAATACCCCAGGAAAGTGACGTTTAAATCGATATTCTAGACAAAAAATGTAATATTTCCAATTAAAAAAACCACGTAATTTATACATTTTTTTCCGTGCGAATAATTTGGGGGTTATTCGTGCGGATTCCGGATGACAAGACAGTTCGATGTATGTGATGTACGATGTAAAATTAATGAAATTTCTAATATTCCAGTATTTTAAAAGGTATTCAAGATGTAATATAAATCAAGCTGAAAAAAGTTGTGTTAAAAATGGAATAGTCGGTAACCAGTCTATCGAAATAGGACATTTAAACCACATTGCTGTAATCGCTGTTCAATTGTTGCGGTGGTTGCTGAAATTTATCCGAGCGTAATGAGTTGTACGAGCGCGATCGTTGCTCGCTTGAATCACACTCCAAATCCTGTGGTCACTATCCATTTAAAAACACACGAGACCCCTCGTTTACTATTAATTATTCAAAGTTGCCAGCTGCTCCCGTTATACACGCGCGGTTTCGATGCGTGTGCGCATATAATCGAGAATATTATATCACCGAATCGTGCGACTGGTGGCAATCCCCGTGCAAACTCAATATGGATATTACGGTATTCGGGCACAACTTGCGGAGAATTGCCCCGTTGCCCCGCTGTAAGTCCGGGTTAATCATTCCATGATCCTGCACGTACGCATCGGGCGGTTGTATCTGTTTGACGAGGATACTACAGCTCTGCGAGACTGTTCTAGATCTACCATGATATTACTTCCGCTTTCTTCACAAATGCTTATCTAACTTTGAATCCGTTTTTAACTCGTTTTATTCTTCGTGATAAAAATATCATGTTGAGATTGGATACTCACACACGCTGAGAGTCATCCACGCACAATACATTTTTGTTAATGCTACTCGGGTGTTTCGAGATCTCGTAAACAATCATTTTTGGAGGGGTTGAATTGAACGATAATTTGTAGACTTTTCCAAATTTCAAAATTTTCATTGTTAACTCGACTATTATGATGCAAGAGTAATGGGCAACAAATTGACGAAAAACTATTAACTATTTCATGTGATGGCGGTTAAGAGAATGTAAATTTGTGTTCATTTGTGGAAATACTACGTTTCAAATGTTGTTACAATATATCAATGGCGGTAAAGCCCGTGTGAATTTTAACTGTGATATTGTAGAAGTCCGCATTTTTAATAAATGTTCGTGAGCAGTGTTTGCATACGAAACAATTTTATTTCAAATGCGAGTTCGCGAGTCACAATAGTCTGCTAGTAGTGAAATAATTGGCATAGTACGCGTTTGTCATATTATTTTAGAGTAGAAAATTATCGATGGCTTACTGAGTACCGGGCAACAATTTTCAATGGTTAAACTTATTCGAAAGCTACGTCAATATATCGTGTCGTTGGTACAGTCGCATTTACTATCGTCGTTCAAGTTGTCTGTTGCATAAACATAAAGTGCGTCGAAATTGAACGTTACAGTTCGCATGTCATGTATGCTGGAGGGAGAATAACAGTGGTCGGGATAACACGCGGTGGACCATAGCGGTCATGAACGTTACCGAGGCGAAAGCCGACACAAACCGTGTTCGTAATCTCTCTGTCTCATGCACGCGCGCACACACGCGCATGTATACAATATGACGAACTAACGCACACACGGAAGTTTACGTTAATGGAAGTTTGGCTCCCCTCAGGCTGTGAAAATTGTGCGATATTTGAAAGAGGAAAATAGCAGCGTTAGGAATAGGAATAGCGAAAGGGAGAGAACAATCGAACGTCGAAACGAGCGAGCGCCAATGTGATTTTTACGATACGTTCAATTCATGAACATCATTCAGCGGATATTAATCCCTGAGATATTTGCGATACCTAGAAGCTTCAGCTTCCCTTTCTATGCCGATCAAACATCCGTCTGCATAACGTTCTTATATTTTACATTGCCGTTTGGATTAATGATTTTTTTTTTTTTTTATGAAAGTTTTATTATTTGTACGGAAAATCCGTCATTAAATAAATATCGTTTCATATTATACGTATCAATGCCATTGCCTTTGCGGAAGAGAGAAATTATTAACTTTATTGATTTTCTTTTCATGACCCGGGTGATTTTCGGGACTTAATTGAAAAGTAAACCGAAATTTCGATACAAAGACTTTCCTTCTATACATGCTAAATAATGGAATTGATAAAAGTCAAAGGAAAAGGTGGGTCGAGGAAAAAATGCGGGTGCAACTTTTCACATCCCCACAGACATCTCGTAAAATAGAAGACAAGGCAAAATGATTTACGCTCGCCATAATAGTATTTTGCGATACTAGTGCGAGAAGGCGGACTTTACGGCGAAGGTTGGGAAGTGGCCGCACGAGCCGGATCGAGAGCTACAAGGACACGAGGCGAAGCCGAGTGTTGCTCGAACCGCCGTCGGAAGTCCGCTTTGTCGTACAAGTATTGCATGATGCTTTTTGTAACAAGTGCAGGAGGAGTGCTACTGCCGTGCCTATCGATTGTGGCGCCACCACAGCATGCGAGACGTACCAAAACGGGTGTGAGAAGTACTGACTTCTCGCACGCTTCCGTCCCGGAAGAGTGTGAGAAGTAAAATCAGGCTGATGTGCGCATGCGCCGGGACATTACAGTACGGCTTGCTATAATGCGCCACTTACGCCACTCTCGGCAGGCACGAGAAGTAGCACTTCTCATGCACGCGTTACAAAAATTATTTTATACACGAGTCTCCCGGTCTCGAGGCGACCCGAGTCTCCCGGAGACAATTCTCACTCTGTGACCCGCGGTGAAAATAGAAGATAACGACTAAGGTCCGAAATTCTACTCATGTGTGAAACCGTAGAACTGGAAGTCCTTGAAACTCAATGCATAAACCAATTGATTCGTTGTTTTTCTCCCGAATTCGAGCTTCGAAGCGAATTATTGACAAACGTATACAACGCCAATGCTATACACAAGGTTTTCGCTTCGTCATAAGCGACAGAAACAAAGTGAAACCTCATGGATTCGGTGAGATGAGCTATTTTTCCAAATTCGCTGAAATACTGTCGTTAGTATCTCCCAAAATTACTTTTTTTTTTTTCAAAAAAGTAAAAAACGTACGCCAAGTACATAAAAAATAGTTATTTCCAAACATTTTCTTAAAAAAAGAGTGAAATCATATGAGCCAAGGTAATAGATATTGTAAATAAATTTTTTAAAAAACTTGGCACATCCTTTTGTTTAAAGCAATTAACTAAATTTATTTGAATTCCAAGGACGTGCCAAGTTTAAAAAAAATTCTATTTACAATATCTATTACCTTGGCTCATATGAATTCACTCTTTTTTTAAGAAAATTTTTGGAAATAACTATATTTTATGTACTTGGCGTACGTTTTTTTACTTTTTTGAAAAAAAAAAAGTAGTTTTGGGAGATGTCGCTTATTTTTGAAAATCGATATATAATTGCGTTCAATTCGCAGCGACGAAGTCGCTTTGTTGATTTGTCAGCAATGGAGTCCCTGCGTTAAATCTGCAGCGATGAAGTCGCTGCGTCAAATTTTCAGCAATGAAGTCGCTGCGTCAAATTTGCAACAATGATGTCGCTGCGTCAAATTTGCAGTGATGAAGACACTGCATCAATTTTGTTGTGATGAAGTCGCTGTGTAAAATTGGCAGTGATGAAGACGCTGCATCAATTTTGTTGTGATGAAGTCGCTGTGTAAAATTGGCAGTGATGAAGACGCTGCATCAATTTTGTTGTGATGAAGTCGCTGTGTAAAATTTGCACCGACGAATTCGCTGCGACAAATTTGCGGCGATGAAGACGCTGCGTCTATTTTGCAGAAATGAAGTCGCTGCGACAAATTTGCACCGACGAATTCGCTGCGACAATTTGCAGCGATGAAAATGCTGTGTCTATTTTGTTGCGATGAAGTCACTGCGTCAAATTTACAGCGATGAAGATAACCACTGAAATGTTGCCCGGAACACATTTTAATAAATCAATATAGTAATCAATAAATGACTCACTCTCAAATAGATAAATTCGAAATTCACCCGTGAATAATATCAAAAGAAAAAAATTACTTTCGAAATAAAAGTTCGGTTATGTTCGAACAATTACTAACAAAATTAGAACAAAAGAAATTAGTAGTTGGCCTCGATCTCGAAACATTACTGCGTCTTTCGATGAACTTCACGAAATATCCACGGATGTTTTGCCGTGCACAGAAAACACAGAAAAAAATTAATATTGAGAAATCCGCGACGGCACCCCCGCGAAAACTTTTGAACCGGACCGAGCGTAGTACACAAACGGTGTAATCGTGGTCGAAAACTCGATGTGTAGTCTGCTGACACACGGACGAGTCGCTCGGGGATTACTACCACATATGCGTCAGCCAACCGCTGTCAAGAATTTTGCTCGCTGTATGAACGACTAGCGTAACCCATGTGCGAATAACTTCACAGAGGTTACAAGGAGCAACTTCACGGCGGTAACACATAACATAGCACTGAAACTCTACGAAAAATCTTGAGAAACGAAAAAACGCTTATTATAATATCTTAACATTGGCTAAACAGATTTAATCGCGGTTGGGCTCGTTTGAAAGCTGATATCGAAAATATATAATAGAAGTCTTGTTAAAATTTCGATCCGACGCTTAGTTTTTAAGAACCATTAAAAATACGGCCCACTTCCGGCATTTTGGCGTGGACTTACACGGTAGCGTCTCGACTCTCAAAATTTTTTTTTTTAAGTACTTGGCGTCGAGACGCTACCGCGTCTCTTGAGCTCTCAAAGATACAATCGCCTTTTTTTAACTCCCGTCTGCCCGCCTGGCAAAAGACGGGAGTTATGCGTTTCACCGTGAACTCTGACTTTTCGCGTGTTCTTGGTATCGAATGTTCGCCGAAACGACAAAAAATGTCTTAACAAAATTTGACATACCTTTTCTTTATACCGCGGTACAAAGAAGGTTTCAGGTTTCAGGTTTCATTATGATCAAGTGCGATTCGGTAGAGATAAAGCCGGTACAAAGGAATGCGCTCGAATATATCGAAATTTCGTCAATATACCCCACCATTATTTTTATGGTGTCTCGCGCCGGATTTCCTGTGAATGTATAAATGATAAATATAATGTAAAAAAACATCTTCGCTGTTTGTAAAAGTTGCGCCAAGTACATTTTAAAAATAAGTTGTGTATTCCCGATACTTAAAAAAAACGTAGGTATGTGAAATTAGTTAAAGGTTGCCAAGATCATTATCAGCTGTTGTTTAAAAAAAAATTAATACTCGGCCCGCCCATTTTTTTTATTGATAAAAACTATGGGCTCGTGGTTTTGCAAATTATGGGGGTGGCAAGCATTAATATTTTTTTATACAATGGCTAATAATGATCTTCGCGACCTTTAACTAACTTCACATACGTTTTTTTTTAAGTATCGGGGAATAAACAACTTATTCTTAAAATGTACTTGGCGCAACTTTTACAAAAATCGAGGATGTTTTTTTACATTATATTTCACGAGTTTTTGGAAAGCTAAGAAGACATGGCAGACATTTTCATAGGATATCTAAAAAATAAGGAACCATCATGTGTTAACCTTTATTACATGTACCATGCGACGATAGTATACAGGGACGCGGAAAACCTTTCTTAGGCTCTTCGCGGGCCTAACAAAGTCGACGGAGTATATACCTATATATATACGCTACCGACTCTGCTACGCGCGTGGAGCGTTCGATCGGGCGAGTTCGGGCAAACTCGGGTCCGTCCGCCGGAGCAACGTTTGCCGAAGCGACGAGTCGTGTCTTGATCGTGACTCTACCCGATCTCAGTGATGGAAAAATGAAATCGATGTATCTCAACAATGAGGGCATCGAACATCTTGAAATTAGGTTTAATTGCAAGCCGCAAGTATAATTATATAATAAAAGACATTTTATTTTCTTGATTTACATTGTATTTAATGGATTAGGGCGTGTAGAGAAGAAAAAACGTATACGCGCAGCGCGAGGTCTTGCGTATAGAGTCTTTGTGACGAGTCACGCGCAAATGTACTTGGCGCGAGACTCTGCCGAGTCTCTTGATACATACGCGTCACAACGAAATACGAGTCACGAATAAACTGTGCAATTTCCTATCATTTGTTTATGCATTTTGTTAATGCATTACTTAGTGAAAAACTTAATAACTTTTTTTATTATATCAATTTTTTTGTTACAATATATTTCAGGCATAACCCGTCTTTTCTTTCGAAATTATTATATTTTTTTCGATATTAATCCCAGGTGAATTTCAAGTTTGTTTATTTATTTGAAGGTACATCTTTTTTTGTTTTATTAAAATGCGTTCCGGGGAATGTTTCAGTGGTTAACGCAGCGACTGCATTGCTGCGTATTGAACGCAGCGACTTCATCGCTTTAAATATAACGCAGGCTATACTTATACACCGTACCAATAGATTTCAAATATTTTTCATTTTTTTGTTAAAACAACAATTAATATTAAATATATATCAACAAATTTAATGAAAAAATACGTTTTAATAAACCAAACAAAAATAGAACAACAATTCGTCGCCACGTATGGTGCGATTCTGATTCTAAAAAGGGTGAAATAAAAATTATTTTATAAAAATGAAAAAACTCTCGACCCTGATAAAAATCCCAGATAAGAAAGCCGGTCGTGTTTCCGGTTCCGAAATCCATTGGCTTCTATCATATTCTATCGGGAATTTTAATCGGGGGATTGAAAAAAAAAATTATTCGCATATTATAGTTGGGAGATTCCTACACTCAACAAAGAATAAATCTCGCGACTGTAATATGCAAATAATTATTTGTTATTTCATTCTTTTTTGAGTCGGGAGTTCTTGTAATTTTTATAAAAAAAATTTTATTTGATATAAGAAATGTATCATCGGGCAAAGACATTGTCGACGCGTATAGAAACTTTGCACATGTAAGTTGCCTAAAATAAACACATTTCTTTTTATAGCGTACAACGTGTATAATAATCGATAGTATCCGGTATACATGTGTATGAAAAAACAAAACTGGTGTGAAGCAGTTTCGTCTTCATGCCAAGATCTTAAAAATAAAAAACGCAGAAAGTAACGTAATTCAGCGAGATAAAGCTTTTTTGTCCTTTGCAACAAGTTGCAACAAGTATCCGGTGTCTCTGATCTTTACGAAACTCATTTACATGATGATAGTTTACGTAAACGTATTCGGCATAAGAAAACGCGGTTTCTAATCCATAACTACGGAATTTGTTTCGGTTCGTCGTCTCGTTGTAGCAAAGCTACGGGAAGTCGCTTATTACCCTCTTGGCGAACCTCTTTTAACATAATCCGTGACCTGATCACGACCACCGGTAAGAAAATTTGTGAAGGTGGGTGGATACGAGAAAAGACATTGGTTGCAAGAAGTACGGAGTTCGCGTTGGCTCGGCTCGATGCGGCGACTGACTATGTCTGTACTTTACTACTAGAGGCTTGAGCGTTTGTAAGGATGCGAGTGGCGGAGGATGAGTTGTATCAGTGACGGCTAGTCGGCCGTCTCTCAGGAATGGTTGAAGACCAAATTCAAGCTAAGCGTTGGTAATGTTAGCGAGGCGTCTCGTCACACTACTATGCGGCATTGTGTACATTGAAATGCCAGAGGTGGTCATAGGCTTGTATGAAAAGGTTGGTCGGTTACTATATATGCTCCACGGATGAAATAATTTGCGAGTTCGTCAGCGTTGTGCTCTCGAATTGCCTTGAGGTTACATTAAAAAAACAGTGAATGGCATCTTTTATTAATAATATGTAATTGTGTCGGTGTGACCATTAGTAATATTTTAGTATATGTGTTTTCCTTGACAGTTTCATTTTTTTCATAACTCACCACCGAGACGCTCCCGCGTCTTTTGTCATCCGAATAGATTACTCGTTCGGTACACAATGTGACGGAACATAAAATGATTGTACGCAGGGAAGATCAACAGAAAAATATTCTCTGAACATGCAAAATGTTACCAGCGTTATTTGTAAGTGAAATTTATGAATTGTTCCAAAGTTTACGATTGAAAGGCCAATCAAATATCCAAGCTTATCTAAGGTATATAATACTTTTTAGTTTTAGTATTATTTTGTAAAGAAATATTTTGTCGATCATCGAATGAATTAATTTGAGGAAAAAAGGCTCAGAATGGTTTTCTCGGCATCTTGAGTTTATATGTACTGTGAAAAGGTGTTGTAAAACTCGCTCGCAATCACGCTAGGATAAGACGCGCGCGAGAGTCTTTATTAGCCACGCCAGCACAGAGTCGATCCCCCGGTGCCCGAGGAAACGAGAAATATAGAACGAGGGTCTGCCGGAGGCATATATTATATTTTCCAGGAGTCCGGCATCGCTTGTAGACAATCGGGAGCGCGTGAGGGGTACGCGACGGGAGAGACACCGCGAAGACGTTACGACGAATCGCCGAATTATCGGCGTGCGAGGAGTTTTTCCCCCTTCCCCTCATTACCGAAGTACGCGTACCGTAGAACGGGCAAGCGAGCATCACTCTCATGCACCGCGTCGTATTAGTAGGACGTAATTACTGATAGTCTAAGCTATCAAAGGAGAGCATCTCTCTCATATACTGCGTTACAGTAGTTAGCCATTAGAATCAGACAGATGGTCAAAGCGATAGAGTATTCCGTGAATCCTGTACGATATCTCCGTGAGGGAGAAGCACAGTAAACTATTCTGCGAAGATATTGAACTTCCGATCGTGAAACAGACGCCGTGCGGATGGCAGAGACATCGACGATACCGAGGATAGCTAGAAGGAAGCCACGAAGGCCGATCGCATCGCTTCGGGAAAATTAACAAGGTAGGTGCACGGGGTGCACACCACCTTTGGTTAACTTTTGTGTCGAGACCGATACGCGGATCGCAGAGGGCTTCCTCGCTCATATCCGGTAATTTAGTCGGTAAAGATCTCATGTAAAATCTCGAAGCGTCGAGTCGAAATCAACGAATAATAACGATTCACGTAGAGTCTCGCGAGTCAAAGTTGCGTTAATGAACGAAGCGTCGTTCCGAAAGAAAGTCATCGTATGTTGGCCGATAATTGGTTTTGAGAAAGGATACTGAATGAAGGGCAGTAACTATTATTTTATTTTTATGGAAAATAGATTATTTTCTTCCGAACTGCACTCCCTATCCTGCTAGTCGAGTAAGTTATTGAGAATTTGGAAATGAGAAAAATTGAGATTCCCTGAGTATCGGGAGAAAGATACTCTGGCGCCCAGCAACAATACAGCGAAAAATAAGGTGAGAAAATCGGGCATTGAAAAACAAAGGCGTCATAATAGATTGAACGGGGAGCTGATTACAGGGGGTCCGACTCTGTAAAAGGCCGCGTCACAGTACCTACATTATCGCGTTATTATGAAATATTATTTGTTCGAATGATGATCCGGTTATTATTCTAGTTGGGTTTTATGCTTTTCTGGTACGTCATTAAAAAGGCGTTAATTCAAGTCACATTTTTTATTACAGTATAAAAAAGTTGATTTTACCGTCCCATAGGATTTTACGATTCATATCGAATTTGTACTCTGTCAGAAAAACTGCTCATTCCAGCAATACCGATTACGCACATGTTGGCGAGGTTGATTATACCGAAGCCACCCTCCACTGATTATCCCTTCTCACCCATCTTTGCATTTATGCTTTTCGCGTGTGGATCTTTATCGCGTATGCACGCTTTCCTCTTAATATTCGGTGTGCTTGAGGGACGTGCGTTGAATCCAGTTGTAACAACCACTATTTTGCCACTGATTCTCATTGACCTCCACTGCTTCTCTCATCCATCATATATTCTACAAATCGATTATTGTGTTCTCAATCTACCAAAAACTACTTTTTTAAAAAAAAAAGTAAAAAAACGTACGCCAAGTAACTAAATTGTTCTTTAATATTTTTAAAAAACATAGTGAAATCATATGCGCCAAGTTATAGATGTTTATATGTATGCAATATTAAATATAAAAAAAGTTCATCGTAAGTCAAAAATTAAAATAAAAAATACTTGGCACGTCCATTCGTTTTTATGCAATTAACTAAATTTATCTGTATTCTACTGACGTGCCAAGTATTTTTTATTTTAATTTTTGACTTTCGATGAACTTTTTTTATATTTAATATTGCATATATATAAACATCTATAACTTGGCTCATATGATTTCACTATGTTTTTTAAAAATATTAAACAACCATTTAAGTACTTGGCGTACGTTTTTTTAGTTTTTTTTTTTTAAAAGTAGTTTTTGGTAGATTTCACTTATTATTGAAAAAATCCATAGTAAGTAACTGAAACTTAGCAATAAGTCATTTTTTTATATTTCTTCCATCACAGAATTCTTCACCGTATTTCGATGAAACGCTGTCGCATAATTTTCTCTTCTCATTACTAAAAAATTGCATTCTCCTGAGAGTTTCAATGCAAGTTCCATCGGCGAATGAATTTCATTTAATTTTCCATATATTGTGTTGAATGAAAAAATGTATCAATTCCTGACTTTTTTTTGTATAATATCTCTTGTGGATACTGACTATACAATACTGATTTCGCAGCGGAGAATTCTGTGTCGGAAGGTTTAATGAGAATCTGATCTTACATCGGTTGAACTCTGTCGCATGATTTCCCACTCGTTATAATTTTTCTCTTGTCGTTACTAAAAAATTGCATCCTCCGGAGAGTTTCAATGCAAGTTCCATCGGCGAATGAATTTCATTTAATTTTCCATATATTGTGTTGAATGAAAAAATGTATCAATTCCTGACTTTTTTTGTATAATTTCTTTTGTGGATACTGACTTTACAATACTGATTACGCAGTGAAGAATTCTGTGTCGGAAGGTTTAATAAGAACCTGATCTTATGTCGGTTGAACTCTGTCGCATGATTTCTGATTCATTACAATTTTTCTCTTGTCGTTACTAAAAAATTGCATCCTCCGGAGAGTTTTAATCCAAGTTCCATTGGTGAATAAATTTCATTTAACTTTCTGTATATTGTGTTTGATGGAAGAATCAATCAATCCTGCCTTTTTCTTGTATAGTTTTGTAAAAATAAAATGAATTTCTTGCGTTGATAGAACTTGTATCAAAACACTCCACGAGATAAATTGTTCATAACGATAAGAAAAAATTGTAATTTTAATCGTTCACGGTTTTCCTCCATAATCCCTAGAACTAGGCTAGCGAAGAATACGAATAATTTGATCGTGAACTCTTAATTCACAAGAGAATGAATTGTGAAGGAAAAATATCCGATGAAGGCGTGTGTCTCGGCCTCGGTTAGTCAGCCGATAAATTAATAACAAAAATCTTTCGTTTTACAGACACATTTTCAGGCTTGTTGACGGTTAACGCACTGACACTCGTTACCGGAAAAAAAAAAGTTGACACAATGGGAACGATGTAAAAAAATTGACGAAAACCTTTTTTTTTTTTCACTTAATTTATAATTCCGTAAGTGGACAAATAAAAAAATATTTTTCGCCAAATAATTAATTATAGGTTAACCGGTAATCGGCCGACTAACAACACGCGAAAGTCAGCCGGCCGAAGAGTGCAAAGTTCTTCCACCAGACGTCCAAAGTAGTTAGAATAGAAAGGGCGTATCTGCTACCATTCAATGTGTTAACAACGTTGATATATGGCCTTCTGCTTCTCATCTATACGTGTAGATGAGGATCAGAAGGGCGCATTTGACACTATTTACCAAGTAAACTGCTTTGGGATACACCCTTATGTTTCTCATCTACAGAAATACCTCATCGAAAAAATGTAGATGAGAATCATAGGGACCTATTAAACAGTATCTTATAGTGTCAGATGCGACCTTATGTTTCTCATCTACATCTGTAGATGAGAAGCAGAAGGCTGTATATCCATGGCGTTAACACGTTAAACCGCAACCGATATGCCTTTCTGTTTCACATCTACAGATCGGTCACACTTTTCGTTTGAAAAGATCAAGAAATTACAAATTTTACACCACGTCCTCGATGTCTCGGAAACGGCTGCACCGATCAAATCGCAATTACGCATTCGAAAGCGGGGGTCCAAATTATATTATAAAAGTGTTGCTGAAAATTCGAGCCGAAGTTTAGTTTTCGAGAAATCTCGAACAAAACTTTCACTTCCGGCATATTAGCGTAGTTATAGAAGCGGTAGCGTAGTTATAGAAGCGGTAGGTCGGCCGACCTCGCACTAAAAATTTTTTTTTTTTTTAAGTACTTGGCGTCGAGACGCTACCGCGTCTCTTGATATCGGTGTTGAAAAAAATTTACCGGGTGGTTGCGCAAAAACACAGCGAAGATAACTGATGGAGACTAAGAAATCTCGGGGTAAATCAGCAATGCCTTGCCGCCTTGGGGTTGTTCACGTCGAGTATGGAATATCGCGTGTTCAACGACGAAAGGGCATGTAGTTCCGATAGCATGGATCTCGCCCCCTCCTGTTTTTGTTGTTACATAAATCAATTTCATTCAAGGTCACTCAGATGGCAGTTTACCAACCCTTGGCGTTTAACCCCAAACCATCCACTCCTACAGATGTCATACAATTACTTGTCTGAGTATTTTTCAACCATCTCATAAAAACGATAGTATTATGATGGATTATGAAAGCTTCAGCGAGTTGGTCAATAGAAGATTGAAGTCTGAATATCTGAGTATGCTGTAAGGAGCCACGAAAACGTGATGCGTGCGAAATGTGAAACCGATTGACCGTTTCGTTTCTGAGATATTCACTATTAAAGTTGAGTTATTTACCATTAGCTGTATGGAAGTACCACTATTTTTCAGCATACAAAGTGTCTTTAAAAAAACCTGAATAAATTTATGTTATTAGAAAACCTATCTATAGGAAGAGTAAGCTTTCGAAATGTAGATGTCAAAATTGAGATATTTTTGATCGCCCAGTTTTTGAGATATTATAAATCAAAGGTCGTTTGATGCTTGCAGTCCTGACTCATTGGGTTCTCGCGACGAACCTCTCTCTCGCATCTTGCCCACCCAGCACCCCGCGCGACGTGTACCCCACCCCTCTATGCGGCGCGCTGAAGCTTCCTTAATGCACTTTTCACTTTTCACTTACTGAAACTCTCATACTTTTATACTAAAGCGCAATGACTAATGCTCCTTACATTAATAAACATGTATGGAAAGTACAATAAAAATAGTCTCCAAACATGCCGCATATGTATGATCTTTTATTAGGTTAAACAGTTAATAGTTTGCAGGAAAGAAACAAACATGTAACATGTGACTAAGAACTCAAAGTGCAGAGAACTACAGGATTAGTAAAACTGTATTAGGCTAAGTGTCTTAGATATATGTATACCGAACTACCTTGACACTGAATACCTACGATGCTGTACTTTGCAAGCTTGTTCAAAGTTCACGCATGTCGAATATCTCGCAGGAAATCGAGCAAGAAGGTTACAACGGTTTAAGGGGGCTGAGTCACCTAAAAATTATTTTTTTATTTATTTAAAAAAAAAAAAATGTCTGAATGTATATACGGTGTACTTCATACACACCAAATTTTAGATCGAAATTTAAAAAATTACCGAAGTTAGAAGCATTTTAATAATATTAGAAATAAATAATGCGTGAAAAAAAAAATGCCGAAATGCAACACATACAATGACGGAATACCGCATCTCCGCACGTTTCTTTTTCTTCTGATAAGAACAAGGAACATCGAGAAAGGAACATAAAAAAAACAATCGATGTCGAAACTGCGTTCGGTAGGTAACGATTTACCGACCAAAGGGTCGTTACGTCTAATCGATGCGACTCAGATTATCGCCGCTACCGCGCTTTGTTTTGAGTCTGCGATACACCGGCGTAATGTAGCAGCGATGATTTTTACTCGATTGTGTCAATCGGGTAAAAAACTGCGCTTGTAAACTCGGTGTTATTAGTTAATCGTCAGTGTTTACAGTTTTTCCGAATGAACGGAATATATTCTGTATTTTTGCCCGCAATAGTGCAAAAATGATTTTCACAGTGACAGTGTCGCAACGCGAAAAGCCTCGCAGAATTAACCTCCTTTTTAAACGTCACATTTGACGTAAGAGTATTTTTTTTTATTTTTTAAACATTTTTTTTGCATTTACGAGATTTGTGAAATAAAAGAAAGAAAAAAAAAACAAAAAAAAATTCTCAGTTTTATGTGATAGAAAAAAAAAGTGTACATTTTTATATGACAAAAAAAATATAAAAATAATTTTTTTTTATTGTGAATCACCCAAGTTGGTTATTTTCATTAATCTGTGAAATTCATTTTTTGACACTTATATTTTTCTTCGCTTGCCGCAGGTTTCAGAGAGAATGGCCCCACCGATTTTGGATTGCGACGGCTCATTTTCTTCGTAACAGTCAGTGTTACGGAACGAGTGCGGGAATTTTTCATGCGATCAAGAATGGATTTATCGCAAGCCATTATGTGAGTGGTTACGAGACAAAAAGTGGAAAAAGTGAATTTTTTGGTAGTTTTTAACTCATAGCTTCGCCAGCGAAGCTTCAAAAAAAAATCCCCGCACTCGTTCCGCAATAAACTCTCTAACGAAGAAAATAAGAGGTCGCAAGCAAAGATTGATGCTTTCATTCAATCCGAAAGCTGCGGCAAAGGAAAAATGTTTAACCATTGCCCATAACACTGGAATACACTGTAGGTCTCCAAAAAAATTTACAGCGGTAGTCTAACATATATATATTATGGAGGTAAAATGAAATTTTTCATTAAACTTATATATTCTGGAAAATTTTTTTTTTACTTTTCGATTTTTTAGGTGACTCAGTCCCCTTAAGAACCGTAGCAACCACCTGGGTGGATAATTGCTGTGCTCGTCCGCACGGCAATTTTCTACCCGAAATCGAAGCAGGTCTGCTTCCGTCGATAAGTTATTTACTCTGCAGTTTGTTGCTATTCTGAAACAGCTGAAGCGAGGTAGTTCCAGCAAACACGGGTAGATTGGGGCTTGAAGCATTCGCGGATCTCGGCTAACCGCCTCACCCGCGTCGATAAACTGTAGCTTAACAACGGAAATGCTGAATGCACTGTCTATGCTGTGATGAAATTTCTTGACGACAAAATCTCTAATAATCAAACACATCGATCAGCGCTGATGATTATATTTTTATGAAAGTTATGATGAAGTATAAGATTGTATCTAGCAATGCTACATTAGTAGACTCCAGACGACAGCACATAGATCTGCTGCATCCGCCGTAATAGCAATTTCAATAAATTTGTTTCCCATATGCTGCCACAGCTGTTTTACCATTTTAAACAACATACAAAAAATCATTCCAAGCAAACAATACCACAATGACGGCGACAATTTAAACCAATAAAATCATGAAATCTGCGAGATTCAAATGCAAACCACACACTCTGTTTCTGCTGCTTGATAAAGTCCATAAACTCATAACTCGCTTCGTTGATCAGATAGAGGTTTCATACACGAGATTGCACGCGGGCGTCAATTCATTATAATTGGTCTGGCGAATGTATTAGTGCATCGAGTACTGAGAGTTTCACATGTACGATACGTGTTGCACTATAGTTTGTGATAAATGATTTCTACGAGGCGCTTGTTGCAGCCCAACTTCTAATATACGTAACATGATAGCACACAATCACATCCACCTTTTGCATTATAAACATCCTGTGAATAATATCGCTCGTGCATACTATATCATGAGTGACCATCTTTGTATTCAACTTATGCACGGTTAACGAAACTTACCAGTTTGATACTTTTCCCCATTGCCGAAGCGAAGCTTCAACGTTTTGGTGGTTCAATAGAAAGTTTCGGTCACTCAAGCCGCTGCTGCCAAGTGTATCTATTAGACCTTCGTGTCTCTCCCATCGATTTCCGTCCAAGTCGAAATTCGCGAACTATCTAGTGTCTCTACTAAGCAAACTTCCTAAAGTTCTGGTCTCCTTCTTGGTATAAAAGATTTTCTAAAATATTTTTTTCGAAAAAAAAAAAATGTACGCCAAGTACTTAAAAATACAATGTTAGTGGTTTATTATGAGGTTTGCAAACACTGAAACGTCAATATTTTACAGTAAAAAGACAATAGTTTTTGTCATATCGAATAATTTTTCTTCTGTTACACTTGGCCTATAAACTTTGTTGATTTTCCAAATAAATAATTTTTGCCAACAACATTTTTAAGTAACTGGGGTAACATTTTTTTTTTTTTTAAGTATTTTGAGAAATATGCCTTCTTAAAAAAAAAAAAAAAAAATTTTGTCGCAACATTGTTATTGCAGCGACTCGACGCTGATGGTCCCGGCATCAAATTACAAAGCGATCCCAGAGTCACTTTCTTCTCGCACTTTGAAGTTCTCGAATCGACATCCATCGATATCGTTTTTTTCCAGTTTCGCAATCCGTTACGCAATTTGTCAGAGACGTTGAGAGACACAAGTTATCGATGGTCCATCGACAGTTGCAGGGTTTCCAATCGGTTTGGAATTTTTGTCGTCTCCTCGTCTTTGACTTCCCTATTCTTCGACTCGAGATGACCCGACACTGAGACAAAAGACATATCTTCAGTTTCTACATCGTGCGCAACGAATGTCACAGATTTGTCGCGTATTATCGGCAACGTCTTGTCGATGTCTCGAGCAAAAGTTCCAACGAAACGATTACGATTGCCGAAATACGGTATACGATGGCCGTACTGCGAAACGAACAATGAAGGAATTTGATTTCATATAAAACATTTTTATTGATTGTAATACATTTTTGTTTAGTTTTACCTTAGAAATTAATTTCGAAAGATCGAATAATTTCGGTCGAACGAAATTAATTTTATATACAAAACCGGGCGAACGACACGTCACATATGATTGCCCCTTGATGATTGCCGGTTATGTCGTTCGCAAAGAATCGCAATCGCAAAGAAAAGTTATTATTTACATAAAATTCTACGTAACACGTAATACATAGCACGTAATTTATTTTTTTTTTATACTTCGCGTCAAGACACTAATACGCAATACGTAATTATTTTTTTGGAAACACTCGAAAAAACTTTCATACCCTAAAATACGTGCCGACGACAACGGCTGACATCGGTTATGGCAACGAGCGCGCCACCACGCAAATTTTCGGTGAATGATGAACTAATGTAGACGCTTCCGTTACAGGACACTTCGTACGTTGACCTGACTCCGTGAAATTGTTGGTCTCGATATTTCCGAATCGGCTGAACTAATTTAGTTGTAACGAGGCCCTTTCGCAAAATTGACCCCAAATTGTATTATGAAAGAGTCAACCAAAATTTGATCCGATGTTTCATTCCTGAGATATATCGGTCGAAAATTTCACTTATTGTACACTTTCGGTATATTGGCGTATGTATGTACACGGTACCGTTACGGCACGTACATTTTTTTTCTTTAAGTACTTGGCGTCGAGACGCTATCGCGTCTCTTGATATGCACTTAATTTAGTGTTTGACAAAACTGCACCTCTCAAAGCGCTACCTACTTTGTTCGCTTGAGTCTTCCGAAATTTCAATTGCTTACACCTTACTTTCACAAATAAATTGTAACGCGGCAAAATTTCAGCCCGTTGATTTCAGCTCGCTCCAGGTCTCACAAGGCCATTCCTCAAGGCGTATCGTTAATTTAAGAATTATTTTTTATTATTTTCGATAAATTATTTCATGTGTCCGCGCCTCGGGCGACAGAGAGCTATCGAGAGGATTCGCCGAGGGAAAAATAGCGATTTTCATCGTAGATCTTCGTTTATCCGCTACCGTTAATGAAGGAACGTCGGCAGGCGTTCTCCTGCGCGACAGAAACCATGTTTTCGAAGCCTCTACCCTTGGAGCCTCTCGCTATCGAGACGATAATTTCATCGGGAGGACAAGAACACCACTTTTCTCCGGCGACGCCACGTTCAAGAATTCGGTCACCGCAGAGTCAAACTGAGAAGAGAAAGGATCATCGTATCGGTTCTCGTACGCGGAGACTGAGTACCGCTAAGATACCATATGACATGTCACGCTCTCGCCCGTTTCGAGTGTGTTTATCTTCTGCATGTGTGCTACCGACGTGGAGTAAAAATTATGTTTTTGCAACTCGGGCATGAAAACGGCGCTTTTCGGGTCAGTTTTGCGGGACGAAAGTAGCTCATTTCGTAACAGCGTCGAAATGTCAGTATGCGCATGCGCGTCACGTTATTTTTCTGCCCTAGGGCAGAAAAGTCCACTTTTTTGCCCGCCGCTTTAACCTCACTTTTTTTTCGTCCCGCAAACACTGCCCCTCAAAGCGCCTATATTCCTGCCCTCGCTGCAAAAAATATAGTGTGCAACATGGGCCAAGTTGGCGATCGCGACTCGTGTGATTGCAGCCCTCGCTTCGCTCGGGTAGCAAACATCACCCGCGTCGCAAACGTCAACTTTCGGCCCTTGTTGCACAATGTACTATTTCGTTGGCGTGCTCCGTGTTCGATTGTTTCCGAGATATCGTGGCCGTTAACAAAGTCGGTCATAGTTTTTTTTTTGGTTGCGTGGACAGAACTGCGGCACATGTCCGTCTCTCGTCGAGCGATCGTAATTCGCCGCCGTGACGTTGGGTAAATTTTCGACTCGTTTCTAAAATTTTATTTTCCAGTCTTGGGAATAAATACCACGGGGAGCCGCCATTTCGTGTCGTCGTTCGCCGGGTGCTCTAGCGCGCGGATGGATTATTGAGGAATGTGTGAAAGAAATACGAGAGATTTGAGTAATTAACTGAATGATCAGGATTTTTGCTACCTGTTTTATTTTATGAAGAATAGTCCACGCGTTATCGTTTTGGAGAATGCGAGTTGTTTTTAAAGTGTATTTATTTTATGGTAAATGAGCGAACGAATGTCTAAGGAGTATCGCGCGTTGCAACGAGAGCTTTCCTGTGACGCGAGCATTTATTTGTAGTGTGTGAGTGTGTGAAATTGAGAGAGATTTCTCGAGCAATAAGCGCGGAAAAATCATAACATTATATTTTTGTGAATTTTGGATATCGCGGGACAGGGGGTTTCCTACGAGAACTTCTGTTTCTCCCCCTTTCGAATTATTTTTGATTTAATAAAAGTTTCTCTTTTTTTTTGGTTCCCGCATTCTTGTGTTGAGTCTGCGAATTATTTTTGTGCCATTACCAACGTTTACCGTAATCCAGCCCCTCTCCGGATTTTGGAAGCTACTGCGGCTGCAGCTACCGGGCAGTAATCGACCTTGTCGATTTTCCTCCGGCGCGTACGCGCGCCTGGCGCCCATCCCAAAAGTGAAAAATTACAGCAGGAATGATCTTAGACTTTAGCCTGCCGAGGTTGTAGTTCTCGCGGGTAGGTAAATTCTCGTCCTGGGAATTTACGCTACAAAACATTGTTATAATATTTCATATTTTCCTACATTTCGTATCATTTATTTCAATTATTACCAAAAAATACGGCAGGCTAAATACGAGTTTGCGTAATAATGACAATTGCTATTGCAAACTGCGCCATCACTGGGTTTGCGCGTGTTAAACGTGTGAATAAAACGTGACAGAAAGAAACAAAAAGTCCGACGAAACAATAATCCCCGAAAGCTAATAAATTTGTCGTACTTATTAAATGCACTGAGAAGATTTAATAAATTGTGATGTTGTTTTTGAAATATTGATTGTTTGTTTCAGGTAAGTCCTGGTTATCGTCAGATTCGGTCAACATTCAGTAAGTTTTGAATATTGATGAAAAATTTCTATATTATTCAACACGTCGACGTGTTTTGCTCCCGTCGGTAAAGACGTCGGTTAAGTGGAAAACCGTAATTCGAATGTTCGTTACTGACTAAGCAGATGTAGGAGCCCCATTTTATCGACATATTTGCTCTACAGAGTTTCAGGGGAACCAAAAAATGTAAGAAAATTCGTTGTAGCTCTGATACTTGGGTTTGAATTACTTGCCAAAGAACTTCTCCCAATTTATATGGACACTTGAAAGAATTGATTCTTTAGGTCTTATAAATAATTGGGTTCTGATGATCGTGATGCTTTCATTTTAATTTGGGCAGATGGGAGTACAGACATTGTGCTGCTGCTTGCTCTTATCCGTTCGAGTGAATAAAAACTACTCTAATTTCTTCATAATGTATTAAATTTTTTCGTGATTTGTCAATAACCGTCTCACAAGGTCACAAGCTCATCGTCGATCAGCTAGGCATTCGCAGCTTAGTGGAGAATAAAGCACATTGATACCGACGGTAGCAGAGCGCTTCACGACCGACCTACGATATGGCTTGCAGAATTTCGACCGAGCTACAGTTGTTCTCTACGTTAACGGCTCTTGCTTTTGTCGGTATATCTCTAAAGCTTCGAAATCTTTTTTATCGACACTCAATAACTCATACATAAACTTAATACTACGCGAAACGTCTCAGACCAACTGTCAGTCGGATCTATGCTGTTGACGAAAATTTTTTTTATGCTGCCCGCGCTAAACTTTTGACTTTTCGTGCCTCCGTCCGTTGCGTGAAAAGTCACTTCTTGTAGCAGCATGCGTAAAAGATTTCGACGTAAGCGCAGACCCCAATATTCGTCACTTTTCACACTAGTGCGAAAAAGTGTCTTTTTGTACATAGGTTAGTGAGAATAGAACATTCAAAATCGAACTTTTCCCGCAGTAAGTCAAAAAAATGTGTGTATGGCATGGGCGCCATGAGCAGTATTGTCTGCATTTTTCACTCTTGCCATACATGTAAGTATTCCTCGTCCCCGGAACTTTTGACAATAATTTTATGCCAATCGGTGTGAGAAGTCGCATTCGTGAAATAAAATTTGGTAAGATACTGTTATTGCGCGATATCCCTCGCACATTTCTTAGAAAAAGGTGTCACTTCACAGATAATGTCGAGAGAGCCGATTATACAACGGTGAAGTAAACATTGCAAAGGAATGCAGTCTCATTAGTAAAGAAGAAGCGTTACTGCAGGTTATCGAAATAAATGAAAAAATGGGTTTCATTGGGTCTGAAAGATTTTCTCTCTATTCGAGTATTGGAGGCTGATAGATCGAACTTCTAGGCAAAGCCTTGACCCGAATTTTCGACGGCGGTCGTGTCGTGTACCGCGTGCTTCGAAAAGAAGCTTTGCTGACGTAATACCTAGCGCTCTCCTGAAAGTACGAGTGATCGAGACTTTGCGACTCAGCCAATCCGATCTAAGGGTCTAAGGGTTCGTGCCATTGTACGTACAGCACATGACTAGGCTTGTGTGTCAATAAGAGGCTGGCTTAGATTTTTCGCTATGCTGTGAAACATATACGTTGGGCATATACGTGCGGCGTACGGCGTAATAGAATTCCGCTAATGATAAAATAATTATAGCCGTTGAAAACCAAATGACTCTCAAATTTATCTCATAGAAGCTATCTTGGTCGATTTTCGCGTTCAGTACATAGCGATCATCTCTGTCTTCTGGCAATGCTCACCGATGTTTCTAAAATCAAGAGTAACGTAAGATACAAAACGCTCGAGAAACGCAACATTATACGTTACTGCAAGGTTCGCCTTATAGGCAGGAACAAAAGCTTCAGCGATTTTGACAGTTACTTTCCTCCCGTGATCCACCCCTGAAAAGTTGGTGTGTCACGATTATATCTCGCATTCGAGTATCGACTATCGAATGTATATTTTTGTCGGTTTATTCGTGCCGTGATTGGTCAAGAAGATGTGACAGGAGGTAAACACCCTAGGAGGTAACCTCCTAGTCGCTATCGTTAAAAAGTTGGTGAGCCACCATATTGCGATATTTATCGAAATATCGAAGATTCGAGATTTTCATTGTTAGCCGTATATTCGTGCTGTGATTGCGCCCCTGTATTACTAGTCACCTTATAATCACCTTATAAAAAGTTGGTGTATCGAACTTTCGAGATTTCAATATCGCACTTCGATATTTGTATTGTTGTCGGTTTATTCGTGCCGTGATTGGTCGCGAGATGCGACAGGAGGTTTCGTCCGTAACCTCCTAGTAAAAAGTTGATGAGCGCGAATGTATCGAATTATCGAATATATCGCAACTTCGAGATTTTGACATCGGAATCCATTGTTGTGGCTTTATTTGTGCCGTGATTGCCGTGATTTGGTCTAGTACTCTTAGAAACTGCGTGTCTCCAAATTTTTGCGTGGATTTAAAAGTTATGTACTCTTGCAAACTGCAAGCTGATTCTTCGAATTTCCCAACTACAGCGGAAATCATTAGTCGATTTTGTCTACTTTTGTCGGAAACATTCTTCATTTTTCCCAACTATAGTAACGTAACGTAATAGTAACAAGTAGACTAAATCGACTAATGATTTCCGCTGTAGTTGGGAAATTCGAAGAATCAGCACACAGTTTGTAAAAGTAACGTAACTTTTTAATCCCCGTAAAGATTTGGAGACACGCAGTTTCTAACCGTAACCTAACTGTCAATATAGCTGAAGCTTTTATTTGCGTGTTTTTATCGCGAACCTTGCAGTTACGTATAATGTTGCGTTTCTCGAGCGTTTTGTATCTTGCGTTGCTGCATGATTTCAATGGTTTTTTGTTTTTCTACGTGCCTCTATTAGAAACGAATAAGCAAATATAGAATAAAAAAACATGTTTTGGCAAGAAATGTACAAAACGTCGCGATAAAAATAGTTTTAAAATCATTTGTTGAAAATAAAAAACTTTAATAAAAAACAAAAATCATCGGAGCCAAATTAAAATAAATAAAAAACTTGGCGAATACTTACAATACAAATGAATGTAGTTGCATCGAAAAAAAGGACGAGTAAAGTTTTTTTATTTTCACTTGATTCATATAATTTTTTTAAAGTTTTTTATTTTCAAAAGATTATTTGAAAAATGTATTTAAATTACTTGGCGACGTTCTTTACATTTGTTTGCAAAAAAATGTGTTTTTTTTTTTACAAATAGCAGTGAAATGTCATTGATACATTTATTTAAACGAGATATTTGTGGAGGGTTTTGTGGATGTTGTTCGAGTGAAATCGAGCTTATTTTTTGATATCTAAGCGTTTCGGATAACGTATAAGCATCCGCTGCACGTACATTGGAAGTACATGTTCGAGTGGCTCGGATAAAAGTTGTATACGCAGTAGACGAGAATCGAGGGAGAGGTAGTAGTGCCGTACTTCTATATCTGCTTGCCTTGCTGGGTACCCTGCCTCCTCGGGCAAGCATAGAGTGCACGAGAGCAGAAGATGAGGGAGGGGCGGGGAGGGGTTTGTTCCACCAGTGTATGGGGTAAAGTTGGCGGAAATTCTCTGACAAAGGAAGCAAAAGCTTGCCGAAGCGCAACAACATATATACATATATAGAGAGTTTTCATACGAGGTTCTATGTACAACGCGACGGTAATACATAGCACGAAAAGCTTCGAGAAACTGGCAGATAATTGAAAACTGAAATCGACTAGAATGAGCGTGAGCTATCTAAGGTTCAATATACGAATGCAGTACCATTAACGATAAAAATTTCTCAAGTCAATTAAATGAACAGTTTTTTTTAAATAAAGAAACAAAAAACATCATCCACGAGGACAGAGCCATCGTTCTCAAGAACAATACGTCAAATGTAGTGACCGACTTTTTGCCGTTTACGCGAGTACAAAGAACGCGCCCGTACAAGTCATAATCTACATATACGAATATGAATTTTCATCTCAGTGCAGTAGATTATTCGGTGACTTATTGAATGTCCGATAGCCATGCCATTTTGGTATTCTGAATGAAATAGAAATTGGCCTTTATTTCGTTGGATGTACATGCACAAGCGGGTGTCGTGTCACAGGACCTTGACCCAGTGACGGTACCGTTCGCAGCAAGAACTGAACTGCCAGGAATGACGTAGGTACCTCAGTTGCAATCCACTCGGCTCGACAGGCCTATCCGCGATCTAATTGCTTGCTTTGCTGGCCGGCTCACGATGCCCTGTTCGTTGGCGGCCACCGCTCGCGTGGCACACGTCGCTCTTCAATACCTATAATTTGTCATTTCTCAATTCCGACGATGGGTCTCGTCGTCCAAGCGTAGCTAACCGACTGATTACATCCCCGGTTCTCTTGAGCAACGAAGTTCAATTAACTCGTAGGCAAAGTCCCGTGAGGTTGATAGACTGGCTATTCGCGTGTGAGATATAAAGATACGTGCAATCTATTAAAATCAGTACGCTGGAAGATGATAAATATGTATACTGGTTAAATTACTCGACGAACGATAATAGCAGTTGAGGCTTTGGATACCGGGACATAAAAAATTGTCTTCAACGTAGTTCGTACCAAAGAACTTCCTAGCTCTGTTAATTGTGATTTGGAACTACCAACTTCATAAACGTTTGTAACAGGTTTTCCTAGGTTAGATAATTAAAGAACTCTTGTTTGACACTTGTTAAGGTAAAAAAATACAAACATTTATTCAGTTACAACAACAATGCACCATTCGTTTCGGTTCGTATTAGGTTATTACTGTAACTTGAGGTGGGACGCTCATCATCTGATCTTCACCATTTCTTCGGGGGTGTAGGGTAGTCGTAGCCGGAGCCAACGGTGTTGTAGGAAGAAAGTCCGCTAGAACCGAGACCGCTATAACTACCAAGAGTGGAGCCGTGTGTGCTGAAGCTACCAAGATTGGTGCCGGTGTATCCCAGAGAGCTGCCGAGGTTGGATCCGTGACCGCTGTATCCCAAACTGCTGCCAGAAGATCCAAGACCGTTGTATCCAAAGGAGCTGGTAGAAGATCCAAGACCGCCGAGATGAGATGAGCTGCCGGCAGTGCCGAAATCAGACGATCCAAGGTTATAGCCGTGACCGGAGGCAAGGTTGCTGAATGAGCCGGCGTACGACCCAAGTCCGAGGGAAGAACCGAGACCGTGGGAAGCACCGGATGCATAATAAGTCGGTCCAACGTTGACGGGTACATGTTTCGTTACGCTTACGGGGACCGGGTACGGTTGTGGTACGTGAACGGGTACTGGATGGGGTACCCGAACGGCAACGGGCTGTGGTACGGGCACTGGGTAAGGACGGTCAACCTTGACTGGTACGTGACGGGTCACCTCAACTGGATATGGCTGGGGAACGGGGACGGGGTAAGGACGGTCAACCTTGACGGGGTACGGATGAGGAACTGGAACAGCACGGGTAACTTCGACCGGAACTGGATGGGGCACCGGAACTGGCACCTGAACTTCACGATGAACGGTAACGCCGGTGATGCGCTCGGTACGTCCAGTTGAAAGACCAAGACCAGATCCGCTTGTGTATGAGTTCAGACCGGAGGACAGTCCAGAAGTTCCAGCATTGTAACCAAGACCGGAAGCACCGGTGTACAAACCGTGTCCGGAGGACAGTCCAGAACTACCAGTGGCGTAACCAAGACTGGAGGCACCGGAGTATAAGCCATGTCCAGAGGACAATCCAGAACTACCGACGGAATAACCGAGTCCAGAAACACCGGAGTGAGAGCCAAAACCGGATGCGTAACCGCTGTTGTAGCCGAGACCGGAAGCGTATCCACCGTTGTAGCCGAGACCGGAGGCGTATCCACCGTTGTAGCCAAGACTGTTATAGCTCAGTCCAGATCCCAGAGATGAGCCATGAGAGTTGAGAGCAGCAAAACTGTGTCCGGCGTCGCCGTGGATAATACCGCGCTTCGCAGTTTTCTTGGGGTCCGCTGCTTTCTGGTCGGCGGCCAAGACGCACGTGGCGGCCAAAAGGCAAATCTGCGTAAAGGAATGAAAAACATGTAATCTTTAATTTTCATATTGGCAGATATTTCGTGATAGCAGGATATTTTTTTAAAATGTTATCTTTTTTTTTATTAATACGTTTCTAAGGAATTTAACTATTTTTGTAACACATTTGAAATTGATTTGAGATCCTTTGTGATACTCACCAGGAAGGTTCTCATGTTTCTCTTAGGAGTGTTGACTTGAGAGTGCCATCCTTTGGTCACCGGTGGCTTTTTATACGAAATCGGCGTGCCACGGTGTAGTCAGTCGTCTGCTCGTACGCGTGGTCTCAAGATCACTTTCACTGAAAGCCAAGCAGCACACGCCCATGCGCTACATCCGCATCTCCTCCTTTTTGCTTTACACCTGGGTCCATCCGATTCTTGCCTGACGTAACCTGACTTACAGTACGATCACGATTGCTGACCAAGCAGATAATAAGTTTTCGAGAACGAAAAGGAGACAGGATATCAGCTTCGGAAATGAAACTACTGCGCCTCTACTGACATTCAACCGTCACGTTTGTAATTCCGAACTGTACATAATCTGGAGTAGACATCCGCATCAATCAATACAGTCATCGCGGTTTAATCATACCGGTTGCTTTTTTTTCATTACACATCAATATAAATGTTACTTGGGTCACAGATATTATTTTTTTTGTCCTCAATATCGGGGTTCGGATAACTAATGGGGTGGATAAGCGGAAGCTCGAGACTACAACTTCAATAATTTTTATATGCAAACTCTCGCGACTTTCACACCGTGTTATTTATTCACTGAAGTTTCTTTTATTTTATTTTTATTTTTTTGTGTCTCAAAGTTTCGGGGTTTTGCAACTCGTGTGCATCGAGTCCCGGAGCAAGTATGTTGTGTATAGCTCGTTATAAATCATTTTGGAAGTCGCCGAGCATTCAGCTTAAATCCCCCTCGGTAACTTCTCCTTTAGCGGACGAGCGTGTACATTCGATCCCAAAGTCGTCGGTCCTCTCCGTCCACCGCATAGCCCAGCCGCACTAAATATCTCCGGGCTGAGAAGTAATGACCAAACAATTAACTCGACAAAGTGCCTGGTACTCAGTGAACAATCGTCACCTAGTTCGGACATGGATACCGCCGCACCACTCGACCTGTAACACCGTAGGAATTTCTTCCGGGTCTGCGGTATGCCAGACGATTAATTTCGTGATCGTGCTTGCGAGGCTTGTGAACGAAAACGACGCTGTTTCCGTCGTAGGACACATATTTGTTGTCTCATGTGTTCAATGCAACACAGTTCACGTAACGGTTTCCATGCAATAATACAATTTTTTTACTTCTGGTAGCGCAAATGTAAATAAGCAACACCACACCAGACAACTCTAACAAATGCCAGTGTAACCATCCATCCCTTCACTATTGTGCCCTTCTGTATTTACTTTTCAATCATTTTTTTATATCAGGCGGTAATGAATTCTTATTTTTACAATTTTTGTTTTATCGTATAGGTGTACGGAAATGTTTTACTGTCTGTTTTGCAAAGCCGTGGCCGATACATGCGTGTGGTAGTGTAAACCTTAGACTAAGAAATGCGAGAACAACAAGAATGCTGAGATCCGAAATAATTACATTCTCCTAGAATTCGTGTATGGAAACAAGTAGAGTATCCGGTTTCTCGAAAATGTCAAGTTTCGCGATAGAAGCACCGGTGTTGTAGATGGACATGAATGAATAATGAAAGAAATAACTGTCGAAGCATCAGCGGGAAGATGAAGGATATGGTGGACGCCCGAGACACACTCTCCCGAGACAGTATTACATTCAGCGCGACAGATCTGTAATGTCCCTAGAGATTTATTTATACGCAGGATCCTCATTGTCACAGCGTGAAAATTTCTGAGTCCAGACACACACGGAAACGTCCATCGGGAGCTCGGGGATATATTTATGAGTAACATCAATCAGTGTCGTTCGCGATGGTTATCGATGACGCGGAGTTTGGGTGGGTCACGCTGTGTTCCCATTAGGGACGGCCATTGATATCTTTTGGCACGAGGTACAGATCGCTTTACTTCGATGCATATATGTAACGTATCGACTCCAGAATGAGTATCACATCGTATCGACCGCTAAACTGTGACCATTTCCTTTCTGTTATCTTCTCCAATTTCATATTTATTTATTAAACCCTCAAGGTAAGCTGACATCGTATTGACCGCTAAACTGTGACCATTTCCTTTCTGTTATCTTCTTCAATTTCATATTTATTTATTAAACCCTCAAGGTAAGCTGGCAATTTTTTTGAAATTATTACGTAAATGATATTTACGGAATCGACGACGGCAATGTAGATGAGATTCCGAACAATATATTCTCATAAAAATTATGGAATTATGGATTTCTTCATTCTCAGCCCTTGGAGACTGATTATTCAAATTATGTACCGACAAAAGTTCGGAAAAACTTGAAAAAAGGTTGCGTTTAGAATTTCTCCATGATAATCCATATTTTTTTCGTTTATTAGAAGGGCTGGTTATTTTTTTTATTTATTTTTTTTCAAGAGGATTAAGATCTTCTTCGGTAATTTTTCATCTACGATTAAATAGTGTTTCGGAGTTCGCGTGAAGGATTTTAAATAATCATCTGTTTATATCATAATCGTCTATCATCTACGTAACTGTGCAAACAGCTATTAACATATATTTGCAAAGTGGTCCAATCGGCACCGGCATTCACTTGGACCGATATACTATTCTACTCGTCGCTCGTCGCATTTCGTTGATTGAAATAATCCGAAATCTTGTGAGATACTAGAGAAAGCGCGACTGGTCAACCATGACGGTCATAAATTTCCAAATTCACTCGCGAAGTCGCTGTCCTCTACAGGAACCACGCGCGGAGACTCAGATAACTATTATACTTTCAATTTCGTGCCGCGATTTTTAAATCATCGTTCGCTACGTTTGTCGGACAAATTTCTTCCAGCGACTATGTCAAGACGACCATTAGCTTTAATGAATGTGCTTAGAATGTCGCATAATGGTAAACCGGCTGCGTGATAGTGACTCGTTCATCTCACGATTGAAACAATTTGTATTCGAAGTCAATATACGGGGCAATGGGATTTAGGAAAAATGACTACATAAGCGCGCAAATTGCCATATCGATGCAACACTAAATTATGCTTGCCAACATTTTTGTACGATTTTATTGTCACATAAATTCTATTGACCTCTCGCAGAAAAGATCGGGGCTACTTGACTCAGTCGACCTTCTCAGCGATGCAGGTTTGCGACAAAGAATTGGAAACGGTCGGAGGTATCTAAATTTTTTAACGAACAGTTAAAAACCATATTTCGATGTATGCCAGATGGCAAATCGATTGATGATACGATTATTATAATAACATTTTTATACCTTATCGAGCAATTCCGGTTCCGGTCTACCCTCTGCGAAAATTTACGAAAATGTTATGAGTTTCATTGTGCATTAACTGAGTAAGATATGCGTAATTCATTATTCGTATTCGTTTCATAATTGCCTGAAGTGAATTGTGTCGCTGATAATTTTTATACAAATTGCGATCTGTACGTCATCGAGGGGAGCAGGAAGCAATGTGTTCTCATGAAATATCGGACGCTCGCACATTCTCTTTCCCCAGACGCGAGTCTCTTTTGCTCTGACATAATCGTTGTCGAAGCGCGAAACGTCTCGTTTACCAGACTCTCGCGGTCTCGTTCGGCACATCCGCAAGATCCGAGAAAAGGGAAGTGCACTTTGAAACCGTTTTAATTCGCAACGGATCGGCAGACCCTCCTCAATGGATTCGCCTATCGATTTCGGTCGAGTCCTCTGCGACCCGTTTCCATTAAAATGTCTTTCTCCTCTGAATAATGTACTTTCACGTAACGTACTTTACTCTCCTCGAACGATCATAATTCTTCGATGCACACGTGCAAATTGCTTCTTACTTTTTGTCAAGCAACCCGATATCGACTGGATTGTCGGTTCTTTTTGCCGGATGTTTAGTTCTCAAATCCGGTTCCGTCGCAGGTTCTGCTTGGCCTTTAATGCGATCATTACATATTCAGTGATATCGATTTACACCTTTCGATCAGTCGTTCAATAAATTACCTAGGAACCATTAATAGGCAAATTGTACGATTCAGTCGACGATTATACAAGTAACAATATACCTTCGGCATTGAACGAAACAAAAAGGAATATACATAATTCACAACGCGATAGTCACTTTGAATCACAACATTTTTCTATACATTTTTATTAATTGGAGAAATAAAAATGTCCACAATAGTTAAAAGAAAATAATTATTCTTCAAATACCGTCCCAAGACTTTTCGATGATTTTTCACATTTATTTTAATTTTCAAAAAGTAACGTATACCTGCACGCAGCACCATGCATCAAAGGCTTTAATAATTCCCGTCGGCGTTTTCTGCGGTTTCAAAAGTTAGCTCACGGAACTCGAGGTAAGAAAGTGCATGTGCAGAATGTAATAATGTAGAGATCTTCCGGATGAGTAATCCGCTCATTTCTCGGGTATGTCTGAAGGTATGAACGTTTTCGTACAAGAGTTTCTCTTCATCGTATAGAGATCCTCCCGACCCTATTCCCCGTTTGCCCTTTATACACGATGTGCCAGAGTGCCACAGACACCATCGAATGGATGACCATTACACATTCGGGAGAAGCGTCGTGACAGAGAAAAATAAATGTCATGACCACGCGAGCACACAGTATGGTCTCCGGAATGTGAACAATCGCTATCGCTTACCCGCTATAAGTAATGGCGAAAATCAACGGGATTCTTTTTAATTCGAAAGCCAGCTTTTGAATCAGATTGAATGAATGAAGTGGAATGCACGGTACAATAAAGTAAGATCGACCCGACAATAATGTACTATTTTCTGCAGATTCATACAGAAAAGTCGATATCGGAGAGCGGAACACTTGGCTAGTGTACTTGGCTAAAAGGGAAAAAATTATCAAGATTTCATGTGAATTCGAAAAAAAATTCCATATACATTTTTATTAAACTGGTATCAGAATATTATCTGATGCAAATTGAGATAAAATATGAGTAACAAAACTGTAAATTAGACATTTCCATCTCATTGATAAAATTTATACGCATTTAAAATTTTTTTTTTTTTTTTAGAAAAGTTTCTTCATCAACTTCGGCTACATTGTAATCGAAGATACACGAATGAAATTTTGTTAAAAATAAAAAAACAATGTGTAAATTCAACTTTCACTTATTTTTATTTTGTGCAATTTTTTTTTTTTTTTCAAATATTAAGGTAACGACTCGTATTACCGACCGTAACCGTTGGCCGTAAAAATATTAGACCGAAATAATTCGAAATATTTATACAACCGTAACTATCCCCAGGCTGAAATCTATTTCATCGGGAACTTTAATTAATTGGCTAACCAAAAACCTCCAACAGTGACCAATTATTTATTGTTCTTCGAAAGATGTGAATAAAAAATTGAATAAATGTCATCGTTCCTATTCGTCGTATCAACAATATATCGTACTCATTAGTAGCCATCATTCGTGCGTCGACTCGCATGCACGCATTCGCATTCGTGCGTTTTTATTAAAATACTTTTTTTTTAATGAAAATTCGTTCATTTTTCTGAATATATATGAATTTTTTCAGATTAAAAAATTTTATTTGAATTTTTTTTATATGGAGAAAATGTGTGTAAAAAAGAAACTTCAAAGTAAATTTTTAAAATGTGAAAAATTCATACGTATTTAGAAAAATTAACGAATCATTTTCATAGAAAAAAAAAGTTGGGTTACCAGACATTTGTTGAACAATTTTGTTTTTTTCATCAATTTGTTATTATGCAAAATTAATCTTTTCAGTACCTTTAATAAACATGCATTTGTTTAGATTTTTATACTATCGAGAAGTGTTTGCAATTGTCTCTCATTTTTCTCGAACGTATGCGAAATGAACACCACTTTGCTAATGCTTGCTATATCGTTTTCGCATAATTTCTCAATTATCACTCAATGCTGATCGTTTAGAAAATGCAAACTTTTACCAAGTCTGAATATCTTTGAAAGAAAGAAGGATAGAGGGTGGTCTCGGCGCAGGAGTACGAAAGTTTTTAGGCGTTCGGTAAATCCGACGAATTCGAAACTCCGAAATCTATCTCAGGCGATCGAGGCCGACCGGTTGCCTCTCCGACCGAACTTAATTCTCGTTCTTCGCCCGATATCATTTCTCCTGGCTTCCCGGATCTGCATTCAACGATTTATCGCTATCCAACCAGCAGGTAGTCTTCGGACAAAGTGAATGAAATTCCAACGAGTTTCGGGCTGTACGAGTGTCAAAACGACATCCCGTAATCCAGCAAAATGATTACATTGGAAATTATCTTTTAAAGTTCCAAACTGTGACACTCCTGAAGTTCTAACGCACTACTACGATATAATATCAATATTATCATATGATTATATAATGTTTAAAAATGAAAATAATGTTGGAATTCGCAATTTATTTTTTGTGAATAATCAAATGAGAGTAATTTATTTTAAAACATGCAAATTCGCGCGCCGCGTCACATCATACGAATATAAGCGTTAGGCGTCCCTACGCTGCATTAATAAAAAGCGTAAAATGTAGACGCCCAACTTTCGTGCCCGAGAAATATACTCGGGGAGCTATCTGAGAGATGAATCCTCGCGTCAGTAGATTACGCGCCGAGATTATGGGAATATTGGAGGGTTTTCGACTGTGTACCCGTTATATATATAGTAACACACACAACGATTATATTACTAGTTGACCGAGTTTACTTTCGCTCGTTTCGCATCTCCGAGACCGGACAGAACTCGATCTCTGTATTTCTTTGCACGTGTCTTGAAACTCGGCCCCGCCGTTCACCATTGCCATAGGAGCGACTACTGGACTGATAGACCATTATTTGTTAGTGAATCTCGAACGATCGTCTCATTCAGCAACATGACCACGTTGACCACAGCCAGTCTCGATTGCCACTTATGTTCGACGTTAATTAATTCATTTCCATTTCGTATTGCTATCAACGTCATTTGCATCTTCGTAGGATTCGATGTAGTTATTGGCTCATCGACAATGATTGGCCCATGAAAACATCGCGAACGGAAAGGACCGTAACGGCAATCAGTGATCGGCCGATTGTCAAGATGCTATTAATAACTCCCATCCCATCGGTTCGTACAGATTTGGAAATCAACTTTTTAATTTGCATAGTGAAACTCCGCCGATCCGATTGAAATTGTAACATCGCCGAAACGGAAGAACAAGCAATTTGGAAAAACCTTGAGACGAATTATCGAGGTTAGTTCGATTGAAAAACATGTTATGCTACTAAATTGCATGAGAATTGCGACATAATAATAAAAAAATGGCAGTATCTTATTATGTAAAAAAAAAAAAAGAAATTTCATCAGTTAGCGGAGTCCATCAATTTTGTATCGGTAAATATAGATAATCAAATTCAGCGAAGCGTTATTGAAAAAACAAAGAGAATTTCAATTATTTTCTCATTGCAAAGTTCGTAGAGTCGTCTGCCATATTTTGGCGTACAGAATTTTTTTTTTTTTTTACGTATTGAAATGATCAAATTTATGTCGATTCTTTGATCCGAGTATCCGAAGAGCCGTGTGCTGAACCATTTACTCTCCGATACGTCGATTGCGGACCGTTCTTAAGCCGCAAGATGCGCAGCGAAATTTCCTTGGCGAACCGCGAATACAGTTCGCTGAAGAAACACTTTACATACACCGAGTGTATCGAATAGCGATTCCAATCTCAATTTCGCATCCTTCGCAACCTGTACCGCCGGCTCCGATCACATCTTGACCGGCGTATCAATAACATACCTATATCGGTACAGGCTGGAGGCTTCTCTCGTACGAGAGAAGCATCCGGAGAGTAGGCGGATTTCATTTGAAGCCTCGTTTGCGTTTATTCTATTCCTATCCTCGTAGACTGCATCCATAATCCCATCAACATTTTTATCAATATATAGCAATATCATCGGCAATAGATACACTATACTTTCTAGAATTTCAATTAAATGTAACGTAGGAAGTTCTTACGAAAGCCGAGTGATGCAATAATTTGATACACGAATTAACGAGATAATCATTTATTAAAAATTCCTCCAGCATTTAGACCTCAATTAAAAAATTATTCGTTTATTCATCGATAATAACGCTCAGATGTATTCGAAGTTCGCCGTTTCGATAACAGCACTCCGGATCGTCTTTTATCATCGTCTGACTCAGTTTCATAGTGTCACGAGTACAAAAAAACTAACCGCAATCTAGATTCACGCAATAATTCAAATTATGGTTGGTACAAGTTGTACGTGGATCACGAAGATATATCTGGAATCCCGCAAATCCTCATTGCGTTTGAAAATTTAAAAAAAAATCGTCTCGGACCAGTAATGACAATAGCTCTGTCACAATGTCACTGAATGCTATGACAGAGAGTCGCGCGTACAATCCTCCTGCTGCAAAGCCGACGAGACAACCGGTAATTCGACTTTCCTCCCCGGAACTGAAGCGCGATTACTCCCCGTTAGATCAAAGGAACGTCGAGGAAAAAGGTTCGTCCTCGGAAGCGAGCCTTGCGCTGTCCAGTGGTTCCTCGAGCAGTTGCCAGTACGAAACTTCGAGCGAGGGTCCACCTCAAAGGATCCGCGAACTCCGCGCTGCGCCAATTAGTGTCGGTACGAACGCGCACAATCGTTATCGTCTCGAAAAGGCAGCTGCAAAAATGACTAGTGAACCGGAACCCGCTATAAACGAAAAGAAAAACTTTTCAAATCGTCGTTGCGAATCGTATCCCGTTGTGAACAACAACTGTCAGCGCGATCTTTACGATGTCACAATCAATCGTTCTGTCTCCGAGTCTTCAGATGCACGAATGAAAAAAATCGAGAAAATCGCTGCCGAAGTTGCATTGACCGATTGGTCCCAATCGAACGTAATTTTGTCAAGCGACAACGCGTCCAACGAAAATAGGTTATTACGAACAGCCGATGAAAGCCCAGAATCCATAACTGTAGCACCGGTCGTTCGCGAAGCTTTCGGATTTTTTAATAAATCCAAAGGCGTCACCTATCTGTCACTGAGGAAACACAACGAAGCGTCGATCGCTGGAAAATCCGAGAGACAAAATATTCAATCGTACTTCATCGGACGATCGACAAGTAACATTCAGCTTATTGCCGGCAATGGCAAAGAATTCATGGACGATATGATCGGCATCGCCACCAATCCTAATCCCTCAATAAAATCAATGTATTTCCCAGCAAGTCCAAAGAATTCGCAGCCCGTTGCGAATCTGGAGATAGCCACGAGACAGACAAAAGTCACCGAGATTTATCCGCGTTATCGTTCGGAGCTCGACGCCCTGTCGCAAATCGAGAACGAACTTGGTCCTCTTCAATACAAATTCAGCGAATTGGCGGCAAAAGTACGTGCTCTCAACATCGTCGATATGCCATATAATTTTTGTGTCGACTCGACGATCCTTGAATCGCCGGGAAGATCGACGATCTCGAGCGATACCTCCGACTACTTTCTTCGTAGAGCTCAGGCCTTCTGTCGCAACGATTCCGTTAGGGGTTTCCCGATGAGTTTCGATGCTCGACTGTCCGACTTATCGACGACCGTTAACTCGGCGCGCCTCGAGACTCCCGGCGCAGGAGGCTCCGACGTCTGGCGAGAAAAATTCGATGCGAAATTCGCGCGATCTCTTTGTCACCTACCGCGCTCACCGGGCCACCCCGACGATAAACCATCGTGCACGTCTTACGAAAATTCTTCTCGATTAAGGAGTCTCGAAATTCAATCCTTTCAAGAAAAACCTTTTGCTTATGGAACGCCCCGTGATGATCTCGTCGGAGTTGAAGAGTTTTCCGAAAAACCAGTACATTTTGGCGAGGTAATGCTTCGGCACGGACATTCGCGGGATTGTCGTTGGAACGAGTGGAAATCGACATTGCCGAATGAAAATTTGTCGATTCGTCATCGAGCTACAGATCAAATTTCTTCGAGACATTCCAAGCATCATATTCGATCCAAAGCGGCGACCAAACAATTGCAGGAATTAAATTTTCCTGATTCAAATGGCTCAAGACATTCGCCTGAGTGTGGAGAGTCGAGAGAAAAAAATACCGACGTTATCGGCAGTAAGGCGCCCATGGAACTGACTCGGGATCAACTTTGCGCCAATCCAAATGATCGAAGGAGTTCTTGCACGATTCGAAAACCCTCGACGACTAATCGAACATCGGACGGTAGGATATCGACAAATCGAGTATCTTCCAGTGGAAGATTCGAGGCTTCGGCTCAACCCTCTCAAGAAATTCAACAGGTCAATAATCGACGCTGCAGCAAGGAAAACTTGGAATATAATTCGAGACGTCGAAGGACCAAAGAATCAAGGAGAACGGAGTCAATATCGCGCAAACCGCACAGATGTAAACACCGTCGAGTTAGTCGCAAAGAAAAAATACACACGCGTAGAAAAAGTTTAGTTTCAACGAAGAGCGTAATTTCTAAAGATCTTCGCGAATCCCCATCCAACGATATTGTTATCCCGAACGCGAGAAAGAAATTTGACGATTCACGGGTCAATTCGAGTTCCCACGATGTTCATACGAAGAAGTCGATGATAAGTTATTCGCGCGAGTCAATTTCGAGTCGTACGAAACGCATCGTCCGCGAGTCCGCTCCGTTGGATTCGACGGGACGGCAAAAGATTGAATTCACGAATGCCTACAGCGAATGTACGGTTGTCACAATCGATGCTGCTACTGATCCTGATGTCGCAGATTCCCCGGTGCGCGAACTTTGTCCATTTATCGAACTCTCGGCTAATTCGGTCAAAAGAGGAAGTCTATCGAGTCCGTTGGGATTGAGCCTGGATACGCGAAACTGTGATAGACGCGACAACGAACGTTTGAGACACACGGATAGCGATGAGAAAATAACTATTGTACCGGTGTTATACACATCCGGAATATCCGAGGTGACGACGATGACGGAATTTGAATTAGCGACACCGCGAGCCAGACAAACAGTAACGAAAGGCCAAAGAAGACATTCGGTGCTGGTGAAAAGTGGGGACAACGGACAACAGAATGATAGATTTTCGGCAAGACGCAGCGAAGTGTTTTCCGATGGTAGTGAAGCTTCGGGTAGCTTTACAAGCCAAGAGACTCGGGTCGCAAGAGTTGGCCACGAAAGATCCTGCCACGGACACAGGAGACGACCGGGCAACGAACTTTCGATCACCTACAGTCGTAGCAACACTTTGATACGCGCAACCTCTGTTTTTTCGACTATAAATAAGGAGGGAACAGTTATAATGGATGCAACTGCTTCGAGATTAACTTTGTCCGACGTTCCGAGGTTTCCTAGTACCAGGGACCATTCACCGATAGCTTCCAGTGTAAGGAAAGACGACTCTTTGAGATACTATGTTGAACGAGATGGTTCATCGAAGGCGTCGACACGCAGAACGGCTAATGACGATGTTCGCGGTATGAGAACGTCACCCGAAGATTTTCTCGATGACGTGTGATGATGCGCGTCTACAAATACGAAAAGTTTGGAAAGATAATGAAACATAATCAGATTTATGGTATATTCAAAGTGAGAATCGGGTCGACTGTACTCATCCAGGACGACGGTATTAGACTAATTCGACGGTAGGAAGTCTTATGACCCTATATGTAGCGAAGGAGACCTTTGAAACGTTTAAGACACGATGCTAATGTTGCGTCTTATTTATACGCGAGTATGACACCGATTATTATAATAAAAATGATGGTGCAAGGATTGCGTCGCGACGAACTGTCTGAAGTTTCGAGATTTACAATTGCTAAGAATTGACGCATCGAATAGATTCGCCGTCATCGTTGATACCTGATATATCTTGTAACCGTGGTAATGTCGCACGAGATCGGGTATGGTGGTACGGAATTTAAAAAACCAAAGATCAACTATACAGAAAATGATACTATTAGGTACTATTTTTATACATCATTGTCATTTTTGTAATTGTACATTAAAATTGAACATTACTTTTTGTTCATTTTTATATTTGACCAAATTTACTCTGTAAAAAAAAAATAAAAATTAATTTCTCTGTAGATTTGTTGCATTTCATTGAGGAAATAAAAAAAATGGAGACTATGTGATGAACGAAATTCTGCAAAGGATCAATAGGATGAACTATGCGGTATTCTCTACAGCACATGGATAGAGCGTACTCGACACGCATAACTTCAATGGAATGCGTGAATAATTTTTTTGGGACGATGTTGTACCGTATATTAGCGAGAAGAATTTAAAAGTTTTCTTCCGTGCTAAATATTCCGTTGGAGACTACGCTGCAGCGCCGTCACAGAGTCTTAAAGAAATTATCGCGTCTTCTTCTTAATCCGGTCTGTCCAGACAGACTAACTCAATCCCCGGCAGCAATGCCTGGGATGCTTGCTACTGTAGTATTGAGCAGTAGCCAACAAAATAATACCGTTATTGCGTGGCAGAAAACGCCGAGGTTTCATGCGGTAGCCTTATTTATTGTGACGCTGATTTTCTCGGAGCGCAAAAAAAGAAAAATTGGAACGATGCTTTTCCTAGATGTGCCACTCGTTGCGTTGAACAGGTAGTGAAAATATAGAAAAGGTAGTACGAGGCGTCCGACATACATCGAGATCGTCGATTTTCGATCACTCCAAATTTTCTGTACTTCTTCTGCAGCATAGCAAAGTGATTTTTTTTTTATCAATTCTTTAACATCCGCTGGAATGACAACTTCCTAAGAAACGGTCATTTTCGGTATTCATTTTCTACCGAAGTTTAGTTACTATCAAATATTAGTGCAGTTTCTTCGCTTTCTTAACTTCCTAGAAGTGTATACAAATCTTGGAAATCCTTTCTGAAAATACATAACGCTTAACTGATCGAGCCGCCAAATTTTACCGTTTTTTCTCTATATTTTTTTTTCGAAATCGTTCGATGTAAATGACGCTAAAAATGTCAACATATTGTTGAGGGTGTATCAACACGCTTGAGTATAATCGAGCAGACAACGTGAGAAGAAATGGAACAGCAGCCGCATGTACGCTACAAGTGATAAACGCTGAGGCGTTTCGCATCTCGTCTCAGGGTCGCTCTTTAGTCACCGGCGTCAGTTAACCGTTCATATTTTTGGAACGGAATCTCAGCGATATCTCAGTCTTCTCCGGTTTGCGTTTATTTAGAAAGAAATGAAGAATTTTTTGGCAGCATTCAAGATGCATTTATGAGACGTGCGGGGTGTATTGTCGTCACTGAAGGCATTTATCAAAGTACCCCGTAGAAAAGTGCTATCATAGTAAAAATCAAAATCATCTAAAATGTTTCCCGTCAACGTAGTACTGCTCTTAGAATGATCTTTACTTGCGGTCTTCATGCTTACAGGCAAACTACAAACTTTATACAGACATTCATGCAAACTATTATTTTTCTTGAATTATAAGGAGCAGAAACATGTGAATCAGTAGATTTTAAAAGCCTGTATACAGTTGTAGTGGTGTGGTGGTTGGTGTGGTGGAGATGCCAGGTTAATAGACTTTTTAACGAAATTAAATATATTCTGTACAATACTTATACTCTAATGTACCTATATTATATAAATATACTTTTTCACATCCCTGCACGGAAAGTTCGTACTTTCCTCCCCGATGAGAGGGGAGAAAGTGAGTACTTTATTCCCTAGGGAGATATCTTCGCCCAAGGGCGGAAAGTAACTCCCTAGGGAGGAAAGTGCCCACTTTCTCCCCTTTCATCAGCGAGCCAAGTACGAACTTACCATGCAGGTATGTGAAAAAATCGTATTTGCACCGCGGGCAGAGTTGGCATTCCAACTCGTGTGTTTGGTTCTGCCCTCGGTGGGCAAAGAAGCCCGGAAAGCCCTCGGGCCTTCGGCCCTCGGGCCCCCGACCCTCTTTTCCCACCTCTGGCATCACCCAACACACTCGTCAGGAATGTCCAACTTTCCGCCCTTGGTGCAAAATATACTATTTATCAATCGTTCGATTAATCTTTTCCATATATTTTTCGAATTCCACCCAGAATTTTTTTACGGCGTGAAATAAAACGACGAAATAGCGTGAAAAGTTCTTCACTCGTCTTATATGTATATATGACTACTTCATAGATTTCTTCGTGATTTCGGTTAATTTTCCAGTGCTCTTACAATTCTGGAATGAACAAAAAAACTAAATGACCTTAAGGGACAAAAGTGTCAAGAAATGAAAGCCCGAAGAATCGTCGAGGTGGAAAAATCTTTGGACTGTCAGGTCGAGATCTTTTTAACGCAAAGTTAAAGATAGAGGAGGACGGTTGGGCATAGACGGCTAGTTATTCAGTGTACGAGTTTCATTCCGCTCTCCTGCAAGGGAGAAAGGAGCTTTGAAAGGTGAAATAGAGATGGAATGACAGAGACCGTGGTGGAGGACTTGCGCGCCTGACACCAGTAGCCGAACCCGAGAGTCCCGGTGGTACTCGGCGAGTAGAATAAATCGATAGTCAGAGGAAGCAGTAGTTCGTAACCACCACAGCTATGTGGGGAGATCCTCCTCTCCGACGGGCTTCCAGCCTCGTAAATTTTCTCGTTCTCTAGACGTTCTTCACGTCGAGCGGAAAACACGAGAGGTGGGACAGAAGGGGGCACAAGTGAAGGGTATCGAATCTTCCGGTACGAGGTCAGATGTCCAGTTTCGATTGTAAACTCTTTTGGATCGACACGTTACGATCGATATCACACCGAATATATAACTTATCCAATATCAAAGCTCACGTAAAAAATAATTAAATTAAAACTGTCCATATGACTGTTGGATGACGGGACTACTAATGTGCATTTATTCTCGAATGTTCAAGATTTACGAAAACCGAATTGCAGGCGTTGTTGCTGACTGAGCATTCTGCGGTGTTTACACCTCTACAAAAGTCCGAGCTGTCAAAAATCGTTTTGGTCACCGATACCATCTCGATATTTCCACCTACAGAAACGCTATTATATTATTTTTGCGTTAAAATCCAAGTCTCTGGCTGTCCATTGTCAGAAAGAATAAGTTTTCACCCGATGTTACACCTTTGTAGGTTTCTGTGTACGTAATCGAGTTAATTAAAATTTTCGAATTTTTTTTTCTATGCAGTCAAAGATTATCTGTCAATATGTGTGAAACAAGAAATTGATTTGTCATTGAAAAATATCTTGGACTCCCTCTGTCTCTTTCAACGAATAAAGCTGGTGAGATACATTTCAACTGCCTCAAATACGGAAGAGTTACCAAGGCTTCAAATTATCCCCACATTTCTCGAATATCGCCTCGAAACTTCCGTTGGGGGAATCATAAAACACTTTTGGGGAAACTAAAGTTTTGCATATTTCATTCAAAAATCTCTGTGTGTCACACGGAATTTTCGTGCTTCCCAACTTTCTTCTTTGCTTTGTCGGCTCATTCGCGCGAAAATCCTTTCCCGGAAGGCACGCGCTGACCCGGGAAACATTGAAGCCCGAAAGGAATTTGGTCACTCGCCAGAGAAGCGGAGGGTCGTGCTGCCGAAGGTTATAACGACTTTAAGGTTCTTCCTGGTGATGCAACTTCGAAGTTTCACGGAAATCGACGTGTGGAAGGACCGAGCGTAACACTCCTACGACGAATACAGCACATGTTACTAAAAATGCTCCCGCTTCACCGTATGAATCGTCGGGGTCAGAAACTGCGGTAATGATGTACTTGGCATGGTTCACAGACACGAGTCTACAGAAATTCAGGGCTACAAGAGAGCATGTGGAAGATATTCAATGGTGTGTCGTTCGTCTAAAAGCTCTCCAGCATCTTCTCGACCTTCTTGGAACCAAAAAGTGCCTCATTCTGTCATAATAGGCATTGAAGGATGGCAGCCGATGAATGCCGCGATTGAAATTTACAACGCTCGACACGATCGATGGATCCAATGACGGAACGATCGAGTCAATTTTTCATGGCCATCGATCGACTGCACTCGATCTCGTGTCCGTCTCATAAAATCGGTTGAAAGGTTAAGAGTTCAAGCTCGCTATTTTACCAAAATTAATACATCGGAGTTTCCGCAAAAATTATTAAGATTTCTTCCAATAACCGCGAAAGATGGTACTAAGAGATAGTTTAGACTCATTAAAACATTGCTTCTTGAAGATTTAATAAAGTCATCCCGGTCGGTTACTTCATTATCTATCAGACACTTTGGATCTCGAGATCTCTGGAGAGCGAGTAGCTGCAGACACTAATAATACAGACCGAGAGAATCTTAGAAAACGGGGTGAGCAAAGGTAAAGCAAAAGTATAAGAGACCGCGAGAAGAATAAAAGAGGAATTGCGCGCAAACCGTAATTGACGAGAGCGAGCAAAGGAGGGAGAGAGAGAAGAAAATAGATATTTTTTCTCTCACTCTCGGGAACACCACACCGATAGCCGTACACATTACCTGATAAATCCAGGAACTATGTGGTAGATGTCAGTGTCCCTTTGCTACACCGCAGATACCCGCCCGCCGTATCGTACTGCTATGGACTAGTTCCTCCTTCACTCTGAGACTCGAATTCTTTTTTTTTTTTTTTTATTACACGAGACTTCCCATGTTTGTGCATTACTGAACTAAGAGGCTCACTTTCAATCGTTCAAAGAGACTTCGATCTAACAAACATTGACAATACTTTCTTATAGACGAACGATTCTTTGTTATTTGATTGAAGCTGTTTTAAAAATCAAATCTAATGAAGTACTGTGCAGTAGTGTCCTTTATTTGGGGTTACTTACTTACTTAGTAGAACGGTATTGCAATAATAAATATTTCCGATAATTAAACTCTTCATTATCACCCTTCTCTAGAATCCCGCGTAAATGGCATCGGCTGATTTTTGTAATAGTTGCCGAATAAAAGGATCTGCATGTTCGACTCGGGACCCAACAATTATGAAACATACTTTGTGCATTGTAGGTAGAATGTGCAGTGAAAATTGTTATATGAAAAGTTGAAAAAATAATCATTTTATGAACATAGTGCTGAGAAAATAATCGTGGAAATCAACATTTGGAAGTATAAAATGTATGCTCAAACATAAAATATATCTCTTTATTGTGCATTTCAAAAAGGTATTTATTCCGACATTTTAATTCATATTTTATTTACATAGAGAATATTTCCAGCCCTCCGTAGTTGGGGAATCAAAGCCCATTTAGAGCCAAATACTTACAAGCATCTCCAAAATTAATCAACGGGTCCTTTCAGTCCGCGTCGTTTCCGAAGCGTTTAAAAAGAAACAAACAATCTGAGCTGATCAAATTTCTATTTTAATGAAATACTGTCTCATTTGTTTCTAAAGTGAAATTAGAGTCTGCATATTTTAACAAAAATAATTTTATTAAAATTAAAAAACTCCCGACTGAAAAAAGAGTGAAATTACATATCATTTTTCGCATATTATAGTCGGGAGATTTATTCGTTGTTGAGTGTAGGAATCTCCTGACTATAATATACGAATAATTATTTGTCAATTCACTCTTTTTTTCAGCCCGGAGTTTTTCAAATTTGTATAGAATGATTTTATTCCATCCTTTTTAGAACCAGAATCGCATCATACGTGGAGACGAATTATTTTCGATTCTTTTTTGTTTTATTAAAACGTATTTTTTCTATTACATTAATTGATTTATTTTTAATATTAATTGTTGTTATAGCCTGCGTTCAAATTGCAACGATGAAGTCGCTGCGTTAACCACTGAAACGTTGCCTGAAACGCATTTTAATAAAACAAAAAATGACGCACCCTCCAATGAATGAACTTGAAATTCATCTGTGAATAATATCGAATAAAAATATAATAATTTCGAACGAAAATATGGGTCATGTCCGAACAATTGTAATAAAAAAAAAAGATATAATAAAAAAAAAAATTGCCAAGCTTTTCACTAAGTAATGTATTTAAACGATGCATTGATCCACACGTAAACGAATTTTAGCAAATTTCACAGTTTATTCGTGACTCGTATTTCGTTGTGGCGCGTATTTATCATTCATACATTCACAGGGATTTCGGCCCGAGAAAACACGACAATAATGGCGGCGGATATCGACAAAATTTCGATATATTTGAGCGCATTATTTTGTAATGGCTTTATCTCTACCGAATTGCACGTGGTCATAATGAAACCTGAAAAAAGACACAGTCCGCGGTACAAAAAAAAGGTGTGCCAAATTTTGTTAAGACATTTTTTGTCGTTTCGGAGAACATTGGATACCAAGAAAGCGGAAAAGTCAGATTTCAAGGTGAAACACATAACCAGCGGCAGCGGGCAGTCGAGAGTTAAAGACATCTATTTATCGATCTATTATTTCAATTTGATCCGAAGGCTTTATCAAGTTTGTTGATAATAATCTACTATTAACGGGCGGAATCACTTTTTTGTATTTTGTTGCACCCAGAAATAGCATCCAAGCATTACGCGGCTGTTGCCGTTTTACGATACAGATAAAAATCCTCGCATTTGCCTAAGACGCAGGGAAATCACAGAAGAACCACTCCGAGTGTAGCCGGCTACCCGGCTAATCCCCCCTCCCCTCCCCCAATCCCCGGAGTTCAAGTGCATATGTGTACAGTGTGGATCGACTTACGGCAGCATACACTGTATACTGCTGCGCACTGCCGTTCGCGAAAAACACAATCGCTCTGAGCAGGGATCGAACCCGACCGTTACGAGTCACTGACAGTACTACATAAACAGTACTACTAACACAAACAAAATTTCTTTAGAGTGTGGCTTGTCAAACGTGTCTTGCAGCGTCTTCAGATGGAAAGAACTTTTAAAAATCGTCGGATTAACTAGTGTTGTACACAGAATTACAACGAACTGTTATCGACACGGCGTATTCGGCTAGTTATGTAGGTCGAATCGGGAAGGTATGAGTCAGGGTTAAGCGATTTAGGGTCTAAAAGACTGAGCGAAGTATTCGGGCGACAGGATCGTGTGGCACGTGCGGTACATGTAACACGTGGTGTTGTATCCGATATTTCACGTAGTAGTATACCAATAGTTTCGCGACTCTTCGGTATCTCGAGACCGCGAAGTTTTACTCCTTGGCTGCAGTTTATACTCAATCTGGATAGCTGTGCTGGCATAGGACAGAAATACTAACATGTACACAATACAAATCGCCTTGGTTAATTTCATCGCGTATTTTCATGACACTGACGCTAATCAATAGGGGAACAGTATGCTGATATTAATGCGACGGCTGGCGAAATTCTGCCAAAGCGTTGGTTCAGTTTCGTCGACCGGTATCAATTCTGGATGAAAGAAAAACGGTCACATGGAAAGAATCTATCTGTATACCCCTACATAAGATGTACGTGTACCTCCTGTTTAATTCGTCGTCTAAAATCCGCGTAATTGCCGATTTCTCTCTCGCCGATGAATCTTCGCTCCGGTTATACTCGTGAAAAATAAATAAAAGAACAAAGAAATTCATTATTTTATTAATTATTTTATTAATTATATTATCGCTTGGGGAATCTGTCGGTAGGGAGACCGTGTGCTCGACGGGACTCAAAATCCACCGATGACACAATTCTTGTAACGCACCAAAAAAAAAAAAAAAACGCGTTGCAAGGTGAATATCTCGACGGTCGAGAGAGTCCACGGGGACGCAGAGAGCTTGTATTAAAAACCCGTAAGCTTTTATCGTAAGAAAAACTCATTCTTTATCTCGAGACGATCGATCGTAATATCAGATTTTCCTGGAGCCTCGAACAGCTCCAATAGCCATGCGAACGAGAGCATTCTTTAACTCTTTCGTGCGATAAACCATCATCGTGAATGAAGTTCCTGCTTTTCTCTCGTCGTTGCAGCAGGAGGATTCTAACGGAAATCCCTTAAAGCCAGATCGGAAGTTATCAACGTTAAATAATCGATTGTACGTGAGAAAAATGTTGAATCAAGGGTGCAGAGAATATTATCTTGAACTCGATGGGATATCGGTATATCTATGTTGAAACGTTGAATCGGTATAATTCGCGTCACGCGACTACGCTATACACTTCGAAATACACGTAAGCGATATCTTTATGTATCCTACGTTCAGGTTTGGTAGCTAAGAAAACCGCCAAGAGTAGCGAGACTATAAATATGGTTCGGCCTTAGAATCAACTTTTTTGGACGAACTCCAGAGCTTCAGATAAACGCTGATTAACGTCGCTCCTGTTTCGAGATCTTTACGATACACACCCTCCTTCAATCACTTATTTTCATTTCTTACATTCATTCACAGTCGGGGACCTGTAGCAAAACTTTTGAAGAGTAAAGCTTCGTATTAGAAAAAAATTGTGTTTTAATCGTTTGTTCGTAGTAATAACACTGCCGGTTATGGTGCTGTTTTCCGAGCGATACAAGAAATTACACGTACGCCCAAAATGTATCTTTGTCAGACTTTTTTTATATTTCAGTTTCTCACTCAGCGAAATGTGCGAGGATTTCGGATTAACAAAGTATGGAACTATGTTAGATAAAAAGCCTTTGTTGAACGAAGATTTAAAATTCAATTCTATATGACTGGGATTCCGGAGGCCGGGATGAATCACTTGTATGGTTGTCGAAGTTCGATAAATGTTTTTTTGCAAAGCCACTTCTGTATTGACGCGATAAAGTCCGTCGAGAGCCGAACGTTGACGCGTGACAGCCAGCTATTATTGTACTATATGGTGTACATGTGGAAGAGATTTTCTGACTACACCGGTAAGCAGAATACAGATTCGAACGTCATATTTTCGCGAACCGCGACTACTGTTGGCAAAGTTCCATAAAGCCAGTATGAGTATCAACACTCATCGCAGCAGCCACACTGAGCACATATACAGCACTCACACAGGGAGCGAATAATTCTAAGAAAAATTGCCATCCCGTATAAGAGAAGTGGGTGTATCCTGAGTCATTTGTAAAATAAAAAAATGACGCAAATTATGTTTGAACAGCGCTTTTTTTTTCATTTTGTTTTTACCATCGTTTAGAAAGATCGTCTATATTAGTAGGTAATTCAATGAATTTTAACTTCTTCATGGAGGTAACCTTGTAAACGATGTTGAACGAACATGTGGAAACACTATGCTAATTAGCAAAAATCCAATGCCAATCATCGGATCATCGGATCATTTAGAAATGTAGAAAATGTAGAAATGTTTAATCCGTGTTACATCCCCGTAACGCCGCCACATAGCGCCAAGACACAAGCAACCTTCTAAGCATGTACGCAGGGTTCGAGCGTGGGCCTTGGGGCAGTAGCCAAGGGAAGAGAGTTGCTTGGGCCTCAGTATGCGTAGGCGATAAAAGAGATCCTCCCCATCCTTCCAGAAAAGTAGGAAGTGGAAGACGGGAAATTCGGGTCAATGAGCTACGAGAAAATGTTCCCTCTCCGATTCCTACGCGTAGACAAAGATAGTATACACATTAGTACATAAGACCGAAATCTTGTACAGAAAACAGAGTTCTTGTAAATATTTCAACCTCCTCGGATCAAGCTGAAACTTGTACAGCTCGTCCATATTGCAAGTAAAATAGTTTAAATAGGAACTTCGAATTCTTTCCGAGCTGCGCGGGCCACCGCGAGCTCATCATCATAGCCTTCGAATCCCGAAGGAAGGATTGATGATGAGTTGCGCGGAACGCGGAACCGCGAACGTCAGGACAGTTCGTAGTTGCGCGGTTTTAATTTATTCCGTATCAATAGTAGAAGTTGCGCGGATCACCGCGAACTTCTCTTTCCTTCGACCAATAGTAGAAATCGCGCGGACCACCGCGAATTTCTCTTCCCTTCAATCTCAACAATTCCTAATTATCCTAAATAATCACTAAAATATCCAATACTATTACCCAACAAAATGACATTACAACCAAATAACCAAGCCCCGTATCCCAGACTAATTAGCCTTTGCTAAGGTCTAAAACAGAGCAAATTCTTGATGGTACTCGGACGTAATATCCGATATCGCAGAAATTGTAAAAGTTATCGCGTTAAGAGACATTTAAAAAAATATTGAAACAAACAATGAGAATGGACTCCTCTACTTGCCTTCTACATTTCAGCACGATAACTAAAAAAGTTCACAAGATATAGATATTCAAATTTTTCGAGCTTGAGACATCCACATCCAAAGATCTTTTCTAGATACGATTTTCCGACGTTTTGTAACATTCTGAACACATTTTGATTTAAGTTTAGGTATAAAAATGTTTTCATGGAAACAAAGCTTACTCTATGTTGACGCAAAAAGGCAGTAAGTGCAAAAGAAAATACAAAAGACAGGCTCACAATATCATAAGAATAAAACTCTTTTTCGCAACCGTATGACGAGGACGCATAATTTTCTAGACATGTACAACTTTTTTTAAATAAAGACTTTTCTTGAAAAACTTTGCAATTACGTTGAATTCATTGAAAAAAGTGTATTTTTTCGGTAATAAAAATAATACGAGCCTGATTCGCGAAGCTTCTCAGCCCCGAAACATTGGCTTTCCAAAAGTTTTGGTTTACGGAAAAAATTAATTGTGCGTGACATGCATATACGAAAAATACACAGAGAGAAGGATCTACTAGAAATTACTATGTCATCAGGTAAAATTTGACGGTGGCGCCATCTATGACGGAAATAGTCGATATTATGAGAATTTTTACCACACTTATGGAGATTTTTACCATATCCTATAGTAAAAATTCACATAGTTCTCGTAATTTTCAACAGGTGGCGTCATTGGCTCCGCACTACCAGAAATTTACAATATTTTTAACTAGGTATATGGTAAATTGTATCAGATCCTTCTCTCCCGTGTATGTAATAAAGATTTGAATTCGTACTGTAGCTGCATAGTGTGTTTTAATTGTAATTCTTGTAATTTCTGCTAAAGGCTTACTTACCCATTATTTTGTATCTCTAAAAAAAGAAGAGTTACCTTGGACGCGTTGCTGTACTCCGAAACGTGGAAAATTGGAAACCACCCTACAAACGAGTGAGCAAATGGGACCCTGCAAATAGAAACCTTCTAGCTATACTGCAAGGACTCAACATCCATTTCTCGTATAGGTATACTCTGTAGGCGTGTGTGTATATATGTGGCTCTTGATGTTTGAGCGATGAAAAACTTTTCACCACGAATTTTACCGATGTCCGAGCGCCTAAGTTGGCCCTCGGTTCGACACTGTGGTATTGGCTTTTGTGAGTAAGGAACTTTTCGTTTTGTTGATTTATAGAGCGCAAGGTCGAGTCACCGGGAGTGGCAAGAGTAACTATTGACCTCTAAACAGGAAGTTAACTTTCGTAGTGGCGTTTACGCGATTATCATTCCCGGCATGCGGTTGTTAAACTTCAATTTATAATGAAAAAAAAAAAAAAAAGGATATCCTTCTAATAATATCACGGGTTATAAAAAAATCATTGTTAAAGGACGTATCGTCATTTCCGCCTATCGCATAGGACATTTTTTTCCTGTAAGACAAACTCCTGTTCTTGTTCGGATATTTACCCAGTTATAATGATTAAACGTTCGTTCAATGCTGAAACTTGCTAACAGTGGCGAATTTTGACCTAAAAAGGTCAGAATAGGGTCTAGAAATTTGTTAAAGAATACGACAAAATTTTGAAGACATTCGGCATATGGGTATATATCGCTATGAGTCTCGCTAAGAGAGTTTAACTAAGGTGAATCGACACAGAGAATTAGAAAGTAGGAAATAGGAATAAGATAATAAATGGCGAAAATAATAGAGAGGAACAAATCGAGTGAGTATGCGATGCTGGTTACAAGCCCGTTTGCCAAAAGCGTCGTAGCTGCTACTACGGAGACAACCCAGTTAAATTCTCCTTTGTGCGGATACTAACGAAATTGCTTCCCACAAGAGACCAAGAGACGGCAGTCGTTATATACAGAGATATGTAGACAGACAGACAAATAGATTGATGCTGCGAGAGAACGAAAAGGAAAACTCTGAAGACGCAGAATTTATTTCGAGATTCATAAGGTAAACGGATAACCGGTCGACCAGAAGGAGATTCGTAGCAACAGCAAAGCTTCATTAGCATAGTAGTTGTTTTTAACGAAAGCTTTGATAATAATGTCGTATCTGTTGGTAAATGGCGAAATCCCGAGACTCTTGATAAAAGTAAAAAAAAAAATACTTAACTTTCTTCACGGTCTCGTATATTTTCCACCGACTTATCCAAGAAATATTAATTAGCTAAGTATGAGGAAGACTTCTAAATTGTGTAGACATTTTTTAATCCAATTTTAAGATCTTCAGGCGGAAGATCCTGGAGGTTTTTTTTTTTTTTTTCTTCCGAAGATGATTGTAAACAATGTTGAATTTAGGGTAATTTCAAGAATGGTTTGTTTTTTTTTGTTTTTTATTATTCAAAAAAGAATTAATATAACTCTGAAATTTTTTTCTGCTTTCTATAATTGATAGATTCCACAGCTAGTAGGAGCAGAGATTGTGAAAAAAAATTGAACATCTTGCTGCAGCGAGTACGGCTCTCTGAGGAATTACTTGCCACAATATGCACTCTAATGGCATAAAGAGTCGTACGCGTGGCATGAAATCTTCGATGTTCGGTATTCCGACTAGCCTCGGTCTCCCGACTTTATTAACTCTGTTAACTCTATTCTTACGTGAAATCTGGCATCAATCTAACCCCGCAGTTACAAAATGTATACGCTAAGAGCTGAGATAAACGCGGGTTCCTGAATGACATCGAGAGACTTTACAAATGTCAACACGCGTTGGACAAATTCGGACCGACATATCCACCGACGATCTCACCAAATTGTTGAGTCTTCACTTCGGAATTCAGATAGATCAGAGTTGACTGGGGAAAATTTTTCATTTACAAATATATGCGCGCGGATGTGCCAACTGGACGAGCCTTCGAATCGTCAACAATACGCGGTTGTATGGCGCATGCAAGAGGGGCTGAAATCGGACGACGTCAGAGAAATATACACACGTGCACACTATTCGTACTTTGGGTAGAGCTCTTCTGTCTATCAGAAGTAACGAGACCGTATAACGAGTCGGTCTTCACGCTCTAGAAGTACCAACATCATCAAGTGCAGCGGAATAGTATGCTTTTAGAACTCTCCGCATATATCGTGTAGAGATACGAAACGATCAGTCGGCTGGGATACGCCACCGTGTATATCTCCCAGTTGTGAACATTTTCTAACACTCGCTGCCAAGTTCACGGCTCCGTAGATGCAGAAAATTATAATTGTAATAATTATAATTATGTATAACCACGAATAAACCAACGCATTGTGCATATGCGAAGAGTACGTTTCGTCTTGTTATCAGGAAATTCGAGGATACGAATAAGTTTCCACACGCATGTGAATTAATAATTCATCCACGGACGCAATCTGGATTCTAAACGTAGAAGTTGTAAAATTATTCGAAATTCGTGGCTTATCCATCTGCCAAGCAGGCGTACTCGTTGATATCGCGAGTTCTGCAGGCAAGGAAGGCCGATGTGAGCACGTGACGACGATATTCAAGATGTCTCAGAATTTATTGCGCTCCTGGGAAGATCGGGGTTCCACAAGACAGACTAGGTTATTTCGCTATTGTAACCTTTCTTTCCATTTCTGTGCGATCAATATTTTGATCATATTGGTCATTTCATATTTATTCTTTGCTCGCTTACCCACCCGAAAATGCATTACAAAAGTGATACACACACTTGTCCGCGATTTCCAATATTCAGCTACGAATTTTACGGACTTCAATTTTTAATTTCGGATTTTAGACTGAACTCATCGAACTCGAGAACAATTCTAAATTCGTATGTCAGTTCGTACTAAGCGCTTTTTAAACGTTCATTCCATATGTATAGGTATTCCAAATACGGCTGATGTAAAATCATTGAGTGAGATAAATGTTATTCTTCTCGCGCCCTTCACCAACGTGATTACAATTCTAATACTCTTCACGGAACCGGTTAGTTGGAAAAACACAATGTTATCCGTCTGGGTTTCTCGTATATGATCGAATTTCGTGAGATATGAAAAAATAAACTACCATTAGCAAATTTCTCTTCAGTGAAAACTCCACAAACCGAGTTACTTAAATACCATTAACGTCTTCGAAGCGAAAATTATGTACGAATGGTTAAATGTTTAGTCCATTGAAATTGAGTACCAAAGAAGCGCTTGGGTTATTAATGAATTATGTGCATCACTTAACTCGCAACACATACTAAGAATCGCAGAAGCTTGATGCTCTTGTGATTTCGATGTTAAGGTTGATCTTGAGGTCTGACTTCAGTTCAATGTTTTAAAATCGATCTTCCATCCTAAAATTTCGGTCCAAGGGCCACGTCGTCCATTTCCATTAGCCGCATTTATAGAACGTACAGATCTGGATCGTACATGCAAAAAGGGATCAACGTAAATACGATCTCAAAATTGATCTCAAATTCCATTTTCGCTCGTTTCAAATGACATTAAATGAATTCACGATAAATAGATAGTAACAAGTTACCTAATCTACAAAACAACTGTTGTTTTCAGTGGACAAGAATTTGTCAAGACGCAACACATGTTAACGCAATAACTTTGCAGAGGTATGCACGATGTGTGTGTTCATTAGGCTACCTGGGTGGTCTTCTGGCAATAATATTTTATTCGAGGGTTGCTTCCGTCGTCGTGTTTTGAAATGTGTGATCGCGTACTTATAGTGATTCAATTTTTTTTATAGACTCTTGGTATACCCATGGTATGCATAGTATAGTATGGTGCATTTACAAATCTGCCATTCGATCGAATTTTCAATTTATTTTAATTCCGCAATACCGTGACCATGTCAGGCTTCTTTGTCCCTGGATTGGTATGTGAGCGTGTGTGTGTCAGTCAACATTGAAGTCAGCTCGCGTAACGGACCGTGTTCGATGCGTGACCCAACTTTCAACGAGTGATCAGTTTCAGCGCGTAAAGTTCTAGTAGTAGTAGGCGGTGCGTAGTCGCCCCGCTCTGACTCTTCAATATTATAACAAGCACCGCCGGGAACAGTCGTACACCAGTATGGCTATATGCTACTGGGATTGTGCGTCGTATAATAGACACCGATCATCGAGTTTATCGAAGTTACTTGACGCACTGTTGTCCATGAATCGTACTGCAGCCAATTCCGTCGGCTAATATTTCAACAACAATATTCCGCTGATATTTCCTTCATTTAAAAACATCAATCTTCTGACGCATAAAATGTTTGACACATTTTTTAAATTTCAACATTTTTTTATAACTTTACGTTATATTACGGGTCCCCTTGTTTCGTTTAAACCCTTTGGTTGCAAAGAGTCGCCTACCGAGAACATAAGGTTTGTTAGTCTTCAATTTTTAGCTCCCGACTGCCCGCCAAGGCAAAAAGACGGGAGTTATGCGATTCACGGAGACGTGCAATTTCGTTGTCCGGTATGTTCTCGAAGACGGCTAAAAATTGCTTAACAAGATTCGATACAGCGACTCTATGACATACGGTCAATGTCGTTTGCAATGGATATATCGAGGATTAGGCGCTCGGCATAACCTCAAATTCACGGTAGTCTAGATCTTAGTTCAAATTTGTCTTTTTTAAAAAGAATGAAATAAAAAAATGTACAAAAATTAAATAACACCCGACTGAAAAAAAGAGTGAAATAACAATTAATTATTCACATGTTATAGTCGAAAGATTTCCATACTCAATAACAAAGACATCGCACGACTATGACATGTGAATAATTAATTGGTATTTCACTCTTTTTTCCAATTGGGGGTTGATTAATTTTAGTAAATTTTTTTTTAAATCATTTGAATATTGATGAAATGGGGCAAAGAAATTTTCATCTATACAAATTCATAACGGTACCGCGTAGTGAAATTTTCTCCATGGCACGGTAAAAAACGCATCGTAAACATCCGATTTGTTGTTACGCAGCCAAGAGAACGCAACGTCGTTAGCTCCTGGCGAATAATCTCCCTCGAACGCAAAGGGTTAAGTCAGCGATAAAAAGTCCATTGTCGTAAGCCATACTGGATATGGAACCCTTAATCTTACATAAACTGTTTAGTAGTACCTACTTTTATAGGTAACAGCAGTACTCTTTCTACAAAGGTTTAAGCGGCAACGCAGATAGAATCTCTTAACTTGATGATTTTCGTACTGAACGAAACAAAAGCAGATAGGAAAACTTTGTAACGCACCGAATGATTTAACTGCTCAATTGGTTATGAAAAGAAACTTGAATAATAAATTCCAAATGGTGTTTAATTAATGTGGACATAAAAGAAAGTCGTCGCGAGAACTTTGCGAGTGAAAGTGACATTATAGCGGGCAGCACTGGGATCCATTTCAATATCTATAAACATAGGAGAAAGGAAATAAAGTGGAAATGATTTCGAGCTGCGAGCTGTGTGGTTTTACCTCCTGACTATTATATTCTCTTTTTGTACAGGCGATTCGCTGCGTCTCGCCGAAGCACCGAGTGCACTTTGCGTTGGACTTATCGTGGGATACGCCGCGCTTACTCCCGATGCAATGATAAGCCCGTTAGTCGTAAAGCGCGCTTTCGCGCCGACTCGGCTTTGTCCAGCTTGCTACTCCTCGGACATGTCGTGTCTTTCAATGTTCATTTCTTATTGCCAATACGACAAAACGTATTTCATACATAGTAAAAAACGTAACAACGGTTCTTGTTCACACATATCCACGCTATTTATTTTTATTTTTTATTTTACAAAGTTTTTTCGTAGTATGAAAGAGCCAACGTTTGCGGAAAAAGTTGATTAAATGTATAACCATTTTTCACCGCGTAATTCTAAGCAATCTACATGTATAAAGAGGTCAAACCCATTTCATTAGCTATAGAAATGTAACTGAAAAATAATAATTCGCGACGTCTTCTCAGATTTGTGCATCTAGAATCAATGAAAATTCGATTTTGGCCAATATGAAGACAAACTTTGCTTCAATAAACAATTTTAATTTTTACTTACACTCAATCGAGATTAACCATTGAATAGGTAATTTTTTCTGGTCTTTTCTTTTCCCGTTAGATTAATTGAGACCGATGGAGATGGATGCGAAACTCCGCTAAGAACTTGGAAATTTGTGCTGACACAGCTGTTTTTTAGGTTGAACGGCCTTCGAGAAAATCTTTCGGACCATTCCACGGTGCTACTGTTCCAAAGAGAATTGGAGATTAGAAATGTACATTTTGCTGAATTTAAAGAAAATTTGAAAAAAAAACAAAAAAAAAGATGTATGACATGCTTTGTTGCCACGTGGTCACTACAAACTTTTGTGATGCAAGAAATCGCTGCGTACCGTATCCGCTTCCAAGCTCTTTATAATGCAAACATTCCGACGCAGAGAAACATACGAATGTACATTTTCATTAATTTTTTCATGGCTCTACAGTCGTAAAACAATGCGATATTCATGAGTTGATAAAAATAACTTTATAAAATGTAAAAAACTAAGGACTGTGATGAACAAATTGTTATTTACAAAAAAGAGAGTAAAAACGACCCATTATTCGCATATTATAATCGAGAAATTATTCATTGTGTAAATCATAAAATAATATAAAAGATCATATTTAAAGGTAATTAATTATCTGAACTTATAATAATGCGAATAATAATGTGTTATTTCATTATTTTCTCTTAATACAATTTATTTATTATATTAATTTTTTGGTCGGGCATGTTACGTCCTACGTAACTTTTCTACGGTAGCCCTCGCATAGCAATTACCCAGAATCCGAAAATTAAGAGCATACAATATCTCTCTCCAGATAAGCCATTAGAGTCTCGCGTACAAGTCACCCGCGCGCGCTCGTACATCTATAACCCAAACCGCCGAGGCACGCGCCCATCTCCTCCGCAACATACTGCCGAGAAGCAATAGGTACGTCAGCGGAGGGCTTTCGCGGGCTATAAGCTGCCTAACTCCGCGTTTCGTTGTCAATACATTGGACACTGTCACTGCATTTTATAACGCCTATTAAAAAAGTCGAGTCTATTTCTCTATATATTCGGTAATCTCACAATTTTTAGCCAAAGCAACTAATCTCTTCGCCGAAATTCTTCCTATCGCCAATTTATTAGACCATCGCAACTCATATCAAGGGTTAATCGAAACAAAGGGTCACGAACTTATTATCCCTACCACCACACACTATTTTTGCACTAATAGCATAGGACTAAAACTAGTATATAAGGCCGAGGATTTTTACTGAAAATCTCATTAGTTGTTCGTTTATTCTCCGAGTATCATCATTCGTGTTCACCAGCGAAACTGCACAGAGGGTAGTACACAACGAGACTGATTACGAAAGCCCTACCGCCGCTGAGTCTCCAGTAAAATAAGTTCAACTAAGTCTTTGTAATCGGAAAATTGTATTCTCACCGAACGTCGAAAAATAAATAAGTATTTAGCGAGTACAGCGTAATAAACCGTCTTCGACTATTATTTCTACGAGGCAATCGGTCTCGAGCATCCTCCTAGCGTAATCTCCCATCGACGGGCAGTGTACGGCGAGGTCTCCGTCCCTGAGTAAAGGGCCAACGCCTTGACTCGAAAGAGAGACCGATGTTACGCATGTTCTGAACGAGCTCAAGCGAGTCCGACACGTCGGGGCAAAGACGTGCAAGATAAATGTGAAAAACAAATTTTAGAGTAATCGTATTCACGACAATTACATTTTCCAACTTTTTTTCTTAATCTTTATGTTAATGTTTCTTTTCTTTATAACCTTAAAATTTTTTAATCAATATGTCGTTGGTTCCACAACAACAAAAACGAGTATCCAATACAGGTTCTTATATTATTAATGGAGCAGTGTCACGTACATCGCGTTAATCCCCCCCCCCCCCCCCGTCCAGTCATCGCACAACAATTTACTTCACGTGTCGAGAATTTGTCTTATACTTTAAAACATTCTTTGTCTTTTCCACGAAGTACAATGTGGTTAGCTTCAGCATTTTTACTTCGCTCAACCACGAAGTCGAAGTTTATTATGCTCTCCCGGTATTTTACCTAACGCGTCAGTCAAGTTACATCGTGTGACGCATGCGCGAGCATAACGCTTCAAAACAAACGCTATATCGAAGACCATTTTTCTTCGTCACATTGGTTCACAGTACCGCGAGTATTGTAGACGTAACCCGCGAGAGTATAGGCGCAGGTATAGACCGTCGGATATTGTATTTGGTACACGCGGCATACGGGTGTTTCATTATTGCACAATATTCACATGCCAAACAATGTTTCTACGTTGTAATAGTCAACCATGTCCACGATCAGTACGGTAGATCCTAAGCTTCTTATAGATCGAGGAACAACGGAATATCCCCAACACGAGAGTTACAGCAATAATGAATGTGTGTCGATAACTCGTGTGCAAACGACTGCCGCGAAACAAATATATCGTAGCTGATCAGGCTTTTCTCCGGTGCTCAATGTCGGGAGAAATACATACAGCAAAAAGCGCTGCCTATGCTCTATAATGTCGGTTAATACACACGTGTTCTTTAATTTAACCATCATCGACAGTCTGGTTATGTCAGAACCACGAGCATGAGAAATAACTTTATGCTTCTGACATGCGTAACGCAAAGTACTCTTATAAAAAAAAAATTACAAAAATTTAAAAACTCCCGACTACAAAATGAATGAAATAACAAATAATTATTCACATGTTATAGTCGAGCGATTTCTTCGTCAATAAGTATGAAAATCCCCCGACTATAAAATGTGAATAATTATTTGTTATTTCATTCTTTTTGTAGTCGGGAGTTTTTAAATTTTTGTAAAATTTTTTTATTTCATCCTTTTTAAAGACGATGTTTTCACTGACACCTATGCTTCCGCGAATTTGAGATTATATCGCACGGAGATCAAGCGCCTTGCGAGCCACCTGGAGACAAAAAATATATATCGCAGGAAATGGCGCTCAGTCTTCGCTCAGTTCATATATTCGATAGACTATTTAGTAAATCGCTTTTATTTCTACCGATATTCAACTGATCGAAATTTTATGTTACAAACGACATTGACTGTGCGTCATAGAATCAGTGTATCAAATTTTGCCAAGTGATTTTCAGCCGTTTCCGAGAACATTCCGGACAACGAAATCGTTCGTCGCTGTGAAACGCATAACTCCCGTCATTTTGCTCTGGCGGGCAGTCGAGAGTTAAAAAAAACGATCAGTCATATGTAACACGCGAGCAATACGGTCCCGGCATAATTCGACGAAAAATAATGGCGTTTACGACGTGCGGAAAAGAATAATTAATTTTTTTAAATTAACTTGAATTTTTTTGTGCTTCCTTGGTTCCGCGAAAAATCAATCAATTCAAAAATCAATCAACGATGTTGGTTTTGGACCAACGAATTAAACTGAATAATATTTACGTTTTGATGGAAAAAGAAAAGGAAAATTTACAAATATAAATTAATGTTTCTTCGATTCAAGAGATACGATGCCTCTTTGGGTTTCGAGAAACTTTAGAATCTCGAGAATATTCGGGAGGGAGCGGTACAACCTTAATTCACACAGACCCTTATCGCTGACTAATCGATCACACTGTAGGAGGCAATAAGACCGAAGCGCTTCGAACGCCGGGCTCGAGCATCGACGCGCGCGGGGTTCCGGACCTGCCTCAATCCGCCGGGTACCCCCGCTTCTAACTCGTGCCCGAGCTTTTGACTTTGAGTGTACTATACCATCGTCCGGTCTTCGCTATATCGTCGTTGCGTGCGTATATCTGTATTGCGACGAAGCATAACCAGTCCGAAAAGCAGGGCTTATATCTACATACGCTCTCGCAAAACAGGGCCGTATTTGCCACTCGAACGTACCTCATAGATCGCAATTGTAATCGATAAACAATACACGGAGAAAAGGATTTACTACAAATTACTATTTCACCTGGTAAAATTCGACTGTAGCGCCACTTATCACAAAAGTGCTCGATATTACGAGAATTTGTACCACACTTATGGGCATTTTTACCATATTCTATGGTAGAAATTCGCATAGTTCTCGTAATTTTCGACAGGTGGCGTCATTGAATGCGTACTATTAGAAATTTACGATATTTTTTTACCAGATATATGGTCAAAATTGTATCAGATCCTTCTCTCCGTGTAAATGATACTCGGATTGCGAACCTTCTGATTAATCTCTTTCACATTAATTAAGTATACAGATTCTACTAATACAGATTTAAACAAAAAAAATACAGAAATAAAAAAATTGCTGTCATTATTATTATTATTTGTTTAGTTATCGTATTATTAATATTTCTTTATTATAAATCAATAATTTGCAATAATAAATTCTCATATTATTAGACAATCAAATTCAGAGCACCGAAAAAGATCACAAAAAATTGTATATTCTATTTTTGACCGTTTCAATGTGTTCTCCTGTTACATTAATTAAACATTTTTTACATACAGCTGTAAATTTATGAGATTGGCAAATTTATTTCACGGCGATGTTTGAAGAGATATAGTGATTTTTTATTTTTGACATGTAATCTGCGAAGTACACGATAGATATATTCATTCAATCCATGAAATTTGGCCAATTAATTTTTTATAATCACTTGGATACAAGATTGCATCGTTGCAGCGAAACAAACGATATTGTCGTGGCAAACGTGGGAATAAAAGTGCAACTGATTTAAGGGTTTTTAAGATGAATAGATAACATACTGCACTATATAGATATTGCAGTATTCTGAAGCTTTTCGACAGACGTTGCTTGAAGCATGATGTATGTGCATATATGTGTTTCTGAAAATCTTCAGAATTGTCCCGAGGGAAATTTCTGGGTTGTTCAGCTTCGCGTGATGCCGCAGAGTGTACACGTTTCTCAATATTCCTGCGCAGATATATAAAGAGCCATAGATAGATATACATACGAGGAGCTAGAAACGTCGAGGTACAGAGAACCGTGAGTTTCCGGCTGTTCGTGTACATTGCTTGAGTCACGTTCGCGATCGCTACAGTCTCTCTTTCTCTTGTGTTCTGCGCGACATATGAACCGTTGTAACTCGTTCGTTCAACAGACAACAGGCGAACTTGCGATATTCTCGCGAAGTACAAGAATAGCGAGGAAAACGAGTCTCGAATGCGAAAAATCTTCAAATGAAATTTTTTCGAAATTCGTTGAAATTGGATAAGCATGGGTTGGGTTCATGAAGTAGCAAACCATCCACCTCTTTCCAATTTCTTCGACATTTTCGCTTCTGTCTCAAAACTCCTAGAGGGATCGTGCGAGTCACGTTTTATCTCAACAGTTCCGTCGTTCTGTACATTTATCTTATTTCATTTCTTGAGACGAGACAAAAATGATAGATTACCGGAAAACTTGAAATTTCTGTATCTTACATACGAGCATCGAAAAACCCTGAACTCCGCCATAAATTCTGTGCTCAATAAAAACGATTATGATTATGCCGAAAAAAATATGCAAACAATATAGGACATGGAGTACAACTAGCAGCTCATGAAATTCGGACGACGATTATTTATCAATTATTGATAATAAAAAAAAACATAAAAATCGGCTTTGAGTATATTATTTAAAAATCATCCTATTGAGTTATAAGACAAATTGTAAACAGCGAGTAACGAATGACAGTGAGAAAAGTTCTCTATTGAGTCCCGGACACCTGTAAAGGTAAAACCGAGAAACCCAAAGATACCATTAAGGTAGTACTGTCGCTTCGTATTAATTTCGCGTAAGTTCGAGAAAAATCGCAAATACTTCTCGATGATATAAAAATCTGAAAAAATTCATGCATATTAAAAGTACTGAAAAGATGAATTTTCCATAATAATGATTTCAAATAGTTGACAACAAATTGATGAAAAAATTCATTGGTCAACAAATTTCCCGGAAAACCGACTTTTTTTTTAATAATTTTTTTTTTTTTTTATGGAAAAAATGTGTGAAGAAACACAATTTATTAAGAGTAAAAATGTCGCGAATCGAGGGAAATGCGAATTTACACATTGTTCTAACGATGTGTAGAAAATTGAAATTCGCCAAAGGCATTTCGCGACGGGAATTAGCCATCGACTATGTTTGATATATACCGCATATAAACCGCCGTGACTCCCTAGTCAAAGCGTGCATAAAATTTGCGCTCGCCGATTGTCGCGTATTTCCGGCCGGGTCCGACAAATCTCGTTGCCGTCAGTGGCAGAGCTCCACCACCACCGTTGCGATATCTCGAGCAGCCGCGGAACCGCCGTCAACCTCACGACCGCCTCCACCACCACCGACAGTGCCACTGTCGCCGCCACCTCCGCGTAGCTATGTCGCTGCTATCACCGCCGACGTCGTCGTCGCCGCCGTCGGACTCGCGCGGTAAAGCACGCCGGCTTCGTTCATTCGGTACGCGGTCCAACCTGAAATCGGTGCTACTACTTGCGGCTTAGCAAGGGGTCGCGCCGGGAAGTGCGCGTCCGTGTCAGCATTCCCCGAACGAAAAATCCGACCGAAAATTACACACGCCGATGAATAATTCGCGTGTAAACTATCGTCAACGCGTGTGAGATTTCTGTAGTGTTTTGGTGATACGAAATATTGTTTTAATTTTGTTTCAATTGCCCCCGACAGACAGACGACAATAATCGTGCGCACGGTTTTGTGACGAATGAAAGTAAATAATGATAATATATACATCAATGTTGCCAAAGTGATTGAAAAAATTTAAATAAAGGTGCGGTATCGAGCAACATCTATAATATATGTATATCATTATTTCACTCTGCGAAAATCGTCGATCTATCGTGCGCGAAGTCATTCGCGATGATAGTGTTTTATTCATTTCTGCTTTGTTTTTTCATTCATTATAAACAATGATATTTTGTTCTCGTATTGTTTTGCTTCTTGATGAAGTCACACGTTGTTGCGAGTTTTATGAACGGGTGTACAACATCAGAGTCGAAGGAATGTTCGATTGTCGCGCGTGTTTAATCATTCAGGAGATAAACTCTCTGCTGTGGTCTCTACTGCGCTCGCTAGAGCGTGCGCGTGACGATACAAAGTTGGACAATTTGTTGAATACGAATTATTGTCAATATTTTTTTTTTATCACACATTATGATGACAAAAAACCATCGAGATCCCTGTATCTTGAAGACTCGACATAATTTAGTGATGAATTTCAATTTTTACTGCAATTTCGCAGAGTCAGTCGCGAAAGTATTATAAATTGGTGTGAAACTCGAAAGATTTTGTGAAAAATAAAACAAATTTCTGTCGCCACTATTAATTTCATCGTAAAAAAAAAAATGGAAGTTGCAAAAAAAAAAAAAGGTTGGACAAATTTTATGTAAATTTAAATTCCCTTGTTTTATGTTGATTTCAAGTTGAAGATCTGTGACCCCTTCGTATTGCGATTTAACAAGGACATAGCCGAGAAAATAACGAGATCCGTTGCCAAGTCACTTGAAATTTTGTACGAAGAACCATTCGCGGATTCACCCGCCCTCTCATCGGTTATTGCTGTCCGTGCTCCGCCACACTTTCCGACTCCGTGCTCATTCGTATCGCACAGCTGTGACCGGCTTCGATTTCCTAATTGCCAGCATTAGTTGCGATAGGCGAACCCGACTGAATCTCTCGGTTCGGTTCGGATGGTTATCCTTCGTGCCTGTGACGAATCGATATCGACTCGTATTTCCTCGTACTCGTTTGCACACACGAGGCCCACACCAGTCATCGCTCTCTCCCTCCTCGAGCATTACAAAGTCAATAATAACACTACGCGTTTACGTGCACGAGACACGTTGGCCCATCGACAAAGGCGCATAAATTGCAAATGTTATTCAATTTTATTACCGTTGATTGTATCATCATTAATATTCATCGCGAATCGTTTGGACCCGCGTGATTAATTCGCGCATTGTCAGTCGAACATTTCAACGATTCCGTCGTCGTACGAGAAATCGAAGTTAGTCATATTATCATTAATGGTAGCTAAAGGGTATCGACCCATTTGCTTTTTTTTTTTTTTTTTTTTTTTCAATTTTTTAACTTTAATTATACCCGTTAATAACGTCAGCACGCGCATCTAACTTCACAAGGAATAAGTTAACCTTTGACTTACGCAGAAAGCTCGCACATTGCACATTCAAGTGAAGGAACACGTTATTAACATCATCCACGATGAGACGTCTCGATATACCAAGCAGCGCGTTTCTATGTTAGAACGCCAAGGGCTGTTTACGCAAGTATGACACCTCCTCCCCGTCTTAACTGGCATTTCGTGTGTGACACATAGCCCGTAGCCTAATGTTACATAGAAGCAGATGTTCGTGTCGCCGGAGAGTGTTTGTCAGCCAAAGATTTGCTCAGTCACGTGTGTGCACGCGAGAAGATTAGACGAGAATATATAATTTGAAGCATGCATCAGCGAGAGATACTTTGCTGATTTTGGACTTGTGCATCTTGAGCGCTTCGGTTAGATCGTAACCATTATCCGTGAGACATATACCATATCGAACACTTTGTTGGTGTAATCGCGACAGAGAATCGTTTCCTACCAACCGCAACGCGCTATCTCCCGTATCCTTTAGCCCGTCGGTCATTATTATCATTAAACATCGTAATGACATCGCAAATGTATGTTTCGTTTCTATTTTCGTAAATAAGCGCTTTCGCTCTTTTTCTCTCTCATTCCGACGACTATTATTTTACGTCACGCGAGAAACTCGAGGCTTTATTGTGTGTGAAGTATTTAAAGTATCTTCACTGGGCTGCACATCGCGGGTTTCCTCTCGGTTCTCGACTGACGCAACAGTGAGAAAAAGAGAACGAGAAGAGCCTCGACCTCTCTGCGACCGTAGCGGCAGGCCCTTGTTCACCCTTGGGCTTGTGGAAACTCTGCTCTCGAGTGTCGTAAAAGATGCTGGATAACAGAATTTATCCAGGAGAAAGAGCTCGCTTCGCGGACCAACGGTTTACCGGTGTGTTGCGTCCCGGTGCTATTCTATACTGTTCTGTCCCTTTGAAACGAGTACGCAACGAGTCAACTTGCAACACATTTTCATCCCTCAGGTCCCACATACTTGTGCGGAGATGTTTTCGTCGGGTCAAAAATATATGTTAAAAAAACTTAACGCTCTCGCTCTCGTAAGATTTAACAGAGTCTAGACGCATTTGTGAATTTACAGAATAAGTACATATTTCCGCTGCCAACAGGTATTCACGATAGGAACAATGGTCATGTCTGATGTGCGTTTAATCCACGTTATATGGAATTAGTCTAGCGAGCGTGTTGTCACGAATAGCGTTCATACGTGCGAGTTCTCGTGTAATGATTATATCGATTGAATTACAATCGGTGGTACCATCAATCGGCTTGCCGCAATCGGAGCGAACACCCTTTGTTGGTGAACAAATTGTCGGAGTAAAGTTCTGTCAAGTGGAGTAAGTGGTCTCGTTGTTGGTAGACATGTCGTTAATCAATCTGTGCAAAATTCCACTCGGCAAAACGGAGTAAGAATTCGGTAACGTTAACGGTATTCAAAAATATGGGATCTCTAGCATGAACTTGTCGGTACTATATTTTCACCTATAAAGAAAAAATTAAACCCATTTTTTTTATTATTAATAACTGCCCCCTAACGAAATCTTTGTGTTCTTTTACTATTGTCGTTTTTTCAATTTTTTTGTAATATGTAAATCGCGTGAAGGTCAAGAACATAAAAAATTAAGGACAATAGACGACGCGCGGGTTGGTCATATTTGAGAAATAACGTCGAAAAGCCTTGGATTGAGAGCAGTAGGTGTTGACAATGTTAGTCGCGACACTCTATCGTCTATGTTGAGGGCAAGGAGCGCTACTCTTATTTCAGTTCGCTACTCCCGGATGAGAATAAAAGCATAATGCCGAGGGTTCTCTCCCAGTTCCCTACGCGAAACGGGAAGATATAAAAATGCGTTTTCAGTGCGGCCTTGTGCCGGCTGAGGCCGCGCGCGTGCGACTACAGGGTGCGTCGAGCTCGCGCTATGAGACCGCGCTCCACCCCGATGCGGTCGAGGGGTTCGTGCCCGGTAATGCACGAGGGATTTTAACCCATCAGTTGAGATATATGTCAGCGAAAGAAAATAAAAAGGTTCGCGTCTCGCGTGACACCTATGAAGCACTCCATAGATTCAGCCATTGGAGATTATTTTTCATACGAGTGACTGTGACCCGCAATATCTATAAACTGTATCTATTACTGACATTTCGTTCAGCGCAACAAACTGTTTTTAATTAATTGTTTTACGCTATACGGTCTTCCGGTGTTCAAGAAACGAAAAATGATTAAAATGTACAGTTTCAATCAGATTATCTTTTGCAATTAAATTACGAAATAATTGGTTCAACTGCGTATTTTTGAATACATTTTGCTTTTATATACTGTGGCCATTTTACAAAAATAGTGCACAATAATATGGGATGTAATTCTTGTCACTGTGATCAGAAAATGCGACTGGAATCGTATTTAGGTTAGCAGAATTATTATGGACAGACTTATCCTTGCATAAAAACTTTGTAGGCGTTTTTAAAAAGCTGAAATAATTCACCCATATTCTTCTTGTTATAAAAAAAAAAAACATTTCCGAATCCGGGCATCTATTCAGCGATGACCATTTAGCTGGTGGAATTTCAAATGAATCGTTGAAAAATTGAAAGTTCCATTCTTTTCTTGAAATAACAGTTAGATACTGTCTTATCCCGATAAAGAAGTAACATTTCACGCTACAATTGAGATCTTCTGCGGTTGAGACATTCTTGAAAGATATGTGGAATGACATTATCGAGAGACGCGGTAACGTCTCGACGCCAAGTACATAACATTTTTTTAATTGTTATTCACAATATCTATTACTTGGCTCATACGATTTCACAATTTTTTTCAGGGGATTTTTTGAAATAACGATATTTTTGCGTACTTGGCGTACGTTTTTTACTTAAAAAAAAAAAAAGTAATTTTGGGAAATAATATTTTGGACCGATATAATGATGAATTTTTTAAAATATCATCCTTGCAGACATCCGAACAGCGTTACGAAGATCATGATAATTGTATTTGTAAATGTTTTATGCTTTTTGATACCAAAAAATGTTATAGTAGTTTGGTTGAATTTTTTAATACGTCTACAAATACGTTGTTTCTGTCAGGGTAAGTGTTCACTTAATGGTGTCCGACCTAAATTTCGCAACAAAGCCCTCGGTACATCGATCTGAAACTTCATCTACGAAAAATATTATCATTCGTATCCCTGTTTGTGAACCGTAAAGCCGTTCCTGCCACAAGATTTATCGGGTACTCCAGTATCGTCAACGTCAACGAGAACAAGTGAAGCGCTATATTGTTATAAGTGTGGATTAAGTCGATGATCCCCTTTTCTCCGAGGATTGTGGACAGGAACAATTATCTAGGGTTTAGATGGCGGTTCAAGCGGAGTTAGTTGGGATAATCTGTGGAGGCTTTATGTTCGTCTATCACGTGCGCTTGTGTTGGTTCATTAAAGTTTGTGTCGTTAAACTCGAAAAACACATGATGGACTCGTAGTCAGTACCAGAGAGCCTCGGTCTGTGAATTATAACAGACGTCGTAGATGTCAGAGACACTTGTCAGAAACACTAATCGAATCGAATATTTGACTCTCCGCCGCAACAAAGATTCCAATTATTGCTCGTGTTTCGCACGAGATTGGAATCGGAAACTCGAGAAATGCTCTCGAGTATCCTGTTCCTCGTTGCTCGTTGTTTATTGAAAACTATGCTGGACGAAATGCTTTCTTGTTCGCTGAATATCTACGTATGCAGATTGCATTTGTACCTGTATCTTCATGATCGCTCGGAGAGAGAATAAAATGAGAAAGTAATGTATACACGAACAAGTTCCTTCGGACACTGTAACTTAATGAACAAAAAATATTGATACACAATTTAGATTGATGAAGACGCTTTCAGATTGCATTTCCTTCAAAATTCTCTAATAACTTTATTGACGGTTTTCGATTACAAAATGCACACCCACCAATTTCTTGTTGTTAGTTTTTACCATCTACCGAAAGAACATCGTTTTCATCGCAAGCAAGAAAATAATTTAATACCTAAATATCGGTAAATTTATTGCTACGTGTATATCGACACGATTGACACTGTTTATCGCAATCTTGCAAAAGCACTTAAAAAATTATCTTCAATTTGTTCGAATAATTCGCTTTTGACGCGACAGCGAGAATGTTCATTCCTCGCTGCTGTATTTGCTTTAACGATAAGTAACGGAGACACTTTTAGCTTTTTTCTGTTCCCAACTATTTGTATCCCCATTTCATTAGCAATTTTCTCTCGTACGATTTTCGAGATAGCAGCACTCTTGAAAATCGTGTAGTCTATCCCTCGTATGGAAATTGTGAAAAAACATTTGTAGTTTCGGTCGTTTGCGAATCTATCGTTTGTCACTCGGGTCTGGAGGCGTGAACGTTTAATACTGTGTAGCTTGTACAACGTCAGCGACGTACAGTGTATACAGGCATATTGGAACACACGGTTGCTCTATCGAATAATTCTTCGTAGCCGTTGAGGCTTGCGAAACGAGGCATCGCCACACAAGAACTCAGCGACGTTTTACCCCACACTATATTTCTATATATTACACTACCGTGTACACCGGACCTATATCATCGTGTTAAATTGTCACAGACATGCCTTCAGCAGTGGGCAACACGTGTGGGAAGCCGTGCCGAGAGTCGCTGATCCGTTGTCTGTGGAAAAAGAAATTAGAGCGTCGTGTCATCTGGGTGTAAACGTTTTTACCACGGGCTTGATGTTTTTTTTCTGCCGTCAACTCCGATAGTTTTCCGTTTTTTTTTTTTTTTTTTTTTTTTTGTTAATAGACGACAGGGAGACTATAGTAATTGCGCAGCCTCGACGGCTCAAGGCCGCCCCGAAATGTTGCAGAATTTTTTTTACAATCTATATCGGTCGTAATAGGATCCGAACTGCGTCATGATATGTATAAGAAAATACAATTGCAGAAGGAAAACATTTGAAAGAAAAAAACAATGCTATAATAGTCATTTAGTAACTTGTCAGAAAAAAAATCGTTTTTCAAATCAACATTTTATTTATTTTTTTTAAACAATGATATTCAAGCCATTAAGACGCAAGAGTTCTCATTTGTTGCATGCATGTATAATGAGTATGTGATCGCGAGAAATGATAATGTCCAGATATGCCCCGAGCATCGATTATGCAATATTGAATGACGTGAAAAGTGGAGACCGGTAGAACGTGTACATAAGTGGTCATAGTGGACAAGTAAGTTGTCATATCTTTGTAGTATATCGCGGAATAACATTTGCTACACTAATAGCTGCCGCTCATCGAAGACAGCTCTCGTGACTCTACATCTTATTCTGAATCGCGGCTGAATTTCTGTATCCCAGCATAGCCGAGGCATACCTCAGACTCTACAGTGTATATTCCACCTATCTCTTTCACTCTTCTCGTCTCCTGACCTCCACCTTCTCTCGACATGCGCCGAGGTCACGGTCAGAATTCTTCGTTGATCCGTGTGTATTCTCTCTCTCTCGAGTTACTCCGTACAGTCGAACGATGCAACGTTTACCGTCGTCTCAAAGAGATTCATTCAATTAATTCCCAAGAGACTTAGCAATACCGGGGGAAAATTAAAATCAAAAGACGAGAAATAACAACGCATGACGATCATGCTTTATTTTTCCGTGCAGATTTCCGAATTATCTCGCATATGAAACTGATGTTCGAGATTTCTGCGATATTGAATCTTCGGATATGTACTCCTAATTCTTTGATAGTTCGTATATATGTATTTTTTAAAGAGCTTACAATTGCGCGAACGTGTAACTTTTACATAGTCCCGATTTAGGAGCCGATTAAGCTGCTTAAATGAATTCTACGTGTACCCGTGATACGTTGCGCATCAAACTTCGCGCCTCGTTTGCCCCGCATTATAGCTCAGTTTATGCCGCTGAATTAATTGTTACGAATTATTCCTTACAAAATTAATTGCAATGATCTTTTTAATATTGGCACGCCGTTTGTTTTCGACGACAATAATCTACCGTTTCTTCCAGATAACAGACTGGTCCTCACTTGGTCGTTTTGTAAAAACATCTCTACTATTCCACTCTTTAACTTTCTTCGCATTTGTTTCTTTTTTTTTCTAAGCCAACACGTGTACACCACGAACAAACTATTGACAAGCTGCTCTATCATCTTATCGGATTAATCGTACATCTTACAGTTAATTAATTCTTTTACAACTTTGCTCACTTGCTCTTTATTTGTTTCTTCACTCGGGCACTCTCTTCCTATCTATCTTTCTCGTCTCATATTTCCGGAGATCACGACCCGTTGTTTTGCCCCGTTTCCTTCACTTCTACATTACCATCTTCTTCCGTTTCCTCCTCTCTCTCTCTCTCTCTCTCTCTCTATCGTCGTCTTTTAAACTCGAGCGATGAGTGCACAGTCGAGTGTAGTTTTTCGTAACGAGGTATCTACGTATCTACTTGCCGGTACTTTATGGAGCAACAAACATCGTGCAAAAGGAAACGAACGGATAGAACACACTTGCCTGTGTGGACCAATGGCTTGTTTCGTATTCTCTCGACGACACACTAGACTTGTTCCTCCTTTGTAAACGCGTCTCCGACTCGTCCCATTACGCATTCAATCCCATTGAACGGATCGACGTACGACGGCTGTATGTGTCTCGTCGCAGCGTTTTATACAACATATAGATACGACACGCGGATACGGGCACTTCTGGCTTTACATTTGCGAGCCTCGGTCACGATGAACAACCCGTCTATCATCAATATTTTTATTCTCACGTCAATCTCCGCGAATGGCAGCCCGAAACAACAATTTGGATTTTTTAACTCGAACCCGCAAGAATTCGTAAATACGAGAACCGGTTCGTCTAGAATTTCGTTTTTTTTTTTAAATTCAATCGTAAAAGTGACTAAGATATTCTCTTTTGCATATGCATATGTGACTTCCTCTAGCCGAATAACCGAATTCTAGACTCTATATTGTTTTTTTTTATGTTAGATTATATGTTGTTTAGGAAGAATAAGCGCATTGAACCATTTTACTCTTAGAAGGAGATATTCGATTCAAGTTTATATCCACTTATTTTTTGCTTATTAACTTGTTTTTAAATTCTGCACAATCGATTTTAATTAATCATAAACCTTTTTTTTATTCGATCTAAATGCCAAGAACAATCGTAAACTGAAATTCTATTTTGGTCTGAGATTTGTATGGTCAAAGTCCTCATGTTGCCAATAAACGATTTGTTTTCTTAATTTTTGTTATAACGTTCTTCTATTTGTTGATTTTTAAATGAATGTGTAACGAACATTCGCAAATGGCAAAATATATGATCTCATAGGAAAAAGAGAAACGCGATTAGTCACTAGACGAATGAATATTGGTTCAAGTTGCTCGTCCATCAATAATTCACGATACTGACATGGACATCAGTGCCCAGCATTTCTCTTTATGCTCCATTGACAGGCTTTATTATGTCTTTGAAAGAAGGATGTGCGTAGGCGATCCGGAAGTTTATCGTATTTTCTATATACGACAGGGAGGCGAAGCGCGAAAATATTTCCTATCGTTCTCTGTATAGACGATCGTCAATCGCGACTCCGGGAGTGTACAAGGCTCAAGGCGCCTCTTTCCTCGTCTCAGCAGTATCCGAACGACTGATAGAACGACGGAAATAACCCCATCAGGGATTCCAATAAGTGATAGTAGTCCCAAATCCCTCCTTGAGTATACGCGAAATCGTTGCATACCCACACGTTAACTCCTCTTATACGGAAAAGCTCGTGGAAGTGTTTATTAAGTAAATCGATCGCCTCAATCAACGTCCCGCCGTTTAATTTGCGTCCGATTGAATCACGACAGCCTATTCACCGAAGTTATCGACGGTATACATTCATACTCTATCGACAGTATTCACTCGATCGTGAGAACACATATAATTAAGTTTCCTACGTATATAATATGTGAAAAAATGTTATGATTATAAAATTCTTTAAAAATTAACCATCTCCATTTTCATCTTTTTCATAATATTTATCTGGCAATTTTATGTAGAATAAATAAAATTCAATAACTTCGATCTCGTGACAACGTTATATCGATTACTAGGCCTGGCAAATAGCCTTGGCTGGTGACAGTCTATCAGGCTCTACGGCTCTGTTAATGATCCGATATCTGCAGATATTGAGATCGTCGCCGGAATTCATTGCGCGTCAATATTGTAGACGCACGGTCCTGAAACCGACGTACCACTGCAGTTAATTTACACGCGCAGGGCATGTACAGAACGTGCAAAGGGCACGACCTAAAAGCCTTGCACAGGGTGGACCGTATCGAAGGCTATATATATCTCTCTTGTGCATCGATGTGTGCCATGCGATATTCATGATAGAACATTCGTTAACTATATATATATATATATATATATATCTACATGGCTTTGATCGTCGCTTGCATGAATCCGAAATGTTGCCGAAATTCACATTCGACCATTTTGCTGCAGTTTGGTGAACGCAATTTCTCCATGCGGACTCAAACCACTAGTGCGAAACAGTGAAAAAAAAAAAAAGAAAAACGGAATTTCGGTGATTATTAATAAAGTTCGGTTTTCGAAGCGATTGAGTCGATGCGAATTCCGATAAAAAACGGCCAGAGTTTCCATCTGTTGTTGGATTCCAATGAATTATGGCCTTTGGCAAGGGAATTGGAAACGATGAAGGTGGATCACCATATTCTATATCTGCGTATTGCTGAGAAATTTACACAGATGCAAATGACGCACTTTTTTTTTCTTTTTTTTTTTTCATCGAACGATTTCGAACATTTTCCATGGTTCTTTGAGCGTTATTTTCATTCTCGGCGTGTAGTACGTAATTTATTTCTTTTTTGTTGCAAATTATATGCCATTTATCGCGGTGTAACTTGTCGTCGTGTCCTTCCAATAATATTCCACTTTGGAGACGGTGCGTAAAAAAGTTCAACCGTCTAATTTAAACCGAGGAAAGGAGAGGGAGATCGGCCACTTCACCGGCAGTACAACTGCCGCGAGGTTAAGCCAATTGAGAATGAAACGGGCTTCTTAAATCCCAACCTCAGTACGTTTCCTCGCTTGTTGGGATGCCAGCGCAGATTTTGCGCTCCGTAAAGTCCAACACCCTTCCCGCCAAGAATGGGATATATCGGTCGGGATATATCCGTTCGTGTCGGGTACTGACGACTATGAGACTTTCCAGTTCCATCTTTTCGAGGATATTGTTAGATCGTTAGAGAAACGATGAGACAGAACCGCGATCAACGAACCATGAATGGGCATTATATCAAGATTTTTTCGGTGAAACGCGAGGCAGAACGAACACTTGAGATTGAGCTTAAATATTTTTTAAAATTTTATACTTTCTAAGAGAAAATAAATTAAAACAATGTATGCAAATAAATATATAAAAATTGTTTACGAAAACGAAATTCGGGAGAACAAAATCTGCGAATGTGATATCTGTTAATATTGTAACAAAAAAAAGTAATGGGCTTGTAAAACAATATTTTAGGAAGGTAGAAAAATCCGTTATAATTTAGTTTTGTGATTCTCCACTTAGTGTATTAAACATTTTCTCGGATGATAATAAACGAAGCGAGGTGACGCGAGCGGTATTTCAGTTTTCTGGGAATAACTGGCAATGTTGACCGCCAACTCTGCGGCTTCTTCATTTCATTTTTTTTTTTGCAATTCATGCCCTGCAAACGCGGAGTCTACGGACGACAAATTTGCATAAAAATTACCCCACTCTCTGCGGTAACACAGAAATGGAAAATACGTTGACATAACGGAACGTGCCAGGGGAACGGAAGACTGTTCGGCAAGCTATGCATCGCCATCTCTTCTGTTACACAAACACTCGCGTATGTAAAGCGCATATATGTTGAAAACAGAGGTAAACGTTGGGTTCGCGCTTCAAACTCAAAACGATAACATTTTAACAAAGAACGTCACTTAGCGATCTTCCTCTCGCCTGCGAGTTATTGTGATTCTCAATTACTGCCTCAACTTTATCTCAGTCGGGTTACAAATGAGTGAGAAAAACAACGAGGGCAAAAGTCAACGGGAGAAGAGATTCCACCGAGATCTCGGAGTTTATACGAATTAAAAAATCGAATAATTATCGTACCGAGTTGTAAACATTTTACGACATTAGATGCCAATACGAATTTTTACCCGAGGCAAGAGCTTCTGGTAAATTAATTTAAACGTTTCGATAATAAATTATAAGATCAGCTATCGTAAGAATGCCAAGAGGATACTTACTATTTCGCTCTCGTTGCTATTCACAAATCCGAAACAACGTCTTATAAAGTCACTTCAGATTAATTAATTTCAAAAGGGGTAAAAATAGTAGAGGCGAGTGTAAACAAGCGTACCTTGCGCTTCAGCGAGACTTCGATTTTATGTTACTTTGATAATATTATAGAAAAAATATTTATTCATAATTTACCGGTTTATTTTTTGCGCTCGTGCACACTAACAGCTTTTCTTTACTTGCAATTTTTTCAAATGAACGCGAAAGGGTTCTTTTGACATTGTTATAATATTAACAGGGGATCAGAATGCCTTCGACTGCAAAATCGCGTACTCCAGATCCGTTATCGTTTGCTTTCGCACTTTCATGCAATAACGTCCGCTTGGCTTCGTCGTTGAGAAGCGAATTTTTGTTAACGAGAATAGATACGGAAGAAACAAAACAGCGTCAATTACGCTTTCAAAAAGCAAATTGAGAGAGTAAGCTTCTCGGATTACCGATGAAATCGACCGTGTGATGATTTAAGATAACGAGCTTTCGTTCACGAACTCAAAATCCATTAAAGTATAATTATCGAATAAATGAATGAATTAGCATATTCTTAGCACCCTCTTTGTCTTATCTTCTTACCGATCGAAGGAGCACACAAAAAACTATCTGATAAATGCACTATTAAATATAAGGTTCCGTTGTTAAGCTGAATCTCGGAAATATGTTGAAAAAGATTCGAAGAGATAAACGGAACTGGTTATACGTCTTTCATCTGCTAACCTCCGGTGGGGTAACTCAATTCGATAACATTCAAGCACCGAAGGTGTCGTCAAGCGCCAAAGGCCAAATCCTCCGACATGTTGCGATCAACCTGAAACAAGCTCAACAGCTTGTTTCCTCGAAAAGTCCATTATCCTCGGAGCTTAGGTAACCTATCTATGATAATAATGTCGAGCGCCACCGCGCCACCTTGCCAATCGCGTATCGATTAGGTTATGCCGTAATCTTCGGATATTCAACGTAGAGTCCTGGGAATGAATCACCTAGTTATGTAGCATCCCTTAAATTATTCGCCAACGATGTAATCCGCCCGTCGTTCGTTACCTTCGTGATTCGTTTTTACCTCGGCTTTTGCGTTCGCCTTAACATACACTACCGACGTAATTAAACACAAAGGTGTGTGCATTTCTTATTTTCAATGCTGCTTTAATCTTTGTTCAACTGCCCCTTTCTCGATTTTCTTGACGCTCGTTTCCACTTGAAAACACGTTTAATTATAGGTATTGCGCATCGTTCGGCATTTTTTGCGCGATTATATTTGTTGCATGTTGTTAAATTAATGAAAAGATTTATCTCGTTGCGAATGAATTACAGGTGAAATTCGTGCGTCTAATTGGTACGGATGAAAGACTACTGATACGCAGAATATATTTTAATTATAAAATATGTTGATAAGCATTCAGTAATTTCACTCGAATTCAATGTATCCGATTCAAGTACCATACACGTTTTGGCAAATATAATTGAATTTGTTTTCCATTTTATCACGAATGAGGGGAATTATTTTTTTATTGATGATAGAAAAAAGAACTTGACACGCGGGGCATATCGAACTTGATCGATGTATCTGACGCGAAACGTTGGCTATGTTATTCGAATCAACGTCACACACGGAAAAGTCATAATCCGTTTTGAGCAAAAAAAAGGCGACAGCATTGATACCGCAGTGGCATTGGATATACCAGTAAAAGAAATATTCGATTATATACTCGAGAGCACTCAGACCGCGGTACACAATCGGGCAAAGGCACCTGTTGCTTTTATAATTATTTATTAAAGACGTGACCAGACCGCGCTCGTCGTTCGTGCAGCATTGACTCGTGCCACAAACATACAGTAACATCTCACACAGACTGTATGTACATGTATGTACCCATCACGCACGTATACACGTTAGCTTATATTGTCGCGTACAGACCAAACACAGCTTTATTCATTCGCGATAAAAGAAAAAAACAAACATATATACACATTTTTCAACATTTTTTTCTTTGTTTTCATCGCACGCGCATAATACGCGCAATGTGCACATACATCCTTTGCGGAATTATGCTCTTGAATATTGTTTGGAGAAAATACAATATCCCGCAATTATTTGTCCCGACAGGAGTGTCGAACGGAGAAATAGAACGGGCAACGAGGGGTTCGATTATTACAAGTCCATTATCGCTCTCGACGTTATAGATTTGTTTCGCAATTTGATTTTAACAGGAACGTACGACTTGTGAACTAACGAGTACCGATGTCGAACATCCGGAAGCTTTCCGGACAAAATTTGCATTTGAAATATAACACTTTCGCTTTTCGGCGTCTCTCTGGTTGCTGGACGGTGTCCGTTCGCGGCTCTTGTCCCAAATGTGGGCAATCAATGCCGACTAAAGCTTACGTACGCTCTGCTCCCAAATATGACTATAAATACTCGAATGTGTTCGACAGGTGTGACATTTTTTCTTCTAATTTTTGGATCAAACTTTGTAACTTTGTTTGCCGATCGTTGCAAAAATTCCTAAGGGCTATCTTAACGGCGATTCAAAAAAGTTTTCTCACTCTGTGGAAACTGATGCCCTTAATTCTATGTCCCCTCACCGATCATTCCACTCAAGTTTTACCGTTGTCTACTAGTATTCGACGTTCCGCTTTCGCTTCGTAAAGAAGATTGCATCGATGTGATAAAGAAAAGTTTGCACATGAGCGATTGCACGAAGAGATTTGTGTGCTCCGGGCGGTAGAGTGGCATTATATCATAGAGGAGATAGTGTCCAATTAGGATTTTCTCCAGAGACAAGAGAGCGCGCAGCGTTGGGCGGTGCAGGGAGACGAACAGCTGCTGGGGGCCGTCTCGGCGGGAGATCCTCTCCGGAAGTCTTCATCAACAACGACGTTCAATGTACCTCTCCTCGGTACTCGCCCTTTCTCGCTTGTTTTCACACACACCGACCATAGAGTAAAGCCGCCCGGGCGACCGAGCGACCGAGCGACCGAGCGCCTGTAGAAACGACGAATAAAGCCTCTTCGCTACTCGCGGCCAACGCGGATAATGAAGAATTTATGTAAACGAGACACTACCGCGAGCGCTTTGTTGCTCAAGGCTCGTCTTGACGTCGCAGGTTGGATTTTCCGGCGGTGGGGCATTCAGAGGGAACGAAGAAAAAGGAGCAAGCAAAACTAATGCTAGACTCGCACAGAACGGCCACCTCACGCTCGCTAATCGATTTATTTTGCAACTCTCATTCCATTCTACTCGACTCGAATTGTTTTACTGACAGATTATTATTATTAAACGCGGTCGGGTTTTTTTTTGTTTTCTCTAAGCGCATTTAGGGAAATTGGATGCATTTTTTCATGCATCAACGCTAAACGAATCGATAAATCATTGGTAAATGTTCATGAAAGGTTCGGAACATCGATGAGTCGATTAGAAAATGGATATCGTAATTATTTCAACATTTTCTGTCAATGCTAACTTGAAAATTCAAATTTCAAAAACCGTTTCCGCACAAATATTGAAATGTTTCGTATACAGAAGTATAAGTATAAGTTAATAGCTTTAAAAAAAGTACTTCTCGTATCAATCATCCTGGGCCGACGTGAACACAAAGTTTTATGTTCGTGAGCGGCAAAAACGCGATACCGGTCCATATTTTATATTCGCCTTAGCACTTTGTCGCCTGTATCATCTCAATATGTCGAAAAATATTCATGTTAGACGGAAACTATTGTACTGAAAAAATAAATGTTTGCTTCGACTAAATCGATGATCACCGTCATTCAATCGAATTTTTAGTTGGGATGGCACAAGTTTTGATTTGCGCAAAAATATTTGTGTCAATTGATGCTAACGATTATCGAAGAAACTAATAATTTTGTTGTGCTCATTTAAATTCTAATTGAACGTATGATAACGGCAATTTAGTTTTGCAAACAATACATTTTCTCAGGATACAAAAATATCTCGGATTAAAAATTACCAAGAAATGACGGCAATTAAAATGAGTCATTTTTCCACAAGATTCCACAAGAACGTTTTTTTCTCATATGGAAAAAATCAGTGAAAAAAGACAAAATTCAAAGCAAATTGAAAAATCTAAAAAAATGCATACGTCTTCGGAAAAATGAACGAATCATTTTCATAATAAAAAAAAAAGTTGGGTTTCCGGGAAATTCGTTGACCAGTTAATTTTTTCATCAATTTGTTAATAACATTTTGGAATTATTATTATGGAAAATTAATTTTTTCAGTACCTTTACTATGCATGAATTTCTTGAGATTTTTATACCATCGAAATGTATCTGCAATTTTCTCTCATTCTTAAACCAACCTTAATCGACATCGGCAGGCCATGATATTTTCATAATTTAATGGTAATTCAAAATGATGGTAATTTACTAAGCTTGCAATCGCGCAAGGAAAAATTACACCAACAAAGTATTCCTAATAAATTCATCGTCTCCCTTGGACACAACACGAGTGCACTCATAAATAATCATCATTATGCTTATAGATTTTTTTTGTCTTACACCCAATGTAATTGAGTGAATTGTCGTATATACAGAATCCCAATTGAACCGGGGTATGGCGGGAACAATATCTGTGATGTATCATCGTCGCTTTGGCAACAGCCGGAATCATTATCAACGATATAATGATCGTTTTCGCAAAGGTGTAACGCTATTGGATATATAAAAACGAAAAAAAAAAAAAAAAAAATGTTTAAAGAAAATAACACAAGCATGATTGGAGTGCAGTGACAAGACAGGAAAGTGCAACGTCTTCTTGGCTTTTAATAATTGTTATTTTTTGTTTCTTTTTGCAAAAAAACATTTTGCGTGTGCGAAATATACATATTATCGAGTGTTCGATTGTTTACGTTATAAAACGTGACGAGAAGAAACGCACAAAACGCGTGTGACGCAACGAGGCTAATCGCGTGGGAGGGGGGTGGGGGGGGGAGGGGAACGAGAAAGAAAATAAAGAGGGCGGGAGAGGAGTGTGACGAGGAAAAAAAAGAAAAAACGCGAGCGCGTACGATATTATTATCGCGCGAGTGCGAATGAGTTGAAGCGAGAAAGACCGGGAAGGAAAATCAAGTAGGCCTCCTGTGTTGCCTTGGTGTGCGAGTTGCCGTTGTTTTTCGGCCTCTTCGAGAGCGTATCCAGCCCTCACGCATTTGCTCGTCTCGCGTCTCTCGTCGGTGTCGTTAAATATAGCCAGAGATATATCGCAATGGCGATTATTGTCCAGTGGGTGACGCTTCGTGGAGGATCGGTGGTTACAATGGACGAGTTGTCGTGGTAAGCGGGCCCTGGAATTCACCGGCCGGCATCGATACGAGAATGAACACGAGCCTTCAAGTGCCGGAGCTTAGGCTCCCGGCTGGCGAAGGTGGCAGCGCTGTTGTTATCAAGGGCACGGCGCCTCTTCTTCTCGTTCCACCGAGCAACATACCCAGACGACGTCATTCTTGGATTTGCGGGTGAGTGTCGTTTGCCTTTAGCTGATTTATTTACACACGGAAACCGAGGAATTTATAATAGAGTTTCAAGCAGATCGGATGGCCCACGTTGCTGTGAGACGAATCCTGAATTATTGCATTTCCAGCTACAGGTGCTTCGCCGTTGTGCAATAAAAATTTCTCGTCAAAAATATCTTGTATTGTTGAGCAAACAATCGTCGGTCAAATCTGTGAAAATCTGCGAACATTATTTAAACCGATTTTTTCGCTAAATGTGACAATTTCTGCAACAAATACGTGTCTATTTGAATTGAGATTATGTATGCAAGCTTTCCGATGATAAAACGACAGTTGCCATTGCAATCTTTACTTTCAATATCAATGTTGCATCAGTGCAGTGCTGCTGACTTTTCAAATCATTTCGAGTTTTTTATGTGCCGATATTGATTGTGTTTACCTGATAAAACTGAACGAATACTCTTCAGATTTCTATTATTGACGGATTCCGTCAATGATTCGTTATTATTCCGTCTTCTGCGTTAACTAACATTTCTTTAACGGCTTACGGTCCACTGACACCAAAATACAGCGCAGAGTTGTTATGCGCGTTTCACTTTGATCCCCGACCTAACCTGCCGACAGTCCGAAAGCGCCGGTGTTTCGAAAGAAACGGTGAAAAATGTCTTAACAGATATCATCGCTGTTTATCGCAATATATGTATCTATGAGCGAAGATGTGTACTCTCGAAAGTCAATTATAATTAGAATAATCAATAATCAAGTTAAAAGTTCGCGGTGACATATCGAAAAATAACGTTGGCGATGATCTTCATTCCGCCGTACAATCGCCGATGTGATGCACATATATATTTCACGCTGTTACCGAGTTCGTCTGCTCGAGCGACCAATATTTTCGTTAATCTCACGACGTCGGAGGGCTACGTAACAACCGATCGCCTGGTTCTTCGTCGCCACGCGCGATGCGATTTTCACTCAAGAAGAATGAAATAAAAATAATTTAACGAAAATTAAAAAATTCCTGACGGAAAAAATGAAACAAGTGAATAATAACGAAAAATTGAATTAACAAAAATAGTGAAATAGATAATATTTATTTACATATTATATTCGGAAGATTCATTCGTCATTATGTGTGAAAATCTTTCGACTACAATATGCGACCAAACATCTGTTATTTAAGTTGTTTTTGTTAGTGCAAATGATTCATTACACTCCTTTTTCGGTCGGGAGTTGTTTTTTTTTTATTGTTATATAGTTAAATTTACGCCGGTCTAGGTCTTTAGACTGCAGACCGTGTCTATTGACTATGACTATTGATAACGAATAAAATGGTAATCGGTCGGTCAGGCAATGTCCATTTCCGGGTCCACCACGAAATCAACCGACTCGCGTTGTGTATCGCAATAGCGTCACAACGAAGGCTCACACGCACCGTGGCATTTATCGTTCTCCGACACGCATTTCCAACAATGTTTACGCACCGGGTATCATAGTCCGAAAGGAACAAGAGAGAAGAGTAGTCGGAATTTGTCCTTCTTGCTTCCAGAGTTACGATATTTCCGGCAATGAGACCCGCGACTACCATAACCCAATTTACAACGTAATTAACCATTTTATCTCATTAAACATCTTTCGCGTACGGTTCAGCAACGCGAACGGGGCGAAAATTTATTTAGATTAAAGAAAAAGAGAAATAGCGCATTCCAGCCGTTTGTTTTCCAACGGCTTTTGTTTACTGTCTGTCGAGTGAATTTTCTGAGAGAATAAATTCGTCGTATTATTCCGAGTGGTGGATCGCGATGAAACAACAAACGGAAAAAAAAGTGGCAAATGATAAACATATACGAGTATATATTTGCGGATCCTGGATTGGTATAAGACAAGTAAAAAACAAGATAGGTACATATACGTATAGACCAAACGAATGCACAAACCGACTAAGGATTTTCGTATTGACAGTAGAGTCAGTGTCAATTCCCTTTTCGGTCGGTAGCTCTTCGTATTCTCTTTTTTTTTTTCTTCGAAGGGTACGCATTTGATCGTCTCTAGTCTGTTCAGATTAGGGAGGAACAAACGAAGGACGAGGGAGCCGGATATCTCGCCGACGCATCAACGAGAGATCCTGCGGGTCGACGGATACCAGAGTAGACCAAAGGTCGTGATGAGTGACGCCGGGGGAAAAGAAAAAAAAAAAACCTGTGCCTGCTCATTCCAATAGTCTGTTTATCCAAGACGCTCGTCCGAAAGCTCGATATATCAATGTCCCCATTTACCGCACGCGCACGAAGAAAAAAAAAACAGATTGAAAAAAAAAAAAAAAAAAACGAACAAGGAGTCACGAATTATTCGCGGCTTTGCGGAGTTTCAATGCTGAGAGGAAGCGAATCGGATAGACCGGATAGTGTACCGCCTATAAAGAGCTATTTCATCTGTTCGGATTAGCGAAGACAAAGAATAAATGTGGTATAGTTCTGCGGTTCCGAGACCGGACACGCGAAAACCGGCTTTTCTCGACAAAAATATATCCTCTTATATTTCCCCAGTTCTTTTCCAAGCTTTCGCTGTGTATGTCTTTACCTTCCGACGGTCTTTTTCGTTTTATTTTCATTTTTATATAGCGCCCATTCCCGTTATGAAATGTTGTCCTCGTCGTCTTGGCAGAGCTTGGATAGATTTCCACAACTCTCGGCTCTGTCCCTCTTATCGGATGCAATCCTTTTTCCCTTACACTCTTTAATCCCTGATACCTTGAGTACAGTATAACCGGAGTACGTGAGACGACAAAGGAAGACCTGCCGCAAAGGCATTCGAGATTCTCCTGAACAAATACACGAACGCTCCTCTGTGCAGCACTCGTTTGTGAGAAAATTCTACCCTATCCGTCGTAGACAACGCTACTGTACATTCTCAATTTAAACTCTCGGGTCGAGTCAAACTTTCCTGTATAAATGCAAATTCTCTTGCATCCGCTATTAAAGTTAGTCTTCTTCCACGCTGACGTTGCACTCTCATTGTAATGGCTCGGGGTTACTATGTACATATAACATGTTTATACACTTCCACCTTCAATTACCTTTGCACAAACCCTCACTTACATTTCGCTATCGAGAAATATTAGTTTATCGATATTATATTACGTGACTCAAGGATTTTGTGTACATACAATTTTATTGGATAGTTAACACGACCTGTCGATATATGTCGACATAGTCGTCGACAAAAAGAGTATTTCTGCAGAAAAATATAACTGCGCTTCCTCTGTAGAAATTCATTTTTAAAAATATGTGTATTAAAAAAAAAATCATTTTATAAAAATTACAAAAAACTCCCTACTGAAAAAAGTGCATCAAATAATAGATAATTATTTGCTTATTATAGTCGAAAAATTTATCCGTTGTTGAATGTAGGAATCTCCCGACTATAATAGGCGAATAATTATCTATTATTTCATGCACTTGATTTTCAGTCGGAAGTTTTTTTATTTTTATAAAATGATTTTCATATCATCCTCTTTCGAACCAGAATTGCACCATACGTGACGACGAATTGTTTTTCTATTTTTTTTTGTTTTTGTTTTATTAAAACGTATTTTTCACATCACATTTATTGATTTAAAAAAAATATTAATTGTTGTTTCAACTAAAATATTATGAATATTTAAAATCCACATTGCTACAGTGTAAAGAATAGCCTGCGTTCAATTCGCAACGATGAAGTCGCTGCGTTAATCACGGAAACATTGCGGAACGCATTTTAATAAAACCAAAAATGGCACACCCTCAAATACATAAACTTGAGTCTCATCTGTGAATAATGTCGAAAAAAATATAATATTTTCGAAAGAAAACACGGGTTATGTCCGAAGAGCAGTAACAAAAAAAATTGATATAAAAAAAAAACAAGTTGTTGGGTTTTTCACCAAGTAATGCATTTAAAAAATGCATTGATCCGCACGTAAATGAATAATAGCAAATTTCACAGTTTATTTGTAACTCGTACTTCGTTGTGACGCGTACGTATTTATCATTTATACATTCACAGGGAATTGGCGCGAGAAAGCACAACAATAATGGTGGCGTATATCGATGAAATTTCGATATATTCGAACGCATTATTTTATAATGGCTTTATCGCTACCGAATCGCACTTGATCATAATGAAACCTGAAGAAAGACACAGCCCGTTGTACAAAAAAAAGTTGTGCCAAATTTTGTTAAGACATTTTTTAGAGTCAGATTTCATGGTGAAAAGCATAACTCCCGTATTTTGCCCGGCGGGCAGTCGGTAGTTAAAAAGAACAAAAATCATAAATAAAAATGTTGAATATTTGTAATTACAAGCAACATTATATTTTTTATTCGAAATTTATAAATCAATTATATACAAAATATGCATACTCTACATGCAACTTGATCGACGGAACATTCGTTTTTATAAATCACATTCCGTTCTGTACTTTGGACTATTGATAGGTTATACTGTACTACCGGTGTACAGGCATAATAGAGACGATCTTTAAGTATTGGTGTTCGATATCGTTGGATGTTGCCGTTATCATGGTTTCGTTGACTGCTGTCGTTCCAGGTGAATGAATGACTGGGGGGGGGGGGGGGGGGGTGAAGACGAACGGTTTTGCCTTTGTGGCCATCCAAAGCTGTAGACCGATCCGTTCCGAAATTCCGCACTCGTATGAGAGTTGAAATGTTGTATGACGATGGAATTATATTATTGTATAACAATGTATTTATTTTTTAATTTTTCAAACATGAATAGTTAATTAATTGAATTAAATATTTATTGATAATTAATGGATTGCGCATTAATCTCTGATTATCTATCAACAATATCGTATTTTTGTCTTGAATTTTGTTATCTACGATTTTGTCATCGAAAAATCCGCTTATTCCTCGAGTCAACTCGTTGATGTGGCTCACTAAAATTCCGAAAAATTCACCGTCGTTTTGGCACTGCCGCACTCCGATCGGAGTAAGTCACTGACTCAGCAGTACAGCGACAATTTGCGAACTGAAACGTCCACGCGACGTATTCGCTACTTCCACGTTAGCGTCCCTACGACTCACGTTCAATACGTGTTCGGAATGCCCGAGTGACATCACGCCAAACCTGGTTCCTCGTCACTCGCAAACGTTGCGCACATGTTTTTTTTTTTTTTTTTTCTTCATCGATGGCTCCTCGAAGTAACAACAATCGGCTATTAATATCATCAAGACGCGTTGGTCGACGGTGCGCCCTGTTCGTCGCTCGCTTGTGTGCAATCTTAACGAACGACGCCACGTCGCGATATGTTGACGAAACGGGTTGAGAAAGATCATGAAAAATTTAATTTTCACCTCGGATACAATGTTTTCCATTTTTTTCATTTAAAATTTTTAAATCAATTGATTTGTTGCAAGATATTTTACCCGTAGACGATTATGGCGAGCGTAAGAAAAAATTAATTAAATCAAATAGATTATTCATAATTTTTATCCGACTTGAAATCCCGACGGAAGTGATGAGATTGATGATTGAGCCGAACAGCCTAATATTTTCCAGTCAAACGATCACACACACCGCAGACTCAAGGGATCGAAAATCAAGCTTCAGTATCACGGCTAAAAGTGAGAGGCAGTTAAAGAGAGTGAGAGACCATTATCGAGTGGCCACTCGTAAACTCAAGATATTTCTCTCACTATCGCTCTCAACGAGTGTAATATCGAGACGAACCTCGAGTCTACCTGTGCCACCTGCTCTTCAAGAGCTTCCGCGCGCTGTGAAAAGTTCTCGACGAACAGAGAACTGCACAGGGCAAGTGGGAATGCTTCAAAAATTGTTTTCAGTCGAGCGATACACACTACAGCATCGCTTGTATACATATATATATATGTTACGGTATTAATGTCGAGTTTTTTTGGATTCATAGTTTTCTCCCGTGACGTTCTCTATCTTGTCCATAATGCCCACTTGGCACAGACCGCCCGCTACGCAAAAATGAAAGGATTGAGGATAAGTGCCACTTGGCTACTTTCTTTACCTCACCACCAGACCATCTTTTACCACGAATGGAATGCTTCTTGACACAAAGTCTTCGCCTAATACGCTTCTTTTTGTCCCTATGTTCCATGTATAGTCAAATGCCGTCTTATCGGTTTTTTTTCTCCTGTTGCCCTTTTACGCAGATACTCAAACAGACACACGGTACAAATCGTAATGATGATGCTTCAATGAAATGGCTCCCTGCGATAAAATTCGACCCTTCGTATAACCTTACTTTCGAAAGTAGGGTAAGACTGATGAATATTATCAAGGGGTGAAATAGACCAGGGTGCGTTTGATATGGATACGTCTAATCGTAATACGTCTAAGCGATAAATGAAAGGAAATTTTAAGGTTGAGGGTCAATGTACGTATCAAAAATCTATATTTTTGGTGGGCCACGTTGAGCAATTTTTTCATAAAAAAGAGGCCTTAGACCATTGACCATTGGAGCTTACAAATTTGAAATCAATGGAGTATTGTTTACATTTTCACAAGAGGCGCTTTTATCGCCCGAAAAGCACTTTTGATATGGACATTTTATTAAGAGGCGCGGTAGCGTCTTGACGCCAAGTACTTGAAAAAAACGTTTTTTTTATGAGGCGTGACGCTACAGTGTATACATACGCCAATATACCGAAAGTGTACAGGAAGTGAAACTTTCGACCGATATATCTCATGCATGAAATGTCGGATCAATATATGGTTAACTCTTTTATAATATACTTTGGGGTCAATCTTTCGAAAGCCGATATAACTTGATTGGTTCACTCGATTCTGGGATATCAAGACCGAAAATTTCACGGGGTCAAACCAACGATTAAAGTATCCTGTAACGGAAACGTCTATATCAGTTGATGGAAAAATTCGCGTGTTGGTGGGAGCATCGCGACAGACGGCTGAGCTGTCTGTTTCTATCGTCGACACGTTTTTTTTTTTTTGTCGTATGACCGTTTTTTCGAGTTTTTCTAATTGCGTATTGCCTGATAGCGTCTTGTTGATAATCGGAATTCGTCAGTGAAATGAACGCGCGGAGATAAAGAAAAAGTAATTCATTTTTGCATATTGCATAAAACAGTGAAATAATTCAAAAACTTCGACCCAATAACTTTAAAAATCTTTTTAATGAAATAATTTTGCAAACTATGTATTTTTTTTATTTTAAAAAGGGAAAATAGACAGTTATGCTAGCAATGTGTATATATAGTTGTGAGAAATTTTGAAAATCATTACAAAAAACAAAAAGATGTCAGTTTTTATTATCGGTTGAGATATATTACTTTAAATCTCGACCACCTGACGATTGCGTGCTACGCTGTGCCGCAGAATAAATCAAGAGACGCGGTAGCGTTTCTCGCCGACAAGTACTTGAAAAAAAAAACAATTTCAGAGTCGAGACGCTACGTGTAAGACCACGCCAAAATGCCGGAAGTAAAAATTGAAATTGATAGTTCTTAAAAACTAAGCGTCGAATCAAAATTTTAACAACACTTCTATTATATATTTTCGATATCAGCTTTCCAACGAGCCCAACCGCGATTAAATCCGTTCAGCCTATGTTGAGATATCATAATAAGCGTTTTTCGTTTCTCAAGATTTTTCGTAGAGTTTCAGTGTTATGTTACGGAGTGTCTATTCGTCCCGTAGCTGGATGAATAATCGTATGTTATTCGTCCCGACAAAATTTGAACTAAGGATAAATCAAATAATTAAAATATTGTTAATGAAAATTCATGTTTATGATGCATGCGATGCGTTGTGTACCCATTTTTTGCCTAAAAAATCGGCTACCCTCATACCCCATACGACATAAGTACTAGCGAAATTTAATACAAAACATCGAAACGGCGTAGCTCAGTTAGCTGAGCGGTTGATTGGAAGTCGGCTGCTAAATGGGTTTTTTAAAAAATAAATGATTATTTCTTTTCCCATTTTATATGCAATCCCAGCTAGAGATATTAGACACTGACAGTCTGTGATCTTTATATGTACCTACTTAATAGTACTCCACGAGACCGTTTATTTGTGAGACCTGAACGTACTCAGGCATACATATATCTATGATGAATGGGAGGTTTTTTTTTGTATGTTACTTGTATCCTGTAATTGATACTGTGTGGTATCGTTTCAAAACAATAAACATTACGTCAAAAAAAAAAAAAAAAAATTGATTGGAAGTCGGAAGGTACCTAGTTCGAGTCTCGACGATAGTGGTTTTTTTTATTTTGTTGCATTATAATGTATTCATTAGTTTTGTTGTTAATTGCTGGACGAATAAATGAATATTATTCGTCCTGGGACTTTTTTTTAAATTTTAAAGTCTGCTGATGATCGGGACGAATAAATGTATATTATTCGTCCCCACACCCACACCCACCCTGCCACTTCCATGTGTATAGTAGGCAGACGAATTGCTACCATATATGGTTCTACGAAGAAGGGATGGGGTCCAGGGGCGAAGCCCGTGGTGGGGTCCGGGGCGCAGCCCCGGTGGGGGGAAGAAATAAATACTATTTATTATAATGAAAAAAAAAGCCTCCTACAATTTCCCTACTATTTCCAAGTTTTGTCTGGACGAATAATCCTATATTATTCGTCCCGATGCATTCTCCTACCGTTCCTAAGTTTTATCTGGACGAATAATGTAAGATTATTCGTCCCGATCCAGTCTCCTGCCGTTCCCAAGTTTTGTCGGGACGAATAATGTAAGATTATTCGTCCCGATCCAGTCTCCTGCCGTTCCCAACTTTTGTCGGGACGAATAATCCTATATTATTCGTCCCGATCCAGTCTCCTGCCGTTCCCAACTTTTGTCGGGACGAATAATCCTATATTATTCGTCCCGATCCAGTCTCCTGCCGTTCCCAACTTTTGTCGGGACGAATAATCCTATATTATTCGTCCCGATCCAGTCTCCTGTCGTTCCCAACTTTTGTCGGGACGAATAATCCTATATTATTCGTCCCGACCCAGTCTCCTGCCGTTCCCAACTTTTGTCGGGACGAATAATGTAAGATTATTCGTCCCGATCCAGTCTCCTGCCGTTCCCAAGTTTTGTCGGGACGAATAATATAGGATTATTCGATCCAGTCTCCTGCCGTTCGCAAGTTTTGTCGGGACGAATAATGTAAGATTATTCGTCTCGATGCATTTTCTTACTATTCGAATCTTGTTATAATGATTTACATCTGGACGAATAATCATGTCTTATTTTTATTCGTCCATCATATTAACTAAAAAATTAAGAAATTGGATTACGCAAAAAAAAAAAATGCATACATTTAGCCAAAAAACGGGACGAATAATATACGCTTATTCATCCAGTAACGGGACGAATAGCAACAGCCGTTATGTTATGTGTTACCTTTGTGAAGTTGTTCACGCGGAGGTTATTACTAACTGCTACACTACGGTCGAGGAGGAGCCAACACACACACGGGAGACGGCGTATTTTTATTTCGAGATATCGTTGTTGCGCATGCATTCATGACGCTTTCCGGCTTCGAAGTTTTCTGCTGTCATCCGAACGACTGGTGTTTATCTATTCTGAACGGTTTCGCGTATTTACAAAATAATATGTGGTATAATGATATTAATTAATATATCCTTATTGGTGAATGTGGACGCACTTTTTTTATTTAACAAAGTGAAAAAAAATGCCAAGAAACATAAAATATCGTGAAAAAATGTTCGTTTAAAAAATATTGAAATTATGTGAAAAATACCAATTAATTATTAAATAAATTCGCAACTAATTTGCAAATCGTTGGGTATCGTGATTTTATACGGTGAAATATGCCGAGGATGAAACATTTCGTTTCCTGCGACCTTTTTTACCTCTTTTTCTTTTGTTTTCCACGATCTTTCTAACCTCTATCTTTTTTCCGCGATCTTTATATTGCATAGTCGCGATTGATCGAAAGTGGTTACCCACATATTTGTCGGGATTTATGGGTGTCATTTTTTTTTTCCGATAAATATAAGTCGTAAAATTTTGTGAATAAACTGACAGAATTTTTATTTATAAATAAAAAATGGTAAATCCTTGCTTTAAGGGCACGAAGAAAAACTAACAACTTTGAGCTTTCGAGAACTTAATTCGTACCTTTCATTAAACTCTTCGTAACTCTTTCATTGATTGCGGAAGCGAAGTCAAACATGACGATGGTGACGATGGTGTCTATAACATATCTTGCTACCAAATTTTCTTCTGGTCTGGAGCTCTGAATTATAAATTTAGACTTGCGAATCAAGTTTTCGTAAGCGCATGACATATTTTATTTTAAGTGATTGACGACTACTCTGGACGATAAGAAAATTTGCCTCTTGAGTACCGTAGCGCCTTTGTTCGGAAGCTTTTGGTAATAAGATATGATATAACTAATTTTAAGTACTTGGCGTCCATTTTTCACTTGTTTAACCAAACAAGTTTTTGGATTAGTTTACTTATGATAGTGTTGCTTACGGGATAGTGGGAAGACGGAAGTCACGACATTTTTTCGAAAGATGGATACCGTCGCGTGCGACAAGAGAAGTTCCGAAACTCCAATTTGTCTTCGTCTACTCTGCGACGCGTGTTCTCCTCGGATAAAGGGAGTAAGAAACAGAAGAAGGGCAAAAGGCAGGCGCTCAATCTTCCATCCACATAATAATGTTCAGATAAAACTATGTACAGCAGAGTTTCTCGTAAATACCTACATATATCTGGGAATCAATGCTCTTATCGCACGGAGATTGGTGCAAATGTAACTTAGCCAAATATTGTATCCCGACGGACTTTCTGGACACAAAATTGTAAGTAGAAGGTTTTGAAATTTTTAAATGAATTTCAGATTGTAACACGTAGTTGAATTTTTATTATTATAAAAAAGGTGCTGAGATGGATGAAATTGTTGTTGAACATCACAATATAAATGTTGAAGCTGAAGCGTTAGACTCTGATACGACATGCAAGATACTATGATAGGAGACGCGAAGAACCAAAAAATTGTCGATATTTAAGAAATAGCACTGTATTCTGTTTAAAATATATGATCGAATATATAGACCAAAATGGATTAGGGTTGCGGGGCACCGCGAAAAAATCTTTGCCGACTTGTTATCTTTTTTTTGTCGTCGCTTTGCTCTGACGCGCGCTTGGATGATAATCCGGGAGTCAACGCTGAACGCTCGGTCGAACGAACGTCTGCAAGCATGCAAGGCGTTTCAGCGTTTTGGCGTTTCAGCGTTCGTCCAGTGTCGAAAGAAAAGATGGACGAAACGAGTGACGGAGAGGGACGAAGGGGCAGAGAGTTAAAGTAAGGTAGAATCTCTACCGTTCGTATGCTCGAATGGTGCCCGTCCAATCTTCCTTAAAAGCTTCTTGAATATCGAGTGGGGGGTTCTGTCGCGTCTGAGCGGATTTTTCCTCTTCTTTCTGCTCGCGTACGGTTCCTTCCTTTTCGATCGTATTTCGTACGTCGAGAGTCCGGAAAACCGAGAAATCGGAGGTATTATATATCCTCCGATGAGTTCCAACTGAACAAGAATCCACGAGATCGCGGCAAAGAGTCGAATTCATTCGAATATATTCCACGTATTAGTATTGAGCGGATCTCGTATAATCGAGAAGATTTCGTTGAGAGGTTCTTATATCGAATCGTCTAATGCAGGAAAGCTAGAAATATGCGCACACTTGTACGCACGCACACTTTAGTATTTCGGTGTATTGTTGAAACTATCAATTTATCATTTTTATCCTTCGAAGTTTTCAGCGTCTACGCTTTTCAACCTTTTTTTAACCCTTCGCGTACTGGGGTCGTCGTGTTGAGTACAAAATCGTTTTTTGTCTCGAACAACGGCATAGATAGGTTCTATTTTTACACCTCGATGGTCACACTACACATCCGCTGTCTCTAATCGGTCACTGTGAGGTCATCCGCGGGGACGCCTTTTCTTTCATATCTCTTCGTAATTTTAAAATCTGCAAACATTTTGTGATATACTTCGACTGAATGACCCTATGCCATTTTCACCTAAGATTCATTTGGATATATAGCTTTTTTCAAATGTCGAGTGGAGAAGTGAAAAATGTCATGTCGCAAAGGACCTCAGTGATTGTCTACGGCTAAAAAAATCTGTGTCGTCCGTATATGAAAAAACGAAGGGCGGTCTTATTTCGTCATCGTGGATTTTTTTTGTCTGCTTTTCTTTACTATCTCATTTTGACCCTCGTTTCCTTCCATGTTGTTGTCGATGAACATCTCCAATGGCACTTTATCTTTATCGTTTAGCTGAGGATAACGGATCTCAAAATGCCGTCGATTTGCTCAACGAACGACTTTTGCCTCTTGTTTCTTTTTGCCGAAGGGTTGTTTCTCCATTCACTGCACAAGGGTCTCACCGATATGGCATATTGAATCGATGTATACATAGGGTATTATGATGAAGGCTCGAATTACCATTCTGTATCCAAGTGCACAGAAAAATCATTCGATTTTTCCTCGCGATAGGAATAGTTTTACTGCGAAGAATTTTCCGCGCCTCCTCGGGATTTTATCAAGCTTAATTTTGTATTCGCTCTGATTTTGAATCTTCGTAGATCGATGTGTACTCGATTACGATCGATCGATCGTACGTCGTTGCCATCTATCTATAAAACACTCGATATCGCAGATGGTTTTGACTGAAAAGGAAAAATAAGCTCCAATACAGGAAAAATGTATGTACATTTTGATTCTCTGTAATTCGAAAAATGAATAACGTTTATCGAATGCGACAGCGAATTTCGAAGCGTGTAAAACAATAATAGCGAAGAAAGGTGTTACTCGCGAAAAAGGGCATTTCGGTATCAACGGATTACGAGTCACATGTATCTGCAATATGTTGACAAAACGATGGATTGAATATTCGTATCGACGCGCGGTAATACCTGGAAATATAAGCCGTCCGAATCACTCGAAATATTTCGTATATAGCTACGTCCATATGAAGCGTATTTCATATAAAGTGGATCATCGATTGCCACATTATCCCAATTATTCCACGGACATGCGCGGATGGTGGTATTTGACAAGCGACATTCAACGACAGCTTGCGAAAGACATGTTAAATGCAAAAAAAAAGAAGAAAAAAAAACTTAATTTCATTAATTCCACCGACAAGCAAATCTGATAGTTTTTGCAAGCTTTAAAAATACTTTGCGAGTATTGTACGTTACTTATTGCCGAATTGAGTATTTTTTAACACTCGGTAAAAATAGGTTGGTCCACTTGAACGTATATATAATGCAGAATGTCCGTCCGACGACGAACATTTCATACGTAAATACTGATTTCGTTTTCATTGTCTGTTTCAGGTGAGTCATCGATATGTAAATACGATTGCACGATTGCGAAAACGTGAGTAGTACAAACAACGTTAAATATTTACGAAATGGTTTTTTTTTTTTGCGAATCTCATTGGTCGCGTGAATACTATTGTGCATGACTTGGAAAAGAAGTGCGACCGGTGACTGCATCGCAATCATCGTTGTTATCGACGGACGTGACGCAAAACTCGTGAATATCGTGCTGTTCGCACTCGACTGCTACTTCTTGTGGATTTCCTTTCTCGCGAGATTCACAACGCGTATGTGTATTTATGTTTAGAGTATATAACGCGCGTAGTGTGTGTGAATGCAACGTGACATGTAGGTCAGTTTTTACGAGGCCTAACGCACGGGGCCTGTTTTCAATTAAGGCGTAATTTATGGTATGAAATAACAAGCGTAAAGCATCGCGACACAGGAACGGAGAACTAGAACTATAAAGCTAATGAAGCCTGGAAGCTATTTCACCTTTTTTTTCGCATCATCTTTTTTATTAATCTTCGACGTAGATCCCTGATGGTCCCTGATGCTTTTCATGACCTCTCAGCGGGACCCGATGATATCAAACGCGTGTAAGCTTTGTATGCAATCAAAACATTCATTTCAACGAATGGTCTCTATATGTACCGATACATTCGTAGTAAACATACGAAAATCATTATTTCACTATGGAATTATTGCTATCGTACTTTTTTTTGTTTAATTATGTTAAAACAAAACAAAAAATACATAATGGTTAATTCAAGTTAATAGCAATAACGAATCGTGGACGATCTTACATCTCTTAAATCGATCCTTGTTTTCTAATCGTTACATAAAAATGGATTTCTCAAAGGTTTGTCAAAGAAATCATATACAAAATCGGTGACTCATCGTTGTTATTAACTTGAATAATCCGTTTTGTTTTTCGTTATTACTTTAGATGCACCTTATTGACTGGAGAGTCTCCACCGCAAAATGACTAAAACCCAAAGAAGTTACTCTTCCGATATCGTGTATATGATTTATTTTTAACATATAGATGCCGATCATTTTTTTTGCAAGACTACAAAACAACATCTCCCCCTACATGTACCTTTGAGTGTTGTTTTTGAGAGGAAAAGAAAACAATCGCGACTGTCGTACTATTAGGCAGGTATCCCCATTAAAAATGTCATTTTGTTGGATACTTATTGAACGTAAATATAGCTAATATGTCTAGTCATTCAATCGAAATTCCCAACGTCAAATTCATTGAGGACTAATCGATATTTGCATTCGCGGCATTCGCGGCATTCGCGGCAGCGGCTCATTTCACTGATTAATTTCCGTTTTAGCTCTCATTCTCTCATTTGCTAATGCAATATAACCAAAAACAAATGAATTTGCGCTCGTTAGAAAGCAATTAATTTATCTTTCTCACTATATATGCATCTTCGTCATCTTCGTGTATACAGACTCTTAAGTATTTTTGTATTCTGCTTTGCTCTATGCACTTTATTTTTCGTTGTACACCGGTATTTCATGTGTCATCAAAGTTTTGTACTCGGTGAGCATACCCGTAGCGTACAGAGTGGCGTTTAGTCGAGCGGCGTGGACAGTACTGATGTTAATTAAACAAGTTCGTCGAGGAGAATAAGGGTATGTTTCGCTTTGTGCCATCGCACTGTCCAGATGTCCAAAGTACACTTACGAAACTCATAATTATGCAACGAGTTGGTGTTACGCTTGTATACCTAATATCCATTAGGACATGTAGATGATTTCGCACAAAACTAATAGTGTCACGGTAGCCACAATTTTCAATCACCGAGAATTAAAGCATTTCTAGCGTAACTTCATAGATATCCTGATTTTTTCAAACTGGGGATGAATAAAGGATTACTTAAATTAATTATTTAACCAAAATGCCCAACTACCTTGCAGCAATCGTAATACTTGCACGAATTATTCACAGCAAAAAGAATTTTCTGAGCTGAAATAAATTCCTTTTAAATGAAACAAATTGGATTTGTTTAATTTAAATAAGTGTATTTAAATAACATCATTGCGGAAATAAAATCCGTGCGGTGTTAATTTCTTGCCACACCTATAATAGGTACGTATTATACCCAGCCACCAGTCACTGGCATCAGCAGCGCAGTTAGCGTAAATCGCGCTGTATCGACAGTTGAAGCGCGTTGTGCACGGAAATAAGCTCGCTCTCGCGCACGCAGCAATTTTGGCTGAGCTTGCGTCACGACCTACTCAACTCCCGTCCGACATGAAATCAACTGTATCTTTATTGAGTTCTTCAACCACACAGCTGCAGTCGTACTTCTTCCCTTGAGAGTTATATATCGCTGAATTTGGTAAACGAGAATATAAAATTTATGCGGCGACACAGGCGTGAAGAGCGCCGCGACCGGCGAACTCAAATTTGCAATTGCTTTCAATTTTCGAACGATAAGTCCGAACCAGTTTTTCCAAAATATAAAGTTTCATTTTTTTATTGTATTGCTTTTTTTTTTTTTAAGAATTGTTTTGAAACGATTAAAGTTGTTGACGCAATTTCCAATTATTTCGTCTCCAAGTTTCTTTCGTTATTGAAACACGCGAATGACGTAATCATAGGGGGCGATGAGGATTGAAGGGATTTCACTTAACACTCGTTAAGCTGACACTGAGGGGGAACGGAGCAGGGAGCGCGGTCCGGGTACATAATAATAATTCGCTTTAATAAAAAACGTGGGTCTCGTCTCGGCACAAGCCGACCGGTACACTCCGTTAAATTGGGGCGTTCGCATTAAACCGTCGATAATTCATAACGAGGTGTTACACGTTAGTCACGCCGCGTGACCCCCTGGTGGTCATGAGGCTTTTCGACATTTTTTTCATTTAATTTATTCCGTTAAACATGTGTGTTCGCGTATTGCGTATAAAAAATGAAGAGTCATTCATCGCATGAATTTCAAAAGTTTAAGCCCCAAATCCGTCAGAGAAGGATTTCTATTTCGCATGGTGCGCGCCGTGATATGATATCCCGGTGGCTTATGGATGCCATTGGGAAAATTCAATCTATCTTCTCGGAGAGAAAAAAGAACCCTCAATTATTTTATATCGAACCAAAAGATCTTTCAATTCGCTTAACGATAATAATACTTTCGTGATTTTTCTATGCTACTATTTTCGAGATTCTTGAATGTTTTTACTTCGACCAAATAATAATTTGCCAAATAAGTCACCGTCGCATCTACGTGCCCGAATTTTCTGCTGTAAATTATCGTCGATTCTGGCCCGGTGATTTATAGTATTTTTTGAGACATTTTTTTCTCCCTGCTTATCATGAAGTATACGGTTGGCTGTTTTTTTTTTTTTTTTTTTTTTTTTTCATGGCAATATTTACGCACGGCGTATCTGTCGAAAACTTCGCGGCGAGAAATTATGGGTTTAATACTTTGATGTATATCCACGCGTGGAACACCTGTCCAAAGTGCGAACAAGAACATTTTTCGCCCGAGAAATCGAATCGAATCGAATCGATCGAATCGAATCGATTGGAAAAAAATCTGAAGAAATGTCCAAATAGATGTGTGGACTCTCTTAAGGGTGTCACGCACATTTGGCAATATTTCATTGAGCACTTTGTAACAAATAGTTATTCAACCGAAAAAAGTCATCCGATAAATTCGAAGGGAAAATCGACATTTTGCTATGTTTTTATTTTTCCAAAGTAACAAAAAGAAACTTGAAAAAAATTAAAATGTAATCACAAGAGGCATAAAAAACCGACCATCAAAAATTCCCATTTGATTAGGCTAAGTGACTAAAAGTTCGCGAAGCAAGAGACGAAACCCACTCGCTTGACTCTATCCACTTGTAGTGGACAGAGTCAGGCGGAGAAGATAACTTCTCCAAGTCTATCGGCGTTTTTTTCTTAGCTGCTCCAGTAGCGACAAACAAACTTTAAGAATATGACATGAAAAAACTGTTTTCTTTTTTCGTTGCTCACTAAGAACTTCCTTAATGGAGTGCATCGCCAATGTACACGAGCCGAATAAAATTCGTAGTTGACAAGGATGCGTTTCCGGTTCGGTGATTGGACGTTCGAAGAATTGATTAAAATCCATTGCCGAGACGAAAGCTTCCTCCAGAAAAAAAAATCTTAATGGTACGCTTGATTGAATTTTGCGCTTCGTCTCAGGATGAAATAAAAGTTTTATGCTTTGGCCGCTGCTTTTCGTACAGTTTTGTTTTGTTTTTTTTTTCTTTTTTATTTTCCGTCGTACGATCGATCGACGGATCGAAGTACTCGGTGATGAGCGAATTCATATCCTCGATGAGAATGGCAACGAGCCAATGGTTCGTCGTTGCCTTGTCGAGTGGATCGATATATATATATATTGTGGCAGCGATGAAAGCCTCTCCCATGTTACCGTCGATGAGCCGAGCTTCGCAACGATTACTATGGCTGTAACTGAAGTTCATTAACGAACGATATCGCTACTCTGCTTCGGCCCAATGCCGCAGGCTTTATTATGCTATTTACTGCACTGGAGCATTTCATAAACGGTCAATGGGAATTTTTTTTGCATCAGATTACTTCTGCGTTCGATAAAATGAATGGGAATTTTATATTTCTCCAATTTATAGTTACATAAATGATAGTAACAAAAAAAAAAAATCTGCATCCCAATATCCGTAAAATGTAACCAGATAACTGCACGATCATGGGGTACGAAGGGTACACGTATATCACCACGCGGTTTCGAACTAAATCGTAGATGGGAAATATGCCGGACCTGACTCAGGCGAAGGATACCACACGGAGAGAAGGATATATTAGAAATGACTATGTCATCTGTTAAAATTCGACGGTGGCGCCACCTATGACGAAAGTACTCGATATTATGGGAATTTTTAGCACATTTTTGGGGAAAAATTCGCATACTTCTCGTAATTTTCAACAGTTGGCGTCATTGACTCTGCACTACCAGAAATTTACGATATCTTTTACTAGACATATGGCAGATTGTATCAGATCCTTCTTTCCGTGCATCTACTTCATATATATATAGCTCTACATTTTTTTTTTCAATTTATACATTTCACCTCTTCCGACGACCATAAAATTTATTAACCACAACGTCGAGATATTCGTGGCACGTAAATTAACACTCCAATGATTAATTGATTGTTCCCTTCGGATATTCCAATGTATAGGAACTGTAGGTAACAAGATAATAATCCATACTGTATGGAAATATAGTAGTAACAATGTCAAACTGTTTCCTGTGTCGGATAGTCGAGCAACTAAATTCGTAACTCGATTAAGAATTGATGCACTTGATATCATATTTATTCGCGAGTAAACATCGTTAATTGTACCCGAAAAAGGGACACGCGTCGGAGAAATTGTTTTCAGCGGATAATACTATCGGTGACACGCTTTCACGTGCTTTATGATATCCAACATTTGTATAATGACGCTACTACGTGACTATAGATTTTATTATAAGGCAGTTGCGCACGAGCGTTCGGATGACATCCGAGGGTCTACCACTGTATTAACGTTGTAACGCATTCCTCAGGATTGCAAAAGCGATGATGGAGACACACTTCGAAATTACGTGATGACAGAGTCTTCCGCAGTTCAAATGTGCCGTCGAATAACTAATTAATTGTATGCAAAACACAATGTACACCGTTATAGGAAAAAATACGAAAAACTATTAAAATAATATGAATTGCAAAAAATGTATGATAAATACGTATATCGAAAAATATCTATAATATCTATGATATATGCAGAAAAATGATAAATATATAGAAAATATATTTTTCAATACTTCTGCAAATATATGCCATCAGATATATAAGAAATTATACGATTAATAAATGAATTATTTTAAAATCGCTGAAACTCATATATTTTTAATAACTTTCCAATAAATTTTTAGCATGAACTTTGTTTCTACGCGCGTATCTATTAAGTGACTGAAAAAAGCGATTGAAAACTTCAACGCAATTTTTTTTTTCATCTCGACTAGAAAGAATTCTTTCTTTGGTCCGAAAACGTGTGTATATCAGTGTCTGTGATCGGTCACGGATTTATGAAGTCACGTGGATGTTATAATGAATACACACGGTGTATGCTTGTTACGCGTGTAATCTAGCTTGTCCCCCCGGAATACTCGAGCACCAATCGATTCAAGTTCCAAGCCGCTCGGCCTACGATATATCTGCGAAACCAGCGAGGGGGCGGGGAGTAGAAGGACATAAACTCTGTAATGGTGCGGGTGGTCGGAGCAGACTCGGGAATCCTGGGCAGCACAACTCCACGCTGTACCTACGTAGATGGAGCGTAAGAGGATGTAGTAGCGGCGGCGGCAGGGACTCCCGAGGGATCGATACGAAGCGCGCGTTCCCTGCTGCTTCTGCTGCTGCTGCTGCTGCTGCTGCTGCTGCTGCTACTGCTACTACTGCTGCTGCCGCTGCTGCCGCTACAGCCCCTACTGCCGCTGGTAGTGGTGGTAATAGTGGCCGAGCTGCAGTCTCTAGTGGATGACACTACCACCAAACGCTCCCACAATTCACAGAATTTCGCTGTGTTTGCACAAACACAAGCCACGAGGACCAAAAACTTTTCGAGAGCTTTTTTTGGTAACTTCTCCTCCGCGAACGTCCCCGCTACACTTTTCATTTTTCCAAGTTTTTGCGTATTATTTTGGACATGGCAACTTTTCACTTGAAAAAGAATGAGAATTAAAAGCGACTTTTGGGGAATATTTTTGCTTCTTTCTCCGCCGCCGACCACCGCTGCTGCCTCCTTCGAAATCCCCTTAGAGGAACTTAGAATATTTTGGCCTTCCTCTCCCACGCTCCTCCGCACCCCCCCCCCCCCCCCCCCCCCCCCCCCCCCCCCCCCCCCCCCCCCCCAAAATATTCTAAGTCCCTCTAAGGAGGACTTAGAATTTTTCGAGTCAAGGCCCGCTTGGGGACTTTGAATATTTCGGCCTTGGGGGGGGGGGGGGGGGGGTCAGCTTCACCGTACGGGGGGAGGCTCTCCATTTGGTGAAGCTGACCTTTTTCCCATTTTAATAAAGGGAAAAGGGTCAGCTTCACCGAAATGGACCTCCCCCACCTTATGGTGAAGCTGACCCCCTCGATTCCTGACACGGCGGCGGCGGCGACAGCGGCGGTAACTTTATATATATGTATAGAGAGATATATACGCTTAATTAACATATTACAGATTTTACAACGAGAAGCGTCTGGACACTATTGAATTCTCAGCCGGAGGCACAAAGTTTTTTCTCGTCCCGGCGGAGCATCCGCGATGGACCGCACGTGTCCCACGTTTTTACTTCCTGGCGATGCCAACGTTATTTTAATTCGTCGCACGATGGAGTTGATCAATATGAAAAAATCATGAAACGCGAACGTCAGGAAAAATCATTACTGTTGCGTTCTATAAATATTGCACAAGTAAATTGCCAAGTCGGATTCTAGAACGTTTTTTTTTTTTTTTTTTTTTATAAAAAATTATCGCTTAAACGTTGTTATTCGCAGCGCCACGTGCGGAATAATCGTTGCACGAGTGAAACTATACACGACCATTTGGGCAATTAAATTTTAACGCCGAATAGACGATTTGAAAATTTGGTGCAATAACGTAATAAAAATTTGGTTACTAAACGTGTATTAAAAATTAAAAGTTACCGTGTAACACGTTGGGTCTTAAAAAATTGAAAATGACTGATGCGAGACATCGCTGTAAAATGTAATACTATTAATTTGCTACATCGTTTAAGGAATGTGTTAAAAAAAAAAATACAACGTTATAGAATGCAACTTGGCAATTGACTTGAGCAATAACTAATAAAATTGGTAAAAATGTTTATATAACTCGATTTAAGGTAGCTTTGTTATTTTTCACACATTTTTTCCATATAAAAAAAAATATTCAAAGCAAATTGAAAAATCTGAAAAAATTCAGTCGTATTCAGAAAAATGAACAAATCATTTTCATAAAAATAAAGTTGGGTTTCCGAGAAATTTGTTGACCAATTAATTTTTTCATCAATTTGTTAATAACATTTTGGAATTATTATTATGGAAAATTACTTTTTTCCGTACCTTTAATATGCACAAATTTTCTCAGATCTTTATACCAACGGGAAGTTTTTGCAATTTCCTCTAATTTGCTCGAACTCATGCGAAATAAAGACGAAGCGACAGAACTACCTTAAGCATTTTTAGAATTTTCTAATTGCTCGATTTCGATCAAGGAATGCGGGTCAAGTTTCGTGTTGAAAACGATAAATTTTAAGTACGCAACTAAACGCTTCTGCATCGTGTCCAATAGTCAGCCACTAGATCCGAGACGGCTATCAAATTACCAAAGTTAATCGGTGTATCTTACGAGTAAATACGGTTAATCCGAAGGACCTTGAAGTGTGGTAGCGTAGCGGAGAAGGAATTTCGAAAGGGTCACAATTTCTTTATTTATCGTACCCAGAAGCCCCCGTCGACTTTGCTGCTATGCTGGTTTGAATTTTTTTTATCGAGTTATAATGTTCGTTTTTCCTTAGATTTTTGCCCCTTGTCTCTCGTCTGCCTGGCGTTTACAATTTAAAAAAATTGAGAAAAAAAACGAAAATAAGATTTTTATTAAAACGTTCCGGGTGTGGGAGCCCGAGGCGACCAGGCTAAACAAATTTAATTTTCAGCCTTCGAGGGCTTCTCATCTTCTTCTTTTTATCCTTATTTTTTCTTACCCTTTGGATATGCAATGTCCTGGCTTTCCTTCACGCCAGTTGCGAAGTAAATAGATATATAGGACTGCCCGGTAAAAAAAATCAAGTAATCGATACTCTCTTGCGCGAGATGTTACACCCCTCGCGGCTATGCGCCTTACTAATTCGTTTGTACTCACGACAACGCGTTACAAAGACCTATCATCGTTGTCCTGTGCTTGTCATCGACTTCTTTCTTACGGCATTTCGAACAAATTCAATTTCATCGCGTGACGTATGCCAACATTTTTTGACTCATCCTTATAACATTTGATGGACGCGTCTGCGCACTGAATATATCAATGGCAGTGTCAAATCTACGTCCTCTACACGTGAAATGATACACATTTGATACATTTGATACACGTGAAATGATACAAATGATACATCGTGAAAAAATTTAATCTGAATCCCGTATATATTCTCTTTTTTTCCGGAATTTTGAAAGAAAAACGAATTTTGTCTTCACTGTAAACAAAAAAAATGACAAGAAAAATATACAGCGGGGGGCCTCGACAGCGCGGTTTCCGAATGCTGTTCTCTTTGCGATGATATGAAAATTCCCTTCAGCCCGCAAGTCGGTGGATAATCGAGCAAACGAGGTATATTAGAATTTATACGACCAAACGAAACGAGGCCGGTCGTCGAGTTGCCTCGCACAGCTTTCATTTAGCCGCTATAGTCCAACAAAAGCCGAAACGTCGAGACGCTGGAATCACAAGAATTATATTCAAATGTGAGTCGCTGAATAATAATCCGCCGGCTCTAGTGAGAGTAAACGATTTCATACCCCCGCGTATTTTAAAAAATTCTCGAAATTGTAAATACCGTAGTTGCAATAAATAAAACAACTCTTCGCATTGTTTCACTGTATTTCCTGCAACTGTAACCGACATACCTCTAAAATTTGCGTCGTGTTCCCATATAGTTTCAATTGCTGGTGTATACGGTCCCAAAAAGGAAAAAGAATATTAAAAATTGACTTTGTTTATGACAACTGCGAAACAAAGTAATTGATTGAACTTGCATATTACATAACACAGATGTTTCTAATATTACCGATCGACCGAACGTTTTATATGAAAATTTTTAACGTACTTTGCAAAATTCAGACTTTCAGTCTCGTAAAAATCTTACAATTATTAAAATATTTTTTAAGCAGCGTCGAGAAATGGGGGCAAACATTTGTTACCTCTGCCGAACTGTATTGGCAGTAGGAGATTCTTTTACATAATTTTCTATAATTAAAAAATGTCCAATTAAAGTTCTACAAATCTGCGAACGAAAATTCTATATTTGTCTACGTTTCAATCGGCTTACAAATTATTAAGACGTGTGTTAGAAGAAATACAAATAAAATACTAGCACCAGCAAAAAAACACTCGTTCTGTGTCTAGAAATCTGAAGTGGAGGAAAAAAAAAAAGCCAAGTTTTGTGATGCTGAAGTACCGGACTTATTTGACACGAGGTTTCTGTTCGACCTTCGACCTCGCGCAACATACCGAAAGCTCTCTTCCCGGAGGTCACGCGACTGAGTGATACCGTTCCGACATATTCGACATGAACATCGTTCTTCCGTTCGTTTGTTCGAGCATTGGCAGTCTTCTCCGTGTTTAACCGCCCCTCCGAGAATCGACCTGTTAATAGGCGGCAACCGAGGGCGAGGGGTCTATAGGCTTGTCGGCCGCGGCGCGACCGTGCCCTCTGACAAAGCATGGAACTTGACCCATAAAAGCTCACGGAGCTTTAGCAGTGGTAATGCCCGGTTGCACGCGATTCAACGATTCTGACGGCGGAAGAACGAAGATTTTCGATCGAGCGTTTTGTTCTAGTTGTATAGTCGCGCGTTTACGAGCACCTTCGCTCGTTTATTTTCAAATATGTAAACAAAAAAAGGTGTGTAAAGGTAACGTACGTATGTGATGGCTCGGATTTCGACAGTCAAGGCAATGACAGCAACGAGGTAATATGAGAGCCGGAAGCAATGGCTGTCAGCGCCCTTGGCAAGCCACAATTACTACGTGAAATCTAAACGCGGTATCGAGATACAACTTTTTTCCGCTTATTCTTACGAACACCAAAACAAAGTTTTGGTCAAATAATATGTGTTATCTAAATCTATAAATTCTAATTTTCGACTTGTATCAATAGTATCCTATCCTTTGTCGTTCTCGATATACGATATAATATTCGAATTTTATGATCTTCCTTTAATGAAAGCCTCGAATTGTTTTTTTCATATTCTCAAGTATCTTTTTCGAAAATAATGAAACAATACATATGGAATAGTTATCATTCTACTGGCGGATCGGAAATTTTTGCGACGGTAATTTTTCTCCTCCTCGTAGAATACTCGATTTCAAACGCGGATGCGTAAAAAACAATTTCACAGACTATACCGATTGAATATATGTGTTGAGCATAAAATCAGCTATGCTGCGATATACGATAAACTTTTAAATTGTAAAATTCAATATCCTTTTTTTTATCAATGGAAAGAAAAAATGGAAAAAGGTTACAATAAAAAAAAATCCGTAAAAGTGTGCGCGAGAGGCCTCGAAAGACGAAGGTGCGAATCAGTGAAGAGCGACATACAGAATAAGGATAGCGGTGGTGGGGAGTTTGGGGGCTTTTTCATCCGATTAGGAACTCGGCGTGCCCACAACTCGTTCATCTCGGGCCACCGGATCTCTTGGCAAAGCTCTAGCTCTCGGTTTACCGGGTTCCTCTTGCTTCTTCATACAAACTGTAGTGTTCCAACTTATCTGCGGCTCCGCGAAGCCTAACTGCATCAAAGGTCGACTGCAAGCTGCTCCTAATTGATGTAATTAAACGTATAGGTATACCGCTCTACACATATATATGTTATATATGCGGGCGGTTCAGCGAGTCCACCGACCCCAATAATATTAAGACTCAAAGAAAAAAAAAAAAAAGATTATCTTCGATTAACTAGTACGATCTCATCGCGATTCTAGTATAATCCAATATGTGCGTATACTTTATGAGGGATTTTGTTCGTGTTTGTACGGAGAGCAGGATGTACTAGAAATTACTATGTCACCTGGTAAAATTCGACTGTGGCGCCGCCTGTCACAAAAATGCTCGATATTAGATATGAGAATTTTAACCACGTTTATGGTTTAACCACGAAGCGAAGGATCTGATACAATTTTAACCAGATGTATGGTAAATTGTATCAGATCCTTCGCTTCGTATACATACTACTTAAATATTATAGTCGAACCTTATTTAAGCGGGGTCGGCTTAACCCGGAAGCGGATTAACCGTGCGTCCTCCGAGTTTAATATTTCCGCGCGCGAAGTGCACACGTGCGCTGTCGCTACGCGCACCCCGTCGCGGTTTGAAACACGTTAAAACATTTAAAAATACGTAAAAAATACGTAACTGTAATTGGTGAAAATGAAGTTATATGCCATTTAGTCATTTAGATGAGATTAACCATGATTTCCATTATCCGTGGGTTCTTCGATCCCGAGGACCCCGGTTAATAGGGGTTCTACTGTACCTTCTTTTAAAGGGGTTCAAACGTTCGAGCCATCGACCGTCAGCGAGTATGGTAATGCAATTGATCTAATCAGAGATGCCAGCTTACTTAGTCGCCTGTGCAAACCTATGCCCGCACACGTTTCGGACTGCTCTCGTCGAAATAAACTGCATGGCTTGCATTTATTTGAATTTCAATCTTATTCTTATTCTTAAAACAATTATTCTTAAAACATTATTATTCTTTTAAATTCTTTTCTTTTATTATTCTTTTAAAATTATTCTTAAAACATAGATTTAGATTCCGAGACTTCTCCTGGAATAATAATAGTTCCTAGATTTTCTATTGTATATAATATTTCCCAAAAAATTTTTTCAAAAAAAAAAAAAGGTACGCCAAGAACTGAAAAATACAGTTTACAAAAATTATTCAAAAAAATAAATTAAATAATACCGGCGCAAGTTTCACAAAAAAACATACTTCTATATGGCAATAACAATTGTCTTTTTGATGCAAAAAAAATTGTTGTAAATAATTGTATTTCCCGTGTTTGTAAGCATCACAATAAACCGCTAGCAGTGAAACGCCAATTATTTACAACAATCTTTTTTGCATCAAAAAGACAATTGTTATTGCCATATAGAAGTATGTTTTTTGTGAAACTTGGCCCGTATTATTCAATTTATTTTTTTTGAAAAAATTTTTTGGGATATTTTATTTCTTTTTGAAAATTTGGTACTTTTTTTTGTTAAGCGTTGTTTTTACCAACAGAGTATTATAACTTTTTTTTTTAGTTGTTACGTAAAAGGTTTCGAACATTTTTTATTAGAATATGTAATAACTGATTACTTTTACTCTAACTCCGCACTTTAATTTTTCACCGATTAAAATTCCGACGATTCATGCATATACCTACTACAAACTCGGAAAAACTGTCGAACAAAAAATCTAACCAAACGCGACGAGCGCGCCACCACGCGAATTTGTCAATGAACTGATGTAGACGCAGACATATATATATAGGACAGGACAGTTTATAATCGTTTGGACCCTGCGAAATTTCCGACCTCGATATCTCACAATATGCTAAACCAATTGAATGGTAACTAGGCTCTTTTGAAAGATTCACCCAAAATTACATTATAAAAGTGTCCATGAAAATTCGATTCGTTGTACCATTCCGAAGATATATCGATCGAAAGTTGCACGCACTATACACTTCCGGCATATTGGCGTAGATATACACACAGTAGCGTGACGCCCTGTACTTTTTTTTTTTCAGTACTTGGCGTCGAGGCGCTACCGCGCCTCTTGACTAGTGGTTTAGCGTAGTTTGCCCGCTTCATACACGCACGTGTGAGAAACGAAACATCGCTAAATTTAATATTAACACGTTTCATTACTTATATTTCACCCATATATTTCATATTATTAATCATCCACATTTTGAATAGAATTTAATAGGACGACGAAGTTTTCGTCTCAAAGCTCCGCCATATCCGAAGGACTTGAAGCTTAGAACAAGCAGGAGTGAGAGGCTGCAAGTTTATGTATGAGGACAGTCAAATATTTTTTGGGACTCTCATTTATATGCTTAATGCTGCTGCTCGTGGTCTCGCATAAGAAAAATTATAAATAGTCGAATAATCGTATTAATAAATATCAATGCTCTTATATTGGAATTCCCCGTCCGGGCAAACTTATTAATTGTCTAGAACTTTATTTGGATTCTCTTAAGTGTCCGCGCAAAATTCTACCACGAAGACCATCAAAGGGCTTTATGAATAGGGCTCGGAGGTGTTCGTCAAAAGGTTTTTAAAAGAGTCTTAAAATAACCCACGTTCAGGTTAAATGATTTCAGGGTATCAAACTTTGAATGAAATCCAGCAACATAACTGTATAACTAATTAACAATTTAACAATATTTCGAAAAGCATAACTGTTGCTTTATCCGTTCACACGACAAAAAACATTACGTAGCAGCAAACCTTCCTCCCGACGCAAAAGCTTGGCGTCTCTTTTTCGGCATCGCTCGTTTAATGACAGCGCAACGATTTACGAGACGTTTTTTTTTTTTTCAATTTCGCCATGAATTCTGAGATGCTGGGACATAAATTCCATCAAGACGAATGCTCGAGTGTTAAAGAAGAATACAGCGGTTCTCTCACCTCAACGTTCTTTTCTCTTTTTTTTTTCTTTTTTACCGCGACACTGACCAGAGACAAACGGAAGGAAGCGCACTGAGCGCAGGTAAATGTCAAGGTCAACGAAACATTAGTAAATGGAGCATTCGTCAGGGACCATTAACCACGTCACCTTCCAAGGCACTATTAGCCCAGTGTCACACGTCGATCTTTCGCAGAAAGACATCATCCCTTTCCATTTTCTAACCCGCAGATTTTCACGGCGTGTTTGCGGTGAAGTCTTGGAAATGTTTTCTCTCGTCGTTAACTAGGCACTTTTCAATACATTTATTTGGATCGATAAAACTTGACAGAATTTCAAGCATGGAGAATATAAGGACCGGCTACGAACTTGTACCATTCTATTGTCTCGAGCGTTGCTACTTAACAATTTGCTTCAATAACAATATGTAATACAATGAATAACTTAATGTTTCGTTATTTAATATTTTTAATAACAATATTTCCTAAAATAGAAACTAAAACTCGATTGATCAGCGATACATTGACATTAGGCATTTGCTCGATTCAAGTGAATTCATGCAATTAAAGAAATTAGTATCTCTCACGCACTCGCACTCCAAAACATTTTACATTTCCAAATTCACCAAATCCATTCAACTCTACCAAATCTGCTCTATTAGTTCGGTTGCATTCTAATTAATGCAAATCGTTGGCGTACGCTGCGAAATTTTGTGCACAAATCCTAACATTTTATCATTGATGCTCTATAGTTTCCACCTTCTCGTGTTCGCAACCACGACACCGCCGGTTTTTTCATTCTCCAACAAAGGGACCCGCAGCACATCCGAAGCAAGAGATCCCCCGCGTCAGACAACGTGAGCGTTGGGAAGTGTAAAAAAGAAACAGTAGTGAGGCTTACCCATGGAATGAAAACGTGCCGAGTTTTTGAGAGCGGAAAGAGGATCCCTGAAGTACATAATTGTAACGTAGAGTGTTCGCGGAACGTGTTGTAATTATACGATAGACGTTACGTGGCCATTGCCGTGAACGGCAAGAGAAAGCTCTGCGGTCCTTCCGGGAAGGGGAGGGGGCCGAAGGTGTGTTATCGACCGACCCCGAAAGCTTCCTGCTACCCATTATAGCCCACCCATTTTGTTTCTCTGTACCTCCGACTCCGCGATGATGACGACGTAACGTGCGACCGCACCAGACGCGCGCGTCTTCGACATTCGTTGTCTACCTCCGGTTTTATACGGTTGCGTCGTACCGGAACCTCCGCGTCTTCCGGATTGCAGAGCTTTCACGTAGATACCTTCTGCAAGTGAAGTCCTAGTTTGACATACCCATTGAACCATACGACCCTCGAGGTCTCTTCAATGCTTTGCCGAATGTGTCGCCAACTATATATATATATATATGTATATATATGCTACATATATATATATATATGCTATACATATATATCGGTCGCGCTAATTGTCGTTACTTCGTTATACATAACCACCGAATTCCAGTCGTGGACGTTGTTCAAGAGCAAGCAATAAGAGGTTGGATACCGTGGAGGTATCGCGCAACGTAAGCGGGATAAACGGAAAGCCGAAGGTAGCAAGATACCTCGTGCAAGTGAAGGGTCTATTTTGAAAGACTTATACAAACCATTCGACGCTCAAAGAACCTTCAATGTTTTATCGAAGAAGCTGGTCGACTATATACCGCATAGTGGGACTCGGTAATTCACGTCTATTTGTATGGATGGAAAATCGTGAATTTCCGTAGCGATTTTCGTGCTAATGCAAACAAGAAGAAGTTGACTAGCGCGGAAATACGCGCCATCGAAGTAGAATAAAGCTGAAGGAATATATGTAGTCTAGTACTTGAGCATTCAATATGGATGATGTATAAACAGAACAAGAAATACTTTCTTTCCGCTAGTTAGCCCTCCCTACAGTTTTGTTTCTGTAGCTCATTTATTTGCCTTTCTTTGTTTTTAATACGTACGGATAGATAAATTCTGTACTATCTTCCTGTTGCTTTCTACGCTCAACAACCGGGTAGATCGTAAGGATTGTCGTATCCATTCGTCGAGCCGTTACGGGAGGACCCTTAGCGGTACCCGGACATTGGCCAATTGCCGGGTCGTTGATACGAAAGCTACGATACGAAGGCTCGATCGTACTCTCGAAGAACCGGAAACGAGAGTTAATTCATCCCCCTTCTCCCGTTTTCTTATACGGCCGTTCCACACTTGACTCTCATCTCGGGTTCTATATTGTAACGGTTACCTGTTTTACCGATGCTTTATATTCGGTGTTAAGGATCGCGTTAGGAGTTCGGGGCGAGCGAAAAATCGTTAGACGTGATCGATTCGGTGAAAACAATAAATTTATTCAAAAACACATAGAAAATCTCCAATACAGTATTTAGATTTCCTTATTACCGACGCTTACCTTATTCGTCGTCTTAAACGTACAGTGAAAACACACTCGAGTTTCTGTCAAAAATGTAATTCTATCGGAATGCAAATATGATATTAATTAAGTAGTTTTTCGCGGATGGCGCTGAAAGAACTAAGAATATATCGCAAAATAGGAATTTTCCTTGTATTTCGTTGATCAAACAGAATTTTAAATTTCAAATCTCGATTCTTCTGAAGAAAAATTGAAAGATGCAAATTTACCGACGAAATGTCGGTAAATTGTGAAAAAGAAAGATTTTACGAAATTCTTTTTTTTCTTTAATTCCCCATTCGTTTAATGCAGGAATTATTTAACAAATTTTTATCGAAAAACCGATGAAGAATGATGTATTTTGCTGTTTTATCTTCCGAGCCGTATTCTCGGTTTCAAATACTCCAAAAAGTGTTTAATTAAATTTTCTTTTATTTGTCGCGGGTGATTTTACTTTAACGTATGAATTTTTTATGCGAAACTACTCTACCGTGCGTACGGAGTATCCAACGGGAAAAACGTGCGAACCTGTCGACGCGATTTTCCGATACCCGTACAACAGGGTCCTCGTCGGAGAGCTCGGCTTCCACGAGATCGTGAATCAACCGTGTCGCCACTTGGTCGATCCGCGACTCCCTTCCGGCTTACTCTCGTCCGGATTACCTACCTATCGCGGCCCTAATAGCTGTGGCTGGGAACAGGAATGCTAACTACTTCGTCGCCAAAGATGTCGGCACCCTGGTTCGGGAAAAAGAGTACACGTAGAGCCGACGTCACCGAAGGCTCTTCGGACCCGGAGGTACAAAAAGAAAAAATTACCTGTTCGCCGTCGCCGGTGGAACTGGTAACGATTCTGTTCACGTTGGCCTTTTTACATGCATTCAGGTGCATATTCATTATTGAGAAAATATTCAAAATGCGGAATCTCGCGGCCACCTCGTCAATTAACCGCGGATACTCCGTTTACGGGAAAATATAAGAAAAATGCGAAATCTCGCGGCTATTCTGCAAACTTACCACGAGTACTTATGAGATACTGTCTCAATATATACTGTACACACGGCACATGACCATCACTTTGGGCAACAACAGCGGCAACAATTCCAAGTCCTTATTAGTTTGAAAAAATTATTTTTCCCGCTCCATTACTGTCGTTCCTTGAGTTTCATCTTCTTTATCGTGATAGATCGTTGAGGTTGTGGAAAACAGAATTAACTCAGAAGCAATATCCATGAAAGACCGGCAAGTCAACGTTTTGACACACGCTATATTAGCTGACGCTATATTGGCGTGTAGATGCAGGAATAACTTGGGCATAAAGGGAACTGGTCCCGTCGTCGAATGCGACGCCTTACACTCGAATTCGCGAAGGAAATAGAAGTGCGAAAGTATCACTCGGCAGCTATTCGTTTGTTTTTATTTTTTTGATCAATTTTTTCATTTCACACCGTTATTATGCCAAGCTAGGTACGTCCTTCGCAGCTCAGCATGAGAAGGTGATTTACGATGCTTTCTGTTCGTGCAACGTGCAATTTCAGTTCGTGCGCAGTAAGTCTCGGGTTCATGCCTCTGGCTGGGTCCATAGAGCATATGTAAGAAAAAAAAATAGTGTAACTTTGAAAATTCTAGTCAGGCGTCGCGACTACTTGAAGCAGCAGCAATCCACCACGTTGGGATTTGTATGGAAATGTTACGAAACCTCATGTCAATACGTACTCCAAACTTGATATTTCAATTTTGTAAGGGCTTTTCTTGTGTGCAAAATTATTATTTGTTTCAATACAAAAATTGTTTCAGGACTGCAGTACAGCATTACATTGCAAGCAACAATAGAAAAAAATACATTGAACTATTTGAATAATTAATGTATCAATGATTCGTAAAGTTGAGCGTTCCGTCATTCGTCGTATTTATGATACAAAGTTCATCCTCAGTTGAATGTGTGTGACGAGCTTTCCAGAAAGCTTACTAACACCTTAAGGCTGTATGGGCGCGAGACGGTGCTCAACGCCCTCAAAACCTCTTAATTTTTCTGAAGACGTATGAATTTTTTCACAATTTTTTCTATTCATCGAAATTTGGTTTTCTTTGAATTTTGTTTTCTTCAAAAATACGTGTTCAATTACAAATTTTTTATATGTGTTTGTCACAAAATCACCCATTATACCCAAGAAGTTTCCAAACGATTGATCAAATAGATTCGCGAATACAGCTCAAACGTGAAAAAAAAAAACCAAATTCGGAAAAAATTCATACGTGTTCAGAAAAATGAACATATCATTTTCATTCGAAAAAAAGTTAGGTTGACGGATAATTTGTTGAACAATTGTTTTTTTCATCTATTTGTTAATAACATATTGGATTTATTATTATGCAAAATTAATCGTTTCAGCACTTTTTATCTGCTTGATTTTTTCAGATTTTTATTCCATCGAGAAGTGTTCAAAATTGTCTTTGTATTCTCACGTTTGAGCGCGTTGAGCACCGTCTCGCGCCCTTAACTCATAGTTTCCAGTATTGTCCCAAATTCCCAAACTTGGAGAATTGGGTCCGAGTTCACTGTGCGTACTGTTGCGAACCTTCAGTATTGCACTAATCGTTCGGGAGGGTTGTAACTTAGAATAAGTCAGGGAGAAGTGATACCACAGTTGGTCGTCGTCGCGGTGTTGATGCACCGAACGTTCGAGAGAAATATATTTGCATAATGGACCATCGGGGAGTGGATTCTCGTGTAACACGGTCTCTAGGATACTCTCGAGCTCCTCTTTCAGCTCTATGGACTGTATGGAAATTTCTCTCCCCGCGATAGACATATCGTCCAATGTACACCACTTGAATAAATCCTCAAGAATATACTCTGACCGAATAACTAATCTTTCTTTCGCAAACTCATTTGTCGAAACTCGAGCTCATATTTTCAATATATTATTTGAAAAATGAAAATATAATTATTTTTATGAATGGAGATGTAAGCCCTTTATATTTTGATAAAAGGCTCAAATATATATATATATATATATACATATATGTATAATAGAATATATTAACTTTCGACGATGTGTGAAAGTCAGAACACTAAACTGAAATTAAAACGAATCGTATCCTGCAAGTTAATAATTTTATTACGAGATTACTGTTAGTCCAATCTTGTTATGGTTAAAAAAAACTTGAATGATTTTCATTCGTCATTACAGACACTGTTATGACTCTGGCGCCGCCTTATAGTGCTACAGTTCTTAATATGACTGTTACTAATTTATTATTAAACCATCGAGGCTATCCGCGTGAAATGCGTACGACATGCAAATCCGACAAGCCTCAGCTGCAGGACAAAATTGGCGCGTACCTCACATGCTTATACGTGGGCAGCGCTCGCGTTCTTACCGCGTGTCAAGTATATTAATAATATTCGTGAAATTGCGCAAATGACTCGTACCGAACTAAATCTGTCCACGGTTCATGGTTATAATTGCAACAGAATGGTAATTACAGTGGATGAAACAGAAGCCCCCTCCGAACGACAGAAGTCACATGTGTAAATTTCATGCTGTAACGCTGAGAGGAATATTCCACATAATTCATTTTAACGACAAAACCGCGATATCGACTAATTTAGAATATAAAATATTTCAACGACAAGTTTTAAAGCGTCATTACTTATATATATATTGTGGTACGAGACACAAGTTTCCCTCGAAAGGACATTACGTCATTGAGAATTTCATCTCCTTTCAATCGATACGAAGCATTGAATTTCTTGAATTTCGATTTCTCATATCGCGCCATCATTTCAACAATGTCGTAAGAGTGATAGGATGGGTTGGAAAAAAATGGCCAATATATCTCGCTAAAACAAAGTTAGACCAAGTTGGACGATCGACAAATTGAGATTCTGACACAACAAAGTTACGAAAAAGTCACAATTGTTTTTACTGAAAATAAATCTCACCATAAAACTATTTTTGTCATAATGTAGTTTCAATAGCAGGTTATTGTTTTTTTATTTTACCCAGTTAATTATATTCGCACACTTCTCGCTTCATTTCAATTAATTTATTCATTCTATACACGTTTCGAAGAACGTAAAAAAATTTGAATCGAGATACAAAACCCTTAGCGGACGGCGAGATAAATTCATGGATCCATGGAAAATGTATTAATAAACTATACGAGACTGAACTATCGGCAGGGTTGAGAAAAATGACAAATTCTAACTTACCAGCGGCAAGTAGATACCGTCCGTGATAGACAGATGCCGCGAGCCGAAAGAGCGTTGCAGCTTACATCTTTACCGATCGCAGATAAACCAATGTTGCGATGATTGTTTTTTAACGCGTAAAACAACCGGATAAACATTCATCTAAGGTTATTCAACAAACAACAGGAATGGTACATCAATTCACTGTCGCATCTTGTAGTTTCTCATTGATGTTTTCATTTCGTTGTGATTCAAAGAAAAAGACGACCTGGAGTTTCCCACCGACGATAATACTCATCGCTTCAAAAATTTCCAAGGATTTCTGGGCGAAGCGCTCTTGACATCCGTCCTGGGAGAACTTTCATTTATTGAATAAAATAATTTTACAAAAAAATAAAAAACTCCCGACCGAAAGAGTAGCCAAATAACGGCGATGTCTTAACTGAAAAGAGTGAAATAACAATTCAATTAGATACCGAGCAGTCGGGAGGTGAAAAATATATTGCAGAAAATGGCGCTCAGTTTTCGATATATTCGATTGACTATTTAATAATCGCTTTTATTTCTACCAATATTCAACTAATCGAAATTTTGTTTCGCAAATTATATTCACTGGGCGTCTTAGAATCAGTGCACCAAATTCTGTCAAGTAACTTTGCGTCGCTCACGAGAACATTCCGGACAACGAAATCGTTCATCTCCATGAAACGCATAACTCCCGTCTTTTTGCCCTAGCGGGCAGTTAGGAGTTAAAAGTAGAGAACATCTTTTATTCTCGTTGATAAAAATGAGCAATCGAGGATACTAATTACGATTTCATCGCATCAATGGTGTGCTTAACGTAAAAACATCCGAATTGCATGATTTCAAATTTTTCCCTACATGAATGCGCTGTTTCACGAAATTATGTTATATAAATAATAAATAATAAATAATAAATAATAAATAATAAATAATAAATAATAAATAATAAATAATAAATAATAAATAATAAATAATAAATAATAAATAATAAATAATAAATAATAAATAATAAATAATAAATAATAAATAATAAATAATAAATAATAAATAATAAATAATAACGATTATTATACTTGATCTGCAGGTACACTGTTAACCTATGACTTTGTATTGTAATAATTTTTAAACTTGCAAAGATAACGTACAATAGACGAATGTTTATGTGTTGACTTGGCCGTCCAATAACAGAACCGTTTATCGAACTACCGTTATCCACGTTCCCAATGTTCTAAAATCGCGCATTCGACGTCAATTTTTTTCTGGCGCGCTCCGACCGAAAAACATCGACCTCTCTCTCACTCTCGTCCTCACAACTTAATTTCGTTTTTTGGTTGCCAGCATTTGTCAAACTGCGCGGCAGCGAATAAAAAAAGCAAAACGACGCCTTTCTTTTTCAATTTTAATGAGCCGAGCAATTATCGGTTGCATATTGCGTCGCAGCGTGAAGTGGCACGCAGCGGAACATAAATATTGCTTCCCCGGTGCCTCTATCCGTGGTAAGTATATAGTAAGGTCGCGAGGCCCGCGTACGTTAACACAGAGTCGTCCGATTTCTCGAGTCGTGGGAGCCCCAAACCGACACAGAGTAGAGAACAGCCCAACCATTAATTATTTTGCATATTTGAACGCCAGCCAATTCGAATTCTGAATTCGGGTCGGGTGCTTAGTCGAACGACCTCGAGTCCTCTGGAGGGCGCGTGAGCTTTTGAAAATAAAATCGCACGGGAAACATAATGAATAGCTTCTGTTTCGGGCAAATCAGTTTTTTTTACGGTACATTCGTCTTTCGTCTACCAAGTATTCTCCTCGATCCTGTGTATCCAACTGCGTCTCTTTTCTTTAGCCAAATTTTTACAAGGCTTCGACCGGTTAGGTACTCAAGAAATCAAAGAAGAAGCCATCGATGTTGAACCGTTTTTCTGGCAGCCCAGCTGTTGCGCACTTTTTTCCCCCATTCGCCACATTTTTTAAGGATTCTCAGAGGTTATAGCTAAAAAAACATAATAAAAAATAAATTAATGGATTTTTTTTTAACCTAATCGAAGACATTACCACATATAGATAATAAAGTATTATCTCATTAAAGAATATAATCAATTTGTATTCTACATAATATTATACATAAACCTGTGGATTAATATATAAATGACACGTAGTTTAATAACCTTTAACCAGTAAATCATTGACCGTCATTGACCGTAACTTGCCAGAAAAAATAAAGAAAAAAAAAAGCAGATAATAGGATTTGTTCATCGCTGCCTCGTTACAGTAATCTCCCGGTGTTGAGTGACTGCGGTCAAATTTCAAGCCAAAACGCTATCGCTTTCACGAGGTACTTACTGATTTAACTACTCGATCGCATATAACGAGGAAAAATTTAATAGAGAGTTCTTTCTCTCTCCGTTTAACTTTTTTTTTTTTTTTCAATTTATCTCGAGCAAAAATGCAGCTTGTAAATCCGTTTTCACAATGGCCAAAAGCTATTGTGCTCGCTGCGACGCTGGATGCAATACTCCGATTGAATTTTATTTACGATTGCGTGGAGCTCGCGTGATCCCGAACGGGATTATTGCTCTCCGTTTGTGACTGTCGACGTCAATGTAGTACACGTGTAAGTGCGCCTACCTATACCCATCGAATGTCTATTGATTTATCGTACACGAGCCCATGACGAATGAAATGATGATATTTCAAGAACTACGATTTGCTCACCGAATTCAACGCGGATAGTACCTACCATGTGGCGTTTGCGCCGCAAGCTCGTGATTCATATTGTCAGTAAGAGTTGCAACACATAAGCGCCGAAGCTTATTTGCCAAAAACTGAGTGTTACTGTGGAAGGAGTAAAAAGAAAAAGGAAAATAATGCGTATCTCAAACGAATGCCTGATGATTTTGTCTGATACACGTCGAGCGCCTCTGGGCGTTGCATATTTACCATTGAATACGAAATGATTCTGCTACGAAAATTGGTACACAACCTCGTGGGGGGACTTCACGAGATCGCAAAATTATATTATTTTTAGTCGCAAATTATTTCCAATCGCGAGATGAAGCGCGCCAGACAGGTGCCACCGACAGTCGTGATTCACATTCGCGATATTGCGGTAGGACTCGGTTGGGAATCCGTTGCCTTGAATTATCGCATACGGTTGAATATGAGATTTCACAGAGCGATATCTTGTATTATTGCCAAAACTAAGCGTGTGTTACGCATCTGACTTTTTGGGCGACACGGCCAGTAACAGAAGTTTTGGGAAAACACGAACTGGCAAAACAAGTACAATTTGTTTTTTTTTTTTTTTTTTTACGGCTTCATGCGCGATCTTTGTTCGTGACGGTTTATTCATTGCCCGGCGAAACTCATGACAATCAAATTGCGCACAAAATGTGGTTTGTAGAATTATCGGTAAACAACTCGAACTTGAACGCATTCGGATATGTGAAGCCAAAATCAAAGCGTTAAAAAAAGATTTACGAACGTATTTACGAGCAGAACATTTTTTACCGGTTTCAAAAAAGTTCATTATATTTGCTGTTGACATTTTTTTTAAATATTCAATTACTCAGGTTTTGCATATGGATTATTACTTCATTCGGTAATATTTTAGTAAGCAAAATAATTTCGTTATCACTTGATTGTTGCATATGAAATTTGAGGAATCGAGCAGTCATGTCACATGAATAAAAACCCACAGGCATATTGTACCTTGTTTCACGTTCAGATTATCGAGTAACTGTTAATGTTAGAGTATGAAATATGGATCCTGTTCGATCGAAATATATTTGTAACTCCGCCGAGCTGATATTCAACTCAAGGATTGTACTGTTTCACGGCGTGGCAGAAACATTCATCATTTTCGATTGTCGGCGATAATTGCATTCGATGCAATCCCGTCAGCCCTGCAGCTAGAGATTGCGCTTTTCAACCAAATTCTGGAAACTCTATTCGGCCGGATATACATCGCGTGGATTAAAATCAGAAGGGCGTAAATTTGATGCGTATATGGTAAAAAAAAATAAACTTTGGATTATTAATCAAACGTAATAATGCAATAGTGTGCAATGCACAATCCAATGTAGAAAAGTTTGCAGTGCGCGAATGGGATGACGCATACATAAAGGCGAGTTTTTGCAAGTGAGTTTGTCTCTAAGATGAGTATCGGGGCCGCTGAGTATGATGACATCAGTGCATTTTAATTTATTCACAGATTTCGTTTCTATGCCATTCTTTGTAGTTGAAGAAAAGCATCTAATAAAACAAACTTTTAATACTTTTTCTCAAAGGTACTTTTTAACGCGACACTGTAGGTGATCCAGACATTGCATTATCGAATAAAATCGCAAATTTCAATAAAATTGCATTTTATTATAATTTATGGAGCGAGTACAATGGGATAGTCCATGTCGCGTTTTATTGGATGTCTAAGTTCGAGAGTGGAATGAGAGAGCACTACGAACCCTTCTCGATGAAATAAAAATGTGAAAAAATTCAAGCATTTCCAAGATGCTGATCGCAATGTTTGTGCATGATAATAATTCCAAAATGTTATTAAGAAATTAGTGAAATTAAAAATTGTTTTTTGTTTTACTAAAAATTTGTTGTTAGTGAAACGACAAAATGCCCGGTAACCTCATTTTTTTTTTGTTACGATAATGATTTGTTAATTTTTCGAAATGCGTATGAATTTTTTCAGAATTTTTTTCTAATTTTCAATTGTGAACAAATTTTGGCAAATTTTAACATGAAAAAACGCAATTTTCAAACATTACATAAAATTCTGAAAAAAATCATACGTATTTAGAAACATTAAAAAATCATGTTCGTAATAAAAAAAGAAAATAGGTTGCCGGGCAATTTGTTGAACAATTTTTTATTTCACTAATTTGTTAATAACATTTTGGAATTATTATTATACACAAACAATCTTTGCAGCATCTTCCAAATGCTTGATTTTTTTCAGATTTTTATGTAATCGAGAAGGCTTCGTAATGCTCTCTTATTCCTCTTTCGGACTTAGGCGGCTTCAGACATTGTGCTAGTACTTGCTTAAGGTATTTGTCATGCCGACAAGAACGTCTTATATCGACCGTTAAGAAATGAAAAGGTGTCATTGAAAATTTGATGATTATACTTATCAAACAATGTCAGCATATATACTTTTGCTTCTGATTTATTAACTTGCATTACTTGAGATTCTAATACATGATTTATTTTGAAAAACGAATTAAAAGAAGTCGATGTCTTTATAAACGTGGGTCATTCCAATATGAACCAAGAAATTCAATGTTCAAATTCGAAAAATGCGCCCGAACATACAAATGACGGATACGAATCAAAATGTATAAAGTACTTGAAATTAACTACTTGAGGAATTGGTTTATAGAAAGAGACATTTTTATGATAAACCATTTTTTTACCTTCGAGTGTATCGCCGTTAGGCCATGAATGTTATATTTAAAATTAGTTTTAATAAGTTTACAAGAGACGTACAACTAAGCGAAGAAGAGGCCGGGTTCAGTTGTAACACGTGTTGAATAAAAATCAAAGATTTCGCGCAGTGAGTAAGGCACTCTGAGGAATTATTTTTCATAGAATGCATTGTAATTCCATAGCCATATTCATGGATTGGAATCGTCGATACTTTACTGCGTGTACGCGAACTTGCCACTTCTCCTCTATAATTTTTCAATATTGCTAGTTATCGATGGTTTCGCGCGGCCAAAACAAGATCTTTGAAACCCCCAATCAAAGGAAAGTCAAATGATTCATTGGCGCTGTAAGGATTAATGAGGGTGGCGGGCTTCGTGGCCTTTTCAGGTGGCTGCGGACCAAAAAATAAGAAAAATGTCGCTTATTCTAATCGCGTAAATCGTCGTCGTCGCGCCGGTCGTAGACGCGATTCTCGAATACACTTACGCACGTGGGAAAAGCAACGGTGTTGAAAATAATCCGAGTCGCTCTATAAATACAATACGACATTCAGTGCTGTGTGGAACGTCGCGATGGTCAGATGCTTATCTACTCATTCGTTCTTTAAACATCCGAGACGTTTACGAAACTTGAGTGCCCGCGATTTTTGTAACGAAACAAAGCTAAACAATCGTCGCGTCTTATACGTTCGGTTCTCTTCGATGCGAGACGCAAATCAAGCTCAAGAGACTTACAAGTTGCGAAAAATTTCCCGCGGGAATCGGCAGTTTATGCGAAACTGAGTGATTTGAATTACAACACGAATGGCTACAGATAGTGCCTTAATAAAAATATGTTTAAACTTCAATTGTGTATATTAAGCATTGTGCAAAAAAAAAGTATGTGATAAAAATGAGTTACTTGAAATCTCGTGATCGAGTTGGAATGGTACATTAACGTTGTCCATTTTTACACGAATCTTGGATTCACGTGATGGGCTTGCGTATCTATCTTGTAAATGTGAATAAAAAACGATCGATGTATTAAACAAAACAAAACAAAAAACTAGTCAGTTATTTAAAAAAATTGTAGTAATAAATTCGAAACTCCGATATTATTGACGGCGAAAAGACTCTTTGACGGAACTCTGAAGATGTCAATTTTTGTATTTTATCCGTGATTAGCTTATTAATTATACCAACCAAAAAAATTACTTCAGTTACAGTGATACAGTTGATTAATTGATCGTAAAGAAAAATAATTGGTATATCCCTTGCTCCGGAAAAAAGTCGGGCCAAGTATGGAGCGGCTCAGTCTGGCGGAAGTGACGAGAAGGAAAGACAACAGACGTCGTCGAGGTTGGACCGTGGTAGTCGGTCACGAAATTCGGTAAGTTTTATTCGAGGATAACCTTTTTCAAGCGGTTAATCCTCTTGAATGGGCGTGCGTGTAGTGTTTTAACTTATGTTATGTGTGATAGTTTATCACGCATGTGCCCCTTGACGTTCGTTAGTACAAGATTCATCTTGAGATTTTTTGCATCGCTGTCGGTATAAAGGAGAGAAGCTCTGCAGTACCGACGATGTCGAGCCTGTGAAAGATTAAGTGTCGCCATCGGCTGCAAAAGCTACGAAACTGTATCGAGTTAAACCTAAAGCCTGCGCGAAGCTTTCGCTTCCCGGTAGAAATTGCTTTTATCTTAAAACTGTTGGTATTTTACCATAGTTCGCGGATTTCATTTTTGGAATAACGGAATCAAATGCGTGTAAATACTTTGTGGAAAAAGTTGTCAGGTAAAAAAAAAAGAGCGCAAACTTACAAAAGCAAATAAACAATTTTTAAATCAGATTTGAGCGGACGCTTTAAAATCGATAAAATGTAATAAGCCATTGTCTGAGAATGCGAAATGACCATCTGTGGTGAACAAGTTCCGAAAATGGAAAAAAAAAAGTATACATTTGATGTTTTTGCGGGCCATTTAAACAATCGAGGCATAACAACGATATTTTTCAAACTAAACAAATAGGTTACTCGATTTTTATTTATGTAGCGAATTGAAAACTTTTGCAAAAAAAAAGAACAACAATGACAGGAAGTCGGAAAAAATTGTTTCGGAAAAACTTTCTAATGCACATTGGAAATTGGTGGTTCCACTTAATTTCGTTTTTTTTTTGTAACAATTTTTAGAAACAAGAGTAAAAGCTGCCCTCGTGCCAATACTCTATTTACGTCACGTGACAACCCACGATTGACGGGGAATATACTCTTGACTTTGTCATAGATGAGGTACGAGATCCGAATTCCTGTTCTATTTCCTGTTTTTAGATCGTTAATTAAGCAGTAAAAATATGGTTCGATTATATTTTATGATATCGTTGTCTCATCTGATTATTATTAGGTAACAGGTTAATTTGAAGTATAGATCATAATTTTAATTTTTTATTTGTAAATATAAACCACACGTGAAAAAGTAGCTCTACGAAGAATTCAGAGAATGACACGATAGAAAATAGTTAGCCTCTTATTACGGAGGAGCAATTACTACGGATAGAATAGCTTGAGTCTTCGTGCGCACTCTTCCAAAAGGATTACACGTAGCTGACGCTATAGGATTTTCTGGGAGTGCAGAAGCGCAGCTTCTATGCAACGTTGCAGGCATCGACCCTAGGATAACGGATAGAAGCCCACTTTAGCTCACTGCGACCCGAACCGCCAGATCGATCGCATCCACGAATGCAAATCCACCATGGCGCGGATACCGTGAATTTACAACGAAACCACGCTGCCACTGCTGTGTGCACGTGTGATCCGATGACGCGCGCAGCGGGTATGCTATTCGCTCAATGGTTGAACAATATGGCACACAATTACTCAGAAATACTGCAAGCTAATTAATCTATAAAACGAACTAACGCCCTGGCTTCGCTGACACCCGCATACGGAAATATTCCTGCCTCCCGATCAAACCACCATTTATATAACATATTCTCCTCTATCTTCTTGATCCGAATAGTAGCATATAAAGCATTGATATGTCTGAATAATACCGCTGAAGCGTGCAAACAACCAGTTTTGCCATATTTCAACTGAAACAGAATTCACTAAACGATTGCCACATTATTTTTTACTTAGCAGTGTAGTAACAAAAATAATAACCGACTTACTTTGTTTGAAACTTTTTCTTCTTTTTTTTTTTTCATTTAAATGGAAATTAATGATTAAACGAACTTACCTAGTGAAGTTCAATCATAATTGTATGAGCGCCTCTTCCGAAGAGATCATAATTGTAGTAACCCCCACTTTCCCCAGTGTCGCCACAAAGTTTAAAGCTAGGTAATAAAAATTTCCTACGTTACCTGACCTCCCGCGCGCCGTACGCGCGCCTAACTTCATTCTTCAAAGCCCTGCCGTAACTGAGAAATTGGGTATCTCTGAAGATACACGGGAGGGAGGGACTGATCTCTTCGGAAGAGGCGCTCATACAATTATGATTGAACTTCACTAGGTAAGTTCGTTTCATCATTAATTGTATTTCGCGCCTCTTCCTCAAGATCATAATTGTAGTCGTTTAAAGCAAGTTACGGCAGATGAAACATGACAATTTTAATAAAATTACATGCCAAAGCTGACATATTATACATGGAAGAAAAGACTTACGAAGTAATTTCGCATATAACATAACAACACTTTATGCTTATTACAAGTCAAAAACTGCCTCAGCAAACGGAATAGACGCATCGGCAATCTGCCGATCGTAAAAACGAGCGAACGTTTCTGAACTTTTTGTCCATCCTGCAGTTTTCCTTATTATATCGATGTTAACACCTTGTCGTTTTGCAGCCGACGTTGCTGCGTGCCGCGTGCTGTACGCAGAAAACGTGTTTACGTCGATTCCGCTCTGATGCATTACTGTCTTTATCCAACGACTGAGTGTTTGTGTAGATACCGATTTATGTGGCTTCCTGAAGGATATCAACAGCTTTACTTCGGAGCCACGTAATTCCCTAGTCCGTTCGACGTACGAAAGCAACGTCGATGCAACACAGATAGATTTATCAGTCGCGAAAAACGGAAGGCGTAAAATTGGTTGCGATCTCTTAGGACCAGACGTTTTGATTCGATCAGGGATTTTTATTTCTATATAACTCTTGTTCCCTTGATCAATATTTCGGATATCGATTAACGATAGTGTTTGCATTCGATGCCCTGTAGCTAGGGATAACAACGTAACCAATTTTAGTGTGAGATTTTCCAAACTAATCCCTTCGTTAGGATACCAATTCGACAGTCGATCTAAGACGATCTTCGGATCCCAAGTCACGTCATATTTGGGTGCCGGCGGTCTTAATTTCGCAACGCCTCTGAAAAACCGCTGAATTTTCTCGTTTTGTCCCAATTCGGGCCCCAACAGCAATGCTAACGCCGACCGATAACAATTCAGAGAACTGTACGAAATTTGTTTTTCAAATTCTCTCGTAAGGAACGTTAAAACGTTGTTCGCCGAACCCGCGAATGGGTCAACCTTAACGCTTGCACAGAAAAACCACCATTTTTTGAGGGCACAGTCGTATTGACGAAGCGATGCCTCCGATAACGATGCTACAACGATATCCAACGATTCCATTGGAACTTCTCTCCGTGCGTAGGCTTCCCTGATAGTTTTGCGGCAACCAGCGTAAGGCGATGCCACATTGGATGTGGTTCCCTGCTGGAGGAGCGTATCAAATTAATACTCGGTTGAAACAAAATAGGTTCGGCGTCAATTAGCGACAAAAATAAGGGGAACCACGGTTGTCCTTCCCAGTACGGAACTATAACTATCCCACTCGAATGTTCGCGCTCGATCTTTCGCAAGACCCTCAAAATAACCGAAAAGGGAGGGAATGCGTAAAGTACCACTTTTTCCATTCCAACGTAAAGGCGTCGATGGCGATAGACTCGGGATCCCGTTGCCACGATATATAACGGTCGCATTTCGCATTTGCCCGCGAGGCAAATAAATCGATTTCCGGACTACCAAAAAACCGAATAATTTTTCTAAACGCTTTATCGGAAAGCTCGAATTCGGTTTCGGGCTGAAGTCTTCGCGATTCGCGATCTGCTTCCACGTTATCGCTAGAACGAATGTACGATGCCGTGATCCAGATTTCTCTGTCTTCGCACCACTGCCAGATTTCTCTTGCTAGGGAGCTAAGACCTTCGAAACGACTATCCCGCATTCGATTAATGTACGCAATAGCCGTTGTATTATCTATTCGCAGCAAAATCGTACAGCGGCGTCTGTCATTCGCAAAACATTTTAAGCCGAAAAACACCGCCATTAACTCCAAAACATTAATGTGTAAATTTAGATCGTTCACATTCCAGTGACCATGACTGCGCCGACCTTCGCAGTACGCGCCCCAACCCGTGCGAGACGCATCAGAAAAGATTTCGAAATCATATACCGACTCATTCATTGAAGCCCTGGCGTGACGAATATGCTTTTTCCACCACGCAAATTCCTCTGTAAAATCGCTCCGGAGCGACATTGTTGCGTCAAAATTATTATTATTATTTTCCAATGCGATAGCTCGTTCTCGTTCGAAGCGTCGAACATATATCATGCCATATTTTAGCGCCGGACAACGCGAGACTAGTGTACCGACAAAAGCCGCAAATTCTCGGATCGTACAACGCGTGATTTGACTAAATCGATCTAACAACCCCACGGTTCGTTGTACCTTGTCGTCTGGTAATTCCATAGCCATTGTTTTTTAATCAAATATAAACCCTAAAAATTTGCAGCGGCGAGTAGGAACGGTGAGACTCTTTTTTTCGCTAATAATAAACCCGAGCTCTTGCACGAGCGTACGCGTCTCGTGCATATTTTCCCAACATGCCTCGAACGATTTTCCGATAAGTAACATGTCGTCTAGATAAAAAACAGAACGATAACCGCGTTTTCTTAAGTATGCTGCCACCGGTTTGAGAATTTTTGTAAACACATATGGTGCTACGTTCAACCCGAAAGGCAGACAAGTGAATTCGAAATATTCACCTCCGAATCTGAATCTTAAAAACTTTCTATCGCTCTTTGCTATAGACACGAGATAATATGCATCCTTTAGGTCCAACGTGACCATAAAGTCGTACGGTCCGACTAAACGTTTCGCGACTTTCCAGTCCTCGACTTTAAAATGCTCCGTCGCGATAAACTCATTAAGCTTTTTAAGGTTAAGTATCAATCTAGACGTCCCATCCGGCTTCGGAACCAAAAAAATATTTGACAAAAACTGGTCGTCCGACGGCGAACACTTTTCGATTGCGCCCTTACCAAGTAGCATACGAATCTGTTCTTCTACCAGTTTTTGCTCTGGACGAGACCACGTGGTCTCGCTCGGAAAATGTTCTTGTTTCGGTTTCAATGTAAATGGGATTTCATACCCTTCGATCCATTTTAAAATTACGGGATCGCAAGTCACCTTTGACCAAGCGCTGCCAAAAAATCTCAGCCTGCCGGCGGGTGTACCTACATCGGTCGGTGCGATTCTTAACGTCTTCTGTAGCGTTGAGTGTCCTTGCGGAAGGACGGTTTCTTCGGATCCGAGGCGTTCGACGACTGTCGACGATACGCGCCCGACGTCACTGGTCGACTCTTGAATGTCGAACGACGCGTCGGGCCCTTCCAGTTTTTTGTAACTCTCGATTGCTGTGATTTTGCCGGCGGCTTGAGGTCTTTCGACGTTCGTTCGAGCGTTTTTGCCGACTTAATCTTGTTCTCCAGATCGCCGCCAAACAGCCATTCGTCGACCGTCATATTCGACAATGTCGTCTTTAGCGATGAGTTTAGATTGGCTAGGACCAGACTCTTTCTCGCCAACGATTCTTCTCGATGCACGGACGCGAGGAGCCTACCTCCTTCGCTTAGACTTTCTAGAAGTTCAATTCTTTTCGAACCCTCGATCTTTAACGAAATCGAGATGGCTTTCCCCAATGCTGCAAGGCAAGCTGCTAAGCGCTCTTGCTTTTCTACGATGCGCTTGTCTCGCTTTATCGCAGTTTCCTGTATGGCCGCGATAATCTCGGCATTTAATTTGGGGACGGAAATAAAAGTACAGTTTTCCGGAGGAGGGTACTTTTCTACCAACTTCTTTACTTCTTCGACTGGAAGTCCATTCCTCAAAATCTCCGCCCAGCGAAGCGCGACGTCTTTATGAACGGCAGCCGAGCATTTCTCGTCCGGCTCGAGCCGAGCGCCGATCACTTCCAAGACGTCCTGTTGAAGCTCAACCTCGTGCTCCGGCACAGCGACGACAGGATTATCGACGGCAGAAGCAATGACGGCAGAAGTAGTCTGTAAATTATCGTCTTGTACCTGAACTTCCGCTAGTGCTGCTGACTGTACTATCGCATCATCGTTGCGGCTATTATTTTCGGTGAGAATGTCATTATTGCCCTCGGTTAGTACGGGTGGAATTTCTCGAACCGAGGAAGACTGTCTCGGCGAGCTTTTTCTTGAGCCCTGCGATGGCGATCGACTAGACGAGTTTTGCCTCGACGGCCCTCGAGTCGACAAACGACGAGCTGTGTATCGTGATCGCGATCTTCTCTGCGCACAATGCATTGAATCTTGCGACCGAGTTCGACTTCGTGAGCGACGGGCTGAGTTTCGCGATCGAGTGCAACTCTGCGATTTACCTCGACCCGACGAACGACGTCTCGAATCTTTCGATGACGACCTATTCGGCGAACGACGCCTCGACTTTCTTGCCCGAGATATCCTCGGCGAGCGATGTCTCGAATGTCTCGATAGCGACCTTCTCGTGTAACGACGTCGCGAATACCCTCTCGACGAACGACTCCTGGAACGTCTCGACGAGGATCTGTCTGACGAAGCTCTGTATGACGAGATTTTACCTGAAAACAACGATACGAGTGCAATGCCCGTTCTCATTCCATCGATTTATCACGGTCCGCCGTCAAACGGGGATCTTGTGATTCGGACAGGTTAGCCCAAGCGAGTCCTGAGGGTCAAACCCAAACTCGGCGTTATTACGTACAGTCTCCCTTTGTCAAACAAAGGTGTGCACTCCGGTAAGAGCCGGGAGCAACGTGTATAACGATAAAATCGTTAACACAACGAACTGACATTAGTTCGGTACGCGGTAATTGAGCTTAAAAAGTCTCGTTTACCAGAGCGTCGTTTTTTGCCCGGACGGCAAAGTGAGGTTATGCCTCTACTTACGACGCTTTTCCTTCTGTCGATCTAATCTTTTCTCCAAACGATGTATCCTTCGCTGAATCTTGTCCTCCTGATCCTCTTCCGACGATGGATATTCATGTCTCTTGCCCATAATTGAATTTACGAATTGTAAAAGAATTTTTTCATGTGATGACACTGGCACAAAGCAAAAGAATGAAGTTAGGCGCGCGTACGGCGCGCGGGAGGTCAGGTAACGTAGGAAATTTTTATTTCCTAGCTTTAAACTTTGTGGCGACACTGGGAAAGTGGGGGTTACTACAATTATGATCTTGAGGAAGAGGCGCGAAATACAATGAGCACAAGGTTGCGCACTATAAGAAATAGTCATAAACTTAAGAAGAACTTTTGCTCTGGAAAAAACCACAGTTCTTTTTCTTAATTTTGCAACTTAATCGATATCTGTTTTGCGAAAAAACAACAATTAACTTTTTTTTTTTACTAAAAACAAAATTTGTTAAACAATAATATTTCTTCATGATTCATCCGAAAATCTACTTTTTATGATTGATTCATAAATTATTGATGCTTATTGCCAAGTTTTCTTAATATTCTTGATTCCTAAACGTCGTAACCTCTCAACGTCATAACGCCTACAATACCTGTCCGGAATAAGCAAGAACGTGTATCGTAAGTAATACTTCTTTTGGGATAAAATATCATTCGCACGAAATGAAATTTGATCTTTCAATTGTCGACGATTGAGGGTAAGCATTTCTCGTCTATACCTTTCGTATCAATTTCTCAAACGTTCAATGAGCCAAATGAACTGGGGTCCACGAGCAATGGACCGTAGGATACCATTTATGCGAATTCTGTGGACGAACGACGATCGACGATCGATTTACGAAGCACACATCAGAGAGGTCTCCGCTGGTCTCCGCTGTTCCGCGTCCTTGCGCCGCATACATACGGTATCCGGAACTGCGTAGTGCTATTACTTAATCGTTCCCGTCGTATTTAAACAGCGAACGAACGAGAGAAGGTTCGCTCTTTGATTGAAACTGTACGGAACGTGCACTTTCGCTCACTCATTTATTAATTTCAATTCAATTGATGATTCGCCGGCAGACAAGCACTTTTCCGATGATTGCCAATGCTTGCGTGTGCTTTATTTATTCAAATGCTACTCCATTAGTAAATATAGACTAACGAAGCGATGCTCCCATACGCCGCGATGTGCCAACGTTTATTTCACGTCCGAAGTTATTACCATGTGCGCGCGAGAGGAAAACGGTATTATTCTAAATTTGGGACAATTAAACGGTTTATAGTTCAACTCTATGGAAACATTAGTCTCGAACAAAATTGACCGGTAATCGTGTCAAACACATTCGTTTCAGCGTTAATTCCCGGCACCACAAACACAATTTTTCTTTCCTCCGAATAAATTTTTTCAAAACGAATTTACTCCCAATATAATTAAATAATATTTGAAAATATTATTTAATTTTTTCTAAACCAATAAATTCAATGGCAATTTGTTTCAAATTATTTTTTATTTATTTTGACAATGTGACGAGTTTTGGTCGTAGAAAGGGAAAGCGGGTTTCGGTTCGGTAGGGGGATTAACGGCATTAGTCAAAACACGAGACGACACGACACTAAACGATATTTAATATTTGCAGCGGAACGCGCGCTGTGAAAAATCGAAAATTACAAACATTAAATATGGCAATCTAAGGAATTACTTGCCACAGACTGCAAAAATAACGATTTTGGACAAATTCGTCGATGACATATCGAATATGACAGTGACGAAAATGATTTTTCGAATTATATTCGTAAAAAAAATGTTAGACCCTCACATCTGGTTGCATTAAAAATTCAAACTTCACGTAAGATTATCCGAATGTAAAGAAATGCGGCAACGTCTCGTAAATTATAAGCAACTGGCATACATTTTTTGTCATCAGAGAAGCACGTTATTGCATGACGGTTAACATGTTAAATCGTGCGTTAACCTCGTATATTATCTCGTATCTAATGCATATATGAATAATCTCGAATATTCATGACGATGTGCTCTTGTAGGAGCGACGCGGTGATTCATTTTAAATACTACACCTTTATCGAGCTGATCAAATATACCACGTATAGAAGAACGGATTAGGCAATTCTTAACTACTTTACTAATTTATTAGTGTAGCCCTGTTATTAGATTTCTTGGTATTTTTCACCTCGTCTTGACTTCATAATTTCGATACATCGAATCGAATAATAAAGTTTTGAACTCTTGGTTTACTTGCATGTCAATCATAGTAAACACGAATAGAAACGTACGTACGATAAAAGTGAACTCTTGAAGATCACACATAATTACGAATTCCGTGTTACCGATTTCATTACAATAAAAAAATGGTTTATGTATATGATGAAAACAATAATGAATTTCTCGAAATTTGGTAACGACGAATAAACGGGGTGCAAAAACTATATGTGTCCATTTTCAGGATAACGATGAAGCGGCAACGATGAATGTTAATTTATTAGTTTGAAAATATCTTCGCTAACGAATATCGAGGTCAGATCCATTACATTTATTTGTATGACAAGGGCACAGAAGAAGAGAATAATTTCCTCTATTACATGCGCAACATACCATTCTCTGAACTGCCTAAGTCAGCGTTTGGGGTTTTTAATGCCTCTAATCTGACCGCAGAAAAACACTTTCCATCCTGCCTGTAATACGAAATTCGACGATGACGATTAGCTTAAAGTTGTTGAGCCACTAATTAATAATTACAGAGTTAGTAATTCCTGTTCGCGAACTGTGCAAAAAAGTTACAATCATTGAGACCAGTCTACGCATCGGGATTTTCAAAGACACATGAAGTCTGTAGATGATATTACTTCTTGTCAGCGGAATTGGGGAAGGAAAACAGCGAATAAATCATTTACGCGGATGTTTGCGGATAACACGTTATAATGAACACGATGTATCTTACGAATACTTACGAATACTTGACGGAAGTAACCGACTAGCGAAGACTTCCGCCTTCTTTGACTTACTTCTTTGTCATACTTGCGCGCGCAGGCGCGTGAGATGCGAGTGCAATAAACTCACTCATCCAACAAAGTTTTCCTTAAGTCGGGTTAAACGCATCGAACGTCAATCTTTTGATGCAAACAGTATAGAAACCCGATTTTCATCCTATACAAAATTAGTCACACAAGTTAAGTTATACGTAACGATCAGTTATGTTAACCATACAAATTTTATTATATTTATATATTTTTGATTTCATATTTTACTTAATTTATTTCCGGCATATTATACTAATAATAATGTCGATTTTATATTATGTACATTTTAAAGCATCGAACTGAAATTGTATCATTATATATTACACTCGAGGAGGCTTTATTTAATATACAAATAATTGCGGTCACATTTCCGAAATTTTAGGTACGCCATTTTTTTTCAACGGGAAATACAACATGAATATTCGTACGATGCACATGTAACAGAATTAATAATAACATTAATCCTACGTTTTGCACGATGATAATCCATATCGTTTGCCCTTGGCATGTAAAATATCTAGGGATTGCCGAACATGTATCAAGAAGATTTCCCCGGGTTGTGGTTGCGCCAGGAGAAAGCTGAGCGCGTTGACGTAATAATTTCACTTGCATGCATCGTTGCAGGAGCAAACACAGCTGATCAAACTGTTGACGTTCAGGTAAGAGTAGGAAACTTGATCGAAAGATCCAGGTACCATAGGATGCTGGGGGTTCGTGCCGCAGCAGCTGGGCCAGGAGAAGCTGCGCAACAACCACGCTACACAAGTTTACCCGGCATGTACCAGCGCTCTGGTCGATAACTCGAAATTGATGTTCTCGAAGCGTTCATGAGGTGCGAGCTTTCCGATAGGTGTTTAAGGGCTTTCCGACCGTCTTTTCCCGTGTATGTGTGAGAGAGAAACGCAAGGAACACGCGAGGCTAGGGGGTGGATGAGAATTCTTTTTATAGCACGTCCACGGATTTTTATGAAGGAGCAGCTTCTCGCTCGTTTCTTTCAGGCACGCCGAGGGACTTAACTCTATACAGTATCCATCTTTCTGATGGGGATGCGGAGAACGAAAAGGGAGGGGTGTCGTTAGTTATCGTGGGATGGACACAAAAGAAGAAAAAAGGAACAAAAAAATACGAGTATGACGATAGTCTTCCTTCCTCGAGACTTTCACATTTCTTCGTACAATCTTTGTCCATCTGGACTTTGACGATCGTGAGTCATGTGCGAGTCAGAGGGTCTCTCGTCTAATGGTTCAACTTACATCTTCCATTTTTTTTCTTCTTCCTTCTTCGCGTTCGACGCTCGTGGTAACTGTATACAAGACACTCAGTTCGTATTCGATCAAGATGTTGACAATGGTATTGAAGATATTCGCATGCGGACGACAAATCGTTTCTAAGTTTCGCTGAATTTTGTACCGAGATCTATACTGAAACATACTGAACAGTTATTTTATTTAACAGGTTCGTTTCAACGAGTCTACGAGGCAATAAGACGATTTCTCGAATATATATATGTTTTTTACTTTCTTATCCATACGAAGTATGAAAAAGAGAAAGTATTGTAATCGCGAGAAAAAATAACGGCAAATTTATGGATTAAATAACTCTTTTCAATATGATAAAATGAAAAAAAAAATCTTTTCTCACTTTTGTCCTCATAATTGCATCCCAATCTATCATATTTCATGACCCGAATAGTTTTTTTTTTGCTCAAAAGTAGTTCAAAAAAAGGATTTTCCACAGATGTATGTCCGTCTGTACGTACGTATCAAATTTTATGGCGTAGACACAATAACTTTCCGCAGACATTTTCTATCGCTACGCAACTTTGAACATAAATTCTATATGCGGAGTATGAGTTTGGTATTGACATTCAGAATTTTTTCTCCGCATTTAGTAGTTATTTACCAGCGATGTGCGAAATTAAAAATTAAAAAAATTGGACACGAAGCAGTTGCTACTGGCGTTTGCAACTCGTGACTTTCTCATCCGAGTTGTTGATGGCATAAAGTTAGTATTGTGTTGATATTTATGTTTTTAGTGGAGGAGTTTAGTTTTCGAACCCATCTATTTTTGTCCTCATAATTATAACTCAAATTTTGTTAAAATTTTGTTGATCGCTTACAATCAGCGTTTGCCGCTGAAACGTTTGAAAATTTTGTTACAAACCATAGGTGGCGAGTCGAACTTTTGGCGTCGATCACGCCTCTCGCGGTTGAAGATCGACCTATAGACGTTACTTCTAGAAATAGCAAAAGTTTGACAGTTCGCGATGTTTTTCCGTAATTTTTATTTTTCTTTATTAATGTTATTGAGAAGTGTAGTGTGCACATTTTTAGTTCACAATTCGATTTTTTATTGCAAGGATGATTTTTATTGCAATGAAACATGGTGTATGTGATAACAACTGTGTATGTGTGGTATAACCTCAAAAACTTTATTTCACGTTTCAAAAAAAGCTCATTTTCAATACCAAAATCAGATTGTATATGTTGAACATATGTACTAAGTTTCATAGTTTTTATTAATGTCTGTACAAAGTTATTGTATTTACACCAGAAAATTTGATATATATACAGACAGATAAACAATTTTCTGGCGCAGACACAATAACTTTACGTAAACATTTTCTATCGCTGCGAAACTTTCAAGATATCTTCTACATGTGCGGTATGAGCTTGGTATTAAGATTCAGAGTTTTTCCTCCACATTTACTAGTTATGTTTTGATAAGTTATGGCATTTTAACATTTTTAAAATTTTTTATTTTGCACATTGTTGGCAAATAACTAGTGAATGCGGAGGAAAAACTCTGAATTTCAATACCAAGCTCATACTCCGCATATAGTATTTATGTTGAAAGTTTCGTAGCGATAGAAAATGTCTGCGGAAAGTTATTGTGTCTGCGCCATAAAATTTGATACGTACGTACAGACGGACAGACATCTGTGGAAAATCCCTTTTTTGAACTACTTTTGAGTAAAAAAAAAAACTATTTGGGTCATGGAACATGATAGATTGGGGCACAATTATGAGGACAAAAGTGAAAAAAGCTTTTTTTTTTTTTTCATTTTATCATGTTGAAAAGGGTTATTTAGTCCATAAATTTGGCGTGATTTTTTCTCGCGATTACAATACATTCTCTTTTTCATGCTTCGTATGGATGAGAAAGTAAAAATGTTAAAATGCCAAATCTTATAAAAAAATAACTAGTAAATGTGGAGGAAAAACTCTGAATTTCAATACCAAACTCATACCGCACATGTAGAATATATGTTGAAAGTTTCGCAGCAAAAAAAAAATGTTTACGTAAAGTTATTGTGTCTACGCCAGATTATTGTTTATCTGTCTGTACATATATATCACATTTTCTGGTGTAAACACAATAACTTTGTACAGACATTAATAAAAACTATAAAACTTAGTACACATGTTCAATATATACAATCTGAGTTTGGTATTGAAAATCAGATTTTTTTGACACGTGAAATAAAAAGGTTTTTGAGGTTATACAGACATACACAGTTTTTATCACATACACCATGTTTCATTGCAATAAAAATCATCCTTGCAATAAAAAATCGACTTGTGAACTAAAAATGTGCACATTACATTTCTCAATAACATTAATAAAGAAAAATAAAAATTACGGAAAAACATCGCGAACTGTCAAACTTTTGCTATTTCTAGAGGTAACGGAGGTCTATAGGTCGATCTTCAAACGCGAGAGGCGTGATCGACGCCAAAAGTTCGACTCGTCACCTATGGTTTGTAACATAATGTTCAAACATTTCAGCGGCAAACGCTGATTGTAAGCGATCAACAAGATTTTAACAACATTTGAGTTACAATTATGAGGACAAAAATAGATGGGTTCGAAAACTAAACTCCTCCACTAAAAACATAAATATCAACATAATACTAACTTCACGCCAGCAACAACTCGGATGAGAAAGTCACGAGTTGCTAAACGCTAGTAGCAACTGCTTCGTGTCCAATTTTTTTTATAGTAATGCTACACAGGCTTTTCGGCGTTCAAAAAAAGTTATAATCGATCGAGAAAAAAATGGTAAAAAATACTGTTATTTTTGTTGTTTCAATGTCCAGCAAAACGACACTCACATCGCACGCGTTCAATTCTTAGTGTCGAGTTAAAAAATCTTGACTGTATTCGTATCACGTATATTGGTCCGCGATGCTAACTCGAAAGACATACCTCTTCAGTTAAAACCGCGCTGCGTGTCTCTCGGCTCGTACTTTGTACGAAACCGATTATGCGGAGCCACAAAAAAAGAAAAAAAGAACATCTAACGTCGACATTGCGAATTCAGATTCTCTTGCGGGTCGTTTACGGTCCACCAGGCTCATCTTGTATATACGCTCCATTATTCGCAAAAAATGCAACGGAGAACACCGCGACGGTAATTATCGCAAATCGCGTGTCAGGAAAAAATATCAGTAATAACAACTCCCGAGATTCCATCGCTGCATTAAGATGGCAAAGAAAGATTCTTCCGAAGTGCGCAAACTTTCAAGCGCGTTATGATCCATTATTCAAATTTCCAGGAACTGCTTTTTTCGATGAATAAAAAAGAAAAAAAATGTAACCCAGTTTGGCATAAGAGGTATAATGACGCCTGTTAGATCCGGGAAAAGAGGGGAAACGGAAAACAGCGCAGAACGAGGCCAAAGGCAAAGTTACAGGACCGTATAGCATGAATAAGAAAACGTCCCTCCCGGCTACAGCGAAATAGCAATTATCGATCGATTCCACCAATACGAATCACAACGATTTATACATTTTCCAGAAGAATTTGTGTAGAGGAAAATATGTTAACATATTTTTTAAATATTATTACTTGTCTCGGCAGATTTTTTAATGCTAGCCGTGTGAAAACTGTTCGTTCAATTGGGACACAAAGATTATAGAAGATACCTTGTAGAAGCTATGGTAGAATACATACCAACAGTTATATTGCATTAAAACAACATGTAAAAAAACGTATTATTATTTCAAAATTGGCGCATTTCGGTATGGAATAGCAAAAAAATAACGCGCATGCGCAAATCGGACACTTTTGTATTTGTAACACGCTAGTTACATTTTTTCACGTATTTATCAGACGCTAGTGACTTTTCAGATACTGCGTTGACTCGTAGGTTATTTTTCGCGCACTTTCACCACACTTTATAGGCACGGAAAGGGGCTGCATGCAGTTGTTGTACATTTTTTACAAACAAATTTTATGTAATACACGCGCAAAAAAGCCGACACTCAGCGTAGACTATGAAATTGACTGGTCAAGCCATCAACTCGTACCATAGACAGCACTCGTCTTCGGCTCCAACTTTACAATCTACACTGAATGCCCACTTTTTGGCACTCGTATCACAAAATACTATATCCTCCCTTCGTGACGCTGACGCAAAATATATAAAATAATGAAAACGAATGACAATTGAGAGAAAAAAAGAAAATGCATACTCGTGATCGCGAGTAGTTGAACTACATACTTCGCAAAGAATTTATGACACATTTTTATAATAAAAAAAATATTGCTGTAGGTATCTTCTCATTCACGTCTGTCAGGTTCAAAGAAATTGTTTATTAACACGAGTTTCGGTATGACGTAAGCAGAACCTCATCGTCATACATGAGTGACTTATCGTCGGTATATCTGAGAGAAGAGGCGAATCGCGAAGAAAAGACAGAAGCATTTGCAACGATGAAAGTGGACGGAGAGAGCGATCACGTCGGTGATGTAGGCGAGCGTGGTATAGAGTTTGCAGGAGGGCACCGACTGTAGTGGCTCAGTCCAACAGCACGAGCCGTGTCGTTCGGATGTTTCTCTCTTCCCGTTCGCTCGCTCGCGATCGTTGCTTAAAACGCGTTCAACTCACGACTCAAATGTCTACCCTTACAAATGTTACATTGTTGTTCATTGACTGCTGAAATTGTTTAATCGTTATTTACAGAAAAAAAAAAATGGATCGTTTTGCCAGTTATTGGATATAAACAATTTTATCATCAGTCGTAGTGGTGCAACGCCATTGAGACTCGCGGCCGAGCAATTTAAACATAAACCGTGCAAGTGAAAGCGTTTAGTGGTTTCCTGGATTTTCGTATTTAAACGATCATCGTCGTAGGAGAATCAAATTTTTACATTCATTTTATAAGGTAAATATCAAATTCTTGTTATTCGTTTTTTTCGAAGATCCCCATTCATATTTTGATATAAACGGTTCATATTTTTGGCGATATTGTTGATACTCAACGGGATCTTCGTTTTAAAGTCTTTTATTATTTTATTTTGAGATGTAATAAATTTGAGCACTCGGAAGCCATCGTTGAGAATTTAATGTACTTTGAATTACATGAATCGTTCATTGCGTCCGACGGGTCTTCGAAAAGATTTTCGAAGGATTTGCGATACATCTCTCAAAAGACTTGACGTCGCAGGACTTTTCGTGCAGAAATTACAATTCGATAAGTCGAATATCGACTTTCGGTATCGAAAATTGATACTATTCGTTCGAGATTCGTGTGCTCGCGATTGGAGACTCGTTCTAACATTGGAGTAATTATGATGATCACAATAAATAGTAGCGACTCAGTGCGTAACTTTTTTATTCGGGGTAAAATAAAATAATCGATCAAAATAATCGATAGGAAGAAGTCGTTGAGGTCAAAGACTTTTTGTTAGATATTTTCCAACTACGAAAAAAAACGCGATTGGTGCGTGAAAAAAATACGATCAGAAAACATTCAGTCCACTACAGTACAAATGAATTTTCGCACGGAAAAGTACGATTCAATTTGTCCAGTTTCCGGTTTTCACCGCAACGAATAAAGTTCCCAAGCTGCACTAACAGAATGCAAGGCATTCTCCTTCTATTTTGTTCACACGCGATTGCTTTGTTAAGTGGAAACGGCAAAATTTAATCGTTTCTCTTTTCACTTTCTCTCTTTAAGTTAATATAAACAAATGGTCTTTCATGTATAGTATACGTCGATAATAAATTCGTGAATAATCTTTATTTCATTGATGATGCTGAAAAATTCGAACTTTACAACGCGAATCGTACTTTTATTTTCATGAAATAGTAGAGATTGGATTTTTTTTGTCATTTCGTCCCGAGCATTCGATAGTTTTGAATAATACATTTTTGTACATGAAAAAATACTTTTCCCGGGAACAACCAACGCAACGTCTGTTTCCATTCATATTTTGTTACCGATACAATTCGATACATTTCATGATGGTTTTTTTTTGTTTTATAAAAAATGCAGCGTAGCCATTGGCGAATTAAAGTCACGCGTCCGATGCAACTTTGCCTCGATAGACACGTACAGCAAACTTGAACAAATCGTCTGTGAAATTCAGGAAATGAGAACGTTAAAATATCCAATTACGAGACTTTTGAGCATAAAAACGGCAAATTTCCATCTCTCTTCCTATTCTTTTTATAGTATTGTAACGACCGAGCGAATGAATAACACGCTTATTTGGTTTTGCGGCGGATATTATTATATTAATAATAAGAAATGTTAATTGTCCCGATCACGAAATGTCACGCGTTTCACTCTGTAAGTCCCGTCAAGACTCGTTTTTCGTGGCAATCGATATCGTATCGATCGTCGTACAAATACATATTCGTAGAGTATTTATCGTTGTCAAATGATTCGTTTTCTATACATTTCGCTGGGAGACATGAAGGAAGGATTGAAAGAATACATTCGAAAACGAGATATTTTGGAATTTGTTGTCAACAGTACTGTTATCCCGGTATCTCGGCGAGCGTACAAACATTTGTCCGTATTCGTATCCCTCGACAAATTTGCATGCCGATAAAACTGGGTCAAGCTGAACGTTTCCTTGATGCAGCCAATTTTCCGCAAATAAAAACTCATGGAGCCCTAAAATATCTTTCTTACAAAACCAAACATTTACATTTTGGCATTATTATTATGGAAAACTAATCTTTTCAGTAGCTTCAATATGCATGAATTTTTTTCAAATTTTAATACTATCGAGAAGTATTTGCAATTTTCTCTAATTTTTCTCGAACTTATGCAAAATGAACAAGAAGCGACAGAACTACCTTAAATGATGTTATATCTTTCACTGTCCTTTTTTTTTCTCAGCAACCATATATTTTTATTTCCGATGTTACTTTTTTTTTCGTTGGACGATGCAGTGAAAAAGTTTCATGGTCGACGGTTCGATGTAGTGCGTTAAATAATTGTTTTAACGCTCGAATTCAACATAAAATGCACTGGGCGCGTTGTAACAAAATTTTCATGATAAAATGAACACAGGCGCGTGCTACGCATTCTCGTGAAAACGTTGTTACGTATATTTATTTTTCAATTTTGGTCTCGACAAGGAATATGCTGCAAAGCTGCAAACTAATAACTATTATAAAGATCTTTTCTTCTTATCAACATTTTTGGTAGTAAATTGAAAAATTAAATCCCATTGAAATTCGTAGCACGCCAGAATTTGTCACAGATACGATTGATTACGTTGATTATAATTATCATTTTCTATGTTTTTCAACTTCGTTATCGACGTTTCGTTAATATTCGTTGTACGCCGTATATTTGACAATTTCCATTCTCGCCACATATACCTTAATTCTTCATCGCGCTCCGATTATTATTATTATGTCGCCGTGTATTACGACGTGGATATAATCCCAACGATGCGAGGATGAAAATTATTTGCATGGCTCGACAGCTTGCGGTTTTATCATAGATTTGCTCGCCGTCCTGTTTACCGATATTTTCCTCGACGCGAGATGATTCCATTTGCTTGATGCAGCAACGCTCTTTTTTCTCTCCCCCCCCCCCCCCCCCACCCCCTCGTCTCACCCCTTAAGGCGCCTATTGGCTACAGCGTCAAATATGGACCAACCAGTCCGCGCAACTCATACGATCTGCTATGAAAATCCCATTTCCGACAATCCACTCAAAACATATTTCCATGTAAACCTTTCTTATCGTCTCGCTGAAAAATACGCCAAAAATATTCCAATCATTCTAATGGTACAACGGCGTCGACGTCAAGTTGTTTTTTATTTTTATTTTTTTCGCACCAAATTCCCCATAGACAAATCTTTGTCCCATTGAGAATCGATGAATTGACGTGATACAAGAAATTCGTATTAAATGTATTTTCGTGAAACTACCGGATGTCCTCGGAATGCTACGAATCGACGATCCGTCTATGTCGAAGGGTGTGAGTGAACCTTTGACTAACCTACTTTTTTAGTCTTTCGTGCCCATTGACGAGCCTTCTTCACAGGGCCAAACGCCGACACGAAGAGAGATCAATCGTCATTACGTAGGACTCGATGGCAAAACGTGTAGCACGATTCGGAGCACTGAATGCCCTGAGGGCAACGGAAATTCTCTGTTTGAGTCTCACGAGTATAACGTGGCACGAGACAGAGAAGCTGTTAGGAAGTGAAAATTTATCAGGCGATAATTAATTGCCTAGTCTCGGAAGGAAACAACAAACGACCCACTTTCCCGCTATAGTTGATCGAAGAAGCACAGGACTCTTCAGATCCCGCTGTATACTCACACCTTGATGACCTTACAGCGCGACGGTTCTAGTGACCATAACTGCATTGGACAGTTGTGGAATTACGGGTCGCGGAATTTTCTCAGTAATCTCAAATTGATCAAACAGAAAAATGGCTTCTACACATCGCGAATCTATCTATCTATTGTGAACTTTAGGCTTCGCACGTTTAAAACGAAAAATGGTATTTTTTGCTTGTTTCTGTGTTAAAATTATAAAGCCATGTTAAGATGTTAACTATGCAGATCGTACGTAAAGTTGGTCTTTGTCTTTTTTACTGAGAACGAAAAAATAAAAAAATTACCAATGCATAATAGAAAATATTCCTTTTGATATGTTGCGAGCCCCATTATCGTTTTTTATTTGCGCTGCGATTAGAAAACTCCTGAAAAGTCCTCCTTCCTCCGAATTTTCTCAATCGTCGCAGTCGTGAACAATCCTGACTTACAACGATGCTTCACCCGTATCTTCCCAGCCATAAATGAGATTTCGCGAGAATTTTAAATACTTACCAATAGTATATAAATCTGAAAAAAATCATCAGTACCGAAGATATCAAGAACTTTGATTTTGCATAATAACAATGCAAACAAATAAATAAATGAAAAATAGCCAGTGAAACATTTTTTTTCTTATTTCAAATGAATCTTTTTATTTTTTAGAAACCATATACATTTTTTCGGAATTTTCGTACATTTTTGAAAATGTTGATTTAGAATTTTTTTGAACCATATTGTTATATATATGTAAATTTTAGTACAATCACCCCTAAACTTAGCGAACGTGCTGTGCAATGTTGCTGCGTCAACATATACAACATTCGTGTCTTTATATTAATTTTTCAAAATTTTGAAAGAAAAAAAGTTCCGGAATGTAAGAAAATTTTGAAAAAATTTATATGGTTTCTGAAAAATCAACAAATTAATTTTAAATGAGAAAAAAGAACCTTCACTGGCTATTTCTTGAACAATTTATTTATTTACTTATTTGTTAATAATTTTTTGGTATTATTATTATGCGAAATCAATGTTCTTGATATCTTTAAAACGTTTGAGTTTTTTTCAGATTTTTACTGTATCACGAAGTAGTGAAATTTTGATCGTATTAAACTTTTGATTGGAAATGTACGTGTACAATACATCCTTAAACAAGTCCCTAAAGGTTCGCAATCTCGACAACGATGTAATTATGATTTTTCGATATTTCCCAATTCCCGCAAAAGAAACGGTTGTGCGCGACAGCGTTGTTTTATCTACTTTTCTTTGCATTAATAATGAAAATCCGTTGAGATAACATGTTGCCCTACATCGACCGGTTGAAAAATTCTCCGATGCTTCATCACCCCATTCTCACGTCGAACCGTTTGCAAGCTTTTGAAATTGATTTAAAAGATTTATTCAGAGAGAATATTTTCCGGAGGGAAAATAATGCCGCAGGCGTACACGCACGTTCTGTCTCTGTGGAGTTATCGATCTTGCAACAAAGACAAAAGGGGCGGTGGGGAGCTCGGAAGGCTGGAAAAGGGATGAAAGAGAATAGTAGTCGCACACTAAGGGCGATAAAGGAATGACATGTGCACCCTGGAGATGAGTCGGAGATGCCCCAGGGCATCAGAAAATCACAACACGAAATACACAGGAATGAGGGGGACTCTGTTATTTAACGAGGAGCTTATTCTGTTATATATACTTTTCTCTTATTTTTCATCCCCGTTTGTTTTTCATTCTACTATACTATTCGCGGCAGTGCTACATGATATTATTTAAAAATTTTATGAATAGAACTCGTCTTTTTCTCGACAGAACATACTTTTTCTCTGGTTCACCCGCCGTAAATTGCGTTCCACCGCGATGATACGATATAAGGTGCGATCTCTTTGTTTGTCATATTAAATTTTATCAACGGGGAGCATCTATCAGACAGTTCGAAACTTTTTTTCTTTATCTCAACAATTATAAGCGATTAAAAATTAATCTTGTAAGTTTTACAACAAACAAAAAATGTTACAAAAATATAAAAACTCCCGACTGCAAAAAGAGTGAAGTAACAATTTAGTATTCACATGTTATAATCGGTTGATTTCTTCATCATTGAGTATGGAAATCCTCCGGCTATACCATGTTAATAATTAATTGTCATTTCACTCTTTTTGCAGTCGGGGGTTTTTACATTTTTGTAACATTTTTTTATTTAGCCCTTTTTAGAGGTGTGCTGATGCCTTCACCGAGACCTATACCTCCGCGAATTTGAGGTTATAACGCAGAGAGATCGAGCATCTTGCGGAGCCACCGGGAGTCGAAAAAAATATATGGCAGAAAATGGCGCTCAATCTTCGATATATTCGAGTCACTATTTAATACATCGGTTTTATTTCTATCAATACTCCGTAGATTTTTTTTTTTTACATTGTTGACTGTGCGTCATAAAATAGCTTTATCAAATTTGGCCAAGTAATTTCTATCCGTTTACGAGAACATTGCGGACAACGACATCGCTTATCGCGGCGAAACGCATAACTCCCGTACTTTTGCTCTAGCGGGCAGTCGAAAGTTAAAAAATTGTGAAAATATATCGAAAGGAAAAATTATATTGCGGGCGAAAGTGTATTTTTTTGATTCAAGAAGTCTGGTGGTGGGGACGACGCATCGAAAATGAAAAAAAATAATAATCGTTTATTATGGTCATAATGGCAACGAGTCATTGACGATCTTACTTTTTGAATCGATCTTTTTTTTTTATAATTACACCATGTATTACGTCATGCAGCATTGTCATACTGCAATTTTAATTTGCCGTCGCAGTGTGAAAAAAAATAAAATAAAATAAAAAACAAAAGAAAAAAACGAGTTACGCTTCCGTCGGTCATATAATATTTTTGCAACAATTTTCGTACGACTCAATATATGTTCGGAAGGAAAACAAGAAAAATTTCAATGATTTTTCTGATGTCGGCATTTTTTTTCCACTGAAAGGTGAAAATAGATTAGAAGTTTGATTCAATTTTCGAACCGCTTTGTAGATGCAGGACAGACAATTTTGACCATAAGTTCTAAAAAAATTCCTCATAGTTATAGAAAAAATTCTCATAAGTTTCGTACTTTCTGCCACGCTGGTGGCGCTGTAGCGCCGCGTTACTAGGCACTATAGTAATTTTTATCCAGACGACATGGTAATGTTTACCAGATCCTTCTCTCCGTGTATAGATTCTCACCGATTTTACTACGTCGGACCAAATGTGCTTGGAATAAAATAACGACGCACCGAACTGGAAAAGAATAAATTTAATTTCAGATGTAAAACCCGGTTGAACTGCATTATGTAACCAGTGAAACAAACCATGCGCCCCTTTCAGAAGGAATAGCAAGTTACCGAACGTGACGCAATGAAAAATGAAAACGTGTAAATTAACCGTAGGGGAATACGATATTACACAATCCGCGTGGCCCCGCTCGTTGAATCGTCAATATTTTACACGATGCCGAGGATGTAAAGGCCGGGAATAACGATCAAAGCAATCTAAAGATTTCCATCCTAAACCGGTGTGTTCCAGACTCTCCCTTTTCCCCCGTCCTCTTCCTTCCCGATTCCACGAGTCATTAGATTACGGTCCCGAGTCCTCCGGCTCGCATTCACCAAATACGAATGCTGTCAGCCGAAACTTCATCCAGCGGGCCAAAATGCAATCCCGCAAATTATCCCAAGCATCGGTTCCCCCGTGACACCGGAAGGAAATAGAGATATTTATCTCGACGATATTTCCCAGACAAACATCGCCCCCCCTGTTCGACCTGCTTTGATCGCGTTACGTTACCAATAATATTCGACAAATGTACGCATTTTTTTTTATTTGAGGAGGTTGCAGTCTACGCCAAATGGTAAGAATGAGTTGAAATTTGCAGAGAATATTCGTCCATGAAAACCACAGCTTTATGTCAACTTTCAAGTTGATCGTCTGCTTGCTTGTCGAGTTATTAATTATTGAATATACATTCTTATACATGGGCAGCATAGCAAAAAGTATCCGCAACTCGAATGCAACGCTGGAAAGAGTATTAAAAATGCTAAGAATTTAATGATAATAGATCAAAATAATTCCTTGCATCATCCGGAAGAACTTCTGCAATGACCGAAATGGTTCAAATACAAATGCGTCCCCGGCAAATCGCGCACCACTCGGCTTTTCCACGCACCTCTCTGCCAGAAAAACCCTGCGTATCCACCAAACTTGCAAATTTCACTTCGATCTCGAAATAATAATAATAAATTACAAGAGGAAAGCAAGGGTTATTTCGAAACGTTTTCGTTAGTTGCAACATGATATATTCACTCGTATATTCGACAAAAATTCTTATTTTTTATATTTAGTAGAGGTTCCCCGAGCTAATGCGCTTCGCGCGCTCGCATTACTTTTATCGACATTATCAAAATGTCTCATCACCGACGCCGCCGCCGCTTTTTTTGTTGTTGTATTTTTACTTAGACAGTCCCCTCTAAAGGTACTTGGAATATTTTTCTGAGGAGTCTCATATACCGGGTGTCTCATAAGTATGCATCGACCCCCCTCAATTGTTGTACACGGCGGCGACACGTTTTTAGGCACTCACTATAACAATAGGCAAAGAGTGCCTATTAAAATGACCATCGAGGCCTCTTCACACAGCTTTCGATGGGGATTCTCCGCAGCGTATGCTCCAAAAAATTTAGTTTTTTAGCATTTACTACGGTGTACCTCCAACTTCATGCACAGTTAATTTGAAGTGACTCCGATGACTGGAAATATTTTTTTTAGCCTGCGGTTGAATAAAAATAGCTTTTTCACTGAATTTATCTTCTCGGACGTCCGTATCACAGTGTAACTTTGGATGGTGCGAACCAATTTTGTTCTCCTTCGCAGGAGTGTTTTATCACATCATGAGTTGTTCCAAAATAAAAATTCAATTTTGTTCTGCTAAAATTCCGTACGGTGCTCCAATTATGAAGTCTACGAACCAAATTTTTTCTTTTTCGCAGCATTATTTTATTTTATCGAAAGCACTATGCACAGCAAATTTGAAGACATTCCGACGTCTTTAAAAATCCATTTTCTCCTGTCAAAGGTCCGTACGGCGCTGCAATTTTGAAACCTACGAACGAATTTTTTTCTAAATTTCAGCAATATTTCATTGCATCGAAAACACTATGCACAGCAAATTTGAAGACATTCTGACATTTCTTAATATTTTTATTCTACAATTATTTCTAGTGAGGAATTATTTTAAAGGTTATGTTACTTTAATTTTCCAAAAAACAATTTTTCATCATGTCAGAAAAGAAAATTTGGTTGCGAAAAATAAAACACGAAATATTACACATTGATTTACAAATATTAGCCCTTTTTATTTCGAAAATAATATATTTTGAACGAAAACCATTCACAATATTTTACAATACATTATTCACATTCGTAATAAAAATCATAAATTTCACGGGTGCACTGAAAAACTTGGTTATAATTTCACAAAGAAGAATCATCGAATATCCAAAATTTTTGCATATTGCCAAATAAAATTGAAAACAATCGCGACTATTTATTTTTTTTCAATTCATTCTATCTGTCAAACTTTGGAAGCCGACGACAATTCCATAGCAGACGTGATAAAGTTCGCACACGTTGCGACGTTGATATTCTGTGGCGGGATAATTTGAAATGAAAAAAAAATCTCAGCTTTTTCTCAGCAACAAACAGGAGGTTCAGATAAAACGCGCAGCGCGACGTATAAACATATTCGATACGTAGCGCATAACGCGAAGTGTAATCCACACTTGGTACGGAGCGCGTAGCGCGACGTGTACACCCTCGGTGAGTGCCTTAAGGGGACTGAGTCACCTAAAAAAACGGAAATAAATTTTTTTTTTACTCGATACATATAACTGTAATAGCAAATCCTACTTTACCTTCATAATATATATATGTTAGACTGCGTCTATGATTTTTTTTTAAACACGTATAGTGTATTCCTGCGTAATGGGTACCGGTCAACATTTTTTGCTTTGCCGCAGGTTTCAGACCGAACGAAAGCATCAATCTTCGCTTGCGAGCTCTCATTCTCTTCGTTAGAGAGTTTATTGCGGAACGAGTGCGGGGATTTTTTTTTGAAGCTTCACCGGCGAAGCTATGAATTAAAATCTATCAAGAAATTCACTTTTTCCACTTTTTGTTTCATGACCGGTCATAAAACTACTTGCGATAAATCCATTCTTCATTGCATGAGAAATCCCCGCACTCGTTCCGTAACGTTGTCTGTTACGAACAAAATGAGCCGCCGGAATCCAAAATTGGTGATGTCGTTCTATCTGAAACCTGCGGCAAGCGAAGAAAAATATAAGTGGTCGAAAACGAATTTCAAAGATTGGTGAGTAAAACCAATTTTGGTGAATTTTTTTTTTTTTCCTCTCAAAAATCAAATTTTTTTTTCGTCCTTGACGTAAAAATAATTTTAAAAAAATTGAAATAAATTTAATTTTTTTTTTTTTCATTGATTTCACTAACAAATCTCATGAACACGAAAAAAAGTTTAAAAACTCAAAAAAAAAAACTCTTACGTCAAATGACATTTACAAAAGAGGTTAGTTTTTCGCGAATTTTCACCTTGCTATGCTGTCACTGTAAAAATATTACGTACACTATTTCGGCCAAAAATACATTACATTTTGCGTTTATTCGCCAAAACTGTCAATACTAGACACAAGCAATTACACCGAATTTATTACGCGATTGACGCAATCGAGTAAAAATCATTGCACCGGTATATCGTACACTCCACGAAGCGCAGTCGTGGCGGTAATCTGATCGATTGGAAGTAACGATGTTGGGTCGGTAAATCACCTACCGAACAAAATTTTTCCATAAACATTGTTTATCGTTGACACTAGAAACATTACATCGCAAACGAGTTTCGAGAGCGAATTGACGTGACGGTATCGAGCACATACGGGACGTGTACCTTCGCATGTGCTTTCTGAGATTTTCTATTTCGTTCGCGAATATCTCTTACTGGTGGTGATACTGTTTTTGTTACTCTGCTATCTTTTATTGTTGTTTATCTTCTGACTTATCCTTCTCTTTTTTTCTAACATCGTTTGTTTATTCTTTGTTGGTTTTTTTTGTTCCTTTACTAATTGCGTTATTTTATTATTATTATTTTTATTTTTTTTTTTACCACTTCAATTGGTTTGGTGTCACTAAGAGCGGGATTTATTTTAGACAATTTTTTATAACGTTTTTTATAGGGTTTTTCGATAATTTTTCACGAGTACATGAAATAAATATTTGTCATATCACTAAAAGGCGCATAACTTTGGTAATTTTGGGTGTTTCGATCTGAAACTTTGTGTACAGGTGGTAGACAGTATGGACATTCCGAAAAAATTTTAAAAAATCGATTTTTTTTTTATTTTTAGGTGACTCAGCCCCCTTAAAAAATGTCCCCACGGGTCATTTTTCGGGGGGTTTGGGGGGTGGAGCCCTGCGGGCGCAGAGGCCCTTGTCATATATTGTATAGAGAGATAATTATCATTTAACAAATTAGAACTTTCAGTGACTCGTATTGTATTAATACTACAGAAAAAATAATAACGATAAACGAAATAGCACGAAAGTGGAGAGGAAAAATTGATTCAATCCTCGTTCGAATGAAATTGAATAATATTGTAAAATTTGTTTTAAATGCCTGGCCGAGTGCATAGTGTCGATGGAAAAAAACTGAGCTCAACTGGATCCGAGTACATGCTTCGTGTACAGAGAACATATGATGCCCGCATAAAATCCAGTTGTCGGCACGTCGATCAGTGATTCAGGTCGAATGTTATCGCGGTTCGATTACGAAAAATCGGTTCTCTGCTGGCATATATGCGTGAAAGAAAAGAGGACGTGGACGATGAACCCGATTCGAGCAGCGATAGGAAAAGGTTTCAAAGAGTAAATGGGTGAAATGCATGTCGCCGACATTCGCGGAAATAATCGGCGCGTTTAAGTCTTTCGCGTTTATGGTCGTAGATACTTTGCGCGATCAATATTTCGCGTGCATGGATTATTTTTTTATCCTATGCGACACATATATTCCTATTTGTCGGGATGCGAGGGCGGGGAAAGAACAACGTGACGATGAATCGTTGTCGATAAACACATCGCGTATAAAGTTAACGCGACGATAAAACGAAACTGACACGAATACCTACATCACTATCTACTAGTTCCTTTACTCATCAAACACAAATGTCTTTCGACTCATTGACCTTTAGGGCGAATTTTAAAAAAAACGAAATTTTTCTACCGTTTTTTTTTAAATGATTTGTTTCGTTATAAGTTCGGTTACTTGTTGATGATGTTAAAATTTATTTTTGCAGCGTTAGAGAATCTCCATATATTTTTTTCAAACAAAACTCATTTATTATAAATCGTATATAACAGCAACACGACGTTAAAACGAAACTGACACGAATATTCCGACTATTCTTTCGACTCATGGTTATCACGGAAAAAATAATTGGTTATATACGCTCTTGACGACTAAAATCATTGGGTCAACTAATTAATATATTAGGCTAATCAGGCTGTTGATTGGGCGAACCAATTAATTGGTTAACATTTAACCGATTTGGTACAGTAACCAATTAAATAGTTGGCTCAACCAATTAATTGATTATCCCCGGCAATTGGGTCGGCTGGAGCCTATTTTACCTTGCAAGTTGGTTACGACAATCAATTTTTTCTCTCCGTATACCGTGTGGAAACTATCCGGCCAATTGTGATCCATAAATACTGGAACATATATCTTGTATTACGTAATATATAGCAGAATGTTTTCCTTGAAAAATCGAATTACAACAAGTCAAAAAAAATGTGAATACGAAATTCCCACAAAATGATATTTTTGCACTGAAAAAATCGTCACTTTGTAAATTATTATTTTTTTCAAGTGAGGTTCGCACGTGATACTGCTAAGACGTAGTACTTTAAGATAACAGACAGTCGGCGAGTGTATATTTAGAAAAAGATATTTATTCCGGCGTTTAAAGTGGCACGATGTTACTGATAGAGGATATTTCAAATTGGTGCGTTGAACCGAGTGTGACAACAAAGGGTTAAAACCATAAAATCGTTACGTTGTGGCTCAGTTTTACTACCAATTAAAAAATTGGCCAAATTATCCGAAGTGCCTTGTTCGCAATTGTTGGATGTCAGTAGAAGTCTATCTTATATCAGCATAATTTGAGGAGTTAACGATTAAAGCGCAAGTGCTGTTCAAACCGGACTTTATGTACATACCGCTCGGAGTGAAGCAGGTGCGGATGTTTTCACGAAACGCGTATAGCGTGCACTACGACTAACTAACGAGTATTCTAATGGAAATGGAAATATTGTGCCCGTAGCTAAAACGCGATAGAAGAAACGAGAGATGATGGAAGAGGGACGGAAGGACAGGAGAGAGACTGAGAAAGAGTAGCGTTGTTACGCATAGTAATTAGCCTCGTGTCTTCGCAGATGTATACGCACCGTAACGAGAGTAGTTAGGCAGGGAGATGTCGCGCATCGTCGAGCGTTGTACGGAAGTTGATTCGCTCAGACCATCCCGCTGTAACATCGAAGAGATGCACACAAACATTTCCGGCCATTTTGTTATTCTCGTATCATAGCAACACCCCTGAATCTTTTCAGACGTAACAAATCCATTATCCGTTTCCTTCCATTAATAAAATAGAAAAGTGCACTTTTTTAATTCGGTACTTTAATTTCTTACTTAAGATATCTTATCGAAGACATCAATTTCCAAGGGTAACAATAAATTTGAAAAATTCGACGATAATTGGTAACTTAAATGGGGAATATTTTTTTTTCATTTGGCTTCCACCTTGGCGTTTGAGTTATTCAACTGGGGTAACTCAAGGCATTTTGCAATGAAATTAAATATCGCTATTCTCACCCCTTAAATGGAGATTTAGCAATAAATTATAATATAATTTAGGAAGCAAATTTTAATCGAGGCAAAAACTTAATGAACGACCCCCGTGGCATTATTAATAGCCGGTCAACACTCCGGAGCATCAGATGTAGGGTCTACGCGCAACTTCTCGTCGCACAAAATTAATTTCACGAAAAGTTAAAGGGCGGGGTTACGTCGTACGAACCTCAGAAGCTTCATAATATCGAGTTGACATCGTTATACTTGCCCGCGGTTAAAAATTCTGTTCTCATTCGATTGAAATAATATTTCTCTCTGAAGTCCGTGCCTTCCGAGGGGACTTCAATTATCCCCGAACAATCACGGAAGCAACCCGGTATCACGTGCGCGCGCATCATCACTGCTCGTATATACATTTAATGCTTATCGTCTTGCCGGCTTGCCGAAAGCTTTATAGGAAAAGTTTCATGAGATTCGTCGTCTCAAGACCGGCTCGTAGCGACCACAGGGAAGATCGACGAGTTTTCGAGAATTTTAACTCCCCACTCCGAGAAAGATTTCTCATTCGAGTACGAACGCTCCCGACCAGGGAGAGGGAGGAAGATATAAGAAGATGGAAACAGCAACGTCGATAGTATAATGTCTGAAGTCCAATTTTTATCGTATTTCGTATTCTTTTTTTTTTTTTTTTCAAACGCAAAGTTTCTAATGGATTAAGTTGTCAAATTATGGCTATGGACGAGAAAGAAAAAATGTATTCCCTTTCGACTAAATCCCGCTATATGCCGACAGGCCGATGGACTGTTACAGTTATTCCCTCTTCATTATTCACACGTGTCGCTTTATATAGCATAGATATATGATCGTTTGATGAAAGATTGCGCACCTTGTTGGCTAACCGAAACGCGTAAAAAAATACGTATAAATTGGACATACACGAGATGGGAAAACCGACAGGTGGCAAAGAAGTTTGGTCTATGCATAACGAAGCGAGTCCACGTAAAACATACATATAACGTGTATAGTGTGTGGTGCCGAGTAGAACAAACCCACCAACCGTCGTCTTCACCGTTCTTCTTTTTCTCCGACACAAATACGTATTCTTTCCATTCAAAGTGTCAAATTGTTTGCCAACTTCGGTATAAAAATGCGTTTGTCTAGACTATAAATACATGCGCGCAAACCTCGACCGAGTTTCAGGTTAACTATTTTCGTAATGCTCCATAATAAAACCGTGTGTATTTCAACTCGCAGTTTCGTATTAAAAAATTAATATAATCATTTTTATTGAAATTATAATTCGATAAAAATTATCTCAGCAAGTTGCCTTATCTTCCAATCATTAAACTTACGATAATCTAGATAATAAATTAATGGAAAATAAAATTGCTGGAATTTATGGAAAATATCGAATGCTTGACGAAGCTCTGCAGATTCTTTATCGATTCCCGGAAGGGGTCGCGTATCTGTAGTGCCCCCGGTGGGAAAGTTTCACAAGCGTTTTCCAGGTAGTGAAAATTCTTGTTAGTATGCCGCAAGGGACAGATCACACCGGAGTCGCCATGGCGAACGACCACTGGAACGTCGGCACAAGTTGACAGATAAATTATTCGCAATGCCTTGGGAGTGCACTTGCCAGCCCTTCCGAGATTTCTCACGACCTCGTTGACTTTCGTGCGCATATTTCTCGGCCAGAGAAAAATTAGACGGGCAGCGAGAGAGCTTCATCGTCGTCATCGTACTTCTTCAACTTCTGTCTTCTCTTTCGGTTCGCCTGTATGCTGTACATACCCATAGTCTGTATATCGTATCCACCATCCTGTCGCCCCCGTTCAACGATGTTTCAGTTACGAGTTCTCTGGAGTCGAATCTAGCGGTACGAACAAGTTTTTAACCCCCCGAAGACTCCAACGAGAGTAACTTTGGAATACTTGGGCGTTTTGAACGGCGCAGGAATTCTCGCAGGGCATTTGAACGGTGCAGCAAGGAGACGAGATTAAAGGTTGTGTTTATAAGGCACTCAGATAATAGATTAGTTTCATCAGTCGTAAAACAACTAAAAAACTACCGCCAAGTTAAATTGTACATTCCAATCGCGATAGCATACTCGCGGATGAAGCTTTCGAAATTGTTGAAGCATCGCGAAAATAAATTTGCAGGTAGATCAATCAACCTGTACTTTGAGAGGATCATAATAAAATTATGCAAAAAAGTCCATTAAAATACAATGTCGGTTAATACCGAAGATCTTACGTTTTATAAAAGTCTTAACTGCTTTACAAAAACAATTGCTTTATAGTGGGAAAAGTTGTACTTGGATGTTTTAAGGTAGGGGAGAGTGGGGTCCCTTGTGACACGGTTTTTAAATGAATTGAAAAGTGTTTCACAATTATTGCCATATAATTTTAATGGGACTGTTCGATGTTAAATATGATACATTATATTTGAGAAACACAAAAAACGGAATATTTAAACGTTAAAAATGCAAAAAAATAAAAAATTTGAAATGTTGCGTTTGTCACAATGGACCCCACGCGTGGGGTCGATTGTGCGAAAGCGTAGGGTACACTGTGACGAGTCGTATGAAGAGTGGGGTACACTGTGATAAGTCGTATAAAGAGTGGAGTACACTGTGACACGCAATGAAGCTTTATTATTATGGTTGTATCACATTTTAAAAAAGAAAAATGAAGTCTGCGTTGCCTAAGCTAATCGTTAATGCATAATTTTTTGTCATCATATTTTCGTTTGTATGGTCGAGTATTTAATTGAGCGGAAAAAGAAAAAACACAAACATTATATAACCTTTTGTCACTTTTTGTTACTAAACGTGGCACAGGCGGCCCCACTTTCCCTCTCCATTTCTATGTCACAGTATACACTACCAACGACTGTCACACTGGACCCCATCGGACGTTTATAATATTAATCGCGAATATTTTATATTCTAAATAATTGGAGGTCAAGATACGTATTGTGGGCTATACCTTAGGACCTAATAAACATCATATGCCCTTTATTTTTACTATGTTATCTCCAGAAACAAATGCAGCACAATTTATTATGACCGCTGAAAATTTACTTTTGCATGATCCTGACACGTAATTAGCTATAAAACAAACAAGAATTTTTTTTCTGATATTAATTTTGGCTACAAGTGATTTGTTTCATAATAGTAAAGTTTTGAGATGAACATTTGCTATTTTATTACATAAGAACGCTGAAAAACAGCTCTGTCTCATTGGACCCCGTGGCACAAGGGACCCCACTCTCCCCTACAAGCTTATATTTTTAAATCAATAAAAATCATGAAGTGCAGGATATAAAAACAAATTGTTTTAGCGCGTATTATAAGAAACCTTTTTAGTGTGGGCTTTAAAAACACGAGTGGTAGGAGGTATGGGAAGTGAAGAAAGTTGTTCAAATCCACAGATTCACTTCACCTTCAATGGCACATTTCAACCGTCTTATCAATGGAACCAAGTGATACCTCGGTAGTCAATACTTCGATCTAAAGGGGTATGGTGGCAATGAAAAGAAACCAACTAAACGATAAACGAATGTAAATGGAGTAGGCAATCGAGAAGTAAACTGACAATGGTTGGGAGAGTTGGTACTGTCTCGACACAGAGTATTCACACTTTTTTTACTTTCTCAACCCATTCCCGAATTATGGAAAAAGGGAAAGTATTGTAATCGCAAAAAAATAATAGTGTCAAATTTAGGGACTAAATAACTCGTTGTAACATTCTAAAACTAAAAAAAAAAAATCTTTTTTCCCCGTCTACGCTGAAAAGATCCATATTCCATGCCTGCAACGGGGCGGAAAGATGCCAATTTTTCACCAGATGCGAAAAAAAGTAAATTGCGAGCAAAAACGAACTCCGAACGGGAAAAATTAAAAACAAACCGCATTTTTCTACTAAGGTTGCAGGCATAAAAATATGGTCAATTTTAGCATAGTCGGGAAAAAAATAGTATATGCCCCTCGGGAGGAAGTGCCTTTTTACCTCGTGTGAATTTCTGCTCTCGCTTCGCTCGGGCATCAAACTTCACACTCGGTGAAAAGACGCGCTTTCCTCCCTCGTAGCATAATATACTATATTTCGTCAGTGGAGGGGCCCAACCCCTCAGGGGGGCCCCTCAGTGGACCCCCATTTCGCCGTTTCGCTTTTTTTGCTGTAAATTGTGCCATTGCGCCGTTGCAGGCATACAAATATGGTCAATTTTAGTATAGTCGGAAAAAAAGTATCGTATGCCACTCGGGAGGAGCGTGTGATTGCTCCTCCAACTCCGAACTTCAACCACAAGAGGCGTGATCGGCGACAAAAGTTCGACTCGCCACCTATGGTTTATAACATAATGTTCAAACATTTCAGCGGTAAACATATATTGCAAGTGATAAAAAAAATGTTAACAAAATTTGAGTTACAATCATGAGGACAAAAATCAATGCCTTCGAAAACCCACACTGGTCCCATCGGATATCGACATTTTTCGAATCCTCTCCCCCCCCCCCCCCCCCCCCCACCTACCTAAAAACATACATATCAACAAAATACTAACTTCACGCTATGAACAATTTGGATGAGAAAGTCATGAGTTGCAAAACGCCAGTAGCCAGTTTGCTCCGTGTCCAATTTTTTTAATGCGCGGCTGTGCGGTATGTTACTTTAAAGTGAGACTCGAAGTATAACTGTAGATGTATTGATTACCGGTTCGTGTAAACATAAACAAGTTCGAATATTTCTGATCAGAATACCTGTTCAAGACCCCAAGCCTCCTAACCGGAAATCCAATAACGACGTGGAGGTTTTTTTTTCCCCGGGGACAAAACCCTCACCGTACATCCACCCGCGTTATTGTGGCGAATAGTGGGGAGAATAGAGCCCGGGTCAATATGTTCATCTCGCCGAAAACGAGTTTTTTTTTCCTCCTAAATTCGATGTCTAGTAAAATATGTAATCGAAAGTCTAACATCCTAAAGTCTAGCACCCCCCATTGAAACTCATAAACTGTTGTGGCGAAAAAACTCGCGAAAAGTATTTTTTTTGCGATACGAGTTGTCCCGTGTCAGAAAAAAAACTTTCATCATTGATTAAGCTTTACGAAACGATAAATGCAATCAGGTATAGTACCATTAATCGATAGCCTTATGTGTTCAAGAATCCAAATGCGATCACGTGGAAACTATTGAAATATCTTTACAACGACTTCGTAAAGCTGAAAATAATTTTTTTCGACAATGAAATTCACTGAAATTCTTCCAAAAGGATATCGGATCCGTCGTCTGTCAAGCCCCGGATAAATGGCAAATGATGGGGAGATTTACTCGATTATTGGTATAGAACCGAAACGACGACACAAACAGATGCCACGCGTTTGTGCTACTCACTTTGTCTCTCGGTCGAGTCCGTCACGCGTCTACGCGGCTGTTTGCTTAACAGCGTCTGAACAAATACCCTCAAGCAGTTGAAACGTACCTTGAATCGCATGTGCCATCACATAGACTATATACCGGTGGGGGCATGCACTATTGAGAGATGTAACTACTAAATATCCTGTTGCTAAGCATTGGAGTAAACCGTAAACCAACTACGTTTGTTTATTAAAGTTCTACATTCGTAGCACTTCTACAAGCGGTAACTGGAACGGAAACAAGAATAATTACTGTTACGGATACGTACACAATTAGCTTCAATGTACATAGTTTATACAACTACAATCGTCCCAACTGTTCTCATGCTGGCGAGCAATGAGAATTTGTTGCACACAACTGGACGTTAATGTGTACAAACTCAGTTTTGAACACATTCGCTGCTTGTTTAAACTCTTGCTACATGGCTACAGTGTAACGCAATAATGTTAACCGTGGAAAGGAAATTTATTTGACTGTCATCGTGTACGCTTGATAACATCTTACGTTATTTTTCTGGCTCATGTGGTATTTTTGGGATCGACAAAAGATTACTCCCTTCCCAAGTTAAAATCTATTATTTTTTTACTACTTCATTTTTTTTTTTTGGTGCGCGAGCAGCATACTCTGTATGCTGATTCTCGTTTTGAACAGCGTACTGAAATATAACCGAAAAAAAATTAACAGTAAAAAAGAAAAAATCTACAAATGTAGACTTTTTAGTAAAATCTTGGCGTACCGACAACGATGGATGCGCGGTTGGCGCGCGGCTCCGGTGATCGCCCAAGTCAAGCAGCTTTGTTCGCGGGCAGTACTGGGATGGGTGACCGCTTAGCCGCGCGCTGCCTGGCGCATTAATCGTAGAGCGGGAGACTCATTCTTCTGAGACTTTGGTGTTCTCTGCACTTTACGCAGGTGCAAAAAATACCGAGTAATCAGTAGAATATGGCCGTCTGTACCGGCGCGGCGTTTCCGCAGTTGTCCGCACAGGAAAGGTTAGGTAGATTAGCTGAGTGCAGGTAGAGAATGCTAGGACGGGGGAGAAATAGGGGGAATAAGGGGAACACTACCTAACCTAACCTAGTAAAAGCTTGACGTGTCCGTAAGAAGTAGAAAAATACTTCTTCGATCAGACTTCCGTTAAATAGAGACATCAGACGGTCAAGCTTTCGTCTGCAATAGAAATAAAGCTCGTTCCATTTCCAAGCTGGATCCTAGATTCACTTACGAATGTATTCACTTCTTTTTCTCTTTGTCTGTGTTTTTTTTTAGATTGAATTTCGAGTTTCCTATGCGATTCGAGACCCTCCAGAAAGTGGCCATACGTACTGGCCGGCCATCTCTCGTTGTATCCCATACGCTCTTCAGTGGGGCTCTCGTCTCGTACGGTTATAGTCTTGGCAGTCGGCCACCAAAAACGATATCCTGCCGTATTGCCACTTCCGGTATCATTTGCTCTTCACCTAGGGGGCTCCTCGATCTCAACCACTTCCCTATCACTCGATAATGCCAAGTATCCTGCAGTTGCAAGCCTAGCGGCTGGTTTCGCTTTGTATTTTCCGGGAGAGTCTTCACTTTCGCATTGATAAAAATTAGATTTATAAAAATTTGTATCTGATATCGTATTGACGTCATAGTCGAAAAAAGAAACCAAATGAGCTTTCTCAATAATCAAATAATGTCATATTCTCACTGTTATTTTTTTTTTATTCAATCGAAAATTGCCTAAAAACAAAAAAGTTTCATATAATTTGACAATATTTAAAAAAACCAAAACTATTCTTGATTGAGGCTTTATGTATTTAGATCGCAGGTTGTAAAGTATTCCAAAACTTACTTTTTATAAATCCGTTGACACAAAACCGTTCGCGCATACGCGCGGCTTCGAAAGTTCAGATCAAGCTGTGAATATCATGAGTGTTACCGACGACCGGGTCGATTAAGAAACGAGCAAAATGGTGTATGCGCGGAAACAAGGGAGTGTGGCGAGTTTGTTTTTGTTTTGATCGGTTTTTGGATGTCTGTTATATCTGATCTGAGAAGAAAATAAAACAGCTTTGGCAAAAGATTCGTACGCGGAAATGATTTAAAGGCTATAGACGCTGTGAGCTCGTTAGAGAGCGCGTGATCGCCGCGAGAGGTGATCCAGGGTTAAACAAGAGTGACAACGCCGGAAAAATCTTTGGGAAATTCGTGGTTGGCGTAAAATGAGAGACTTTGGATAGTACGATGCAACTTAATTCAATCTCCCTCGGTAACAGCGATAAGCCGGTTGGCAAGTACGAAACAGCAATAGCGGGTCAGATACAAAATCGTGCGATGCAAGTGACCAGATTCTCACACTGATTTACATCGTGTTCCAGTTCTGAACTGTCAATTAGTCGTGAAGAATGTGAGCAAATCGTTCTTACATATTAAGATCACGATATCGAATTCGGCTAAATGGCAATATAAACCATACAGTAAAGACCACTACAAAACCACCACTCCATTCCCAATTTCCATTTGCACACACCCATTCAGTCAAGCGTCCAATAAATACCGATATACAAGAGACTCCGATGAAATGATAAATTGCGAATGTCAGTCCAGAATTGCTGATTCACCGTTTATGGTCAAGAATACGAGAGACGGGCGGAGTACGAGGAAAACATCATTATAACGTTTGTCGTTCAATAAACTAGTCGTGGCTGTCCAGTTTTCCACAATGAAGGAAACCGTCGAAAGACCATCTCGTTATTCGATTAAAAGCCCGTGATTGTCTATCAAACGCCGTCGAGGGTCTTTGGCCATTTGTACTATTTCGCCTTTTTCGTACAGAATCAATAACGAACGCTGCGCAGAATAATTTAATCGATTGATCAACCATAGATTCAGCCACGCTTAGCGTGGCGTGAATGGTTTACTTAACCGCGCACGTAACCTATGGATCTCGACGAATGTAGTAGCGGAAAAAGCTGCGGTTATTGCATTAGAAACGAGATTGGAGAAAAAATATGAAAAAGAATAAGTGGAATAGGAAGGAGAGAAAGATACACATGGATAGTTCGTGCCTTTGAGAAAAAGAGCTTTTGTCGTTATAATCTGTTCTAAATTACAAAGTCTGCGTGGAGTTGACGACCGGTTCGACATGATACTGACGATGGCGCGAGAGATACTCCTGTCGTCGATCAATCAACGCGAAAACCGCGTATCCCACGGCGTTTAATGACCAAACGTGAAGTCGACGCGTTTCTGATGTTCTTCCTCTTGTTGTTCCCCTTTACTTTCCATCCCAGCTGCTTCTCATCTTTCCAGCAATCCTGTAAGAAAAAAGAAGAACCGCGACGAGGCCTGGCGGTGCTGACGTTCGCGTCGTTTACTCAGGTTACATTCCACAGATCCTCGATCGGTCGCAGCGATCTTGCGCCTCGTTTTGTTCTACGATGATCCAACCGCGCTCGTCAACTCGGCACAGAGTTCAGTCGGGAACCCGGTGTACTTTAGCAAATCACATCGGGAAAGACTTATGGTGAGCCTGTTCGATTCCGCGAAGGCGTTAAAATGCGACACACAATGTGGTGGAAATGGTTGCTCGTTTGCGGCCGCAAGAATATAGTCTCGCGCGTATTTATATACGCCTGTAGAAGTTCAGAGAGTTTTTCGCGTTACATCCAGTCAACAACTATCGTATTCAATGTTTCGCGAAAGAAATGGTTTCACTCTTGTAAGGATTGAATACCATCGGAAAAGGAGAAGGATCGTAATGAATGCCCCGGCTAGCCAGTCACAATACCGGTGAATACCGACAATCGCTTTATATCTTTTGCACTGGAAGCTACCTTCTTTGCGCCACCCCAACCTACGAAAACACGTTAGAGCACCTTTTATTGTGAAGAAATATTTTTCTCTTTACTCAATCTTTCTCTTTACTCTATCTTGCCAGTCTAGAAGCCAGTGGTAAACAAGTTTTAATCGATATTTCCGTGCCTGCAGTTGCCGTACAATCTTGAGCTTGAGTAGCGGTGACCCGGAATATTTTTATTTTAAATTATTTTGTTTTAGATTATAATTGTTAATTCTGCTATTGTGCGAATTTTTAATTCGCGTCTGTACCGTATCCATCAAGATATCATTTTTACCGATGACTAAACAAATTTGAAAAGCTTTGGCCAATTCAGTATTTTAAGACATGTTTGATTTTTTGTTTCTTTTTAGTAAAAATGGCCGCCAAATGATCTTGTTCTCCATTCGTATTATTAATTACCTGAGGTTTCTACTATTTCGATTAGGATACATGTATAACTTATGAGCAATGAAAAAGCTCAATTCTGTTACGATTAAAGTTGCGAACAAGCGCGTGATTTAGTTACACACAGTTTTGTCGACGTTTAATTTACTTTAAAGACTAAGCGTGTGTGCTACACGCTCGTGTAATTGATCGAGGTATGCCTGACAGTGAATCAGGTCGCTCAAGTACGTGCGGTATCGGATACCTCTTCAGCAGGTACCTACTGCGGGCAGTTAGGTCGGTCGATGGTTAATGTCATTTTGTCACGGACTCCTGAAACTCGCTGTTTCGGCGGCTTTTATTAGCCCTTCCCATCCTTACCGTGCAAGCGTTCAGGAAACTTTGAACCGGTGTGAACATTCGATAAAAGCTTGTGGAGCCTTATGGATTTTCCAACAAAGTTTATTAACGACCCGTTAAATTTCCTTTCGCATTATTAAACCTAAAGTATACGGAATTAAAATTAATGGGGCCAAATTAATTATTTAATAACAATAGCGCGTCTCTAAATCAAAATTGATACAAACAGTCTCGACCATTCCTCAAACCAATTCTTTACGGCAGATATCTGCCGTGATACATTACACCCAAAAATCTGAGCCATCCAATACGAGGCAATGCCTGTTATGCCGCCCGAGTAAGCAGATAACTTCGCGATAAGTTCAAACTGTTTCAACCTTGGGATGCAAACGATCGATGACCTTTGTTAATCGGGCGGAGCATACAGCATGCCATCCTCTAGATGGTTAACCTCGAGCAACAGTATAAAAGTTCGTTAAGTATCAATGGCCTACTTTTTCGTCTCCGTAGATTATTCAAAAGTCGCTTTGGTGCGCTTTAGATTTATGTGTGAACTATCGTTGCCATAGTTCACAATATTTTGCGAGGACGCCGCAAGTAGATTATAAAGTTGTTGTCGCCATTTTGTTTTCTATTAATTCATCTCTATAGCGATATATCAATAAACCAGGTGTCAAAGCCGTCAAGTGCGGAGCGCGTTCATGTGTTCGGCTTAAATTTCCATCCATTGAAATACAGGATGCGTCGACAGCTCTCGAATAAATGAAACCGATTTGCCGCACTACGTCAGTGAGAACGAATTAATTAAAGTGGTACGTTTGAACAATTGTTACGCTTTAATTTGAGGGAAATTAAATAATCCATCTTCGTAACCTTATTTCTCTTCATTATGATTACCTCATACTCTGAATTCGGATGTTTCTCTTTTTTCCCATGAGCTCTGTAATTTGAGAGCTTGCAATACTGTGACTTTCATGGAAATCTTCGATCCCTGCACTTTTCTGCTGTTACAACATCATTTTGCCCGAAGCGCATCAGCTCTGTATCGAACCGGTGGGTGGTTGTTGGTGGCAGTTACGTTATGCCCTGAATCGCAGGGATGATGCAGTCTACGGAAACGTTGGAAATGAAGCTCGTTTCAACGGTGGAATTGCGGAAGTTGAAAAAGCTTCGCGTTATCCGTAGAAAATAAAAAAAAATCAAGTATTTCTATGCAGATCGAAGGTATATTTTTGTACACTGTTTTTCTGCCCCCCCTCGAACGGAACAGAAGAATCAGAAAAATAGGCATATCCGTTTTTCATTATTCAAATTCTTTATACCAGATCATTGAAAAATGTCTGCTGAAAATGTTGTTGTTGCTTGCGATTTTTACTTGCAGAATATTAGATGAATAGATAAACTGATTCAAAGCCCAAGTTAATGAAAATTCTAGCATTAAAATGCTTACTATAGACTTTCATTCGGTTTTACCGAACAAGTTTAATTGTATTTCATATATTATTTCAGTCGCATGAACACTTTGATTTCATATTATAAAATATCCGCGCGATCCCCTTTAGCGCCATTAATACCCGTATATTTGTATTTTAGAATTTCCGATAAAGTACGTAACAATCGCGCAACTGAACGTTTCGTTTAAATCTGAAAATGTCGGTTGATGCAGATAGAATGAAATTATACATTCATTTCGTTTGTTTGTCTTCGGAATAATGTTGAATCGATGATTTCTGTATCCAGCCTGGCGAACTACATCCATATTTAACTGATTTGCATTAACTTTAAGAGAAACATTCGCGTACGCCAATGCAAATGTTATACAGCGTAGGTATATCGTTAGTCTAGCCCCCGAAGCGAGCATATACATTGCGTTTATGTGCACTTGATACGACTCTTTGATGTGTAGGCTATCCATTCACATCGATTACTATTATGTTCTCCTTTCCTGCTTCCCAATTACTATTGCCTCCCTCATCCAGTCGATTTCCCCAGAGGAATACAATCAACGTTCAGAGAAGCGTTTAGCCCTACACTGTACTTATCCTCCGGTATAAGTAGATGACCCAGTTCAGTACTTCTTCACCCAATTGTCGTAATCTAATTTGTATAATCATTCCTGATTGCGTATACCGAAAGTATCTCTTAACCTTTTATACAAAACGAAATAATAATAAACGATCTCAATGTTGGAAGAACGACTGTTGAAGGGTTTTCGCATTGAATACTGAGTGACGCATAATAAATGTGGGTTTTTACCGATCAAGAATTCTATTATTAAATTTCTCGAGAGGATCGAACGACGATATATTTATTCAAGATCCGGAATGATCAACGGAATATCGATTACGTTCTTACTGAACACAGCCCGTCGATTAATAGAAAACAATGGAATCGTACTGTATTGGAATTGAATACAGGACTGTAACCTGCTAACACATGCAGGAGGAATAAATAATAAGACAAGAAAATAATTGTATGTAGGGCTACGAGGGAAGATAGATTCCTTCGAAATGAATATTTTTTCGGTTTTATAATAAAAATGGAATAATCATATCGTTCCATTTCTTCGATGTTATTGCACTTCAAGTGTTCTGCATACCCTGCATTCGGTGCAGTGTCATCACTTACCAGTGAGATTATAGATGTCTTCTCAGTATCCATTAATGGGTTGGGATGATAAAAGAAGAAGTTGCGAGCCACTATTAGATGGGCTCCATCGGCACGAAAAGGAAAAAAAAAATAGTTCAGAGCCAGAATCACGCCAAAGTCTGCGATCGTGATAGGCCAAAGCACTGCATCACTTTAATAGAATCTTCTCGATGCGCCAGTTCAATTCCGTGACCTAAATAGCTGCACTCCGGTTTCTGGATGCCCGGAGCTTCTACACCCGGATTGCCGTGCTCGTTATTTTTTATGATACGAGCGAAGTTATACTGTTTTCTCGATATGGTAAATGTTCCGGCATATATGCAAGCAATAACACCAGCAGATTGCGAACCTTCGGTCGTTTGGAAAAATTGTCGTTGACGATTTAAACGCGAGTACGCGAAGAAGATGCGCGGTGGAAGTGCACGAGCTATTCCACAAGGAATGGTGGAAAGCCACTCGAGAAAGCGTTTATTGCAGCCATCGATAATCTGAATGAACGATACGGTGGTTTCCAACGAGGCAGTCTAATCATAAAGCAGGGCTAACAAATTACTATAGCAGCCCGCATTCACTTGGAAATAACGATTGGTAGGTGAACATGAAACACAACCGACCGTCGTGATAGGCATATTTTCTTCGATTATTTATTTCGGGAATAAAATAAAATTCAGATATTCTGACCTTTGATGAACGCTTAGAGTCTATCAACATTGTTATATTAGGGTGAATAATAAAAATGCTATAATTTGAACGGTAAGACTTTTTATACGGAAGTTGCGATATCTGTTTTGTCAATTGGTCAGAAAATTGAATTGTTCTTATCTACCATGTTAAGCAGAAACAGGCAAATTTCGCATGTCACAAACTTAAGTCACATGAGAACTTTTAATGCGAATTCTCGGTCTAAGCATCAACTCGAGTAACGCGCAAAATTCAATTGCAGATAATTGTTAGCTCATCAGCTATATCGATTTTGTCACTGCAGTATCCTTCAGCAATCCTGAAATCGATATTAAGTTTTCCGTGAAAATTGGCTCGTCGTTCGTGATGCAACGTGACCTATAGACGACGATATTCTGCTATTTTCACATACGACGATAATCCCTGCACATAGCGCAGGTATCGCGTACAGAGCCATCCAATGAACATTAACGTGGTGTATATAGATATGTAAATCTGGTAGTATACTGTATCTGCCATCCGATCATGCTGCCGTTTATATGGATGAGGCAGAGGGCTCCCGAGGCTTCCGTCCTTCCATTAGATTTCATATGAAACCAAATACGATGACGATGACCAAACCACTATATGTTATGAAATCGTGCACGCGGATGCGTAGCTCCATCACTCGGACGATGTTTGATTAGCGTCGTAAACCTCACTGCTGCGCCGTCGGGAATATACGTCCTACAACTGGAATTTTCCTGGATGATGGATTTATACTCACCTTGCTTACTCTTGCTAACAGTTACATCTTGTTTCCGTTAGGATCTATCGAAAAATTATACAGATTATTCTATATTCCTAACGAGCGTGCGTGGTTCGAGTTCGTTACAAAGTTTTATGTACAACTGATAAACGAAAAACGAAGTTGTTTTTATATTTACATTTTATGCTTAAGAGTCAATTGCCGTTTTATGAATAACAATCCCGAAGGTTTAATTGATCGACTTGCAGAAGTTGCTAAGACACGTTCCAATTTTAACTCTGAGATAATTTCACTTGACGGCGATTACAATGAATATCTCGATCGATGTGGAATCCTCGTAATTCATATGTCTCTAAACCTATTCATCAAATTCATTGCCTTGACACGGTAGTTAAGCTGCCTCGAGTGTGGCCTCACCACTCAGTCACATGACGAATAATAATTCTATTACCCTATCGATCTAGCCGCGAGAATAAGGGATACACGTATACTACCTATTGGTCTCAGTGTGTACGCATTGAACTTCGAGAATGTGTAATTTTGGGCGAATGTTCTCCATTCCCTTGCTATTCATCAAATATATGCATACACACCGGTGAGAATTTCCCATGATTCCTGTTAGTGAGAGGATGATAATACTGTCGCGAGGTTATACCGTCGCATGCCTCATGCAGTTTCGAGCGAGCGTCACGTGTGCTCAATTCTCTGGGTCCAACGAGCGTCAACGATGAACCGAGATAGATAGACACAGGCGTCTCGTCGAGTAATCAGTGAAATGGCAGCACGTGCGCTCGTAGAAACGAATGTACGCGAGCCGCCCTCCATTCGGGCCGCAATCTATATCGAAATCAGTGCAGTTTCCTCTGTTGGAGATTCGCGACGACTTTGTATTTCACTGTCCTCGAATTACACTCGATATCCACGTTCGCAAAGGGAAATTGAATGTACAAGGAAAATCCGATCAAAGTTCCGAAGTCATCTGTGGTATTGGGTGCTTCAATCCCGGCGATTTCGTCACAAGATTCAAAGTTTTCAGCTGTAATTCTCCACTAGTTATTGGCGGTCCTTGCATCCGTAGATCGTCCAAAATATTATAAAGGTTAACACTCGGTGTACACTATGTGCGCTTGTATGTGTACATGTGAAAATGACCATTGTCATTTATACATAAGGATTTCGAAGGGAATGAGCGAATTCCTCGCCAAACTATGTAAGATCCGCGCTTTCGAAAAGGTCATAGTATTACTAAGGGACGACCTCGCTTCATGGCATACCGGAGAGAATTTGAGGCTCTTTCTCGGGCCAACGAGAAATGTCAGCGGCATACCGATGATCGGAATTTGCAAAAGTAAACAGTAGTGCAGACTGAACCCATAGATACATCCGTAGGCACATCTACTACCTTCGATCGGTAACAGGCTATCTCGTATAGCGAATCATAGATCTGTCGCTTCCGGAAAAGGTCGAGGACATGAAATTTGTCTTAATGCGATGAAGTTCAGCCCTCGGAGAGATTCGACCGAAGCGATATCCGACTGTCCGCAATAAATTCCCGGTTTTGAAAAGGTCACCGGACGGTAGGACGGTTTTGGACTTGTGAACTTTTCTTGCGATTGGAGTAATGCGTATGTTGAAACTCTCGGAAATTTCATTAAAGTCAAATCTCATATTTATGGTTTCGATTTTATCCAATGGATATTCTTGAAGATGTTATCAGTTCGGATAAAATCCACGAGTACTGGACACCATGATCCTTGTCGTAGACATTCGGAATATTCATGACTAACGATGGAGGTTCCCATGTCGGCAACTATCCAAGTCTGCATGTGCAGACGAAGCTCCTAAATTATAGACTTGCAATGAATCTTGTAAGAGGTATACAAGTACGAGACATGAAATGTAAGTGGTATTGAGGATATAAAATATCTAGTAAAAACGTAGTAGAGGCAAATAGACTGAGACTCCGGTGAAAGGGTCGTTCGTCGACCTACCGCCAAACTGCGTCGGCCTCGTGGCCCCGAAGTTCCGCGGCTTTCCATTATCGTGAGCTGCAGGATATCTGCAACGGAAACGGTCGACCCTATCTATCTCCTCGTAAACAAGGTTAATTTCTGCCTGGATATTCATGTCTTTGGTTGAGAACCGTGTGTCGCGCGTCCCGCCTGTATCTATACGCCCTCCGCTATTTAACAAACTGTCAAGCCCAGGTGTGCCCGTACATTTGTCGTGCCGGTCAAAGAGGAGGGTTGCCAGTTTGAAGTCGTAGTACTACTGTCATTTGCAAACCCACAGATACACAAACCTACCTTCAATCTCCATTCAACATTCATTTTTGGTTCGTTTCACCGCAGCATTAAATTCGCAAGAGGTTTATCGTAGACAAACGTAACAGAGTTGTGTGTTTCTTATCATAGGACATTTAAAATCAAACAACTCTCAAAAGGGTGTATTTTTTGTGTGTGTGTGTGTTTTTTTTTTTCATCCATTGCGGATTAATCAAATATCCTCTAGGGTCCACACCGGGCATAACGGGCTGCAAAATTTTAATTGTGACTTTGAAAAATCGGAAAGCGTACTTAAAACGTTAATCGATATCGAGTGCAGCCATTAACTAATGGAAATTAGGAAAAAGAAACACCACTTCTATTACATATCACGTTAATTGATTTAAAGATAAATTATACATCGTAATACTCTTATTGAATTATTAATAGCAAAATATTACTAATTTGTGACCGGATGGGAGTGAAAAAAGTATAACCTAAAAAGTACAAATCGTACAAAGTTTGCGCATTCATGAAAACATTTGTGGAACAAAACATGCTTTTGCCAAGCGCTCTGATGCATTAAATGGTCAATTTATAGCTGACCGTGGGCGTTTACGAGGTTATATTGAGAGTTTGGCATCTCTCGTCGAAGAAGATTCCTTACAATGCGTCAGAACTCGTACGCAGACGTATCGTTTCCTCATTGGAAGTACCAATATCTACGGCAACGTTCATATAATTAATTTACTTCGGAACGACGAAGAACTGCGGGTTCAAGCTGCAGTATTATTAGTTGATTTACTCACAGAAGTCTCACGTTCACCGCAGTAGAATGTGTCCCGGGAAAACTTCTCAAATAGACGAAGGCTATTCCACTAATTTTATTGGCACGAGAGTGTCGACGAGCTTGCGGTTTCTAGCTTCGAGGCGGCTCTGTCTCTCCTTACCGCCGCCTCTCCTGTACTCGCCTGCCTCTCGAATTATGCGCGGAGGTCGGCCACTCGAATCACCGAGTGACTCGAATCGTTCTTCTCGCATTTCCACCAACTTGAACCTCCCGAAAGTAATTTTCTCTTAACGAGCCAGAAATCCGTGTTGTTACAAAGCTGCACGTATGAGAGTATGGCACGCTCTGTGTAATATAAAATAATAGCCTATAGATTGTATCAAAATCAAACAATGATAAGTTTAGATTTGGAGAGTATCCTCGTAAAAAAAAACAAAACGGAATCCTCGTTATCTTATTAAAATTTGGATAATTTTAAAGCTGATAAAACTTATTGAAAAAAAAGTATTTCTCATACACATGAGATCGAGGAGGAGGAGGAGGAGTCGATTAGATGTGAATTTCAGTTTGCTATGTAAAATGTGACGAATTTTTGGAATGCTCTGAATATGCTGTGGTTTTCACGACCATCGTAATCCATTTTCCATCCTCTTCAGTGTATTAAATAGTTCGTTTGTGTGCTCAGTAACTAATGATTGAAGTTCTAGGGGTTTTGATACGCGCTGTACAGTGCGATATCGGTTGCCCAGAGTAAACCGTCGGGATCCCACAGTTTCTGAAGACATAAAAGCGAGTAAGCGGCCAAGAACAATACCATTGGGTTCCGTAGCCTCTCGTCCCCGTACTAATATTAGAATTTAAGAGTTCTCGACGAGCTATCATCGTTCCTCCGACATACTCAACTCTCCGTGCGGTTACTACTAATACTACAAGTTCCGTTTTTGCCGTTCTCTCAGCTCATCAGCCCAACGGAGCTGTTGTGGGTGGACGCCAGCGTAACTCGGGAATCTGTGTTATCCATTAGCTGCGTCGTTTCACGTCTCGCCGGTGGTCTCCCATTAAAAATGCACATAAATCTCGTCGACAAAAACCTGCAGTGACGATAAAATAAAAAAAAGGTCATCAACGCAAATCTGTATGTCATCCCGAAGACAAAAACGAAACGAACGAAAAAATACTTGGGCGGAGAGAGAAATTATTTTTAAGCGGTCTTATTATTTCATCTTTTTCACACTTGGCGCGGTGGCCTCTATCAGTCATGGAAACACCGCGTACTATCTCGTTATTTACTGTCTCACCCCTTGCTACCTCATTTCATCTTCGTCCACAATTCTGTCACTCGACCAATCGACGTCGAATCTCCAGCCAATTTCGTCACGAAACCTTTCTCATTCGACGGTAGGGCAGCCCTTATTTTTGTACGATTTGCATATCAGAAGCTCGGTTCCATCGCGTGTTTAGACGATCATTGAGCTTCGGAGAGAGCGAAAGAGTATCGCTCGTTACTGGCGAACCTTTTCTCGATTCCTGCCGTAAAACAACACTCGTCTCAGTGAAATCATTATTCTTGCAAAGCTTCTTGTGTCTACCGTAAAACCTCAAGTTCTTTGTGGCGGGCATCAACAAGATGAGACACAGAACCAATAATTTCGTTTTGATATTATTCGTATGAAGATGGATGAATCATTATTTTCATATCGCCGGAGTTATTTTTTTTTTTTTCGGTACAAGGGTGACCCATCGGACGGCCGATCGTAGCAGCAGTTGCAGCTTACCGAATGAACGATCGCGGACCGAGCGGCGATTACGATGTTATTCCTTTTCACGCATGATCGACGAATAATAGCTCTTCTTCGATCGTTCGCCAGTATCGTCTCTTTACGGCAACATTCATTGAGCTTCCGTCAAAATACGAAACTAATAAGACGTTCGCTTGACGAACACCTTTTATTTTCGGTATACCGTGTTCAGCTTAATCTCGGCCGTTGACAGGGTTGTTACATTCTTCGGAGCGTTGAAGCGAAAACTCGCGATACAACAATTTCATGTTGTAGCCGCAAATCGTTACGTTTTGTTCGTAAAACAATAGTTCTTTGCTGTACATACTTGCATCCACGTGAGACCGCGATAGTTTAGAGAAAAAAGATAATAAAAGATGTAAAGTGTATTTGCCCTTGCCGGCTGTGAATGGGTCTACCAACTACCAAAAGCATATAACTCTTTGAATATGTTCGAAGACATGATAAAGTTTTTTTTTTTTTTTTCAATACCTGGCCTATTATTTTATGGCGAAAATCGAAGAGGCAGAAGGAGTTATATCGCGAATAAAGTGTATCACGGTCGGAAGAAGCGCCCGAAGTGTGTATATCGCTCGAACGGACGACACGAGTGAAAACAAGACGAGCACGACGAAAGAATGATGATAATAAAAGATAAAGGGAATTATTGTTCAAGTTGCTCGCGTACCGTCGCTCTTGTGCATTCGGCGTGTGTCTTAACGGAGAAAAACCTCTATAGGTTCCTTCGATATGCTTCGAGGATTCCCAAACGACAAAAGCCTCTTCACTCGTCGCGTCTAAGAATAGAAACTTTCCGGAGAGAGCAGTAATGGTCTTCGGGCGAAGCGAGGATTCCTCGTGGTCTAGACACTCGGTCGAATGTACACATAAACGAGCATTCTCGACCATCCGTAAATGCAATATCACACATTGTACTCTACTAATTAGAAATATCGAAAAATTATGAACTCACGGTTCGCCTCGAAATCGAAATTTGCAAACATGTTGCACATTAACAAAATCAGATACACAATACAATATGAAAAGAATTCACTAATTAAACTTTATTTTATTAATAACAAAATATTTCACAATGATTAATAGAAATGTGTAGACGTATAGGGTCTTCATTCTGCGATCAGCCAGTTCGAAATTTTCAAATATCGCGAACATTAACAAGATTACGTAAAATAAAATATGAGAACAAAAAAAAAATCGCAAAAATACTCAAATTACAGTTTATTCGATAGCCAAGAAGAATAGTTTATAACCATCCGTATCGTTGTTTTACCGACAATACAATCAAATTACATAACGTCCCTTTTCTATTTTTCATTTCTGTCGTTTTCCACAATGAAATGATGAGCGACGATTACAAAAATTCATCGTTTCGCATGTTTCATAGTTAAAAAAAAGAGATGCTTGCGTAGTTAATTAACACCGCGCACCTCGCGTGTTGTCTCTGCGCAATATTCTATAGAGATGCGGTGTCCGATAGTGGAGTGCGAGGCGAAAACCTTGATAGAGAACGGCAGGGCGATTAACAAAGATCACGCGATGGGACGATCGCCCATAGCCAAGCGAGAGTACGGCTAATTCCGTTAGTCTATAAAATTGGAGACCAAAGAGTTTCAGGGACGTGTGGCAAGGCGCACCCGGAGTACAAAAAGCAATGCACGAGAGCTGCGCGGGATAATTGGAGTCAGTGCTTTGGGCTTTAGGGATATAACGAAAGATGCAGTTTGCGTGGGTGAGAAAGATAAGGCGGCCCCGGAGCAATTCCCTATCAGCGTTATAAACGCGTGGCGAAAGCCCGTTTCATTATAAGGCTCTACCAGCTTCGTTCCATCCACGAGATAACACATAGTTTGCGCCAAATAGTTTTCCATCCCAGTCGGCCAATATAATCGACAATTGATCGGGAGGATAGGTTCCACTCGTCGCTCCAAGTGCTCAAATTTATCGCATTACAGTTGCACGTTTAACACTGCAATTTTAATTCCTTTGAATTTTGCAGCGGAAGTCGACGCGAATTTATCGACGGAAAAGCGAGAGTGAAAAAAAAGAAAAAAGGTTGAAGACGGATGACGGTAATTTTCATCGATTGGATCGCGCGAAGCGTCGAGTGAAAAAACGGGTCGCGCGAGTTTCGGTGTCTTTATAAATTGGATAATCATCGGTTTGACCGACGAGACTCACGAGCATCCGAGGGATTGAGGATAGAACAGCCTTCGGTACAGAGGCTCGAAGGACGAACCATCGCGGAAACATATCCATCCAGATGATTTTCTGACGAATTCTCAACGCCGGTCCGTTATCGTTTGTTCCATTTATTTTATTCTACTATCGTAATCGACACGACTGACGACACGACCGACGACGGCGAGTCTCTCGGTGCTCGTTGGACCCGCTTTAAACAGCTCAAAGAATACCGATAAACCAATTGCTCTCACCATGGAAGACGAGGACACGGAGGATATGAGAAAGACCGTAAAAATGACGAGCAAAGTGACGAAAACAAAGATTTTCAGCGCTACCAGCGTGATATCGAGCAGTAGCAGTCGTCTCGTGCATCGACACGATGTATCGGCCGATGGATCCGACACGGTGGAGTGCGAATCGGAAAACGAGGTTGACAACATACCGGACGACGCCGAGACAGTACCGATCGTCACCGACGAAACAGGAAAGCGCATATACGGCACCGTGAGGACTGAAAAAATTAGTCCGGAACAGCCGTCGCGAAGCGAGATCGCCCCGCCGGAAGTCGCAAAAATTAGTCTTCAGGTCAACGCGGCCGAGGGTAGTCAGCGTCACGAGATTATGACCAAAATTCAGCTAAATTCCGGCGAGATGACGGAGGAAGACGCACGATCGATGTCGTCGATGTCCTCATCGAAGTACACGGGTACGCGTATGGGTCTGTTCATGTCGACGAATCGTAGTCCCCAATCAAGCTCCAGTCAGGAGGATTACGAGCCCGAAGTTAAATCCATACCGAGGCAGCATCTACTGTCGGCGGCGGGTGGTACCGGTCAAGTAGCCGCAAGATCAATGGAGAGTTTGCGCACGTCGAGGAACTTCTTGAGCGCCGACGAACGTTACAGCGAAGATTCCCGTTCGCTCGAGTCGCTAACCTCGTCGTCGGAGACTCACGTAGCATCGAGTTCGACCTCGAAGACGCACTATCGGAGCTTTTTGACATCGTCTTCGGGCAAACGTGACATCAGACGCGTTGTCAGCGTCGAATCGAGAAGCAGTGAAAATCTGCTTCATCGCGACGAGAGTCTCAACGCCGAGGTTCGACGCGGCTTGTTCGCGAACACCGGCCTCGAGAGGAAAATACCTCAACATCTGAGCCTCCCGCCACCCTCGGGCGTATTCTCGCTGACAAGTCCCGGTGGCAGCGATCGTAAAATCACCATTCTAAGTCCGCACTCGCCGGTCCAGGCTTTGGACTTTCAACAATACTCGATACAGACGCTGAAGACACGGAGAAAGAAGGCCGTCGTCTTGCCGAGGTTGGTGTTGCCGCGAAGCGAATCCGAGGTCTTTTTAGAGTGAGTAGAGGAACAACGCGTCACGATTACGTTTTCTGTTTGTACGGTATTTAGGGATGGCGCAAGATTGTCTCTACACCTTTTTCGTTTTTTTCTTAGAATCATTATTTTTTTATTGGCGGTATTTAATGAGAGAGATAAGATTGTTTGTTATTCTTGAGTAAACGAATTTAACGTCCAAAATTTGAATTTTCTGACAACGCTCGAGGAGATTCAAAAGGTATCGCGTCTGGATTTAATATCGCTAAACGAGACGGTAGATATTCGTTGAGGTCTTTGAGAAGTTACTAAATGAAATCTGACAAATGCTCGTGCGGACGGCACCGGCTCTTATTAATTAATTAAAAAAACGTTTGCGATTCTCGCGTATCGCATTGTACGTCGAAAACTTGTTCCGGATATGATCTCTAGTCGGATCTTGATGATAATTGAGCATACTATGGTAAGTCATTTCTTCGAGTGCCACATTCGCTACGTGACAACTTCGAATTTTGACACCTTATCTTTGGACTAACCCCGGTCTCCTCGATGCAAACAAAACAAACGCAGATCTAGGGGCTTTTTCACAAGGTTATTAAAGTCGACCAGATTTAGTATGATGAACAATACGACAACTAACAACCGACCAATTATCTCTTACTCACATTTTATTCCATATTAAAAGCGGCGTTTTAACAACGTATTACGTACGTTCTTCTTTCTCCAATTTTTGAAATTTTCTACGTTCTACAAACATTGTCAAGCCAATAGAAGTTCCAACTTTTGGACAGCAAAAATTATCGATGTTGTAGAATTCCCTAAATGTTCATTAAATACGAATCGGCGAATGCCAACGCGTTTATTCTCCGCATTTATTCCGTTTCGCTGATCCGAACAAATGTTCGGTCGCGAGAATTGAGCTCACCGTATCAAGTTATGACGCTCTATTAAATTTTGAGCAATTCGAGGAATTTCGATATTCTGAGTATTCCATGAATATGTTATTTGCTTATCGCGGTTCCTCTTCTTTTTTTTTTGCAACTCATGCATGGATGTCAAGAGGTATTCGGTGAAAATTGTAAAATAATCGAGAGTACGCGAACTTGTCCCTTCGAACTGTATGGACGAGAAGTTCGGAAAAGGCTCGTTTAAACTTGAATGAAATTGTTATAATACTTTTTTGTAACATACATTGGTGGTTTTTCATTAGCTACAAATCGCATCGTTCCGAAAGAACGCTTTATCCCCTCGAATATATCTAATTATATTACTCTTGTACTATAAACCCCTCGATGAAAGAATTTCCATTATATTCATTAGAGATTGCAGAGAACAAGACGTCGGAAAATATTCAGATGCGATGAAAAGATGAATTTTTTTTATCCTCGGGCCGAGTAGAGTCTGTGTAGTTATACTATATCGCGATGCTTTCGTAACAAAAGCGTAAACGAAGCAAGCTTCACAAATTGCCGGTACCGTCAAGCGAGACCGCCGACAATGTTCGGTCGAATGCGCTTCTCGTACCGGAAAGAGAAAATTTCTGTCTATCACCAACGGCAACCAACGGGAGAGACGTCGAGGTCGAAGGAAAACGTTATCAGGGGTTATTTCCTACTCCCCTTTCGGTGCTACGCTCGCGGGCGACTCTTCATCGCTTCGAGATCACAACACAATTTGTCCGTATTTTACGATGTTGTAAAAAAAAATTTTTTAACAAGGTGCTCAGTACTATCCTGGAAAATAAAATATATCGTTTTAAAAATTCGTATTATAATGTTCAGACACAAATTTACGACTGACGTTACAATCGGTCCTTCTATTTTACATGGACTGTCGCTACACCATTAAATGTACTTGAAACCGCGCTTACCGACGTCATTACCGAAGGAGACCCTCCACCGGGCTCGACATTTGAACGCGGTGCTTCCAGCGTCGAAACCATTGCCGCTGCTTACCCACGGGCCTCTTCGTACTTTCAGTAAAAAATGAAACTAGTTTTCCGCTCGTTTTTTTCTGGTTCTGTACTCACTTTTTACTGCCATGATCATTTTTTTTTTTTTTTTTTTTTTTTTTAACCGCCCACGGAGAATGGGCTTCGTGTGATCTATACTCGGAAGGTTTTAATTAAAATTATAAGGCGAGTCGGGGAGTTGCGGAGAGAGAGAGTTGATGAAAACTCTCGGTACGCAATTCGGAGGTACGATTAATTAACTCTTCGACCGCACTAGATTATAATACGTGGTTATTTATTTTCTGTATATTAAATGAATTTAATCTGCAGTTGACGCCAGAGCATATCCAATCGGTCTCCATGGTTTACAGAAAATGCATACACCCATTATATATGCATATTGTAACGGTTACCTTTTCGCCGATACCACGCCCTTGGTCGATCGGGTAGCATTCGAAGTACATGGCGAGCGAATAATCGTTAGATGTTGTCGATTTGGTAAAAATAACAATTTTTATTCAATCAATAATATAAAATATGAAATACAATGGTTAGATTACTATTTTATCGACGCTTACCTTAAATTATCATTTTCTTTATCAACCCAAATTTCCATAAAAAATAAACTAAAATTCTCAGTTCAGAATGAAAAGAACGAAAAATGAAACAGCAATTTAGCGACGGTGGATCGGTAAATTGTCAATTCGTGAATTTACCGGCAAATCTCAATTGTTTCTACGAAGAACAATTGGAAACGAAATTTACCGATGTTTCTATGGTAAATTACAATTTGATGCATTTTTACCGACAAAGAATATAGTACGACATGAATCGTTGATAATTGTGTTTTTACAAGACATTCGAATCACCCGGGTTGTGAATTTACTACTAAAATGAAAAAGAAATTTATTTCATTGACGTTACTACTCTACCGTGCACTATGAAGTACAGGGTCCTCGTCGAAGATTTCGGCTTTCACGAGATCGGGGAATCGGGGAACTGTGTCACCGCGTCGTCGAAACCGCTACTCGCTTCCGGCTCGCTCTTCTCCGGGTTACCTAAACTATCGCGGTCCCTACTAGCTGTGAGATTGGGATACATGAGTGAGAGAATGCCTTCGTCGGCGTCGGCCATTCTCATCCTGGTTCGGAATGATAGAGCACACGAAGAGTTAACGGCTCCGAAAACTCCTCGAATCCGGAGATCTATGAGTAAAAACGATCAGTCCAGTATCGCCGGTAGAACTGATGAAGTTTTTCTTCGCGGTCGCCTTTTCACATCCATTCCGATAGCCTTTTGTTTTAGAGAAAATAAATGAAATTCGAAATCTCGCGGTACCCTCGAGAGATAACAGCGGATCCTTCGTTTACGGCAAATTATTTAAAATGCGCAATCTAGCGGTGGTTTCGGGAACGAGTAGTGTCCTCGGTTACCTGAGACGGCGTCTTAATATTTTATACATTAAAAAATTTGATATAAATTGCAAAATAATTTTCTTCTTTATCGCGTGTTTTTCACGGGCTCATACGTAATTTAAAAAGACGAAATGATAGATGAAATAATAAAATATCAAACAGATGAAAATCTTTAGAAATACAACAACAAAAACACATTAATATATTAGACTTATGATAAAGCGGAGTGCGATGTTTGCCGTCGCGAAAAGCTGACTCGCGACTTATAAAGTGTTTTCTACGAAAAGCGATCTACGTCGTTCGTAATTAGCGACACGGTGTGCTACGCAATACAATAATATTTGTATCACGCGCGAATTCACGAAATACTTGGATTTTTTTTTTTTTTTTTTTTTTCCTCGTAACGCATTAATCACGGAAGAAGATGAGTGCAAGTCAATATTAGAACAATTGACGTGTAACACAATCCAGTTGAACAAATCGGTGATCCAAACGTGTGCGTGTGAGAAAGAGAACTGTTATCTTTCTCGTGTGAGAAAGATAACAGCACAATCGCAATATTTGATTTGCACTTGGAGTTCGTAAAGTTTCCCTCCCGTTTCCCACCACTCGAACCGTTCTACGATAGCATCGTCATTGACTTAATTACGGCCGGCCAAACTTTGAGAATATCGATCCTGAAGTGGACGCGTGTGTTATTGTGTAATTCGAAGGAGCTGATTAATCTGTGATTCGAAAGTCCTTAAAACGTCGGTCAATCAGTCGGTAGATTATTTCCATAGGACGACGCGACCTGGGCTCATGATCCACTCGACTGTGCGAAATGGGTGAACGTTGAAAGCCACGAGGAGGCGCACCGACTGCGAAATGGATCCCGTGTTCACCTCAAACACTTGTCCACATACATACACACACGCACACTAAACGATGAGTATTTGTGCAAAAGCGTCGTTTCGACGTGCGTACACTAGATGCCTGTTTGATTTAGGAACGCGCTAGATGCACGTGACGTTTGTATAATTAATATTGGACGAATTTCCGAATTGGAACGTTCGGCGAGTACTGTTCCTGCTGTACCTCATGGAGATCTATTGGTACACAGAGGGGGCACATTCAGCGCTGACTTGAACCATGTACCGACACCGAAGCTTAATGAAGCTCCGACATTAATGAATTAATAAATTTTCTATTTAATCATCTGTCGAGCCGAGCTTTCGCGGACTCTCAAAGGAACTATCCGAAAATAGCTCGAGGAAAGGGGAGGGGACTGCGAGTTTATATAGAGTAGGTACATCGAGTAACTAATAAAATTGTTTGCCAACTCGTCTCTGGTACTCTACACCACTAAGTGACGTTTCTAGATTTACAAACATAAAACCCGACAGAGAAGCAAATTATTAGGACGCAAAGAACTAATGATACCGTTGGATGAAAAACAATTAAATTTTGAAGTTTTTTCTACCAACATTATTATTTATAATTGATACCATTAACCCTTCAACGCCCAGTCCTGTTTCTCGTTGAAGAAAAAAAAAAAGAAATTACTCTCGATTGCTTCAAACTTTTTTATACTGTGTGTTTCTGTAACAACAATCATCGGTTCGATAGTATACAGATTAATAATAGAAATTCACACAAAAGCGAATAGAAAGATATGTACCGGAAAGATGGGCGTCTCTTTTACAATGAAGAGTGACGATTGAGGCGCAAAGCTTAGGATTACGTAAAATCTTGTGCGCAGCTGCTGCACTTGTCACTATCGGGTCTCGGTTATACATCCGAAATTGCGCCAAAACGTCAACATCGGCCTCGTTACAGACAGGAATGTCTGTGCATTCTTGTCGTCCCGGCTTATTCGACAGATTCGGAGAACCTCGTCGTGCATCGTAAACTGGGATTATCAGAACGTTCAAGTAGGTACATTAGCCCGGGCACTTGCGGGAGAGAGCCTCGGTGGAATTAAGTATCGATATTCGAACGAAGGGCGGGACCGTTACAAACTTCCCATGGCGACCGTCGTTACACTTGCGTACGACGAGCCGTCAGATCGATTCGAGTTCCAATTAACGATAGGCGCGTTACGAAATAACGGGCACTACACCAGTAACAAGTGTACTTTTACATCAAACGAATACGTATATCAACAACATTTTTATTTATTTCATAGTACCAGAGGTTTTTTTTTTTTCTTCAAAATGTTATCACACTCCCGTAAAATCGTAAGTCAAATTGATTCGGGATAGTGGAAAAACAAAAATAAACCGCGTATTTATTCCGAATGGAAATATAGAATTTTCAACGAGTTCCATATTTGTCTTATATTTTTTTCCATATTGTCCATATTTTTTTTAACCATTAGGATTGAATACAGACAGTTTGCAAGTCTTTGGTTGAGCGGTAGACGGTCAACAGCAGCTCACATATTTTTATCGCACACGCGTGTCTCCTCAATCCTTCGATCGTCCTACTCTACAGCGTGCGTTCGACGAGTTTTTCAATGATGTTATATGCCGTGACACGCAAAAAAGATTGTCTTGCCAGCACGTATCGTCGTTACCGCGCGATGCTTCGTGTTTGCCCGGGCCGTTCGTAAAACGATGACGTCGGTGAGGTCCTCCGATTGGAGTGTACCTAACTGGTGGTGGCTACCACTACCGCGGACGAGGTGGCGCCCGGCGCACGGTAGCGATCGAAGTCGAGCCGGGGTCTGCGTGTCAGACTCCTTTTTCTTCACTTTTTGGCGTATGCTCTTCAATGTTCGGTTACACGCTGAAGCGCTAAATTATACTTCTCGTCGAGTGGAGAACGTGTCCAGGGGAAAATATCGTTTTATTTTTATAACACCACATTTGTGTTGGCCTGATTCCGTCGTGCGTCGCATTTGCTCACCGAGCGGCGGCTTACGATAAACTCCAAGTAAAGAATCGCTCGTAACCAGCCAATGCACTGTCGATAAATCTCAAGGAGAGTTTGCGTGTCCGTTGCCACATTCGTTGTGACGACGACGAATACGACACGAAGAGAGATACAACTCTATATTCGTATATCACTACTTTGTAGTACTATACTACTACTACTACTACTAACACACGGTACCAGGAACACGCAGAGTATGGCGTCGGCAATGTTACTTCGGGTCAACGCTTACGACGACGTAAGCGTTGAACGACGACGTTGATGACAAACTGTTAACAATGTCGTTTAACATATTAATGCGTTCTTCCATTCTATTACGAGTATCAGTTGTTTCTCAAGATTATTGTTATACACTAGCGACTAGCTTGCTTGTTTGCTAGTTGCTTGAAGCTACTAGTATTGTAAGGTTATAGTGCCATACAACGTTAATGCCTTTACTATAACGTGTTAGGTTTTAGTGGTTTGCAATTAATAGTTAGTCTGCCACCTAATGTTTCATAACGAGGAGTATCCGATTTTTCGAAAAAGGACTGCTTCAAGTGAAGCCACTCGAAGTTTCTTTAGGATCATTCGTAGAACCACTATTCACAATGCCTTCTAAAAAAATATTAACGTTCTAGCACAATGCATTTTTTCTATTTTGAAAAAATTTTAAAAAATTTCAACATGAAAAAACGCAATTTTCAAACATTACACAAAATTCTGCGATAATTCATACGTATTCGAAGAAAATTAACAAATCATGTTGGGAACAATAAAAAAAATTAGTTTGCCGGGCAATTTGTTGAACAATTTTTTATTTCACTAATTTGTCAATAACATTTTGGAATTATTATTATGCACGCAATCTTTTAAGCATCTTCCAAATACGTGATTTTTCTCAGATATTTACCTAACCGAGAAGGGTTCGTGATGCTCTCTTATTCCGAAAAATAGGAGGACTCTCGAACTTAGCCGGCTTCAGACATTGTGCTAGTACTACCTTAAGAGATGGCAATTCTGTTAAAAAGTAATTTGTCAAATAATTGAAAACGTTGGATCAAGCCAGAACAAACCTTGAACGAAAGCCCGGGCTTAGCCAAAATACACGTTATAGAATAATCGTCAATTACACGGTGTGATTACGAAATTCAAATGAATTGCTTACCCTAATATCCGCTCGAATCCCATTGAATGCTATACTGGCTGAGTGCAATCTTCGATTTTTGTTACTGTATGTGATTCGATTCCACTAGTCTCCCCTGCGTACATTCTATCGTGCAATGATACCATCAAAAAATTTCTTTGACAATCAATCATTTTTTCGGAAAAACTAGCTGACGATATCTTTAGATTCCCACCATTGTATAAAATTATTATTACGTACCTGAAATACCCTAATTTCATAAAAGAGTATTTCGTATAATAGCTAATACCGAAGAAGACTGCCACATCAGTGAAACATCGAACAGAGAATTAATATCGTGATAACGTAAATAGTTCAATTCCTGTGCCTTCTGCCGCGGTTTGTATTACTGAAAAGGAATAGAGAACCACAAAGTGCAGGTAGTGTATAAGGTGGAATGACCACAACTAGTGTAACTGTACCCAACTGTGTAGCATTAGTTAATGAGTTAGTCTCGCATTTCGCAATTATGTATGGTTAACAGTAGGGCAAGGCGTTGTATGTACGTGCAATGACGCGACCAGTCGTACCTGCACAGGTCATCATGGTTTTAGAACGATCAAACAGGATGAAATATTTCGTGTACTATGCGCAACCAGACAGCGTAGTTTCGTAGGTACTACGAAGCTACGAGCATCGTGTTATACTCGAACTCACAGGCAAAGCTCTCGCACTCTGCACCCTGCGGGTTTCCGTGGTAGCAACGGAACACCGAAAGGGACTGGCAGCATGCTGGTGCTTCGCCGTTACCGCACTAACTTTCGCGCGTAAACCCCAAAGGCTCGTAGACTATTTTCCGGTATCCCGCAACTCAAACATCATAGTAGCCTCATACCGGCTTCCGCGTTCACTCGTGGAACATTGACTTCTAAGCCATCCGAACGTGATGCTATTACAGACAGCGAAACTCGTGACCCAACGGTACATTGTTGTCGATAGTCGTTTACACTTCGTGACGTTAATTCGGCCAGATTCGATCAGGGAAGCAGCCAGCGAGTATCGCATTAACGAGCCGTTCTGATTTGAGAATTCATAATTGTTGAAGACTGACTAAATTCGGCGTTTACGTTCGATGTTGGGTTATGCAAACTGAAACAGACTACACATGCCAATGGCTTGATGTCATAAGGCAATATTCGCTGTGTCCTAAGCTACAGACTATATCCATCTGAAATTAAATCGTCGATGTATTGAAGGAACTTCATTTCCATTTCTATGAGTTTTAATTAAATAAATCCGGTCCAGTTATTCATTGAAAGATATAAAAACGGAGTGACCAAAGGTATCCATGTCCTTTTGATTTATGCGTCGTCGAAATTTCCCCGGACGTGTACGACTCCCGAATTCTGTGTACTGTGCTTCTCCTACGACTTGTACAATTCTACAAGCAGTCATGCATGCGCTATATGTTTATGCACCCGCGTGTCATACTTCTGTCACGCAAAAGTAATTTATTTTTCATTTGCATTTGACATTTCAACAACACTGCTACGCTGGCTTTTCGTATATCTCTTATCTTGGTGTGTGACATTTATTCGGATTAATTCTTGTCATAACGGTAATTATGGCCTACGTTTTTGTCTGATATACGTGAGGTAACATAGCCACACGTGGGAGCGTTTCCTCCGAGCGTTAATAATACGGATTTACATTTTTATGAAACTTGGAATAGTAGTAGTAAATTTCGAGCGAGACATAATAGGTAACTTGCGCAACGGTTGATAAATTTGGAACGATCGTAGATCAAAGCCTTTTTTGTTCTTTAGACTAATACTGTACGCAGAATTGTGCAACATTCCGGTGAAGAAACAGTCTATCTCGGACCCGAAATAGCTTTGAACGTACATTACAAAAATTGCGATCACCTTTTTTTGCGAAGCCAGCTTGATGGAATCGAAACCGGAAAAATTGGAATGAATTGGTTGGAAACTAGAACTCGCTATGTTTATCAATTATATAGAGAGCTCCTTTTCAATAATCACTAATGCAGACGGTTTGCTCACATTTCATTAACTTCATCATGAACTTTGACTTTTCTTTCAGTCATTTTTCTTATCGATAAACGTCCACAGCATTTTCATTAAAAATAGTGCTTCGTTTTGTAAAAGTCGCACGAATCCAGATCGGTATACGTTGTGCATAGGTACCTTACAGACTAAACGCATCGATAAGCTTCTCCTATACCATAGGAAGAGCGTCGCGACAACTTCTCAAGAAAACCGAAAATTCTGTACAACACAACCTGGCAAGCTTGCAATCTTTCTTACCGACAGCGAGTCGGTTACCACCGATTGTTCCGAGTAATATACCATTCGCTGCTTTTTCCCAGCCGAGCTATGCTCGGCCTGAGGGTGTATAATCATCCGCGAATAGCCCAACTGCCGCAGCATCGTAGCCATAAACATACCGCTATGGTATAGGATCAATACGAAAGTTCGCACGTTGCCCCTTCCAACAATTCCTTTCTGTTGGAACAAGTGATCCGCCATTTACCAAAACGACAGTAATCCCTTCCGTACGAATGGAAAGCTCTAAACGCTTTTTTCCCGTCATAGCATCATAAATGGTATCGATAAATGAATCACAATGAAGACTCTACCATGCGGTCATCTAGTTCGCCTATACAGTTATAGAAATCCAAAACCGCACTGGTTGAACGACCCTTGCACAGATGGCAGGATTGGTTGTCGTATACTTCACACACACACTCCATACATTCTACCCCGGCCTGAAAGCTCTCCCGGGTCTATTACCATATTCTATCAGCATGCGAGAGCTTTCCGTGTCGTCAATTACTCAACACTTTAAGACCATTTTCATGAAATTACTTAAAAATTATATCTGTACCTATTAGTACGAAACGGAAACTTTAGACTAACAAGATAGATCTACGTTTCTTTTTTACTACTGCATTTTCGGCGATTGGAGGGATTAATGCCTAAACGAGGTCACGGCTGGTCCATCCCTAGAAAACGACAACGCCCCGTTTCATACTTTTTATCAATGAGGTGCAAGTGAGAGGTAAAAATAAAGGCCTACTACCCGGTGAACTCAAGATAAAGTACATCGTGTATGCGCGATCTGTGGACGAATTTGAGTCCGTCGTTATGAGTGGCGCTCGCGTCGATCGAAAAACCCGAAATGATCCGGGGTTTATGTCCTGAACGTGTTTTCCAGCCATGAGGACGCTATTGGTCTAGCTATCCCCATCGGTAGGCATCAATTCAACAGCAGGAGCAAGTGAGCAACCAGAAGCGGCGACCATTTGGGGTTTTCCCTTGGCTCCAAGAATTTCTTACTCTCCCGCACTTTCCCTTCCTTTATCCACTCTCGACTTTGATCCCTCATACACGCGTCCGCGCGAACCATTCAGCCCGCCGAATCCACCCCTACATTGCCTTGTTCATTCCTTATACACAGACACACGTACGATTTACCAACTCATACATAGACATGCACAGTGAGGGCGTGAGCCGCCATTCCTCGTTCTCGCGGACTTCGGTACTTCCGGGGGGGGGAGGGCCGGGTCGAGTCTCATTGCTCGTGAGCAGAATTCGCACTGTCGTCGCGCGCCTCTCTTCCACCACCGATGGCATCATCGTCATCTCCGTCACCCTGTTTTCAACTACATCCAACATCTATCTTACTAGTGCTACGTTTGCAATCGCCACCGCTTCTCCGAACCCGGTTCTCGGCTAAAGCCGTACAAGCGTGTGCATGTGCGCGCGGGGTGTTATGATGCATGAGGAGACGGTTGAATTGATCAACGTTCATCCGAGTGCTTCCGATTGTCTCGTAGTGATCTTGTCGGGAACAGAGAGTTTCGTTGAACTATGAACAGGGATATACGCCAAACGGTCCAACCACCGACCAATCATAGTTATCACGCAGTTTACAGTGCTCCATGACACGAAGCCACTTACAGTATCGCTGAATCAACGCCGGAAACAATAAGCGGCTTATAACAGCCGCACATGATTGGTGATAATCAACGAAGCAATAATCGCAATAATGATATCTCGTTAAATAATATTCGGGTAGTTGGGTTTTTTGGGGGATTCTCGCGATGTGGAGGATAATACATCGTCATTCATCCGTGTGTTTGCGCAAAAAAAGACTGTACGAGATACAATGATGCAATGGAAACTGTAACAGTTTACAAAAATAAAAAATGGTTCGTTGCGGTCCAAAATTCGAAACACGCAGGCCTATTTACGAAATCTCATTGAAAATTTTCACCGACGACAATTTTCGAAAGTTTTAATGACGAAAGTTGCTTCGTATGGTGACGGTTGCTTGTTCATCGCCGGCGGATATATTTAATCGAGTTTCGCGTACGATTTTAAATAGTATACTTTAATCAGACGCAACTCTCCAGATTCTGGTCACTTGTAGAACAAAATCGAAGCGTAAACTGCCAAAAGCCGAATTATCATTAACGTATTCGAACCGGAGTATTCAGAGACAGAACATTAGAATGGACTAGCGACTGCCGAACGAAAGGAAAGAAAAAATAATAATACAACTTTATGGGAACAAAATTGAGGAAGAAAACGGTGTAAACTAATGGCGGGAGAGGAGGGTGTGAGATAAACGAACGGACTTTAACAATGGGTCAAGACTGGTGCGTGCGCCGACGAAAACGCTCGAGTAGCGGATGCTGCCCGTGTGGACCACGTGTACATCCTTCGAGCTGGTCAGTTTCTTTCAACACCGCGCAAAACAAACAAATAACAAAAAAAAAAACAAAAAACCACCATCGTCCTCTAGCAAACGTAGACCATTTTTTTCGAAACTTTAATGAATACCTCAAATTTGTATGAATGCCGAGTCCTGAATTTCAATAAAAATCGCAAACTATTTGTTTTTGTACAGTTACGTTTTTACTTGACTGTATCGACTGCATGAGAAATTATAGTATTTATCTGTGAAAAGAATAGTATCCTACTTTTTTTTTCTCAGTAGGAAAGGAATTATTTTATTTACTTTTTTAAGGAAGTCTTGTAGGATCACTGGGCACCGTACGAGCTATATATAGTATTTCTGTACTTACGTAGGTCTCGAAGACGTTTGAAGCAGTAGTGGGGAGAAAATAGAGCTGTGATGACGCAAGAGCGTTGCCGGGTTACGGTGGTTCATAAATTCGTATTTTATACGTGGAATACCTAAACCAATGCGTGTTTGTTTTTGTGTTGTTTGTTTTTTTTTTTCTTTTCTTAAATCCACCATTCGGCTGGTGTCACACATGAGCTTGACCTCTGGTCCCTACATGAATTTATATACCTACTTATATTCTGACCTTTTCTTTTTTTAATGAAGCAGACACGCAAAGATCGGCAATGTACTTTTGCAAAAGAGTGAATGTAAAATAAAAATATTGTACCATGCACGCTGTGAGAATTACTGCATTTATCGTCTTGCATATACGCGAAAGCGGTTCATGCGATTATGTCGTACATAATTAATAGACGACGCATAATTTAACATTTTATTAACACGCACCGCTACTCTTATAAGTTAACCCCGTAATGTTAATGTTTATCTATAACCGTAAATTAAGGCTGGTTTTGATGAATTTTAAGAATTTTCTTTTTGGCGATACGACTTTTCTATTTTCTCATACTTGAAGCTAACGCATTGTGCTATTTTCAACAAAATTTCAATAATATTAATAATTCACTTAACGAATGATGGTTTAATTATTTAGCGGCAACTATTTAATGCATTTTTCTTTCGCATGAATTTACAATATTCTTGGATAGGAAACTTCTATCTTTCACAAATTTAAACATTTTGATAGAAAAAAAAAAAAAAAAACATTTACTTTTTTTCTAACGTTTTCGTCGAAAAAATTTAATTTTCTGAATTTCGATACCATAAAATTCACCAGCTATAGGTGCCGATGCGGACATTTTTATTTTGGCCAAATTTCAAACTGTCCTTTGCGCATACCATCTTCAGCTATTGAACGGAGCCCATTCAAGGGTTTGACTTGGATCGTTATCTGAAAAGCTATGAATCGATTTTTCGAATCTAATGTTTATAAATACCTTTTTCGTACCTGTACGTCTGACGATGGAAAGTTCACTCGATAATTCATCGGAAATAATGTTTTAAACCAGCACTTTCCTCGATCCTCCTATTGAATATCATGGAACTAGTATGGTTTTCAGTATTCTTGGACAAGACACAGGATACATAGTTTTATCTAAATTAACTAATGATTGCCCGACATATTTAAAGCCTTCGAGTAATGCGATGATGAGGTCTCGAATGTCGCATTATTAAACAAAGCCCGGCACAGTATTTTATTTTCTTGCCCTGTCTTCGCGTGGATATAATACGGATCTTTGCAATAAATTATTTTCTCCTTCGTCACAGATATTGCACTGTATATTGTCTCAACGACATTTTTTCAGAATTCCTTAAACCGTTTTCGTTACACAACAATCAATTTGAGCGTCACGTCCAACCGAAATACAAGTTTCTCCTTAACGTGTTTCAAATGACAAAAAGACAAAACGAGAAGAGAAGACGTTTTTTTTTTTAATATTTCTTACTTGCTTTCATCATAGACGAGTTATCGCTCCGTAAGCAAACATGTTGAGAATGCCGCTATAGGCGCAATTAGTCAAATGGACCCTGCTGATTTTTGAAAATGAAAATCATCACTTTTTTAAGATTTAATTTTTGACGCAATATTTTCCAAGCAATATTCCTAAGGCGTGGTACTTTGAGATCAGCAAGCGTACAATGTACTTTTTTTCAGTGATTTGAATTGACATTTCTAAAAAAAGTTATTTATTCTGACAATTAAAGAGGTCGATTCTAATTATGTATCGAAGATATTTCAAACACTTGGCAGTTGGTGGTTCAAACCCCATGCTAAGCCGTACAGATCCTTAACTCCATAATTAATCTACTAGGCGTTTGCACTCCCTCTAACTACGAAGGATTAAATAAACAATTCCTCATTGCATTACGGAAGCAAAACAAAAAATAGGTTTTTATATTCAATGCAGTCGAAATTCGACATACTCGATTTCGCTGAATCTCCAAGCGACAATCTTTCTCTCGCAATATTCGCTCGCATCGGTATGAGAGCAATCGCTCGGGTTGTTGCATCAAAAGTTCTCCGGTAACTTTGGCTATGCCTTTCCAAACTGCAAGATCCAACGATAGCCACTCGTAAATCAGGAAGCAAGAGGAGTTTTCTAAAGATTGCTGAATAATGTTATTTGACAAGGAACTTGACCTTTTGTCGAAGCCTTCTTTTTCCTCGTTCGTTACTTATATCGTATCCGTGGCTATCGTCAATGTGGCTCGCGTGTTATCGCGCAATTTGACGACAAATTTAAATTCTTCCCTATCGAAGAAACGGAGATTTGTTTGTTCGCGAAAGGCCAAGAAAATGTTCATTTGGTGTAGGCTAGGTACGAATTTTTCCTCGAGTTTCGACGGTGTCGGTGTCCAGAAGAAAAATCAATTACATCCTCCGGCTTTCGTTGCCCGACGGCTCGGTGGCTCGCCCCAACATCCCCCAAGGGGTGGAACGTCTATACATATACGCCGCAGAGTTTATACACCGCTTCTCAAAGTACGTCGTAGTCGTCATCGTTATATACGCTCCAACATAACTAACTAAAACTTCTCCACAGAATTTATTCCGTGATACGGCTTTCCTTGATAATCTCGCTAGCACGCCAGCCACCGTCTCCTCGTTCGCTCGCGCACTTGTTTTAGTAGTAACCGTACAACTCGCGTACGTCATTGCGAACGTTTGCCAACGTCACGAATCAAACGCGTCACGGTTTGGATAGAATCTTCCGTGGCAAATGGAGAAAATTAGGTCGCATCGATTGTTGACAACTCGTTTTTATATTTTTTATCCTCGCGGCTTTTTTGCATCAGAGATTTTTGTCCACCAAGATCTATACAAACTGAATGAAAATATATAGAAAAACGACGAGAAGAAAGTCTCGTGACAGTTTTGACAGTCGATTATCGGCGACGAAGTTATGAGCCACAAGATTCGAAAGTGACAAACTGCTATGCGATTATATCTCTCGTACTGTTTGCACGAGGCTCAACACAAGCAAACCAGCGGGATATTCTTCAAAATTGTGCACATTGGAATTAGCGCCGCTTGCGCGTACAAACTTTGACATTCGAAGCCTATGCAACTGGGCTATACATCGTCAGAAAATTGTTTCTTACTCGAATAAAATGTACGGGATAACGAACAATTGACAAAGAGGCCAGAGGTTTAGAGAATGTTTTGTGGAAACTCAATCGTTTCGCGAGCAATAGAGTTTTGAGAATTTTGTTTGATATACTATTTAGTCTCATGTGAGAAACAATGTATTAGGAGCACTCGAAAACGAATATCTTCCGCGGGTAATGATGCGATTAAAGCGAAAAATTGTGATTTTTGGGACTATTGTAATATGACTATGATATCTGAAAGGCGAACCATTTGCAATTTCAGGTTAAAAAAACCTTCTTTATTTATCGATAATAGACATTTTTGTGAATAATCCCATGCGGTTGATAGTTCGTACTGGTCTTCTGATCACGAAGTTCAATTTTTTTAATATATTTGGTACATTTTTTCTTTACTTCACTGCGGTATAAAAAGTGAGGTTTTTCGCGCGTATCGCGCGCGGAATAAATTTCAAGTACCTATTAGCAGTGGAAATAAAATAATGAACGTAATTCTCGAGATTCGGCGAGATTATCATTTATACACTCAACCGTTCCCGAAATAGAACAATTATTAACTTCCTGAATAGGATGAACTCACAGAGAGATGAGACTTTCCGAGTTTCGATAAACCGAGTGAGCTTTGTAAGGTTGAAAGCCGATTCGGTTTCTCCCCTCTATCTTTCTCTCTGAAGATAGAATCCTGTGTGGTGGAAGACGGAATGAAATAGTACGAGACAATGCTGAATTCAATTAAGAGTACCGTGAGAGAAGCGGCGACGCTATTAACGATATTTCCTCTGCTATCGACTCGGGCTGATCGATGTTGCGGCGTGGAGGCTGTTGGTGCCTGGGCCAGTGACGTAACTGGAACCTTCGCCTCCCCTCCTTGTTTTGACGTCATTGATGCCCTCAAATGCTCTGCTCTCCCGCGCGCCTTTCGTTCTCCTTCCCTCGTCTCACCACCCCGATTCATCCGTTATGCTAGCCCATGCCGTGAAGGGAATGGGTATCCAATTACTTTTCAATTGAAAATCATTCGAGCCGATAGTTTACTCGAATTAATCGTGCACTCTAAAATAATTGCTAGTATGTGTTACACGATATTCCGTGTCAAAAAGCCAAACCACCGGTATCAGTGTGTATCGTGTCAATCTTTCTTCTAACTGTGCATACATATCAACCAACATTGTGTAATAATTATGAAATAATATTAGACGATTCTATTGAATTAAAACAAAAAAAACAAACATTATTTATTTATGGCTATTCCCTTATTTGCCTAGTTGCACCCACACCAATAGTCCCATGCACCACACTCAGTGCCGAGCATTTGCGGCTGCGGCCGACTTAAGGTTAAGATATAAACACTTGCATTTACCTGAGACGTAGGGAGACCATAGAAAACCCACGGCGAGTGTTGCCGCCTACAGTCCGATCCCAAGAGCTTAAGAATTTCCGTATACAACATGGCTCGACTTACTTACATGGCATACACTGTATACTGCTCTGAAAAAACTTTTCGCTCAAACCGGGGATCGAACTCGAGCCTCCCAGTTGCCGGTAGTACTAGGCTAGTACGCCGGACGCCGCTGATTATATTTATATTTTAACCACAATCCATTAAGATCGCTTGAGAATCCTTCTGGGAAAAGTCTAATAACAAAAAGCTCATTCGAACACTGAAAACGCATCGACACGTTTTTTATCATGTCGACGACAATTCCGTCACATACAATGAAGTAGGTTACGTGTTGGACTGTTTCGTATGAAATTTGGAAAAGGCATTTTTGTTAGAATTTTTATTGTCTCGTAGACAATTTTTTGTGCAAAGAACCCGATTAAATACGGCCCTTGCTTAGGATACTCGGGTTGACGGGTGATGGTCCATTGTTCCAAGGGGTAAATTTCCGACTCGAGAGATGCTCGAGTCTTACTTCGCCCGCTCTGGCGCGTACCCATTTTTCAGAGATTAAGAAATCTCACGTTCTTCGTTTCGTTCTCGTCCACCACCCCGAACATCCACAACTCGCTGCACGCCCTCATTCTCAAAATTATACAAGATTCTCTCAAACGCGTCGGTTTCATCGGAATTTACATAACATTTTGTGATGTTCAGCGAAGCGGGAAGGAGAAAGAGCAAGAGAGTCCCGAAATTATTATGAATTACGACGTCGAGAATTCGTGATAATTAATTGTACGATGTTAATATCCCTTTGTCCGACTTTCGACCGAGTTTGTTAACTGTAGGAACAGAATTTTCTCAGCATTTGTCCGTTTTACGAGTCGCTTGATTAAAAACCCTCGAGAATCGAGTTTACATCATGAAAATTAATCTTTGAATTACATATTGTCTTGATTTCCTATTAGCGAAAAGACATCACCAGACTTCATAATAACGCGGAAATTTTATTCACCCTAATTCTTACCATTTCCGTTAGATGAAAAAAACTCCATGAACTTTTTAAGAATTCTAGCTAATTATGAAAACTAGCAAAACAAAATGTCTTGTACTGAATTTGATTGTCCAGCTGTCCAGACATAATTAAATCAATCTATAATACTATGTATTTTAGTTAAACCCGTCTCCTCATCCGAGTGCATAGGTCAGGACCTTGTAGTCGAGTATCGATTGCTGAGACGAGTAAATGGACTCTTTACAAACGACAATAGCCGAGGCAGTTTTCGTTTATAGCAACGATGCAGAACTCTTCCTTACCATGAAACCACTCTCTCGCTCTCCTTTATCGGATGTGGAAATAACGGCTACTATGAGCTTCAACAGCCGGGGTTATAGTTTACTGTCCTTATCGGTCTTCGTTACTAAATCCGAAACATTACTGGGCTTTCCGATTTAATCGATAGACCGATATTTAATCATAAAACACACATATTTGCACCGCATTCACACCACATATAAATGTAGGAGACGCGATGGCTCCTTCTTCATTACAAATCTTTTTCAATTTATTTCGTTTATTTCACTTTGCTTTACCATTTATATTCTTTATATGAATACTTTGAGAAAGCATCGTCTATTATTTTTTTACTTTCTTATATCGGAAGCTTTTTGGACAAAGGAAATGTATACGGAAGCAATGTGAAACTGTTCAAATCTTTAAGATTTTCTTTATATCAGTCAATAATTAGGATTTTTAAAAATCGGATTACGTTCACAGCCAGCACTGGTTTTCCAATTTGTCGAAACATTTGATTTGTATGAACAACCTTCATTCATCAAATATTAACTCGACATGTAAAAGTTCACCGAAGTTGAAACTACTAAATGCAAAACAGTCTATCAATGATTTTTTTAAATGAATGCCAAATATTCATGGTGAGCGCATCACTTAATCATCACATTTTAACCGAGAAAAAAGAAAGACACGACAGCGAGCAGAAAGAAATATATTTACGAAAAAATAAAATATTCACAACTTTCACATCCCATAGCCAATTCCGACGAAAGATAATAGTCAAATCATCAACCTCCGTGGTTACTTGCGTTTCAAATTTCTTTTTTCCTGCCACAGACTTACACGCCAGACATTTTTTCTGAATGTGATTTTTCGATTATTTGCAACATTTTTTACGTATTGGCATGGAACTCTTGAAAATGGATTTTTTCCCGAAAACAAAGCTTGATACTTTCGTTGTCCTATTTTTGGCCATATCGTATTTACGGCCTATTTGAGGCTGACCAAACAAATCATATTTTATAATCTACACACGATTGTGTTCGGAAATAGCTGAAATAAGTGAATATCACAGGGTTTCTTGCTAACCGTTTGCTAAACGTTTTTCTCAAGGTTTAGCTAGAATCTCCGTGGTGCTAGATGTTTTGTCGCGTTATCCACTGCGTCGCTATAAAATTATTCATAAGCGACAAAAAATGATGCAATAGAATTGTCATTTGACTATGTTGCTCCTGCCCTGTAGCTTATGCTTAGAACACAGGTCAATCTTAATATGTAGCATTAAAATACCACTAATGGCCACTAATGGTACGTCTACTCTAATTCAGTTGTAATTGAATCGAAATGTCAGATTGTAAAAAAAACAGCTGACGAGTCTCAATAGAAATATAATAAATATTATAGACGTTAAGTTTTTCAAACATATCGAAGACGACATAGTTTTGTTTCTTCATTCAATTTTTTCGCCAAACGGTTCGGGTCCATCAGACATGTGGGTATCTACGGTTAAATGAATTTCATTGATTTCATTCAGAAGAAACGAGAAACAAAAAATATATGCAATCCGTACTGGTGCACGCACAATAAATATTTCAATGTTTCAATGATTTAAACAAATTTTGCTGTACATACAAACGAGAATCAAAGACATTGTTTTTCCTTGTGTAGTAATCACTTATGTATGCCTTCGTGGCGTTAAATCATTGATCTAATTGACGAGGCCGAGTTGTCCGACCGCGTAATTGTTTTCCGTTCGGTGTCTTACGACATACGTACATATTCTCGCTTTATTTGCCCAGCGACGGGACTGGGATATCGCGAATCTAGGCTTGCAGATCGCGGAATTTCCATACAAGGATGTGGACAATCTATTAACAGCAGATAAACATCGTTTAGTCGTAGTCACCTCATCGAGTTTAACTGAACGTCAAACACACGGGGCAGTCTGTTCTTGTAACTCGTATTAAGAGAACTAGTTGATGGCTCTATGTATTAGGGTACTGACTTCGTCAGTGTTTTAAAATCGTCGATTTTTTTATGTTCTTAAACATGAGAAAATGTTCGAAATATTGGCCATCGTTCTCTATATTTTGAAGCGATGCGAAAACTTCCTCCCCTCATTTTATCCACGTCTAGTCGGTAACAAAAACTGTATTCCATTTTTTGTTTGAATGGCGCTTGCTATAACAATATAAAATTATTCACGATTACGTAACTGCTATTTTAAAACGCTAATAATTTGCATTTACCTCAAAATGTTCGAAATCTGTGAAAAATTTGGATTACAGTTTTTGTTACCGACTGAGTAATTTCACATTGTATTAATGTATTCTATTGTAATCTGAATCTGTTTCCATAAATTTTAACGAAATCTATATTTTCTCATTGCAGGTAAGTTTCCGGAAGGATGTCGCAACCTCTCTTGATTTCCCAGTAGCTTCTGCAAGGTCGTATGCGATCAATTACGTAAGTCAAGGAGTTACAGAAATGGAAAAATCTATGAGTAAGTGACAAGTGGAAGAATTAAGGAAAAAAAAACCATTTGTTACCGAGCTAGTAAATTTCAGAGGAAATCTGTAAGGTAGTCCAGGCATATACAAATTGCCAATTGCCTGTATACGTACAGTAGCCTTTCTCACATAACGGTCACATAATGGCTCTCACATAAACGGCTAGGAAACATCGTTGAATAAACGACCAAACGACCAACACGGAAAGAAGAATCTGATAAACATTACCATGTCATGTGGATAATAATAGTACTTTGCGATACTAGTACGTAAAATCGGACTTTTGGCAAAGGTTGGGAAGGGCCGCACGAGCCGGATCGAGTGCTATAACGACACAAGGCGAAGCCGAGTGTCTTTGTAGCACGAGAGGAGGCGAGTACGGCCGCTTCACAACCGACGCCAGAAGCCCAATTTCACTTACGAGTCTCGCATAATATTTTATAAGTAACAAATGCATGAAAGGTGCCAGGTTATGTTTGGCCGGCCGTTCCATGAAGGACGACGAACCGATGTGCGCATGCGCACAGTATTTACGATACGCTTATGCGTTGCATAAATACTCGAAGCGTATCGTAATGAGCATTTACGACACGCTTTGAGTATTTATGCAACGCCTTCTCATAATGTGCCACTTCATGTCACGGCCGGCCTATACATAATCTGGCACTTTTCATGCATGCGTTACATAAAAATTATTATAGTATGTAGTAACGCGGCACTAAAGTGCCACCTATGGCGGAAAGTGCGAAACTTGTAACAATTTTGACCACAAGTTCTGACGAAAAATCCTCACAGTTATAGTTAAAATTCTTTATAAGTTTCTTAGTATCTGCCCTAGGTGGCGCTGTAGCCCCGCGTTACTAGGCACTATAGTAATTTTTATCCAGACAACATGGTAATGTTTAACAGATTCTTCTCTCCGCGAAGACATTTGGCAAAAGCAATGTTTTTATTGGTTTCGAAAAACCTAATAAAGCGCGTTTGCAACTACTGATCTTCAAATTGAGGGCTCGAAGAACGTGTATTATGTTAAATCACAGACTGCTTACGGCAGTCTATCCAAATGATCACAAATGCTGCGTCAGGGGGTTTCAATAGTTGCGATACAGCTATACCGAATGAAGTTCAATCTGACATAGCTACTCTATAAAAAAAAAAAAAAAAAAAAAAAAAAAAAAAACACACACACACAATATATACAACAGCAACAATCACTCAGTTTTTACACTAAAAAAAAAAAAAAAAAAAAAAAAAAAGATTAGTTACGAGAACTAACAGTTACTTGGAAGAATTAATGCTTAGTTAGGGCAACTCGTTTAAGAAAAAAATAACTTCTCCCAAGTAGCTATTATTTCTTCCAACTGTTCCGTTATTTCGGTGTATGCATTCTTGATTGATACTTCGCATCGATACCAGAGCGATAGGCTTAACGATAACTACAGATTCTCGTTCATTTCTGCCATCCGTAAGTTATGTGATACTGGCCCGCACCTTCATCATTAAATTAAGCGTTCGAAGTCGAATTTCGTAAATATCACTTTGTTCCGTGATTAGAACTATTGAGAGATTCCACTGTACGATAGACTCTCTGTACCGCTCACTACCTAACTCAACCGTTTCTTCGTTCGTGTGCATTTTTTCAACACGCATGTTATTAACGACGGTAGCATATTTTTGCATAATCATTATACACGGTGAGCGCAACATAACGAACGGTGCTCGCGAGGGGATGGGGAGGGGTGGGGGCGGGAAAATGATAATGACCGAGAATAGCTTTCCCCGATGACGTTCGAACTGGCGGTTAATAGACTCGCTCGAGCGATGAGACTCATGAATATCCGATTTATCGGACTAAAATGTATCGGGGGGGGGGGGGGGGGGGGGGGGGGGGGGGGGGGGGGGGGGGGTGTACGCAGGATTGAAAATTCTATTTCCATTTGTCGCGACCGCGAATTATTATTCATTCCATGCATAAAATATTAACGTCGTCCGAACGACATTGCAGAAGAAAATTACATTCTTTAAAAGAAAGAAAAAAAACTCGGTATTTGGGTTTATGAACAATTTGCAATTTGGTCATATGGCACGAATAAAAAAAAAACACCCATAAGCAATACATATACGCAATGTTCGGAATTTCTTGAACGATCTTAAACGATCACCAGACGGTTGATGGAGAAACTCGCGGAGAAATATCCTGTCGAAGTTTTACGCATTTTATGGCCGGGGAACTGAAAATTAACATAAAGGACCTCGAGACGTCAGCATTATCCTCTCTCGTATGGGTGAATACATATTCTTTCTTGGAAGCATCTTGACTATCGTCGTACCGTACACCGAGGTTTCTCGTTTGCAATGCAGAATTATTATCTTCACTTCGACACTCCCTTGACAGATTGCTTCTCTGTTAGCCATAATAAAAATATTCAAAGCATACATTAAATGCTTCATTGTAAAATTCAAATGCTGCATTCTACGATCGGTTAAAGTTCATTTGCAGTTTTCACCTGAACAAACTGGATACCGTAGATAATAAAGAATGAGGTTTTTTTCAGCTCGTCTCTACCGCACCCTCGTATAATACGAATTTCATGTCCCTTGCAAACAAGTTCAAAATCGAACAGGCGCGCGCGTTGCTTTTTTTTTATAACAATTTAAATCATCAAATGCAAATTGTATAATAAAACCTAAACCAAATCAAGTCAAATGACAAACATAGAAAAAAATAATCAAATTTATTTAATCTTTTTTGTCGTAACAGCGTACGCTTGCTGTGGATACTTATTTCTTTTTAAACTACTTGGCGTTGATACACATATAGGTCTTAAAATGTCAGGTGTTTTGCTTCGAATGGAAGACAAGATCATTCTTAGCTATGATGAGAATCGAGAACGTTATGATCTGACCTCCTGCCTCGATTATTTTTAGTCTTGACTGTGCGTGTGCATCGGGGCACCAGCTGCTCACGGTTACGGCCATGGCTTGCGTGTGGAATCCCACGGGGAATCGCCTTTCGATCGATTTGTTTCCTTTGGAAAGGTCGAGGTCCGCCGCTCTTATATCACCCATCACGCACTATCGAAGTTTGTACGCTACTATTCACAATGTAAAAATATACCACGCTCGACAGAAACTCTCGTTCCTGGCTTACGCGGTTCAGTAACCTGAAATCCTCATGAAATTGCCATTACGAAAAAAAAAAATTAAATCTTTTGAGTCTAAACATCTGACACAGTATGTACTTCCGCAAAATTACATCAACTAAAAGTAGTGGCTGTTAATTTGTTTCCGAGCAAAAATTTACAAAATTGCTATCTTAATAGCCTATCCTAAACCTTTTTACGAACAACATGAGATATTGTCGTAAAAAAAAACGAATTAAAAGAATTTGCTACGAAAAAACAACAACAACAACAACAAAATGTTTAAAAATATAACACTAAAAAATGGTTAATATAATATACCACCTTTAGAATTATGATTTACAATAAACATTGTCATATTTGTGCCGTTTGCATGTCTTAAACATTGCGGTACAACCCGAGTCTTTATGAAATAAGACAGTCTGCAACTGTAATTAATTTTTGTTGTCCTATTAAGCATTTTTGCGAAGGACATCACTTCGGTGAATTCGTGAAAAATATTTTTTCCCCGACTGCGACTAAAAAGATCATATTTCAAGCCTACAACGCGGTCTTAAAATTAGCTATTCTTAACCAGCGGGAATAAAATTAAACAAATAAATAATTAATTTTTTTTTAAATTTATTGATAAATAAAAAATACGCATCAATAGGCCGCTCCTGAGTCGCGGCTCTGGTTTCTCTTGTCGGTAATTTGTGCCACCACGCCGTTGCACGCATAAAAATACGGTCAATTTTTAGTAGAGTCGGAAAAAAAGTATCGTATGACACACGGAAGGAGCGGATTTTCCACCTCGTGTGAGTGCTGCCCTCGCTGCGCTCGGGCCAGCAAACCTCAAACTCGGTGAAAATCACGCACTTTCCTCCCTTATAGCATAATGTACTATTTTGAACGTACCAAATAAGTTATCATTCGTTAAAATCGAATAAAAATGGCAAAAATTGGGCAAAATGTGCTTATGAATTTATTGATTTAAGGTAGTTCTGTCGCTTCATGCTCATTTCCCATGAGTTTGAGAAGAATGAGAGAAAATTGCAAATACTTCTCGATTGTATAAAAATCTGAAAAAATGCATGCATATTAAAGGTACTAAAAAGATTAATTTTCCAATATAATAATTCCAAAATGTTATTAACAAATTGATGTAAAAATAAATTTATCAACAAATTTCGCAGAAACCCATCTTTTTCTTTTTATGAAAATGATTCATTCATATTTCTGAATACGTATGAATTTTTTCAGATTTTTCAATTTGCTTTGAAATTTGTTTTTCTTTTTATATAGAAAAAATGTGTGAAAAAACACAAAATTCAAAGCAAATTGAAAAATCTAAAAAAATTCGTACGTATTCAGTAAAATGACCGAATCATTATCAAAAAAAAAAAAGTTGGGTTTCCGTGAAATTTGTCGATCAATTTATTGTTTAATCAAAAAAATAAAAAAACATTTTTTTGCAAAAAATGTAAAAAAATGTCGCCAAGTAGTTTAAATAGTTTTGTGAAAATAAAAAAACTCGTAAAATAATCAAAAATCATCTGAGCCAAGTGAAAATATAAAAAAAAAACTTTGCTCGTCCTTACTTTCGATGCAACTACATTTATTTGTATTCTAAGGACTCGCCAAGTTTTTTTTTTTTATTTTCACTTGGCTCAGATGATTTTTAATTATTTTACGAGTTTTTTTATTTTCACAAAACTATTTAAACTACTTGGCGACATTTTTTACATTTTTTGCAAAAAAATGTTTTTTTATTTTTTATTTCAATCGTTTTTTTAAATTTATTATTCTATTACTATTTATTCAAAAAAAATGTTTTATTACTTGATAACGTTAAGAATCCGCATGACACGATTTTTCTTGTATCGCACACGCACAATATTTATCAATTGAAATGACCTCTCGTCCGCGATTATTTGAACAATTTTATCAGACGAACGACGCATTTTGTTAACCGCACGAGCGGGTCCTTTTTTTTTTTTTACTAATTTTCGCGAAAAAATGAAATTATAAATAACCTCTACTTAACCTTCTTTTCGATCACTCAGTGTGATGTTACTAGTTGCTGTATTCACGAACTGATACTTAGAAATTGATAACAGCTGATCGTTCGTTCCGCTTATACCGTTGTGTATGCACGGCACACGCATGGACGCACGAACACAACACGCAGGTCATGGGACATCGGACAAACAGCTGACAGTCGAAAAAATCTCTGAAGAATTTTTTTTATAATGAAAGTGAGGATTTTTCGGGCGAGATCGCGATATCTCATCATTTCGGGCACCGATCGGTCTGATTCCAGGCGCATTTTAAAGCTTGTATTCGATTTATATCGATGAAAGTGTCTTTAGAATTTAGATCCGATGTCTCGTTTCCGAGAAAAAAAATGTCAAAGTTTAGGGGGCTCAATATTGGCGTATAAGGACACGGTAGCGCTCGACGCGCGCGGTTTCACAGCACGAACTTTTAACTTTAAACTACTTGGCGTCGAGACGCTACCGCGTCTCTTGACTCTTGATTTATTAATAACATTTTGGAATAATTATTATGCAAAATGAATCTTCTCAGTACGTTTAATGTGCTAGCATTTTTTCAGATTTTTATACCATCGAGAAGTGTTTGCATTTTTCTCTTATTTTTCTCGAACTTATGCGAAATGAACACGAAGCGACAGAACTACCATAACAAAGCAAAGTTGTATCTCATATAGATAATCTGTAAGACTTGACAATATTTTTAGAATATATTTATAAAATCGATTTTGATTCATTCCCCGCCAACATTTTTTTCAACTGACTCAAAGCTCAAAATGAGCATTCACGTTTTAGAGCTTTGGCAAATTCTAAGATTGAACAACTTGCCCTTTCCGATAACGATCGGATGTGCATGAATACCGTTTGTAAAGTTCATGCTTAGATTTTTTTCATCCGTACGGAAATTATTGCGTGTGTATTTATAGACTACAGCCGCATTATCACGGAGTTAAAAGATGGGTGGATGGCAAACGATTTTTATAAAATTCTGTATCAGGAATAAATGCGGTAGGCATGCACGTATGTCGATTGTCCGCGACTTTCAAAACAATTTTGCGTCGAATCAATTACTGCTCTTGATGTTTATTCGCAAAAAACAAAATTCTGCAAAAAATAAAACAATATACAACAAATTTTTTTTTATATTTCATCGTGGGTTGTAGCCGTTTTAACATTCCGGAGACACGGCCATGAGTATTCGAAGAAATCAATAGTAATTTATCTAAGAACCTGAGATTCATACTTAAAATAAACGAAAAAAAATTCTAGTCAATCACAACAATCCTCTAGTTTTCTCATAGCGAATTCAGACCATAGTATATGAATATTTTTCTCACTGTTTAAGATGTCTAAAACGTCTATTTCTACTATAGTGATACATTTTGTTTTATTACTCCTACACTTGCGATTTTGCACACTGCCTACCTGTCGAGAATAAAAAAAATAAACAAATAAACAAATAACAGCAATAGCCAACCATCGAATGTGAGCGTTCATCGATGAGAAAAAAGAGACTTTGATAAAAGGAAATAATAAGTCCGAGCAACGCGCTCTCAATCATAATTCATAACTCCTAATATCCCGAGAGGATTTGCCCCGATAGAGTTTGTTGAATCTTTGAACCACCTCGATACCTCGGACTTGATATCCAGCCGCGGTTCTCGATGATTATGTAGCAGTGCCAATATAGAACAAACATATCGAATCGTATATACATATAGTATCGCATATACCAGCATAAGCAATAAATATGGTTTCGCTAAACGAAAGTCTTCACAGTAGAAAAGCTCTTCGAAACTCGATGTGTATCTCGACTCTCGTTTTTGTTTTTCTCCAATCGATCTCTGATGTTCGCGCTTATTTGCCTATGAAAACTCATATCCTTATACTTCGTTGCATCCGCTCTATATTCATTTGTTGCCGTATTTTATCATTAATTATGGAAATGCATCGGGTTATCGGCAATAAACGATATCCCGGTAGTTATCACGACAGTGGTGCAGTGTATAGCTTGTTACTTCATATAGATACGGCTCGTCATCGTACGGATGGTGACGTCGTGCGGTGCGCGCATCACGCAAAACGAGCTTGAAAGTCGATTAAAAAAAAACGAAACAAGGCTGTACGATAATGCACGAGTACATGACAGACTGGCACGCTCTTCATTCGCGTCGTGCAACGTTCGAGTATCGTATTATTGTGTGGCCAATGATGGTCAGCACTCTCGACGGAGGGGGGGGGCTCTCTCTCGCCGGTTGTTAACGCGTGTGCGCGGCGCATCGTAAACTTGGACAAGAGCTTGCGCCGTTCCGAGTTGAAAACCCCAGGAGTGTTATACTCAGTTACCTCTCTATGTAGCTCCGGTTGGCTGCTGTCTCGTGACGAAAACCTGATGTAAGCGTGTTGTACGCTAGTTCGCGTTTGATGACTCACGTGGGCGACCGCGCGCGCGTGAGCCCCATCTCGGCTTTGCTTTCTTTTCACGTAATCTCGCACTCGAAGCAAAACAAACGTACAAACTTTAGCGTAAATCGCGTAATTCATTATCGTTTGTGATAAAAAAAAAAAGATATCGTGATAAAAAATGTTTCAATGAAGTGCGTCAAAAGATTGTTCGCATCGACCCTGTTAATTTGGGCAATGAAGTTTGTTTTTATTGTCATTCATAAACATCTGTGAAAATGCGTTTTGTTTAAATGCAATTCGGGAGTTTCGTCTTAATGCTGCAATTTACTACACGCTTGCGCAGACTCTAGTGTATGTATACAAAGCTAGACGATAAGAAATGTGGCAACACCCAGCCTGGGCTTTGATGTATAGCGCGTGAGCAGCAGTTGAAAGAGTCGGACTAATAATAAGGAAGCTATGGGCTATATGCCCGTTGAGCGTTGAAATGGCAACTATATGGCCTTTAGCGGAAAAAGTACGGAATTCTACAGAAATGCTTCTTCGGGTTATTTATTTTTATTTTTTTCTTCTTTTCTCTGCTTTCCGCAATGTCAAGAGGATAGGGAGATACGGAGAGAGGGAGAGAGTAGAGAGCAGGAAAGAAGGGAAAACCTCGAGGTACACTTCTTCGCCCGGCTTACGGAAGCCCCTCGCCGTTGCGAGTCTCTAAGTGGAAAAAGACGTACTCGTATGTCAAGTATCGTGCGTGACGCGGTTTTTTCACCGTAAAGCCGTCTCATAGTGGGCAAATTCGCGAAAAAGAGGAAGAAAAAAAGAATATAGAAAATATCCGAAAAGAAAATCCCTGCGTGGCTATTCCAGTCGCGTCCGCTTACCCGTATGCATTCTTCTACAATACTCTCGAGAGGTATTGCGAGCGAGGGACAAGTTTTTATTTCATTCTGCCGGATAAATTTAGTACATTTTTTTTTTCTACACATAGTAAAAACTACATGGGCAACAATATATTTTACAGATCGTTCGTTTTTTTCTTTTTCATTTTTCACGAAAATAAATCGGTCGATAAATTTTAATTTTAAAAATTGAAAATAATGTCACGATATTATCTGTTAAAGCGCTCCATCTATCTATCTATCTTCATTATTTGGATGAAATTGTGTATTATATTTTATGAAACGTTTAGCTTTGGTAGCTACTTTTTCAAATATCTTTTGATTTTTAAATTTTTCGATCAGAATTTCATGAAAACTACAGTTTACTTGGATCTCAACAATAAAAAATGGAATTTCTAAAAATTGACATTTTCACATATTCTAATCGTGAAAAGTCTCGAGCAATCTAAAGGAATATTTTTTGGTCAACGAAAAGGAGGATTAATTGTCAAAGGATTAGACGAATTTTGTTCTACTCATATTCCGTTCAGATAATATTATGCCGACTTTATAAGGACAGATTGGCGCTGTGACGACACTTTGGATGCTAATTTATGTAGTTTGCACCAACACGACCAATATCCTTCGCTTATTTAACGGTCGATATATTGACATATACGTTGTTTCTATGGGACAAAACTACTTTTACCGCTGGCAATGGGATGTAGCGGTAGCATAGCAATAAGGAACCGTACAAGGCACCGTGGGTACGGTAGAAAGAAAGTTACCAGGATACTGTTTCCTCTTTCGCTCCTTCGTTCCCCTGACTTCTAATTTCCGTTCTCATCGCGAGTCGTTCGTCGTTTTCTATTCGCCAACAGCGACGTAAAAAAACCACACGACCGGAATGAAAATACGCCTGTTTGTGTTCCGGAGATTGGCGCATTCTCACAAATCTTCCACGTTTCTTATGTAGTCGCACGATACTACATCGCGGACATAGCACTACTCTATACTGACGTCCAATCTATCCGTTATAAGACGACTACGACGGCGACTGTGACAGCGATACCGCGTCGTCGCAAGGAATTCGCTACTGGTGCAACGCGCGTCGATGGTGTGACGATATGTCTACCGAACAGTCACGCCGACGTTCGAATTAATGAGCCGCTAATATCGAGAGATCAAGAGATCAAGAGATCAAGAGATCAAGAGACGCGGTAGCATCTCGACGCCAAGTAGTTTTTAAAGAAAAAGTCCGCGCGTCGAGCGCTACCGAGCCCTTATACGCCAAAATATCGTGCCCCCCAAAAGTTTGACAATTGTTTTCTCGGAAACGAGACATCAGATCAGATCATCAGATGTGAATCGAATACAAGCTTCAAAATGAGCCCGGTATCAGCCCGATTGGTGCATGCAACAATAAGTTATCATTATGTCGCCCGAAAATACCAATCACGATATAAATAATGTCCGGTATGTTCCGTTTGTCCGATGTCCCGTCATGCCTGTGTGTTGCGTCCGTGAGCCCATGCGGTTATTTATAATTTCGTTTTTTCGTGAAAATTAGTAAAAAAAAACACCCTCTCAGGCAGATAAAATTATTTCACATAATCGCAGACGAGAAGTAATTTTAATTAATAAGTATTATGCGTGTGATACAAAAAAAAAAACTTGGCGCCAAGGGCTCGCCAAGTTTTTTTTTGTTTTTTTTTTATTTACTTGGCTCATATGATTCTTTTAAATTTTGCTTGACTAATGATTTTTCATCATAAAATTCAACAATCATGATTTTTTAAAAAGTTTTTTATTTTCAAAAAATGATTTGAAAAGTATTATTAAACGTATGCACGACGTATACAACGTCAGGAGCATATAGATCCCTTGCGTGCTACTAATACCGTGCCACATATTAAATACATTTCTACGGTTGACAAGCTTCGCTGCGTGACCTATCACCTAGTACACGGCTTATGTTTAACGAATGAACCCCAAAGCGGGAATCTGCATTTGTAAAACAGAAATTTAACAGCGCCCTTATTCGCTTCTTGGCACTTCTTTTTTGTGCTATCCCTTGTTAAGTTAGGTACCCTGGCGGCTATCCCATCAACGTAGATAGCCAAATCCTAAGCGCCGTATACTTCGGAGAAAAATCCATGCGCTTGTCTACTTTTTGGTGTTAGAAAACATATCCGAGTTCCAGCGCCCATGCAGTGGTGACTATTTAACTGATAGATTTTCCGAAAAAATTATAAATATTCTTGTAGGCAAAATTCTAACTCTTGTTTTAAAATTGTTTTTCATCATCATCATTTTTATAACATTAGCTCCATTTTTACTTTAATAATATTTTAGAAATGCATTATTATGTATATGCAAAACATTATGATACTGTTTCACTGATTTAGAAACAAATTTGAATGAAGCCAAATTGTAGTTGTTTTTCGTCGGGAACAGACGAGACGGCGGCAATTGTACGGATTTCAAACGTAGGTATACTGGTGTACCAGCGCATTTCTAAACTGAAAAGATGATATTATTAACATCTGCGTACGCCTCTGTTAAACAGTTCATTATCGCAAATATACGGAAGCGTTTAAAACGTTTTGCAATCAAATCGACCGATCGATGGGAAAATATAACGACGATGTTTCGAAATGTCAAATGAGTTACGATGAGTTAAACATAATCACAACAAACGTACTCGCGTAGTTGTCTATATGTGATGCAACTCTCTTGTGTCCACCTGTTTGCCACCGGCTTCGTTATATATCGATGTCCGATAACCCGACGTGCGCGCTGCATCCTCCATCCTCCTCGGCTCCAGCGGAAGAGAACAATGCCCGCGCGTATACGCTCGTGTCGTATTTTGTTGGATCGTCGTCGTCATCGTCGCGGCCGTTCGATTGCACGAAGTCTCATTCGACTTGGTTCGTTGATATCGACGGCAATACAGATTTTTCTTTTGACATTGATGACTTTGCCGTGTTCGCGAGGATTATTGGGCCCCCCTCGATTACTACGCTTCTCGATAGGCAGCCAAGGCTTTCCGCCTCGAACCATTCGGTCACGGCTCTTCCGTCCGATGATGTTCCGTACGTGCGTACGTGCAGACCGGAGGTCTGCGTATCCGAAACGGAAAGCGTACACGCGAACAAGCGCCGGATAGAGCGACGGCGAGAGAGGGAGGAGGACCTCGTGGATTTTGGGATGAGTGACGGGAGATTGCCGAGGGAGTCCCCGCTTGATCCAATTCGAAATGACGTTGGAATGAAATTCCCGTGGATTCGTTTAAGCGGTGGGCTTCTTCTCATTATCCGAACTGATCCTATACAAAGCGCGGTTCGTCTCCAGGCACATCTGGATTCGTTGGATTCCCCCTTGGAAAAACAATCGAATCATATTTCGTCGATGAGGTATGCAAAAAAAATAAACGAACATTTCACGCATAAATTTGTCTGATGCCTGATTGGAGCGACTCTTGTCTATGGCCATAAAAGCCGTAGCAAATGTCGATTAATGAAAACAAAAAACATTTCCAAAAATTTAAAAACTCCCGACTACAAAAAGAGTGAAATAACAATTAACTATTGGCATGTTATAATCGAGCGATTTCTTCGGCATTAAGCATGGAAGTCCCCCGTATTTAACATGTGAATAATTCATTGTTATTTCACTCTTTTTGTAGTCGGGAGTTTTTAAATTTTTGTAAAAAATGTTTCTTTCATCATCCTTTTTAAAGACGATGTTTTCACTGAGACCTGCGTCCGCGAATTTGAGGTTATACCGCACAGAGAGCGACGAACGCCTTGCGTATCGCTTGCGAACCACCGGGAGTCGAAAAAAATATATCGCAGAAAATGGCGCTCAATCTGCGATATATTCGATAGACTATTCAGTAAAACGCTTTTATTTCTACCGATATTCGACACATCGCAATTTTATTTTGCAAACAATATTGAACGTGCGTCATAGATTCAGTGTATCAAATTTTGCCAAGTAAAATAATACAGCCGTTTCCGAGAACATTTCGGACAATGAAATCACTCGTCACTGTGAAACGCATAACTCCCGTCTTTTTGTCCTAAAAATGAGTAAAGTAGGTTTTTTCCTTTTTTGTTTCAAGTATTCATATTTCTTTTTAGCAAACCGATTGGACTATAGGGATTATGAGAGCTCGTAAAATTTCATATAAATCTAAATCTTTGTCGAAAAAACTTGACTCGGTTTTCGAATGCTGGGAAGATTTTCCTCCTTCACCTTCGTCTTTATCGAATGTATCTCTATAGTTTCGATAACTTTCCTCGTGAACTATTAAATTACGTACAAAGACGGAACTGTCGCTGGCCGTTGGTGTGGTCAGTTAGAATAATCGATAGCCAACACGTTCATAATGTGCCCGAGGAAAATATCACGTGTGCGCTATTGGCTGACACATATCCATTGTGTCTGCCAATATGCCGGAACGTGAAACTCGATAGTTGTCCTATACATCTTTATAGTATACAGACACACGCACACAAGTATAGTACAAAAATTAACAGCCGAACGAGTGTTTTGATTCTCGACTGGCATAGTCGACCACACATCGGACAGTGGCAACGCCGTCAGCCTCGGTCTCTCTTGTCGAAACTTCGCTTCGACCAACGAAAGCTGCCGTACAAAATTCGAAATTCCCGATAATTCCCACAAAAAATGCGTCGTCAATATTCCACTATCGATTGGTTATCGTATAAAAACAAAGTTTTCTGCGATATATTTTTAATGTTTTTTTCTTTAAACGCGATTTGCAATTTCTTGCCTCGCGAATCGCAATTTTGTACTTTAATCTCCATTCCATATCCATTAAATATTTTTTCACTAACGCGTATATCTAGTATATATGGCCGCCGCGGGTCTATATAGGTATATGCATATATATGCGTGTATACCGGAATATGGTCGGCAAGCCGAGGGACAAAAATAGTTCGACGCGTCTCCTGTCGGTAGGCCTCGGCATCGAACGAGGCCATTAAGGACAAATAAAGCCCGGTTACACTCGCTCGCAACCATCCGCGTATAGTTACACGTAACGCCACTCACACATACCTAAGATATATTGACCCTCTAACGTAAGAAGGGTACTTCGTCGAGTAACCGTGTCTCGTAAGCCGAAACGCCCGAAACTTTTCCTTTTTCTTCGACAAAATGACATTGATCCCCGAGGAAATCGCAAAGTTGGCAGGGAAGAGGAAAAGAAAAAAAAAAAAAAAAAAATGAAAAAACAAGGAGCAAAAGGCGCGTAGCAGCGGCGCGTGATCTGTACCACCTGCAGACTCCCCGCAAGTTCCCCGTTTTCGTCGCCCCTCATCTTAAAGGCACTCCGTTTAAGCTCCACTAATCTGATCATTTTCGTAAAAAAAAAAAAAAACGAAAGAAGAGTCAATCCTCTTCATTGAAGCTGAAGGTATCGAAAAGGATATGGCAGACCTCTTCCCCGGCTCTTGGTTTTTCGCCCCCTTCCTCCGTCCGTTTGCTTCTTTTCATCGTACGGCTGTAGCCAGCGCGTCGATAAGACATTAGAAAGACTTTTGCGAACCACGAATTGCTTTTGGATTCTCCCTCTGTCTCTTTCTCTCCGAGACGTCTTTCGAGTAAATTTTATCACAAATTCATCACGCTCAATGGACCGGAAAATCGAAACGATTCGTCAGTCTTTTGTTAGACGGTGAACGAATTATTAAGACAATTTATCCATTGCACACACGCATAACCGCGATGAACCGAAAGATCGATCGACAGCCGCCCTCGTGTGCACACAGTCTCTGTTAGGCTATTAGCTTAATTATTGGATTAACGTGAATTAGTCAAAGTGTCCGGCTTTAATTGGCATATTATATTATTTTGTAATACAATTTTTATTTACATTATCGTCGAATTCGTTTGCCTGTAAGAAACAAAAAACTCCGTACACCGCTGATCGATTCCGTGCGATTCAATGGAATGTCAATAATTCCTTGGTCCCTCGTGACCTCGTACCGAAAGACTGATTTTTTCCGTTCTCTCTTTGTAGGTTGATGTTTTTTTTTTTTTTTTCTGTTTTTTATACAAGTTTTTTAATTAAACTTGACAAATTATCCCTGAAAGCTTTGCCGGTTGAAAAAATCGACAGCACAAAATGAACGAATACCGTGCTTCTGATGAAGTAATAATAAAAGACACGTGAAAATGATTGAGTCGAAGTTTACAGACATGCGATAGGATTTTCGAAAACGAAGAATGAAATCGTCGTGGAAAAACGGGAGAAATAAATGCTCGTTTTGGCTCGTTTGACGAGTCGCGCGAAGTGTTTTGCGGGTGAATTGGGAATAGTGATACAATTAGTTTCGGCAGCGATGTTTGCCCTGACGTTTTTTCTCTGGGCGGTATTGCGATCCAGCAGGGGTCACGATGTACGGTGTAACATCGAAGCCGGACACGAGTCTCGGCACGGGTCCCTAACGAGGGATTGCATAAGCGAACGAAGGGACTCGCGACGAGATTCGAAAGAGACCGCCATCAGTTTGCCACCCTACAATGACAAGCGGCGACAACGACATCGTCGTCACTCGCGTCGATATTACTTCGAACGCAACAAGAGGTAAGCTCGGTCAGCCGGGTCTCTTTACTTCCGACAAATCACGTTTCTCAAAAAAAACACAACTATGTATGCATGGGTAAGGGTGAAATTTAGGAAATTTTTGTATGTTAATTTTTGTATCGCGATCATACGGTATCAACGTTTTTAATGGGAAGAGGCAAATTACGGAAGCTCCGACATTTTTGCAGTTATTGAACGTTTGAACATTCAGATTCAAAGTATTGCGATATCTTAGAGAGATAGTTTACGGTATAAAAATTTTCATACTCGTTACATTTTGAACGTTCCGTAAGTACTGAGATGGCTTAAAAAAAATCACTGAGGTTATAAAATAATTTGGTTCTTTGAAGTTTAGTTTCTAATATATAGAACGATATTCATAAAAAGGTGGAAAAAATAAACACTTGATTATAACAACAAAAAAATAAGACTAACGCTTACTTTGTATACGTAACGCGCGTGTTAGCATTCTTCGGACTTCACACAATGTTTTTACTAATTGTGTTCCGATTAGCCCCGGTCTTCTTTACTTTAATTATGTACCAGAGATACGAAAACGACTGTGCGTTTGGAGAATTGATTGTTAAAAAAAATCTTGGATAGCGAAAATCACGACGGCGAATGAGCAATATGTTTCAATTTTGTAACATAAAGATTTCCGATAAAATTTTGCGAATACAGGAAAAAACACATAAGCGCTCATTTGAAACCACTAAAGAAAGGTGCAGAAAGTACGACGCAATGATCTTACCGAGGTTTCATTTGACTCCCGGAGTTTATTAGTCGCAAATTTATTTCGACAAGCAAAATGAAAGCACAGAGAGAAGTATAATCGACCTCGGGGTTTCTTTTATGCGTTTGCTCTGTGGTTTCCTGGATAGTTCTGTTGCCCATCGCGTTTTTGTACCGCCGACGTCAAGCAATATAAATCCCCAGTGGTCGAACAAGAATGTAATTAATTTCCTCGTGGAATAAAGGAATTTCTTTTTACGCTGATTTCTTTTTCATCGCGTTACAAGACATCGAATCTCGCAGGGTTTTGATTACGCGAGAAATTTATGAAGAATATTCGTTACGAGCAGACGTCGCGATATCTCAACGTATAATCTTTATTTTCGTGATAAACGAGACTTATGTTTTTTCGCGTTTTGTTTTGATAAAAAAAATAATGAAAGTATATCGATTTGTTAACAATGTACGAGTAAAAATCGAGATAATTTTTGTGGAAAACGAAACATAATTTGTTTCGGCATTATATCTTCATTGAACATTTTCTTTAAACATATTGATTTATGAATCTTAACAGCTCGCATACTTTTGCGCCTCATGGAGTCTCGCCTTCGGCTCGTGCCTCACTTCACACTCGTCGAGAGCGATCTTTTTTCCCCACACTTGTATCGAAAATAACTAGTTCCGAGTACTCTAAAATTCATAATAGTTGTATGCCTCTGTAACTCTGTAACATCACAATTTATAGCAAAAACAGCGAAATCGCAAAATGGGGGCCAAAGGGCCCCAAGCCCTGGGGGGGGGGTTGAGGGGCGGCTCCACTGACAAAATAAATGGTAACTTTAAAGTGCGCGAATTCGATAGCCGATGGACGATTTTCCGGAAACCAATTTTCCGTGGGAAGATTTTTTTAAAATTATTCATTTGCTAATAACAATAAAACGAAATTTCAGAAATGGACCCATTAGTCAGCTCGATAAATTAGCTTTACTAATGAATTAAGTTAAATAAATTCGTTAAAAAGAGCGAAATAATTAAAATGATTAATACACAGTATTTGAAATGGAAAAGTGCAAAAGCGAGACGAAAAGCACTTTCATCCCGCTGGTTAAGAATCGACAACGTTCCACCCGCATTGCAGGCAGGAAATATGGGTCTTTTTAGCGCAGTCGGGCGAAAAAAAAATTCATTGAGGATTTCATTGAAACAGGTTTTTTTTTTTTTTTTTTTTCTCTATCAGAGCCATGTGTGCTGTTGTAGAGGTAACGACACATATAGTTATGCGATATGCTCTTTTGACTCTCAATAATCGATATTATCGAACCTTCGGATATATCTTACACATTCAGTACTGTTACGCGGTTAAACAAAGTTAAATTGTAACAATAAGATATAGCGCTACACAGCGTCAACGTTGTGGATCGCTTGAATTGTGACTCGGTGAATTTATTTGCGCAGTCTCCGCGAGCAATAAGAGATACATTTTTAATAGCCAACGTAAAAAAAAAATTTAGAAAAGACTACACACTTATCGGGCAATGGTATGTGTACAAATGTTCGACGACGTTAAACTATAACGAACGTAAAAAGCTCTTGACACAAATCTGGCGACCCTGGGAAACGAGGGTGGAAAAGGAAGGGAAAGAGACCTGTTAGGTGATAATAACCCCGTGGCACGCCAACGTTATAGCGATCGATACACCCCACGTTTTTGCACAACCCATATTACTCTATATAGCATAGCTGTACTCAACAGTACAGTTGAGTACATGCATATGGCTGTATATAGAAAAAATAGCTTGGAAGGAAAAAAAAAAAAATAGAAAAAGAAAAAAATTGCGGATAAGAGTCGGCTTTGTGCAGTCCGAGGATGTCGAGAGTGGAATAATCGACAGGCGTTATCGGACGCTCCTGTCCCGAGTTCGACGACTGTACAACGACGAGAGATGACGCACTAGATTCCAATCGACATTTCCCGCGAGATATCACGCAGCAAAGTAACGTTGAGATTCGTTATTAAACGAATAACGATGTTTCTCTGTAATTATAGTTTTGCGTTCCGGTCATTTTTATCAAGTGGGAAAAAACGTTTTGCATCCGATATTCAAGTTGGACTCGCGCTGTGTGGAATTTTCAGTTTATCGTTATTGCATGATATCGACGATCTCAGCACTTCGTAATTGAATTTTAATCGTTGCAATAACGATTTCTCAAAAGATGCGATCTCGCGGAGTGAGAAAAATCCTCCGTACATTTGTAATTTGCTAACAAAAGTCGATTGAAAAAAACACATATTATTCGCGATGTATCGACAATTGAAAATCATTTAAGGAACATCGCATGCATCGAAGCATGCATTTCATGAAGCCTCAAAATTTCCTCGAACGACCGCTCGTCGCGTTCAACGTCTCAAAAATGACAGTTTGATTCAATTCTTGAAGTATATCGAGGTGCACACAGAGAGAAGGATCTACTAGAAATTTCTATGTCACCTGGTAAAATTCGACTGTGGCGCTGCCTATCACAAAAATGTTCGATATGACGAGAATTTTTAGCACATTTATGGAAACTTTTGCCATATCCTATCACATTCGTAGAAATTCGCACAGTTGTCGTAATTTTTGACAGGTGGCGTCATTGAATCCGCACTATTAGAAATTTACGATATTTTTTACCAGATATATGGTAAATTGTATCAGATCCTTCTCACCGTGCATTCGTAATTTTCTAGTTGTTAAAAATATCGTGAATCCGGTTAAATCTTTCTGATTACTCGAAGACTGTAAGATTGTACAAAAATATATGCTCCATCTTCAACTAAAAAAATTGCTTGGAACTGAAAAAAAGAGAATCATTGTTCAGCAATGACTTTAAAGACGATGAAAATTCTTGTTGATCGTTGACTATATTATTGACTATATACGTGCTACGCAGTTCGATTCGACTCAATAGATACCGATTTCTTCGACTTTAAACGCTTTCTTACTCTCCTCTTTCCGCCTTAACCTGCCGCATCGTCTCTGCACACACCGAAATAGTTCATCCAAAATATTTACACAGTTAGCCGTATCTTTTGGAACGAGGAACGAGATTTGCGGTGACCTCGTTCGTCGATCTACGCTAAACTATTATATCGCATACCTATTCGTCATTATACAAAGTAAACTTGATCGATTTTTAATTTTACAAAACATATTGCTCTTGCACAGCCAGAAAAACCACAGGTGGGCTAATAATATATAAATTTAATTGTCTCGAGTTCCTGCACGGCATTAATGGATTTTTTTTTACCTATTATCAATACTGCCAATCAGTTTTCCATGGAAGAAAAAAAAAAAAGTACGTTGAAAATTTAGATGAGGTTACGTCGACCTTTGTTCATCTTAAGGTCAGCCTTCCTTATCACAAAAACAAATATGCGAGATGAAGATATAGAGCCCAACGTGATTTGCAAGAATTCTCGTGGATATCGTTGTCTTCCTCAAACGAGTTTCATAGCATACGATTGCTTTTCAACATTCGAAATTATAATAAAGTCTTCAAGTAACAGAAGGAATTCGAACATTCGCTATAGACATTTATATAGAAAAAAAATCTATAGATGTATATATATATATGGGAAAAAGAATTTGACTTGGCGCCGAAGTAGGCAACGGGCTGATTCGGTTCGATAAGCTATGGTTACGTAGGTATAAGCAACAGTCGGCGGCATGGACGCAGTCAGTTCCCGGCCGGCACGCGACTGATGAACATCAGGCATACGACGCACGAGACCCGTTGTACAAGGCGCTTTTACACTCGAATACCTAGTTTCTTATCGCTCGACATGTTTTAACATACTATGTTTAGTGCTTAACCTTAAAAATTGTGAAACTATAACAATAAGTGTTACATCGGCCGATGGATTCGGGCGGCCTATTGTGTCGCGCGACAGTCGCACTGATAATCGATATACGCGTGATGTAATACAACGATAACGAATATGCGACAAACGTCCAAAATTTTAAGCCATTTTCGATTCAAATAATCTGAAAAGCAAATTTATTATTATTCTCAAAATGTCAACACGAAATTGTCATCGGACGAATATTTAAGCCCGCTAATTCGAAGTGGTATTAGCGTGGGTGGCCCGCGGAGGCCACAAGTACACACACACGCAACAAATGCGAAGCAATCGCGTTTAGTACGGCATCGATTTTATTATTACCGTCAATTCTTTGTCCTTCTTTTAAATTTCTTTTCAAATAATGCAATTTTCACTTTGCGGGATAATAATTATTCGCGAATGAATGCACTTTTCCCGGAAACTCGACATTCGTTACGCCGCAAGCTAGACTAATACTTATTGATAAAGTTTTGTCTCTTTTGTCGTAAATCTGAAAAAAAAAAACAAAAAAACTCTACATTTGCGTTCGCCGTGGATCATTGGGAAATATTTAATTTCGCGTTTAACCAATTTTCGATAAATCATTCGAACTCGAGTCGCTCGATATCGCGCAATTCGCGGACAGAAATGGAAATGGGTTTTAATCAACCAATCGAACGCATCCGAAGATATCGCGAGAACACGCAATAGTCTCCTTGAAACATCGAGGATACGAAGAGGAATAACGAAATCGATTTGCCATTACGTACGGATGAGTCGGTTTGCTTCTCAATCTCAGTTATCTCGAAACTCCCCCCCCCCCCCCCCTTCACCTCGTCGACATACTCGAAACTTTCGTGGTACTCGTGGAACACATGAGAAAACGGTAAATTCTCATTTCGTCTACGATGGATACGACGATAGAGAGCGCAGTTTGTTTACATACACTCGGAAATTGCTGGACGTAACTCGCCGTCTCACGAGCAAAGTTTCACTGTTTCGATCTATAGTTATGATCGCAGGGGGAGGAGGAGGAGGAGGACCCGCGCGCTCGTCTCTCTATCTTAGCTTGTTTACATTTGTTCGTCACTTTTCGTTTCTGTTTACATTTCGCCTCCCCAGCTACTTTAGCGGTTACAAGACTCTTCTCGACTGAATATATATATATATTTCTTTTATTAATTTGTCTTATGTTCCAAAACAGATGAAAGTTAATTAACAACAAATGTAGATAAAAAATAATTGCCGTATAAAAAAAAAAAAAAGAAACGATGATTAATAATGTGCAAATGGATTGGACAACGAAATAATTAATTATATTACTATTATTATCGAGTTGATACGATACGATAAAATGATCAACTTTCGATATTTTGGTGCACTCGAATTTTTTGGCTGAAAGTTAGTTCGCGATCGTTCGCAAGGATCGAGCATTACCATGATTGATTTTTAATATAGGCTTCAAGGCGATTTCCAGGTATTCATCGCAACAGCGTTATTCGTCGTGCAAAACTGATTTTTTATTTTTTTCATTTTCGATTACGCAGAAAAATGCTCTGAATGAAGTGCCACCGGTTTTATCGCATAGGGACTTTATATTTATATCGTAGGACTATTTCCAGTGTAAACCGATTAGTTATCGTCGGTTTCATAGTGCGTGCGACGAATCAGGAATGAAACGGCATTGAGACCCATCGACGCCGTGGAAGTTTTCCGAGCGAAAAATCCGCGGTGCGCCGTCGCGATCTCGCAACCGTGCGCAGGCGACGCCTCCGTTGTCGCGCGCGAAGAAAGAGGAAATATAAAGAATAAAATAAAAAATAAAATTGTGCGCGAGAAACACGAGGCGGTTAGTGCCTCTCGAGATGAACGAGTCGATAACGAGAGTCAAGTGTTGTCACTGAACGGGTTGAGCTGTCCGCTCAACAGTCTGCACACGAGACATGTATCGATAAGTCGACAACTCGTCGTCTCTCGCAATCTGCATCTAAACTATGCGCGCGCGAGAGTTTATCGAAACTACGCGATCAAACGATTGCTCATCGGAATAAAAAGAAAAAAGATAAAAATTGTATAAAATCTTTATTCAAGACATTCGACAAACAGACGGATTACGTGCCAACGAAGCTATTTGCATTTATCGAGACGCGAGCCACGCATCGAAATACGTCGATGCGATGGAGCACCGGCAGGATTACGCAACAGCGCTGATTCGGCAATTATGAGAAAAGTGTAAAAAGTGTTGACGTTTGAATATATATACACACACACACACACACACACATATATGTGATAGAGATGAACGAGTACGCGATTTTGGTGCCGTCGGAGATGAGCTCAAAGATCGCCCGAAGGGATTCCGGTACTATGAGAGTTTCTCTACCGTTGACGTCCTTTAGACGGCACAGCGGTTGCGTTTCGACCCTTGCAAGAGCCAAACCACATCCGAGACTACTTTACGTTGCTGTACCGTAAGTTTCATAATTCCGAGAAACAGCCTATTTATTAATCAAGAGGTCAAAGAATCTTTCGCCAAGTTCCGACCAAACATTCGCGTATCCAAACTTTTCATTGCGCACGTGTCTTCTTCGGAATTGCTTTTTTCTTTGTTATATTACATACAATCTCTGTTTGTGGATGTAACGGGAAGGAACGGGAAGATAAACTAAGACGCGGTTAGGATGAAGAATTAAAAGAAATCAATAATTAAAGCGCGTGAATAAAATAGTTTCCGTTTATACCTGTAGCAGGCGGGTGTACTGCTTTCATCCGAAAAGTGAATAAGAGAATTCAACGAGCGTTCCCCCGACTGCATCGAAGATGTTTTCCTGAACTGTAAAAGTATTTCAATGTTTTTGTGGATTAACGGCACTTTTCATTCGGGACTTTTTTCGTACGAAAGGAACAGAAGGACTAAAAGAACAACTTGACGGCAATGTCAAAGGCATAACATACCACAGTAGGCTATGGAAAAGAAATAATGCAAACATGTTGGGAGCAATCAATTGATTGCCAGATTTTTTTTTTGTCGACTAGACGGGAATAATCGAGACTACGATAAACCGCGCGTATTCTCCACCGCCATCTCTCATATCTCGCCCATCTCGATTGTCCCCTTTCGTTACCGAAATATCGTGGAACAAGCGCATTCTAAGGTTATGGCACGAGGATCCAAATAGGAGTAGCCATTGATTGAGGATAATGGTCCCAAATCGGGTCAACGTTGTTAAAAAAAAGACACGAATGGCATATCGGCACACCGTTTCTTCTGATTTACGACCAATAGCTCTCTCGGTATCGCGACTCGAGTCATCTATTTTCTTTTTTATGAATATTCTGATTTTATGCAACGTTTGCTCGGATGTACCTTTTTATTACCGATAGCGAATGCAAAAACGCGTGTATTCCGAACGAAAAAAATAAATAAAAAGCTCGGAGTCGAAAAGTAATTTCGAAAATGTACAGAATTGGCACCTTTTTGGCATACGTTTGATAGTAACAATTCGCGTAATTAAAAAAAAAAAAAACACAATTTTTTCAGTAAAATAAACACATTGTTTTAATCATTGTTTCGAAGAGTCCGTAATACAATCGTTGGTTTTGCAAGGGACCGAGAAGGTAACATAAATCTGCGAATCTTCAACGGATAGTTATTATTTTTTGTTTTGTTTTCCTTTGGCCATTTGATGACAATAATTCAAAAGTTATTGTCGAGCACTCGAATCAGTGGAGATCGGCCAACGATTGTGGCAACGAAAGCTTTTCAACAAGAGCGGGTTGTTGAATCGCGTGATGTGGGACCGCACCGAATAGGCCAGAATATTCCGAATCACTTTTTCTATTTCAGTCCTAAAGTAAATATTTACCAACTGGGTACGGTAGTTTCGCGCTGCAAACAAGCGCGCCTTTGTCGCTACATGACAACCCAGGCGCGAGCGCTTTCATCCGCAACGGTTGCACGCGGGGAGAGCTTCCTTTCTAGTTCGCTCGTCCGTTCCCGATATTACGTAAAAGTGTATTGTATTTCGCGCGTATCGTCCGTCGGTTACACGTTACGCGCGGCTTGTAGAACAGGGTGGCTGCATAGTAGCCGGCCTATAATACGTCTACGCCGTGAGACGCGTTTAACCAGAAAACACCGGCGTCGTTCATTGTTTCCGTTGGTCTGCTGTCTCTAAACAGACATCGACGAGCCTATGTAGAGTAGAGCACACCAGCGGCAGTCGCCATCGTGGCTTATCGCGTAATTAAAATAATACCCTCAAACCCGGTTTTACCTTTCAAGTCACACGCTATGACACGCTTTGAACAACGCAGAATGATATTCCGAATAATGAGAAACAGCGTTGTCGATTATCAACTACCTTGGAGCGTTTGCATCGCGTTACACGTATTACATTTACAGCCGCCGCGCTGTACTCGTCTACAATACAATCGTCACTCGTTGTTCATCTCGTTTTCGATGATTTCACATCGCAACGGCTTGACAGTGAACATTGACGATATTTGTAATGTGTTTGACAAAACAATTCGATTATCCGTTAATGAAGATACTTGTAAATGAAAATGAACATACCTCTCTATTTTGTTTTGCAAATAATGCGCGTTTCTATTTTCATTGATTCCCTCGTGAGTTTCGGCACCGATCGATAGGGATACAACAAAGTAGGTAAATTGGAAATAGATAAAGTTTGAAATTCCAGCGTGAGAGCAGTTGCTTGTATTCGCATGGAAGCTACTTTTTGTGTTTTTTTTTTTTTTTTACAAATTTTTATGAATTTGTAGGTTTTTTTCGTACAGTATATTAAGGACCCGTACAGCCCGTTAAGTCATTGACCAACTAAACTGACCACATTAAAAAAACGTATCTCAAGGTTAACTAAAATCATTAAAGCGTTCATGGAATCCAGAAAGATACTTTTCTATACTGCAGAATTAACAATTTATCGAATACATTCGCTTTTATCATTTTTTGTTTCTATCAACCTGACGCGAACTGTTAAAAACAAAAATAGAAAGAATAGAAAAGTGTTCGGTATAAAAACTTGAATCTATGAAGCAATCCATACATTGTATCGAGTATGAAATAACATCTTTAACATGCCTGGATACAGTTCCAGTCAATACTAAACTTATTTTTTTTGTAAAAAGACGTTCATAACCTCACAATTTGTGAACGTTGTTAACATCGCGCTTTCGTGCGACAGCCCGGGTGTCTATATCTATATAATTTCTAATTTCGATGTACCAAGATAGACCCAACCGAACCGAAGTACAGCCCGCGGTCAGTTCCCGCGAACAAAGCTGCATGACTTGGGTGATCACCGGAGCCGCGCGTCAACCGCGCATTCAACGTTGTCGGTGTAAGCAGATTTGCATTTTTTAACGACGTCAGAAACGATCTAAACAAAATGTCTACACAAATGGTCTGTTACTATCCAATAATCGGTATTGCTTTTTTCGATAATATCAGAAATTATACTGCACCATAAAAACAAATTATGCATATTAATTAAGCTTATAAGACGCTATCGCCTTATGTTATTAAAGTCGTTTACAAAGGTTATTTTCTATGAGGAAGTAGAATATTCATGTACATAGGTAATATAACTCATTAGAAGAGTTTTGTAAATAACGTTGAAGACAAATTGAGGAAGCGATGTGCAAATTTAATTACTATCAATGTTCACTATTTATGTATATAATACATTTTATTGGGCATAGATTTGACATCTGTTGAAATTTACAGTCTTTCAAGGAAATCTGTTTTCGAGATGCGAATAATATCTCGTCGTTCATATCAATCACTTGACGCAATTTTCGTTGCGAAATTAATATAGTCAAAGAAATATGCGAGATGAAAATATATACTTCACGCGTAACTTTGACTTGACTGTGTTTGAAAAAAAATAAACAATTGATCAAATAGATTTTCGACATACTCGTCGCAATCTATTTTTTCTGCGGTACATTTTTTTACAAAAATCGAAAAGCGGAAGACATTGACAAGTTGTGTGCAGCCAATGCATTAATTTTGACCCAATTTCCCTTTAAAAAACAATTATACCTTTCTATCGATAATACGAATCTTTTGTCGCGACAGCATAATAACGATTGAAAGTAATTAATACATCAAAGACATATTTTATTTTATTCTTCAATTATGAATCTATTATTTTTTCCGGACATTTTACACACGTCGCACGTCGCGTGGAGTGTGTAAAAATAATAGGCTTCTTTTTTCAGTACCTACATTGACAAATCATTTGTTTTTTTGTTTCCAAATATTATTTAAAAATAAAGATTGGCCATATGTAGCTCGCGACAATGGTGTTCGGACGAGTACGAAAAAGAAACAGAAAACAGAATTATAAAGATTTCGTTGTCCATCCGTTTAATCGCAGAGGTAAAATTCATTGAATAACTAGCAATCGTTAATTGCGATGTGTCACGATTTCTCATACTATATAATAGAATATTGAATATTCTCGCAATTTTTCAACACGCGCGTTTCAACTTTCGAACATTCGGATATGTATAAAAAAAAGAATTTTTATTTCTTATTCGTAAAGTTTGTTATTCAAGGTCGTAATACGCACGCGGTGTGACGAATTAACGACGTCGGTAACGATGAGATATATATAGTTATACAAGGAGTGCCCCGAGTATATACGTGTTGCTTGAAAGCCTCGTGACATAGTACGGCGGTGGCGGCGGCGACATGAGGAGGGGGACTCTGCGAAAACCGTGCGAGCCGCAACAGCTTAGAGGCTCGAAAAGGCTGAACAAAGATTTATTCTAGAGCCGTAAATCACGTTAGAACGCGTTCGCCAGTCTGGGCGATATCGTGCGATATACTAATCGAACGTTATAACGATTGATTGGAAAAGAAATTACTGCATCACCCCTGGTCACCCCAGTCAATTGCTCTTCTTCGTCGTGCGCGAGTGTTTATCCGATATGCGTACTTCCAATATTGAATTACGCAATCGATTGCTGGATTCGCCTTTTTAACACTGCGTCCGAATGCGTTCCGCATTGATAAAACGTCACGTTATCAATTGACCAATTTTTATTCGGATGTATAAAAAACAAACAAAGAAAATCATATGCCATTTGTTGTCACTTCGTTTTTTATAAAAAAAATCTATCAAGCTTGCGATTCAATCTGTCTTTGGAGCACATTTCTCTCGAGATATTCTCACAGACAACCAATTCGGACTAAGATTTTTTTATTCGTATTCCAGTCCCGAATTAATTCACATGAACATGTCAAACTCACGATTGTTTCTTTTCAACATACTTTCAAGAGATATTTCGATTGCGCGTGTTACGGTTTTTGTCAACTTTGAGCTTTGGCCAGACAGCGGAACAGAGACACCGATTCGATAATTGGCGTAACGCACTCACCGTGCAGCTCGCTGGATGAGCAACGGGCAACAAGTCACTTAGTCCGATGTTTATGTCGGCGTAGGATTAATCGCGTTGCTTACATAATACGACGTAATGATACTGCGGCGGGGAGGGCGAAAGAGCCGGAAGTAGTAGTAATCCGTTCTGCGCGGACGCGACGCCAGGCGATTCGTCTTGTTCGACGAACGATTCGTCATGAAGAAAAAAAAGTTGTTATCAATAATAGAAAAGCCCGAAATATTAATCTCGTTATCGAAAAAAATCAAACATTAAAATCATCGACGGAACTTTCACTTCGCAACATATTCATATTTTCCATTATTGTCCCTTTATAAAGTAATACACGATATAATTACACCATGTTTTTGTAAGCGCGTAAACCGAAAGATTATAGTAATCATTGTTGCAAAATTTTTATTTCTTAATTTCATCGTATTACTTTTTGTTTGAGACAACAAACGGCAACAAAAAAACGAACTAACTTCTTCCCGAGCGAAGAAATAATATGCGGTGGTAATATGCGTAATACATCCTGATAGACTGTGTACTATAAATGTATTGTAAATCTATACGTTACTTGACGTTTGTCTCGGGTACAAATGCTTCCGACCGATCGTGCGAATTTTTTTTTTTTTTTTTTTTTCATTGCCTACTTCACCGCGAACAGATGTTCGATAATACCAGACAGATGGGCCCCGTTGGAAACGAGAAACTCACGTTTATTTTCGTGAGGTCGTTGTCCGGCTCTGCGCCGTTCGGCTTACGCATTTCGCGATGTAATACCGAAGCTCAACTTTCTTTTCTACTTTTCGATTTAGCACGTCTATTTGCTATATCTTTTTTCGTATAGCGGGGAAATTGAAAACTCGTTTGAATAAGAGACAAAGTTATTGATACATATTTCTGATAAATTATCACATTAAGGACGGGGTATCGTTACATTCCCAACGAAAAGTAAGATATTCAGAGAGAATCTTGAAGGCTTCCCAATGGGATAAAAAATTGAAAAAAAAAAAAAAAAAAAAAAATGCAAGTATTCGAAATTCGCTCGGAATCTCACATTCAGCGGGAACCGTAACGTTACAACGTTCCTAACAATTGCAGCCTCGCGTATGTAAATCTATCTAATCGATCGATTATTCGTATTAATGTATTCGTTGTTTTTTTTATTTTTTATTTCTAGTTTCGACGTTGAAAATGGAGCTTCTACGCTGGACGGAGGTGCCGGAGGTGGCGGAGGAGCATCGCCGAGTGCCGGCTTGGTCCTCCAGACGCTGCCCCAAAGAAGAGAGAGCTTCCTTTACCGAAGCGACAGCGATTTCGAAATGTCGCCGAAATCGATGTCGCGAAACAGCTCCATCGCCAGTGAAAGGTAAGAATTTAACAATGTATCTTTTATTGAGTACCATTTAACGAGAAATGTTTACATTAATTTACGATTCTGATAAGCGTACGAAATCCGGAGATGAACAATTTGGTAGAATAATGAAAATTTCATCATATATGACAAAGCGTAATATTTTAAAAAAGGATTAAAAAAATCTTGGGTTTAAAAATTTTCAAAAATCTTTCAAATATGAAGACAAAGAAGTCAAATGGTTAATAATTGAAAAGACGTTCCGACAAAAAATTGTTCAATTCTGAATGAAGATCAACGTTGCTTCGACGTATATCACGAAATAGTCAACAGTTCGATTATTATTATCGACGGAACAATGCTTATATCCTCTATCGTAATATTTTTCTTCAAACGAATTATTCGAGTATAAGACTTTCACGCAGTAATCGCCTGAGCAGCTTTTTTTCTTTTATCGCTGCACAGTATTTGGCGAACCTTCTCACTTGGTTTCCTTTCACAAGTACGCGGCTTTTCCTTTCGAGACTTAATTAAATCGATCGAGATTCAATGTGAAATAGCTTTCTATAGCTCCAGCGATGCTTCACAAATAATCGGAGAATTTTTTCAACAAAGAATTTTTACTTTCTCATCCCATACGAAGTATACGAAGTATGGAAAAAGAGAAATCGGCTTGGAATCGCGAGAAAAAATAACGCCAAATTTACGGACGAAATAACTCTTTTCAACATCATAGAATAAAAAAGAAAATCTCAATTTATTAATTTCCATGACCCGATGAGTTTTTTTTTTTAAGTAAAAGTATCTTTATTTTGGAATTTTTCATATTAATTTTTCTGGCGTAGAGACAATAACTCTCCGCAGTCATTAGTAATAACTGTGAAACTTGGTACGCAGGGTCTACGCATATAAAATGTGAGTTTGGTATTGAAATTCAATTTTTTTTCATACATATTGTCTAATAGTTTACCTGCAATGTGTAAAAAAAAAACCGCAAAAAAACATTTGAAAAACTACAAAAAAATTCGAAAATATATTAAAATACTGAATTAAGTTGACGAATAGATTTTCACCAAAATAATACATATTTTGATACATATCAACAACATACTAACTTCACGCCATCAACAATTGGGATGAGAAAGTCACGAGTTGCAAAACGCCAGTAGCAAATGTTTCATGTCCAATTTTTTTTATTGTTACATTGTTAATCATTGAATGACTAGCTGAAACGATCCTTTTCTTTGATTGAGAGACGTCGAAGCAGCGTTATTATAGCTTTATTCGCCAATCCTATATCGGTTATTCTGGAGAATTTCGAAAAATATATCGAATATATCGAATGTCAAAAGAACGTATTGGGTTTATGTAAATAACCGATATTCCCTTCTGGCGTTGGATCTTCGATATTTTTGATAAGCGATCGGCTTTGAATATCAAATATGCTATATGACACAAGCTTTCATCGTTAAAATTGTTCGATGTAATTTAATCTGCCGAAAGCCAAGATCAACATAACATACATTGTTCAATGTTGTACGAATTTTAACAGCATTTATTGCAATGCTAAACAATCCGGTTTTTTTTTTTTTTTTTTCTCGAGAATCGATTGTTACTTTTGAAATCGTTTCACGCAGATGTATTACAAAAGACATTTGACTGGCTATCGGATGGTTAAAAGATGTATGTTCGGTCGATTCTGGTAGACGGTAAAAAGCTGCGATGATACTGGACCAGTTGGAAATTCAACATTGGGTAATGTAGAAAGCTCTTATCGTTAGTAGGGTTCTTTCCTTATGAAATGTGTCGGTTAGACAGGAAACAAGAGAATCCCTTACTCCGGCCGATATATGTACGATCGTCGCGTGTGACTGTCGGGTCGGGATTCTAGCTTCGAATCGATGAGAATAGTCGCTGGTAAAACAGAAAATTTCTTTCTCACAACCAAAAATTCTCCCGTTAATCGATTAGAACGGTCGTCACCGAGTGACGGTCAAACAGTTGGGGATAGAAATTAAATTGATCAATTTGCATATCGTAAAATCACTCAAATGTCGACGAAATCTAATGGGGTTTTTAACTTTGTTGTATTTGAATAAATAAAACAAAATCAATACGGATATCCGGATAACGTTTTTTGTTTTGTTTTTTACTATTTGCATTTTATTCAAGATTGCAATATAGGTATAGTAATATCACCGCGTGTCGTTAATCGCAAAGGGAGAAAATTCGACGCTAAAAATCATCAGCGTTCGAATGATTCACGGAATTTTTAATTACCACAGTTGATCGTATGATGCCGCGTTCGCTCGGCCCCGGTTACCCTCGCGACGATTCCGCGAGGGAAGTACGTCACTATCGATCCGTGGCGGCATACGTCATAGTCATGATTCTGGGTCGTTCCTGTTATCTCGAACGACCGGAATTCAATACAAGCCACCGTGAGGCCTGACTATTACGAACCCTGGCCACTAGGATGCCTTCGGACTTTTGTACAAAATGACGAAAATGACAAAATGACGAAAAATGAAAAAAAAACTTGAGCTTAAACTTAAAAATGAAAAGTAAGTAAAACAAGCAATCTTGCAAAAATGTCATCGTTTCGTAGGAGTTTACGGAGACAGATGATTCGTCAACATTCTCGAACGAAATCGCTAGAATTCATAAATGATCGTTGGCTGACTGCCACGGCCCGTTAACACTTGCCACGTCTACGCGCGAGTATGTTACTTATATTTTTGTACGATATACACAAGGGAATTAAGCTCCTCAACAACGAGTCTCTAGAGATAAATAAACCGAATATCTCTTCGCCGAATATCTCGATTTTGCGACTTTTAACGAGCAAACTGTGGTATATTAAACTCGGCTCGTTTGGCTACTTGCCACAGGGTAGGTGTAGCGATCGCGCTGTGCAGGTACATTTTATCTACTACGCACCGTATTCTATCATCGCTCGAACGATACCGCGATAGTATTCAAATAAACTTTTACGTCAGACTTGAAATAAATGCTTTATTTTCATTAAAGAGTTTTCTTTTTTGACAAAAGTGTCCACTATCATCGCAGACCGGTGGATCGTCGATTATATGTTAAACAAATGATTCATCTATCACAGCGTGTATGTAATTATTTTTTCATTTTAATGAACAAAGCTAGAAACAACGAAATCGACGAGTCAATTGTCAAAAAATTTAAGTTGTATAAAGATTTTGTTTCTCCCTTCATTCGTATTGTCGTTTATCGCAGTGTCTGTGACGTAGTTATCAAACTCATATATATATCTGTGTAGTTTTGGTGGCGGCGGTGGTGCTTAAAAAAAAAAAAACATGTGGACATTATGATTTTGTAAATTTGTACGCGCCGATTTTTCTTATTCTTTCGATTCTGAGCGTATATGATCGTTACGTGATTAAATACGAAAAATTGTACAATCAAAATTTTACGCTTCGCGTTCATTTCGCATAAGTTCGAGAAAAATGAGAGAAAATTGCAAATACTTTTCGATAGTATACAAATCTGAATAAAAAATCCCTGCATGTTAAAGGTATGAAAAGATTAATTGGTCAACAAATTTCCCCAAAAAACTCAACTTTTTTTTTTTTTTAATGAAAATGATTCGTTCATTATTCTGAATACGTATGAATTTTTTCAAATTTTTCAATTTACTTTGAATTTTGTGTTTTCTCACACATTTTTTCTATATAAAAAGAAAATAAAAATTCGAAGCAAATTGAAAAATCTGAAAAAATGCATACGTATTCATAAAAATAAACGAATCATTTTCATGACAAAAAAAAGTTGGATTTCCGGTAAATTTGTCGACCAATTTATTTGTTCATCAATTTGTTAATAACATTTTAGAATTATTATTATGGAAAGTTAATCTTTTCAGTACCTTTAAAATGCCGAGAATTTTTTCAGATTTTTATACCATCTTGAAGTATTTGCATTTATCTTTCATTTTTCTCGAACATATGCGAAATCAACGCGAAGCGACATTACTACCTTAATTGAATTCTCAATTGGTCAGTTGAGAAATTGAATAGAATCTTTAATTTCAATATCGCAGTGAAACCAATAGCTGCGAATTTCCGTTATTTGTCGAATTAACTTCTTCAAGTCATTAAATTAGACAAAATTTGTTAGTTTCTTTTTTTATTTGCAAAAATGAGATTTTCAACGTATTGCTCAAAAGTGTCAAAATAGAAATTCTAGATTTCTGGTAGAACTATTAGAGTTATATATTTTTTTCAAATCAACGATAGAATCCCCTTGTTGCTTTTTTTATAATATTCAAGTCACTTTTTGACGGTGTTTTCAAGGAATCTTTTATAAAGTTGGATGTCTCATCCTTGGGTTGCAGGTTCAAAGAAACAGAGCCGCCTGTCGAGCGATCGTATGTACTCGATCCTATTAACTTTATGCTCTTTTGTTTTAATTTTTCTCGCTTTCACACGTGTGTAGCACGTCCTCCTCTCTCCCCCTATCACAGCAGATATTCCAATAACATAAAATATTTATACGGAACAATTCCATGGGCCTTACTTTGTCAAGGGGCAGCTGTCAATCTTCTGCTTTCAATTCTCACTTATTTTTTTGTTGTTGTTGTGATTATTCGCTTCTTCTTCCTCTTCTTCTTCTTCTTATTGTTCTTCTGTCCCTTTAGTTGCCCTTTCTATCGCATATCACGACGTCTCGTTCTTAGGTTTTGCATGAACTTCTCTCTCTCTCTCGTCTCTGTTTTTCCTTCGATATTTAATTATATGCGCCAAAGCTTAAGCCAAAAAGACAAAGCTATTCCAGATTTTATTTCGAAAAGATGAAATATTGAAAAAAATAAAGCGAGAAAAAGTCATATTTAGGACTACAGCAATAATATTTTTTAATGATACCTACAATAATGTAATTTAGTAATAACAATGATTACGTGTGTAAATCGTATTTGCAATTAATTTGATTTTTCGTTAATTCGATTAACAGCAAGTGATGAGGCAAAAATCTTCGTCGTACACTGATGGAAACGATTTGTTGGATACAACTGAGATTGTTTGAATGAAATAAAATGATAATACAAGGAATAATGAATGAAATGAAAAATAGAACTATAGTGGGAGCTCTGTTTTCTTAACTTCGCTTAACTCGGCCGCCCGTTTATTTAAACTCGTTACCATTGTAACTATTTCGCTCAATTGAATCCCCCCCCCCCCCATCGTCCGTTGACCCCACTGCAAGCGAAAAGTGCGCAGTGTCATGCCGTGGCTCTGTATCTACGGGCGCGTATATCTATCGTTGCTCCTACTGACCGAGACCGAGACCGAGAGTGGGGTCTGTAGGGGAAATATAGTATAGCAAAAGTGTCCGCTTCCGCGAGTTAAGAAAATAGGGGTTGTCCTGTAAATACAAATCTGTTCTTCGGGTCTCTCGAAGATTTTTTCCGTACACATTGATCGTATAGCTTCAAACACTGGGATATCTTTGCAGTAAAGCTTTCTTAGTGCTTTTTGCCAAAACGCGCACCACCATACCACTCAACACACACCGAAGCACACTCACCGTTTTTCCCTAATAGCCTATTATGTTTCCTATCGTCACACACACACACTCCCTCTCAGCCCTATTCGTTATTTATCGTTATTATCCCAATCGTTGTCGTGTGACGTTCGCATCGGCGATCATCGAGGGCAAGACGTAAGAACCCGATAAAATAATTAAAGAGAAAAAAAAAGCCCAGTAAAATATAGATGACAATTAATATGTTATATCGATCGAGAATTTCCATTTCATTATTAGCGCGAATTGTTGAATATGTGAGTTTCAGTTTTCGCGATGTGAAAAATTTTCCGTTTTCCGACATTTTTCTCGTCATTGTTTTATTCTCATCTTGTTTCTCGCGTTGCCGATGTAACTGTTCTCGAATACAGTAGAGATGCTTGAAATTCAAATTGAACAATTGCAGACTGAAGCGTTTGCGTAACACGGCATTCTAATAAGTTGGTTGCTTCAGCCCACAGTAGTGGACACTAGTTATGCTACTTTGTACGTCAGAGACAAGGCTTTTTTGCTGCTGTTGCTGCGTACGTAGAGCATCGACCATTTTTCTCTCGTATTCTCAATTTGACGAATAATCATTATTAATCACCGCTTTATGTACCTCACGCGCGTAGATTGTAATAACATTCGTGCAGCAAAGATATGGAAATTCGTCGAAATGAACGTTCCGGTGTGCGCCGGTTCGGGCAGTTTAATTAACTCGTAATTAGCACAGCATGTACGATATAGTTGAAATTTTTTTACGAATAAACCGAATTGTTATTTTCAGGATATTTACCGATCAGTACAGGTAAGTCGCCTAATCCACCATTATTCATCGTTATGCGCAATATATCATTGAGGATCGTCGATCACATTTTAAACTAACTATACGTCGATTATTTAACCTCGTCGGTTCCGGAATTTGCTGATATTACAACGAAAATACTTCGTCCTGTTTAAAAGTCTCTCTCATCAAGTGCACGCCGCGTCACTCAGCGTCTCAGCGATAGCTGAATATTGAAAAAATCAGCTCGCGCGATATTCGGTATCTCGGGAAAAAGCGAATTTTTAATCGATAGTGATATCAATGGAAGGCGAATTGTTCTCACTTCTTTTGTAATAAACGCATTGACAAGATTGCTTTGAAATTTTTACAACACTTCGAATTGTAATAGACAATTCGAAGCGAAGCTATTCGTTTAGAAAAAAGAAATCCAATAAAAAAATGTTAAAATAATTTAAAAACTCTTGACTGAACACGGAGTGTAATAGAGAAATGTTTAACAAAAAAGAGTGAAATAACATCAAATTATTAATATGTTATAGTCGGGAGATTTTCATACTTGATATCGAAGCAATCGCTTGAATATGACATGTTGATAATTTATTGTTATTTCACTCTTTTTTGTTAATACAATTTTTGTTCAACAACAACTCTATTACACTCGTTTTTCAGTATCGAGAGTTTTTGAATTTTTGTAAAAAAAATTTTTTTTTTTTTTTTTTTCTAAAGAAACGAAGTGTTAGCAAAGTTGTAGACCTCCGTGTATTTGCGGTTATGCCCGGTCATACCCCACAGAGATTGAGTGCCTTGCCAAGCTACCGAGAGCCGAAAAAATATATCGCAGAAAATGGCGCCCAATTTTCGACATACTCAAAGGACTATTCCGTTAAAAGTTTATTTCTGTACGCGTATGTTTGTCTGCTTTAAATTCTACATAGCAAACGACATTGAGTGTACTACATAGAATCACTGATGTATCAAATTCTGGTAAATAATTTTCAGCCGTTTTCGAGAATATACCGGACAACGTAATCGCTTGTCTTCGTGAAATGCATAATTCACAGTCGGGCGGGAAAAATATATCGTTAACAATATTATTCGAATAGTGGTATCGGCCCGAATTCCCTTTGAAGATTATTCAGTCCATTGAGCGCCGCGTTGTATCTCTCACGCCGTAACCTCGAGAGAATATTCGTCTAATATTCCGAGAAACACAATTAGCGAGTACTAGTTGTTTGAGGACTCGTCATCAATAAATCCGTCGCTCCATTAATTAGTAAGTGGCTTGGCGTATATAGTTATATATAACTCGTGTCCATGGCTATTCGATACGTAAAATACGTCAGTGATTAATCAATTCCGTCGCAAGCAAGATAGTGCCATTATACGAGGTGTTCGATGCTGGGCATTAAAATTGCAAAAACAGCGAATTCTGAAAAACTGAATTCATATGGTCTATGCAATTGTATGTTTGCACATATATTTCGTATTAATTATTAATCCTTCAACTGCCACTGTGAATTTGTTATACTAGCAATACAGCGATTTTCAACAAAATGTGTTTTAATTTTCGTCAAGAAATTCTGATAACAATTTGTCGAATATTATGGATATCAAGGGAAACCTTTTGCAATGAAAATTTCATAAAAACTTTGTTTTACATAGGTGTAAAAATGGAAAAAACCAATTTCTTGAAAGTGATATTTCTCATATACCTATTCTGATATAGAAAAATGGCAACCAGTTGAGTCGTTTTGTTTTCATCGAAAAAAAACGTTGAAAAGGAGGAGGGTATAGGGTGTGATTGTTATCGAGTCAACTTGAAATTCTACATACCAGGGGAAATAAAATCAATTGACCGTTTTAATACGGGTGAAGAACTCGAAGGTCCATTAGTTATCATCGATGAATAACGATATTACATTTTGCGGGTTCTTCTCTTCTCAAATTGATACGTATACCTCGAAATACTGTTGGGCATTAAGCGACGGCTAGCTTTGCGTTGAACTTGGCAGAAGGGATAAAAAGCTTCGTGAAAATTGCAAATTTATCGTTACATCGGTGTTTGAAAAACAACGCTAGAAATTCGTGGTAGAAGTCTAACGATATGAAACTACACGTTTGCAGGGGGTCGGGTAGTAATCGGGCCCGATCGCTCCTGCATTTATTCGCCGGGCTGTTACGTGACTCGATTGTCTCACACCCGTTCCGGAAAAGCTAGCGGTTAACGGCACCGAGGCGACGTACGTATCCTCGAGTATATACATACATATTATATGACACGGTGTGTGTGCACACTTGCAGAGGATAGCTCGGCGTTACCGTACAGTCACCCGTTGTATATACTACGTACGCATATATATATGTATATCCCCGACGAGGATGTTACGGATTAGGTATACCTGTAGCAAGCGGTACGTTGTTCGGCGGCCACTACCGTAGTGCTTTTATCTATCGAGCAGTGTAAACAAACCGCTTACGCGTGAATAGGGTGCAGTGGCCTTTAACAACGTCGAAAGTACGACGTCGTGAAAAACGACTCCTTTCCCGATTTCGAGGATAATTGCGAATTAAATAAAAAAAACTTTACTCGTCACCTGCCGCATCAAAACACGGTTAGCAGAGTCAACAAATGGGTACTATCGTCGTCGTCGTCGGTAAACAAATTAAGATGTCGTTGAAAACTCGAAGAGTCGTCAGCTTACAAAATATGTTTTATATTTTCTACTACTTTCGTCAAGCACCGAATTTTAATGCAATTTGTGCGACAGCATATACGCCTTCGTAATTTCGATATTTTAAAAACAGGCGAGCAGGTAAGAACAATCGCTCTGTTTCAGCTTGGCCATTATATAGAGGGGTTAACAAAGACATCTTTTATTTTATATAATAATTCATTATAGTCCATTCTATCAGTTCATAAATTTCTAGCCGCATATGAATTTTAATAATAGCAGTGAATCGCTTCTCACTCTGAATCATTCTCAAGGCGGAATAAAAACAAAAAACAAAAACAAAAGCAAAAATGTCATCGAACGGTTTCGACGAGAATAACGAATGATAAGCTGCGCCGCATTATATCGGATGCAAATCGATGAATTAACGGCAGAATCGTCGATATTGGTATGCATCAAGTTTTAAGTGAAATAGGTCACTGTACGGCCAGCCAGACGTTTCATTATTATTACTTGTTGTCCTTAAGAGAGGCGAATGAGAGGAAACTCACGATTCTCGTTGCGCGCTTCGCGAAGCACACTTGGCCTTTCTGTTATTGACCAAACGTTGGATACTCGCCAATTTTCATCTCAACGCAAAATCAATATTAACGTTTCTGCGGATGAGAAAATTGCACCTATTCCTATTTTTTAAATTCTATTCCATAGCTAACTCAGCCGTTTTCTCGTTTTACTCTGCGTCAAACAACCGACGTTGTATCGGATAGTATATTCCGCTCGACGCTTCTAATGTACATTATCCTTATCTTGAAAACGGCCGCGCAGGGTGTTGTCAACAACCCCAGCGCTCGCTCACACTTCAGGATATTTTTTACCGTCTTGCGATTTTGTATACCTTTCATCGAACTGCTGTACTATATAACCGGTATACCGGATAGCAGGTGGGACTCGTTTGGACAACTCAGCGATGCGTTAAAACTGACTGGGGTGTCGACAACACCCTGCGCGACTCTGAACGTGTTATACAGTCTGCAAAAGGTTTATGACGCCCCCGGTGATTATTTTCTATGTGATAATTATAAATTGTTAATAGAGATTTTTTTATCGTCCATTTAAAAATGTACAAGTTCGGGATCGTGCATTAGTATAATTAATCGAACGACAACAATATCTTGCCTACAATGCGCGACGGAGTTCATAGGGTACTTGAATAGAGTACAAGCGAAGTCGAGCATAAATCTTATATAGACGGCTCAAACCTCATCCCAGGCAATCCTTCACCGAAATAGATATTGTCGTAGAACATTTATTTCATCGATATTCTTTTCATTTTTTTTGTATTGTCACAAGACATTCATTGAGATAACGCAATTGCAACTAAATAGAGTTAAGGTAGTTCTGTCGCTTCGTGTTCATTTCGCATAAGTTCGATAAAAATGAGAGAAGATTGCAAATACTTCTCGATGGAATAATACTATCTTATTTAATTTTGCATAATAATAATTCGAAAATGTCATTAACAAATTGATGAAAAAAATAAATTGGTCAACAAATTTCCCGGAAACCCAACTTTTTTTCTATGAAAATGGTTTCTTCATTTTTCTGAATACGTGTGAATTTTTTCAGATTTTTCAATTTGCTTTGCATTTTTTTTAAATATGTAACAAATGTAAATAGACAGAATTTTTTTTGCGATTTCCTCTCATTTTTCTCGCACTTGTGCGACCGAACTCTACCTTAAATAAAATATCGAGATAAATGATGTCTGCCACATTTCAGCTGATTATCTGTCTGTCTGTGTGTTATAAATGTATATTTTTGGAATTGCGGCCACTTGGCAGGTTTTGGTCTAGATTCTAGCACAGTGGACCCACATATCTGCCGGGTTACTACTGAGATGCGTCTGCCTTCCATTTGCAGATCAGAAATCTGCCACTGATGTTCATGCCACTTGTTTATCCCGGTTATCCCGGTTCGCTATATAAAATGTCCGTAAACCAACTGTTCTTATTATCGCTTTGCTTCGATATCGACGTTTCTATAATCGTATCAAATCGCGCGATATTGGCGATAACGGGATCGGTGATTGTCATAGTCATTACTTAATGAATTATTAATCTATTGTGGCAACAACATTGTCCTGCGCTCGCATCCACGCTGGAATAGATTGCGCACGAGAGTTCAAAGAGCGAAAACGCTACAGGATCGTCCCACTGCGATACTCGAGAAACGTATAGAAATTATAGAACGCGAGAGTCTGCCGGATAGAAATGATATCTTTCAGGTATTCTTTGTCGTCGGCTTCGCAACATGCCAATCGGCAATGCGTGAAGAGAGCGCGGGACGGGAGGTACCGCGAAGGACCTACGACGGTTACCGAAAATCATTCAAGAGGACTCGTTCCCCATTTGCCCCATTTGCGAACTATATACCGGGACGCGCGTAACGAGGCACGAGCGAGAAACTCTCGTGCTGCACCGCGTTCAATAGATCGGACAGATAATTATACAGTTAGAGGTATAGCGTATAGACTCCGTTTAATACTCGCGTTCAGTATTCCCGAGGCGGATAAAATTTTTGTGAAACCGTGAATTCAAGAGTGGAGAAATTGTACGCCGTGTCGACGGGCGAGATAAGGGAATAAGAGGCAAATTAACAGCTCGCAGCTCGAGAAAAAGCCACGTGGGGAACGCGAAGATCACTTCCAAAGGAATATATTGGAAATAAAGGTAGGTGCACGTAGTGCACACCATCTCCGGTTATCTTTGTCATAGGGTGTATCTTTCTCGCTCGTGCCCGGTATTGACTTATCCTAATCTGTCGAAAATTTCGCTCGGAGCGACGAGCTCGCGTTTGATAAAATCACATTCGATACGATACACTGGCGCCCAGCGAAGAAAAGGACAGCGAGGAAAAAAGGTAAAAAACGTAAACCGGGCGGCGACATTATATTTTGTATATTTTGGGCGGGGAGCAGATCTTCGGTAATCCGAAGCCGATGAAAAGCCCGTCATAGGGTTTACGACGTGACCTATAGAAGGGTAATGTCACGAAACAATCCATTGTAAACACGCTGTTGTCCTCGCGAATTATCGAAAGTGGTCGTTACGATAATCTAATATTTCACTATATAAAATGTATGAGACTAAACCAAAGAATCTTTGTGCCGAAAGCTGGCTGGCTGGCTGGCTGGCTGGATTTCTTGTCCTTTTGAGAAACATAATTTATAAACTTTCGAGATGTAATCGAACATAATCGAATGTCAAACGCATCAAGACGGGCATTTATAAAGACACAAAAACGCCAAGTACGTTGCAACAGACCTTTTTCTCCTTCTATCCAATATGAAAAATATTTCTCCCCGAATATCGTGTTGAATGAACGTTGTCGGCATTGCAAGTTTTAAGATCGAAAGGTCGCTTTCGTATAGTCATTATATGCGCGGAATTCTTTCCCACGGAAAAATACATTTTTATTGTTACAAAGTCCTGAGTTCAAATATGGAATAAATGCATTTTAATTACGATTAATTAGCGCGTTCGATTTACGTATCTTTATATGCGAATATATGACATTCTCGCTTCGATATACTCATATATGATGAGTTATAATTATGAGAGTCACATCGACGTGTCCTTGTTTTCTTCACTTATTGCTGTCGTCACCAGCCCGTTTGAAGCGACAAACTCTGGTGCGAGAAGCCGTTTGTTTTCTCGACGCGCTCGAGAACCGTGAGATATACGGAGATGGGCGCGCGAGAGCAATATAATCGTCGATGCTGCACAAGGCATATATGATAGCCATAGAATTCTTAATAAGTACGCTAGTCAGTGGGTGGGCGGGCTTCGCTGAGACGCCACACCTACGCGGCAACGACGAGACTGAAAGTTCGTTTTAATTAGTAGTGAAACCGATCATCCTATTTCAGGCAACGCGACTCCCGTAATGTTATACAGTCCCGTGAACCGTTGGAAAGTTAGCCCGCGTAAGCCAATAATACATAGGCATTTACCGCTGTTGGCAAATATATGAATCTTTGACTGGCTGTACCCTGTATCTTGTATGCGCGTTCACGCGTATATAATCTTCTTGTGATATATACCAGACTGCGGCATGTTATGAACATCATTTTTTTTTTTCTTTTTTTTTTTTTCTTTTCATAACCACAAAAGGTTCCTTGGGAAATTATAGAAAGTTCATATACAAAATAGGCATAAGAGTGACACGGGTAAGAGGGGGTGGATATGTTTTCTCTTTGAAAAATTATATTAACAATTTTTATCATGATTCGAGTTCAACGAACGAGAGTCTGTAAATGTGCCACAAAAAACGAATGTACAAAAAGATTTGTTAAAAAAAAAAATATCTGTGACAATTGCTCCGAGTGTTGCACTATTACTCATGATGACCTTAACTAAAGTACATATAAGTCATAATACTCGAAAGCATCTCATGACAGAACGAACAAACGCGCAAAATGAGGGCAACTTTCACGAGGACGCAAAAAAATAGTGTCCTCGTGTTAGCTGACCCCACGATAAATGCCAATTTTCATAATTTCAACACATTCTTAAAAAAGCAATCCTATTGGGATATTATATATAATGTTTGGGCCAATCGGAGGTTGTATGATTATACCACGAACGAGAAATTTGTCGAGATTTCCTTGACAACTATGTAGCGTATTTTCGATAGCCTATTGAAGGCAAACGAATCGGTAGGGTGATGCACCCGCGGTACATCGATTCATTATAATAATCGGTATTACTAGTGACCACTCGAAAATCCGTCACATTCGACATATCGTCAAATCGATGAATCTTCGTCGGTGTGGTGTCGGTCCAGCACCGTCGCAGTTGAAAGGGCCTTCGCTCTCGCGTATTTCGCTTCCGCTCTGGCGTATCTACCTCCCCGTGGGAGTTGGAAACGCAACGAGCGACTCACCAGTTATAGAGATAGTTATATGCCAACGGCGCAAACGCGACGCGCATACTTCCCGCGCGAATCGTGCCGACTCTATACTCCACTCTCTTGACTCCTAGTCATCCCCACCATCGACGAATCCCCCGCGAAACCAGAACACCCTGGCCAGTTCGACATCGCGGCAAACACGACGTGTGTTGATAGCGTCCCGTCAATCGCTAAAACTTCCTCTTTAATAAAAATATTTTAAAATACAAATGTTATTTTCATTTTCTCTCGTTCGGGTCTGAAGTCCGAAAATTCAAGAAATAAATTGTTGAATTAACACAAGTAACACAAGTACAGGAAATTAAAGAAAGTGAGTGAATATAATTCGGTAGAGATGATTTTCATTCCGAATGTCGTGAGAGTTCGCGAAATTATTTTTTGATTAATCGATTAATTCGAAGATTCGTCGCATAGGTGAACCCCAAAGAAATTAAATATGTGTTAAATAATATATTCGATATCGTAGAGATTTTTCATCAATATATATTTTATCTAAACCTTTTTTTTTTTTTTATGGCGATTAAAAAGTGTTTCTTTTTAAATAAATTTGCGATAAATGTACGTTAAGAAGATGAATTGCAATTGCATGGTCAATCGTCGTTGATATTCATTGCGCAGTGAAAGGGAGTTAAATAAAAAATATAATAATTTCTATGTAAGTAATGTTGCACCCGAAAGATACACCCGTGTTATCGCTTGTCAATGAGAAAGTGTCGCTACGAACGTTCGTGATTCTAAAAGACGAGCCGCGAGATTCGTTTAATCGTCGTTCAAATCGAGAGAAAAATACTTTGACGGCAAAACAAACGTAGTGAGATAGTGGCAAATCTCAGGTAGGACGATAGAATCTTTTATGAGAATCGCAACACGATCGTTTTGAACCTCTCCTCGTAGTTCAACTTCACTCGAATCCAAACAACACTATCTGTCTGTTTTCATACCGAAGTCACGTTTCGCTTTCCGATAAGACACACGAGGGTATTATGAATAATGCGAGACTCTCGAAGTGTATTTTACGAGATTGCAATAAAGTTTTATTCGAATCTCGAAAACGTTAAATGACTGCTCCACTCGACGAGTGCCTTTTAGATATTACAATATACCTTTTGCCATGTGTTTCCACCCCATTTCACGAGTGCCAAAAAGTATTGTTACATTTATTTATTTCATTTCATTGGTATCTCTGAGTGTCAAGAATATTCGATAAACAATTCATGGGGGATAAATACAGCATGACGAATCGTCCACTTTTTTTTTTTTTTTTTTTTTTTTTACTGGACCATTTTACACATTTACACATTGTCATTTTATTTTGCACTCGACTAAATAAAAATGCCCCAATTGCCCCGATACAATAAATTTTCTTCTTTACTTCAACGCATTTGATTTTGCTATAGTTTTTAAATTTCTGGTTCGCGTACGAGCAATCCATTAAAAATGTAATTGTCCCTTTGACGCGTTTTCGATTTACAATTTGTCGAAATTTTCTCATATTTCCAACAAATTTTGCACCAGCTAAATCTTCATTCGACTGTGAAACCGATGGCGGTCGAATGCTTTGTCGAATGTATACGAAAAATCATATTCAAATGAAATCCATTTATGTCGCGTGACACTGACGTCTCGACGTTTACCGCGCGAATTTTGATTATACGAAAACTCGTTACACGCTTCGATAGGCGAAAATTGCAAAGATTCCGATCGTCGAAGGGACGACACAGAGGGGGTAATTTGGGGAACGATGAGCTCGAGAGAAACGATGAACACCGGTGAATGACGTCATTCGATCAATAAATCAATCGTCTTCCCAGCGATTATCGATATTGATGTAACAATTATACTAAAAACTTGTCGCACACTACAATTCGGAGGCGTGAATTATTTAACATAAAAAATGCCGCGTCTATCTGTATAAATCAGAGGTCTCCGCATAGTTGAATAACAATCGCTGCTCGTTCGATTCATTCGTTTAATGAGAAAGCCAACGTTGTTTTATCGGCTTTTTCTCGATATCTCGTGTTTCTCCGTCGCGCACGATTCGAACACACGAAGTGTCTCGGAGAGACATAGCGACTTGAAAATTCCTTTTTACGTTGCGTCACTCGACGTCATAATTCTTGCACGATCGTACTGGTGTGTATATTCGTGATTGCACACCGTTCAATATCCTTTCGCTCTCAGCTCGCTTGCACACAGACTGAAAAATTCTATGAGTTAGTTGCCCGGTTAGCCGCCATCTCGAGTCTACGTACGTTCACGGATAAACCTTCGAGTTAACAGATTCAACGATCGTTCGATATAGTTTTTGTTTTTTCCGATTTTCCTAAGGTAGATCAACGGGTTACTTGATATAGTATATACCTATATAGTTATTGGAAATAATATCAATAATTTGTTTGGCATACATTGAGAGGTATGACTTTAAGAGCCTATAAAAAATATCGTATAACTGTGACCAAGTGCATTTATGAGTTACAACTTCATCGGTAGAAGATTGAATGCATCATTGATTGATTGTAGTTCATCTACGTCACCAACTCCGATATGGCCTTTAAATGCTCATATTTCTTTGGAAAATTATGAAAATAGAGTGAAAACAGTTAAAATTTGAGATCCTCTTGAGTTACCTTATTAGTATTACAAGGTCATATTTCCATAGGAATCGGGGTCTTTTACTTGGCAACCAGAATCAGCTAGAAAAACAGAGTGTCTAAACAAGGAATACTGACATCATTGAATTCTAATATTATTTGTATTTTAATCGTATAATCACATAGTATTGTCAATCTCGTTAAATTTCGGAAATTATCGTTAACTTTGACACATGTTTTTTTTAAAGAAGCAGTCATTTAGCAAGTGCATTTAGGACTGAACGCTTGCAAACTTTTCTCGTTGATTTATTGATCCGGCGCCGTCTCCGTACATAGATATGCAATTTTACGTCAGGGGTGATGTGCATACCTTGAGATTAGTTTATCGCGTTTATTTTTGCAGCAATTACACGTAAACTTAAAACGCGCAAGTGCGTTACATAAACGTAAACTTGTTATATAAACTTTTCCCGTAAACAGTCGTTACTACTGTTCTGCTAGTGAGTTTCGGAACTAACTGGTTCTGCAATCTTGTTACGCGCGCGGCGCGGTACATCGAGCAAATTAGTAAATTTCATCGAATTTTGTGCGGACCGTTTGTACGCAATACTTCGGTGAATCTTTGTCACGAATCCGCGTCTAATCTTTTAATTGTTTTTTTTTTTCAAAAACTGTGGAAAGAAAAAAATAGAGCTGTTTTTTTTCCGGCTTTTTCGCATAATTTTTTTCTGCAAGGTATTGCGAGTTACAAAAAAAGTTCTCGGAAACAGTGCCAATATTATCTATTTTTTACAAATATATTTTGATAATTTTGACTTGTAAGACACTCAATACATGTATCTGTCAGTAAAAAAAAATGATTTTATCGCCTGATATAACTTTCTCTTACATCCTGTTTTTTTTTTAAAGAAACAAATCTATTCGGTTCTCGAACTGATACATAGATATATAAGAATTAAATAAGTGATAATTGAGAGGATTATCCCTCCCGGTGCCTTTCACTACAGTCCGAGCTCCGTACTCTCAACTCCCCTTAACTTAACCGATCCTTTATTTCAACTCGTTACCATGACAACGAGGACCCTTAACTGTATTTCCCCTGAGTCCGTTTGCCCCACTCCAAGGGGAGCCTATTTCATAAAATGTTAACTGCGTACACGCAGCAGGTACAAGGTGGTTTCGTACCTACGGACGCGTATACCCCTCGTTACCCCTATTCGCAGCAACTAACCGGGAGTAGGGACGATAGGAAAAATACAGAAAAGGGAACGGGTCCGGTCCCGTTGAGTTAACAATACGGAGCTTGGACTGTATTTTAATTAAGGTCACACAGATCTTATAATTGTATCTCCGATCGCTCTATTCTCACTTGCAATTGTTTTCTTTAGTGGAACATAAAATACTGCTTTTTCTTCGTGTTATTAGAGATTTTTTTTGGAGAGATACTGCCGGCGCTCGGCGCTTTCAAGAACGAGTTCATAAAATTTCAATTCCCTTAAAATCGGCAGACACTTTCGTTCGAGCACTTTCTACGCGTGGGTGTATTTAAAGTACGCCCACTCGGTCGACGAAAAGTCGACGGTATCTTTTTCATGCTTGAATGACGCTCCTCGTGCTTTCCCTCAAATTCACTTATCAATGAGTGGCTCATTAATTCAATGAAGAAAAAGAACGCGTCACTCCGGATCGCCTGGCGCGTTCGTTAGTCTTGTGAATAAACCGTTTCACCGTTATAGACGTTTCGCGTATATATGTATATATCTTTCGAGTTGTGCGGCTGATGGCCGCGCGCGAAGACTTGGTCGTTGATGCATCGAGCGTGCAATAGATGGATGCTATAATTGGCTCGGAACTTCGATCGGTATATACACTCTGTTTAAGGCCCTACTCGCGCTACTCGCTCGTGCACTGTGACTGTCAGGTAGATAGACTAGCAATGAGACCAGAATGGTTATCCCATACCGACGGAGACATACAGCTCTGACCGTGACCCTCTGAAGGCAAAGAAACGTATACCATTGTAAATCTCTTTCCGGCGACAGCTCATTCACCCATTGCCTCGCAATGCCTCGTCTCACGAGTACGATAAAATTCGTACAAGCTTCAAAAAATAATTGTATCAGACGAGAATGAAATCATTCTTGAATCGCGTTTTACTTTACTTGTCGATGCAGATAGTTCAAAGACGACGCGAGACTAGTGATCCTTGTCCCGACTGCATAAAGATTATTTGCGATTTTTATAAATCCTAACCGATAAAATGATTTCTGGCCGGGTTGTCGTACAGTTTCTAAAGACGTACGAGAGACCAGGTGTACCTGCAACGTTCTGCATCGGTCACAATGTCTTTCTCTAGTGTGGACCCGTGACTAATTCTAAATTTACCTACGCATCACTCTGTGCGCGATCGTTTGCTGAGCCATTACTATTTTCGAACAGCTTTTGATGCCCGTCGTTCGTCCGTTCATACGATACGTGTACGTGGCATATCGCAAAGATGTATATTCATTGACCACTGAAAAACAGAAGAGCGTATCCCGATTCATTATACTTTGTTGAATATCCCGGAAAACGTCTATCTGTTTCTCAACATTCGACATGCGCATAGTCGTGTTAATACCGCATCCATGCGTGGTGCACACGCTGGTACAAACCCGCAAATAGTATCGCGATGAAAAAAGCTTTTGTTTGCTTTCCAATTTTCCGGGAGAAAATTGAATGAGCTTTCGCGAAGCTTTAACACACGTTGGCGAAAGGTCGCTAGTTTTTTTTGTCCATTTCTGCCGCGCGCGTTTATATATCCGAGAGACAATGAATTATTCCGGATAAGCCTATGTGCATGCACAACGCGCCATTCAATGAGAGATGCAAAATGTATTTGCACCTCTCTTTGTGGCGCCGAATTCTACGTGAGTGTCGCCAAAGGGATATAAATTCGGAGTAAATTCACTCGCGCACTAGCGTTCTCAGCAGTCTCGGACTGTGAACATCGCGGGACGTTTATTTAGCCAGATAGTATACTTGCCGGTTAAGTGGGGAGCATGCCTAATTAGTTTCATTTGGATAAGTTGGTACTTGTCCCAGTTACGAACTGTGTATATGCACGTCGTCGGCTGTAGCCGAGAGGCCACAGAGAAATGGCGACAGTGCTCTCAAGCTTAAGATCCCCTCCCGTCTCCCCTGACACTATCGCTTCGATCGTCAGCAATGCTCATCATCATCATCGTCGTCGTCGTCGTCGTCGTCCTCGTCGTCGCAGTTTTCTTGGTTACCTCCGATTGGTTCGTCTCCTTGAAGCTATTAATCATTTATATTTTTTTTCTGCCGAGTGCGATTCCACCGATTAGTTTTTTTTTTTTTTTTTTTGGTCCGCTATACAACTCGATCAAATTCTAGCAGAATTCGAAATGTTGTTGTCAAGAATATTATCGGAATATGATCGTCGATCTTCGATCATGCCGGAAACAGCGATTTTTTTTTTCTCTGAAATCGTCCATTGCCGCGAACCCTTTGCGAAAGAACCGATTCAATCAACGGGAACCGTGGCTTCTACGGATTTTCTAAAGGATCGATGCCCCCCCCCCCCTCAACAAATGAGTCACCTCGAGAAACGGAAGTACGAAATTTACCTACGGAAGGTGGAAATTCTGCATCTCGAAGGGGGATGAGACCATGGTCCTCTCATTTCCCGAGAGAAATTTCAATGGAACGGTCTCGCCGATTCATCGTCGGTCTTCATTTGTCGTCTGTGCAATATTTTATCTTCTTGCAAATCCCCTTTCGAGATCATGATTTCGCATAAAAAGTGTGTTCCTCCATCCAGGATAAGCAAGATCTACCTCTGGTTATATTACACAAATTATACCAGTTTTTATACGACGATCTTGAGGGATCTTGAATTCTATACGAGACTCGAGCTTCCTCAGCTTTTATAATCCACTCGATTTTAATTCCTTTAGTGCACTTCAGATATATACCATTAATTCATTCGAAAATTGGATTATTTAAACGGTGGAGCAATGCCTGTATTCATCAATTTGTAGAACATACCTCAATAACCGTTTTTTGCGCGTATTTTATAGTAGTTTTTAGTTTAATCATTCCAGTAAATTGTATATAAATTTATAAAAAATCGGTAAACGATTATCGAAATTATGATTGAAATTCGTAAGACAGAAAATTTAACAACGGTATTTAAAGAAAATCGTTTTTTTTTTTAATACTATGAAAACATTGTACATTTCATTAGAGGACCGAAAGCTTCAAGAACGGTATTTTTCGCATCGCACACCGTACGTGTTACAAAATAATTTCATCGTCATTATTAAGGTAGTACTAGCTTACAATCTGACATTGATTACGTTTGCATGAGATTCGAAGAGAATTTACGAACATTTTTCAATGGGATAAAAATGGGAAAAAAATCAGACATAGAGAAGGCTGAAAATCGCCTTTTCACCCTTCATTTTGTTCAAAACAACAGTATTTAAAAAAATAAGACAAAATTCTAAAAAAATTCATACGAATTCAGAAAAATTGACGAACTATCTTCATTGAAAAAAAGGTTAAGTTGCTGCGTTATTTGTTGAACAATTCTTTTTTTCTATAATTTGTTAATAACATTTTAATATTATTATTATGAAAAAACAATATTTGTAGCACCTTCTATATGCCTAATTTTTTTCAGATTTTTATCCTATTGAGACGTGTTGGTAAATTCTCTTTGAATCTCACGCAAACGTCATCAAAGTCAGACTGTACGCCAGTATTATTACCATAACATCACCGTGGATTCACGTATGATAAAGTTGGGGGGGGGGGGGGGGGGGTATGGCGGTGTTCGACTGATGTTCTGAGATTATCCAATATTCTCCAGCCTTGACGATAAACCTCGTTGTAATACGAGTCCGTTGTACGTGCTCGGCCGGGCGCTGCATTTGAGTATAACACACGCGGAACCCATATATTTCGTGTAACGCATCGCATGCGCTTGGCGTTAGACGGCTCTCAAACGTATGTTAATCCAACGCATACGAATGGCGTTGCGTTTCTCGCAAGCGAAAGATACGATCTTATCATTTTCTTTTTTTTTTTTGTTATCCCATACAATTCGCTCGCTGCAATAATGATCAACGACGAACGGCGAAAAATGGCAAAATATCATAAATTCGATTATAAATAATAAAAGCGCGCGAAAAAATCGTGCAATCTCGACAGATTTTATTGTGCTGCGACTATAATTAATCGTGAATTCAGCCGGAAAGTGTGCTCGAAGTGTGGATAATTCATATCGGCGTTACAATCAAATGATCTTCGAATAAACGAGCGCTCGACCTACCCTCGCGAAAACTTTTCGGAGGTACATCTCTAGTTTTTATCGATATAAGGAAGCTTTAAATATTAGAGGGCGGGTATTAAAAAAATAAGAAAAAAATAAAGATAGACCGCGCCAACCTTGACCCTGTTAAAGAGAACAAAAGATTCGTATGCCTCTGGCAATCGATGTTACAACGAGCTGTTCCAGAAGTGGGATGCATTCACTAGTACTGTATCTTGTCGCTTCGTTATTCCGAGTAAGACATGCAAGTGAAAAAAAACAGTGAAATATAAATATATATAGTATATATAACTGTGCTAAATATAACAACAGAATTTGATGAAAAAAACGTAGAAATGACTTGGGTGTGAATATCGAGTGTGAAAAACGCCGTTCGTAACGTCGGCTAATAGAGCCGAACGTGATGCAACGCATCAAGTTTCCGGTGTAAACTACGTGAATGCGTAAGGGGTTGTTTATCGCGCTGAAACAGATGCCAGACGCGAAGCATGCAATGAGAAAGAGTGTCGTTGGTTTAGTGGAGGCGTCGAGAGGTTGGCATTAATGAAAATGTCAGGATCGAGCGGAGGCCTCGAGGAGCTCGCTATCTCGACGGGGGGATTGAAACGTTGCGGCGGTGGCATGAGCTCTCCTTCGCTAGGGGCCGGGGGCATCGGCGGTGGCGTCGGTGGACTTCCCCGCACCCTCTCCACATCCGCGCTCAGGGTCAGGCCACCCCGCAGAGCCGTTTTCTGGGAGCAATGCTTCGAGGCTGCGACTAAACGTGACTTGTAAGTTCTACTACATTTCCCGTTATATGTGTCGGGTAGTTGGGGAAGGGGGTTTATCGACAAGATCGTGACTTTCGGTTGCACAATGGATTTGTTGCAAGCTTGACACTTCGGTTCTTAAAGGAAAACCTACACCTAAAAAAAAACCCTTAGTTTGTAGTCGTTTCAAAAATTTGGACGTATTCACATGTTTACTTTTTGGCGTCGAAAACATTTGTGTGCATGTATCCGTGTAAAAAAAACGTTCCAAATAGCGATAAATCGTTGGATTTTTTTTTAAGATTGATCGTGACTTTCTAGTGAAAAAGTGACATTTTACTGTACGGATATGATCTTGTGTGGTTCTAACATTATTTGCAAATGAGTAAAACAATATTATAATGTATTAAACAGGCATACTAATGTCATTTTTTTTTCTAATTATGATCGTAAAAATGAAGATAAGATGCTGAATGTCTTGGAACATGTTCAGATGCACATTTATTTACGATTTTTTCTTGAAATCCTATAAATTAGATGATTGCTACATGTATACTTGGATTTTAATATGTTTTTCGATATCAGAAGATAGTCGCGCGATTGTTTTTTTATTTGAAAAAAAGCCTACAAAAATTATATTTTTTTAGTGGTAGTAAAGGTCTCCCTTTAAATCTTGTACCTCAAATGTTGGTAAATAAGTTGTTTTTTTTTCAGTGTTAAAATTTTCTTCACGTGCGGGATGAATTCTATCGGTACGCTTCCGGCACTCGCACACGACTATAGAGACAAGGCACTTGGCTCTTGCCGATTGTATCGAAATATATAATGTAAAATCGTTGTGTTAACCTAAGAGTTTTCTTTCTTTGGAAAATTTCATGAACTGTTTAAATTTTTGCTGTAATATAAAAAAGAAAACACACTAAACACAGTTTTCGTAGCTCGCGCTATTCTTTCCGAGACACCTTCGCGATATCGTACAGAAAGGGTGCACGCCTTGAGCCGTTCTTATGTTTTCGTTTGGCAACGCGCCGATTAAAATCAAGGCTAGCTTAATGCCCTTGTAACTGCATCCGACTCGGTTATGCCTTAGGTATAATGAAGCCTACGTGCTGAGGTTTCGTATATACCCGATAACAAGTCAGACAAAACTTGTCGAAAATGTCGCAATCATTTTGACAAATAATATCCCCCTTTTTAAATTCCACACTAATTTCATCACCGAAAATGTATGTGCACTAGCAGCGATTGTATTTTAATGTCAGTATTTAGTTAAGTATTTATTTGTTGACTTTGCAAATTTAAATATTATTTTTTCGATGAAAACGATATACCCGTAGCGATGAAACAGCAAATGAGTGTCAATAAAACAACTTTAATATTTAATATATTTAAAATTGACTTGCAAAATTATGAATATTTTTCAATTTTAACTTCTTATTAATGAAATTCACGCGTGCTGCCGTTTGAGCATATTTTGAGCGATCGAACATGCAGTTATTATCAATAGAGTTCGACACTGGACACAACGTGATGCGTCCGAATAACCTGCGAACGAATATCGAGTCGGATGAGAATTCACATCAACGAAGGATTGTTGATTGAATAGATTTGAAAAAAAAACAAACAGATAAATATAAATCGCTGCTACGAAGCGTCTTCTTTTATTCTAACACATTCCAAGCAAGTTACATCGTCCAATGAATATATATATATTTTTTTTTCTCGCTTAACATATTACGAAATTTTGGATAGTACAACTCCGTACGCTTAAGTTTTTTTAACATGCAGTTATTCGTCACATCAAACAAAAAACGACTTGATACTACGAAATAATAACGAACGGGTCGATAATATACTAATTTGTAAACCCTATAATGAAATAAAAAGATATCAAAATTCAAGATGCGAAAACTTGAATGGTCCTTTGTTGTTGTTTCAAGTCTTTTTCATTGTCTTTCTTCGTAGCGAATACTACACCGTTGTTTATGTCGACGTAAGTAACAAGTATACAGATTACGAGAATCGCCACTCCTTATTGTGCCGACGTTTGCGACGTATGCGCCTAAGAAAAAGGACAATCGATTTTTAATACTACGAAAATCGTTAGGATTCGAGGAGAATCCGTTTTAGCAAAAGGGAAACTAGAAAAAATCAAATGCAAAAAAAATGTAAAAAAATATAAAGTCCCACGTAGCGAAAACTGCTCTCTATAAAATTGCGGTATTGTGAACTTTAATTCCTTATAGTGTCATACATTGTGTGAAATCTTCGATTTTTATACAACCTAATTCCGATTTTCCCCGATCTCCCATGTGGCGATCGGTTAACTTATTCTTTTAGACTTCGATTCGCTGCAATCACTGCTACTTTTGCTATCGTCGATTTATTCCTTCGACGAAGACTCATCGTCGCTCTTATTTTTTTCTCTCTTCGAAGAATTTTTATCGTCATTCCGAATTCTTTCGCTATTTCTCGCGCCATCGTTGGACATTTTTCCTTCTTAGTAGACGCGCTGGTCTTTCCGTTCTTTTCTTATCGCGTTGTTCACCATCCATAGGAACTTCGCGCCTCGATTCATCGCGATGTGTCGAATGCTTCTTGTTCTCTCGTTTCAGATATTTGTCGCGTTTGGTAGAATTACGGGAGTTCGAAGTCGAGTATCCGGTTTCTTGTCATCTTTTTCTTAAAAAAAATCATTATAATATAGTGTAACGGTGTGTGACGGACGGGTCCAGCTTTGCATATAAGTAGACAACACGAATGATAGAAAACATATTGGTGACTATAGTGCAGTGGTTAGCGCTCTTAATTAGTACCTGATCAATCTAGGTTCGAATCCCGGGGTCACCATATTTTCTATCATTTATTTCTGGCCCTACCGTCACATCATCGACCACGATCACTCCACCGAAGATATCGGCCATTCGTTACAATAGTTAAATAAACGAAGCAAAGAAGTTTAGATAGAAGAAGAAGAAGAAGTTTAGTAGAAGTTCATTAGTTAGTTAGTTACTTTAGTTTAGTTTAGAATAGAAGTTTGAATATGTCAGCGCAACTTATATTATTTCTAACGGCGTACACGGCATCTCGTAGCATAGTGGCATCTCATAAATTTGATAACACCGCCTCCCACCCCCTCCGATTTTTCTCGGGTAACTCTTTCTGCCACTATTAACGATTATTAAAAATTTTAACATCGGTGTCATCGCGATTATTTCTCAAGACCTCCTAATATAAATAAGTGAAACCTTGGCTTTTTGTAAGTCGTAACTCCAGACCAGGGACTTGCAAATGGACTTGATTCTCTTGCGACGGCACGATAAAATAGTGAACAATCTTTATCGTCGACAATCAATCGTTATCGTTTTCCTGAATACTATCGTTCAGTGCAACTTCGGTACTCATGTAAGTAGTGACAACGACCTATAGCCATTGGTATTTGAGAAGATCATCGTTGAACTCCGCTTCGGTATTGTCGAAATAATGCCTCGTCGCTGCGGGTTCCTCCTGAAGTTTCGTATTCTCGAGAACGAGATTTTTACGACCTCTTTCTCTCTCGTCGACTTATCGACTTTTCATACTCATCCACGACGACCTTGCGCGACCGCAAAAAAAACATGTGTCAGGCACATCGGAGAAATGTCATAATCAAAGTAACCATAATTATTTTTTCCGTCGCAAACTCACAGTACGTCAAGCACAGAATTGTTCAATATGACTGAAATTGCTCATCAAGCGACTCCAATCCCAGACTCGTTTGCGACAGCAAATCAGAGAACGAATAAAACGACAACAATAAAAATCTCGAAGTTTCAATAGTTTTTGAGACTATGAGGTTACGGTTGCGCGCAGCGCGCGTCCGAAACCTCCTGTCGCATCTCACGACCAATCACGGCACGAATAAACCGACAACAATACATATATAGAACTTTCGATACATTGCGAGATATATCGTGACACACCAACTTTTTATAAGGTGAACTAGGGTCATCACGCGCTGCAGCGCTTCGATGCCCGAGCGCGCCGCGCGCCGCGCGCTCGGGCACCCATCCACCCATCCTCTCATACACCCTTTCACCCATTCACCCATCAACCTATTCATTTAATCATTCATTCATTCATTCATGAACGATCACTTGTCCTAATACTAATAATTTTTCTCCCGCTGGTCTAGAATTGCTAACTTTCCATCCGCGTTGCAGGCATGGAATATGGTCTTAGTTTAGCGTAGTCGGGAAATAGTACATTATGCTACAAGGGAAGAAACTGCGTGAGTTTCACCTAGTGTGAAGTTTGCTGCCCGAGCGAAGCAAGGGCAGGAATCATACCGGGTGAGAATCCGCTCTTTCCGTGTGGCATACGATACTTTGTTCCGACTCTGCTATAAAACGACCATATTTTTATGCCTGCAACGGCCTTAATTGATTGAAATTGAGGCCTTAAAATTATTAATAAACATTTTTTTTCTCGGCTCGGGGAGGTGTACACTGTTTGAAACTTGGCACATATACTTAGTTATCTGTGCCGAACTATAGAAAAAATTAACAGCGAATGTGCGAACAGCGAACAGCGAAACGAGGGCTACAGTGGCGCATGAGAACCGCTGTTCGCGCGGCGGACTGCCCGCTGAACTGCCCGCTAGTTTCAGCTTCATGATACGCGCACGATTATAAGTATAATCTATATATTATTAGATATATTTGGTATATATATATATTACCAGAGGTATCGATAACCGTTCGCTTGATTTGTCGATCAAGCAAAACAGAAATATCGACGAACGAAACACTCTTTTTTTCGCGGTTAAAAATGATCGATATCTCTAAATAAAATCACCATCACTGACATCGTTCAAAAGAGAACTCGTATAATTATTATATTAACGCAATTATCACGTACACATACGCGCGATTCGCGTCAAAATACGATACCGATCCATCGATTCGATCGGAGTTTACGCGGCGAAATTGTCCAGCTGTCAAACAGACTGACGCGGAGCCGCCGCCGCCGACGAAAGATCGAAGCAGCGCGCACGTCTCGCGGCGCATCGACGTCGAATCTCACCGTCGACCAATCACGGACGAATAAAACGACAACAATGAAAATCTCGAAGTTTCGATACTTTTCGAGACTAATCGAGATGTATCGTGACACACCAACTTTTTAGGAGTGGAACGGCGAATCGTAATATATTGCCCCAACGGGAATGTTCAGCGAACAATATTGATGCGTTACTGTTGGATCTCGAATTATTTTCATGCCCGAGAAAATCCAATAAATTGCGAAAAACCCGCTGGGATCTTGGTCGCTTGATTAAAGTCAAATGTAAATTTCATTGCGAGAAAACCCAATTATAATGCAAACAAGAATGTGTAAAGCAAGATCATGAAACGTATTTAAGGGGCGTGCCAGTTTTATAGGCAGGACGCGTCGGAACGGCGAGCGATAAGATGCTTACTGAGAAATGTCGAAATCCTTCGTCTCTTCCGTTGTCACATCTACTGTCGTTTTGCTTATCTGCGCGTGAAATGTGCCGCTGAGGCGGGAAGCTTTGGTGTTACGTGGCAACGCTTCGTTTTACTATACACATGCAAATTGATTGTTGGCAGTCGTGGCTGCTGGCAGGTCTCTTGCTCTGGTGGCCCTGATGTGAGGATGCTGCGAGTGAACAAAATATTTTTAACTGTGGTAGGCACGACTCCATGCGAAATATAATGCGCTATTTGAGATATTATTCGTGTTACACAGATCCTACGGATTTCCGAATATCGGACATTTCGGAGATATCGACGTCTTCGGAAAATATATCGTAACAAGTGACAAAACTTTTTTCATTCCTCAGTGCCAAAGATTAATATGGCTTACCCATGATCTTGACGCCACAGTCAGATCCCTCGAGCTACGTAGCCCACCGTATCCCAGAGATCAAATTTAGCCGTCTTATCGGCCTGATCATCCAAAACAAAATGAATTTGGTAGATCTTCAAATATCTTACGAAGAAAAGCAACGTAATTTGCAATATCTACGAAGAAACGTGGGTTTCACTCTTTTCGAAAGGGCAGTAATATCCCGTGTGGAAATTTAAACTCGCCACTGTACAGATACCAGCTAGTTTCGCTAGTCGATATCTAGTGGCTGTCTAGTAAAACTATCTAGTGGCCAACTTTATATGTAATTTCGCGCTTTCTAGCTAGTAAATAGTTTAACTGGACAGAGGCTGGCTAGCTAATTTCGACTTAAATACGGAATCCAAATTGTTTAAAAAACTTATTTGCAGTAAACTGTATCGTTAATTTCACTTATTCAATTTGACATTCCGGACTGATTCAATTAATTCGTATGAATTATATCCTGAAAAAATCGTATCAAACTTTTAACCCTGGCAGGGACTCGAACCTTGTACCTTGCAATTTGTAGACTGTGATCTTATCAATTCGACTATTCAGAACTTGACAATAAACTTCTTGGATCTTGTATATTAGGAATGGAATTAATTATTCATAAGTCATAAATGAACGAGCTCATCAAAAGACGCGGTAGCGTCTCGACGCCAAGTACTTAAAAAAAAAAAAAAAACATTTTAGTGCGAGGTCGGCCGAGTCGCTACCGCTTCTATAACTACGCCAATATGCCGGAAGTGAAAGTTTTGTTCGAGATTTCTCGAAAACTAAACTTCGGCTCGAATTTTCAGCAACACTTTCATAATATAATTCGCACCCCCGCTTTTGAATGCGCCGAATTGCGATTTGATCAGTGCAGCCGTTTCCGAGATATCGAGGACGTGGTGTAAAATATGTCATTTCCTTATCTCTTTCCAAACGAAAAATGTGACCGATCTGTAGATGGGAAACAGAAAGTCATATCGGTTACGGTTTAACGTGTTAACGCCATGGATATACGGCCTTCTGCTTCTCATCTACAGATGTATATGAGAAACATAAGGTCGCATCTGACACTATAAGATACTGTTTAATAGGTCCCTATGATTCTCATCTACATTTTTTCGATGAGGTATTTCTGTAGATGAGAAACATAAGGGCGTATCCCAAAGCAGTTTACTTGGTACATAGTGTCAAATGCGCCCTTCTGATCCTCATCTACACGTGTAGATGAGAAGCAGAAGGCCATATATCAACGTTGTTAACACATTGAATGGTAGCAGATACGCCCTTTCTATTCTAACTACTTTGAACGTCTGGTGGAAGAACTTTGCACTCTTCGGCCGGCTGAATTTCGCGTGTTGTTAGTCGGCCGATTACCGGTTAACCTATAATTAATTATTTGGCGAAAAGTATTTTTTTATTTTTCCACTTATGGAATTATAAATTAAGTGAAAAAAAAAGGTTTTCGTCAATTTTTTTACATCGTTCCCATCGTGTCAACTTTTTTTTTCCGGTAACAAGTGTCAGTGCGTTAACCGGCAACAAGCCTGAAAATGTGTCTGTAAAACGAAAGATTTTTTTCATTAATTTATCGGCTGACTAACCGAGGCCGAGACACACGACTTCATCGGATATTTTTCCTTCACAATTCATTCTCTTGTGAATTAAGAGTTCACGATCAAATTATTCGTACTCTTCGCTAGCCTAGTTCCAGGGATTATGGAGGAAAACCGTGAACGATTAAAATTACAATTTTTTCTTATCGTTATGAACAATTTATCTCGTGGAGTGTTTCGATACAAGTTCTATCAACGCAAGAAATTCATTTTATTTTTACAAAACTATACAAGAAAAAGGCAGGATTGATTGATTCTTCCATCAAACACAATATATAGAAAGTTAAATAAAATTTATTCACCAATGGAACTTGGATTAAAACTCTCCGGAGGATGCAATTTTTTAGTAACGACAAGAGAAAAATTGTAACGAGTCAGATATCATGTGACAGAGTTCAACCGATGTAAGATCAGATTCTCATTAAACCTTCCGACACAGAATTCTTCGCTGCGTAATCAGTATTGTATAGTCAGTATCCACAAGAGATAATATACAAAAACACGTCAGGAATTGATACATTTTTCATTCAATACAATATATGGAAAATTAAATGAAATTCATTCACCGATGGAACTTGTATCGAAACTCTCAGGAGAATGCAATTTTTTAGTAATGAGAAGAGAAAATTATGCGACAGCGTTTCATCGAAATACGGTGAAGAATTCTGTGAAGGAAGAAATATAAAAAAATGACTTATTGCTAAGTTTCAGTTACTTACTATGGATTTTTTCAAAAATAAGTGAAATCTACCAAAAACTACTTTTTTTTTTTTTTAAGTAAAAAAACGTACGCCAAGTACTTAAATGGTTGTTTAATATTTTTAAAAAACATAGTGAAATCATATGAGCCAAGTTATAGATGTTTATATATATGCAATATTAAGTGTAAAAAAAGTTCATCGTAAGTCAAAAATTAAAATAAAAAATACTTGGCACGTCCATTCGTTTTTATGCAATTAACTAAATTTATTTGTATTCTACTGACGTGCCAAGTATTTTTTATTTTAATATTGCATATATATAAACATCTATAACTTGGCTCATATGATTTCACTATGTTTTTTAAAAATATTAAACACCCATTTAAGTACTTTTCGTACGTTTTTTTACTTTAAAAAAAAAAAGTAGTTTTTGGTAGATAATATGTACGAACACTAGGGTGTCACTAGGGTGACAATAAGTTGACCTCCATTTTTTATTTTTTACTCAAGCCGATTGAACGATCTAATTTATCGGTACTCTTTTAAAAATTTAGTGAGTCACCATATTGCGATTTTGTTTGTATCGAAATTATCGAAGTCCAACATTTTTCACTCGTAATGCGAATTTTCCGTTGTTGTCGCTTTTATCGTGCTGTGATTGGTCGGTGCCCAAAAGAAAAGTGATTTCTGACAAGGAAACATTCTCAAATGTTCCACTTCGATTCAGTTTGTTTTAATATATATATGTTGTACAGCTCGAAAATCTAAGCAAAACATATTTTTTGGCGGCGATGGTAACCATTTATGGGATGGAACAGGGGGGCGAGGGGGGTCAGGGGTCGAGCCCTAAAAGTTCGTTCACAAATGAACGAAGATTTTTATATATAAAGATTTCATATCAGCACGAACTAAAAATAGTATTGTATAACGAAGGTTCAACCCTTTAATATTATCAATTATTTCAGTCGGACTATTCGTTTGCAAAAAAAGAATTATAGGTAGTTTACACCCGTAATGGATTGAACCGCGTTATACAATATTGGTTTTCGTGGTTTTGGTGTTCGTGCTGACATGAAATATATTTACACCGAGTTTCATCAAAATGTAACTAGTGCTCCCACAGATATCAAAATTTTGGTCGATTTTTTGCCAAGCTTGGGGCTATTTCACCCTTCAAATCGTCAGGCTTACCAATAAAAACGAATGCGTGTCTCTTTTTGAGGTCGTAGCAAGTTTTTCTAGTCTAGAATTTTTTAAGAATAACTAGACAATGCTAGAAAAACTGATTCGTGTAGTGATTGATGATAATCGGGAATTCCTAACTAGTGTCATGCCAGGATATGTCGAGTATTAATTGACTAGTAAAGCTGTCATCAATCGGATCACGAATAAGTTTTTCTTACCAGGTCCTGTCTACTTCTTCTCCAGAAATCCTAGATTAGAAAAACTTGCCAGCCACTGAGTTCAAACCAGTGTATCACCACCAAATTTCCACACGGGTATAATTACAACATGTCTTTAAAATACTCCATCTCTTAAGTTTTTATTTAAAGACGATTATTGAAGATTTATTTTCAATATTGTTCTATTCCTGGAAACTCAACGGTGACCTTGTCATTAAAAATGTATACAGCACCAGACTTCAACAGTTTCATTACTAAAACTAGATAGCTAGATTACTTAAAAAAAGACATTATCAACGGTTCTCCCAGCAATCCACAGATTATTTTCTCAAAAGTGTTTTTCTACTCATAGAATGTAAAGAAATGAAATGTATATATATATTAATCCTGTTGTCCACTCGCTTATATCAGATCGGTAAACGCGACGTACCGGTCGATCATACTATCCGCCAAATCTGGCATGATCGTCCATCACCGTCGGCGGAATAGCATAGGTTGGTTGCTGCCGGAAGCTCGAAGCGAGATGACCGAACGAGCACAGACAATTGGTTACCCAGCAACCGCTGATTTCACCAGCCTTGCCACGGATATGGTTGCCCACCGGGTGAATTTACGATTGCGCCTCATCTGTAATCAAATGACATTCGTCGGAACATTACACATGTACGTTCATTGTTCCCCATTTAATAAATTCGCGTTGATCGTGGCCGTATCCATCGGATTGGTAGAGCCGACGATCTGATTTTTTGTTCCAACAGAGTTGGATCTGAGTCCCGCTGTATCAGAGCGGTTCCAACCCATCACAGCAGTTCAGGACAAGGCCCTTAACGAGAACCACCATCCGTTGTGTCGGCGAGAGCTCTCAGCGAGAGTGCCAATGATTTCCTTGGAATCTGCCGCACGGGCGCAGCTGGAGCATCACAGTAGCAGTCATTCGAAGACCAGAAATACCTAGACTGAGTTGAATTCAGGGAATAGATAGGAAGCTACGGAGGAAATGATATCTTGATGGCCGCACATAGTCCTCCCTACTCCCTGCCTCGAATTTCCAATCAGATTGTAATTACTCTGTACCCGACAGCATATTGACAGTCGTCTCTTCATCTCGTTAGATCGCCGATTGTTTCGTCCTTAGTGTTCAATCGTTACCGTAACTTCCACCATATCGGATAATCAAAACTCATGATATCTTACAAGTACGCTTACTACAATTATCTACAATTACAACTTTCAACAACGCCTATCTACAATTACAACTTTCAACGTGATTCGTACGTTGGAAGAAATTCCATGAATTTCATGAATATACCGATTTTTTGTTGTTGTCGAATAAAACGACCATAAACGTTGAAGCATAACAAAGCTGATGCTGGGGCAGAAAAAGCTCTAACCATTCATCGCGAGTTATTTAAATATTTCGCATGGGTTTTTTTGAGCTGCGGAAAGGAGTGAATGAATAATTCTCGACGAAACAATAGATTTTTTTCGGGTCAGAGATTTGTGCTGCACGTGGATGTCTCTGGGCAATTTACTGGACCAAGAGAGGAATGTGGAATTTCCATGAAAATTTCAACACCATCGTGTAACGTGACCTGCACATGTCTGTCCCATACGCCGGTCTGTGGGCTACATTCATGCTACGTGTGGATATATTCACGCACTTAACGGGCGAGCTTGTCTCTAGCTAGGAGCTTTCCGACCCGACTGTTGTCAATACAACCATCTCTACTACCATCGTCTCGTAATGTTACGGCCTTTTGAGCTTCACTGCATCATTTTTATTTCACTCCTCGGACATTTTGCGTCGCTGAAATAACAAAAACCCCGTTTCCACGTACCAGGAATTAAAGATTGCGTCTTGACATGAGATTATACGGCAATGCCGCAGAATTATATACTGATAATGCGGTAGGTCGGGTTGTCCGGGACGTATATACTTTTGAAAAACACCCTTGTGCATTTTTGGAAAACATTCCCTCAATGTTTTTCTCTTTCTTCTGTTTTTTCTTTATTTCATTTCTCATTCGGACCAGTCGTTTTTCGACGATTATTAGTTTCAACGATGCTTGACTGATGCTTGCTGACTGATACAAGTTTGAGCATTTTTTAATAATATCTGTAATAAATGTGCGCGCGACTTAAGGACCATTGGCATTAATGGCCTTCTAGAATAACTTAAACTTGACTAATTTCAGCACGAATAACACGACAACATTGGTGTTCGATATTTTCGATATTTCGACCTCACCATCGTTTTACGTAACGAGAATAGTTATTTTCGTGTCTAGAGCGAGGGAAAAAGGTCGATCTCGACGAGTGTGGAGTGAGGCACGAGCCGAAGGCGAGTCCGCGCTTCGCACCAATGCGAGAGAGACCGATTTTGTGCTGTTTTTCCCGTACTAGTGCAGGAAAGCGCACTTTCCGGCACGCCGTACGGGAAAACGGTCAGAAGATATTATTCCGGCAAGCGAAAATAATAGAAGTAAAACCGAACACGTTCATACACTGAAAGATTTGGTATTAAAATGCACGCTATGAACATCTCCATACATGTATATATGTATGCATACTTTCAAAGCTCTTTAATCCAACAAAAAAAAAAATAAAAGTCAAATCCGTAAAAATACGTTGCTTATCAAAATGCAGTATACGCAGATATTTATCGTATATATATGTATATATATATTTAATATACGGAAAAAGATGCGTACTTTATGAACTTGTCGATGTTTGCAAATGTTTGATGCTAAAACATACAATATACATAGATATTAGTCCTCGGCGAGAGAGCAAGAGAGAGCTTTACGATATGTCGTATGCGGCTTTTCGCGTGAAGCGTTCAAAGCAATGAAAAGACCATGATAAAGAGAGAGACGCGTGAGATTTTTGCTCTGCATATCGATTCATCGCGTTTGCCGTGTGTGTCGCGACAACAAAGAATGAAAAGCTTTGGCGCGCGCGCGATGGACACGGTCAAAGGTCACGGTCGTTTTCCGTAATGCCACACACTCTCAACGATGGCTCTAGCACGTTGTCCGACCTCTTACTGCTTTTACTACTAGCGCACTAACTCAGCTATTCTCGTTCGGGCTGTGCTGTCGCTGCATAGCGGGGATAATCCTTTAGCTCGGCATTTTAAGATCCAAGGGCGAATTTATACTACGGATTGTCTATACTGCCGTTGTCTCAGTCTTCGGATCAGCGTCTCTTCGGATATTTTAGCTTCTGGACTTATTCAAGTGTATCTCCCAAGTAGTTATGAGATGCGACATTTAACTTTCGTTCGATGAGTCATTCTTGCAGAAGCAATTTTCCGCAATGTTACTATGCTAGAAGAAGCTTATCTTGCGCCGCTTATTCTATCGTCCGTTGTGAGAAAAATGAGTAACAACGGAGAGAAAGATCGAAGGATTAACTTGAAAACGAGACATGGATGGAAATTTCAAACGGAAAAGTTATTACTATAGAATAATTGCACAAGCTCGCTGAACAGAATTATGCCTATTTATTTAGCGATTCATTATATAGGCCTTCTATTCTATCGCTGGTGAACTTGTTCAATTTTTCAATAATTTATTCTAGTCAGTGTCTCTCTCCGACTTTTTTTGTTATTGTAAAAAAAAAAACAATTTTTAAAGAAATACAGCCTCGTTCGACACGTTTAAAACTTTGGAAATCCACGGCAATCCTTCTTTTAATTATAAATTCAAGGCGTATCAATATTTAAGCAAATAAGATTGGTAAACATAAAAATGCATAGAAACGACATAAAAAAAATATAATTAAACGAAGCTAGTCAGTTGCAAGAAGCATCACGATGAAAACATCTCGAGGCGATAAGTAAATTGAATGCGGGTAGAAATTTAGCTTGGATTTCAATATCGCGAGGCAAAAATTTGCAGTTACGCAGATGGCGAATCGCGTACAGTTTCAACGCATCTGCACCTCGTCTCCCCTACCCTTTGGCTTTGCACAAAAGTTTCGTGTTTCTTCCATTTCGCCGGTGAGCTTTATTCCCACAGTTCGAAACGTCGAAATGTACACTACGGATCACCGTTTCCACTGACAACCAGAATAAGCAAGCGAACCCCCCCCCCCCCGGAGTTGTATTGAACAGAGATGAGGAAATATAGATTACGTAAATTTTGCCGCGAGTTTAAGGCTGTAGATGGCTGAGACTGAGAGAACGAAAGTGCACTGGAGCGAGAGATGCTGGACTTGGATGAGAGCAGACACGGCAAGGAAAACGGCGACGTCATTGTTTCGTCGAGGGATGCATGGGGGAGAAAACAGGATGGCAAAGAAAAACCGGAAGCTTCGACGAAAAAACTTTCCACGGAATAATGCAAGGGTGGGAGCATATCCGTGAACAGATAAAAGCCATTCTTTCATCATACAGATATATAAAAAATCCCGGCATTCGCCCGGTGACTAGCAGCAGAGAAGTTCGCGAGAGTTACGAACATTTGGATCTTTCTTCTTTCATCCAGAATGCTGCTATTCGACAGGTTGTTTATACGTATACCGTTGAAATTTATTGCGATTCTTGCGGCGATATCGGGAGTGTTTTCGTCGCGAATGCATCGAGAGATAGAGCAAGTACATTCGTACGTTTGTGTCACATGCAGGGATCCGGTCAGCTGATTGTTTTCGGTTAACGGGCATGTCGACGCGAGATCACAGAATTTTTCCATGTCGCGGTTCGTGGCGAAGAGATTCGACTGCTTGAAATTTATTTACTTGACCGAAAGGCACAGAAAACACCCCAACACGGCCAATCAAAGCTGACCTAAGCCCTGCAATACAAGGAAAAAATTTTCATTACACAAGTTAAAATTAGAGTCATACATTGAAACGAAATTCCCGGAAGAACCTCGTGTTCAAAAGTATCTGTTCAATCTAAAAACAACATCATCCGAATGTAGGAAAAATGTAAAATGAAACTGTGTTCATGAATATCTTTCCGAGAAAATTTCGTTTCGACGGTATCTTCTTTCTATAGAAACGCGTAGTCATAGACAGGGTGGAATTTAATCTCTCCTTTCATATGAGCATTTTATTTTTAGGAAATAAAATAGCTTTGCTACTCTGAAGATTACGAATCGACTGTTAAGGTTATAACTCGATCAAATATTTTGAAACTTGAGACGATGTGAAAATGCTCAATTGGTAACAGAAACTGTAATTGATTTTCTTGGCGAGTCTTGAAGATTTTAGGAATTTTCGTAGACGGTAACATTGTTACATTTTTTGCCGACTTCGTTAAAGTGACCTCATTCTACGCGTACAACACGGGCGTAAATCGTCTATTATAACCTATGACCGGTGCGCATTCGCAATTCTGTTTAATTACTTAAAAAGGCTTTATTAATCTCGCATATTCGAAAATATTTCGTCGTAGAATTGAACTGTTGCATGCATGAGAATGTAAAAATTTTAACAAAATCGGAAAAAAAAAAATAATAATGTGCTTCGCCGTCGGGAGTGCATTTTCAAAAGCGCGTTTCTTTCCCTCGTAGCATAATGTACTTTTTTCTCACAAATAGTTCAATAGTGCTCGATTGAAAAGAAAAAAAAATAATGGACAGTTATCGTTGTCAACTGGGCTCGGATTGAGCGGCGGAGGGAGAGGGGCGGAAGAAGATTTCAAATTGGCGCCATGGAGGCAATTGACGCTCATACCTTATGCAATGCCGGACTGTAATCGTTAGCAAACTTCTTCCTTACTGCAGCGTACGAATTCCTTCCGACAGGTCATTCTTAACCTCTCGAGACTCAGCAAGAAATGCGATCCCGACAGCGCGTCAGTAATTGGATCTTCACGCTTGGTGGGTGAATGATGGATAAGCTTGGCCTATAATATATCTCCGAAAACTACTTTTTTTCAAAAAAGTAAAAAACGTACGCCAAGTACATAAAAAAAAAGTTATTTCAAAAAATTCCCTTGAAACAATAGTGAAATCGTATTAGCCAACTAATAGATATTGTAAATAAAAACAAAAAAATACTTGGCACGTCCTTGGAATTCAAATAAATTTAGTTAATTGCTTTAAACTAAAGGACGTGCCAAGTATTTTTTTATTTTTGTTTACAATATCTATTACTTGGCTTATAAGATTTCACTATTTTTTTAAAAGACATTTTTTGAAATAGAACATAATGCTACTAGGAAGGAAAGTGCGTGATTTTCACCGAATGTGAGATTTGCTCACTTTCAGCACTCACGCGAGGTGAAAACCCGCTCATCCCGTGTGGCATACGATATTTTTTCCCGACTCTGCTAAAAATCGCCCATATTTTTATGCCTGCAACGGCCTAGCGGCACGAATTAGCAATAAGAGGAATCGGGGCCGCGACTCAGGAGCGCTCGATTGATGCGTATTTTTTATTTATTTATTAATAAACAAATAAATAGACAAAAGTAAAAAGAAACAATGTTTATTTATTTATTTATTCATTCGTTCATTCATTTACTAATTTATTTATTTATTTAATTTTATTCACGAACTCTTTTACTTTTGCTCCCGCTCAGCTACTTTTACTCCCGCTGGTCAAAAATAGCTAACTTTAAACCTGCGTTGCTGATATATGAAATATGGTCTTTTTAGCGCAGTCGGGAAAAAATAACTATTTTTTATGTAATTAGCGTGCTTTAAAAAAAAAAAAAAGTAGTTGTCGGAGATTTCGCTTATTTTCGAAATTCGAAAAATAATTGCATTCAATTTCTCAGCAATGAAGTCGCTGTGATAATTTCTCAGTGATAAAGTCTCAGGTTTCTCAGGAAGTCCAAATAATTTCTCAGGAAGAGGAAGTTGCAGCAATAAAGTTAACCACTGAAATATATCCCGGAACACATTTTAATAAATCAATATAATAAACAAAAAATGACTCATCCTCAAATAAATAAATTTGAAATTCACCCGTGGATAATAAAGAAAAAAAAAAAAATTACTTCCGAAAGAAAAGGCAGGTTATGTTCGAACAATTCTAACGCGCAATGCCAGATATCACGGGGAAACGCATTTCTTTTTGCCCTGTGGGCAGTCGGGAGTTAAAAAATGAAGTTGATATAAGAAAGATTATTTTATGACCATTTTACAATCACAATATTTCTTTTCACATTTTGTAAAATCAATTACATTACGCCGGCCGGCTACAGCTGTAAAAACAGCGAACCGATGGGCCGATCGAACAAACACCCGTAGCGCCGCGGCTTCGACATTTCCCCGCTATATCCGATATAGATGAGAAGTACAAGGCCGTATATCCATTGCATTAACCCGTTAAATGATAGGAGAGGATGCCTTGCTCTTTCTCATCTACACATTTTTCAGTTTAACTATCTTCGATCGGATACCTTTTGGATCACGACATCGATATCTCAGCATCGGCTACACCGATTGAATCACAACTAGGTGCATTCAAAAGCTGGAGTCAGAATTATATAATAAAATTGTTGATGAAAATTGAATTGGAGGTTTTGATTTCGAGAATCATTGATCGTAAGTTTGTCTTCCGGCATATTGGCGAATACTAAGCAACAGAAGCGCCTCGGCCGGCCTCGTAGGAAAAAAAAATATATATTTATGTACCTGGCGCTCCCAAGTCTCTTGATCAGTATCGCGACTCGGTAACAAACTTCACTGTGAATTATCTATGTGTACATACCGCCTTTTATCTTTTCTTGCTGCCATTTTTTTCTTCTTTTTCGTTTTTTTTCTCATGGGTCCGACGGTCTGTTTCATTCACGCGTTATGATAAATCTTACGTATTGAAGAGAGAACGGGAGGGGGGAGGGGGCGATAAAAATACACGGATGTTTACGTCACCTCGAGAGTTTGTGAAAGTTACGTCCGGATACAACGCGTAGAGCTTTCCATCGCCGACTACATTTCCACGCCGGGGAGCTATACACTATAATTGAAAGTGGAAGTAGATCGAGAAGTGAAAACCACTTCGTTTGGTGTTGAAAACGATCAGTACGATTGACGGAAAAAAAATGCTTGTTTTCCTTAAGCCCTTTGCACAATACAACCGTAGCAACCTGTGGCGAACAGAACGCCCCTACTAAGTTAACCTCAAGCTTTTTTTTGTTTCCGCCTACTTCGTGCTTTTTATTCTGATTTGCAACGACTCGAGATGGCAAAATATTCATTTCTTATTGATTGAAGATTGAAAAATCGTACAGGGAAATTGTTCCATACGCGTCATAAGAACGCAAGGATAATTACAGGTTGTTTATGATATACGATTTTTCAACACTCCCCATTCATGTTCCGTGGTAGGTGCGTCAGTTGTAAGTGCTACGAGCTTAAAAAGCAATTGCGGTTCTGTGTATAAATTATAACGTCTATTTTTTTTACTCAATATTCTTCAGTACTGTTCAGCACAAATATTAAACCACTAGATTAAGAAGTTGATGAAAAATATGTCGAACAAAAATAAACGTCATTATCACGGTATTTATTGGGAGACAAAAGCTGACATGATTTTTCGGGTCGATGCTACAAAATTGTTCCCACCGGGCTCGGTTCTTCTCCGCTCACCCTCATTTATTACATTCTAGTATTATGTAACGGTCGGGAATTTAACCTCGCGAGAACAAATACTTCGAGGGTGCATGGAATGATGACGGAGGAATACACCGGGAGGGTTCGACAGTACGATCACCTCACGGCAAATTCGTATCCGTCTATCGCAGGGATTCGTGTTTTTTCGAGCTATTCGTCAGCAAAGTCAAGAGCGTTTGGAACTTCAACTAGATGGCTTGTTAGAGGGGGGAAACTCACTATTCCTATGCCGTCCCAGTTGCGATCCAAAAGGGCTAAAATCACTTTATTAATCTTCCTTACGCTCTGGGTCATTATTCTTCTGCGAGATTTGTCCAAAGTCCTGGATGAGGACGCGATTCCCTGAATTGGCGTACAGAAACGTCGTCAAGCCAATTTCAATAGTGATCTTTGAGTGTGACGAGCTTTCGCTTTTATGGATGCATTCGTCATCGACCACCGCTCGTGTACAAACAACGAAGCCCAGCTTTGAGCTTACTGCACTGCAAACATTGATTTCTTGTGCACTCCGAAAGGCCGGATACTTGTGCAGATAGGAACAAAAGCTCAGTTGTAAGCTTGTCTCGTCGAAGCGACGTTGATTTCTGACATTTCTGATGTATAAGTTGATACACGTGTAAAATGGATACAATGCTACGTAGACACGCGCTCGCGCGTGGGATGAAAGGCGGTACAGCGCTGCTATAAGCCGAATGAGAGATCCAACTATTTTAATTTCGCATCAAAAGCACCACAATCATGTGGCTAATTAGAGATACCTGTAGGATCGACCACAGTACAATCGACGTCTTTCGACTAATTTACTTTGACAATCCACTTGCAATGATATGACATAGTCTAATCCCCGTTGCTAGGATTTGCTACTTTGATCCAATGCTGGTGTCATATTCAACCAATTGTACACCCGAATTTTGGGTCGTACGGATCAAATATATTCAACAAGTGATCGCTAGCGAAGATGTGGTTTGTCCGATTTAACTTAATTAGCTTAAATTGTTCTTTAATTGTTTTAAAGAGGTTCGGTGGTTGGTTTAACGAAAATATATTAGTTTCTTACGAATAAACAGTATAGAGCCATTTTGAAAAATATTTTTTATGCAAAATATTACCATCGGAACTGTTGAATTGAAACGTAAAAACGCAGTTACGTTCGATTTTTGCATTCCATGTTGTTTAATAAAATATCTTAATTATCTTTATTACGTCCCGGAATTTAAATATTCTTAAGAATAAAAAAAAAAAAAAACACATTTTTACGCCGTACTCTACCTACTATTGGTTCTCATGGAAGTCATTTATAATCACACGTTAAAGATATATCTGGCGTCTTGCTTGGAAAGATTACGAGGTTTCAGATATTAATCGATGTTATGTGTTAGCTTCGACACAGGTATAAGTCGATATATCAATTATCATATTTTAATGTCGTTTAGCAGAACGCTTTTCGACCGTTTATGTAGTCGTGAATAAGTGGGTGTACTTTTTTTGTTGTTTCGTAATGAGACGATTTAATGAGAACATCGCCAGGACGCTCATTGATTTTGATTGCACAGTGTCATAAGAGGCAACGATTTTCCCTTCAGACTCTTAATAGCTGCACAGTAGTACCACATTATCGATGGCGGCGACGAAGCTTAACGACAAAATCAATAGAACTTTCGCGGTCCTTTGCCTGTCTAAGGCAGTTAATTTCAATTCTGACGATCGCAGCAAGAAAAATTGGGAGGTCCCGATGCAGCAGAGTGGAATGCCATTTCGCCTTTACCGTTAGGCTTTATTTTGTTCGAATGAAGTCATATCTGGGCTCCATTTTTCGAGTACCGTTTGTCGGGTACTTCATCGACACAGAAACTAAAGGAAGAAAATAAGTCGCTGATAGAATGCTAAATAATTTTACTAAGGCGTCGATTAAAAATTTTATTAAATCGCTCTCTTACGCTGGAGGGAAATAATCTTATGAACAAACGATCCTCAACGATATATATCAATGTGCAAATTATGCATGCTTTTAGAGCTTTTCGCCAATCAATTTTGAAGATAACATTATCGAGAGAGAGTAAAATAAACATTTTTTTTCTTTTTTGTTAACAAACGTAAAAAAAGAAATAAAAACAGTCGTTTGTAATTTACATTCAGCGTATTTGTGACGGGAAAGTAAAAAAAAAATGATTATGTGAATGGCCAAATGTTACTTATCGCTGATTTCTTTTATTTACAGCCATGGAGAGGATCTCATCGTCACACCTTTTGCGCAAATACTCGCGTCCCTTCGCTCGGTTAGAAACAACTTCCTGTCACTCACGAATGTCCCGACGAACAAGTGAGTCATCGAAACTGATTGTTAAAACACAGCTGTCGCTGTGCTCGATAACTTCAGTGACTGAGAACATTGAGTATAGGCTCTTCTCGTATTCGCACTGATTTCTGCAGTTTCACAATTACGCACGATATTTGCAGATCTCGGAGAAGTAGCGGTGCCCAGGGGAGTAGCACGCCGCAGCCACGGATCGTGGCTCCCGGAGGTAATTTATCCGAGTATTTACTACGTTAGACATTGCACATTTCGAATTTATGCAAAGATAAAAGAATCTCTATCAATAGTAATGAATTTCTTTGAATGATCATTTCTGTACAAACAGCCAACTATTTGAAATTGTCGGAAGAAAAAAAGTAACCCCAAAACGAATATTTTCGTTTCTTATTAAGAACCATCCATGATTGAGTTCTTTTTTAACAAACAACAAACAAATAAAAATTGAAAGGAAAATCAATATTTGGTAACTGAATTCACTCAAATGTACATACGACGATAACTATGTTGTCAGCAATAACAAAAAATTACAAATTTGTACAAACATTGCAATTTTCACTATACTTAACGTAAAAAAAAGGAAAAAAAAAAAAAATGGTTTTATAAATTTTGATGTGGTTTTTTCATCTCGTTTCTTCTACGTTAATTTTCCAGAGGAGCCCTACATGAAGCTCGCAGTCGAAACGATGGAAGAATTGGACTGGTGTTTGGATCAGTTGGAAACCATTCAGACACATCGATCCGTGTCCGACATGGCATCCCTCAAGGTATCGTACTTTTTTTTCTCGTTTCGGGGCTTTATGATTTTGGTAGCCATTGTGGCCCTACCGTTTTCGCAACGTTATACCCAATCTTCCATGTCTCTGATTGTCAAAGACGACATTCCGACAACGCGAACTCGAGTGAAGTGCTCGATTAATTTTGCATACAGAAAAATCGTTGAATATGATTCGTTATCTATCGATGGTAATATACTGGAATTACGATGAATTCAACATATTTTTAAGATTGATAAAACTGGGAAAGGGTAGCCGAATCGGATCGAATGGTTGAAGAATTTACACGGTTAAAGGAATTTCTATGGGAAAAAACTCTCTTCGTCTGCAATACAACTCCTTTCTTTATATCGGACATTTTGCTCATAACTTACATATCCTTCTATATTAGAAAAATATCTCGCCGCCGCCATGTTAAAGAATTGAGGGGGGTCGAAACGGACTTATGAGACACCCGGTTTATGAGGCCCCTTGGAAAATATTCCAAGTCCTTCTAAGGGGGATTTAGAATATTTTCAGTCGAAAGGGTCATAAAGGGTTATAAGGGTCAAGAGGAGAGAAAAATATTCCAAATCCCTTTTAGACTTTACTTTCGAAGTAAAAATATTTATTTAAAAATAACAAAATAGTGGCGAAGAACAGTGTCTTCTAAAACAATGTACGCACGCGTAAAACAAAAAAAAAGACGAAGTAAAAATTACACGTCCTTTTAAGGGGAATGAGTCACTTAATAAAACGAAAAGTAAACATTTTTTTTTTCCAGTATATGTATAAAAAATAAAAAAACATTTTTTTGCAAAAAATGTAAAAAATGTCGCCAAGTAGTTTAAATAGTTTTGTAAAAATAAAAAAACTCGTAAAATCGTCAAAAATCATCTGAACCAAGTGAAAATAAAAAAAAAAACTTTGCTCGTCCTTACTTTCGATACAACTACATTTATTTGTATTCTAAGGACTCGCCAAGTTTTTTTTTTTTTATTTTCACTTGGCTCAGATGATTTTTGACTATTTTACGAGTTTTTTTATTTTTACAAAACTATTTAAACTACTTGGCGACATTTTTTACATTTTTTGCAAAAAAATGTTTTTTTATTTTTTATTTCAATCGTTTTTTTAAATTTATTATTCTATTATTATTTATTAAAAAAAAATGTTTTATTACTTGATAACGTTAAGAATCCGCATGACACGATTTTTCTTGTATCACACACACAATATTTATCAATTGAAATGACCTCTCGTCCGCGATTATTTGAACAATTTTATCAGACGAACGACGCATTTTGTTAACCGCACGAGAGGGTCCTTTTTTTTTACTAATTTTCGCGAAAAAATGAAATTATAAATAACCTCTACTTAACCTTCTTTTCGATCACTCAGTGTGATATTACTAGTTGCTGTATTCAAGAACTGACACTTAGAAATTGATAACAGCCGATCGTTCGTTCCGCTTATACCGTTGTGTATGCACGGCACACGCATGGACGCACGAACACAACACGCAGGTCATGGGACATCGGACAAACAGCTGACAGTCGAAAAAATCTCTGAAGAATTTTTTTTATAATGAAAGTGAGGATTTTTCGGGTGAGATCGCGATATCTCATCATTTCGGGCACCGATCGGTCTGATTCCAGGCGCATTTTAAAGCTTGTATTCGATTTATATGATGAAAGTGTCTTTAGAATTTAGATCCGATGTCTCGTTTCCGAGAAAAAAAATGTCAAAGTTTAGGGGGCTCAATATTGGCGTATAAGGACACGGCAGCGCTCGATGCGCGCGGTTTCACCGCGCGGACATTTAACTTTAAACTACTTGGCGTCGAGACGCTACCGCGTCTCTTAATAAAAAATAAAAAAACATTTTTTTGCAAAAAATGTAAAAAATGTCGCCAAGTAGTTTAAATAGTTTTGTGAAAATAAAAAAATTCGTAAAATAATAAAAAATCATATGAGCCAAGTGAAAATAAAAAAAAAAACTTTGCTCGTCCTTACTTTCGATGCAACTACATTTATTTGTATTCTAAGGAATCGCCAAGTTTTTTTTTTTTACTTTCACTTGGCTCGTATGATTTTTTATTATTTTAAAGTGTTGATAACGTAATATGTCTGACGTCTCAGTCAGAGAGATTGAATTTAAAAAAAATTCACAAACCAATGAACGAAAAGAGGCGAAGTGGCAGGACAAGTGGTTCAAAAAATCGAGTTGACGTATCGAAATACAAAAATGGTCCGAAGTCTAATCGATCTCTCGCGTCATACGATTGCGTTTCGTTTGCTTTATACATTTGAAAAGTGGCCCGCCGACATTTCGATTTTCCAGTCACGCGAACATTCGTCCGTTTCGTTCGCTTTGCGCCAACGGAAGTACATGATGACGCGGAAAGCTTCGTTTATTCGGCCAACTCATTTCGTGGCAGTTTCGATCGTCATATTGTGATGTGTATATCGATATATAATTTCATGACGTGTGAAAAATTATTCTACGATCGTTTTTAATCATATATAGCGAGCATCTTATGCCAATCGCTATATGTTCAACTTTATTCGTTTAGATACATTTGCTTTTAAAAACATATCAAACGTCAGGTAAGACGTATGTTTAGGAGGAAAAGCGTTAAACGACGTTAAAAAAATTATCCAGTTATGAGTGAAAAAAAAAATAGTACATTATGCTACAAGGGAGAAAAGTGCGTTAAATTCAACGAGGGTGAGGTTTGCTGGCCCGAGCGCAGCGAGGGCAACACTCACACGAGGTGAAAATACGCTTCTCCCGTGTGGCATACGATACTGTTTTCCGATTGTGCTAAAAATCGACCATATTTTTATGCCTGCAACGGCCTAGCGGCACAAATTACCGATAAGAGAATTCAGAGCCGCGATTCAGGAGCGGTCGATTGATGGGTATTTTTTATTTATAAATACATTAATTAATAAATTATTTATTTATTTATTTGATGTTAATCGCGGCTTCATTTCCTTTTACTACCGCTCAGCTACTTTTACTCCCGCTGGTGAAGAATAGCTAACTTTAGACCCACGTTGCAGGCATGAAATATGGTCTTTTTTAGCGCAGTAGGGAAAAAAAAAACTATTTTAAATCTTCACCGCTTTTCTTCATCTCGGTTCGTACAATAAGTTAATATTTGTATTCTAAAAAAGGAGAAATTGTGAAACCGTGCCCTGAAATACGTTGCCCCATTGACGTCAAACGTCTTTCATTCGAGAAAAGCGCCAACAGGCTTCGATCGTTTTCTTCGCACCGCCATTCTTCGCGTATATTAAATTCGCATTCGCGCGCGTATCTATTTTTCTCCTCGACGACTTTCCGAGTGGAATTACATTTTGATTTTTTTATTCTATGCATATATAGATATATACATTTTTTGTCGAGTAAAATCGTTCAGACGTCACGAAAGTGAAGCGAGTTTTACCGTTGTATACAGAGAAATGTATAATTGACGAAAAAATATGCTCTTTCATATGTGATTGAACGTTTTCGCTCACTCGGGAATTCCTCATTTCGAACGAGTTCTGCGGGCGCATTTCCGGGTTCGTTGCGCCGTTGGGGTTGCGTTCATTGAATAAAATTGAGGTCAGTCGGTCAAGGAACCGCCTTTGGAGGTGTGGAAAAGCAACAGCGCGACCAACGTCCAATGAATTCTCAGCTGAGTGTATCCTCTTTGTGCAAAAAAGAGCGTGAACTTTTCTGAAAAAAGTCTTTCTCTTTATCGTCATGATTATCGCGCGGCCCGCAGCCTTCTACGGTAATTAAAACTTGGAACAAACAAGGTTACATTTTCACTGTTGGCAAAATATCATTGAGTTTATCTTGTGGTTGGACTTAACTGATGTTTAATCATTGTCAACTCGTTTTTTATTACTCTCTTCTCTTGATATATCGTGCGAGTAAAACTTGAATGGCGTGAACAGAAACAGAAGCTTTGATACGGTCGTATCATTACGCCCAAAGTATTTGATAAATGCGTCTTTTTGATCATAATCAGTCGATCACGCATTCGATTATTTTTTATCTGCTCTGGAAAGCTTTCTCGATTGCAATATACTCCACGCGTCGATCTTCCTGTTAATCAATGTTGCGCACGCGATCGATAGAATCAATACAATGACACGGTTATTATTGTAAAAGAAACAAAAAAATTGCATATATACGATAAGTTTGCAATGTGACTCATAACGAGTACTAGTTATTTTATCGAGAGCACATGGATTATAAATGCGTAATGCTCCGCATACTTGGAGAACGACGATTAAACAGTTGTCTATTACTGTCATTTTTCTTTCTTTCGTATAAAAGAAAACGCCGGGATCAACTGACGCGTTATAGCTCGATTCAGTTTCCAATATTTGTATTTGACTCCAAGGATTATCTCCATGGGAACATTGTATATTGAAAATTGGTGCAGAAATCTACTTGTTATTATTGTTCAATATTATATTTTTTAAATCTATTCCCGCGAGAAGCCTGATGGTTAATATATGTATATGTTTTACATACACGTTAGAATCAAGAGACGCGGTAGCAGCGTCTTGACGCCAAGTACTTAAAAAAAAAATTTTTTTTTAGTCCGAGGTCGGCCGAGTCGCTACCGCTTCTATAACTACGCCAATATGCCGGAAGTGAAAGTTTTGTTCGAGATTTCTCGAAAACTAAACTTCGGCTCGAATTTTCAGCAACACTTTTATAATATAATTCGGACCCCCGCTTTCGAATGCGTAATTGCGATTTGTTCGGTGCAGCCGTTTCCGAGATATCGAGGACGTGGTGTAAAATTTGTAATTTTCTGATCTTTCCAAACGAAAAGTGTGACCGATCTGTAGATGTGAAACAGAAAGGCATATCGGTTACGGTTTAACGTGTTAACGCCATGGATATACGGCCTTCTGCTTCTCATCTATAGATGTAGATGAGAAACATAAGGTCGCATCTGACACTATTCAACAGGTGAGATACTGTTTAATAAGTCCCTATGATTCTCATCTACATTTTTTCGATGAGGTATTTCTGTAGATGAGAAACATAAGGGCGTATCCCAAAGCAGTTTACTTGGTAAATAGTGTCAAATGCGCCCTTCTGATTCCCATCTACACGTGTAGATGCGAAGCAGAAGGCCATATATCAATTTTGTTAACACATTGAATGGTAGCAGATACGCCCTTTCTATTCTAACTACTTTGGACGTCTGGTGGAAGAACTTTGCACTCTTCGGCCGGCTGACTTTCGCGTGTTGTTAGTCGGCCGATTACCGGTTAACCTATAATTAATTATTTGGCGAAAATATAGAAACTTAAATGAAATTTATTCACCAATGGAACTTGGATTGAAACTCTCCGGAGGATGCAATTTTTTAGTAATGACAAGAGAAAAATTGCAACGAGTCAGAAATCATGTGACCGAGTACAACCGATGTAAGATCAGATTCTCATTAAACCTTCCGACACAGAATGCTTCGCTGCGTAATCAGTATTGTAAAGTCAGTATTGACAAAAGAAATTATACAAAAAAACGTCATGAATTGATACATTTTTCATTCAACACAATATATGGAAAATTAAATGAAATTCATTCACCGATGGAACTTGTATCGAAACTCTCAGGAGAATGCAATTTTTTAGTAATGAGAAGAGAAAATTATGCGACAGCGTTTCATCGAAATACGGTGAAGAATTCTGTGAAGGAAGAAATACAAAAAAATGACTTATTGTTAAGTTTCACTTACTTACTATGGATTTTTTCAAAAATAAGTGAAATCTACCAAAAACTAGTTTTTTTTTTTTAAGTTAAAAAACGTACGCCACGTACTTAAATGGTTGTTTAATCTTTTTTAAAAACATGGTGAAATCATATGAGCCAAGTTATAGATGTTTATATATATGGAATATTAAATATAAAAAAAGTTCATCGTAAGTAAAAAATTAAAATAAAAAATACTTGGCACGTCAGTAGAATACAGATAAATTTAGTTAATTGCATAAAAACGAATGGACGTGCCAAGTATTTTTTATTTTATTTTTTGACTTACGATGAACTTTTTTTATATTTAATATTGCATATATATAAACATCTATAACTTGGCTCATATGATTTCACTATGTTTTTTAAAAAGATTAAACATCCATTTAAGTACTTGGCGTACATTTTTTTACTTAAAAAAAAAAAAAAGTAGTTTTTGGTATTATATTCACGCATATATCTCAATCTACGTTTCATGTTTCTTCAATATCGTTACAGCCGTCAAGATTTTACGCGGTTTTTAAATTTGTCAAAAATGTCTTTCAACACGATAATTCTTTCAATTTTTTGGATATCGGGCTAAAATTTGTTACACAAGTGAACTATTCCTATCCGACGATTGCTTTTAAATTTAACGAGAATTGATTGGGCGTTTCAACGATTGAATATTTGTTAATTATATATAATTTAAGTTTTCCTTAGAAAAAACGTCGTTTACAAAGCTTCCTCGCTGAGGAAGTCAAATATGGTTATCTGACTTTCTCACAGAGAAGCTTTGTAAACGACGTTAAAAGCAAAATGCTATTCTCTGGATCATTTGATTATTGATTTACTAAATGTTTCTTTCGCTTCATCGGGTTTTGAAGTTAAATTTGATATTATAACATTGGCTCATTCCGTATTTCGTCATGAGCTACATGTTCAATCGATAATTAATCGAGTATCGCGCTCTACGTGATGAGAATTTCCGAACGTTATAGCCAGCGAGTACCTTGACCTGACTACGTGAGGACGTTCGGGTTTTTGCCCGATGAGAAACCCCGCGACTCGACAAAAGACAAAACGGGCTTTTGAAAAAACTTGTTTTCGCCTTCCTGGCGGAAGCAAATTTTTCGTTTGATCCGAAGTCTCGGGGGCAATCCCGTATCCCGGGCGACCATCCAGAAAAATAAAGCAGCGCGTATTCCGAGAAATTAATGAATTTGCACATGTTCGATATTTCTGTATATCGGAGGGGTATACCGGCGGTTCAACGAACAATTCGACAATGGGTGAAAAATAATTTTGTATCATGAATACGCGAGAATAAATTTATAGGGAAATTTGCTAAAATAATAAAATCCGAAAGACATAAATTTGGGTGACGATTTTGTTTTGTTTATTCTGAATTATCGCGTCGTACCAATTCGCAAACTCTGCAATAGGGCGACAAGAAACGGCCGTGAAAATTAAATATTCATAAATCAACGATGCCATACTGTAGATAAATGTAGATAAAATAATAAATATTTTTTAATTTAATGCAACTCAAATTGCTAAATCAAAGTTAATATACCGCCGGTATTTTTGAAATGTTAACATTTTTACCATGTGTTCAATTTGAAACGAATGCCCACTGCAATTTTAATAATTCATTTAAATTTTACGATATTGTAACGAATATAGCTGACTAGCTAACGAACGTAGCTGACTATTTATTGAGACACACGATATTAGTTAGATTGACAATAGACGAACGTATGGACGATCGATACGATATCGATCGTCACGACAAAAGAGTCTGGACGGGACTTTAAAAGCGAGCAGACGTGTGACATTTCGTTCATCGGGATAATTAACGTTTATCATTAGTAATAATATCCGCCCCAAAACCAAATACGCGTGTTATTCATTCGCTCGGTCGTTACAATATAATTCGTCACTGCAGCACAATACATTTTTCTGATTTTACGAAATAAAAAAAGAATTACAGAACAGAGTATTTTTTATTAATTTATGATGTTGGTAAATTTGAAATGTACCTACAGATGCATTAAATTTCTTCATCGATTATGCATTGACTTTGAATATTATTTTATTGATTGTCATTATTCCGGCATCCCATGACGTTTTTTTTTTTCGCAAAGAGCATTATAAATGATAAATTATGTATTCGCAGAAAAAAAGAACTTGCTCTCGTCCGCGTGCCAGTTTCCTTATGAATTATTCCTACGCGGCGCCACTTGCAACACAAACTCCCCTCTGCATTTTTTTTATTCTCTGCAAACTTTTCTGCGGGAACTTTATTTAATATATTCAAATACCTGTGCCCCTTTTGAAGAAAAGCATAAAGTCCTTCGCATTCAACGACACCATTCGTATCCATATTCTGTGTCGGGTTAAACATTACTGCGGCGAATGGCGGTAAAAATTCATTCGGATAATCTCACTACAGCGTCTCACTGTTGCGCATTCTGAACAAAACTATTTCATCAATGATAATCTGTTTTGTGCGACGACTATGTTCTTCCACGCTCACTGCACACCTGCATACTCCATCTGACATTCTTTGTCCGGAAATTTCTTTGAGTCTGAAGTGTGCATACGGAGTTTCATATTCCACGAAAGGCAACAAAGAAAACCTCCCCGGGAGCCCACAATATTTGTCCTTTTCTTTATCACGATCTTATTTCGCGGTGTTTCGCATCTGTCTTTTACGGGCGACTGAGGAAATGTGCGTGAAAGCTTTGTGAAAGCCGAGACAAACACTCAACTTTCATTCGGATAGTGCTGAAAGGTATCGAAGACGTCTTTCCTACAGAAGTATTCAAATCTTATGACACACCCGGAAATAATGTTAAGCACGTCATATCCACGTTTAATCCAGCAGATTAAATTAGTTCCATTTGTCATGAACCGTTCGTATCGTTGCAAAAACAAAATTGCGAAGAAAATTGTTCGAAAAATATGAATGTGATGGATCTCATCCATTGCGCGTTCGGGCAGTTATTTTTCCGCGGTAAAGACTACATTTTCCTAAAAATATATCATGTATTTGTATTATAGTATTGGCTTACCAATATTGGGAACCAATTCGAAATATAACGCGTATAGCCCGAGGGTGACCGATTAGAATGAGAATTGATAGTATATCGGTTTATTGTTAAGTTTTCGAATTGAAAAATTGATCGGAAATAAAACGTGACAGTGACCCTCGAGCTTTTGCGGCTGCTTATTTGCCACAGCAAAACACGCTACGGAGAACGGCCTGTGCAAAAATCAAGCCACGAAACTCAACGAATGGGTGTGTGCCGATCGACAATGCGCACCGCAGTTTCGAAGAAATATCGCGTTTCCTGCAATAAATCTTTTTCTATTTTCTTATGTTGATCGACATACTCGGCGCACGAGTTGATTCTCCAATCCACGAGGGCTCCTCTATATTTTGCTTTGATTTCTAGTCTTCTCTTAAAACTTCTATTTCATTCGTGCATCGAATATGATCCGTTTTTTATTTTTCCGGTTCAGATAATCGAAAAAGGTCGCAGAGATACACTACGATTGCGTTTCGACGAGAGGAATACCAAAGTCGATTCTCAGTCGCTTTGCATACCTATATTCATTCCAACCTCTTATTCTTGAATATTCATGAATAGTAGCTGAGCTTTTTCAAACTTTTATAGACTTTGCCGGTTTGATTATCCGTGAATATCCAGCGTTATAAAGCTCGCGTGTCAGTTCATCTAGTCAAGTGAAGAAAATCCAACAGTACAACATTTTTGTCTCATTTACTTTTTCGTCGTAGATGCTTCGAATTCGTATATTTTGGTTTTTTTTTTTTTAATTCATCATCATGTTACAATCGCATTGAATCATTTGGTTACCAGGAAATTACACCAACAATTGAAGCACTTGGGCGCCATTTTCATCTATTATCATTGTTATTTAAAAACCTTTTTTGCGATATGTATTTTTTATCAAAGCAATATACCTCAATTTGATAGAACGTTAAGTGAAATTTTAAGAAATTCCAAAAATGGTCAAGCTGCGTACAAAATCGTTTGCTTGAATAGAACGAAATTTCTTTGATGATCCGAGCCCAATTGGGCTGAATTAATGTTTTCGAAGCAAATGGGAGACGATGAGGTCAATTAGTAATTAGGAATCCGGGAAAATGAATGGAAACCGTTTCAGAAGGGTCTCGGTATACCAATGGTCTCAATCAGCGACGACAGCGTTGCGAATTGTTTCGTTGCCCACGTACGCGCTGGCTTCTCGAGACAAATAAGTCGCAATAAGGAGTATTCGCATCTTAACTGATCTATCACTGTACTGTTTGCCGTTTGGCCGTTACATCGTGATGGACGAAAACGCATTTTCATTCTATAGCGTTAGCGGTAGACATATTCCGCAAAGTTGTTTTCTCAACGGATATGGTATATTCACGTCACGTGTGTTCTGATCCTTATACCGAGAGATTGACTCGGTCCGTCGGGTCAAAGGGGCGGAGTGGCGAAGAGAGATTTAACATTGTTGCAAATATTGAATATGGTCGAGCGCATTCAAAGCCACATGTGAGGATTGAATGAATTTAAGCTCTTTGCGTACACTTTCGACCTATCGTAGGTATGTTATCATCTTATCGTAATCAACATAAACTATAACGACTCGGCAATATTACGCCAACAGGCGTTTTATATATAAACGCTGACGCCTGTAGGTACATCGGAGATATGAGAATTCAAAGCGAATTTCCGGATTTTTTAACCATCGGCAAATCTTTATCATTTTATAAATGTTTAAATTTTGTAATGAAATTTAAATAAAATGAAAATTCCAATATCCACATCCGCCTTTGTTTTCATGTAGATCTGACTCTTCACATTTGAGTAAAAGAAACCTAGTATGCCGTCGACTCAAAGATTTTACTATATATTTGTATTGCAAACAAAAATATCTTTTTCCACCATATCCGAGCGATAACTCAATGCTCTTTCAATGTTTGTCCAAGCGAAACTGACACCGTTCGGCAATCAATTTGTCGTTCACGAAAAAAAAAATTTAAGCAATTTTTTTTAATTGGTTTTTTATGTGGTCCTACCCACACCTTTCAGCTTGCAAACGGCACTAGCCACCCACTCTAGATGGTATTTCCATTTGTGTGGGTGTTCCGAGATTTAATTTAATTTAATTTCTACCGTTTCCATGCTGTGCTTGATGTCCCTTTGACGCTTCCACTTCGCTGTTCGACTTCATTTCCATGAACAACGATAACGCTGCCTGAAACAGTCATACAGCGAAGAAAGCAAACCCGACGCAATTCACTTTTCGATTTTTGACACTGAAATCCAATATCACGAATCGATGACGGCGAGGAAATATCACTCGACAGTTCCAGCGCGAATCATCGAGACGTAATATATGGTAGCATTCGCGGCAGATGTTTGGACCCATCGATGCGTGGTGTGTCAAAAAATGTTCTTACATACGATTTTATTCGTGGCGCCCCTCTCACTGGGGAGAAAATTACGAGCTTTACGTGCAGGTGTGTAAAAATAGTACATTATGCTACTAGGGAGGAAAGTGCCTGATTTTCACCGAGTGTGAGGTTTCGCACGAGCTGAAAACGCACTCCTCCCGTGTGGCATACGCTATTTCTTCTTCTTTAGCGATGAAAAGTAGATACTACTTTTCCTCCTGCTGGTCAATAATTGCTAACTTTCCACCCGCGTTGCCGGCATATGGTCATTTTAGCGTAGTCGAGCAAATAATCGTTTTTATCTACGCGCTAGATGTCGGATAAAGCGTTAAGGACATTTTTTTTTCCAAACGGTCGACGAACGTGTCAAAGTAGGTGTAAATATACTATCTCGGTACACACGCATGAAGCGTAACAGAGTGGCGCGACGGCCAGTCGCGAGAATCAATTGCTTCGGAAAATAAAGACACGCGCGTTGTATATACTCCGCTGACGAGGTACCATATGAAATTCGCACTACTGTTACTAATGTCTCGCAGAAAACTTTAATAACTTCTCGAGTCGCTTCACTGAGATGGACGCGGCGAAAGGGATACAATTGTCGAATTGCCAGTGAAAACGTGAAAATCTGATTTGGTTTACATCTTTTTTCAGCAATTGATTCATTATCCTTAACCGAAAAAGTAAAGCGGCGCATATAACATTACCACGAATATTGAAGGCTGTACCAAGAGCTTTGCCTTTCCGATTATCGCGCGCATGATAACAAGCGCAGTCTTGAAGTCCGGTTCGCGGTTGTTTATTTTTTTGCAACATTGGGCATTTCCACTGCCTTGACGAGTATCTATATTCTCTGTAGCTTCTCGCAGTGTCGATTCGTTGTTGGTCGCTGTTTGTATGTCTTCCGGTTCCCCGGATCTCTTGAAGGTAATGTTAATTACCTCTGTCGGTAACAAATACTTTAACGAATGCCATTTCGAAACCGTAGTCGAGGAACAAAGAGAATCGTCTTTCTCTGCATTTATCCAATTTGCCGGGAAAGACAATACAATTTTTTCTCAAATATCTATGGTAAATAAATGGTATTCATTACAGTTTTTGTTGCCAACTGGGTACACGGTGCGGGTGGACCACATCACCTTAAAATCTGACGTTTCCGTCTTGAATTGCGATGTAGGTACCTACGTTAACGAACCCGCGCGAACGTAAAACAAAAAGTTACGCGTGGTTGTTTTTGACCCAAACTTTGATCGAGTTCTGATTTTAAAAAATACAGATTCATCCGTGAATGACGATGAAATGCAATATGATAATGTGTTTGCGTCAAGCGGCCAACAGGTGTATAAATGTAAATTAATTTTGTTTTTCTCGACCGCGGGGTTAAATTTTGTTCCGCGCGAATTAGAAGTGTCGTCTATACGAACGTACATACGGTACAGCACGAGAATCATTGCCATTGAACATATTTGTGTATACTCGTTTTACCAACGGATCAATGAGGCATACGCACATCAAATTAGAAGGGCAAATAACGCCAGTGCTACGGAAAATTTGGTGGTTGTTCAAACGCGTTCGGTGGATACACAAGGGACAGAGAGTAAAGAATCGATTATTTGTTTTGCACACTCAAACATCGCGGCCTATTTCACCCTTCCAGTTCGAAATTTTCCACGTTTTTTCGCTGTCGTTGTTCGATCATTGGTAACTTCTAAAATACATATAAAAGATCATTTGAAATGATTTCGACGAAACATTGAAATCAAAACTATCATCGGTTAAATCGTTAATACACTACTTAAAACGAAAGGCTGCAAAAAAATATTTGTGAATTGCAAATTCACAAATTCAATTAAATTCAATTCAATTCAATTTCAATTTGCAGCCGTGTTTCTTTTTCTAACTGTAATATTGCTGGACACAGAGCGAAGTGACACATTTCTCACAATCCTTCTCGGCTTTTTTCTATTTACTAATTCTATAAAACTGTCAACTCTGCATCTGACTTTTATAACAATGATGCTAACCAACGTAGAGATTTTTGATTATCAAACGATGCTTGCAGAAAAATATTTCTGTCAATTTCCATATTACGCGCCAATGCAAAGTCCAAAATTGTTGATTTTGATAGAACGTCGATGCCCTAAAAAAACGGCAACAACTATATTGCATTCACTCAACAACGCCAATTGGCAAATTAATACGGTCGAACGCCTTAATAGATTTCAATCGAATCGTTGAAACAATCCCGTGATGGTCTATACTATCATAAATTATTGGCCCATAACTAACGGACGGTCCAAGGGTTGAATTAATACACATACGTTGAATAAAATACATCACGCGAATAACATATGATCATCACGCATACCTCGCATCTTTCCGAGTCCCAAGTATCACGTGTATTTCATTGTATCCGATTCGTAATTCCGAATTTAGATTGTCAATCTTGCTGACCTCGCCAATAGCCGAGTCTCCGTCGCGGGACTTCGGACATGTAGATATATTATATTTATTTCTGGATTCGATTCAAATTCTTGCTCATCCATTTTAGTGCATCTTTTTGATTTTTTTTTTCTTCTTTTTTTGATAACGGTCGAGTGTTAATTTTACTTTTTTGCGTTTTTGTTAAATTCTATTGATTCGGGAAGTAAAATATTAGCAGTTGTAGCGAATATCGTATATCCATTTTTTTCTTATTCGCAAATACGATATTCGCAGAGTCCGATGAGCATTTAATCCTATCCGCGGCAGACCGGCGAGTATATTCAAGGGTCTGGTGTTTCAATATTCAAAGTCACCATGGAAATAAAATCTCCAGACAAATTTAGCTACCTGTGAGATTGCACGTAGGCCATCCGGTGAGACTGGGATGTTGGCGATGAGTAAAAGTCGGTTCCGAGTCTCGTTATTGAATTTTTATGCAAACCTTATTTCATTCCGTCCCGCGGTGTTGGAGAAAAGTTTTCATCACCCGCGCGTTCGCGAAAGGGAACAACGACGAAGTACACGTGCGTTACTGTAACGAATGGAATTTAAGTTTCAAACGTGGTTTATAGGAATCTCATTTATACCTGTATATCGAGAATGCTATTGTGAGAAAAACTGTGAAATGACGCGCAAAAGAATTTCTTGAATTCTGTAACACACGAAGATTTCGCAATGCGTGATGATCGCTCAGCGAACTTTTAATCGATTCTCTGTTTACAAGGAAGTATAGAATAGTTTCAAAATATTATCGTTTCGGCGCCATTCATCATTTTTTTAATCTGTTTCGTCGATGTTTTGACGGTGTATGCGATTTCGAGAAATGATAAAATTTAAACGATGTGGTGTTACTGATTATATACTAGGAGGTTATTGTGGCTCGCGCGCTCCGCGCACTCGCTTTTCAACCATTGCGTTTTCAACCATTTTAACGAATGGTTAACGGTTAATCACTACAAATATTCCTGGGCAGGTCTTATTTTCGGGATCCAGAGGCACTGATCTGAGTAATCCGAGTCTGTCGAATGGAGTATTAGTCTAAGGGACTTAGATTAAATGAGTGAGTGTCTGTGAGCGTCTGTGTGTGTCTGTGAATGTCCGTGAGTGTCCGCGAGTGTCTATGAGAGCGTCTGTGAGTGTATATGAGTATATGTGAGTGCGCAGACAGACATATTTTTTCAGGGACTCTCGTTTATATATATAGAGATGGTTATCGCACAAATTTCGATTGATGATTAAGTACGATTTTGCGCGAATGAATTTCAATCGTTTTATCTGCGTAAATGTATTGTGGATGTGCATGGTCTATACAAATGTATTATCTTCAGGTAAAGATCCGATGGCAACGATGGCACGATCGTTGTTCCATGAATTCTCAACTTGACTTTCTTCATATTTTCTAGGGATTTGAAAAAAACTTATCTCTCGTCGACATTAAGGGGACTGAGTCACCTAAAAAATCGAAAAGTAAAAAATTTTTTTTCCAGTATATATAAGTTTAATGAAAAATTTAATTTTACCTCCATAATATATATATGTTAGACTACCGCTGTAAATTTTTTTGGAGACCTACGGTGTATTCCAGTGTTATGGGCAATGGTCAAACATTTTTCCTTTGCCGCAGCTTTCGGACTGAACGACAGCATCAATCTTTGCTTGCGACCTCTTATTTTCTTCGTTAGAGAGTTTATTGCGGAACGAGTGCGGGGATTTTTTTTTGAAGCTTCGCTGGCGAAGCTATGAGTTAAAAACTACCAAAAAATTCACTTTTTCCACTTTTTGTCTTGTAACCACTCACATAATGGCTTGCGATAAATCCATTTTTGATCGCATGAAAAATCCCCGCACTCGTTCCGTAACACTGACTGTTACGAAGAAAATGAGCCGTCGCAATCCAAAATTGGTGGGCCCATTCTCCCTGAAACCTGCGGCAAGCGAAGAAAAATATAAGGGTCAAAAAATGAATTTCACAGAATAATAAAAATAACCAACTTGGGTGATTCACAATAAAAAAAAATTATTTTTATATTTTTTTTGTCACAAAAATGTACACTTTTTTTTCTATCACATAAAACTTAGAATTTTTTTTTTTTTTTTTTTTTCTTTTTTTTATTTTACAAATCTCGTAAATGCAAAAAAAATGTTTAAAAAATAAAAAAAAATACTCTTACGTCAAATGTGACGTTTAAAAATGAGGTTAATTCTGCGAGACTTTTCGCGTTGCGACACTGTCACTGTGAAAATCATTTTTGCACTATTGCGAGCAAAAATACCGAATATATTCCGTTCATTCGGAAAAACTGTAAACACTGACGATTAACTAATTACACCGAGTTTACAAGCGCAGTTTTTTACCCGATTGACACAATCGAGTAAAAATCACCGCTGCTACATTACGCCGGTGTATCGCAGACTCAAAACAAAGCGCGGTAGCGGCGATAATCTGAGTCGCATCGATTAGACGTAACGACCCTTTGGTCGGTAAATCGTTACCTACCGAACGCAGTTTCGGCATCGATTGTTTTTTTTATGTTCCTTTCTCGATGTTCCTTGTTCTTCTCATTAGAAGAAAAAGAAACGTGCGGAGATGCGGTATTCCGGCATTGTTTGTATTGCATTTCGGCATTTTTTTTTTTTCACACATTATTTATTTCTAATATTTCTAATATTACTAAAATGCTTCTAACTTCGGTATTTTTTTAAATTTCGATCTAAAATTTGGTGTGTATGTAGTACACCGTATATACATTCAGAAAAAAAATTAAAAAAAAATAAATTAAAAAATAATTTTTAGGTGACTCAGCCCCCTTAATCACTGACGAATGTAATCGATCGAACCGGAGATTTTTTTTCTTATCGTATTGTATAATATACTTGCAAACAATTATCATATTCATCGTTTCTCTTTGCTTTTCGTCAATTCGAAACTAAATTTTCACGCCTTTGAAAATGTTCATCGTATTATCTTTAAATTAGACAAAAACAAGTAGATGGTGAAATATATCCGTGATAAGTGTTACGATACGATTTTTCCAGATTTCTTTATTTCTCATTTTTGGTACAGGTAAAAAAACGTCTCGATCGTTTCTTGCCGAGTTAGTGAACCCAACATTGCATTGTTATTACAAAAGGTTAAAATAATACTCATTCACATTAGGGCAAAAAAGGCCTTCTATACTTTTCGATAATTTCCATGTATCGCGGCGGATCTGTTAAGGGAGCGTTTCTATAAACTGTTTTGCAGATATATGTCATCGTCACAGCAGATCCATTATACCTCTCATTCTATTCTCGCCTTCCGGTTGCCACGACAATTAAAATTAGCCTCACGTTGCCTTCAAACGTGCCCGTTGAGCGGTTCTAGCGGTTCTAGTTCCGTAAATTTTGATCAATGGCAATCTCGGCGCAATGTCTCAAAACAATCCGATTCGTGATTCAGCAAACCTTGAACGCCCTAAAATCTAAAACAATGCCGCGTGTCCGACGATGCGGCGATCGAGATTGTCCGAATATTGTTCCTAAATAGACTTGGCGATACGAATGGCAAAGAATACTATATATTCGACTATAATATAGTAATATGAATCGGGTTCCTGCATTAACGATAAAGTCACCTGCCGATCATGCAATAGATCGGAGATTTTAATATTCTTTTCTTCGTATATCTCGGTCAAACGATCGTAAAAAGGCAAACGACGCAACATTGGGTCGAAGGGGGGATAGCCGTTTCTTATCGTTCGCGAGACTCCGTTTGTCCTTTTTTTCCTTTTATATTATTTACATATTCGCAAAACTAGGTGAAGGTTGTTCTCTCGCAAGCACCGCGTACTGACGTCCGTGCTTTACGACCTTTGCGATTCGTTCTTCCAATTCCATCCCCCGTTTAGCTTGTATGAACGATATTGTTCATTTATTTTATACACTCATCGGCGGATTATTGTCGTAGTACAATAACGCGTAAAACAAATTCTTTTTACTCCTTCCTTTTTTTTTTCGTAGTTTCTTAAAATATTTTTTTGGGTTTCGCGACGTTAAAGAGCGTGAATTAAGAGAGCGGTTCAACAATGATTTCAACGGTATAATTGAGTGATTTACGGCACACGTGAGGTTCGTCACGAAGGATATTCTATTTTAGCGATTACAATAAATCTCGTTTCATTGCACTAAATGCATGCACTGCACACACTATTGTTAAATTGCAGTCGCGGCAAGAGAAAGAGAGAGAGAGAGAGAGAGAGAGAGAGAGAGAGAGAGAGAGAGAGAGAGAGAGAGAGAGAGAGAGAGAGAGAGAGAGAGAGACAGATTTAAAATTACACGTACTTGACCCGCATCCCGGCGTCCTCGTAGATCTCGTCCCATCCCGTACATTCCTCCTCGGATGTACCCAAATCTCGTGCGATTTCCCGATTAAGGTAGTACTGTCGCTTCCCGCTCATTTCGCATAAGTTCGACAAAAATAAGAGAAAATTGCAAATACTTCTCGATGGTATAAAGATCTGAAAAAATGCATGCATATTAAACGTACTGAAAAGATTAATTTTGCATAATAATAATTCCAAAATGTTATTAAAAAATTGATGAAAACATAAATTGGTCAACAAATTTCGCGGAAACCCAATTTCTTTTTTAATGAAAATGATTCGTTCATTTTTATAAAAAAAAGGCGGGTTTCCGGGAAATTTGTTGACCAATTTATTGTTCCATCAATTTGTTAATGCATGCATTTTTTCAGATTTTTATACCATCGTGAAGTATTTGCAATTATCTATCATTTTTCTCGAACACATGGAAAATGAACGGGAAGCGACAGAACTACCATAAATCGACCTCGCAGTTATAGTTGCAGTTATATCCCAAAATCTACAAAAGGGCACATATATCGGAGTTCGGAAATCGGAGATACCGTGTGGAGGCACCTCGTCAATTACCAACGAGTAACCATTTCTATGGTCAAATTACTCGTAGCTCGGAAAATGCATTAAGTTCGGTGGCCTATCTTCCAGGTTTCCTAGCGAATTATAAAAAGTAATTAAAAAATCTGTAAACGAAGTTAAAATAAATTGGACCATTGTTTTTATGGTTTTTAAAAAACAAAAAGACAGTTCTCCGTAACATTATTTTTTTGTCGTTTGTTCATGTAATATTGAATGCCCGTTTGAAACAGTAAAATAGCTTTTATAATGAGAAATTGGCCGTGCTAACAATATGTATCTAACGATTTTGTTTTTTAACACCAACTATTAAAATAACCATTATAGAAAATGACACGATTTCACAATGTTTTTTTTAGTCGTTTCTTTTTTCGAAACATTATAAAAATACCAAAGATGTTATTGTTGATGAGCATATTTTGGTATACTATATTTTAACTGCGCAATCTTGTCACCTTATCTCTCTTTCATAATACGCTCCACTTTGGCGAAATGTCCAAAGGAATTGTCCCGCATATTTTAGAGACGGAAAAGCTGTAGAACTAGAGCAGGTCTCTTTGCACGTTGGCAAACAAACGCACCACGCAGAGAGGAGAGCGAACGGGAAACAAACAACTGGAATACTAGATCAGAAGGCGAGGGGCCAAGGTCCAAGATCTCTCGTGGAACGAAAAGATGTGGTATTTGGAATTCATGCTATGTATATGCGAAGAAACGGCGCGCGCTTTGGCTAGATTCCAGAAGGCACCCTGGCGCCTTTGGGGCAATACGTCTTAGCCTCCCTTCCATAAAGATAGCTTCACGTTTCGCGGACTCTGTCCTTTTAGCATCACTGGACTAATCTAAACACTAACGGTCGACAGCTGTTTCCTCGTGTATATGTAAATCTTATACGTGCAATTCATTCGCAGACTTCTTCAGAGGCTAAAAAACAAAGGATACACGTCTAAAAATGTCTCGACCAAGACTTTATCCATTCATCAAGTTTTTCTTAATTTCAGAGCAGTTAAATGTTTTTTCAAAAAAATATAAAAAATTGGACACGAAGCCGATGCTACTGGCGTTTGCAACTCGTGACTTGCACATCCCAATTGTTGATGGCGTGAAGTTAGTATTTTGTTGACATGTATCAAAAGATGTATTATTTTGGTGAAAATCTATTCGTCAACTTAATTAATTCAAGTATTTTAATGTAGTTTCGAATTTATTTGTAGATTCTACAATATTTTGCGTTTTTTTTTTTTTTTCACCTCGCAGGTAAACTATTAGAAAATATGTGTGAAAACATTTGAATTACAATACCAAACTCTTTTTTTATATGTAGACCGTGCGTGTCAAATTTCGCAGTTATTACCAATGATTGGGAAGAATTATTGCCTCTACGCCAGAATAATTAATACGTACAAACAGACAGACGGAGTGGAAAAATTCCAAAATAAAGATACTTATACTTAAAAAAAAACTCTTCGGGTTATGGAAATTGATAAAATGAGTCTCAAATATCATGACAAAAGTGAGAAAACATTTTCTATTTCATTCTGTGACGTTGAGAAGAGTTATTTTGTCCATAAATTTGACGTTATTTTTTCTCGCGATTACAATACTTTCTCTTTGTCCATACTTCGTATACTTCGTATGGGATGAGAACGTAAGCCAATGAGCCTCACAAAAATATGCTTTATGCTGCACACGCAACATAATTTTAAAAACTTGTATAATATTTATTATTCATAATATTGTTGCCCCCCCTAGATCCTGGAGTAGCGATTCCACTAAAATGAATCGTAAAAATACTAATTGCTGATAAAGTTTTGCAATAAAGAAAGTATCGGGTCTTTTAGATTCACGCGTAGGGCCAATGAGGTGAAAAAATATGTGTGGTGTTATAGACTTAACCAAATTATTTTTCCCCTACTTATTTCCCCTATATTAAAATTGATTCCAGCTGCTACTCTGCCTCTGTTTCGCAATCTTTTTCCTTTTCTCATCGATATATCACCGATAAAAGAAAGCTCAGGGCAATGGTTGTTACGCGTTAATATTTCGGAATCTCGGAACGTCGCTTATTATAGGGAGCACAATATAGATCCCCTTTTAATTGATGAACCGATTTGATCTCGTTACGATCCAAATGCGTGAATACGCGCTATCCGTTTCAATGTCCAATAATAGTACATGCAAATGAATCCAATAGCCTACCTAATAAGACATCACTAACGGAGATAACTCGCGCGCATCGGGATAGAATCTTTCTCCGCTCTCTTCGGCTCGTCCGCTCGTCCGCATTTTATCCCACGTATGAATCTCCCGAACGGCCCAATGTTTCGTATAATCAATTGTTCTCGCATTACCGTTTTTTCTTCTTAATATACCGTATAAGAAGAAAAAACGTAAATAGTCATTGCAATTATTGCTAAACGCTTTTAATCGCAATTGGTTTGATAATGATGCGCGTTAGCTGTTGCGCTACGTCTCGAATTCCAGTTAACGCTGACTGATGACAAAAAAAAGTGTATACCTCGGTCTGTCCAGTCGGATAATCGGAAGTAACTCACGTGGCGGAGCACGTTGTTTTGCCACGAGCGACCTGTGTCTGACGCCGGTCATTAGGCCTCCGTTGGTTTCATGAAAGCGCTTAAAATAATTCGACCGATTCGTACCCGCGACAGTATTACGCTGGTAGAACAATTTTCTTCCCCCATTCTCATTCTAAGCACGATATAGGCTGATACATCGTATCCAACGTTACGCAACGTTACGAAAGCAATACAGCAATGAGCACCTCTGGAATACATTGGTGAGCCTTATCAATTCCCGCAAGACGCGCACCGGAGAGACACGATTCTCTTTGTCCGCGTGGCAATGTAAAGAATAAAGAAGATTGCGAGCGCTGATTTATTTCACTTATTTCATTTTTCATTCATATATTTATTCGGTTTAAGACTCGTGCAAAGCGGCGAAGTCACATGTCGCCCACTACAGTCGGTAACTTTCCACTATCGTGGGCGTACCTATGCGCAAAGATACGCGACAATAATTGTGCAAAAAAGTGTCACTATCACTATTTCTACATATACGAGATTGTACTGTTTATATGAATTTTTATTTATTTTCAACCCTAGACGGTCACACGATAAAACCTGTCCCTAATTCGTCACCCCGGGGTCATTGGCGTCAACGCATTTTGCTTCATTATGTTTCGTAATTTTTAAATCTTGACTATAGTTATTTTCGTGTCCAGAGCGAGAAAAAAAGGTCGATCTCGACGAGTGCCAGAGAGACAGATTTTTCTCGCGCGCAACGCGAACCCGATTTTCTGTTGTTTTTCCCGCCCTAGTGCGACAAAACGGTCAGAAAGTCTATAGTATATCTTGTATAAATTTAGTCTGTAAGCGTGAAGAAGGTTTTTATATAACGTCCAGAGTTAACTCATATATTCATTTTTTAATCAATTTGCACTGGTAAGCGATGGCGAATCGACGATCGGTCCGTCAACGTGCGCTCGACACGGTAACGAAAATTGCATCATTTTGCGATTGACAACTCAACAAACTCCCAATTGATAGTTATCGACTGACTGACTGATATTATTCGAGTAGCTTTCCATTCGATCAATTTTGCGATGACAATCCCAGGTGATGGGTGCGAGTTACATATATCGAGTGCTGGGAAACAGAAGATACCGTCTCATCTCATTTGGCATAGTAGATCGCGAGGAATCATAACGAATAAGTCCTTACTTTTTCTAACCAGACGACATCAATTCTGCATGCCCGCCATACATCGTGCACAATGACAGCTGTGTGTCTTTTTTCGTTTCGTACGTAAAACGACTCTACATATACACGTTTTCAATATCTTTCTAAGGCATCGACCAAAGACGAAAATTTGCAACAGAATGTACCGATGCGAAGAAAAAAGAAACTGGATATACTTAAAGACCTATGATAATGATGCCAGTCAGTGAGAAACGCACGAAAGCGTTGGCAGAGCGCACGTGTTCGCAATGACAGTGGGGTATAGATGATGTATAGTTGAAGAGGAATGCGTATGAGCACAGAAGTGAGTTTGACTCACAACCGAACCGGTCTTTTGTTTCAGTGCGATATAGGTAATAGTCGCTCTGACTCATTGATGCAATTTCCTTTTCAAATATTCAAACATTCCTCCGGTTGCTCAGTTTAATGTGTCACGTTTTATTCGATCGTGCGATATGCCGATAGCGTCACAGACATTATAAATAATACTCGTTGATTCAATTATCAGTGTTACGTTTTTTTTGTTTTTGTATTGAGGCAAATCGAAGGAAGTCACGAAACTAGCGTCTGTGCACATGCAACATTCCAGTTTACCCGGTATAAGTGTTAAGCGTTTTCTTTTTTTTCAAATATTGCTGGTTCGGTGCGGTCAATTGTTTGTGTCGCAATATCGATAATTAATTCTTAATGAATGTTGATTTAATCCGGTCGAAGTTGAAGCGCAACAAAAAATCCCTGACAAATGAGCAGATGAAAAAATGACAAAATATTGTCGCACAGAGCTATTGACCCACTGAACGATGCAAGACAGATTTGGTAATATTTCATTGTTCTATTTAGAAGATACGGAATGTTAACGTAATACCAGATACAGTAGTCTCTGTCGTAGTGTCTTTCTGTTCCTTGGATTAATCTTTTAAACCCCTCAATAAAAGATTACCAAATTTGTACGACGATTTCAAAAGGTTAATACGTCCGGTAAGATTTTGTCAAAGCTCGTTTTCTTTTTCAAGGTAATATCATCTTATGATTTATGATTCGTTGCTTTATGCAACGAAGCATAAATTCATAATGGTTTTAGTATTTATGCTTTAACGGATTATGTTACGTCAAGCATCAGAAATCAATTCTCCGAGTTTTTAAATCAATTTCTCGCTAGCTCTCTACTCGACTCTTTAATGCTGCTCTAGATTCCTTGCACCTTTCCGATTATTACAAAATGTTTCTTTACAATGAAACGTGATACGAAATACACTCCGAGAGTGCATCGCGAAATTCGTCCAACGATCTTCTTCGGCCGGTTTTCGTCGATTTTGGAATCTTGGCTTGACCCTCCCTCTGCCTCCGTTTTCTAGCGATCCTACAACTTGGAACATGTGTACACGATGCAAAACTTTGCGCATCTTGTCTAGTTAGTCCATCAAAACGTGATTGGCTCGGCGCACTTTTGCAAGTTTCTCTGAGTTTTCCATACAAGCTGGAAAATCCATTTATCTTGTGCAGGTGCCGTGGGGTACTCTCGTATACATTCCCGTCATCCGTCGTTGATGGTGTCTTGTTGTCGCTGTAGAGTTTCTGAAACGACGAGGGTGGATTTCCCAGTGCGCCTTGGCACACCGCGTTCGCAAAGTCTACGCCTTGTTCTATCTCTCGATGTTATACAATGACAACGATATATAAGAATTAAACTGTGTCATGTTGTTACAGCGCAAATCGCGCGCTCGTGATGCGTCGTTTTCTTCGTTGTATATCGCAACTTGTACGCGGTGACCCTCCAACATTGCCTGAGATTGCATATGTGCACTGGCACACACTTAACAATGAAAAAAAAACGCTTCGATTTCGCTGCAGAAACAGAAGCTTGCGATCTGGTGGCAACGGCACGGGTGGTGTTTCGCATTCTAACCAAAAAGTGTATCGTTTACTCGGCAAACAGTGTAGTACGCTGCAAAACAACACCGTACTGACGCACTGAAATTCGCACGAAAGTCATGGCAACGGCTACTAGTCGTGAAGTTTTTTATCATAACATATATGTCCTCGGGCGGAGGTAAGCGCCGATCGTCCTTTCCCGCCAAATACTTTCGACGGAAATCGATACGGAAATGAGAGAAATGGGCAAATTTTTGTGAATTATTCTAACCAAGTTCCAAACTGTTTTCGTATATTTTTAGACGGGCAATTGTATTCATCAAGAATATCGATGAATTATTGGGAATTCCTTTTTTTATTTACGTTCCAAATTCGAAAATAAATATGTAAAATAACTTGCCTGCTATTTTTGATCCGAAAAATCGTTGGTTGTAAACAAACATATGATAGGATATGCAATATGAATTTTTTTGCATTTACACAATTTATGTATCCACTATGTCATCGTTGGTATTTAGAAACCTGAAACAAAAATGACTCTTAATGACCCCCGTAAACTCGCAATTTTACACGCGCCTCCCAAATTTGCGCAAATTTCTCGTTCTGTTAATTCCCGCGAAATTTATTTGTCCATTTACTTCCCATTCGATCTTGCGAACGCCAAACTAATTGTTCCTCGTTGAGTTTAATAGGCCAATTAGAGAATAACCATTAAGATGGAAAGCTGTTGCACCAAGTTTCTTAACGAAAACCCTCATCTTCCGGGAATTTCGGTGATTTACGTGGTCACAACGATCAACATAGGACGAAAAAAAATTATTCTTTTTTTTTGGGCTTTTCCGAAATTCTAGATGATTGATTAAGTTTATCTTTCAACCTTTCGTAGTCACAGAAGAACTTTTAACTACATATACTACAATGTCGGGGCCATATCATTTTGCCGAAAAATCATTCGACCGAATCGTCGATTTGCCGAAAATCGAATTGCCAAATATCATTTGGCCGAATCGTCATATTGCCGAACGTTATTTGTCCGAATCGTCATATTTCCGAATTGTTGAATTACCGAAATTTAATAATGCCTCATTATTGATTTCAACAATGCCGTATTATTAATTTTCAGTAATTTTATGATTCGGAAATATGACGATTCGGCCAAATGATGTTCGGCAATTCGATTTTCGGCAAAACGACGATTCGACCGAATGATTTTTCCGCAAAATAATGTGGCCCCTCTTTCCTATATCGTTCCGGCTATTTTCATTCCTTACGAAACCATAATATTGAAGATGAGAACTTGAATACGAAAGGCTCTGAAGGGTTATATTTTACGCCATCCCGTCCATTAAACTTCGTTTTGAATTTCCAATTTTAGTAAGTTCCTTGACGATTTTATATATAAATATAGCATATTACATGCGTAGGATTTTGCGATTAAATTTTCCGATTAATCATAATGTTTCTTGCTTTTCGTCGGAAGAATTATTCACGTTTCACAATGTTCACGTGCAGTCCATCGCTTCATTTCAATGAACGCTGATGAAAGCTGTACCTTCGATGCCGCGATTCGCGTCTGAACCCACGGAGTTGTGAGGCCCGATACTCTGCGGCGTATAGACGACACACGTTGGCACTGCCGCACGCCAAATTAATATTATGTGTCTATTTAGAGAAGAGTGAAGGTAAACTGAAGTTAAACCAAACACAATATATTTACATCTTCAACAACAATTACAAGTTTTAACAAAAAGGTAGTCGATATTTTGTGTAAGCAAAAGTGAAATTATAAGCGTTACAAGTATTGCAGCAAAAGAGCGCAGTTACTTGTTTCACGACGATTGTCGGTGTTAGACTAAATTCCGTGACCGGCGACAAGAGCTTCGTGACGCGAGAGAAATCCGTATAATTTTTTGAGCAATTTTCATTGGTGTAATTGTCAATGGGCGTTTCGTGTTGTCACCAATAGCGAAAAACTTTCTCTAAAGTTACAATAATTACAAGGATTTTCCAAAAGTTATAAAAGAAGTGCGAGGTTGAAAACCCCGCGATTCGAGGGAGAGAATCCTCGGGGGGGAATCGTTTCGAGAATTTTATCGAGGGTAGGTAATTTCCTTTTTGTGGAGGTATTTCATGCGGCTTTGTCGCGAGTGCCGACAAGAAAATACTTTTTTGTATCGAAGAGTTTCGAACTAGAGGATTAACCGTTAAATACAAAATGGAAAGTCGCGTATACTACTGCTTAAGGTAGTTCTGTCGCTTCGTGTTCATTTCGCATAAGTTCGAGAAAAATTCAAAAAAATAGTAAGATCCTTCTCGTTGGTATAAAAATCTGAAAAACAATCATGCATATTAAAGATATTATTAACAAATCGATAAAAAAATAAATTGGTCAACAGATTGCTCGGAAACTCAACTTTTTACTTTCTCATGCTATACGAAGTATGGAAAAAGAGAAAGTATAGTAATCGCAAAAAAATAGGGTCAAATTTAGGGATTAAATATCTCATTTCAACATTTTAAAACTAAAAAAAACCTCAATCTATCATCTTTCAGGACCAGAATAGTTGTTTTTACTGTTAAAGTATGTTAAAACAGTTTCCAGAAAACTTTCCTGATCCGGCTGTCTGTTTGTACGTATTAAATTTTCGGGCGTATACACAATAACTTTCCGCAGACATTAATTAAAACTATGAAACTTGGTACGCATGTTCTACATATGAAAACTGAGGTTCCTATTAAAATTCAGATTTTTTTATCAACATCTTTTAACAATTTACCTGAAACGTGAAAAAAAAACTCCAAAAAACATTTTACAAACTTCAAAAAACTTTTTAAAACTATTCAAAATACTTCAATTATATTCACGAATAAAGTTTTAGTAAAATAATTTACAGAAAATGATTTTCCGTTCACCAGTTTCTATTCCACCTCGCAGAACGCAACATAAAAAAGTTTTTGAGGTTATACACGCATATACAGTTTTTATCACAAACACCATATTTCATTGTAATAAAATTCATTCGTCATATTCCACAAAAAAAAATTAAATTGTGAACTAAAAATATGCACGCTAGATTTGTCAATAACACTGATAAAAAAAAGCTGCTAATTCCATTAGCATATTGCTTCCTCTCTTTTTCTCTTAACTCAGTTTACTCGGCTCTGGTTGTACGAAAGTACGTTTATAATTTTTTGGCTTCCTCAAGAAGCTTTGTTTCGTGTATCGATCATTGGTTCATAATAGTCCAACTTTGTGTCAAATTTTAGCCCAATATAGCAAGAAATGTAGCAGATAGAACGCCGCCAAAAAATTTTCGAAAAATTGAAACTGTCGTAAAAACTAAACGTCTCCACCGATTTTGTCCAAATTCAATACCGATTGTTGGTTTATAATAGTCCAACATTGTACCAAATTTTAACCAGATATATCAAAAACTGTGACAATTACAGCGCCAACTGAAATTTTTTAAAAAATTCAAAATTGCGTCTAAACCGAACGACTTCGTAGATTTTGCTGAAATTCAATCCTAAACAGGGGTTTATAATAGTCTAACACACACACACACCCACATACATCCAGACATTTTTTTCTAAATGTGATTTTTCGATGTTTTGGAACATTCTGAGCACGTTTACATGAAAATCACAAAACAAAAAAAAAATTCCCGGAGTCAAAGCTTCTTGAGGAAGCAAAATAACAAAAATTATGACAAAACATCGAGAGCTGTCAAACTTTTGAAGTATATATTTCTAGAGGAAACGTCTATAGCTCGAACTCCAACCGCAAGAGGCGTGATCGGCGCCAAAAGGTCGACTCGCCACCTATGGTTTGGAACATAATGTTCAAACATTTTATCGGTAATCGTTGATTGCAAGTGATCAACAAAAAAAACGCAAGGTAGCTACAGCGCGTCTTGTCCATTTCGCCTAAATTCGAGGAAATTGAGAGGAAATGCCAAACACTCTCGATAATATAAAAATCTGAAAAAATTCATGCATATTAAAGGTACTGAAAAGATTAATTTTGCACAATAATAATTGCAAAATGTTATTAACAAATTGATGAAAAAAAAAAGATTCAACAAATTTATGGTAACGTAACTTCTTTTTAGGAAAATGATTCGTTTATTTTTTTGAATTCGTGTGAATTTTTTCAGATTTTTATCTTTGGTTTGAATTTTGTCTTTTTCTACACATTTTTTCCATATAAAAAAAAAAATTCAAACCAAAGATAATAATCTGAAAAAATTCATCCGTATTCAGAAAAATTAACGAATCATTTTTATAAAAAAAAAAAAGTTAAGTTACCATAAATTTGTTGAACAATTTTTTTTTTCATCAATTTGTTAATAACATTTTGGAAAAATTATTATGCAAAATTAATCTTTTCAGTAACTTTAATATGCATGCATATTTTCAGATTTTTATACCATCAAGACGTATTTGCAATTTTTTCTCATTTTTCTCGAACTTATGCGAAATGAACACGAATCGACAGAACTACCTTAAGTATTTTTTGAAAGTCAGCAATGTGTCCGCTAGATCCTGAGAAACTCAGCGCAAGCTCGCGCAATGGCCTCCAGACCCTTTGTCGCTGGTCGAGAGAGAGAGAGAGAGAGAGAGAGAGAGAGAGAGAGAGAGAGAGATATGCTCTGACCTGTCGAACGCGCTCGGGCAGTTAATATATATAATGAATGTTAATATATTTTAGTTGTTAATGTTATAAGTAAATTATTTTATCGTATACTGTGCTTGTCTTGCGTGAGTTGGCATGAATAGAGGGAACTCTGAATAGAGGGGCTATTCAATGTCTCACTCCGATGGTAACTTTTGTCTAATCCTTTCCAAAAACAAAGAGCCTTTTATTCGAATTGCGAGTGGAGTCAGCTTGTTTGCTTCCGAGGCGGCCCCGAAGATTCATCAATCGCTATGACTCCGGTGAACTACACTTGGGGAAAACGCGATTACAAAGTTAGTCTCTTCGTCACTTCTATACCACCGGTGAAATGACGCCACTTCGAAGAAGTGAAACGACGAAGACGTCGACGTACCCGGCGACACGTTCGCGGTGAATCACCCTCGAAAATCGAAGAAACGTTAATTGCGATTATAGGCCATTCGTTTCGAGAGGTTGCATACAATCTTCGTTTTCCACATGAATAGGTTCTGATCATAAAACTCGTAGAAGATAAAAAATTTTTTTTCAGTCTCTTCTTTGGCAAAACGTTTCTCGTCCACGTTATACCTATAACGAGATCTCGTATTATCGCAGTTTACATTCAAGGCCTTTATAGCAGTTTGACAACTTGTTTTCGTTATCGATGTAGTTCCCGTCGAAAACACGCGCCGGGTGTGTTTGCACATAAATTTTCTAAATGCGAATTACATCCGTTGTCAATCCGTCATTGAGCTACAGCGTTACAACTCCGTTGCGATTTGCACCCATTTTCACCGGTAATATAACGCGAAATAAAAATTGTAAAATAAAAATTGGGAAATCTTACCAACAAAACCTTAATAAAACATGAGGATTTGTGACGTTATAGGGATATTAAGAAATATTGCATGTGGCTGTCAAGTAAAAAAATTGCCCCGTAACGTCTGTCAAATTCTATTTTATGTCATCGTCGTCGACATGGTATGGAAGCATTTTATTTTTTTCGAATCCCCTCAATCTGTTGTAAACGACAGCCCTGTCCCGCAATTGAGATGGTGTGATATCGACACGTACACAATGAAGAAGCTTCCGGTACATCATAGCTCTGGATGGGATGACGTATATTGCCCCAGTTGGTTGCTCTAGTTACAGTGGTATCGATTGCTACCGTCCTATTGATTCCAAGCATCGAAGACGCTGAGCGAGCACTGTAGTCACATACTTTTGACTACTCGAACGTAACCCCATATTACCACATCGTACATTCAGCGTAGAAATATTCAATGGCAACATAGACGTAACTGTACTTCATCAACTACGCTTTATGCTCCTGTCTATATATCGATAATGTATTGAGCGTTACATACGAAGCAAAGTTAGTAATTTCCTCAAACAACAAAGTTTGCGTTCCGTTGAATGAATTTACAGCGCTTCGCGTTGACAACTGATTGGCGTTGAAATTGACATCAAATTATTGTAATCTTTTTATCGATATCTATTATTAATTCGGCTGTAATTCGTTTAAAAACTATCGAGTTTACGCGTCTGCGGAAAATTCGTCTATAACAATTCGTCTAATAGCAATTGATCTAAAACAATTCGTCTAAAACAATTCGTCTAATAACAATTCGTCTAATAACAATTCGTCTAAAAACAATTCGTCTAATGACTGTCTATTGAAAAATAATTTGTAATATTCTTTGATTTGATAAATCGCCGCTCTTTGCCGAACCCAGAGTCAACGATCGAGGACGTGGCGGTTACCTGAATCCATTTTTTTTGTATTTAGAACGAAAAGAAAGTATAAATTCCCGAATGATGGAAGTTATTTTAAAGTCGATCTCTGAAAAAAGTCGCCATTCAACGTTACGAGTTGACGATGATATAAATCGAACGAATAGGCTCGGCTTCGTCGGTCTTCTCCGCTCATAAGATCGTTATAATATTTATACCGGCCAGATACTCTTTGTTGTCGATCGCGAGTGTAACTCTTTCGTAGGGTAAACGTCAAAACGTCATGAAGAAACTCTTCACAGACCCCATTTGCTATTGCAAAATTAACGACAATCATCCGATTATGATCGATAAAATCGGGTTTCCAAAATGTGCGACGTATGAATTTTGGCCACGTTTTCGCGTCGCCAACTTTGACGTTTTCGTACTTTGTGTCTTAAAATAAATAAAAATACTCGTCGTTCAGCGTGTCGCGCAGTTCCTCGGGTATGAATAAAAATCGCGTATAACTCCTCTGCTTCCCGCTATTGAAAACTATAAATGTTCCCGATAATATTAAAGAAATCGATAGATATTTTCCGTTATTGCTGACAAGCTCTATGGATATTGCCCGCTATAGCTATAAAACTACAAATATTTCCCCCAATAGTTAAAAAAACTTTACAGATATTTCCGCTATAGTTAACAAATTGTATGGATATTTCCTCTGTAGTTGACAAACTCCTAACATAATTCCCGCTATATTAAGAAAAACTGTACATATTGCCCGCTATAGATAAAAAACTTTACACATGTTTCCCGCAATACTTGAAAAACTCTATAGACATTTCCGCTATAGTAAAAACAAATTGTCGATATTGCCCACTGAAGTTAAAAAACTCCATAGATATTCCCGCTTTAGCTTAAAAACTGTAGATATTTCCGCTGTAGTTAACAAACTGAAAACAAATAAAAAGTACAGACAAAAGTATAAAAGTTATATGTGTTGTTTAAGACGAATTCTTAATAGACGAATTGTTATTAAACGAATTGTTTTTAGACGAATTGTTATTAAACGAATTGTTTTTAGACGAATTGTTATTAGACGAATTGTTTTAGACGAATTGTTTTAGACAAATTGCTATTAGACGAATTGTTTTAGATGAATTGTTTTAGACGAATTTTCCGCAAATCAGATTACGAGATATAATGTAATGTCATAAAATTAATGATTGTTAATACCATTTTAAAGCCCTTTTTTTAGTTATCCACAATCAGCAAAAAATCGATTTAATGAAAATATAATTTTTTTTTTCATCTTATCTATCCGAAAGATTCAATCATTTTAAAATTTCCAGAAAAATTGCAGATAAATGTGCATAATTGCATAATTAGCGACCAGTTCGAAATACAATTTTTCAAGCTTTATTGATCGTATAATTCAAATATACACAATAATTGTTCGACTCCATCCAAGGATAATCGATAACGCAAAATCGCATTTAAACCTTGACCCATTCAATAATAATACAAATCAAGCATTGTTATCAATCGGCAACGAATTTTTATCTTATACCGTATATCTTAAACTAATCGTAAACTTTCGATTTATCGATTGATACGAATAAAATAGATACTCATCGTAAACATCGATCAACTACACTGACCTTCGCGTGTTATCACGAAATATGATCTCTTTTCCGCAATTTCATGACGAGTGCGGAAAGACGAGAAACAAGTGTGGTTTTTCCCCAATTGATTTTCCCCAAACCATTATCTCGATTGCGTCGATACACCAGCTGCTCACATTCGAGTCATCTCTTTCTACCTACATACATCGATGTTGTCTGGCAGAGAAGAGGCGCACGCCGCGCCTCCGACGTCAATGGCCCGGAGATTTTTTCACTATCAGTCTCGGTTTCTCTTTCACGGCATCACAGAAGATCACTCGAGATTCTCGTTACTCCACGTTGTGGCGCATTCGCGTCTTGATTTCTAAGATCTGTTTGATCGAACAAACAAATTCGATATTTCGCAGACGCGCGCGAATCAGGTCGAACGGATGAGATGAGAGCCCCAGCATCCGTTCTGTTCCGTTCCGTTCCGTACGTCTGTGGATTAGGTAAACGGAACTCTTCCGCGTATCGACTTATTTTCAAAGCTTACCGCTCCCACTCCCCGCACCGTCAAACTCTCGAATGGCTTCTCATACACATGTTACGCGCATACAGGCTGAACTATACACCACGAGCACTTTCACGAGATTGCGAGAGCTAACCGAGTCGAACAATATATATCGAAGTGAGACGCCACCGACCGTTGAGAGATTTAAAGACAGTTACAGTTCTTGCGGCGACTGGATGATTCGCGGAGAAAGGCAATTTATTATCTTCTATGAGACGCTTCAGCAGGCTCGCCGACGGGTAATTCTGCTTCACACTGGAATGGAAATGGTATTCGCATTGTAGGCATTTTTTTAATAAATTGGATCGTTTTTAATCGTTGCACTCGTCATATTCTTTATACGCTCCGTCAAGTATATTTTCTTAATTTCCAAGAAAAACGACATCTGATAAACAGGATATTCAAAATTAAATTCGTAACAGGAAAAATAAATGGAATATCTTTAATGTTATACCCGATGATCCGAGGGAAAAGGTTCTTAAGTTTCTTAGTCTTAGTTTCATGAAAAAAATCTTATTACGAAAAATTAAACAAAAAAGGAAAAAAAATTAAAGAGCGCAGTTCAACGGCTACAGTTTTGCATATTGCCGATGCCACTTTTGTTTTAAGGAAGCAATGACTTGTTTCATAAGAAGAAAAAAAACAAAAATTCGTAATTAGCCGCGAGTGAATGGTTGAAAACAAGTTCTTTCCGTCATTCATTGGATTTTTTTAACGAAAAAATTTGCTTGACAAAAGCCAATATTTCGGAGGAATTGAATTGCTCGGAATGCGCGCGTATACGCAAGTTGCATAAACAATTTCCTCGCAATCTCCCGGTCGACGGTTGAAGAAAACTGGTGCGTCCTCAATAGCTCTCGCACGCATCCCATATATATTTTATTGGAGTTTTTGTATATTCACACTCTTGAAGCCTTGTCGACGTCGCGGTCTCTGTCGACTCTGTCGCTGTACGCGTTCGGTCTTTGCGCATGTACACACTGATAAATGTAATAACTACGGCAAATACAGGGAGCGGGATGACGTAAATGTATACGACGACGCTCTCGTTGCTGCGTGAGTACGTGAGGACGGGCCACGAACGTCTACGTAACTAGACGCCCGAGAAACGGTGAGGAAAGCGGGGGAATGGGTGACGATGCTCTTCTTATTCCAGCCAGACAAATTGCCGCGATCGAGAGACCCGAGAGACTTTCGGTCTCTGACTGCCTGCTCTTCATACTGCTTCGCACGATGCACGATTCAGAACAGACGAGATAAAACTTGATACGAAACTTGTGACATGGAATTTCTGACATTTGGAAGTTTAAAAAAATACGATAAATTACGATAATGAAAACGAAGTATGGTTGTACGAAAACGAAAACCGGAGCGGGATAAAAACAAATTATAACGAGTTGTAAAATAAAATTGTTATTTGTATGGCAAGGGCGCGAAAAGTAGGCACTCGTGTGTTTTTTCGAAGGCATTCTGTTTAGATTGTTTTATACGTCATTGATTAATATAAAACCGTTTACAGGCCTCGCCAATATAGAAATTTCCACAACAATGAAAGAAACGATAAGAATTGACCCCTTTAAATTTCAGTTCGATAACTGTAGACGTTCTCAATTTGTAGACGTCAAAGTTTTTGTTTATTTATCCCTCACATATATGCAAAATAGTTATGTGTATAGCAAGGTCACAAAAAGTAAGTAATTTTTCACAAGTGTGACTGACCGTTACATAAGTTCACATTTGCCTATTGCGCCCATGTCATACACACAATTTTTTGTGCTGACTCCGTGCAAAGTTCGACTTTGAGTGCCCTAACCTCACTGACCTGTGCGCAGTAAGACACTTTCTACGCACTACTGGTGCGTAGAACATGCATGCCGAACATGTGTCGACGCTTCTAGGCGCGCTTGCACAGAAAGTGACTTTTTACGCATTGATGAGGCACGAAAAGTCGAACTTTTTGCGCACGCAGCATAAAATGATCTTTTCATATTTAATACCGATCATCGAACAACATTAAATTAAATCAAATAGAACAAAAATGAAAAGAATACCAAAAAAAAGCAAATTTAACTAAAAAACCGGAATCAAACCGGATTTATTTGGTTTGATTGAATTCAAACCATATTAAACCGGTTCTGAATAATGCACAGGTTATTTTATCGAGATAAAGCGATATGTATTTCATTACGATATTATACTCGAGTTCTGTTTTTATTTATTTTTTTATCATCCATTTGAGGTATATCTAGTCGTTCCATCGTATTCCGCCTGATGGACGATTAATCGGAATACGCGATTTGCCAGCTCGCGTGCATAGGTCAAGAATGAGTCAACAACGTTGAACACGACGATCGAGAGAGAGTAGTAGTGACCGAGAGTTAGCCTTATCCAGCATGGCTGAGAAGCGCACTCGCGACCAGATTTACGTACACGATTTAATTGTGGCGTGGCGCTGACTCGGCGTATAAGGGTGGGCGCGGCGCGTGCGCGCGTTCTTGCTTTGCGATCACACAGATTATTCACACTTTGATTTCTTTGTACAGACAAATGTCGTTTTATATATTTTTTCTGCACTTCTCTGTTTCTACATATGTATATGTCACGTATCATTCGTCGTATAAATACTCTTTCAGATAACGCGATGACGTTTTCGGAAATCAAACGACGTAGCGAATAGTAAGACAAAAGAGATGAAAAAATGTTTAAATAAAAAGTTCTTTCTCGTTAGAATGATTATTGCCCTCGTGCCTCGTTAACGAGATTTGAAAATGACGGAAGTCTCGCACGTTTTGGTCACGTGAATTGCGAGTGATATTGAAACGACAGACATGTATTCAATGCACTGTGAGATGCACTCTCAAAAACAAGTTTCAGAGTGCACGAGTTGTTTACTCCATTCGCACAAGTCTAGCAATCTATGTCATTACATTTTTCGATAAAATGAGGAGGAACGAGAAGTAATGAAGCGCGACTGCGCGATCGAGCAAAAATTTTACGGCGTAGTCTGCGAAAACTAGAGTTATTGGAATGAACTATACAATAAGTATCTTCACCGCTCAGTCAGTGAACCACTTCCAGCGATAATATACAAATCGCATGTATATATACAACGAATTCCATCAATCGACAAAAGTTCAAAACAGATACAGCAATTACTAATTTAATAAAAAATTCGCTCGTGTAACTAATATTACACAATCTTCAGATTTTGTCAAATATCTTATAAAATTTGTGTATCAAGCAAAATTTTAATGGTCTTTCCCCCGGTTAAAGTTTCATTACAAAAGATGACTGAGTATTCGGAAGTCGTCTCTCGACTGTAGTGAATACTTAAAATAAATGGTTAAGATAAAGATTACGAATGATACACTGACAAAAATCTGCTGGACATTAAATGCACTGTTACTTAAAGTCTTTTTGCATAAACTGGTACATTCAATTTAATGTACGAATATTATGAAAAATAAATGTACGATATATTAAAAACCGTAGAAATACTTGAGTTCAAATAATTGACTATAATTGTACTATAAATGTACATTGATGTTTCATTACTACTGTACATTAAATCTAATGTACTAGTTTATGCATTGAATCTTCCAATACCAGTACATTGAATATCCAATTTTTTTACCGCGTATCAGGTTCAATATATTAGCAACTATTTCAATCTTTTTAAATGTATGTTTTTTTGTAATCCTATTTGACTATTTAAAGTATACTCTAAAAATTTAAACATTTGTCTTGGGAAAAATTGAAAAAAAAAACGCCGCCAAGTACCATGAATGTGGGGATCTAGGTAAAAATGGCCGATGAAAAAAAGGCCGAGGAAGAAATGGCCGGGAAAAAAAGGCCGGGGAAAATATGGCCGAAGGAAAAAATGTTCGCAACAAAAAAGGCCGCGGGAAAAAAAGGCCGATGGAAAAAAAGGCCGATGTTCAAAAAAATTATGCGTTATTACAAGAAATTGAAATTAATTCATAGAAAACATAAAATCTTATTTAATTACGAAAATCTTTTATATTTAACAAGTACCAAATTTCGAAGTCTTCTGCAAAAAAACATTGATGTAATCTTAACGATTGAATACTTTCACGATTATATTTTAACGATTCATTACGACAAAAAAACATTTTGTAAAGCTTATTTGGTCAATCAACGAAATAAAAAATTGAATTCATGAAAACAGAATGTTTTTTTGCAGTCGGGGGGCTTCGCCCCCCGGGCCCCCCTCCGGGGCTCTGCCCCTGGATCCCCTGTCGGCCTTCTTTGGACTTTGGACCTTCTTTGGAATCACACGTATCACTCGTATCACAATGTACTATTTCATACGAAAAAAAAAAACGCAGTACAGGCGGGCGGGTGCGTGCGGGGCATCGCGAGGGGTGTGTGGAATTAGTAACGTGTGTGGGATCGGCCTTTTTTTCCATCGGCCTTTTTTTCCCGCGGCCTTTTTTTCTATCGGCCTTTTTTGTTGCGGACATTTTTTCCTTCGGCCATTTTTTCCCCGGCCTTTTTTTCCCGGCCATTTCTTCCTCGGACTTTTTTTCATCGGCCATTTTTGGATAATACCTGAATGTGGTTTGTTAAAAAGAAATTTTAAATAAAAAAAGGCCAGTCGCATTACTTAAAAAAATCAAGAAAAAGTATGCTTAAAGTCCAATTCAAAACCTTGGCGTCCCAGTGTTAGTTGTCAGACACGGTTTGTTAGGGAATCGTGGAGGCATAAGCTGAATGTGCATTGATGTGGACCTGATCTTTAATCGGTTGATAATTTTGATACGTGTTCTAATTTCCGTGATAAGGGAATAAACATTGGAAAGGTAAAATATAATATTAATACATGGGGATAACTTTTTGTGAGAATCGACGCATAGGGTCCACTTTGTAACCTGCAATCCCCTGATTTAAATACTGTATCAACTTCATTATCCCTCGAGTACCGGTACTCCCGCACTCACAACCACGACTACCTTCACTTCTAATCACAAAGTACACTCCCCCACCCTTCTCTCTCTCACCTCCCAAAACCAATTTTTCGCATACGATTCAGATTACTGACGGTTTCTTTTTCGTTAATTCTCCTAACGAGCCGCGTATGAGAGCTAACATTGGGACGCCAAGGTTTTGAATCGGACTTTAAGCATACTTTTTCTTAATTTTTTTGAATAATGATACTTGACTTTTTTTATTTAAACATTTTTTTTTTAACAAACCACATTCATGGTACTTGGCGGCGTTTTTTTACAATTTTTCGCAAGAAAAATGTTTAAATTTTTTATTTCATTCTTATTTGAAATCTGTGTGAATTTCGATTTTTTAAACTAATCGGTATTGCATTTCTATTATTTCAACAAATTGGAAGTAAATTTAAATTATTTAATCAATTTAGTCGTGAATTTCTATTAATTAAACTAATCAGTAGGGAGTTTCTATTGTTTAAACAAATCAGCAGTGAATATCTATTGTTGAAACAAATTAGAAATGTATTTCGAATTTTTAATCGAATTAGTAGTGATTTTCCATTATTTAAACTAATCAGTAGGGGATTCCTATTGTTTAAATAAATTAGTAGTGAATTGTTGTTGTTTACACAAATTAGCCGGTGAATTTCTGAAATGAACATGTGTATACGTTCACGCTAGCGTCGTATAACACTTTCACACATGCGTAGTGTTATACACATTTCGTCAACTCGGGCGGTCACCCATCCATGTACTGGATCATCGAAGGGGTAGCTGTGACGTCATGTACACAGCTGACTCTGAATCGGTGCTCGCCGGCGGCCGCGATCGATAATTTGTCTGTGGGTGTGACTCACGCACGAGCATACTGATGGCTGATGGTACATCAGCGATGGCCGTGACGTCCGAGGACAAGACATGGAACGTGGGATAGTCTAAAGAAAACATCGTGAAAGTGTGGATTTTTCGAGCCACACAATCATTTCTTGAGAACGCATAAACGAATAGGGTTGCTGAAGGGCTCGTGAAAAAGCTAGTAGTTAATTTATATGATAAGATATCTATTATTGTTTCTATTAATTTAGTCATTTACGAGAACAAAACGTTGGAACATGAGGGTACCCAATATTGGCGTATAACTATACTTGGTAGCGCTCGACCGGTATACGGTTGCTGCAGGGACTTGTTACTTTTTACTGGTACTTGGCGTAGGGACGCTACCGCGTCTCTTGATTTTTTTATGATAATAGTTTTTTCATAATGTTCAAAAATTATTCTTGTTTCGCCTTATTGACCTAGATATCCTGCGTAGAAAAAAGTAGTATGGGAAAGCGTCTTTATTCGAGTATGGGAGTAAGATGGGAAGTAGTGTGGGATGTAGTATGGATGAGCGTCTGGGAAGGGCGCCTGGATTATGGGGTTTGAGCTTATCCCATACATTTTTATAGACTATTTTCCAGCCGTCGCTAAAAACTACCGAAACTTTGAATTTCCAGCCGCCCACGTTCTGTTCTGATATTCCACTCACAGCCTTTCATATATCGTTTTCCAGCCATCGTGAAAAAGCTTTCAGCCCTTCAGACCGTCAATCCCATATATTGGAGTACCCAACCCATCCTAAATAGTTTTTCAGTCATTCTGGAAAGAAAAAAAAATAACAGTCAAGATAAAAAATTACTTAAAAATTAGAAAACGATACATGAAAGACTGTGAGTGGAATTGAAGACTGAACATGGGCGGTTGGAAATGCAAAGTTTCGGTCGTTTGTAGCGAAGGCTGCAAAATAGTCTATAAAAGTGTATGGGTAGAATATGGGATGAGCTCAAATCCCATACCCTTCCCAGACGGTTATCCATACTACATCTTGTACTACTTATCGCCGTACTACGTCCCATCTTATTCCCATACTCGGATAAAGACGCATTCCCATACTACTTTTTTCTACGCGAGATTTACATCCGAATGAATAAAAATATCACAGGTTACGAGTTTTTTTTTAACTCTCGACTGCCCGCTGGGATAAAAAGACGCGAGTTATGCGTTTCACGAAAACGAGCGATTTCTTTGTCCAGTATATTCTAAAAACTACTTTTTATTTCAAAAAAGTAAAAAACGTACGACAAATGCATAAATAATAATAATTTCAAAAAGATCCCTTAAAAAAATAGTGAAATCGTATGAGTCAAGGTAATAGATGTTGTAAATAAAAATAAAAAATACTTGTCAACGTCCTTTTGTTTAAAGCAATTAACTAAATGTATTTAAATTCCAGGGACGTGCCAAGTATTTTTTATTTTTATTTACAATATTTATTATCTTGGCTCATACAATTTTTATGTACTTGGCATACGTTTTCTACTTTTTTGAAAAAAAAAAAGTAGTTTTGGGAGATTTCGCTAATTTTTTAAATTCGATAAACAATTGCGTTAAATTTGCATCGATGAAGTTAACCAATGAAATATTGCTCGGAACACATTTTAATAAATCAATATAGTAAATAAAAAAATGACTTGCTCACAACTAATAAATGTGAAATTCACCCGTGAATAATATCGAAAAAAAAAAATTATTTTCGAAAGAAAAGTCGAGTTATGTTCGAACAATTACAAACGAACAAAATTTGAACAAAACAAACCAAACAAAAAAATTAGTACACGGTCTCGATCTCGAAACATTACTGCGTCTTTCGACGAACTTCTCGAAATATGAAAAAATGTTTTGTCGTGAATAGAAAACAGAAAAAAAATTAATATTGAAAGATTCACGACGGCACCGCCGCGAAAACTTTTAAACCGAACCGAGCGTTGTTGGGGGGGGGGGGGGGCGTTGGTGTAAACAAACGGTTTAATCGTGGTCGAGCAGCCGACGTGCAGTCTGCTGACACACGGACGAGTCGCTCGGGGATTACTACCACGTATGCAGCAGCTAAACGCTGTTAAGAATTTCGCTCGTTGTGTGAATGGCTAACTTCGTGACCCATGTACGAACAACTTCACAGAGGTTATAAGAAGCAACTTCACGGAGGTAACACATAACATAACACTGAAACTCTACGAAAAATCTTGAGAAACGAAAAATGCTTATTATGATATCTTAACATCGGCTCAACGGATTTAAGTGCGGTTGGGCTCGTTTGAAAGATGATATCGAAAATATATGATAGAATTGTTGTTTAAATTTCGATTCGACGCTTAGTTTTTAAGAACCATTAATTTCAGTTTCCACTTCAAGCATTTTGGCGTGGTCTTACACGGCAGCGTCTCGACTCTGAAAAAACATATATTTTTTTAAGTACTTGGCGTCGAGACGCTGCCGCATCTCTTGAAATGCAGTATCCTATCCACCGGCCCACCAGCTAGCTGGCACGCACCAGTATGTTCACGCGCAGTTGAATATAGGTATTAAAAAAACCATTTTACGGAATGTTCGAATATATCGAAGATTGAGAGCCATTTTCTGCGATATATTTTTTCGACTCCCGGTGGCTCGCATGCCGCTCTATGTTATGTCTGTGGGGTATAACCTCAGATTCACGGAGAGATAGGTATTTGTTGAAATCCGTTTTCTTAAAAACAAAGGAAATTAAAACAATTTAGAAAAATTAAAAAACTCCCAACTGGAAAAGGAGGTTATTAAAGAAATCGTATTAACAAAAAACAGCGAAATAACAATGGAAATTATTCATATGTCATAGCCGGAAAATTTTCATACTCATTGATAAAGAAATCGGTCGACTAAAACATGTGAATAACTGTTTATTATTTCACTCTTTTTGGTTAATACGTTTTCTTTAATACATGCCTTTTCCAGTCAGGAGTTTTACATTTTTCTAAATTTTTGCTTCCTCAAGAAGCTTTGTTTTGGTGAAATTTTTTTTTTCGATATTTTCATGGAAACGTATTCAGAATGTATTGAGAATGGTCCGTATATATGTATGTGTGTGCGCATCGTTTAACCTCATAACTTAAGAACGGTTGGAGATATTAAGCTGAAATGTATACCACATATCGGGCGGTCAAGTTCCCTTCTTTCTTCCGATTTTTATGAAAATCGACCGAGGCGATTAGTTTTTACATTTAAATTTTTTTTTTAAATGGTGGTGGCGCTCTAACTGCCATATTTCACATTTAATTAAAACTTCTCTAGGAAGCCAATAGTGACACACATACGTTTCTTGAAAATAGAGCTGGGTAAACTATAATAAAAGAAAGAACGGAAGCAATGTCCCAACGTAGTTGGCAGCTTTTTTTTTGCTGGTAAATATTTTATTATCGTCCAATCTGACGGGAGGTTGGGGATAATTTTGTGCATCGGTGTCGTAAGAATGTCATAGTAGCCATACAATGTCTACGAACAGACACTATTCCGACTTATTTCTAAGTTATTTTTCTTTGCGGGACAAAGCGAATCTCAAAAAAGCATGGACCTGAACCCAGCCTTTTGGCCGAAGAACGACGGTAACAAAAAATGGCAAGTGATTTCTTTTCGTTTCGACAAAGATCAGTGAGAAACTTTCGGGATGCGACCTCATTATCCATCCATATAAGATCAATACGTCTTTTTCTCTGCGCGCATTTGGTTATTAATAAACAAAGCATTTTAATTTGCGTTTATAAGTGTCGGGTTTTAAGTGTTGGTATTTATTACATTTTTACAAAACAAATTTATAAATATTGAATAATTCGATGTATGTGCAATGATATTCTACTGGGAATTACTGCCTCATAATTTATCCCCATATACTTAGTTCTTGATGATGACCTTCGTTAATTTTTGTGTTTACTTATTAGCTTCGAGGGGAAACCAGCTTGTAATTCCAAATGTCTTGGGTTTGATTATATTTCAATAAAATTCAGCATTCTATTACGCACGGTAATAGTTCTTACGCTTCACAAATAAAAAGTAATAAAAAATCGACAAAAAATAATCTTATCCCTATTATCACAAAATTATTCTCAGAAATTCAAATATTCGGGTAATTCAAAATTTCCCGAATAAGTTACATCGCGAGCGTGATTACCTTCATTATCTCGTGCGACACGTCGACCCGAGGATGTACCCGCCATAAACAAACATTTCATACTTGTTCGTTCGGGCGTGCAATATTTTCTCCTGAATGAGCATTAGTTCTCGTGACACGAAAGGTATTTATGATCTGATAATGATTACTTGGATTAAAAAAAAAACAAATCATTACGAAAGAAGTGCAAGAGGGGATACGGAAAAAAAGCCGCCGGTTGCAGAAGTTGAGCGTCACATATGTACACTGCGCTTCTTGAACTCTCGATGCACTTATCGCGGGAGATAATACACGTAAAGCTCACAAAATGTTAAAGCAAATTATATATTGGTCTATACCGATGAGAGTTTCCATCTTCGTAGGCGTTTCGAATGATCGGAATAAACATGGGTTTCACACTTTCCAGTCTCATCGTACTCTGCAACTGCTCGCTACAGCGCACTTTGCTCTTCTCCATTGATGGTGTAATGATCGTTTAATGCTGTAAGAGACGGCAACGTGCATTGAGCTTAACGATTTGCATGCAAACAAAAAGAACATCGATAAATTATTTATATGACACGCATACCTGCGGTCGAGAAACAACGTGTTCAGCTGAGATATTCAAAAAACACTTTAGTATCGTCGATCGATAAAACTAACGAACGATTTTTTGATAACCCAGATATGATATCGAAACCTCGATGAAAGAAATGAAGAAATTAATATAAAAAATTGCAGCATAGTTTACGATATATTACAATATTACAATATATTACAACAAATGAAAACATAATCTCCGAACCATCTTTATATCGAACGGCTAGGCAGGTGCGATAGATACCGAGAGAATCGCGATGCCTGTACGGTGATTGTACGCATAGGTTTATGATAATTGTCACAGACGACCCAATCACGTGTGCAATAATTGAAAACATTATCGAAGCACCTTTGCGCTATTTGATATGTCTGGTCGATATTATCGTGAGTATACAAGAATATATTCCATGACAAATGCGCCAGCGAATTCATGATTGCGACAATTTTTCTGCAATCCGTAGACGAACGAGACATTTCGTAAATGTTAATGAAAAACTAGCAAAGTCTAAACTGACCATAAATAAGAAATATTTGTTTCATTCGACATTAGCTTGTATAACCTTCGGAGCGTTTTCAGAGAAAACAACGTCACGAATAAGACCATTCAAAATGGTGAATTTTACGTCCTTACATTTTTTTCTTTTACGATCGACGAGTTTCGAATTAAAAATAATTCCCGCGTCACTTGTAGAATTAAATTTCGCGTTGGAGCATACGATTGGAACGAAAAAAAAATTCAACGATTTTCTTGACATTAGTAACTGTAGAAAATGCAATGTATTCTCAATAATACCATTAGATGAAGACGTAAAAAAAGCGTTTTTCCGATCTATGAAAATTTACGAAGATAATTGTTTGATTAATATATATATCTCTTCTCTATATATATAAACGAGAGTCCCTGAAAAAATATGTCTGTCTGCGCACTCACCAACGCTCATAGACACTCACAGTGACTCATAGGCACTCATAGACACTCACGGATACTCACGGACGCTCACAGACACTCACTCATTTAGTTTAAGTCTCTTAGACTAACACTCCATTCGACAGACTCAGCTTACTCAGATTAGTGCCTCTGGATCCCGAAAATACCTGCTAGTATATATATATGTGCGTGAAGCGTATGCTTTGAGGATATTTTGAACTAAAAAGTGGCTACTTTGAGGTCTTACGGCTGTTTTGAGGACTGGCCTCATAATTTTTCCCATGCAACGTATGCTTTCAGGCCAGTCCTTAAAGTAAAATACATATTTTTTGTATTGTTTCAGGACATCCGTTAAATTAACAATTTGTCGTATGATTTGAGGACAGTATACATATATTCACTGCATACTGCCCCTGGCAATAATGCAAATGATTATGATGGTTATAATTTTATGAATTTGCATTATCTTTAAAATTATCGACTATTCTAGGCACGGGATTGTTAATAACATATTTTTTTCAGAACAAACAGTATATACCATTCAGCTCAACCGTATCTCCGATCGTAATTTACCTCGAATCAAATCTCGAACTAATATTAATGATTCAATGATGCAATGGTTATTTTGTAATTATTAACTCTATTAATTCCAATTTTCTATCATCATAGTCTTTTACGTTAGGAACCTGTCGGTTAGAAGTTTCTCAATCGCACAATCAAACTGAATCCTCAATACTAGACAGACAGTTTATTCTGGTGACAATTTGAAACTGAATTAATAAACAAACAAAAATAATAGACGAAATGACGTCGGCAATTGGATATCTATGTTTCTAATATCTATGAATTGAAGGTTATGCTACATAACCTCTACTCACACACGATCGTCGCATATAAGGCCGTATAAACTAAAAAAACTTGTACTTTGAGAACATACATTTCGAGTCCTGAAACCGACCGATACATCGGCACAGAAACTAATGTATGGTTTAGTTCGATGACGATATTTTGAATATATAGTACATTTTGAGGACGGTAACCCATGTCTTAGTTAGGGCTCCTTTGACAGGAAGAGAATTTTTTACTTCAGTGATGTAATCTATGCCCAGATAACCGAACAATCGAAGATGTTCTAAATTATGTTCGCTGTTCACCTAAAATCATATATTATTCGCGCACGTAAAAATAAACTGTATCACAATACTAGGAAATATTTTTCTCTCACGCGACTACTGCTAATGCTTCATTCAGAACGCACCATAATGGCGTCGACACTATCAACGTCATTGCTAAATGCGATGATGGAAAAAAAGTCAAACATGATGTCGTTATGAATGCATTTGGCAATGACGCTAATAGTGTCGACGCCATTATCGTGCGTTATGAATGAAGCCTTAGATGATAGTCGACTAAGAGAAAATATATTTCCTAATATGTGAAACAATTTATTTTTACGAGCACGAATAATATAGGATTTTAGGCGAACAACAAAAATATTTTAGAACATCTTGGATTGTTTGGTTATCCGGGCATAGATTGCATCACGGAAGTAAAAAATGATCTTCCTATCAAACGAGCCCTAACTAAGACATGGGTTACCGTCCTCAAAATGTACTACCCATTTAAAATATACTAAAGTATACATCAATTTCTGTAGCGATGTATCGGCAGTTTCCAGGACTCGAACATATTGCCTTAAAGTATAAGTTTTTTAGTTTATACGGCCTAATATGCGACGATTTCTGTGGTCGAATTCATAGATATTGGAAACATAGATTCCCAATTGCCGACGTCATTTCGTCTATTTTTATTAATTCGGTTTCAAATTTTTACCAGAATAAATTGTCCGTCCAGTATTGAGGATTCAGTTTGATTGTGCGATTTAGAATCTACTGACCGATAGGTCCCTAACCTAAGAGATTATAAAGATAGACTATTGGAACGAATAGAGTTAATAATTGCAAAATAACCATTGCATCATTGAATCACTAATATTACAGTGGCGCCCCTCTTGTCTTAACTTTACTTGACTCAACTGTTCGCTTACCTTAACCCGTTACCATGGCAACGATTTCGATTGCCTGTATTTCCCCTGAGTCCGTTCGCCCTGCTTCGAACGCTATGCGGACCACTCGTATACCCGGCGTATACCCCTCGTTACCCCTACCGGCAGCAATTGATAGGGAGTGGGGACTGCAGGGGAAATACAGAGTAGTGAAGCTCTCCGGTCCCGTCGAGTTAAGACAAGAGGGGCTGTGCTGTACTTCGAGATTTTATTCTAGGTAAATTACGAGCGGAGATACGATTGAACTAAATGGTATGTACTGTTTGTTCTGAAATATATGTTATTAACAACCCCGCCTAGAATAGTCGATCATTTTAAAGATAATGCCCATTCATAATTATAACCATCATAACCATTTGCATTATTGTGAGGGGCAGTATGCAGTGAGTATATTGTATACTGTCCTCAAATCATACGAAAAATTGTTAATTTAACGGATGTCCTCAAACAATACAAAAAATATGTGTGTTACTTTGAGGCCTGGCCTCAAAGAATACGTTGCATGCGAAAAATTATGAGGCCAGTCCTCAAAACAGCCGTAAGACCTCGAGGTAGCCACTTTTTTAGTTTAAAATATCCTCAAAGCATACGCTTCACGCACATATATTTTCACACTTAGTTGACATAAAAAAAAAAAAAAGAAGAAAATAAAAATTAGGATAAAATTTCACGCAACCGCGCTAATATCAAGGAGTGGCGAGAGCTTTTGTCGACGCAAATGATACACAAGATGATTGGAAAGAGTTCTGACTGTGGCAACGAGTCTGAGAAAATTTAATTATTCACGTACCAAAGCTGACCACGTGATGCCTTCGTGATTCTTGATAGCATCGTATCATTTCGTGTTATACCAATGCGTATACTATTGCAGTATATCCCTCTTTATTTTCTTTGTCATTGCTGGTGAGAGAATAATTTCTATAGTTGTCCGGGCGCAAGCGTCGGTCCCTCGACCTTCTCGGGACATTGATAATTATTAATTGATTCTTGACCTTTAACGATACGAGAAACTATACGCGAGCGAGTGATGATCGCTCTTCCTTAATTGATCATCGATGCATGAATAACACATCACCGTCAATGCTCTGCTGCGCAAGAATTGCAACGATAAGGAACGTCGTGCAAGATCAGCGGCTTGTTTGTTTTTTTTTTTGTGTTTCTTTTTTTATGTGGAAGCAGTATAGACCATTCGCGTTTCACAATTGGGTTATCCCAGCTCCGCTCTCCGCTGTTTCCGACGTTGTTATGCCTCGTGCTTTTCAGTCGCTTCGATGGCCTATTTTTTTTTCTTTTTACGACTTTGCGCATTCGGCGAGAAGGTACCGAGAAAAAAAAAGATTAAGCGCTTCTAGGCATGCCCGCATATGGATCCGTGCACACCATACGTAGAATATGACGCGATAACTAGAACTCGACGTATCAATTTCACTCTACCGTAACTTTTGGATTGAAATACATACAACCCGGATGGTAATGATCGTTTGAAAAAATGTAAGGTGAAAATGCTTGTACTGTGTTTCGAAATTATTAAATTGCCCGCGGGACTTCGTATCGACTATACAGTTTATCAACTTCCGAATGACTGTACGACTAATATAATTAGCGGGGATTCACAGTTTCGTTACTCACACTATGCATGTCATGATAATTCATGCATATCGAATTTCGCGAGTCGCACACATAAAAATCTCAATGATCGGGTGAAACGTTTGTAAAGCGTTATGCATGTTTTTTTTATGGTGCTATGTGGTCTTCATGGAACGAAAAAAAAACAAATCGAAGTCCGGAAAATCAAAGCCGGCGAAAAACGATAAACATTCTGCATTATTGCGCATTATTTTCTGCGTTTCTGCTGCGCATAAAACTTTGACAACATTCTTCGCTCATTCCATGTTTTAGTAGTCACGAGTTCGTTTGTTTTTTTCTTTTTATTTTTATAATGGGATAATTTAATGAGAGAAACTGACCTCTTTTTTTCATGTTTCGATACGTTGCTCGACTCCCTTAAGTGTGTCATCATTTCCGTTTTGAACGACTTCATAGGAGCCTTATGCTTTGGAACAATCTTCCAACAGAAAAAAGGTGAATTTTGATTCGCCGCTTTTAAACAGAGTACCACTCAGCTATCCTCGGTCTTTACTTTATTCTCTGCGTTGGTCGCGTTACTTGAAACCCCAAACTTTTTCAAACGAACTCGCCGCGGTGATTCACATTTTTTTGTCATAGCCTATCGGCGCGACTATGCGCTCTCTTATCTTGACCCGGAAAAAGTTGAGCTTGCAAGTATTCCCGGCGGCATTCGATATATATGTGGAACAGTGTAGAATATTCGACAAAGGGGAAATCCCGAAGGATCTGTTACATTTGCTTCCATTTGCAAATTCCGCGATGTTTCAACTTCCTCCGCGCAGCGGAGACTGAGGCCAATTGCAACTCAGGGTAAATCAGAACGCTCATAAAAATGGCAAGGCTTGGCATTCTGAGGAATTATCATAGACTACCGTAGACATGCACTGTGATTCCATGGCACATTTACAGTGTGTGTTTTTGCCTCGTGTACCGACTGGCCCCGGTCTCGCTCTCATCTCGCGAATACATTGTGCGATTCCGACTAATGCCGCGAACGTATCGTAAACTCCGAAAATAGTGATGCTCTTGCTTGTGTAACGAGGAAATGTGTGTAACGTTGAGAATTTTGCGTATCGCGTAACACACAACTATGCATCGAAACCTTTTGCCGATACAGTTTGAGAATAGAAAGGCGATGAAACGATGAAACTGTTGAATGTTCCGTCGGTTTTTACACTTTAAGCGTTTCGCGTGTTATCGCGTGCACGATTGGATTTGGTCTCAAGGCAGCTAAATCTTTTTATTTCGGACGAATGAGTGAAGGAATGCCCGGTGAATTAATTGGCCAGCTACAGTCCGGCATGTGGCGCCGATAACTTAATTTGCGCAATATCGTGCCTCATTTGTAAACTCGAGAAACAACGATAATCCGGTTTGAGTGTATCTCAAATTACGTTTTTTTTTAATGAATGATTGACCACAGTCGGTGTTAATAAATCGCATCATTGAATAGTCGAAAAATTGGATGTGACGAATTTTGTTTTTTTTTTTTCGAGACGCGTGCGTATTGAAAAAAAATCTCTCGCGTTTATCGTCTTCTCGGAAAGTAGATCACCTCGTTCGAGTCGGTAATGGCGACCTGCGCGCTGAACGACGCGTTAATTAATGAGTAAGGCGATTTATCGAATCGACACAGACAAAGAAGTTAAAAAATCAGCCATTGCCTTTTTTTTAAGGATTATACTGTCTCGGTTTTTAGAGTACTTTTGTTCATATTTATGAAAACTGAGGTTAACGAAAGTAACAATAGCAGCGAAATGTTTGAAGCAAAAATATTTCAGACGGTGAAATTGACTTATTGAGTAAGATACCCTGAGAATCCGGTTACGAAAGTCAAAAATATTGCGCCGTCGGATCGACAAATTTTTTGTTGTTTGAGAATCGAAAAAGTGTATGATTTGAGTAAAATATTTACTTTAGCGGAGATAACTTTTAGTTCATTGTCTACGCGAAGTATTTCAACAGTCGTGAGTGCAGCTAGATTGACCGAAATAAAATCATTTTCGGTGTACTTTGTACTTCGGATCTGAAAAATCGTTTTTCTTCGAGTCTCGACTCTCGCGTACAATGAAAATAAGCAAATAATGAAAACGAAAGCAATCTTTTTTACATTAATTCATCGAAACCTTCGGGTTCCAGCGAAAAATAACATGTTACTTTGGACGAGAGGGGGGGGTGTAAAAAATTGGAAAAAAAATTCTCGATAAAACGTAGTAACACTCCAACTTTGTCGTCAAGACTTCGCACCGTTTCATCAAAGAGCTTCAATACTTAATTTATTTCATATAAACTTATTTGCCATTAAAGAATATTCGTAAGCTGGAGCAAAAAAAAGTGTTGCCCACAGGATTCGACAACCCGGACAAAAGGGTTGAACAAACAATCGCGTAAAAATTCAAGACGTTCGCTTTAAAAAAATGATACCGTAGCGAGATAATTGTTTCGACGATAATGTCGAGAGGTTGTTATCATAGATTTTCATAATAAATAACACGAAGATAATAGTGGAGCATCGCAAACAGGTTTTCCTAACGAAATTCGAAGAAAAACAAAAATCATATATTTGCCAATGAATTGAAAAGTTTATTAGCGCACATCCGGGGAAAATGATTGCCACGTATTGCCAAGAATATCCGCGATAAAACTCTCGGAACTAACAATCTTCGAGCGACTAAGAATTTGCGGTGATTCGTCGCAATTTCCCGTGAATTTTTTCTAGTTCGGCTTCCGAAAAATTCTTGCGCAAAGTCATTCGGGGATGTTGAGAAAAGCTCTTTGCGGAGCTTCTTGGTTTCTTCGCTACGCATTACGCGGAAGAGTCTATATAAACGTTCGAGCAAAGTGGTCCTAAAGCGCAAAGTATTATTGAGTATATGTTCGATCCCCACTCTCCGACGAAATCGGCGAAGAAGACGCTACGGTAGCCCAGCGTTGCCGAGAACGTTGGTATATATAATTATATATCTATAGACGTGCACGCGGAGTGTGGCTATGCCAGTCGTTGTCCGGGGGAGAGCAGTGGGAGTCTGATAAAAGCGCTGCGGCACGAGCCGGCACGTAGATCACGTTGAACAGTCGAACAAGAAGGATCGTAACCTCGTCTTCTCGTCTTATACATGCATACGAGTCTAGTGTAAACGCGCTTTCGTGTCTTCGCGGCAAAACTTTAAACTTGCAAACGTTTTCTTTTCTTCCGTTAAATTTCCATTATTCTAATTGTTCGCGTATAATGTGATATGAATAAATCAATTCGCACCGACGAGGAACATCAACAATTGTTTTAAATAGTGAATTAATGTTAATTTCGGTAATCGATTAATCGAATTAACGTGAATAACCACTGTGCAAGGAATATACGAGAGTGTTATTCGTTAATAGTCTTTCGCGATATAATTTTGCGTGGCATATCGATAGTTATCATTCCAACGAGAAATTTTACGCGTGCCAAAGAAGCTGCCGGGAAACTCGTTCGGAACTGGACGAGGCGATATATATTTGGTTTACACGCTCCGTCGAAGAGGACGCCGACGAGCGTCGCGTCTTCCGGCACCGGAGCGAATTATCTCAGTGAACGAAAACCGCAGACGCGTTGAAGATTTTTAGTATTTTGTTGGAAAATTGAGAAAAGCTTCGAATAAACTCACATTGTGCCTTGTCGTAGTGCGTGACTTACGGTGCAATAAACGATACAAACAATCGGATTATAATTTCGATACAAACCGGAGCGCATAGTTGAGACTTGTTGAACAATGGTTCGACAGGAAACTAACGGTGAAGTTCAGACGGGAACGGTCGAGGAAATTTCCAGATATTTTCATTATCTGCGAACCCTCGTCGACATCACAGCCATGGCCAGTATTATGGCAGTTCAGGTACAAACATTCACCCTAAATTTCAACAATTTTTTTTTCAAATTAAATTGTACCAAATACAAATTACTTTTTGATATTTCAATTCGCGTTTCACACTTTTTACCACTTTTCCATCAATTTTCAATTTTTTTTATAATGGCTTATGTATATCACTGCGAAAGGTGTGAATATTGTAAGTTATTTTATCGTGAATCACTCTAATCTTCAAAAATTTCAAGCAGACAAAAATAAACTCTAAAGATAATTCCGACCTCTATCTTATAATGTCAAATATGTTTAACTCACGATAATCAACGATTATCATACGCGAAAAAACAAATGAGCAGTCGAATCTCGTACGAATATCGAGGACAATGTCTGCATTTAATAATCAAGCGTGCAATGAAAAACAACAACAATCACGTGACGTTGGCACCGTTGGCATTGGCCATTGACTGACAATGTCGACGAATAATATTTAAGAAAAAAACAAATAATTTAATGGAATATGCAGCCCGAGAGCGGGATTCCATAATAATTTCATCGAAATTTTTGTTTATCGCGTCGGCAAATAATCGACGATGTGCCTAGACCTTCGACGGGCCGATGGTTTCGTTGCTTTGCATGTCCTACACACTACTGACTTACATACGTTTACCTCGTCGAACGCTCGCCTGTGCTAACTTTCGTAACAATTGAATTTGAGATACGCAACCTTGGCTGATTCTATGCCAGCCACACTATTTGGAGCGAAAAAAAGAGGATGTTTCATTTCTGTGTCAGGTGTGCGCCTCGATGGCTTCCCAGGGACGAGGTTAATCGATCGTGTATATAACTTCGCAACACTGACAATCTCGTCGACCTCTCAACTTTTGATGAATCGTATATCGGAGTGAATAAACATACACATACGTGTACCTATACATCGATGGTTCACCGTAGCACGAGTAGTGTGTCAACCGTGTCGCGTGAACAAAACTTTAACAGAGTAACTATTTTCTATGCTTGCACATGAAAAATACCCCCTTCTGACATCGAACCGACGAGGCAAACAATGTACATCATCTTTGCGTATCTTTTAATCGAGACTCACACGCATCGTGACGTTATTGATCGTAAATATCCCGCTCTCCGTGGCAATTGAGTTTTTCGTTGTTATTATTGGATGTTATCTTGATCATCGAGGATCACTGGTTGAGAAGTCGGCGAAGAAACCTTTTTTGTTACTTCTTGGTACTCCCGATACGTGTCACGCCGATATGCGAATCTAGATTACAACACCCCGCGGTGTACGTTTCATTCGCACACATGTATTGATTTACGATGGGCGATGGGCCACACGCGCCGTCTACTATAGATAATCGTGCGTTGGTAAAGACCGTATTGAATTTATCATTTTGACAAACGACTCAGCAGTCTGTCCGTTGGTGTGCCAATCGTTCGAGAAAAAACAACAACAAAAAAACCAAAATATCGTTTCGATGCCTACATACGGGAAATAAATCGATTACAGGCGTTAAACCAGCGATACAATTTTCTATAGACGAATTGTTGACCTCGCAAAGTCATATCCGACTGAACATGTGTAAAAAAATCTTTTCATTTTTTTCTTATGGTAAAAATTGCGTTCAACGAATTACGAGGTTCGAATAAAATCGTTGGTAGACAACTCTCGTAAGGGTTTTATTACATTTTTACTTATCGTCTACGAGTAGGCGGATCTCGAGATTCTTTGCTCTAACGAAAAATGGAAGTTCTATTTATTTTAGGCACGATGGAATAGGGAGAAGATTATTGATTATTCGTCTGCTTAAGCAGCCAATCGCTGTATCGACACGGAGATAATGTTTACATAACACAAAAAGCAAATGCGCGCACTGTATAGACGCAGATAAAGAATTAAAACAAGCAAAGGCTCAATCGCTGCTGATTACTGACCGCGGCAACGATATTTCGCGGGGGTTATCGTATATCCGGATTCACAAAATTTAAGAGACGAAATTGAGTATTTATCGTACAGCCGAGATAAGAGCACTGAGAGATTCGGGGAGTAAAATAAATGACGCGCATATTCCGTTGATTCGTTTAAACTCAAATGAAAAAAAAAAAAAATAATAATCATAATAAATAACTTTGTCGAGTTTCATTTTGTTCATTCTTTTATTTCACGTACGCAAACACAATTAGGGAGTGTTTACGACGCTGATTGCTTGATTCGATTTTACCCTTTTCCAATTAGACATAAAACGACGATGATGACGATAGCATAGAACGCGTTGGCTTTTGCACACAGTCGCGATGGTTTTGCTCGCCTCTCAGTTCTCTCTGACGAATCGCAATTCATAAGGATGATCGGCACCGTACAATCGATGATGCAAATGCGATACCGAAAAAAAAAAAAAAAAAAAAACAATAACGAGGTATGAAAGCGACGCAAGGCAGGGAGAAAATGTATGTGTTTTATCAGTTCTCGTCTATCGATTATTCTATCGCGTGCGTCTTTAATATTGTCTGCTTACGATTACGAGAAAGTTTAATAAATAATAAAAAAAAAAGAGATATCGGGAGAAGATGAGATGACGTTGCCGCTCACTCACGCTAACAAAGATCCCGACGCAATCGATGAACATGCGTAACGACACAATTCGAAAAGGTCTCGATTTTTTCCTCAATATAATCGGCACAAATTTTTTCTCCGTATCCATTATACACGACGTCATTAGCAAATGATTTTTGCGGAATAATTGTAATATGCGTATTATTAAAGATTCTGTTGAGTGATTAATGCAGAAATGAGTAGCGAATTAAGCGGGTCAATGTAAAAGTCTTACATCGAATCGCATACAGGGAAAGCGGAACCGGACGCCAGATAAATATTTTGATTTTCGTGAAATCTTTCTGTATAGGTCGATGCGGATTTTTTCATTCTTTCTCGGAACTTGCAGATTCATTGCAGCCGCAGTAATCATCCATTTCCGTTTCGGGAGCGTTTCGATATTCTCGAAGTATTTAAACTCTGTCGGTCGACTAACGAAACGGTGCTTTTGGTGTTGTAATACAATGAAATCACTTCCTCCTACGTCCTAAATTTTATTATTCAGTTTTTGTATGCTTCCGCGATACTACCTTTAAACCATTGTAAGTCGTCAACGTTGCGACGGAGCGACGACAATTGAGAACATTTTATTGTGGCGACAATACTAAGAAGTCAATCCATTTGTTTATCTAAACAAATGTCTCAGTACTGCGAAATCAATTTTATTATCCGACGCCAATGATTTTGCGTGTCACTACCAAGACGCTTTCCTCGATTTCTCGTTTCTCTCGTCTTACGATCAGGTGATCGTAACACACATGGCGATCTGCGTCACGAATAATGAGATCGCACACACTCGCGCATAAAACTCATACAAACTTTGGGCAAAACCCTTCTCGCAATTCGCAGAACTGCACAATTGTTAATGCTTCGATAGCTGTACATTTCCAAAACTGTTACTCCCACATTGGCAATGTTATTGATTATTAAGTACGACAGTAGTAAAATGCTATTGTTTCTTTCGTAAAGACAAAGCGCTGAAAAATGTTTACCCGTCACGACTCGAATTGTGATATCGAATACTTTTAATCGAATTGAAAAATAACATTTGTAAACCCATTTCTTACATTGTCAATCTGATCGAAACTTGCGCGCTATCTTTTTGAAAAGATATACGCATTTGCCCGGGTCGTTAGCCCCAGACTTTGCATCAAATATTTTAATTTCATCTTAACCCGTTTCTCCTCCTCTTCGCTCGGCTCGTCTCTATTCTATGAATATGTAGTCGAAAAAAGAATGGCCTTGTATAACGATGAGAGGTGAAGATAACCGAGACCTCCGTTCTACAACCGCATCCTCTGGCTGTTCGCAATCCGTACGCGAGAGACTCGTCGACAAATATCGTAAAATGTCCTCTCTATAACCCCGACACCTCCGCGAACCCCTTACTCGAGAGATAGAGAAGATTTGCAACGCATGTCACAAAGCAATCGCGGAAACGTTGAACGGCAACGCGAACTTTTACCTCCGAACGAGCCGCAGACCTCGAGCAACGAACAAAAATCTCGATGCTTAATATCAAATACGAGTTTATCTCGATATTTTTTTTCGATAAAATGTGCACCAATATTAATGGTTTCTGCAAATAAGAAAAACAAAATTAGTTTGAATAACAAAATGTATGCAATTTCATTTAACAATTCTATTTTTGTTTCCATTGCAGTTCAAGAGGATGCTGAACAAGGAACTGTCGCACTTCTCGGAGTCGTCAAAATCCGGGAATCAAATATCCGAATACATCTGCAGCACGTTCCTCGGTGAGTGTAAACTTTTGAGACCGCGGACTCTACTGACGATTCATCAATTACGATACTTTCGTAAACACACGCATACGGAGTATCTTGCGCGGGGCATTCCTACGAGGCATGCGACCGCTCGTACGCCACACGGTGAAAGTCTCGCGGGTTGGCCTTATTTTATCATTCAACGACAGAACACCGATCGCAATTTTCCACGAATACAACGGCTGCCGCGTGCGTTACCGATGTGCCGACGACCTGTCTGCTGTCGCCCATTCGATATCTCTTGTTTCTCATAACTGCATGAACCGTTATTATTATTTTTTTCTTGCGCGTGCGATACTTTACGAAATTTACTACGAACCAACTATCGTATCTCTTTAACAGTATAGCCACTAGAAAATCATTCGTCCACGCGTGATTTTACAATGAAACAAAATGATGAGCGTTTACTCGTAAATGTCGATGACTGTTCATCAATGATCGGTAAACGAGATTATCATAGTAATTGTTTTTTCTCGTTGTGAATTGCATTGCAATTTGCTGTTGCGAAATTAAATATTTCAGTCACACGTCGGTGATTTTTTTTCAACTCATAGAGATTTCGATAAAATTAATTGAATGCCAAATATTAAGATTTACCTTAATTACATGTATCATTTTCATTAAATAATTGTCTTCATAAAATTAGAAGTTGGAATTACAGCTTAAAGAAAAACATAAATAACAATAATAATCATTATTATTATTTATATATACAAATGTATATGTAAAATATTTTTTATGTATGTATCGTATAAAAATATTGTTTAAAAGAAATTCATTAAAAAAATATATCACTAAAATCTCGAAAAAAGTTTAATATGACGAAAATAAAATGTATGATAAAGTAATGATAATAATAACCTAAGGCGATTGTTATCGAATAATCGTCGTGCAGGTGTGACTAGAGATGCGATGCGTACGGAAGATAATATTGGAGACTAGTATTATTCTTAGTTCGATCTGTAGAAACAGTTGTTTTAACACGTGCGTGCATTTTTTTCTGCCATTTCGACACTCAGACAAGCAGCAAGAGCTCGATTTGCCATCGTTACGCATCGAGGATGCCGTGGCATCGGTGTCCGGTACCGACGCGAGGGTCGCCAAGAAGAAGGATCGGGTGCAACGTGGCCCGGCAGCTATGTCGCACATAAGCGGTGTAAAACGTCCGCTAACGCACACAAACAGTTTCACGGGCGAAAAGGTACCGATGCACGGGGTAGAAACCCTTCACGAAGAACAGCTTGGCCAGGTAAATAACAAAAAATATCTGTATATACATATGTGTACTCCTATATCACACCTATCAAAAGAATCATCTCACATCTTAGTTCCCTTTTCAAAACTATTTTTCCGTAAAGCCACAGTTAAGTTGGATTAATAAAAAATTAACAAAAAATTGGATACATTAAATTCGGAGTAACTTGCAACAACGTTCCATGAAATGATTGGCCTCGGAGCGAAAGAGTTACGAATCACCGACACAAAACATTCTACTATTCGAAGATAAGACAGTAAATTAACATAAAACAATAAATTCATAAGATATATGTATACAAAGTTGTTTCCGCCGGTTAGTTCGAACGGTATTTTTTTTTTCGCGCGACCGCGAACGGTGAAGATATTTCCGGTTGAGAAAAATATTAAAGACAAAGAAAATTCTTCGTCGCGTCGAACTCGAAGATCACGCAGAAAAATTTCTTTCGACCGCCGCCGACGTCAACGCCTCGAGAGTTATCCACAATTTTAACGTTCAGTCTGTTGTTGTTTACCGAAACGATCTCAATTACCACTAGTAACAGATCAACAGACTACACCGGAGGATCTCTATCTATGTTGGAGTAAAAAAAAAAACTATACGGCGTTCTCGCGTCGCGATGTTTTTGTCTCGACTTCCCACGCTCGATCGGTTGATTCGGAGTAGCCGGACTCTCTCTCTCTGTTTGTACAGAACAGTTTTAGTCGACCAAGTTTCTGTGCCTGTTTACGACACTGCCAATTCCCACAACAAATTGTTGGGAATAAACCTTCGTTAAAGTTTTTTTTTTACGCGTCACCGGTCCCATACTTCGTTTTCGACTCTCGGAAATGAATCAATCGGTAACATCGTACATTTTCGTTTTTACGTCGTGTCATAATATATATTTAATCGGGCAAAGTAGTCAAGTCTGTTTTGCGAAATTATTGTTCTCGTCTAATAATCTAATAAAAGGAGAAAAACCTGCGCGTCAAGGTGCGATCGTGTCCTCACCACCTACAATATCATTCGCGCAGTCGATGCTCGGCGGATAGCAGGTATCGAAATGTTACTCAAACGAAAAAAGATTCATCGTGCGTAACATCCGTGCGACATTGCCGTTGAATCACGTGGCGTGGGCTTTCGCGCGACTCGAAAAGAAATCTGCAAGAGATGAAAAAATAACTAACGATCTCCGTTTGCGGTCGTTCGGCGACGACGAGTTTCGCTACCTTAAAGGGCGACTGCCGAGAGCGCGCTTATGCGTTGTCCAAACGGTGTTCGTCGCTTTGTTCGGTTGACGCACAGATTATAACACAGCAACGGCAAACGCTATGGAGATTACAGCAGCGAGGCATTAACAGACACGCGAATGGCCACTTAGTTCAATTGCAAACTTAAGAGACGCTCTTTAATCCCCCTCTGTAATCGCGATTGCAATCGTTATCCGGCAAGTGCGGAAGCGTCGATATCGAGGTCAGAATCTCCGGCATATCGAAAGAATCGTAAAACTTTCAACGATTGTAATCGAGTTTGACCTCACAAGAAGAAAAACCATGATTCCAAAGATGAAGTCACTAAAGATAAACGAATTAATTATCACGGATAGAAGACTCTCTGTTAAAGTGGGCACATCGATAGAGTTCAATTATTACTGAATTTCGTCGCCCAATTAACCGTTCGTTTAATGGTGACGTCGCCCTGTGGAGCTCGAAATAATGATATTGTTTTGTTTCTTTCATCGGTCGATCGTTGAAAAAAATGGGAACCAATACCACAGTTGGTGGTTACGCGACGGCGATCTGTAAATGGATATTTTTGTTGTTGTTTTGTGAAGTTCGTTATTTGTTCAATTGTCGGTATTACCAGATCCCTTTACGTTAAATGCTTTAATTACTACAGCGGCGACGTGAAGAAAAAAAAAAAAAAAAAAATGTATTAATGTTTATCGATTTTGTTCCAGCTGCTGTCAGACATCGACAAGTGGGGAATCGACATATTCAGGATAGGCGAACTGAGCGGAAATCGACCGTTGACATGCGTGGCCTACACGGCCTTCCAGAGTCGCGATCTGCTCAAATCATTCGCGATTCCGCCGAAGACCTTCGTCACCTTCATGATGACTCTCGAGGATCATTACGTCAAGGACAATCACTACCATAACAGCTTTCATGCAGCCGACGTAACACAGTCCACACACACTCTGCTCAATACACCTGCCCTCGAGGTAAGCACTTTATTATATTTAATTATCATTACGCTTGGTCGCCTGATTGCGATAAAAAAAAAACAAAAAAGAATTCATTTACAGAATGTTGTAATCGATAATATGAAATACACTATAAAACGTGAATAACTCTAATAAAATTGGTATTTATTCCACAGTCCGTCTTCACAGCCTTAGAGATCACAGCTGCTCTTTTCGCGGCGGCCATACATGATGTTGATCATCCAGGCCTCACGAATCAGTATCTCATCAACTCCAGTAAGTATCTACATCAAGATACCGTTTTACACGTTTGAAAACAAAAAGATCGTAGGGGGCAAAAGTATTTTACAATGTTCGGTTTATCGACATAGAATCGTCGAACTGATGGGAAAAATCAATGACTAGTAAATAAATAACGATTTTTCGATTTTTTTCGTATGAATAATGATTTTTGTTTGCTCTCACGATTACAGGTTCGGAACTCGCGCTAATGTACAACGACGAGTCGGTTCTCGAGAATCATTCTCTTGCGGTCGCTTTCAAACTTCTACAGAACGAGGGTTGCGACATATTCGTAAACATAACGAAGAAGCAGCGTCAGACATTGCGAAAAATGGTCATAGACATGGTATTATCGACGGACATGACAAAGCACATGTCGCTCCTCGCGAATTTGAAGACGATGGTGGAGACGAAAAAGGTCGCGGGTTCCGGTGTGCTGTTGCTCGACAATTATACCGATCGGATTCAGGTTCTTTCGAGTTTGGTGCACTGCGCCGATCTCTCGAATCCCACGAAGCCATTGCCGCTTTACAAAAAGTGGGTCGGTCTGCTGATGGAGGAGTTCTTCATTCAGGGCGATCGCGAGCGTGAGCAAAACATGGATATAAGCGTTATGTGCGATCGTCATAGTGTCCCGATCGAGAAGACGCAGGTCGGCTTCATCGATTACATTTGTCATCCGTTGTGGGAAACGTGGGCCGATCTGGTGCATCCCGACGCTCAGGAAATTTTAGACACGCTGGAAGAGAATCGCGACTGGTACCAGTCGATGATACCGCCATCCCCGCCGTCGGACGATCAGCCAAGCAATGAACAGCAACCGGATAGGATACACTTCCAGGTTATTTATTCATTTCGCTAAAGTCAAAGAGCCTTGACGATTTGTCATCTTCTTTTTTATCGTAGAAATATTCTTTCAAACTCCGAATAGAGTTGAAATTTAACAAGGAACGGTGTTTTTTTTCCTTCGTGTTACAGGTTACCTTGGAGGAAGGCGACGAGTCAGGGGAGAACGTGGAAGGCAGCGGTCTCAGCGAGACAACATTGTCGGGGGACGATCGCGGTGGTGAAGCGGACGAGAACGCTGCCGAGGCTGGGATGTGACGGAGGCTGGCCGGTATTTGCAAAAAGCTTCACGAGAAGGTGCAGCAAACCTGGTGGCGAGTGCGTCAGTGACACGCTGTCTTGCTTTCGGTTTCACTCTGATTGGGAAAGAGGTCTCGGCGCCTTGTGAGTCTCGATGCGCGAAAATCAGAAGAATGAAAGAAAAGAAAGAGAGAAAACAAATGAGCGCGCGCGCGCGCTCGCGTCGCGTCGAATGGGAGACGCCGAATGTCGGCCCTGTGGTTCAAAATCGCCCACGCGACCAAGTCAACGGTGAGAAAATACGATGAGCCGGGAGACTGAAACGGCGAGAGACGATGAACTAATGATGACGAATGCACATGGGCTTTCCGAACTTCCCTCGCGCGGCCCAGGCGGTCGTCGAACAGTAGTTAAAGTTGCGCAGACGAGTAATGAAATACGGTAAAAAAGAAAAACGAAAAAACGAAAAAACACGAAAGTTGACGAAGACGCGAGAGAATAACGAATGATAAAAGTTCTCAATTCAAGAGTTTCGATCGGCTGGACCGACCAATTGCAAACTACTTTCGAGTATCTGAATCGTTGCATTATATTGTCACGAAATAAAAAGAAGATTATCGTGTCACCGTTCCGGTGGACCGCGTAGAAACGGAAGATTGAAAAAACAGCGGAAAAAGGAAAACATCGTCACTTCGAGCTGCAAGGAGAAAGAGTTGGAGGAAGAATCTCACACTGTACCTGCGCACGAGGAGCCAAGGCCATCTGTTGAATATTGGACCGAAGAAATTAGCGGGTCGAGCGAATTTTCGAAGTCTCGATTGGATCCGCAACGACGATAATGGAGGAAAAAAACATACAACAATTCATCACTTTTTCAAGTATTCGATCGTAGCGACAGGATTATTTAACGACATATCAAAGGGAGGAAGAGCAACGATGCAACGAGCAGAAGATGCGGAGGACGAAAAGTAACGAAGAATATCGATCGCCTGGGCAACGATCAAGAGGAATCTCGCAACCGCCATGAGTCCGAAAAATCTCTATACTTCCATTTAAAGAAAAAAATAAAATGTATTAAATCCACGCGGCATCAACTGATGTACAAAAAAAGTGAGCAAAGAGCATGGATATGTCATCTAAAACGCGCACACGGATCGATCGAAGCAAAACATGAAAGAAGAAAAAAAGAATAAAGAATGAGAGGTTGCGAGATTGAGCGATAACGAGAGAATTAAAACGCTACACAACATTTTTTCGTTCGTTCTTGGTACACACCGATTCTTCGATATAGAGTTTACCTAAAACGCAAATCGATAGACCACAAGCTTGAACGTAAGATTTTTGTCTCGATCGCTTTAAATGAAAATAAAAAAAAAAAAAAAAACTATTTAGTATTTAGTAGTTGGCGAAATGAACGAGAATAGGATAAGCCGGCGCACCTAATAACGAGAAGATGGATGGTCGATGACGAAAGCCGATAAAGAGAAAACAGAAGCAAAAGCTCAAAGAGGGCCAGCGACGGTGAAGAAAAGAAAAGAGAAGAAAAGAAAACAAAAACCCCCGTGAATACGAGAATAACGCAATCCAATGTTTGTTGGAATAATTTTTATGATAAACGGGAGTGACGGCTGAATTGATTTTAATGTAGAACATTTTTAACGTAGAGCTGGTCTCTCTGTGGTTCGTATATTAAAATTGATTCGCGTCCCGCGGAGCTCTTTCTTCTTGCGCATTATACATAAATAATGAATGAATAACAACAGATATAAACTATTATTATTTATGTATATGATAAATATGTTAAAAAAATGAACACTCAAGTATCGTGGAAAGTGCGAGTGCGCGTGAGTGAATCTAAGGTATAACTGTTTCTAACCAAAGAGTAATATTAGTTAACGTAAGTTGGATTCGTAAGTTGGTGAATCAAATAAGCCAACAGCGATAAGTTTTTCTCTCGTCTGAACCCATTATCGGTCACTGTAAACGTCGTATTAACCTCGTCCATTGAAAAAAGAAAAAAGTAAACAAACAAAACAAAAGAAAACGACACTCGCCTCGTCACTGATACATACACTACTCCGAACTACACTGTCGTCATATCCTTGCATAAAATCGGCTTTTAGCTATCGTAGGAGTTAGGCATGTCCCTCTCTTAGATTTGTGAATCGATGTGCAGAAAAACAACAGCAAAAAACAACAAAAAAAAAAACAAAAAAATACCAAAAATTATTCGCTTGAATGTCACTCTGTGAGAGCCGCTCAATTTGTCGAGAAAACAATGGAGACAGAAACGTAAAGAGAAAAACGATAGGATGAAATGAGAAACTCGAAGGACGATTGACGGATTGACGGAATTGGCTTTGGAAAAAATGTATTACAAATTGGAGTTGAACGGTCATTGCGGAAACGTTGAGCAAATTATTTGTCAAAGTTTTCACGTGCGACGTTTATTGTTTGTTTGTTTTTTACACTTCGGTCTAAAAAATGCATCAAGATTTCCAATTTGACACATTTTTTTGCATTACAAGTTTGAGAAGAGAAAACGATTGAGAAATGACAAGTGGCTGGAAAAATCAGTGGCTAATCATCGGCGACTCGAGAGTTTTCAGAAATAATTCTTCGTTTTCGCGTGAAACCGCATATGCCAAATGAAAACGAAGGAAGAAAAAAAAAAAAAATGTATTCTTTGATATTTTTCCGCGAGTTGTAAATGGAGATATTCGATAGCTTCCTGCGTAATTTAATTACGTTTCGTGTGTGAAAGAGTTGTCGACTCAGAATCGAAGATAAATTACGTCTGTCGATTGATTATTAAATGATGTAAAGAAATTGAGAGATACATAGAAAAGCGAGTTCGTGAACGAGAGAAAGAAAAGGACGAAAATTGCAAGCGATCGAATCTGGCTGAAAGGAGCAAAGGCTCGACTCCGATGTACCTAATAAGTCTAACGTAATCGTACTAGTTGAAGCAAACACATACGAGATGAAGTAAACAAAGAAGAAAAAGAAACAAAAAAAATAACATGGAAAAGTCTCGAAAAAAAAAATCTCTGTATCTGTGTCGTAGGCGTTGAATCCTAAGTAATATACGAGTGGCTGAGAGATAGTATGCAAGAGAGAGCGCCCTGTGTGTCTGTATGTTTTCCGCGCGTGCGCGACTGCTGCAAGTGAACAATGCGTTTGGTGCGGGTCGCCAATTATAAGCGATTTAAGGAGGATCATCTGTTATTCGTGATGGCCGGGACGCTTAGCGGGGTCAACAACGTTGTTACCCGGCGGCTCCGAAAACAAGTTTTACTTTCCTGAAATTTTCACAAAACTGGCCGAGAAATCTTTTGAAACTCGAATATGTTGCTCTTGAAAGTACGGGATCGGATCTTCCGATTGATAGACGTTCGCGGAAGATAACACAGCTTGTTTCTGTACGATCGAAGCAATGCACAAGTCCGCTCAACTCCGAAAAGTAATATTTTTCGAACGTTGCCGGCTATCCAATTGGAAACTCCGCAATTTCGTTAAAGCACCACTAATAAACGTGCTATTAATACATCAAATAAACTGTTATTAATAATCGAGGAACCAGATGATCCCACTTAATTTCTACTGTTACGAATAGTCGTTAAGATTGAGCTAACTTAACAAACCTCTTGCGCGTGAGTGTCATGATGAAACCATCAAAACATTGAAGTGAATCATTATTAAAAAATAAATAAATGAAGATAAAACGGAAAATGAAAACTTGTATAGTAGTGCTCCCTCGCGAATTCAGGATCGGTTAAAACCTACGAGTATCACACCGGCGTCGCGTTTGTACAAAAAAAGTTATTAAAAAGAAAAAACGAAAAAAAAAAAAAAAAAAAAAAAAAAAAAAAAAAAAAAAGAAAAACAACAAGAAATATCAAGTGACGTACCTCCGCCTATAGACTCTCAAAAAAATCGTGGTAATTGATAATAAATAAATAAAAATGTCAAGTTCGATTAATTGGTTGGACTAATCATCGCGGCTGGTCAAATGGGTGTCCAGGGTAATATAAGCACGCATTTCCTTCGGTCGGCCGTATGTCAAATTATATGAGATGCAATGGTAGGAGCGAGGAAAAGTGAGAGCGAAGGAAATTGAAAGAAAAAAACGATGAGCGAGGCGGAGGAGAAACATGAGAGTAGTTCGAGGAGAGAGAGAGTACTGATAATCTGGCGATTTTTAATTTTTATTTCACCTTCGAGTTTCTCGCGATTCGGAGGACTAACACTGACACAAACGTTTTACAATGAAAAAAGAAAAAAAAGATTACAATGATTTAATCGAGAATGTGTAATAATTACTAAAGAAACAAAGAAACAAAAAATGAATACAACGTGTTTGATTGCTGGACAGTTAAATAAACATGTATTAATATCGTGTAACCCTCGTACGAGATGTATGTGTAATAAAAACATATTTATTGTCGGAATTTTCACCATTTTCAATCTATTTATCGTGCTGCGATTTTTTTTACCGCTTTATCACTCTATCCACCGGACGCTCCGCAAGATTGTCAATTTCACAAGAAAAGTGAGAGATCAACGGATGCGAAAAAATTGCGACGCTTTTTCATTTCAACAACAGTTTATACTAAGCGCTCGTCCAAGACGCGAAGAGAGACCGGTGACTTCCGCGTGCGTTCTGCATACCCAGTCGGTAAAACAATCTGTAATGAATGTCTTGCATTCGCATTGAGCCACTGTCCAAACGACGGTACAACCACCTTGGCGGTAAGGTCGAGTATCACACTGACTGTTGGTAAGAAAAACTGTAATCGTATTTTCTCCAAGACGATCTAAATTTCGGAAATAAGCAGACTGTCATGTACTGGGTCTGGTAATTAGTGCATGACGCTTTTTTTGTCCGAAATCTGTCAGTCTGCGTGAAAATCTTTCACCATTTCTTAAGTGACAAAAGTTAACCGACGAAACTGTTCAAGCAGGTCGTGCATATTTTTCGTTTTCGCGCATGCACGTACCCACGTTTCTATTCTCCTACGTTACGTTTGCCGGCCTGCGTGCCGCGGTGACGAGACTCTCGCGATCGGACTCATGACGTCAAACGGTGTTTATAGATTGCTGGCTCGAGCGCACGTTCAGCAAACGACGGACGCGGCGAACGCGGAACAATCGAGTTTGCAGGGGTAGCACGAGCGCCTCGGGTACCTGAATAAACGCGCGCTGTCTGTCCTTGTGTCGAGCGGTTTGGTGAGCGGTGTGCGAGTAAAAGACAAACGCGATTTTGTCTGCGACGGATGCGATCTCGGAAAAACCCATAGGCTGCCATTTGCTGAAATTATTACCAGAGTAAATCGCGATCCGGGCGAGTATTTTCGTAGCGATGTGTGTCGTCCGGTGTCACAAGAATCGATCGGCGGCGCGAGATTTTTCATATTATTCAAAGACGATGCGTCGGAGTTTAGACACGTGTTTTTCTTGAAACACAAATCCGATGTATTTGAATGCTTCAAAATTTTTGAGCGTAGCGTAGCGAACAAGTTCGATCGCGCGATGAAAGCTTTAAAAACGGACAACGGGCGCGAGTATTTTGCAATGAGCCGATGAGGCAGTACATGCAATCTCGCGGGATAAAACATGAAACGACAGCGCTGTATACGCCCGAACAAAACGGGAGAGCGGAGCGGGATAACCGAACAGTAGTGGAGTGCGCGCGCACGATGCTACATGCAAAAGAACTCGATATTTCGCTTTAGGCGGAAGCAGTAAACACCGCAGTTTATTTGCTTAATCGAGTCTCGGCAATCGGAAAAAAACGCGACAAAGCGCCGTATGAAGTATTGACTGGTAAGAAACCAGATCTTGGACACATGTGAGCTTTCGGTACGGAGGGTTACGAACACGTGCTGAAAAATTTTATGCCAAAATTCGATGCCAGAGCGATGAAGGTAATTCTCGTGGAATATAACGGAGATTCATCAAACTATCGGCTTCTTCATCCAGGTACGAAGAAAATATCGGTTTCGAGAAATGTCGTTTTTCACGAGAGTGTAAACAAACAACCTAATTTCTGGGATGCAAACGACGAAGAAGAGTGGATCGAGATGGAACCGCAAATTGTTAACAGGGATGCTGAAGCTGAACCGCCAGTCGGCAACGAAGAGCCCGTACTGCCGCTCGTGGTTGCCGAGGCTATTCAGCGAAATAAAAATCCACCGGAACCGCAGTGTTAAAAATAATTGTTAATTTATTATACAATAGTGCATTAAATTCAATAACCGGGTCTATGAGTTAACTATTACATACATTCTATTGTACATTTCATAATCGCTTATGAAATTTACTAAATCAGAAAATGAAAATTACAATACCTGACGATTAATTTGACCATTAACGGATATGTTTATGAAAATCACTGTATGGTTTGGTAAATTTGACGACCCAATTGAAATTTAATATACCCTGGTACATTTAAAGTGCGATTCAACGTCTATGAAGTTCCAGTAACTGGACTTGAAAAACAATGCACAACGTCTATGGACTCTCGCTTCCACTTGTGCATTACAATCACAGAGCATAGAGAATATTCAAATACGCAATTGAAAATTAAAACACATTTACTGAGAAATCCCGATCACGTTCAGTTTATTCAAGAATCAGTTTATTATATTTACAACACGCCAATGAAATTAATCGATCAAACGAACTTACCTGAGTGAAGTTTGATCGTAATTATATGTAGAGTCTCGTTCGAGATGATTACAAGGTAGTACCGTCTACTTCCACACGATAGTGCCACGCATTCAGAGCTTTGAAAAAGAAAAGCGCCGCTCAGTAGCTTGGCGCTTCGGTCGTTCCCTATCCGGCGTCATATTGTTTAAAGTGATACTGATACCGATCAAATAATAAAACCATAATTTCGGGATGGGTAACAGGGAAAAAACCACAATCGGTTTCCTAGGGTGGGATGTAACCATCTCGAACGAGACTCTACATATAATTACGATCAAACTTCACTCAGGTAAGTTCGTTTGATCGTTCAAGAGACGCGGTAGCGTCTCGACGCCAAGTAGTTTAAAAAGTTAAAAGTCCGCGTGCGTCGAGCGCTACCGTGTCCTTATACGCCAATATCGTGCCCCCTAAACTTTGACATTTTTTTTCTCGGAAACGAGACATCGGATCTAAATTCTGAAGACACTTTCATGATATAAATCGAATACAAGCTTTAAAATGCGCCTGGAATCAGACCGATCGGTGCGCGAAATGATTAGATATCGCGATCTCGCCCGAAAAATCCTCACTTTCATTATAAAAAAAATTCTTCAGAGATTTTTTCGACTGTCAGCTGTTTGTCCGATGTCCCATGACCTGCGTGTTGTGTTCGTGCGTCCATGCGTGTGCCGTGCATACACAACGGTATAAGCGGAACGAACGATCAGCTGTTATCAAATTCTAAGTGTCAGTTCGTGAATACAGCAACTAGTAATATCCGTATCCGCGATCCGTAAATAGTACGCTCACACTGAGTGATCGAAAAGAAGGTTAAGTAGAGGTTATTTATAATTTCATTTTTTCGCGAAAATTAGTAAAAAAAGGACCCTCTCGTGCGGTTAAAAAAATGCGTCGTTCGTCTGATAAAATTGTTCAAATAATCGCGGACGAGAGGTCATTTCAATTCATAAATTTTGTGCGTGTGATATAAGAAAAATCGTGTCATGCGGATTCTTAACATTATCAAGTAATAAAACTTTTTTGAATAAATAATAATAGAATAATAAATTTAAAAAAAAGATTGAAATAAAAAATAAAAAACATTTTTTTTCAAAAAATGTAACAAATGTCGCCAAGTAGTTTAAATAGTTCTGTGAAAATAAAAAAACTCGTAAAATAATCAAAAATCATCTGAGCCAAGTGAAAATAAAAAAAAAAACTTGGCGAGTCCTTAGAATACAAATAAATGTAGTTGCATCGAAAGTAAGGACGAGCAAAGTTTTTTTTTTTTATTTTCACTTGGCTCAGATGATTTTTGATTATTTTACGAGTTTTTTTATTTTCACAAAACTATTTAAACTACTTGGCCACATTTTTTACATTTTTTGAAAAAAAAATGTTTTTTATTTTTTTTAATTATACTACGAGTCTCGTTCTCGAGATTACAAGGTAGATGTTCAGAAAACTTATGCCAAAATACAAAGTTTTATTATTTGCAACACTGATTAACTATAAAATGATACATAGTATGCGACTCCTGAGGATGCGATAGCTATCTCGAGACAGTAGCTGCGAAGCTTTTCCTCGAGGACTCAATAGGCCGATTATAAAATATTGCAAATACTTGGGACTCTTGAGACCATCCAGCCGTATTTTTTAGTACGGCTATATCAATATCCTTAGCTAAGGCAGCTGATGTGGCCGCATGCCTCCTGCTATGCGCTGTAAACTTAGAATTTATACCACTTTTTGCTAGTACTGATCGTATCCATCGACTAATCGTTTCTCTGGACGCAGCTTTGAACGGCTTTCTCGACGTTATTAATACACTCGTACAATCACCGCGTAGCGGTTTTGTAACTTGTATATACCTTTCTAGCGTACTCGCTATCCATAGTTTCGGCTTTACTTAAAAAACGGTAATAGTAGCAGCGGCTGCGGGGCGTGTGGAGGCGACGTTTTTATTAATTCGGATATTTTTATCTCGAAGTCCTCTGACAAGCGAACGATGTTCTCGATTTTCGTGACCGCGAATGTATGAGCCCTGTGGGCTGTCGCCAGCGCTAACAACGTTGCGAGTCTTTCCGACAACTCTTGAAGACTAAGATTCTCCAATGGATACAATTTTGAAATAAACATAAGAACCGGGGTCACGTCCCACGTCTCATCGTATTTCGGTTTAATCGGCCGAAGGCGGAAGATGCCCTTGAAAAAACGACTTATGATTTTGTCATTCGTAACGTCTGTGACTGAAATTAGCGATATTGCCGCCCGCGACGAATTTAAGATACCATAAGACGCGCCCAAATTATATCTCTCCTTTAGGAATCCTAATATCTCATTCGCGTTAGCGGTGTAAATATCCTCGTGAGTATCGCGACAAAACTGAAACCACAACCTTAACGGTCCCGCGTAATATTTCCATGTACTCTACGCGAGAGAAGCGAGCAACACGGCGATTACGGATTCCGAAAGCTTCGTTCTGCGATAAGCTTCCCGGGCAATCTTCCGGCAATCAATCCCAGCGATTTTTTGAGCGGATGCAGGAGCGTCCTACAAGGTGACAACAACAACGATTTATCGGGATTTAATACAATTGGCTCATCGACCAACAGTTTCGTGAATCAAGAGACGCGGTAGCGTCTCGACGCCAAGTACGAGTAAAAAGTATAAAAATCCGCAAATCGGTCGAGCGCTACCAAGTAGTTATACGCCAATATTGGGTACCCTCATGTTTCGACGTTTTGTTCTCGTGAACGACTACGTTAATAGAAAAAATAAAACATGTCTAATCATATAAATCGACTACTAGCTTTTCAACGAGCCCTTCAGCAACTCTATTCGTTCATGCGTTCTCGAGATCTGATCGTGTGGCTCGAAAAATCCACACTTTCACGATGTTTTCTTCAGACTGTCCCACTATCCATGTCCTGTCCTCTGACGTCACGAGCACACGTCACGGCCACTGCCGCTGTGTTGTGTCGGTGTGCTCGTGCGTGAGTCACGCCCACAGACAAATTATCGATCGTGCTAGCCGGTAAGCACCGATTCAGAGTCAGCTGTGTACATGACGTCACAGCTACCCCTTCGACAATCCAGTACTTGGATGGGTGACCGCCCGAATCGACAATCCAGTACGTGGATGGGTGACCGCCCGATTTGACGAGATGTGTATAACACTACGCATGTGTGGAAGCATTATACGACGCTCTAGCGTGAATGTATAAACATGTTCATTTCAGAAATTCTTTGCTAATTTGTGTAAACAACAGTAATTCACTACTAATTTGTTTAAACAATAGATATTCATTACTGATAAGGTTAAATAATAGAAATTCACGACTAATTTATTTAAGCAATAGATATTCCCTACTGATTAGTTTAAATAATAAACATTCACGACTAAGTAAAAGTAAAAGAAGCTGTGAATAAAATTAAATAAATAATTCATTCATTCATTTTTTTTGAAAATTTTTTTTTAATTTTTTTTACTTTTTTTTTTTAATTTGCTTTTGAATTTTTTTTGAAAATTTATAAATACACAATACGCATCAATCGACCGCTCCTGAGTCGCGACCCTGGTTTCTCTCATCGGTAATTTGTGCCGCCAGGCCGTTGCAGGCATAAACATATGGTCAATTTTTAGCAGAGTCGGAAATAAAGTATCGTATGTCACACGGGAGGAACAGATTTTCACCTCGTGTGAGGTGTGATTTACACACTCGGTGAAAGTCGCGCACTTTCCTCCCTTGTAGCATAATGTACTATTAAACAATAGAACTCCCCTACCGATTAGTTTAAAACTTATAATTTGTTGAAACAATAGAAATGCTATACTGATTAATTTAAAAAAATCAAAATTAGTTTAAAAAATCAAAAAATCAAAACAAGAATCACGCATATTTAAAGGAAGAATGAAATAAAAAATTTAAACATTTTTCTTGCGAAAAATTGTAAAAAAACGCCGCCAAGTACCATGAATGTGGTTTGTTATAAAAAATGTTTAAATAAAAAAAGCCAAGTAGGATTATTTTAAAAAATCACGAAAAACTATGCTTAAATTCCAGTTCCAAAACCTTGGCGTCCCAGTGTTAGCTCATACACGGCTTGTGAGGAGAATTAAGGGGACTAAGTCACCTAAAAAATCGAAAAGTAAAAAAAATGTTTTCCAGTATATATAAGTTTAATGAAAAATTTCATTTGACCTCCATAATATATATATGTTAGACTACCGCTGTAAATTTTTTTGGAGACCTACGGTGTATTCCAGTGTTATGGGCAATGGTCAAACATTTTTCCTTTGCCGCAGCTTTCGGACTGAACGAAAGCATCAATCTTTGCTTGCGACCTCTTATTTTCTTCGTTAGAGAGTTTATTGCGGAACGAGTGCGGGGATTTTTTTTTTAAGCTTCGCTGGCGAAGCTATGAGTTAAAAACTACCAAAAAATTCACTTTTTCCACTTTTTGTCTCGTAACCACTCACATAATGGCTTGCGATAAATCCATTCTTGATCGCATGAAAAATCCCCGCACTCGTTCGGTAACACTGACTGTTATGAAGAAAATGAGCCGTCGCAATCCAAAATTGGTGGGGGCATTCTCTCTGAAACCTGCGGCAAGCGAAGAAAAATAGAAGTGTCAAAAAATGAATTTCACAGATTAATGAAAATAACCAACTTGGGTGATTCCCAATAAAAAAAAATTATTTTTATATTTTTTTGTCACATAAAAATGTACACTTTTTTTTTCTATCACATAAAACTTAGAATTTTTTTTTTCTTTTTTTTCTTTCACAAATCTCGTAAATGCAAAAAAAATGTTTAAAAAATAAATAAAAATACTCTTACGTCAAATGTGACGTTTAAAAAGGAGGTTAATTTTGCGAGACTTTTCGCGTTGCGACACTGTCACTGTGAAAATCATTTTGGCACTATTGTGGGCAAATATACAGAATATATTCCGTTCATTCGGAAAAACTGTAAACACTGACGATTAACTAGGTACACCGAGTTTACAAGCGCAGTTTTTTACCCGATTGACACAATCGAGTAAAAATCATCGCTGCTACATTACGCCGGTGTATCGCAGACTCAAAACAAAGCGCGGTAGCGGCGATAATCTGAGTCGCATCGATTAGACGTAACGACCCTTTGGTCGGTAAATCGTTACCTACCGAACGCAGTTTCGGCATCGATTGTTTTTTTTATGTTCCTTTCTCGATGTTCCTTGTTCTTCTCATTAGAAGAAAAAGAAACGTGCGGAGATGCGGTATTCCGGCATTGTTTTTGTACACACGAATGGCGCTGTATATAGACCAAAAGGGAGACAAACGAACTCATACATTCTGTCCTCGAAAATAAATCTCAAATATTTACGGCTTTCTTTATGCATGGATACTAAAAAATAAGCGTCTTGCAAATCGATATTACACATATAATTGTACCATGAGATTAACTTAATCACCGTTCGAATATCCTCCATCTTAAAATGCTCTGCCAAAATAAATTTATTGAGCTTTTTTAGATTAAGAACGAATCTCATCGAGCCGTTAGACTTTGGTACGAGAAAATACGGCGAAACAAACTGGTTTATACGGGGAAAGCACGTTGTCACCGCGCCTATTTTTAGCGGTTTTGCTATAGCTGTCTTCATTTCCGAGGGATTGTATAGCGGGATTGAAGGCAATTGTATTTCGCGCCTCTTCCTCAAGATCACGTATGTAGTAGTACCCCCGCCCAGCCCCGGTTTCACCACATGTTTCAAACTTTAATTAAACAAAAAAGGTTCGTGTCTGAAAGTAGCCACCTGTTGTACCGCCGAAACCCGGTTGATCACTCCGTGCTCGAAGGTTGGGATTTTAACCCGAAATAATAAAAGGGATTGTACCAGTTTAGGAGTTAGAACTCCAGTGAGAACCACTGAACGTAGATAAAGATGATATTTATTGATGTAGAAAAACAACAGAACAGTTTAACAATCGAATACAATTCGTTATTCAGTATTGCTTTCAGATTAATTCACAATAATCACGTACAATTCGTAAATCAGTTTCGCTTACTGAACGATTCGCTATTTCACTTTTACAACATAACTCACTCTTTGATAGTACCCAGGTTCGACCCGCTATCACGTTTTACACTTTCGACTTGGATTCCTTGCTCGAATCCCTTGGACCAGACGCACAGTTTCAGGAGTCAATCGGACCCCTTGTTTCACGAGTCATTCCAGACTGTCTGATGCTCGCGCTCGTACCGATATATACGGAGCGAGCGTGTCAACATAATTTTAAAGACGAAGCATTATTGCGATATTCGGTAATATTGCGACCACCGGATATATTACGACAATCTCCGCTTTTCGATGCCTGTTGTTTATTATTTGACGCTCCAGATTCTGATCGAGAATTTGGAGGCTCCGCGTTACGCTAACTGCTGACGCGCTGCATTACTTGACCGCGATTGAGAGTCGCGCGCTCGATGCGTCGATTGCTCAATCGTTCGCGAGGCGTTCGGTTTCGGCGATCGCGCCTCACGTGTCGCCTGCATACTTCCACTATTGCACAATACCTCTTTCGATAATACCTGTGATATTCGGGGTACAACACACCTATGCGGTTGGTACATTCAATCTTCATTCTTCTTCCATGTGCCGGAAGAACCACATGAATTGAAATCGTGTCGAAAAAAAAAAAAAAAAAAAAAAAATTAATTAAAATAGTGATATATAAGTTTTATTATGGGAAGAAAGAGAAGCCGAAGTCGAAGTGAGTCATCGTCTGAAGATGAAGAAAAACAACGAGAGAAGAGAACAAAACGTCTGCGCAAAGAATTACGGAAGGAAAAGAAACGAATACGTCGACTGAATCGACGCAGTAAGTCCGCTATGCAACGAGGATAATTTTCACGAACAACGTTTTAATCGCTCCTCAGGCTCTAATCTGTGAGAGGAGACCAGGCTCTAACCTGGTACTCTGGTTTCTTTTTCGAGATTCGTTATTCTCGCGGTCGCTCAGGTGTCAGGCTCTTACCGGCCTGAGAGCTTTATTGCTTGACCGAAGCGATTCACGCCGCTCACGCAGGCTCTAACCCGTGTGAGAAAGAGTATGTACTCGGGCATATAGTTTATTCGTCCAAAAAAAAAAAAAAAAAAAAATGTCGAAGATGGCTCTAACCTCTTAGTGATGGGGACGATAAAATGTCAAAGACGGACATTTTCAGAAATTTTTGTTGTTTCCTTTGTTTTTTATAGAACAACGAAGCCTTTCCGTCGCTAAGTCGATTGATGAAACACGAAGCGAGGTTACCAACGATGATTTATCTGGTAACGAGCGCGAAGATGAGATCGTTGTCGTACAACACGGAGAAGAAGATGGTCCGCGAACCAATGATTCAGACAATTCTCCGAATATCACTTCGCAGGATGAGACACATCCGCACCCGGTTGACGCGAATGTGATTATTCTACCACCGGTTCAAACGACGGAAAAAATTGATATATCGACTCAATCTCGTGGCGAAATAGCGTTAGATGAGGCAATTTTAAGCCTTTTAGGAAAGAGGTTGATGGTAGATCGCACTCTTTCGTCAGCGGTACATAACGATATCGTTGTGAGGTGTGACGAAATAATTAAAAAAGGATTACCTAAAGAAGAAAGGGAAATTATTCTTAAAAAATATCCACCGCCAAGTAATTGTCTCGTGATCGATCCTCCGAAGCTTAATCCCGTAATCAAGACATCACTTCAGGAGTTAACTCTAAAAAGCGACGATCGTATTCGGAAAAAACAGGAAAAAATCACGGCTTGTCTGGCGGCTGTTGCGATAGTTCTGTCCGACACGATAAAAAACTATAAAGGTCACGAAGGCCTTGTCGAACGCGTAAGCGAAATCGGAAGACTATTGGCCGATTTACAGTTCAACGAGTCGGAAATACGGCGAAATCTGATCTTGGCAAATCTTAATGCAAACGTCAAAGATATTTTAACCGCAACTACTCCTGACGAGTATCTTTTTGGAAAAGATCTCGAAGAAAAAGTTAAGGCGGCAAAATCCTTAGAAAATTCTAGGAAAGAGTTGAAATCGGTAACGAAGCCTCTACCTATTAAAAATCCAAAAAACTCGAAAGTCCCGTTCCGTCGAATGCCATTGCGACAATATCAATCGAACAGGGGCGGGAAACGATCGACAATGTCAGCGAAGCAATCGGGCTCGTCGATGTCGGGGTATCACAAGACGTCCCAGAAATCGGACAATCGTCAACACAAATCGCATCCAGGATGACGCTAGATTCTGTAAGTGCTGTATCCGGGAGACTTAGATTTTTTCGCCGAAGTTGGGAAAAAATCACTTCAGATCCTTTAGTTCTTTCGTGGATACAGGGTTACAAGATACCTTTCGAAACGAAGGCTTATCAAAATAATATTCCGAGTAATTTTATCTGTTCTGCCGAGGATCAGTTAAAAACGTCAGATTTAATCGCAGAACTCTTAGGAAAAGGGTCAATCGTACCGTGCAATGCAGACCAAGACCAGTTCGTTTCTAGTATATTCCTGGTGCCGAAGCCTAATGGCAGCAGTCGGTTAATTCTGAACCTTAAAGCGTTAAACGAATTTATAAAACCGCAACATTTCAAATTAGAAGATCGACGAACGGTGTCAAAATTGGTTACTCCTCATTGTTTCATGGCCACTCTGGATCTTAAAGATGCTTACTATCTAGTGTCGATAGCGGAAACGGACTGGAAGTTTTTAAGATTCTGTTTCAACGGTCAATTATATGAATTTAAGTGTCTACCTTTTGGTCTGAATACTGCTCCATACACCTTTACGAAAATTCTAAAGCCGGTTGTAGCTTATCTGCGCGCCAAGGGTTTTTTTATCGGTAATTTACTTGGACGATATATTGTTATTCGGGAATAGTTATTCAGAATGTTGTAACAATGTCCGCGTCACATGCGAACTTCTCGAAAATTTGGGATTTATAATCAACGAATCGAAGAGTAAACTAATTCCTGCTAAAAAATGCACATTTCTCGGATTTATATTCGATTCAATACGAATGACAATTGAGCTTACGACCGAAAAAAGGGAAAAGGCCAAACAGAAAATTCACGCAACGAGGATCATAAAGATTTGTAGTATTCGGAGCTTTGCCGAGTTTATTGACATGCTGACTGCTTACTGTCCGGCTGTAAAATACGGTTGGGCGCATACAAAAGCTTTTGAACGAGAAAAATATTTAGCCTTAAATTCAAATAACGGCAACTACGAAGCTAAGATGCGATTGTCTGAAGACTTACAACCTGAATTTATCTGGTGGTCAAACGTAATTTCGTCAACGCGTGTTTCGATAAAAGCATTGAGATATGTTCGAGAAATGTTTTCCAATGCATCATTGTTTGGATGGGGAGTCGCATGTGGGAGGAAAAGGACACATGGGTTCTGGAGCGTTGAAGAACGTCGATCTCACATTAATATACTCGAATTAAAGGCCGCCCTTTTCGGTTTACAATGCTATGCGAGTGATCTTAGAAATTGCGATCTACTACTTCGTCTGGACAATACCACAGCCATTTCATATATAAACAGAATGGGCGGGATTCGATATGAAAACTTGAATACAATTGCTAGATCGATTTGGAGTTGGTGTGAGAAAAGAAATCTTTGGATTTTCGCTTCGTATGTTCGCTCAAAAGACAACGTCGTAGCTGATTCCGAGTCTCGCAGATTAGAACCCGAAACAGAATACAAGTTTTCGAACACCGCATTCCGAAAAATAGTTCACGAGTTTGGCGAACCGGAAATCGATCTTTTTGCAAGTCGTATCAATAAAAAATGTCAAAAATATGTTTCCTGGCTGCGAGATCCCGCAAGTTTAGCAGTTGACGCTTTTACCTTGTCGTGGGCGCCATATTTTTTTTACGCCTTTCCACCGTTCTTGCTTATACTACGAGTATTACAAAAAATAAAGGATGAAGGTTCGAAAGGTATCCTGATAGTGCCTAACTGGCCACCCCAAGCCTGGTATCCGTTGTTTCATGCGATGCTTGTTAAACAACCTATCTATTTCGAGCCTAATCCAGGATTGTTGCTTTCTTCAAGCCGAGAACAACATCCTCTACACAAGAGCCTTACCCTGGTGGCCGGAATTTTATCCGGAACGCTTTCAGACGCAACGAAGTTCCCGATGAAGCGATAGATCTCATGATATCTTCATTGGCCGAATCGTCGCTAAAACAGTATGATGGTAGTTTAAAAAAGTGGTGGAATTTTTGCGCCGAGAAGAACGCGAATCCTTATACGAGCTCGATTCCGGATATTATCTCGCTTATTTATAAGGAGTTTGAAGACGGAGCTAGTCATGGCTCGCTAAACAGCCTGAGGTCAGCTATTTCGTTAATCGTTGGGCCGGAAATGGCTCAAGACAGCAGGATAAAAAGAGCCTTCAAGGGAATTAGCAGAATACGTCCGTCGAATCCCAAATACGATCAAACTTGGCATCCAAAGATTGTTTTAGACTATGTGTCTAATCAATTTCCTAATGAAGATATTGATTTAGAAACTCTTGTTATGAAAGTCGTTAGTTTGATAGCTTTGGTAACGGGACATCGAATGCAGACTCTGTCATTGATCGACATTCGTAACGTCGAAAAACGCGAAGGATCGATACAAATCAAAATTCCGGATCGGATAAAAACTTCGGGGAAAAATAAAAAACAACCGTATCTAATTTTGCCGTTCTTCAATGAGAATCGAAGCATCTGTGCCGCATCGGCGCTTGAGTGCTATCTCGATCGAACGAAAGAGATCCGAGATACTGAAAATGCACTATTTATCGGGTGTAAAAGACCTCATAAGGCTGTAACGTCGCAAACTTTGTGTCGATGGATGAAGAGCGCACTAAAAAGAAGTGGACTTGACACAGAAATTTACACCGCTCATAGCACCCGTCATGCGTCCACGTCAGCTGCTAAAAGGAAAGGAGTAAATATTGATTGCATTCGAAAGATGGCAGGGTGGACTGCAAATTCAATGACTTTCGCAAATTTTTATGACTTACCAGTTATTGAAGATAGAAGCGCGTTTGCGAGAGCTATACTCGAGATTTAAAAAAAAAAAAAAAAACATTGTTTCTTTTTTTTTTCGGTCGTTACACCTTGCTAATAATTTGATTTCTATATGTGTATTTACACAATAACACGTTTGTAAAAGTTGCAACAATAATTGTAAATTTTTTGTTGTCTATGTATTTTGTTACGAGTTCATTAAAAGTGTTGAAACACATCGTGTCCTTAAGTACACATAATTTAAATTTGCCGTATTTAACTTTGAACATCTACATACGTGATCTTGAGGAAGAGGCGCGAAATACAATTTAATGATTAAACGAACTTACTTGTAAGTGAAGTTCTATCATAATTGTATGTAGCGCCTCTTCCGAAAAGATCAGTCCCTCCCTATGATAATCCCGTCTCTATAGATACATAGAGAATTTTCCCAATCAAGAAAATACGGCAACGCTTTGAAGAGATGAAGATCGAATGTACCAACCGCATAGGTGGCTACGTTCAGACACGAACCTTTTTTGTTTAATTAAACTTTAAAACATGTGGTGAAACCGGGGCTGGGCGGGGGTACTACTACATACGTGATCTTTTCGGAAGAGGCGCTACATACAATTATGATAGAACTTCACTTACAAGTAAGTTCGTTTAATCATTAAATTCCCTCTGATACGACTCACTATCGAACTCGATCTTATACCCGCTTACGCAGTCCAAAACAAATCGATCGTTCGTAATTTTTTCCCATTCGTGAACAAAATTATGAAGACGCCCAGCAGACTGATTTACCTCTAGTATCTCTTCTGATCGCCTTTGTGAGGTCCCGGCGTGCGACTCTCGCTCCGAGAGCGATGGCGATCGGGACCTTGATCCCTCTGACAATCTTGTATCGACGGTTTCTGAGCGAACCGCACGAATTTCCGAGTTCCTCCTTGGCTGTAGCCTGCCTGAGACGCTCCCTTGTTGGTTTTGCCAGACGGGCCTCTCCAGTTTCCCGAATTATTTGCGTGTTGTGGTGGTTTCTGGACTACCGGCTGCGACTTGAGTTCGAGACCTACTTTCTCAATACTCTTGGCCGATTTAATTTTTTCAGCCAAATTGTCGCCGAACAAATATACGCCCGGCTTTGTCTCGTCCAACACTGGGACAATAAAAGATTTTCGAGAGACTGTGTCAAGACGGTGTGCATACGCCAACAGTCTGCCAGCGTCCGCAAGACATTCCAATAGCTTATACTCGTCGACACCGTCGTCACTTGGCGTAAGCAGTAGGGAGATACCTGTCCCCAAGGCCGCCATGGCCGCCATGGCCGATCCACGAATATTTTGCGCGTTCATCAAATATTTGTCTCGCTTGATGGCCGTGTCATAAAGAGAAGCAGCGACTTCCGTGTTTAGTTTTGGCGCTTCCAAACGACAATTGCCAGTGCGAGCATATTTTCCCAGTAACTCTGCTTGGTCCTCTTTTTTTAGTTCCTCCGCCATTCATTTTTCCCAATTTGCTGCCAACGTAGAGTTCAATTGTAACTCTGGCACTGCGGGTTTTGTGTCGATGCCCAAAATTTGCATCGTCTCTTCATCAAAGGTCTGCGCAGTCTGTTCCGCTGTCCCTTCTGGTACCCCTGTCGGCTGACTCTCCGCAGTTGACATTTTTTCAACATTTCCTTCGTTATCTGAAAAAAATGTCGATGCATTTTTGCCTCAATATAGCACAATTGGCTATCTGCGAACGGACACAAAACCGCCAAATATAGTAATTATCACAAAAAAGCAAAACACTTTTTTGCGCGTATTATGACTCAAGGTTGTACTCATTGAGACTAACTTCGTACGGACAAAGCCGCCGAGTCTTAAGGCCATAATGCATTTCGACGCTCGACGCGTGTACAGGTTATGTTTAACCCGAGACAACGCTCTTAGAGGTTGTCTCCGAACGGTTATACCGCCGAGATTGCGAATCGCGTCATGCGCGAACCAAATAAAAGAAAAAACCAAAAAACTGCCGAATAAGCGTCATAATAAACAAATTAACTTTATCAGGTGCTGTTTCTCGCTTATCGGTCTTCCTGGAATTATCGAGGGGAAGAACACCGACATTTTGCGGATTGTTCTCGTCGCCGACGCCTTCGACTCAGACGCGGAACCCATAGACTCGATTAATTTCTTTAACTTCTTGAGTATTCTTCCCTCGCTGTGCTTACTCTTCCTTTTCTTGTGCTTATTCATTTTGATGAAATTCGATTAAAAAAACAGAAAAAACTAAAAATCAAAAAAACAAAGCTCTAAACCCGTGCGCTACCTTCGCGCACGCCAAGCTACTGAGCTTGGCTTTTTCAAAGCTCTGAATTCGTGGTACTATCGTGTGGTACCTTGTAATCTCGAGAACGAGACTCGTAGTATAATTTAAATTACGTGCATATTGTTCAATATCAACACTGTAGCAGTTAACGGTTCGGGATGGAATGGTCCATAAATAAACGTTCAACGGTTTAATAAATGAAATGAATATAATATATTTCGGCGTACAAACTAGTGTTTCGCATTCCGGCAATCCCGGAGCTCTTGTTTGCTTGGCTCTCGCCGGCACTACACTGCCCTCCTATCCTCTCTCAGGTAGGCAGCGTCAAGCTACTAGTCGTATCAAGTACGTTCGTTACATCTTGGTATACTACCGGTTACAAATACATTACAACTTCTCCTCTTGTTTAATAATAAACCTCGGGGAGCGCCGCAACGATGGTTTAATCAGTTGGTCCACGTGTCGTTTATGCAGTTTCCCCGCGTCCGTCTTGACTAAGAACGTTGACGGCGCCGTTTGTTTGACAATTTCCCCGGAGACTCGTTTTTGCTCCCGTACTGCGTGAGCGTCCATATACACATGATCACCCACGTCGATGTCGATATTACGACTACCAGGTCTCGCAACTATTTGACGCCGTTGTTGTTCTGCTACATACTTTGACACGCTTGGTCTTAGGCAGTCAAATCGTGTTCGTATCTCACGATTGAACATAATACTCGCCGGGCTTTTACCTGTGGTGAGATGCGGAAAATTCCTGTAGTCGAATAAAAACGCGTTTACCGCGCATTCCACACTCTTCCCCTCTTTAACAATTTTCTTCACCTTACTCTTGAAGGTTTGTATGAAATTCTCGGCCGCCCCATTCGTGGCTGGGTGATACGGAGGCGAAAGAGTATGCTCGATATTATTTGCTTTTAAGAATTCCGTAAACTCTGCACATCTGAACTGCGGACCGCCGTCTGTAACGCAGTGAATCGGCAACCCGTACCGAACAAAAAGGTTTTTAAATTCTCTAATCACTCTCTTCGCGTCCGTATTGTTTTTACAATTTATAATTTCAGGCCATTTGCTATGCGCGTCAATTATAATTAGGTACATGTTGCCTTCGAATTTTGCGTAGTCGCAGTGTATGCGCCCCCATACTTTACTCGGCCACGGCCAGGTCGTTAATGGCGTTTTCTTTGGGGCTTTTCTTTCAATTAGACAAGTTCTGCAATTGTTCGCCATATCTTCAATTGCGGCGTCGATTCCTGGCCAATAAACGTATGAGCGCGCAAACATTTTCATCTTAACTACTCCAAAATGAGTTGCGTGAATCTCATTCAAAATTACCGCTTGCATTGATTCTGGGATGCACGCGCGAACTCCCCAGAAAAGGCACCCCTTCTCCACGGTTAGCTCGTATCGAATTTTGTGAAAGATTTTTTCCTCTTCCGATAACTCTTTAATTACAGGCCAGTCGCCTGTTACATACCGAATTACGTTTTTTAGGGTTCCGTCCCTTTTACTTTCTTTTTCGAGCATCTTACTGTTAAAGGCAGTCGCCTTTTCTTCAAAAAAATTTATAAATGATGGTATGGGGTCGCATATATCTGATAAATCCGTGGTGTCCTCTACCGGGAGTCGCGACAGAGCATCTGCATTCGCATTTTCGTCTGATTTTACGTGTTCTATTGTATATCTAAATCCCGAAAGAAAATACGCATAACGCTGCAGTCTGTTATCTGCCGTTTGTGGTATTCCTTTTCGTGGCCCAAAAATAAATTCCAAAGGCTTATTATCCGTTCGCAGGATAATCTCTTTTCCGAACACGAATTGATAAAAGCGTTTGAACCCGAAAATAATGGCCATTGCCTCCTTGTCGATAATTGCGCGCTTTGCTTCTGTTGTCGGAATTCTCTTAGATGCGTACGCGATCGGTCTTTCCGTGCCGTCTTTGTATCTGTGTGACAGGATCGCGGATAACCCGTAGTCAGACGCGTCACACGCTAAAATTAGCTGTTCTCTGGGGTTGAAATGGGCTAAAAAATCGGGTGCAATTAATTCGTTCTTTACCCACGTAAACGCTTTATCGCACGATTCATCCCAGTTTGGTTTTTTTTTACTCAGTAGGTCGTATAACGGTTATAAGTTTGTTGACCGATCTTTCAAAAATCTTGCATAAAAATTCACAAGGCCTAAGAACGACGCTAGTTCTTTATCGTTTTTCGGTCGCGGCGCATCGACCATTGCTTTTATTTTTGATTTCGATTTATGCAACCCTGTTTGGTCAATGGTGAAGCCTAAAACTTCGATACTTGGTTGCATGAATTTGCATTTATTCAAATTTAATCTCAAGTTGCAATCGGCTAATCTTTCGCACACTTTTTCTAAATTTTCGCGATGTTCATTTTTGTTTTTGCCTGTAACGTATATATTGTCTAGGTACGCGATAACCCCGTCGATTCCGCGCAAGCATTCGTCCATTTTACGTTGGACGTCGGCCGGTGCCGGTGAAACTCCTTCGGGTACCTTTGTGTACCTGTATAACCCTTTGTGAGTTATAATCGTTAATAACTCCGCGCTGCTCTTATCGACGGGGAATTGCATGTACGCATGCCTTAAATCGAGTTCGGAGAAAGAGACGCCACCCTGTAGTTTGGCAAAAATGTCATCTATAGTATGAAGTGGATATTTGTCAATTATAATATTCGGGTTCAATGTTAATTTGAAGTCTCCGCAAATGCGAACTTCTCCGTTTCCTTTCAATACGGGAACGATAGGCGTAGCCCATTTCGCGATCTCTACCGGCTCCAAATGTCCGAAGTTTACCAATTTTTCTATCTCTTTCTCCACCAACGGTTTAAGGGCATGAGCCACATGACGGCATTTTAACGCTACTGGTCGCGTGTTCTCTCTCAAGTGTATTTTGGTAGTACTTTTGTTGTACATACCCGGCGAATCCTCAAACAGAATTTTGTACTTTGCGGTTATATAGTCGTGCAAGTCGCCCTCTAACTTATTAACTTCGAGGGTGTTTAACTCTGGTACAGTTAGTGGCCATGCTCCGAACTGCTTTAACCATTGCCGGCCTAATAACGCCGGGCCCGCTCCTGGCAAGACAAAGCATTTCACTAGTTTTTCCGAATTATTGAAAATTGCTTTCAGATCGACCAGTTCGCCTATTGGTACCAGTGGTTGTCCGCCATAAGCTCTTAAGTCTTTATTTGTTTTTGAAATTGGAATATCTTTAAAGTAATTATTGTAAATTTTCTCAGATATCACGGCCGCATAAGTGCCAGTGTCGATCTCAAAGTTGATATTTTTACCGTTTATGTTAACTGGAACTATCATGGGAACTATACCCGAGGCTCTGCTTGCATGACTATATAGTTGCGAGTCGCTGCCCTTAATCCCATAGTTTACAGGGTGCTTACTTATCTCTTCTTTTTTATTATCTTGCTTAATCGAAAAAAAAAATCGCGTTCATAGTCATACTCTTCGTCGTATTCGCTCGGTGACGATATGTTTTTCACGCTATTCGGAGGCTTGGGCGCGTTTCCTCCGTCGCTCTTGCACACTCTCGCTAAATGTCCTTTCTTGCTACATGTGTGACACACATACTCACGGAACCGACACTCCCGACTGGTGTGGCCTTCCTTGCCACAACAATAACACGACACCTTCCCCTCACTCTTCGACGGTGCGTCGGCCGATCGCTGCTGCTGTTGGTTTCGTCCATGACGGCCGACTGTGTTGTTTGCTCTTCCCCCTCTACCGCTGCCACGTTGGTACTGCTGCTGCTTTGGTCCACTTTGCATTGCGTAAACGTCGTTTTTCGTATTCTTCTGCTCCAGAGCACTGCTTGTTGTTGCCGCGCTCTTCATGGCTGCTTCCCGCGCTGTTGCAATATCTAGCGCTTTCGTTAGCGTTAGCTCCCTTTCTTCGAATAATTTGATTTTAATGTCTTGATCTCTCACCCCGCACACGAATTGATCTCTTAATGCATCGTCCAATTTTTCAAAGTTGCAATTCAGTGCGAATTTCCTTAGCCGCGCCGCGTAATCTGCGATCGTCTCGTTCTGATCTTGTGTGGTTGTATGGAACGTACATCGTTCCATCGCTACCGACGGCTTTGGCTTTAAGTGTTTAGACATAGCTGTCATGTTGTCCTCGTACGACTTAGTGGTGATTTTCGCTGGGGCGATCAGCTGTCTCAATAATGCGTGGGCATTATCACCCAAACGTGTCACTAATGTTGCTACTTTTATTTTATCGTCTGTTATGTTTTTTGTTATGAAGTAGCAATCCAATTTTTCTTCAAACAGCTCCCAGTCATCATCCAGTTGGAATTTGGAGTTATTGTTTTCTTCGGCCATGTCGTTGTCGTTGTCCGACTCGGCGGATTCTGTTTCCACTTGAACTCGTAAACTCCCACTTCCTTGGGATGTGGTACGTGAAGTCGACGGGCTCGTCGGAGCGGCTGTTCCCTCGGTTACCTGCGTTGTCGCAATGGGCTTGTCCGTTTCCGGCTCGGTTTTCCCCACGTGGCTATTACTTTCTTTTATCGTTTTCCGTTATAACTCGCGTAGGTTATTGTAATTATCGCTTAATTCGAACGGTACTTTCCGTTTTTCTAATTCCGCGATTATTTCTTCTTTGTTTAAGGGGGCTGAGTCACCTAAAAATGATTTTTTTATTTATTTTTTTTTAATTTTTTTTCTGAATGTATATACGGTGTACTACATACACACCAAATTTTAGATCGAAATTAAAAAAATTACCGAAGTTAGAAGCATTTTAGTAATATTATAAATATTAGAAATAAATAATGTGTGAAAAAAAAAAAATGCCGAAATGCAATACAAACAATGCCGGAATACCGCATCTCCGCACGTTTCTTTTTCTTCTAATAAGAAGAACAAGGAACATCGAGAAAGGAACAGAAAAAACAATCGGTGCCGAAACTGCGTTCGGTAGGTAACGATTTACCGACCAACGGGTCGTTACGTCTAATCGATGCGACTCAGATTATCGCCGCTACCGCGCTTTGTTTTGAGTCTGCGATACACCGGCGTAATGTAGCAGCGATGATTTTTACTTGATTGTGTCAATCGGCTAAAAAACTGCGTTTGTAAACTCCGTGTAATTAGTTAATCGTCAGTGTTTACAGTTTTTCCGAATGAACGGAATATATTCTGTATTTTTGCCCGCAATGGTGCAAAAATGATTTTCACAGTGACAGTGTCGCAACGCGAAAAGTCTCGCAGAATTAACCTCATTTTTAAACGTCACATTTGACGTAAGAGTATTTTTTTAAATTTTTTAAACATTTTTTTTGCATTTACGAGATTTGTAAAATAAAAAAAAGAAAAAAAAAAAAAAAAGAAAAAAAAAATTCTAAGTTTTATGTGATAGAAAAAAAAGTGTACATTTTTGTGACAAAAAAAATATAAAAATAATTTTTTTTTATTGTGAATCACCCAAGTTGGTTATTTTCATTAATCTGTGAAATTCATTTTTTGACACTTATATTTTTCTTCGCTTGCCGCAGGTTTCAGGGAGAATGGGCCCACCAATTTTGGATTGTGACGGCTCATTTTCTTCGTAACAGTCAGTGTTACGGAACGAGTGCGGGGATTTTTCATGCGATCAAAAATGGATTTATCGCAAGCCATTATGTGAGTGGTTACGAGACAAAAAGTGGAAAAAGTGAATTTTTTGGTAGTTTTTAACTCATATCTTCGCCAGCGAAGCTTAAAAAAAAAATCCCCGCACTCGTTCCGCAATAAACTCTCCAACGAAGAAAATAAGAGGTCGCAAGCAAAGATTGATGCTTTCGTTCAGTCCGAAAGCTGCGGCAAAGGAAAAATGTTTGACCATTGCCCATAACACTGGAATACACCGTAGGTCTCCAAAAAAATTTACAGCGGTAGTCTAACATATATATATTATGGAGGTAAAATTAAATTTTTCATTAAACTTATATATACTGGAAAAAAAATTTTTTACTTTTCGATTTTTTAGGTGACTCAGTCCCCTTAAGTTCGGTATCCAGCCCGTTTTTTCCCTCTCGGACATCTGTTAATTGCCTTTCTACGCGCTGAACTCGACACGTGTACCCCTCAGCGTGGCACTTCTTTCACACACGCGAATTCGATTTTTAATCCTCATCGCCAATTGTTCAATATCAACACTGTAGCAGTTAACGGTTCGGGATGTAATGGTCCATAAATAAACGTTCAACGGTTTAATAAATGAAATGAATATAATATATTTCGGCGTACAAACTAGTGTTTCGCATTCCGGCAATCCCGGAGCTCTTGTTTGCTTGGCTCTCGCCGGCACTACACTGCCCTCCTATCCTCTCTCAGGTAGGCAGCGTCAAGCTACTAGTCGTATCAAGTACGTTCGTTACATCTTGGTATACTACCGGTTACAAATACATTACACATATTAATTCGTTTATTAACGGTTTTATGCATACAAATCAATAAACAATTTTGAGAATTCATGCAACGCATATGCATTGTTCGCATGCAGAAACTTTAGCGACATCCGAGCATTAATATACTTGCCAAGAGATAGAGCCAAGTCTTGTGGGTCCATACAAGTCGCGAACAATGCGTTTTGTCAATAAGTTTGAATCTGTTGTACTTTTCAGTCGCAATCATTTGAACTTGGTTGCATTATAAAACCGGTATCGGGGAAATTGGTGCGATCCCGTGAGTATTTCGGTGCCGTTTTCATAGTTGACATGAAAAGGCAGTGTAATTTTTCTGAATACGACGACGAAGTAGCCAATGTTAAAAAATATATATATGCACAAGCAAAGCCGTGGACTATTCATTCATCCAGCAAATCGTTTTCTACCTATGAACATTTCTCCATATTTTACCTTTCCTCTTTCGCTTTCCCTCTTACTGTCCATTTAATTTAATTTCCAAATAAGGATATTTCCAATTTGCAGATAAAAAGTTTAATTTTCATGGAGCCGTTACTCTAATAAGCATATTTATTTTTACTCGCTTTTACGACTATTCTATTTTTAAAACCATTGGTATATTGAACATATCATGCAGAATGTCGTCAGATCTAATCTACTCTACTCTTACGTGTATGATTTGTCATGTACCTAGTTTGTAATATATTTCTCGTTAGTATTTGTCGTTAGGGCGGGTATTATTAATAAAAAATGTTAATTATCCCGATCAGAAAATGTTACACATCTCTTCGCTTTTAAAGTCCCGTCCAGACTCTTCTACGGACGATCGTATCGATCGATAGCTATATTCGTTAGCTAGTCAACTATATTCGTTACACTACTCCCCTCCTTTTGAGTTGCCGCCCCGGCAACTCCTAATCCACCCTAAGATGTGCCACGGTCCATCATTCTAATATCAGTCCAATATTCGTTAGCCTACACTGTTCCGACATTCGTTCATGTCCACAAGGAACACCATGGCCGATAAACCTTGGGAAGAACAGTGTTCACAATGCTACATAATCTACATTGTATTCTATACTCTTTTCCTGTCAAGTCCGAGCAAAAAACTTCTGTTTTGTCCTGTATCAGTTTGTGTCGATTCCATTTATAATCATACCTTAAATACTTGATTCAATGAATAATCATTTTTCTTTCTTTTTGTTCAATCTTCTCCAATTTCTGGCATTTCGGAAGGATTCAAGCAGAAAGGATTCTGACCATTACACAGCATCTTGAAATTTAATCTGCGACACAGAAATTAAACGCGCAGCATTCTGCAAAAAACTAGTTACACATGGATTGGCATTATTTTTGTGATTATTCTCTCTCTTTTTGTTATTAACTTTCGACCTTGAAACTTAATCAATTCGCCCAATTGATTACACAATAAGACAACACATCTGGAATGATTTTTCTACTTTAAATTATCGGTCACTGTTCGAAACCTTTCACCGGCTAACAGTCCCCCGATCTGTAACTCTGTCACTCAAGCCCAGCAGTTACCCCTAAAAAGAATTCTCCGGAAACCTACCAGGATGCTTTTCACCCAACGGGAATCCAAAAAGCCGCCCAAAAGCTCCTGCCAAGCAATGCACCGTACTTTCCAGTCTTTATCAACGCTAATATGCACATAGAAATAATCAAGAGACGCGGTAACGTCTCGAGACAAGTACATGTATCAATCGTCGGTTGAACAGTCTTCGAGACGCTCCAAGGTACCTTTACTCGAAGGATCGCGTTTTTCAGCCTTACGTCGAAAGCAATCTAAAGATTATAATTAATTGTTGCCTTCGAGAAATGTTTTAGACAGGGCAATGAATGTATTTTTTAATCAGCTTTCGAATGCTATTAAAATGAATGCTCTAGGACAAGCCGTTCACATGATATTGGCGTTCTATTATTTCAATATGCTATTTCCACGTGATTTAGTGGTCGACCAGAATTTTTCGCTCACTCTGACGTCATCCCACCCCTGACAACTTTACCGTACACGTTCCTCGTGCTCCCAAATGATGGACAGTCATTGGCATAGGTTCAAGCATATTATACGGCATAGCGTTTACGGTGTTTTTTTATGGGTTGCCGCGGTGATTAATACCAAACTCGTATAATATTGTTTGTGACGAGTTTTCCTGTATCTCGAGCGCAACGCTAAACTTTACCGATATAAAATCAAAACTCAAAAAAACGCGAACTCGAAACTCACGTCACCTTCGGCCGCTCACTCTTGCGGATGCATCGGCGTCCCGGTGGACGCCAGTGAATTTTTGTTTCGCCGGTATTACCAAACCGGGCTAATCTGGAGGTCGGTGGAACGGCGATCTCCACAAAGACAGAACGAACAACACAACAAAATGGGAACTAAAACAGAATCGAGAAGTAACGTCGATGCACTCGCGAGAGCGAACGGTTGCGGAAACGCACGGTTGCTCAGGATGCGGGTGTGGTAGAAGGGTTGCGATCCGAGGTCAATAGACACTAGAAACGGCTCACTAGAAACGGAGATCAAAATCTCAACGTTATCTTAATCGGGAACGAAAATTAATATTTTTGGCTGAGAAGCCACGAGATCGCACGCACGTGAGTCGCGAGTACTCAGCTGATCGAAAGATCGAAACGAGTCCAGCGACCACGAGCGCGACACGGGAACGATAAATTCTATGAGTTAGGAAACTCACCGAAAGCGCGTAAATTATCCAAAAGGACCGGGAATTGCATCAACCGACGCACGAGAACTCACACGTATGCACTGTAACTCGTGAGCGTTAATTACAACGCATCGATCGAATAATCAACTCGTAAGAATTTCTTCCGGAAACCACGAGGATAGCACACACGGTATTACACGAAAATGCATGATATTCGATTGCCCTGACAGGTAGCGAAACCCGTGAGCGCGAGTGAGACACACACACTTCGCCGAGAGCGAACGATAGACCGGCCTACGCGAGGGCGCGAACGAGAGCGGGACACACTAGGCGACAGCCGGCACCTATCGTTACGGGAGTGCGAGAGAGAGCCCGAGTCACCTTGAGGGCAGCTCGCGATAGACTGATTTGCCTACGATAACGTATCGAAATCGTTATCATTATTATTACGGGAGCCTTGACCGAGAGCTCTCACCCATTACGATACTTTGCTGAAACGAGACGATACTAGAGCGGTAATTTGAAGAATCTTTGCGATCGCTACCCAAAGTCAATGCGTGAGATACAAGGCTCTTCTCAACTCTAATGTAGCGCGAGGTGTTCCATCCTCGCCTGTAACTCATACCTCCGCCTGATCTCAACGCATTGCACTTTGCTATCGGGTGCCGGCTTTGCACCGGACTTTAACGTAGTCGCAAGAAACTTCGTCGAGTCTCTCCTTCACTTGGACTTTTCATTTGCTAACGTTATCCCACCAAGCGTATTCGAGAATCTCCACTAACGGAACGGAACTAAACTGTAACTGCATTTGAATGGAATTGTTTGATTAATATTGTACTGAATGTTTTACAGCATTATGGAACAAAAATACTCGACCCATAAATCCCAAAGAAAAGAAATAACTCGATCGATATCGCACGAGAGTCTAACGGTATCTTTAAGTCGCTGGGAGAGGCAGTAAAACGGGAACGAGAGCGGTACATATCTAAATTTCCTCAGAAATAGGATACGGTTTTATTGTGTGACGCTGATTCCGAAAAATCACGTCACATGTTATATTTATAAAAATATTTTTTTCAAAAAAAAGGTACGCCAAGAACTGAAAAATCCGATTTGCAAATATTATTAAAAAAAAAATGAAACAAATTTTATAAGCCAAGCATAACAGAAAAAAAGGATTCTATATAACAAAAAATATTGTTTTTTTTGGAAAAAAATTGCTGTAAAAAATTGGCGTTCCGGTGTTTGCAAGCGTCACAATAAACCACTATTTGCATTGGAACCCCAATTTTTTGGTAGGGTACGATTTTCGCCGACACGATGTTCGCCCAAGTCGATCTTCGCCGAAATTATCTTCGCCCAAGTCGATCTTCGCCGAAAAATCACTAGATAAAGAAAAACCGTATAAGCTGATGTATGCACGATAGATGGCGCAACGAGCCTATATTTTGTGGTGGCGGCTTTACTGTCGCCGCATCTCCACCAACGACAAACGACTTCCGTCGTTCGTACGCTTCGCTCGCAGCAGCGAATGAGAAAGCTCGGCGACTCGTCGCTACAGGGAAGGCGTGGCGACAACATACAATACTTCCGGGATCGTCCTATCGATGAAATCAATCATCGATAGCAATTAGTAGTACACGAGACCCGGCGACGATAAGATAGTATTCGACACGAGCTCCCTTTACAAGCTCACGACGCCGACGCCATTGTAATTAGAGAAATAAAGATTTATATTAACAATTGAATAGTAGTTCTCGTGTACCGACTCATTTAAAAAGCAGCGCCAATAAACATAAGCGGATCCCCCACAATAATTTGGTGACCCCGACGTGATTAACGTAAGTGAAAAATTCGGAGTAAAATCGGTACCGGTAACTATTGCGCAACGTGCTTCGTGCCGCGTTTTGGAGCACCGCAAACGAACTTTAGTGCTATCGAACATTTTAAGACTTTTATTACACCATTTTACTCCATTCTTCAATAATAACGCGTTGTGGCATATCCCCGCTGCATTTTTATTAATTTTTGACTGCGATCGGTATTTTCGGCAACGGATAGAAGCAGTGTTCAACCGCGTGTGCGAATCCATCGTTATCTCGAAAATTTACGCTCAATCTTCGCTTTTTCTTGGGCGTGGATTTTTCGGACGCTTCTCCGAATACCGTTCGTTCTACATTTTTGTGAAAATTCGCGAATTGGTACCGAAAATATGGCTAATGGTAACGACGACGCGCCGGTCGAGATTCACATGTCTCGTATCGCGAAATTACCCCCATTTTGGAAACACGAACCGGCAGTGTGGTTTTTCCAAGTAGAAGCCGCTTTCGGAATCGCGCGAATTACCATCGACGAAACGAAATATCAATATTTACTTGCGAATCTCGATGCTACGGTTTTGCCTTTTGTTACCGATATAATCCGTAATCCGCCCGCGAATGATAAGTACGCGGCTATAAAAGCTCGAATTCTCGCGTCTTTCTCCGAATCATCGGAAAGTAAAATCCGTAAATTGTTGAAAGGAGAATTGCTTGGCGAACAAAAGCCTACGCATTACCTTCAACACATGCGAAATTTATCGTCGGGACAGTGCGACGATACATTGCTTAAATCAATGTTTTTGGAACAATTACCGCAACAAGTAAGTGCGATACTATCGGCTTCAAGTGAGATCGATCTAAATAAGCTCGCGCAACTCGCCGATAAAATCATGGATCCTCAACGTCCGGCGCACGTCAGTGCGGTCAACGGTACCTCGGAGAATGTTCAACGCGATCTACTCAAGCGGGTCGAAGCTTTGTCAACACGGTTCGACAAATTCGTGAACGGCAGCGGTCAGCGGTCAAAGGACAAACAGCGTAGTCGATCGAGATCGAAGTCTCCTTGGCCGTCGAGTAACAACAACAAGGGTAATAATAACAACAATGCCGATTTGAAACTTTGTTATTATCACCACAGATTCGGTACCAAAGCGCGTAACTGTCATCGTCCGTGTGCGTGGGTTTCTCGAGACAATAATTCGGGAAACTAACAGCGTCGTCGCACGTAGAGATGGTAAACGACGACGTTCCAAAGTCTGATCCCCCTAAATCATACCGTCTCATCATACACGACGATAAATCCGGTGGGAATTTTCTCGTTGACACGGGGGCAGACATTTCTGTGATACCGCGACGGCTAGTTAAAGGTGTCGGAACGGTACCGACTGAATACAAACTATACGCCGCGAATAATACTGTGATACACACGTACGGTCAGAAAACAATGCCGTTAAACTTGAGACTGCGTCGTAATTATCCCTGGAAATTTACAGTCGCTGACGTAACCCGGTGCATCATAGGAGCGGATTTCCTGGCACATTTTGGCCTTCTCGTTGATCTGAAAGGAAAACGATTAATCGATAAAGAGACGAATCTTTCTTCCATCGGCACACTCTCGTACGAAGCTCATATATCGATTTCAACTGTTGCAGGAGATACGCCTTTTCGTGATCTTCTCACCGAATTTTCGGCGATCACGAAGCCTTTTGTTTTTTCAAAGGTACTGACACACGATGTACAACATCACATCGTTACGAAAGGCGCTCCAATCGCAGAACGAGCTCGTCGTTTGACGGGAGAAAAACTCGATGCTGCGAGATCGGATTTTAAGCTCATGATGGAACAAGGAATTTGTCACCGGTCGGACAGCCAGTGGGCTAGTCCTCTACATCTCGTACGAAAAAAATCGGGAGAATGGAGATCTTGCGGAGACTATCGGCGACTCAACGGCGTCACCGAACCAGACAAGTATCCCATTCCGCATCTACACGATTTTACGCATCGGTTACACGGTTGTAAAATTTTTTCGACAATCGATCTCACGCGCGCGTATTACCAGGTACCGGTCGCGCCTGAAGACAGATCGAAAACAGCCGTGATTACTCCGTTCGGGTTATTTGAATTTAGCGTCATGCCGTTCGGACTGTGCAACGCAGCGCAGACATTTCAAAGATTTATGGACACTGTAACACGCGATTTAGATTTCGTTTTTTGTTATATTGACGATCTACTCGTGTTTTCGAAAAATCGCGAAGAGCACGCGCGACATTTGCGTATCGTTTTCGAACGTCTCGAAGAATACGGTTTAACGATCAACGTCGCGAAGTGCGTGTTCGGTAAAGAAATTGTGCGGTACCTTGGGTACGAGATCGATGAGTTCGGAACTCGTCCTCTCCCCGATCGCGTACAAGCGATTCTCGATTATAAGAAGCCGAATAACATCTCGGAACTTCGTCGGTTTCTCGGTATATTGAACTTTTATCGTCGTTTTGTACGGAACGCTGCTCGATCACAAGTGTTATTGAACGCTTATCTCGTGGGCGCGAAAAAGAACGATAAACGTCCGATCGTTTGGACTGAAGAATCGGAAAGAGCATTTTTCGAGTGTAAAAACCAACTCGCCAACGCATCCCTTCTCGCTCATCCTCTCGAGAGCGCCTCACTTGCCCTTCAGACGGACGCGTCTGATACGTCAATGGGTGCTGTTCTCGAACAGTGTTGCGACGGAAAATGGGAACCGCTGGGTTTTTACTCGAAGAAATTATCATCCGCTCAAACGAAATATAGCACGTATGATCGCGAGCTACTTGCTATATTCTCAAGTCTAAAATTTTTTCAGTTCATGATCGAAGGACGCCCATTGTTGATAAAGACGGATCACAAACCAATCGTCTTTGCGTTTCGACAGCGTAGCGACAAAGCATCACCGCGTCAACTCCGTCAACTCGACTGTTTGGACAATTCACAACAAACATTGTCCATGTGACCGGTACCGATAATGTTGTTGCCGACGCTCTTTCGAGGATCGAAACAATCAGCATGCCGACGTTGTTCTCTACCGACGACATCGTTGAAGCGCAATCAACGGACGAAGAGCTACAAGATTTGCTCGAGTCAAATACGTCGCTTGATCTTCGACCTTTACGTGTCGATAACACCGATAAAACAGTTTTCTGCGATCTCTCGAACGGTGACGTTCGACCGTACATCCCGAAATCGCTTCGAAAACGCGTTTTTGATGCAACTCACGGACTTTCTCATCCCAGCGGCCGCGCAACGAAGAACATCATTCAGCGGAAATTTGTCCGGCCGTCGATGAGAAAAGATATCATCGAATGGGCTCGAACTTGCCTTCCTTGCCAACGGAGCAAAGTTTCGCGATACAATCGTAGCATACCAAAACATATTCCGGTACCGGATGAACGCTTTGGTCATGTGCACATTGACATCGTGGGACCTTTGCCGACATCGAGAGGATATCGCTATTGCCTCACAATCATCGATCGATTCACAAGGTGGCCCGAGGCCATTCCGATTCACGATATCACAGCCGATACCGTTGTCAACGCGTTTTTGGCATGCTGGATTTCACGTTACGGTGCGCCCGTTACGATCACCACGGATCGCGGATCGCAATTCGAATCTGCACTTTTCAACGCGCTACTTAAATTCGTCGGATGCGAGAGGATTCGAACAACCGCTTATCATCCCGCTTCGAACGGGATGGTAGAACGATGGCATCGTTCTCTCAAGTCAGCAATAATGTGTCACGAGACCTCGGAGTGGGTTGACACACTTCCTATCGTCCTGTTAGGCCTACGGACGAGTCTGAAGGAAGATATCAAAACAACATCCGCTGAACTTGTTTTCGGTATCACGCTACGCATCCCAGGAGAGTTTCTTATCGACTACGAGGGAAATGAAGAACAGCAAATCTACGTTCATCGATTGCGTAGTTTTATGCGTGGAATACGACCGGTCCCGACTGCGCATCATTCGAAAGTGCGACCGTTCGTGCATAAAACTTTATTCGAATGTTCACACGTTTTTCTGAAAAACGACGCGAAAAGATCTCTCGAACAGCCGTTTGAGGGTCCTTACGAAGTTATCGAGCGCGTATCTGACGTTGTATTCAAAATTCGAATTAATAACGAGTCTGTTACAGTATCAACGGATCGTTTGAAACCAGCTTTCGTCGAGGCATTGCCTTTGTTACAGCAGGAAGAAACGGTACCGAGTCAAGGATCATCACGAGACGGCGAGTCGTTTAATCAACTTTACACTCGTTCCTCGACATCACAGTCATCGGCACCTCCATCGCCTATACGTCCATCGGTACCGGTATCGACAACACGACTTTCAACGCCATCGACTTCGTCGCAGGCATCCACACCGTCGTCAACTCGAATTTCGCAACCAGCAGTATTACCTCCGCAAACCGCTAGTCAAAATATTCATAAAAAAACAAATCCTATCCCTAAAAAAATAATTTCCATCCCTGTCGCTCCTCCTTCATTGACTCCTCGTCCCGATGTACCGCCAAGAACGTACGCTGGACCCAGAAGCCAGAAAACGGTTCATTTCGCAACCTAACGCGGTTGCTAGGAGGGGGGTAGTGTGGTGGCGGCTTTACTGTCGCCGCATCTCCACCAACGACAAACGACTTCCGTCGTTCGTACGCTTCGCTCGCAGCAGCGAATGAGAAAGCTCGGCGACTCGTCGCTACAGGGAAGGCGTGGCGACAGCATACAATACTTCCGGGATCGTCCTATCGATGAAATCAATCATCGATAGCAATTAGTAGTACACGAGACCCGGCGACGATAAGATAGTATTCGACACGAGCTCCCTTTCCAAGCTCACGACGCCGACGCCATTGTAATTAGAGAAATAAAGATTTATATTAACAATTGAATAGTAGTTCTCGTGTACCGACTCATTTAAAAAGCAGCGCCAATAAACATAAGCGGATCCCCCACAATTTGACATGCATGTATGGTGGCATGGGCACCAGGAGATGGAGCTCGAAGCCCTTTAATAAAGGTTTTAATATATACGACGATAGAATATCGATAGAATAGATAGAGATAGAATATGACGCTCTGGTCTAACACATTTAAATATATTCGTGACAAAATGAACATCGTGACAATTTATTCGATCGTCCAGAATATGTCTTAGCGATCCGATAAATATTCCCGCGAGAGAACGAGAGGGAGAGGGAGGGAGGGGGGGGGGGGGGGGAAGCCCTTTTCTTCTTCTTCCGGTGTTTTCAAGTGAGAATTCATTTAGGTAGGTTGTGTCGAGTACGAGTCGCCCGCGACCATGTATAATACGAGTTGAATCGTAATTTTGGAGTTGCGAGCAGATAAGGGCGTGCGTTTGCGAGTGTGCGGTGCCGCCATTACGTGTCGACAAGTGTTTCGAACGTGGGAACAGTGAGTTGGAACGTGGCGACAGATATGCGGTGCTTCTTTAAGCGCTCCGATAATTTATGTGCGACGATCTCGACATGCAGATAATAGTGAAAAATCGTTTGGTCGATGTACACCGGAAACAATGCCCGTTAAGGTAACGACAATTGTTCATTCGGCTTTGGGGTCGAATTTTCGATTTTTTTTTTTTCAATATTTGCGACAATCGTCGTATTGTCGATTGAAATGATTTTAACGGTATTTCGATATTTTAACAGGATATGCGACAACGAGCAAGCATCGCAGAATCCCAGTTTCCATGATGAAGGTGTAGCAACGATATTCGCGATGAGTCCGACTCAGAACGGGAAAAATGACGCGTGGAACGAGGATCAAGAAGTGAGTACAATAAACAAACAAGTTGAAAAATATGGCTGTAATTATTAATTCGCATGTTATTTATTGATTCTTATATATATATGGGATAAATCCTCTGGCGTCCCTTGTCGTCGATCGCCAGCGTTGTTCTCTGCCCTCCTTCATCATCGATCCTTGGCGTTCTCCTCTATCGTCTCTTGTCATCGATCCTCTGCGTTGTCCGCTGTTGTACGTCTTATTCTGTCCTCTGCACTGTCCTCCGTCGTCTCTCATCGTTGATTCCTCGGCGTCGTTGTCCTCGGCATTCCCCGTTGTTGGTCCTTTGCTGTTCCTTATCATCCTCCGCCTTTTTTCCTCTGCGTCCCTTGTCGTTGTCCCTCGGCGTCCCTTGTCGAATATCTGAAACTAAAAAAAAAAGAATTACAATCTAAAAAATAAATATATGTTTTTGGCGGTAAACTTACCTTGTGGATAATGGACGATCTACCGTAGTGACGATGTCGATTCCTCCACTGTGAACACTGACAAATGAATCCTGAATCCAAAAAATCGGAAAAGAGAAAAAAAACATAATTAATAACCCTGTCTGATGAATATAATTAAATAATAATAATATAATTTATTTATTTTTTTTTATTTGGAGTATAATTACTGTGGAAGTTTACATATTATTAAATAAAAAAGTAGAGTAAAAGTTGATTTTATAACGCACGAGCTTTTTTTATCCATCAGGTTCAGGATTACCATTCATGTTTATCTGCGACGAGGACGAGGGCGACAGCGAGGGATCGAGGGCGCCAAGATATGTCGAGGAGCAGCATCAGAATCTTGTTTTTCGGGATCGAGCGGAGACACCGGAACTCGAGGTGTCGAACGAGAGGAAAAGGTGACGGAATGCGAGGGGTTTGAAGGTAAACTTTTTTCGTCACGTGAATCTTTTTTTTTTAAACGATAACGCGCGCGATCCGGAAATGATTTGTATATTTATAAAACAAAATTATTTAATCGAGGAAAAATGCAGTCGTGCAGTTCGCAAATTAGAAAAAAAACTTATGAAGCATTGAGATAAATAATAATATTATTACAAGAATAATGATAAGAATGTAATCATTATCCGATAATAGAAGAAGGAAGGATTAATCAAAGAATGCAGGGGGTGGTATATTCCTTTGAAAATAGTAGACAGTAGACGACGACGACGTCATTATTATTATTGCGAAAAACTACGAGATAAAAGATAAGCGTTACTACAGATTGGAAAAAAAACAACGTCTTCCGTCGTCAATGACAGAGGCGATGCCAGAGCGTTTATTTGTTTTTAATTAGAAAAAAAATGGGTAGGCGGATTAATTTAACAACGGGAAAAAATGTCCAGACTACGTCAGCGGATACAGTCCCGAAGAAACGAATGGCGACCAAACGATCGGGATGTACCGATACCACTGACGTGGGAGCTATACCAGTAAACGGACGGGTGAAACAACGACGTATGTACCGAGCCGAGAATTGGCGTCCATAACCAGCATCCTATCATAAATCCCGTGATTCCTTTTTCGTTCATTCCCGTAAAGTCGCTTATCCTGCTACAATCCCAATTTGTTGGAATGCCCCGGTAAGGGCATATTACATGAGAACGAAATATTTCGGATAACGGAAGCACACGCGAGTGAGTGTAGAGATCCATTCATCGTACAAAAGGCCGATCATCGAAAAGCTCTTTTTGATGGTGTTAAACAAATGCCGAGAAATCCGAAGGACATACACGTCGAAGTTGCGAGAGAGTACGTACCGTTGATTTTCACCGCTAATATAGTTAGAGGTAAAAGATTCCAATCGCAGTATTTATTATGATATCATAAAGTACATTTTCTAAAATACTAATTTGGGTTGCCATGTAATGTATACGTATTTTTTGCGTGCATGTCGGTTATTATTAGGTGTGAGACGTACTAAAAAATCGTGTTTTATTAAATTTCTGTCCATTCATTCGCCCGCATCTAAAAAATAAAAAATAATTAATATAACAAATAACTTACATATAGAAAATTGCTTATGATACATACTTACCTTATCGAACCGATCCTCGACATCCCTCGTCTGCACAAGTACTGTGAAAGTTTACATTTCATTAAATAAAAAAGGAGAGTAAAGATAGAGTAGAGTAAAAGATTTTGTTTTTAACGCACGAGGTTTTTTCATCCCTCAGGTTCAGGTTTATCATCCATTGTTTATCTTTCAGACATCCAATCGGAGCACAATTTTCGTCGTATCCAAGTGTTAAGACAAGCATGTTGCATTGGCGTAATGAAAATCAGCCGCCGACGCCAAGCTGCGTGTCAGAAATTGCTGAAGCACTGGAGTGTGAACAATGGAAAGGAATGCTGTCGTACGACATTACACTGGCTGATAGGGATTCTGGTACAATCGAAACAACAAGCCATCGTTTACAAGCGTGGACAGTGCGAAGCGGTCAGGGAGATCAACAATTCCGACATACGCTAAAAACTTCGAAAACGATGATCGAGCTCTCATCGATTGCACGTTCGACGTCGTACCGAACGTTAACGTCGGAGTTAACAACTCCGACATACGCTAAAAACTTCGAAAACGATGATCGAGCTCTCATCGATTGCACGTTCGACGTCGTACCGAACGTTAACGGAGCTTACCAGCTTTTGATCGTCATGATCGAGCATAGAAAAGGGGTAAGTTTCACCACTGAACGTCAAAATTAAAAACATTCATTTAAAAAATGCATTTCCGTACTTGAAAGTACTTATAATTGGTTTATATCCGCTGTAGGTACTGCCAGTGGGTTGGTCCATCATGCGCCGAAAAACGCAGGACTCATACACTGTAGTAATGAAGGGGATAAAGGATCACCTGTTATCGTCGTTTCAGCCGTCGTCGGCTATGACTGATTTCGAACCGGCGTTGAAAAATTCTATGGAACAGGTTTTTCGTGGAGTAACAGTGCATGGCTGCCACTTTCACCACTGTCATGTAAGCACATTTTACTTTCGTATTTTTTAACCATAAGAAGAAAAAACATTTCATTTAAAATTGAATTCAATTGACTTGAAGAGTATTATAGTATTATAAAATAAGCGAAATAAGCAAAAAATAAAAAGGAAAAAAAGAGTGTTACCCTAAACCGCATCTCTTTCTGGTCGTGTTATAGGCCATTCTAAAGTATCGGCAACGGTTGCGAATTATGACACGCGTGACAAAGAATGTCCCATGTACACACGCAGAGGCGTGTCGCTTCGAAAGGGATCTCATGAATTTAGCGCTGTTGCCCAAAGAATATATATTCGAGGCCTTCGACGATCTTCGCGAACGTCTCCGTGAAAATCGTGATCTGTGCGAGATTATGGATGATTTGTTCGAATATTACGAGGCGTTTTGGTTGAGAAGGAAGGGACCGGCGTCGTATTGCGTTTACAAAGAAACGCGGCGAACGAACAATGCGATCGAACGATATCATGGATCGTTAAAAGCAGAAATGGCTACGAAACCAGAGTTCTATAAATTTATAGGTATTTTAAAGTTGCTTCTGTTATCTAAATAATCTTACATGCTGTAATGCAACCGTCTGAATCACATACAATTCTATATAGCAGGAGGATTGAAAAGAGTCCAAGAAAAAGCACACTGCGATCTCTTAGTCTTGGAACAGGGCGAGACACCGTTTCGGCCCGGCAGTAGAAAAGTACAGCATCGATCTAAGACATTGATCGAGGCTTGGGACGCATTGGGTGACTTAACGACTGTTTCGCGAAGCCAAAGAAAAAAAAATATATACAGTTTTTGAAGGACGTTACGCACGATACTATCCTCTCTCTAGGTATTTGTTATTACTTATGTGCCAAAATTAAGTTATTGTAGTTGAATTAATGTAATATTCTATTCATTGGACAGAACGGTCATCTGTCGACGCCGAAGCATTGACCGAAGCGATCGATATCGAATCTACGATCGACTATTCCGAAGAATTCGTGGACACCGTATTAGGAGACTTAGGCAACAACGAGTCGCCCGCTCGAAATGATACCGTTTGCAAACATTTCGCCGTCGGTTGCACCATATGCACAAAAGTTGCTGACGTCCGGGATTCCGAAAGTGAAATCATCGAGACAATCGAGAATAATGAGGATACGCAGTACGTGAACTACGAGTTTCTTGATTGTAGTGCCGAAGATGCAACGTCGATGGAGTATAGAGACGATTCGACGCGGCGTGATTATACTATAGAAGATACAACGATTTCGGAAGGCCAACAAGATATATACTTTGGCAGTGTCACCGAGAAAGAAAATGTTTCTAGCGTAGCATCGACCGAAGAACATTCGAAATACTTCAACGCCTCGTCTGAAGTGAATATTCGAACGTTTCTAACAAATTGGATCGAATCGGAAGAAGAGAACGATTCATAACGCGATTTATCGGTTATAAATTCTTAATAATCACACAGTGAATAATCAAAGTTAACAGTTATTTTTTAATAAGCACCGCGCTAAAAAGTTTGTTTTACTGTTTCGTCTGACGTTCGTGCAAATTATCGCGAAACTAGGACACTCGCGTTTCAAAAGACATTTATTTTAATTTACTATAAAAAAAAAATTGAAGAGGAAAAACGCAAACACGATTCGACAATAAGAGAAAAAAAACGCGATGATACTGAGACAGTTGAAAGATTTTTGTTCTTTTTATTTTATTCTGTCGATATTTAACCGATGAGCAGCGAGAGTTTTTGGAGCAATGCGGGAAGGAATTTACAAATTGATGAATTGAAAAAAGCTTCACGATTCTCCCGAAAAGTACGTGTAATCGAATTTTAATAAGTTTACTTCGAGACATCGCTCGGGATCTGATTTAACGTAATTTTTGTTTTCTTGAAATTTCATTTTTTCCCACAGGCTTACGTTACAGATGTATTCAAGGAAGAAGTTCAGGTGGCCTTGGACACCGAGTGAGTTTTTCGCATATATCCCTTTAAATCGTCCCATAAATCCCATAAATCTTCTCTCGCGTTACCAAGGAGAAAATTGACATGATTTTTTTTTTTGCAGCTGGTAACCACAATCAAAGATTCCCTTTGCTCAACTGCGTTTACCTGCGAAAGATAGTCCAACATTTGAATTTTACGAGGGACAGGAAATCGAAGTTTATTCCGAAGTTTATTCGAAGCGCGTCGCCGTTTGCAGAACGCAGAGGGATACCTTGCGGAGAGTAAAAGAGACGTCACAGCCCTCGAGAAGCGTTTAGAAATGCTAAACTCCGTCGAAGACAAACGCGACGAACTGCAAAACTTGGAATTCTTGGAAAACTTGGTAAAAAAAAAATATCCGACTATTGCCTAAACGAAGATAAAAGTGAACTTTGAAAGTTATTCTCACCCCACATTTTCCTCGATCTCTTTTTCCTTGGATTCTCGCATTACCTCGACGCCCTCGAAGTCCTCGAGATTTTTCCGCTTCGCAATCAACGTCTTCTCGATGTGGCGGAGCGCCGTCTCTTCGACTATTGCCTTAGGGTGATAAAATTACCCCTTAGGTATATCTCGCCATCGTTTTTTCTTACCACGCAAAGGGTACAAGTAAAGTGCACAAGTGTGAAAATAAACAAGAAAAAAAATGCTGACTTCGCCCCCCCTTCTCCCTATCTAATTCCTTATTCTCGTCCGTGTATCGATTTGTTAATTCCTCCTCGCATTGCTCCAAAAACTCTCTCGATACTTTATGGGAGCGTTTAGTGGAATTTCGTCGACGGATTTAACAATGAGATAAAAAAAAAAAATGTTGCTTCCATCTTCACAACGAATCTCTGTCTTATGCAAAAAATGCACTAAAGTAAAGTGCACAGTAAAACCGAAGCTTTCTTCTGCCCGCGAAACTTTCCATCGACGTTATTTTTTATTTTTAATGTACTTTTTTTTTATTTCTACATTACCGATATAACCGACAAACAACTATTCTGACTGTCAATTGTTTTTTTTTTCATGATTATTATTACGTCACGTTTTATTTTTTCGTTTCTTCTAGCTTTTGTTTCCTTCCGCGTTGTTACCGGACCACGACGTCACTATTGCCCCCGCGGGATATTCAGCGACGACGCGAAATAGTTATCAATATAAATCCGACTCTACAATCATCTAATAAAAAAAACCAAAGTACGTATATATTTGATAATTCGAAACATTACACGCATGCAAAAATATAATATTAAAAAAATTGAAATATTGAATTTATTATAACACTCGAAAAAAAAATGTCTGTTTGTTTTTTTTAGATGTCTGACGGGAATCCACAAGTTCAAAAAACTGAAGAGCTCGAAGCGGAGCAGTTGAAGCAACTGAAAAAAATGGTCGAACTTGTAGACGAAGCTCGTGGCTACGTCAAGGCAATGAAGAGAGTTGCTCGTCGCTTCAACGCATTGGCGATGGCACAGGAGCATCCGTCGAAAAAACGCAAAATACATAGTGAATAATGAAGAACGGGAGGAATTAAAATATATTGTTTATTGTAACGCGTTTTAACATTTTTCTAGTGGTGCTTGTAATAAAAAAAGAACAAAAAAAAAATTTTATTTATAATAATTTACCCACAAACCACCCACCCACCTACCCACAAACCTACAAAATCATAAGCATAACTGTGATCATAACCATAACCTACAAAAATTAATAAATCCTTTTTCAATTTTTATTTTATTTTATTATTTCACATACATACACATACATTTTTTTATTTATATAATATTGTATCAATAGTTCAAATCTTTTGGCTAAATTTTTAAAAATTGTAAAAGGGTTATCTTTAAATATTTTTAAAAATTTAGCCAAAAGATTTTAGTAGTAGTCTCGTTACGCCATCTGTCGTGCATGCGTCCTATATCGTTTTTTTATCTAGGGTCTTTCGGCGAAGATAGACTTGGGCGAAGATCGATTTGGGCGAACATCGTGTCGGCGAAAATCGTACCCTACCAATTTTTTACAGCAATTTTTTTCCAAAAAAAAACAATATTTTTTGTTATATAGAATCCTTTTTTTCTGTTATGCTTGGCTTATAAAATTTGGTTCATTTTTTTTTTAATAATATTTGCAAATCGGATTTTTCAGTACTTGGCGTACCTTTTTTTTTTTTTTAAATATTTTTATAAATTTCACTCCTTTTTGAAAAGCTAACATTTGTAATTTTACCTTTAAAACTAATTTCGAAGGATCGGATAATTTAGATCGATCAAAATTAATTCTATATGCAACACCGGGCGAACGGCACGTCACATATTCCACTTCATGATTGCCGGTTATGTTGTTCGAGATCGCAAAGAAAAGTTATAATCGATATAAAATCACACGTATAACACGTAATTCGTAATTTTTCTTTTTTACTTCGCGTCGAGACACTAAACCACGATACGCCATACATAATTATTATTTTCGGAAACACTCAAAAAAATGTTCACGCCGTGAAAATACATGCCGACGATAACAACTGTCAGCTGAGCCGGGTGTGGCGACGAGCGCGCCACCGCGCGAATTTTTCTATAAACTGATGCAAACGTAGACGGCGTATAACATTGCCACCGACAACAGCTGACAGCTACGCCAGCTGTGGCGACGAGCGCGCCACCACGCACATTTTTCGATGAGCTGATGTAGATGCAGACATATATATAGGGGACACTTTATAATCGTTTGGACCCTGTGAAATTCCCGACCTCGAGATCTCAAAATAGGCTAAACCAATTGAATGGTAACTAGGCTCTTTCGAAAGATTGACCCAAAATTCCATTATAAAAGTGTCCATGAAAATTCGATTCGTTGTATTATTGCGAAGATATATCGATCGAAAGTTGAACGCACTATACACTTCCGGTATATTGGTGTTCGCTTACACAGTGCGACTCGACTTATGATGCGAGTCAACTAGGGTCGTAAATCCTAATACCGAACGCGTATGATTCGACACTGTGGAGTCCGCGAACTCCCGCACCTCAAATTAATGGGATGAAGGTGATTAGTAGTAACTTGTATAAACTCGCGAATTAAATAAACACTTAAATTTATTCACAAAAATTTATACAGAATTACGATATAACTTTTAAAAACAAAAGATTAACGTTTATTAATGGCGCACTGCTCCGTGTGTAATACGAAGAGTCGCGAGTAAACTTGTCTGATATGACTTTGAATATTTGTTCACGAGAGATGCAGAGATCCGCGCTGGTTGGACTCTGTGATGTGCACTCTGTGAAGCTTAGTCGATGACTGATTTTCGAGAAAAAGTATTGATGCGAAGTTGTTTCGATGGGAAATTCCGGAATTTTTGTTTGTTGGCGTCGCCGCGATTTGATTGGTTACAAAAAAGGAAAGAAAGGATTTTTTGCACTCGCGTCGCTTGAGTCATGAAGGCTCCGTGTACCGCGTACCTGCATACTGCTGGCAGCCGAATCGGTACCTCATTACTTTACCGCCGCGAGGGATTAAGCCATAAAATACTAGAATTGACCCTTCGGCGCGAAGCGTTTGCCGTTTTTTTTTTCTTTTTTGTTAATCCTTTGAACCTGATAGACTGTGGTTATTACCGGATTAGCAAAACGTGAATTTTAATCATTCGAGAAAAATGAATTGCAGCTTAACTATTGTTCAATTTCTTCAAGTTCCTGTGGACTTCCCCATCGTATAAGAATTATTCTAACTGTTTCTTACGGAGTGAGGCTTACAGCTAGATTCAATAAGTAATGAAAAGTTACTCGTTCCGTTCGCGACGGAACAATTGGCGTAGGTTACTCAGTAGCGGCACGCCTTGTACTGTTTTTTCAGTACTTGGCGTCGAGGCGCTACCGCGCCTCTTGATAGGCAAAGAAGCTATATTGGCAGTAAAAATTGTTGCTAAATATTGTTTAAATAATAAATCTTCAAATACGAACCGATTAATACCAAATTCAAAAAATATTGTTATCTAAGCAAAATAACAATATTGTCGCTAAGAAATCGTTGCGAAATATTGTTTAAATAATAAATCTTCAAATACGAACCGATTAATACCAAATTCAAAAAATATTGTTATCTAAGCAAAATAACAATATTGTCGCTAAGAAATCGTTGCGAAATATTGTTTAAACAATAAATGTTCAAATAAAAACCGGTTAATATCAAATTTGATCAATATTGGTATCTAAGCAAAATAACAATATTGCCGCTAAGAAATTGTTGTTAAATATTGTTTAAACAACAAATCTTCCAAAATGACACGATTAATATCAATTCTGATCATTATTGATATATATTAGGCAAAGTAACAATATTGCCGATAAGAAATCGTCGCTAAATATTATTTAAATAATAAATCTTCCAATATAATCCAATTTGCACTAAACTTGATTGATGTGTTTATTCAGGTAAAAGAATACTATCGTTCGTAATAAATTGTTGCAAAATATCATCTGAATAACATATTTTCAAATATGTACCAAGTTGCATTATACTAAGGCATTATTGTTAATACTGCAATACATCAATTCTGGTCAATACAGAACTCGGGAAAAAAACAGCAGTGCCGGTAAGAAATTGTCGCTAAATGTTATGTTGTAGGAAATTGGAATAACTTTCGCTGCACTGTTAGTGGTCCGAAACGTCATAAAAAAATATCGTAGAGGCAAATTTCAAACTGATGTCAAAATTTCTGAAAATCCCTTGCACACATACATTCCCATTGAATTGGCGACATTAAAATAATTTCCCCTAATCGTTGCAAAAAGATATGATATCCTGTAAATAAACATCAAAGAGGGTGTAAAAAAACTTAAGAACAGTGGACATAAATTGTGTCTACCTTGCAAAAAGTGGACAAATAATAAAATCTTCACATGCATGACCAAGTACATATAGTTGCTAAAGCATGGTCAAAGCTAATTCACTCAGTGAAAATAAAGACTATCTGTCAAAACCTGCTATTTCATAAGTAAGATTATTAGGAAAATAACTTATCCGGCCATTACATATGTCGAGTCGTCAATTGTCTAAATCCATCATCGAATATTTTCATGAATTCAGTTCTATGGCCGGACAAGTTATTTTCATAATAATCTTACTTATGAAATAGCAGGTTTTGACAGATAGTCTTTATTTTCACTGAGTGAATTAGCTTTGACCATGCTTTAGCAACTATATGCACTTGGTCATGCATGTGAAGATTTTATTATTTGTCCACTTTATGCAAGGTAGACACTATTTATATAAATGTACTTGTCTCAAGTTTTTTACACCACTTGTGGTGTTTTTTGGGGGATTCTATACTAATCGAACAACAACTCGACTTTTCGATCACCTTGACCGATCATACAAACGGAATCACTAATTTCCCGTACAATATTTCCATAAATGTCTCAATAAAACCAATACGTAATTTTAATTTGCCTGTGTCAATCCTTTGTGGCTCTATCCAACCGTCCTTCCAGCGATTCGGAGCCAACTCTTTATTTTCCTCATCACGGAGCGTCCGACCTCCAAATTAGTCCGGTTTGGTAATTCCGGCAAAAAAAAATTAACCGTGCGGAGGTCGCCATCCCACCGGCCTCCAATTTAGCCCGGTTGTCAATACCGGCGATACAAAATTAACTGGCGCCCTCTGGGACGCCGATGCATCCGCGACGGTAGACCGCCGAAGGTGACGTAAGTTTTCGAGTTCGCGTTTTTGCTGAGTTTCGATATCGTTTTTTTTGAGTTTTGGATTTTTTTTTGAGTTAATGATTAGTGTTGCGCTCGAGATCAAGGAAAACTCGTCACAATATATACTGTAACCGTTCCGCTTTTCATCAAGGACTTATTTTCGAAAAGTTTGTTTCTCTAAAAAAACAATTGTACTCTTAAAGAACAATTTCAAACAATTATGTATCGACAAAGTGGAAAAACAAGCGCCTCAGCGCCCTGCGGGCGCAGAGGCCCTTGTTGGTGGGCTCCGCCCCCCAAACCCCCCGAAAAATGTCCCGAGGGGACATTTTTTAAGGCACTCACGGGGGTACCCGTCGCGCTACGCGCTCCGTACCAAGTGTGATTACACTTCGCGTTATGCGCTACGTATCGAATATGTTTATACGTCGCGCTGCGCGTTTTACCTGAACCTCCTGTGTGTTTTAAGATCGGAATATTGAAGCAATTGAAAAGAAAGTAGAAGGGTGGTTGGAAAAATTCGAGATAAAATTTGAATTTTTTTTTTGTTTCGAAAAAATTTTAAAGAGATTTGAAAAAATTAAATTGCAGTTTCCCAATATTTAAAGTAATTTACATTAAAAATGAAAAAAAAGCTGAGATTTTTTTTTTTTTCATTTCAAATCATCCCGCCACAGAATATCAACGTCGCGGCGTGTGCGAACTTTATCACGTCTGCTATGGAATTGTCGTCGGCTTTCAAAGTTTGACAGATAGAATGAACGGAAAAATAATAAATAGTCGCGATTGTTTTCAATTTTATTTGGCAAATTGCAATAATTTTGGATATTCGATGATTCTTCTTTGTGAAATTATAACCAAGTTTTTCAGTGCACCCGTGAAATTTATGATTTTTATTACGAATGTGAATGATGTATTGTAAAATATTGTGAATGGTTTCGTTCAAAATATATTATTTTCGAAATAAAAAGGGCTAATATTTGTAAATCAATGTGTGATATTTCGTGTTTTATTTTTCGCAACCAAATTTTCTTTTCTGACATGATGAAAAATTGTTTTTTGGAAAATTACAGTAACATAACCTTTAAAATAATTCCTCACTAGAAATAATTGTAGAATAAAAATATTAAGAAATGTTAGAATGTCTTCAAATTTGCTGTGCATAGTGTTTTCGATGCAATGAAATATTGCTGAAAATTAGAAAAAAATTCGTTCGTAGGTTTCAAAATTGCAGCGCCGTATGGACCTTTGACAGGAGAAAATGGATTTTTAAATGGAAAATGCCTGGAAAAAATGTTCAGAGACGTCGGAATGTCTTCAAATTTGCTGTGCATAGTGCTTTCGATAAAATAAAATAATGCTGCGAAAAAAAAAAAATTTGGTTCGTAGACTTCATAATTGGAGCACCGTACGGACATTTAGCGGAACAAAATTGAATTTTTATTTTGGAACAACTCATTAAAGGCTTCGCAGTAGTTTCAAAATGTTTTTGCACAATAGTCATGATGTGATAAAACACTCCTGCGAATGAGAACAAAATTGGTTCGCACCATCCAAAGTTACACTGTGATACGGACGTCCGAGAAGATAAATTCAGTGAAAAAGCTATTTTTATTCAACCGCAGGCTAACAAAAATATTTCCAGTCATCGGAGTCACTTAAAATTAACTGCGCATGAAGTTGGAGGTGCACCGAAGTAAATTCTGAAAAACTAATTTTTTTGGAGCATACGCTGCGGGGAATCCCCATCGAAAGCTGTGTGAAGAAGCCTCGATGGTCATTTTAATAGGCACTCTTTGCCTATTGTTATAGTGAGTGCCTAAAAACTGAATTTGTCGATTTCACGAGTTTTTCCGGACCGAGTAACTTATCCTTGTTTGTAATTAAATAAAATATAAAAAAATATCATATGATGATGAATACGATATGATGCTAAATTTGATTTTTTTAAGCGACGATAAATATCAACAGAAATTCTTTGAAAATCGAATTCCTCGAACTTCTCGTCTCCAATACTTGCCTGTTCTACAAAGACAATAACGAACTGATTCCATCTATTATGGGGAAGAAAATAAACATTGAAGGGGATGCATTTAAAGGGGACGTTGGACCTGAATGGTAAATGGTAATCGCGTTGGTACATTTTATGTGTGATTGTTTTATACTCGTTAAATCTGGTCATAAGTTTTAAGCCAATACAACGACTTTACTAGATATGATTTGATTCGTTAAATTAATTTGATCAAGTTCTATGGGATGCAATTCGTTATATTTGTCTCGTGTCTCAATATTTGACAAGTTATCGTCAAACAAAAAGGAAATGTCCGTCGTGAATAATAATCAATTTGTATAAAAAATAAATATTTTTATTCGACGAAGGTTTAACACTATGAATCAATTTACATAACTGATAAATATTTTTCCCTTATTCGTACTTTCGAAATGAAACGCGCAGCGCGATTTATGAAGTTACTCGGTCTGTAGCGCATAGCGCGAAGCGTAAACACGTTCGATACCGAGCGCGTAACGCAGCGTGTACCCCTGTGAGTGCCTTAAAAAATGTCCCTTCGGGACATTTTTCGGGGGGATTGGGGGGTGGAGCCCACCAACAAGAGCCTTTGCGCCCGCAGGGTGCTGGGGCGCTTGTTAAACATCGTTTCCTGCTTTTATTGTACCGTTGCGTTATTTTCAAGCTGTGAATATATGAAAATAACTATATAGTACCTTGTTATACCTACCATAAGTATATGAATTTTCGTATACGCTATCTGCAAAAATTCGAACCGGTGTCGTAAAATCCAAATACCAGAGTACATTATTTTCAACGGTCTCTGGCATCATTTTAATGTACTGCTTTTGTAGATTTCAATCACATCTATGTATGAAAATTAATTTACATTACATGCATCGGAGCTTCCTACACGAGTGCATGCATTTTCATGCAAACATTTTTTACAGTGCGGAACCGGAACCGGAACCGGAAACCCCACCGGCACCGGAAGTGCCTGTAAATCTAGGATGTGTATTGCGAAATCGAGCGCTGCTTCAAAGACCGAGGTGGATGGTTGACTACGATGCAGTCGACTTTGCTGAATATAGTGCGCGGCAAAATTACGACGAAGCGATGAGCGAACCGGACGCTGCTCCGTGGAGAAGCGTCGTCGAAGAAGAGCTGAAGGTCCATAAAGCGAACAGTATTTGGGTATTCGTGCCGAGGGATCAATCGAAGAAGGCAATCGATTCCAAGCGGGTGTTTAAGGCCATTCAGGACTCAGATGGGAACGTGTATCGTTACAAAGCAAGGCTATCTGCCAAAGGCTTTCTGCAAGAAAAGGGTGTCGATTTTACAAAGACTTTTTCACCGGTAGTCCGATACGATCCGTTAAGTGTGGTTCTGGCAACGGTCACTCAAGACGATCTCCAATTAATGCAGTTCGATGGTCGCACTGCTTTTCTATACGGCGATTTGAAGGAGGAGATCCACATGAAAATACCGGTCGGTTTGAGAGTCGGACAGAAAACGGACGAATCGGTGTGTCGGCTGAACAAATCTTTGTATGGCCTTAAACAGGCGCCACGCTGTTGGAACCGTAAGTTCTGCGAGTTCTTGAAAAGCTTCGAGCTGAAGCAAACCGATACAGACGAGTGCATTTTCTATGGAAAATTCGATGGGCTCGTAGTCTGCAAATCGAGAGTCGTATTGGACATGATTATTGAGAATGTGAGACGAGCATTCGAAATTACGATTAGGACTGTATTAGAGGCTGCTTCGCTGGGCTGCAAATGACTCGTGATCGAAGTAAGAAGACGATGTTTCTACATCAAGGTGCGTACACGCGGTAAATCCTCGAACGCTTCAAGATGACTTAAGCGAAAGCGTTGGCAGTTCCCGTCGATCCGAACATTACGCTGGAGCCTGTGACATCAAAAGAGGATAAGTTGTGCAATGCACCATATCAGGAGGCAGTGGGATTTCTCATGTTTCTCGCCACTGTTTCAAGACCGGATATATCGTATGCCGTGAACACGGCGAGTAAATTTCTAAATAAACTGAGCGAGAATCAGTGGCTTGCCGTGAAACGCATTCTCGCGTTCCTAATTGGTACCAAAGAAGTAGGTTTATTATACAAGAGCGAGCCACATCTGATTGGATATTGTGATGCGGACTACGCAGGCGATCTGGAAACGAGACGTTCAACGACAGGTTATTTATTCACGTTGTTATATCCCCGTAACGTCACCTTATAGTTGCAAGACACAAGCAACCCTCCAAGCATGTACGCAGGGTTCGAGCGTGGGCCTTGGGGCAGTAGCTAAGGAAAGGGGGTTGCTTGGGCCTCAGTATGCGTAGGCGATAAGAGAGATCCTCCCCATCCTTCCAGAAAAGTACGAAGTGGAAGACGAGTAGTTCGGGCCAATGAGCTACAAGAAAATTTGCCCTCTCCGACTCCTATGCGTAGAGAAAGATAGTATACACATTAGTATATAAGACCGAAATCTTGTACAGAAAAGCAGTCCTTGTAACTATTTCAACCTCTTCGGATCGAGTTAAGATCGAGTCGTCCTTTTTTTCAAGAAAATAGTTTTAAATGGAATCTTCGAATTCTTTCCGAGCTCCGCGAGCCACAGCGAGTTCATCATCATAACCTTCGAATCCCGATGAGTTGTGCGGACCACCGCGAATTCATAATCAAATCTTCAAAACAATTTCCAGTTGCGCGGTCCACCGCCAGCTATGGAATGATTTTGTAAAATCCACCGAGCAGCGCGGTCCTTCGTGAGCTCACTGGATATCCTATTTCTAACCAATACCGGAAATTGCGCGGACCACCGCGAATTTCTCTTTCCTTCAAACACAACAATTCCTTATTATCCTAAATAATCGCCAAAATATCCAAAATTACTATTCAGCAAAATGACATTCGATACCATCAACTAATTACGTGAAGTCACCGAGGCAGAGATAGTGTGTGTCGTTTATACACCGTCGGAAACACAACGTGCAGACATTTTTACAAAAGCGTTGCCTCGAAATCGTGTTCTTAGTCTTAGCGAGAGCATTGGACTGCGCGAGTACAAAAGTTAGAGTATATATAATAAAAAAAATATTTAGACGGTGGAAGTGTTGAAGCAGGTCGTGCATATTTTTCGTTTTCGCGGATGTACGTACCCACGTTTCTATTCTCCTACGTTACGTTTACCGGCCTGCGTGCCGCGCTTTACTCTGTAGTCGCACTCAAGCAATAAGGAAGGCTAGTCGCATAAAATAAAAGACATATCATATCGTTCACTATATTTACTGCTTTGTGTTATCCCTCGAAAACTTCCTCTCACATTGCGCAGGCTATCACTACCATCGAGATACGACAAGTTGGACCTCAACAGAAACTACTGCAAAACCACTGTGATTTTCTGATGAACCACCTCCAAAACTACCAACAATTCGAATAATGGTGTTGGTAATTTGGTATTGATTTCGGCGGTTAATTTTTGTCACTCAACCAGCGCAATTTTATTGTGCTATCTGCCCTGGTTTTCAAATTTTCCAGGTTACTTCATGTGATAAGGTTGTTATCATAAATCGTAGACTTTTAAGAAAAATAGTGAGTGTCATTGGACGCGGATTTCATTAATATAGTCGGTAAAACTTTTCGTTTTCACATAGAGTGTACGGTGTTTGTAACTTACTTATTACACTTTTGTTACAATAGTCGAAACGTCACACTAACTTAAGATAATGTTTAAAGTGAACGATACATTGGGTATTCGCCGTTATGTAATATAAATTACCACCGTCGATAAAAAAAATAAACTATGGTATCGAAACGACATTTACTTTACAGCTTTCATTGCCAAGAGGTGAGTGGGTGGGAAGGTGTATTACGTCACCTTAAAAGCTCGTTCAGCTTTTCGTTCATTGCTTTTTAGGTCTTCGGTCCTATAGAAATACGTTTTATTCGCGAGTGTCTGGCAGGTTGTAGGATACGAGCGTTTCGCCCTTATCTCGCATCAACATTTTATTGAGCATAAAAAAAGATTCTATGCATGGTGTTCATGAACAGTGTGCAGTGTGTACAATAATGTTGTATGTATAATCGCCAGGTATTGTTACGTCCTGCGTCTTTCGGGATTTCTTTTTCGTTGAATTCCGGCACCCTCCGCCCGAATCGGGCGTCACCGCCGTACACCTGACAATTCAAAAATTGTTTAAAAATGTTAAGACCGACAACGCCGAGTAATTCTTTACTTGAGTATTTCGATGAGTTCTGCCTGTAGGTGTTAGGTCACGGCTCGATCACCCGACAGAGAACGTAGTACGCACATCATAACACGAGACAACTAAAAACTCACCACTATTTCAGGATGCCGACTGACGTATACACCAAGCTGGCCAACTTCCGCGGGATGCGATCATCACCAAGGCTCAGCGAGACACTAATGAGATTCCATTAATACTTCGACGCACTGACCTCACTTATAAAAGTGCTCTTGTCTTAACTCGACGGGACCGGAGAGCTTCACTACTCTGTATTTCCCCTGCAGTCTCCACTACCGGTCAACTGCTGCCGGTAGGGGTAACGAGGGGTATACGCCGAGTATAACAGTGGCCCGCGCAGCGGTCGTAGTTGGGCGAGCGGACTCAGGGGAAATACAGGCAACCGAAATCGTTGCCATGGTAACGGGTTAAGGCAAGCGAGCAGTTGAGTCAAGTGAAGTTAAGACAAGAGGGGCTCCACTGTATCTAACTACATGGTTGGTGATTTTCAAATCCCTCCGATGCCTGGAAATAATTTTTGAAGCCACTCTGAGGCCTTTAAGTATGCTGCGTACAAAATTATTGCGTAAAATTTGTCTTTTTCTTACGTTAAATGTCTGTACGGTGCTGTAATAATGCACTGTACTAACCAATTTTTTTCTCCTTCGCACCATTTTTCCATTATATAAAATGCACTATGCACACAAAATTTCTAGTCATTCGGACACCTCTAACTATTTTTTTCCACAATTTTCCATTAAAATTTTTTTTTTGGCTCGCCAAGTGTCCGTACGGTGCTCCAATTCTGAAACCTACGAACGATTTTTTTTCTAACATACAGCACGACTTCATTGGATCGAAAACACCATGCACGACAAATTTGAAGACATTCCGATTCCGATCCGGCAATCCGATTTTATTTTACAATTATTTTCAATTAGGAAATATTTAGTCCCCCTTAGAATATTTTGCAGACCGTGTATTTTCTTAAAAAGATTTTTTAAATATTCGGTGAAGGTCGAGTCTTGGTGCTCTTCCACTTGTTTATATATAAATATTAAAAATGACGACCTGACGGCTTCTTTTAGTTACTTTTGTTAAAACCCGATTACCTTCGAGTTTTAGTGTCAGGAAAGGATTTCGGAGAGGCTCCAAAATAATGGAAATCTCGGTTAATGAAGACAATGAGATTTATTAAGATGGCGGCGAACGGCTCGCCGGAATAATCCACCCCTAAAAAGTTGGTGAGTAACGATATTTTATATCGAAAGTATCGAAATTCGATATATGTATTGTTGTCGCTTTATTCGTGCCGTGATTGGTCAACGATGACGATGGGAGGTTACGGACGCAATCTTATCTCAATCTTACCTCTTACCTCGCGCGTCCGTAACCTCCCAGTCGCAATCTTAAAAAGTTGATGAACTCGAAATGTATCGAAATTATCGAATATATCGCAACTTCGAGATTTTTATATCGAATCCATTGTTGTCACTTTATTCGCGCCATGATTGGCCGAGGTTTCGGACGCGTCATTTACTAGTTAAATAAAGAGGTTAACTAATAAATGAACACACAAAATAAATAAATACAATTAACATTCGTTAGATTCGGATCGACCCGGCGTCCATTAATCGCGGCGGTCTCGTGCCGTTCGCGCACTCTCGTTCGATAGTTCAATATTCGTGTTCCCGCTCGTGGGCGTCTCGGACCGACACGTTCTCTCTCTATCGTTTCTAACGCGCTCGGCTTGCGACACGTCTGTCCACGACCGGCTATCACTCGAGACTCTCTGTCTCTCTGTCTCTACCTCGCTCGGTTCCGTCTAACGCATGTCCGGGGGAAAGAGAGGGCGTTCGAGCTGCCGCGTGGCACTCGTTGCCACCGGAGCTCCCTCTTCTTCGCTTGCAGGATCTTTCGAGACTCATATTCGCACAACACACACACACAACGTAAATGATCGTTAACACTTTTTAGGCACTCACTATAACAATAGGTAAAGAGTGCCTATTAAAATGACCATCGAGGCTTCTTCACACAGCTTTCGATGGGGATTCCCCGCAGCGTATGCTCCAAAAAAATTAGTTTTTCAGAATTTACTTCGGTGTACCTCCAACTTCATGCGCAGTTAATTTGAAGTGACTCCGATGACTGGAAATATTTTTTTTAGCCTGCGGTTGAATAAAAATAGCTTTTTCACTGAATTTATCTTCTCGGACGTCCGTATCACAGTGTAACTTTGGATGGTGCGAACCAATTTTGTTCTCCTTCGCAGGAGTGTTTTATCACATCATGACTATTGTGCACAAACATTTTGAAACTACTGCGAAGCCTTTAATGAGTTGTTCCAAAATAAAAATTCAATTTTCTTCTACTAAATGTCCGTACGGTGCTCCAATTATGAAGTCTACGAACCAAATTTTTTCTTTTTCGCAGCATTATTTTATTTTATCGAAAGCACTATGCACAGCAAATTTGAAGACATTCCGACGTCTCTGAACATTTTTTCCAGGCATTTTCCATTTAAAAATCCATTTTCTCCTGTCAAAGGTCCGTACGGCGCTGCAATTTTGAAACGTACGAACGAATTTTTTTCTAATTTTCAGCAATATTTCATTGCATCGAAAACACTATGCACAGCAAATTTGAAGACATTCTAACATTTCTTAATATTTTTATTCTACAATTATTTCTAGTGAGGAATTATTTTAAAGGTTATGTTACTTTAATTTTCCAAAAAACAATTTTTCATCATGTCAGAAAAGAAAATTTGGTTGCGAAAAATAAAACACGAAATATCACACATTAATTTACAAATATTAGCCCTTTTTATTTCGAAAATAATATATTTTGAACGAAACCATTCACAATATTTTACAATACATCATTCACATTCGTAATAAAAATCATAAATTTCACGGGTGCACTGAAAAACTTGATTATAATTTCACAAAGAAGAATCATCGAATATCCAAAATTATTGCAATTTGCCAAATAAAATTGAAAACAATCGCGACTATTTTTTTTTTTTCCGTTCATTCTATCTGTCAAACTTTGGAAGCCGACAACAATTCCATAGTAGACGTGATAAAGTTCGCACACGCCGCGACGTTGATATTCTGTGGCGGGATGATTTGAAATGAAAAAAAAAAATCTCAGCTTTTTTTTCATTTTTAATGTAAATTACTTTAAATATTGGGAAACTGCAATTTAATTTTTTCAAATCTCTTTAAAATTTTTTCGAAACAAAAAAAAAATTCAAATTTTATCTCGAATTTTTCCAACCACCCTTCTACTTTCTTTTCAATTGTTTCAATATTTCTATCTTAAAACACACAGGAGGTTCAGGTGAAACGCGCAGCGCGACGTATAAACATATTCGATACGTAGCGCATAACGCGAAGTGTAATCACACTTGGTACGGAGCGCGTAGCGCGACGTGTACCCCCGTGAGTGCCTTGAAAAATGTCCCCTCGGGACACTTTTCGGGGGGTTTGGGGGCGGAGCCCACCAACAATTATATACTGATAATTATATCAGTTCTATTCGAAGGTTGGACAAATAATAGATATTTACAAATACTGTTCACTTTTTAGGCACTCGCTATAACAATAGGTAAAGAGTGCCTATTAAAATGACCTGCGGGTCTCTTCGCACAGCTTTCGATAGGGTTACGCCGCAGCGTGTGCTCCAAAAAATGTTATTTTTCAGCATTTACTTCGGTATACCTCCAACATCATGCATAGTTAATTTGAAGTGACTCCGACGACTGGAAATATTTTTTTTAGCCTGCGGTTAAATAAAAATAGCTTTTTCACTAAATTTTTCTTCTCGGACGTCCGTATGACATTGTAACTTTGGTTGGTGCGAACTAATCTTGATCTCCTTCCAAATCCAACGGAGCGGGTAGCGCGACGTGTAACTCAGTGAGTGCCATAAAAAATGTCCGCCAAGGGACTTTTTTGTTGGGGGGGGGGTTTCGGGGGGCGGAGTCCTTTCAACAAGGGCCTCTGCGCCCGCAGGGCGCTGAGGTCCTTGTTTTTCCTCAATTCTCGTTACGAGCCATGTACGAGAGCTAACACTGGCACGCCAAGGTTTTGGACGAGAATTTAAACATACTTTTTCTCAAATTTTTAAAATAATCCTACTTTATTGTCCTACTACTATTCGCATTTTTTTTACCAACGACGTTGATGGTACTTGACGGCGTTTTTTAAAAATTTTTTTGTAAGAAAAATGTTTCAATTTTTTAAAACAAATTAGAAGTGAATTGCTACTGTTTATACAAATGAGAAGTGAATTTTTAATATGAACATGTTTATACGTTCACGCTAGCGTTCATACACACTTCATACATGCGCAGTGCTATACAGATTTCATTGATTTGAGCGGTCACTCATCCATGTACTGAATTCACATTTCGGGCGGTCACCCATCCGTGTACTGGATTATCGATTCCGGCGTTCACCCATCCAAGTATTGTATTATGACCACATACACGACACACCGACGTAACGTAGAGGCAGCTGCGACGTTACAGTATGACGAAACAGCTAACGATCCTCACCCATGCTCGCCAGCTAGCGCAATCGATAATTTAGCCCATGCCCGCTATGCTAGCTACCGGTACACAGTTGCCGCGTCTCTTGATAATATTGCTTAATGTATTTACACATCTGTAGTATAGAGACGGTGCGCGCAGTTCGACCGATAAAAATGATATCGTCTTGACTCTAGTCTCGTATTGAACAGGAAATAGTACATTACTCAAATAAAAATGTGTAGCCTCTTGGATGGCTCACTAATATTTTTAACAAAATTGTTCAAATTCTCGAAAAATTCGAGTGCATGGAAAATGCAGCTATGGGGAAACTATGCATGTGGGGCTCTTCAAAAATATAAGCTGATAGTCAATAATATGTATCTTATGAAAGTGATATCGTATTTTCATTTACAGTAATAAATACAGAGAATATATATTGAGACGGTATAAAACCCTCGACTCCTCGTACCTATGAAATACGAATTAGAAAAAAAAATCGACTATAGAATTTCATATGGTAAATGACAGATCGATTATCGGTCATTTACCATATTTAGCACAAAATTACCGACCGCGCAGCCAATCGATGACTACGGTCGATAGTGCGAACTGCCCGGAGGTGTTGCATCATCGATGCGCACGAATTTCGTCAGCCGTTTCGGCACACCCCGGGCAGTGATAAGAAAGGACAGCGAAGTTTGACGCACGAAGTGCGTCAAACGTCTAAAAATAGGACCTCGTATTCGGGTATATAAGAGCCGATCGCGAGCACCGAAGACACTTCTTTCCGAAACTTCGAACAGAGAGGATCTCATGCGCGGCTTCGGCACGTTTGATCATGAGTCCCTCCATTTTGCATATCGATAATCCTCGATAGCGAAATATTCGACATCTTTTCATTTTTCGAGTAAAGCGCTGCTTTACTCGACAGAGTCCCGACGCTAAGAAGAAGCAAGGGACAAATTTCACACCGACTATGCACTCCAAGAAGGAAGATTCAACGTCGGCCATTCAACATTAACCATCGAAACTTTAAAACGACGAATAATTAATTTCTTTTACCTTTCAGCAAACAGAACAAAATCTTTTGATTTAAAAACTTCCTATCCAATCGCTGCGCCGACTATACCTTTCGCAAGCTCGGTACTGTTTTCGCAAGCGTTCATTTGACGAGGAGCGGGTAAAGTAGAATCTTAGTTTGTACTGACGTGTCTCACTCTCGTGGCGCCGACTATACCTTTCGCAAGCTCGGTACTGTTTTCGCCTGCGTTTGAGAGACGTTCAGATAAAGTAGAGTCAGGAAATTCTATCTTCCTTAAATAAAATAACCCTTCGTTCTGTTTGCCAACCAACATAACGAAGAAACTTTAAATAATTTCTCAAATCGATTAAACGATATCAAATCTTGTATCGCTATAATCCGAATATAATAAAGTTCACCTAATTGTTGACATTTCGAATCAACTTGACAGATTTTTTATTTACAGCACCTGGCCTCACACTTACGTGAGCCAAAAACTCACAATAGCGAACTTTTTGGAGCAAAGAGCTCTCAGACTCCAAAAAGCAACCGTTACAATATATTTTTTCTTTTTTTTAGGTGACTCAGTCACCTTAAATGCAAAAAAATATTTAAAAAAAGAACGAAAATACAGATATTATCTACTCATGCTTTATTAGGCTGCCTTCATCGTGGTCGTAACCGATGGCATAAAATGAGACGTGTATTCCTATTTCTAAAAAACGACAAAAAAAGCAATGCATATAAAAAAAAATTTGAAAAGTTCTGGTCCAAGGCTGAAAACGCGACCCTTCGAATAAAGAATTTTGGTCACGTCTCATTAAGTGGTTTCGACGATGGTTGTAAATGTACTTGTCTCAAGGTGCTATCGCGTGCCTTGATAGCTTCGATAGAGGAATTGATTGCATTGGGCGCACTCAGCTCTGAATACTTGCATATTGACTCAGTGTTTTGAATTAATCCTTCTCGCACAGAAGCTTTGATACTTCTGCGTTAATGTTTGCCATTCACTGTCGCATCTATTAACTTTATCTACGGATGCAGTACGTGCAGTATTTCAAACAAGAATGACCGGATTGAATCTTTGCAGCGGTGGGGATAGTTGTATCTTTCCGAGAAATTATATAACAGTAGGAGCGATGATATCAACATTATGCGAATTGAGAAATGTAAACTATTGACGTTAGTCGGTGAAAACATCGCACGGGTAATGGATCGTGGCAAAGGTAAAGAATAAGTCAATACATAATTTTAAGAAAAATTGTTAGGATACATTTGTGGTTTAATTGTAGGTAGACATCTTCTCGCATCTGGTAGACTTCAGTGAAATATGACAACGTATAGATCAAGAGATCAGCCCTGTATATCTATATGCTGCAAACGAAAAAACGTTTATCCTCCCGGATCAAGTTGCTATGGGAACGTTTCTCTGCCTACTGCAGCGATGAACTTCTCAGAGATATACGATTTTAATTTTTCAATCTCCAGCATGAGACCGAAGGAGTTTCTTCCTCGTTACGGGATACCCTGCCCTTTCAATACTATCTGTCACCCGGATTCGAATTCAACCCGCAATATCTTGATTTATCTGTTGGACAATGGCACGATCCACATGAATAAATTGATCGACGGTGGTCGAGCCTACCGGCTCGGAACAGAAGATTATTGTTTGACGTCTCATGTAACTGAAAACGGAACGAGAAGTGTAGTGTCTATTTGTGAATCATATTTTGATTCCAATTTATTTCTCAACGCTCAATCACACTACAATACAGTGTACAATGATGATATGTTCAATGTCATCACGGCGAGCTTGTCATTACCGTTTTTCGCTGCAACATTCCTTGCTTATACGATTCTATCTGAACTGAAGAATCTTCACGGATTGATTCTACGGACTTATGTAGCGTGCTGTTTCGTGATGTACACCATGAAGCTCTTGACTTATTCAGGCATCCGGGCCCCTTACGGTTTTATTGGAAGTAATTGATCGTTCCCACATTGTTGCACGCATTGGTTTCATACTAATAAGATTAATTTTTCCAGGAATCATAAACGTTTATTCCTTGTTGGCAACATTCTTCTGGCTCAACGTCATGTGCTTCGATATTTGGTGGACTTTTCGGTGAGTTTTGAATGTCATAATAATTGCTGCAGTCCAAACTTGTACGGGAATGGTTGCTTCTCATTTCGTCTGTGGCGTGGTTCCAGATCACTACAAGATTGCTTGCAAGAGAGGATAAGGAAAACATATATCCTCTATTCAATTTACGCATGGGGAGTCTCAGCGTTAATAATGGGTTATTTAATCTATGGTTAGTGAACTGTCGGTCACCAATAATCTCGCCTTTTTATGGTTTTTGTTCGCTTTCTTCAACGCGATTAGCCATTTGTTGTTTACAGACTATCATCTACAGTATCTGCTGGGTTGTGTGTCCGCTACCCTAGTCTGCAATGTATTCTTCTTCGCTTCAGCAGCTATAAAGATAAACCGGTACAAAAAGAGTATAGCGAGACAGCTAGAAAGGAGCGTAGACTGGCGACACAACGATCAAAAACAGAGGTACTTATTAATAGAATGGGCACTGCGTGGGCGAAACTCGACATTTTGGAAGAAACTGATTGTACCTTAGTATTTTATTTACTCATCTCAATACCTAATCGATGTGTATACTTGTACCCGTAGATTCAAAATCTATCTAAAGCTATTTATCGTCATGGGGACAGGATGGTTTTTTGACATAATCGGCATATTGTGGGATGACGTTCCGCGCTATTTTTTGTATGCAGTGGAGTTTCCAAGTATTATGCAAGGGCTCACTATATTCATACTATTCGTCTGGAATGCCAAAATCAAGCGGCTCCTATGGAAGCGTCTACGATGGAAGAACAGAAATGTTTGTTAGAAAAATGCAATGCATTGACTGTACCGTCACCCGACTCTTAATACTTATACGAAGACAATTTAGTTTGTTAAATAGAAATTTCTCTCGCACAGAAGCTTTAATACTTGCGCGTTACCATGCGTCATCCACCTTTAGAATCTGTTTCGGCAAAAAGCGTTAACTTCGCTTCCTCGATCGGCGCTCTCATAAATCGAACTAGTTGGCAACCCTGCACGCATCGATCTCAACGAGAGTCCGAAACCGTCGATACCATTCATTTTTTTTGTTTGTCGATGTCGCCTCGCACATCGAGGCTGGAGTCTCGATCGACGATGAGCTCCCGTCAGTTCGAAAAGAGTCCGCTGAGCTTGTGTAATAATAAACACGCTTCTCGACTCTAGAGTATGACTGTCGCTTCTCGTTTGAATTTCTCTCCTGCCTATCTTAACTCTCTACCTCCTTCTCCGAGAGTCCCTCGCCTCTTGCATCACAGAATCTATAAGCCTTTATTTATATGATTCCAATTAAGTGAATGTTTTAAATGTGAATTAAGTGTAATTCATTCTTGTCAAGGAAAACGGATTTAACATGGATAGTTGTGGGAGATGTGTCGTCTCTGGTGGGGACGTTTTACACCACATCAAGTAAGATAACGTCAATATTATTGAAATAAACATCAATATAAACTGTTGCTCATAGTAGTTTTGAAAATTGCGCAAAACCTCATTTTATAAACATAGAAAAATACTGAGATGGTATGAAACTCTCGACCCTCTCATACCTACAAAAGAAAATAAAAAGTTAGAACGAGAAATCGATATTAAAATTCTAATGGTAAATGCCAAATCGACGATCGGTCATTTACCATACCTTGCGGTAAAGTAACGTCTAAAATTAGTGACCGCGTAGTCAATCAATAACTAAGGTCGATAGCGCGAATTGCCCTGAGTGGTTGCATCATCAATGCACATGGATTTCGTAAGTCGTTTCGGCACACCCCGGGCATCGACACTAAAAGATAGCGAAGTTTGACGTATTACGTGCGTCAATCGATGTAAAAAAGAGACCTCGCGCTCGGGTATATAAGAGCCGTTTACGAGCATCGAAAGCACTTCAATCCGAAACTTTAAACGGAGAGGAACTCATGCGCGGCTACGGCACGTTTGATCTTGAGTTTCTCAACATTGCTTATCGATAATTCTCGATAGTCGAAGAACCAACATCTTTAATTTTCAAACAGAGCGTTGCTCTATTCGACAGAGTCCCGTCGCTAAGAAGATGCAAGGGAATTCTCTCACCGACGATCCAATCTGAGAAGGAAGAACCAACGTCGGCCTTTTATCATTATCAACGCATTCTAATTCATCAAATATCTTTTCTGCGAAGAGATCCTTTTTGATTTACATTTATTCTTTCCGAACGCCAGGGCCGGCATCCGCATTGGGGGGCTTCGGTGACCGCTTTCGTCGAGGTTAATCCATCTAGTCCTAATTAACATAGAATCTATTGCATTATGGTGGCGTATTGATACACAAGAACGCCGGCGATTGCCTTGGGGGACCTCGGCGCCGGCTTTCGTCTAGTCATTAACTAATAAGCGTCTTTTCAACGTAGTAGCAAATTTCCTAAATTTCCACAAATAAAATAACCTTTCAATCTGTTTCACAACGTAAATAATGAAAGAGTTAAAAACTAATCGAACCATCGAATAAACAATCAGATTCATATTGTATTGACGTCATCGATTTAATAAAAATTAATTATCGTTGTCATTTCAAATCAACTAACGGATTTCTTATTTGACAGCACTTGCCCTCACATTTACGTGAGCCAAAAACTCACAATAACGCCGCTTGTAGAGCAAATACCTGTCAGTCTCTAAAAGCGTACCGTTACAACACGCTGTTGAATATTACACAAAAGATAAATAGTCTAAAAGTTGCGCTATTGTCGGGAAAAAATCTGTAATACTTGACAAACTCTTGTGTAAGATCATATTGAATACTACATCAATGGATCAAACCTCTATATCGCCCACCTCAAAAAACACAAAAACTATTTTATGTATTTTTTCCCGTACAACACGATAGCCATCTCATTTTCATTGTAGAACCATCGGAAAACAAAGATATTGCCGTATTTCTGATGGGTAGTTTTTCAAAATTTAAAAATTCATCGAAATCGGGGTTTTTCGGTCGTAGGAGGTTCCCTCTTGTCTCTAGACAAAGTCGGTCATCAGATTCGTATTCTGTAATACCTGTCAATACCCATCAATACCCGCCAATACCTATTATTACCCGTCCATACCTATCAGTATCCGTCGTTCCCGCTGTTCTAGGTACTCCCTTGTGTCCCAGTGTCCCCGCCTCGTCCTCCTCCCTCTTCCTCTTCCTTTTAGTGAAACAGACCGTCTATCAAAGTGTTTTTTTATGCAATCCGAAGTAATTCACCGAGATAAATCGATTGGGACTAGTTTCAGTCGCCTAACTGGTGTACTTTAGAAGTTACAACAATTTTTCCATTTTTGTTTTTTCATCTCTTTATCGATGTTTTTTTCCGATTTTCTTCATTTTTCCTTATTTTTGACCTTCTTTGCAATTTTTTGTTGTTGTTTTTTCCCCTTTGAAAATTTCGAAAAATAAACGTAATTTCTAGAGTAGCTATATCGATTGCAAATCTGCCGAAACCCGTAAATCCACTATCGTACCAAACCCTTTTTTTCGATTTGCAAAGAACTTAATTTTTTTCATTTAAACATTTTTTTTTGTTTTTTTCCAATAAAAAAAAAATTCTATTTTTATTTTATTTTTTCTTCCATCCCCACCCCCACCTCCACTCATTTCTTTTCAATCATGTGACAGACTATTTGCGTTACGTTAGGACACACCACGTGAAAGTTGTCTGTCTTTTGTCCCGTTTTTTTTTCTTTTTTATGTTTTTTTCTACATATTTTTGTTTTGTTTTTTTAAAGTTGTTCAAAATATGACAGTGTTTTTGTTCAACTTATGACTATATAATAGAATAATATTAAAGTCGAAATTTTCGTATTTTGCCGATACTCAAGATTTTTCATCGTCAGTTAGCGAAAGTAGGTTATGTGAGTTTGTTTTTTTCTTATTTTTATCCACCGAATTTTCTTCGGAAAACCTGTACTTCGGCTTCGGAATCAAAAAGTCTTCTCAGGAATCCCAAATCTCCTGCCATCCTTTTCAGTGCCGTTGCACCGCTCGATTCCGGTCTTCCTCGGAGAATATCAGCGCAGTCTAGTTTTATCAAACTTAAAATTCTATTTTTTTCAATTCGGATGTGTAAGAATGCAGCTGTGGCCAAGCATACATCCTCATCATAATTACACTTTCTTTTTATCACTGTTGGTTGATTCATGTCCTCAGCGATTTGTTTCGATGTGGATGGCGATGCTTCATCAATTTTTTCGCTTATTGAGTGGAAACCTTCCACGACGTCATATTTTTGTCTCGTGAATATGTTTTTTGAATGGATTTCGTAGTTGGATTTGGTTCGTCGGGTCCATCATATTTGCGCCCGTTTCATCGTCGTCGTTGTCGAGTGGACGTTTTCGTTCACTTTTGGAATCGTTTTTCTTAACGTTGTCCATTTTAAAGACTTCTTTTGCTTCTTCGTTCTCGTCGTCGACGATTATCACCTCTGGCTCACTCAGATTGTTGAAGCTTTTTTCGTCATTTGTTGCATCGCTACTGATGTCGATCAACTCCTATTTGTCTTCGTCGTTTTTGTTTTTTTCTGTTTTTTCGAGATCGTTTCTTTCGTGTTGAACCGATTCGATTACATTTTTCGATTCCATTCGTATTGTTGTGTCGCGAAGAAAGGGTTCGACGGTAGTCGCCGAATCATTTTTTATCGGTTTACGTGGATTTCGGAGATCGTTTTTTTGTCTGTATGTTTGTGTCCCAACTGAAACGACGGATTTTCGTTGCTTTTTGTGATGTTGTTACGGCTTGTTTCCAACGGAGTTTCTCTTGGATCTATAATATTTTCGTCTGCTCAAGGGACGAAGTTCCTTATTAATCCGTATCGCAGATTTGATTGCTTCGTAATGTGGCTGCTGAGCAGAATATTTTTCTTGGTCGTAATCAATTGAATCGTTCGATTTTTTTTAGCTGCGTCGGTTCTCGCCGTGTCGTCGGATCGCCGGTCATAAATTCTATTTTTTTTTTTCCGATTTTTGCTCAGACTTCGAATCGTCTTATGTCGTTATAGCCGACGATAAAAAACAGTGGAATGCATCCAATTAACTTATTTACCAATTCTCGGAAAGCGACTCGTATACCGGCCTTGCGAAGATCCGTCGGTTCGAAAACTTGCGACGAGATTAGTTGGCCGATCACCGAAATCGGGCTCAACATTGCGTCGACCACTTCCTCCGCCGTTATCGCCGCAACCCATCGTAGATACGGACCTTTTATGTTATCAATGTGCGGTGCATATTCAAGCAGATCACCGAAGTCACAATCGTATGCCGTTTTTAATCTCATCAGAGAATACGGTTCACCTAAATCGCCGAATATAGTTTCCAGTCGATTAATGTCGACGACCTCTTCTTTATACCTCTCGGTAAAAAAACGTACAGCGTTTTCGACGTTGTAGACCTTCAGTAGGAAACGTTTATCGAGCGGTTTCGGCATTTCAGTCAACAGTTTTTTCAGATAGACGATTAGTTCGTGCAACTTGTGACTGAGAGTTTTATAATTTTCGATAATCGTCAAAACTCCGGTCGTTAGCAGTTCTTGACGCATCGAAGTCACGAATGTTTGTATTGTTTCTTTCGTGAGCTCGTCGATCGAAAACGCGATGGATGTACTTCTGTCTAACACTTTTTTCATACATTTCGTACGCCGAAAGTTTTGTTGGTTCGTTCATATGGAAATTCGATTCGGCTAACTTTGATGTATGGTCAAGCGCTATGAAGCCCCCAGCAGTCGCATACCAAAAAACAGAATTAAGCGTATAGGGTCGGAGGACATGTTGGCTTGGATTGTACGTAGTTATCCACCTGGCATATTTATACTTCTGGCTTTTCATAATGCCAGCCGTTTGTCCCAGATCGTGGTAATGGCGATATTCTTTTCGATCTCCGGTTGTTCGCGCCGAGTGGATAATTTTTAGAAGATTTACCATTACACATTCGTTTTCGAACGGCGTAACTGTCATCGCGATATGAAGATTTATAGATCGAATTTGATCTGCAGCGTTTATCAATCGATCGTTTATGAAATCGATCACCGCGTTCGTATCTAGATTTTTGAGACCATGAACACATCGGTATATACAGGGTGAGTTGTAACAACTTCAGAATATTGAGTATGTGGATAGAGCGTGGCAAGCCGAGTAATTTGCTTTTTAAGAAATTATCCTACGACGAAAATTGACCAAGTTATTAAAGAATTAAGTTGACCAATCAGAACGGAGGAGGATATGTGTGCGTGAGAATGGCGCGAAAAGCGTCGAGGCTTGAGTTCAATTGTCAAGCGGGATTGGTCTGCGCTCGGTATTCCTACGCGCATGAAAATAGTTCTGTCAGTCACTAAACGTCAGTCCCGGTGAAAGATCATCGTGAATCTCTAGTGTTGCGTTGAATGGTTTCAAAGGGAAGTAATGTTTATAGTGGAGTGAAAATGAACCTACAATATTGAAAATAAAAGTAAAAAGTAGTGAACTGACGTGCTTGTCTTTTTAGTTATTTTTTCATTGAATGATTATTAAATCATTCAATGAAATTATTAAAGTTTATTATAATAACATAGTTTGAGGTTAGTACGGTTCTACTAAATGAAGAAATTTCTATCCCACACACAGCGAATCGTCGGTTGCTCAAACCGTGGAGGTTATACAATAAATTGAATATAAAAAGGGGGTCAACAAGAAATTGATAAGAGCTATTTTTTTTCGCGAAGAATCATTAAAATCCGAGTGTTGGAATTTTTATTCCAATCTTGGAATGAAAATTTCCATACTCGGACTTCTTTTTATTCTTAAAATGACTTTATGTTAATAAAACCTACTTCACATTTTCAACGTGATGAGCTGACTACAAGATTTCTTTTAAAAAATGTAATTTTGACGCTGGTTTCATTGAGTTATTATCGAAAATAATTTTGTCTTGAAGATGCAAAGCAAAAATCATACGTTTTATTTCCCATGCGTAACTATTGCACTACGGGACGAAATTACCTACAAAATTCAGTTTGTGTCAAACTTCTTTTTAATATGAGGTTTGAAAATTTTACAACGTGAATTTATTGTACTTTGATACATTTTTTTCAACGTCATACGCTTATAGTTTTCGCAACGCCCAATGGAATGGTGCTACGCAAATTATAAAAACGATGTACATGGAAAAAAGAAAATTCAAAGTCGTTACAATAGGGGATCGAACGAAAACGGTACCTCTTGCAACGAGAAATCCGTGGATGATTGCCGAAAGTTTATCCGTGGCTCGTCGTCGATTCACGCGAATTTGATCCCACCGACTCTCTCGTTGTAATGAAACGGAGCCTCAGATAGAATCTCATCGAAAGAATAATGTTTTAACGATGGTTTCATCAACGTGTATTTTTATCGGATGAAATTTTCTGCGTTGCTATCGCCTACTTGGAAAAATCATAATTCTACCAGGAATTTTTTTAACTTAATCAATCCAAACTTGTCGCTGAAATATCGTGAAGGTCAACATCCCTGACCGGTCAAGCATCCTGCAAATCCACTTTGGTTTTACTACTGATGATTTCGTATCGTGGAAGAATTCGTCGATGGAAGTAAATCCGAAGCTCGTCGTTTCGGTCGACTCTAATTTCCTCGACTCCCAGCCAATAAAAAATCTTCCATAGTAAAACCAAAGGAAAATCGTTGCTTGTTCGAACAGCCAGTGATCTGCGTGCACGATAGTTCAATGCCAAGGCTGGATTGATAAAATGAAAAAAAAAACATCGAAAAAAAATCGAAGCGAAACTGATATTTTCAGATATGCGACTTTAATACAGAACATATCTTCGAATAAAAATGCTTCTCAATGAAACCAGCGTTTAAACATTACTCTTCCGATGAGATTACTCGTTCGGTAACGTTTAGGCTGAACGGAACAGTCGGTGAGATCAAATTTGAGTGAGTCTTCGAGACGCAGGTTTACTTTTTCTGCCAATGGGTTGACATCGAGTTGCGAGAGGTATCATTTTCTCTCCATCACCTATTGTAATGGCTACCGATTTTTTTTTCAATTAAATATTTTTATAGTTTTCGCGGTGCTCAATTCGATGGTACTACGAAAACCATAAAAATATCGCTCAAATTTAATTTCACCGACTGTCCCGTTCAGCCTAAACGTTGTCGAACGAGTAATCTCATCGGAAGAGTAACGTTTAAACGTTGGTTTCATTGAAAAGCGTTTTCGAAGATATGTTCTCTATTAAAATCGCTTATCTGTAGATATCACAGTTTCGCTTCGATTTTTTTCTTTCATTTTATCAATCCAGCCTTGGCACCGAAATATCGTGCACGCAGATCACTGACTGTTCGAACACGCCGCGATTTTCCTTTGGTTTCACTATGGAAGATTTTTTATTGGCTGGGAGTCGAGGAAATTAGATTCTACCGAAACGACAAGCTTCGGATTCACTTCTATCGACGAATTCTTCCGCGATACGAAATCATCAGTAGTAAAACCAAAGTAGATTCCTGGATGCTCGACCGGTCGGGGATGTTAAAAAAATATCTGGTAAAATTATGATTTTTACAAGTAGGCAATAGCAACGCAGAAAATTTCATCCGATAAAAATACACCTTGATGAAACCATCGTTAATACGTTATTCTTTCGATGAGATTCTATCTGAGGCTCTGTTTCAGTGCAGCGAGAGAGTCGGTGGGATCAAATTCGCGTAAATCGACGACGAGCCATGGATACACTTTCGGCAATAATCCACGGATTTCTCGTTGCAAGAGGTATCGTTTTCGTTCGATCACCTGTTGTAACGACTGAATTTTCTTTTTTCCATGTACATAATTTTTATAATTTGCGTACCACCATTCCATTGGGTGTTGCAAAAACTATAAGCGTATGACATTGAAGAAAATGCATCAAGATCCAAAAAATGCATGTTGTAAAATTTTCAAATCTCATATTAAAAAGAAGTTTGACACAAACTGAATTTTGTAGGTAATTTCGTCCCGTAGTGCAATACTTACGCACGGGAAATAAAACGTATGATTTTTGCATTGCATCTTCAAGACAAAATTATTTTCGATAATAACTCAATGAAACCAGTGTCAAAATTCAATTTTTTTAAGAAATCTTGTAGTCAACTCATCACGTTGAAAATGGGAAGTAGGTTTTATTAAAATCAAGTAATTTTAAGAATAAAAAAAGTCCGAGTATGGAAATTTTTATTCCAAAATTGGAATAAAAATTCCAACACTCAGATTTTAATGATTCTTCGCGAAAAAAATAGCTCTTATCAATTTTTTATTGATCCCCTTTTTATATTCAATTGATTGTATAACTTTCACGGTTTGAGCAACCGACGATTCGCTGTGTGTGGGATTGAAATTTCTGCATTTAGTAGAACCGTACTAACCTCAAACTATGTTATCATAATAAACTTCAATAATTTCATTGAATGATTTAATAATCATTCAATGAAAAAATAACTAAAAAGATAAGCACGTCATTTCACAATTTTTTACTTTTATTTTCAGTATTGTAGGTTCATTTTCACTCCACTATAAACATTATTTCCCTTTGAAACCATTTGACGCAACACTAGAGATTCACGATGGTCTTTCACCGGAACTGACTTTTCGTGACTGACAGAACTATTTTCATGCGCGTAGGAGTACGCTTTTCGCGCTATTCTCACGCACACATATCCTACTCCGTTCTGATTGGTTAACTTAATTCTTTAATAACTTGGTCAATTCTCGTCGTAGGATAATTTCTAAAAAAGCAAAATACTCGGCTTGCCACGCTCTATCCACATACTCAATATTCTGAAGTTGTTACAACTCACCCTGAAGCGCAGAACGGTAATTCGACGGTTTGTAAAGATAATATCTTCGAAAATTCCGCAGAAGTCGTTCCAATCTTCCGAGTAGACCATAATCGTTGTGTTTTTGTGGAAACTAATATTCCAACTAGTATAATAATAAGAAAACAATGAACATTTTCGCATTCGCGGTAAATGTTTATTGGAGGATGCTCAAGCTGCAGCTCTACTATGACGTCCAGGTCGAATGAAACATCGTCCTCGAGTTCCAGGCCGATTGAAAACACTATCGTCCAGATCCAGGTCGACAAAGACATCGCCCTTGAGTTCCAGGTCGACAAAGACATCGTCCTCGGGTTCCAAGTCGACAAAAACATCGTCCTCGGGTCCTAGGTCGACAAAAACATCGTCCTCGGGTTCCAGGTCGACGAAGACGTCGTCCGCAGGACCCAGATCGACGGAGAAGTCATCCTCGGGTTCCAGGTCGCCGTCGACCTGGAACCCGAGGGTGACGTCTTCGTTGACCTAGAACCCGAGGGTGTCGTATTCGTCCACCTGGAACCCGACGACGACCTCTTCGTCGACCTGGGACCCGCGGACGACGTCGCCGTCGCCCTGGAACCCGAGGGTGACGCTTTGTCTACCTGGAACCCGAGGTCGACGGCTTAAGCTATCCATCACCCGTTACAATCGGCCCCAACTTATTCAAAATTTTCTGAGCCGAGTGACTGGATTTCTGAATAAACTAGCCATTTCGTTAATGAAAAAATTTGATTGAGTACACGAAAGTAGGCACTTCATAAACAATTGGATACGCAAAGGCTAGCCCCTCTGAATTTCGGTAAAAAAAATCGAATCTGATTTCCGTTACTTCCGACCCCGGTCTCCCCTAATAATTAAATGAATCGTCTGTTTTTAAAATTAAATGTAGATATTTACCTTCAAAGGACGATGATCCAACATGCCATTAATGTTTATAATGCTCCACGCGACGCTGCTGTCAATATACTGAAACAAAAAGTCAAGGTTAAAAGGGCACACAGACACATAGACACACGGACACACGGACACACGGACGCACAGACCCACGGACACACGGAGACACGCTATATCTCCATTTACACTTTTCTCAAAGTCACGCCACTTGTACAGCAGCGATCGTAAGAAAAAAGTGTAAACGAAGATTTCGAGCTCCAATTCTTTCATGTATATTTACCTTTCTTTTCACGCTATTTACGCAGCAGCGATCGAGAAAGGAATTGGCCTCTTTTATTCGTATCCCTGAAAAAAAAGTTACCCTTCTTAAATCTACCAAGCACCTCAGCGCCTCAGAGAATGAGAGGGTGAGCAAGCGAATGAGAAAATGAGTGAGCGGGCGAATGATACGAATGAGAATGAACGTTCGAGCGAATAAGAGGATGGACCAGCGAGCGAATGAGAGTATGAACATGCAAGCGAATGACAGAATGAACGAGGGTGCAAATGAGCCGATGAACGAGCGCGGGGATGAGTGAATAAACGAACGAGTAAATGCGAGAATGGACGATCGTGACTGAGAGAATGAACGACCAAGCGAATGAGAGAACGAATGAACGACCAAATGGGAGAGCGAATGACCGAATGAAAGAGTGGAAGAGCAAGCAAATAAGAGGTTTCGCGAGCAAGCGAATAAGATAATGAGAGAGCGTTCGTCATCGTTCATCGCTCGTTCATCCTCTCATTCGCTAGCACGTTCATTCACTCATTCGCTCAATCGTTCACCTTCTCACTTGCTTGCATGATAATATTCCCATTCACTGGCTCTTCCACTCTCTCATTCGGTCGTTCATACGTTCTCTCAATCACTTGCTCGTTCATTCTCTCATTTCCTCGTTCTGCCACTCTCTCATACGGTCGTTCATTCGCTAATTTGCTTGCACACATTTATTCTCTCATTCGGTCACTAGTTGATCCTCTCATTCACTGGCACGTTTATTCACTCATTCGCTCGCACGTTACTTTCTCATTTGCTCGAACGTCCATTCACTAATTCTCTCGCTCGTTCATTCTTTCATTCATGCGCTCGTTCATTCTCTCATCCACTCGCTTGTTCATCCAGTCATTCACTCGCTCGTTCATTCTCTCATTCGCTTGCATGTTCATTCTCTTATTCACGCGGTCGTTCCGTCCCTCATTCCCTCGCTTGTTCATCGACTCATTCACTCGCTCGTTTATTCCCTCATTCGCTTGCATGTTCATTTTCTCATTCACACGGTCGTTCCATCCTTCATTCCCTCGCTCGTTCATTCTCTCATTCACTCGCTCGTTGATGGTTCGATATTCGTAAAAATTGCTGTTTTCATTTCATTATTTGCCTTTACCTTTTTGTTTTTGACTAGGAGGTTACGGACGCGCGCTGCTCACGCGTCCTTAACCTCCTGTCGAGTCTCGACCAATCATGGCACGAATAAACCGACAAGAATGGACTTCGATATAAAAAGTCGCAATTCGATAATTTCGAGATATTATCGCAATATGGTGGCCCACCAACTTTTTAAGATAGGCGACGACTTGAATTTTCTTTTTTTTTTCACGAGGCTGAAATGGAAACATTTTTACTAAAAGCAAAAACCTTCCGACTCAAAAGAGCGAAAAAAATTAATTCCATTAATAAATAATCATTAAATAACATATAATTATTCGCATATTATAGTCGAGAGATTTGCACACTCAATGCCGAATAAATTTTCTGACCACGATAAGCGAATCTTTTATTACATTTTATTGTTCTATTCTTAATACCATTTATTCATTAACCTCCGTTTTCAGTCGAGAGGAGTCGGGGGATATATTTCACTGGCATTTGGAAACAAATATGAATTTGGAATTTGGCTGATACACACCCAAACACATTTATTCGAATTTTTTTCGCAAAATATAAAGTTTCTATATTTTGGAAAACTCTGAATACGTTTTTATTTAAATCGCAAAATTATTTTTTTTTTCTCTTAACAATAAAACAGAAGAGAAACATGAATGAAATTGTTTTTTTTGAAACCCCGTTTTGTACCGCGTCGGTATCATCCTTCACGTCCCCGTTCGGCCCGATCTTTGTCTTTTCATATCATTTTTTGTTTTTGAGTACCCCGTTTTGCCCCGATCTTCGTGTTTTCATGATATAATTATTATTTTTTTTTGGGTACCCCGTTTTGCCCCACCTTCGTATCAGACTTCACGTCCCCGTTTTGCCCCATGTCCCCATATTGCCCCGGTTTCCCCTATGTATACAACTTTAATATCTACGCAAATCTTTGTTTTTAAGTTGCCTACGATTTTATAGCCAATAAACAGAAACAACAAAACAAACAGAATAAACAAATCAAAACTTTTATGAAGTAAAATATCCATTTTACTTTATACGTTCGTTCGTTTTTCGTTTTAATTCAATTTATTGACTGTAAAATCACCAAAAAGGGAAATACAGAGTTGTATTTTTGTTAACAGCTAGCAAGAGTACAAACGCAAAGGCGGGAAAACGCAACATATTGGAAAAGGAAAAAAAAACAAACAACTCGAAAAAAAAAGTTCTTTCGTGCAAAATATCGACAAACGTGCAGCCACCGTCTGCTCGATATAGACTTAGCGATAAGCCGAAGAAAATCTCGCAAACGAACACGCTGATTGAAAAATCGAATAACGAACGCTCTGAATCAGAAGACGACGCGTCCGTGGAATGCGACGACGATCGCTCGATTTATGCACCAGACGATGAAAGTGATGAAAGTACATACGTACAACTGAATAACACACGACGATACGCAACCATCAAAGAATCGAATTTTGCAGAGAGCCTCGGTATAGAAAATAATATACATACATGTTTACAAATTTATTTTAAATTTAATTACATCCAAATTGCCGAGTTTTTCACCTCGACAATTTGTTGGTAACTGTTGCACCTTTTAATTCGGCTCGTTCTGGTCAGAACGATGGTAAATCGATCTATAGCACACCTGGAGTCGATTCCGGGTGACAACGTGAGCTCTTTTTTTTAAGCCTAACCTTGCGGAAAGTTGCTTGGGCAAGAGCTCTAGGAATGCTTATCGTTACGAAGGTCTAAGGGTATCTACATCTGTGTTCCACTCCCTTAACGAACAGCCGGGGGTCTATGAACCCCGAGACTACCTGAGTAATCGTACTACCGGGGTGTCTCTTTAAACTGAACTTGTAGGAAATTGACAAAGGAAATCATTAAATGGTCATGCAAAAGGTCACAAAGAAAAATAACGATACATATATTCTCATAATTAACATTGTTCGAGGATGGGAGATTACAATTTTATAAAATCTGTATTTTTTTATTTCATGGTAAATGAGTTTATTTTATTTTTTCACCTCCCACCCCCTAATTTGGTGTTTTTCAGACTAACAATGAACCTCACGAAAGCTGGAATCAGTCAACAAAAATTTAGATGTATCTAAACCGATATATCAATTTAGGCACCGCTCAATACTTTTCGTGGGAACTCAGCTTTCGCGAAATAAATAATGTTGTCATAAGTAACATTGTACGAAGGTGGGAGATTACACTTTCATCAAATTTATTGTATTTTATTTCGTAGTAAACGAGTTTGTTTTATTTTTGCACCTCCCACCCACTAATTCGGTGTATTTTAGGCTAACAATCAACCTCCTGGTTCTGGCAAGAAAGGCTTTGACGTGTGTAACTTGATACATCCACTTAGGCACCGCGAAATACTTTTTGTCGAAACCCACAATATTAATATATTACATATATAAAGTTAGCGCCGCTGTCGCCGCCGCCGCCGTGTCAGGAGTCGAGGGGAGGGCAAAAATATTCTAAGTCCCTCTAAGGGGTTTCCCCCTTGGGCACCCCACCGACCGAAAATATTCTAGGTCCCCCTTAGAGGGACTTAGAATATTTCCTGTCGAAGGGGGGGACAGAAAAATATTCAACGTCCCTCTAAGGAGGACTCAGAATATTTTTCGGGGTAAGGGGGGAGGGGGGGTGGAGAGGAGCGTGGGAGAGGAAGGCCAAAATATTCTAAGTTCCTCTAAGGGGATTTCGAAGGAGGCAGCCGCGGTGGTCGGCGACGGAGAAAGAAGCAAAAATATTCCCCAAATGGGTCTTAACTCAAAATAGTTTACAACTGATGAGCGAGCGCTCTAGCCCGGGAAAACGCTAGTTAATATATATTATTAACAAGCGCGTCAGCGCCCTGCGCGCGCAGAGGCTCTTGTTAATGGGCTCCGTCCCCCAAACCCCCCGAAAAATGTCCCAGGGGGACATTTTTTAAGGCACTCACGGGGGTACACGTCGCGCTACGTGCTCCGTATCAAGTGTGATTACACTTCGCGTTATGCGCTACGTGTCGAGTATGTTTATACGTCGCACAGCGCGTTTCACCTGAACCTCCTGTGTGTTTTAAGATGAGAATATTGAAACAATTGAAAAGAAAATAGAAGGGTGGTTGGAAAAATTCAAGATAAAATTTGAATTTTTTTTTGTATCGAAAAAATTTTAGAGATTTGAAAAAATTAAATTGCAGTTTCCCAATATTTAAGGTTATATACATTAAAAAATAAAAAAAAAGCTGAGATTTTTTTTTCATTTCAAATTATCCCGCCACAGAATACCAACGTCGCGGCGTGTGCGAACTTTATCACGTCTGCTGTGGAATTGTCGTCGGCTTCCAAGGTTTGACAGATAGAATGAATGGAGAAAAATAAATAGTCGCGATTATTTTCAATTTTATTTGGCAAATTGCAATAATTTTGGATATTCGATGATTCTTCTTTGTGAAATTATAATCAAGTTTTTCAGTGCACCCGTGAAATTTACGATTTTTAGGCACTCACTATAACAATAGGCAAAGAGTGCCTATTAAAATGACCTGCGAGGCCTCTTCACACAGCTGTCGATGGGGATTCTGCACAGCGTATCCTCCAAAAAATGTAGTTTTTCAGCATTTACCTCGGTGTACCTCCAACATCATGCGTAGTTAATTTAAAGTGACTCCAATGACTGGAAATTTTTTTTTTCGCCTGCGGTTGAATAAAAATACCTTTATTACCGAATTTATCTTCTTAGACGTCCGTATCACAGTGTAACTTTGGACTGTGCGAAGCAATTTTTTTCTTCTTCGTAGGAATGATGTATCATATCATCACCATTGTGCACATACATTTTGAAGCTCCTGCGAAGCATTTGAATATTTGATTAACAAAAAAAATCAATTTTTGCTTTGACAAGTGTCCGTACGGTGTTGTAACTTTGGACTGTGCGAACCAATTTTTCTCTTCTTCGCAGGAATAATGTATCATATCATCACTATTGTGCACATACATTTTGAAGCCCCTGCGAAGCATTTGAATATTTGCTTAACAAAAAAAATTCATTTTTGCTTCGACAAGTTTCCGTACGGTGCTGTAACTTTGGACTGTGCGAAGCAATTTTTCTCTTTTTCGCAGAGGTGATGTATCATATCATCACCATTGTGCACAATCATTTTGAAACTACTACGAAGCCTTTAATAAGTTGTTCCAAAATAAAAATTCAATTTTGTTCCGCTAAATGACCGTACGGTGCTCCAATTATGAAGTCTACGAACCAAATTTTTTCTTTTTCTCAGCGTTATTTTATTTTATCAAAAGCACTATGCACAGCAAATTTGAAGACATTCCGACGTCTCTGAACATTTTTTCCAGGCATTTTCCGTTTAAAAATCGATTTTCTCCCGTCAAATGTCTGTACGGCGCTGCAATTCTGAAACCTACGAACGAATTTTTTTCTAATTTTCAGCAATATTTCATTGCATCGAAAACACTATCCACAGCAAATTTGAAGACATTCTGACATTTCTTAATATTTTTATTCTACAATTATCTTTAGTGAGGAATTATTTTAAAGTTTCTGTTATTTTAATTTTCCAAAAAACATTTTTTTATCATGTCAAAAAAGAAAATTTGGTTGCGAAAAATAAAATACGAAATATCACAAATTGATTGACAAATATTAGTCCTTTTTATTTCGAAAATAATATATTTTGAACGAATATCATTCACAATATTTTACTATACGTTATTCAAATTCATAATAAAAATAAAAAATTTCGCGGGTGCACTGAAAACTTGGTGATAATTTCACAAAGAAGTATCATCGAATATCCAACATTATTGCAATTTGTTAAATAAAATTGAAAACAATCGCGACCATTTTTTTTTTCCATTCTTCTATCTGTCAAACCTTGGAAGCCGACGATAATTCCATAGCAGACGTGATAAAGTTTGCATACGCCGCGACGTTGGTATTCTGTGGTGGGATGATTTGAATCGAAAAGAAAAATCTCATTTTTTTTTTCATTTTTTAATGTATATTACTTTAAATATTGGGAAACTGCAATTCAATTTTTTCAAATCTCTAACAATTTTTCGAAACAAAAACAAATTCAAATTTTACCTCGTATTTTTCGAACCACCCTTCCATTTTTTTTCAATTGTTTCATTATACCTATCTCAAAAGAAAATAAGACGATAAAAAATAAAATTTCTCGAATTTCTCTCGGACAGTGACAATAACAACTTGATTCTGTCTATTATGGGCAAGAGAAAAAATGCTTAAAGTGTTATAACCGAATTCTCTTATACATCGACAGACGAAGAGCCCTCACAATCGAATTCATCGAGAAATTGAATTTTTATTTTTTTTTATTTTGGACGCATCCAAGATACTACAACTTTTTATTTGAACAACGTACTACTTCCTCTTCAATACACGATAAGAACCAAGACGACATCTATGTTCGTTCTCGAGATATAATTTTTTTGCTACAACGATTAATATCGAGTTAATTTCATTGAAAATCGTAACAAAAAGCAAATTTTTTGAATATTCGGCTCCAATACTTCGGCTCCTGTCCAGAGGTAATAATAAAGTGATTTCATGTATTTTAGGGAAGAAAAAAACATTTAAAGAGATGTATTTAAAGGGGACATTAGACCCGAATGGTAAATGCTAATGGTGTTCGTGTTGGTAAATATTTTGTGTGTTTGTTTTATACTCATTTAATCTGGTCATAAGTATTAAGCCAATAAAACGACCTTTACTAGATATGATTTGATTCGTTACATTAATTTGATCAAGTTCTACGCGTTGCAATTCGTTATATTTGTCTCGTGTCTGAATTTTTGACAATTGATCGTAAAACAAAAAGGAAATATCAGTTGTGAATAATAATAATGAATTTGTATAAAAACGAAATGTTTATATTCGATGAAGGTTAAACTATGAATCAATTTACATAATTGATAAATGATTTTTCCCCATACGTTCTTCCGAGATGAAACGCGCAGCACGACGTATAAACATATTCGATACGTAGCGCATAACGCAAAGTGTAATCATACTCGATACGGAGCGCGTAGCGCGACGTGTATCCCTGTGAGTGCCTTAAAAAATGTCCCGTAGGGACATTTTTCGGGGGGTTTGGGGGGCGCGGCCCACCAACAAGAGCCTCTGCGCCCGTAGGGCGCTGAGGCGCTTGTTTTATAACGGCGCGCAATGCTCCGTCTTCGTTGGATCTATTGCCTCCAGTACCATAATATTCATGAACAAAAAAATTGCATTGTCTAATATTGCATAATACGACGGAGATCTGCGTTGACCTTGAGTGGAAAGAGAAACGTTAATTCTCGAGCATAATATGCACCCATATCACTCGCATTACTCAGTTGGCCTTGACGAAAGAGTATTCGAGTTTTTGAAAAATTGTTAAAATTCTTTTTCCATAAAACGAGTGTTATATTTCCAAGAAACACACTCGTAACGTGTTCGAAACACATGACTGTCTAATGTTTCCATCGAATTTCACTGGCCTACAGATGGGAAAATTGATGCAACGAACCTAAGAGAATCTTCGAAGAGAATGAGGAGGCTCGTCGGATCTAGTGTCTAGAGTAACGTAATATTCGCGAACGAAAAATATAATTTTCATTGCATAATACGACGCAGACCTCCGTTAACCTTGAGTGAAAGGAGAATTCTCGAGCATAATATTCGCGCATTTTTCGGGCGCGCGATGATTCCGTTGGCCTTGACGAAAAAGTCTCAAGCACGCTGTTCTTCGCATAATTTATGTATTGTCACGCAAATTCCCGCGAACAAACCGGTATCCCGCAAGACCGAAAGGGTTTCTCTGGACGCCAGTTTCGAGAGCTAAAGTCTCGATACAATTTTTTTTTATCGAGGAAACCCGAGAGCGAGATAATCGCTCGGCTAGCAAGCAGCCATAGAGAAATGGTAGAGGGGGTGGTTCAGGTGGCAAACGCGACGGAATGACCAACACTCAAAATTCGGGAACCGAATTTAACAATTTTTATTGTTTAACACAACTCTCGGTAGCAAAAACAAGCAATACAATAATTCTTTGACGTGTTAAAATAAATAAATCTTTGTTCTCGGTAGCGGTTGTCGTTTCACGGAGCGCGTTCGTGCAGCAAACAAGTAGAGGTCGATTCGACCTTTCCAACCCGCGAGCTCTCGAGAGCAAAAATATCGAAGTTCGTTATAATCGAAGAAAAGACGCGCGCCTCGCGTCCACAGAATTACAAAAAGAAGAGATGGTCAGCCAAAAGACACACGAAGTCAAAAGAATAAAATTATACCGGTCACAAACTTAAAGAAAATCGGATAACTAAAATCACGCAAGAATACGAGGAAAAGTAAAAAAAAAAGTTAAAAGAAAAATACAAGAGGCGCGTGCTTCGCGATTACGCCCAAATGGCGGATACAATTTGGTACCACGGTTCTCGAGAGCGTTGGCGATTTTTCCCGAATTTCTAAATAACTTAAACTACGGACTCTCGCGCGTACGCAATTTTATGAAAAACGGAATAAATAACAGCTAATTGAATCCCTCTCGGCGATTCTTTAATTCAACAAATAAAATACAATAAAACTACGAGAACACCGGCGATAGCTTTTCGGATCGCGAATTTAACACAGAAACTTGAGTGCCATGCACGATAACGCACCGCCCGGCAATATCGCTCGGGATCTTTTTGGCCAAACTAAGATGATGCGAAACTGAAACAAAAGCCTGTCCGGAAAGGAACGACGGCCTTACCGGTTTATCTATGCCATAAACGAAGCCCCTCGGGAAATTCCTCGTCGAGTCTTCGAGATCGCGGGTGGTAGGCGTCGGTTCTCGCTGGACAGCACGGTCGGCAACGGTAACAACGTCCTGCTTCTTCGGTGTATCACGCTCGAGTCCTCGAGAAGATTCGCGATTTCGCGGAAACGGACTACGACCCCCACCCCTGCCTACTCTAACGTCTGGCCCCCTAGGCGAATTTTGAGACGCTCCGGTAACGCATCGCGCGCAAATTAAACATCGAGAGCGCGCGATATCGATAGATCTGCCGTGATCGCTGGCTGACGATTCACGACGAGAGCGATGCTGTTGATGCTGGGGTCCAGATGAGGCCGACAATAATTCTTTCTCCGGAGAATGATGCTGAGCGATGCGATTCTTCTCCGGGAACGATGCCGTTGAAGTACAGCGAGGGGTGAGGCTTCGAGTCGATCCTCCGCCCGCTATCGCGAGATCGATATTCAGAGCAACGAGCCTCCGAGTTGCTTTTGGAGCGCGCGGTAGCTGGGCGACGCGCTCTTCGTTGCTGCTGCGAAGCCGTAGCGCTGATACGGCTCTCGACTCTCTCGCCGACGACCAATGCTGTCCGCGAGAGCGTAGCTGGCGTGGACTTGCCGTTGCCTTTGCCAATGTCGAGGCGGCGATGACGCTCTCTCGCGCGTCGGTAACGAAGATTCCGGCGTTGACGATGTTCTCGATGAATACGCGATAAGGCTATCGCTCGTTTACCGGAAAGAAAAGTCAAAATAATCAAAATAAAATTCGAAAAGCTAGCTAATGCCCTGTAGAATTGCCGAGAGGGACTCTACCGAGAGCCAGAACGTTGGCCGTTGTGCCGTGCTGTCACTTAGGCCCGTATAATTCTCGGGCTTTGTGACGGGAGCGAAAAATCCACGTCACAGTATCCATCTCACTCGCATGACTCAGTTGGACTTGACGGAAAAAATATCTCGAGTGAGAAAAGAGGCTCACGCACGAATTTCGCGAACGTTCGACTATTGCCTAATATCACGCAAATGACCCGCAACCCCCCCCCCCCCCCCCCCCCCCTTTGCATTCCCCAGGCACTTGTTTACTCCGATTTACTCTCACATCGATGACGTCATCCCCTTCGCGAATCTTCCGGAACGTTCGAATAACTTCTAGAAGCCTCGAAATGCGTATGGGTGCTGTCCGTGTGAGCCGTGTCCGTACGGACACGTACACAGATGGGCCCAGAATTCGCATAGTATATCTGCTAATGCGAGAGGAAGCGAGGCCCGTCTATTCACAACCGCTAGAAGCCGCCGCCGCCGCCGCTTCGTCGTCTGAATTCCGCTTGTCCGTACGAGTATCACATAATATTTTTTGCTTCAAGTGAAAAAAAGTGCTACTTCCGTGCCTGCCGATGCTTCAAGTTAAAGTCGGGCCAATGTGCGCATGTGCCGTATCCATTACAGTATGCCTTGTTATATAGCACCACTTAGACCACTCTCGGCAGGTACAAGAAGTAGCACTTCTCATGCATACGTTGCAAAAAATCATTTCCCAACCGGTTTATCTCTAGTATTTATTGACGTGTGCAAAAAAGTTTTTTTTTTGCATTAATCATTTCTTTCAAGAACAATACCAATGTAGAATCATAAAAGGAAATACACTTTTTCAAATTTTTTTTCAAATTAGATCGACTAATTATTAATCTGCCGGACAAGCAAAATATCACAGAGCTTCCCTGGTGTGTGTATAACTTTTTGTACGTGATCATATTACTTTATAAATACTTGCATTAAATAATTTATTGCGATGTAAAACGGCGCTTCCGGGAAGAATGGCCGTATGTTTCTCGGATAATTAATTTCATTGTTTTTCCACCGATGCGGGTTGTATAACTGCAGTGTGATGTGAGCGAAACCTTGAGCGCGATACGTAGGTATAAGCTCGTATAAACGCCTATAAATACGGGCCGTCTCACTGGATGTCGGCAGAAAGAAGTGTTGATGCCGGAGGCGTAATTAAATTTATTCCTTCGGTGATACAAATCGCTTGTTGGTAAATCCAAAGAAAAAGCTTTGTGAAGAGGACGATAAGTGGATGTTCCGAGTGTTACATCACAGAAGTCTTTTCTTACTCGAAAGTGGGCGTTGTCGAAATTATAATCGGAATCATGAAAATATTCGACAGAACGTATACCTTTTTATTTCTGACCGCGATAACGCTAGATCTCTACGAAACAATGGATGCCGCGCAAATTTGTGTCGACGTGCCAGATTTCGGCCGCGTATGCATTCCCGATCCGTAAGAATCAAAACAAATTTATACTTCTCGAACAAAAAAGCAAATAACAGATAATCGATATCAAAATCCAATCGGTGTTGCACAGAACTACTACGTTTTGCTTTATCGCAACTGCAATAATTATTCAATTTGGTATCGTGTATCTGATTTATTGAACCTCGACAATCTGCATAAGTTCATATCTCCTTTGATTTTTTTTAGTGCCAGTGAAATGAACTCGGACATTGAGATCGATCGGTTGAGCAACTGTCCTACAGGAATACTGAATAGAGCCGGAAAATGCCTTAATTCTGCTAGGTATTTATTAAAATCACCTTCTGAATTTTTCAACGTTGCAAATCTTTAAGAATGTTAGGTCCACATCCATCGGAGCATGTTTATTTTGTTTATAATTAAATCAAACAATCAAGCAACAACACAGGTAAACAAACAATTCGTTAAATAATAATAAATTAACTTATACTTTCCAAAGAAAAAATAAGGAAACGGAGATTAAGATTCAATTAGTGTCTCACGAGATTACACTTTTTCGCTTTTTCATAGAGGGGAAGCTTTGTTTTGATGACAAGAAAACGACTTTCTAGATTGAAATAGAAACATATGCAGATTGTTGCAATCGTCGAAAAAACGTATTTAGCAAAAATGTCCGGTCGTATGTGTATCTGTGCGGATTCACCGTGAAAAATTGATACATCCGTAATTTGAGTACGCTTTGAGCTATAAAGCTGACATTTTTCAGGTATAGTAGTAGTGCTATATTGTAGCGGGCAGGGCCATATACAATTTTTGTGTGTGTTTAGGTGTGTGTAAGCGCGTATGATAAGATGTGTGTATGTGTGTGTGTGGGGAGGGGGGGGGGGGGGGTATCAATACATGGATTTTTAGATTAGTTGCCTTAGCTTAGCGCCTTATTTCTATTCGTTTAAGCAGAACGCTCTTAATTTAAGTGCATTAATAACATAGAAAAATACTTTATTTAAATGGTCGATGCCGTCAATAGTTAATAGTTTTTGTAACGGCGATGCCTCCTGTCCTGATCGACTTATAATTTCATTTAGATGTTGTGAACGAAGTGCGGCGTATATTGGGCAATTTATTAAAAAGTGATGCAGGTCTTCAGGCTCGTGTCGCGCACAAATTCGGCAAAGTTGGTCAGTATGTAGGACATGGGCATTGCCGTTGTACACAATTCTTATGATTTTATCCCTAGCAAGTCTGATTTGACTAATAACTTTTTGCTTAATAAACGCTGCTCTTAGTTCTAGGTATTTTTCTGTTCCACCTAGCCGACTCATCAATCTGTAACCTACGCTGTACTCTGAGTTTAACACTCTTTGGATGTTTTCGCTTAACAAATTATTTTCCCATTTATCCAGGAGGCTCTGCTTTATGTTTTTAATAACTCCCATACGGACATGCGCCAGTGAATCTTCCCACAGATATTTTCACTGCCTATAGACTGCAGCATCGATCTTACTGGCGCATCCCAATTGTAGCAGAATTTGAGTTCTTTATTTATCTCGTGTAGTCGTTTTAGGCAGACCTTTGGTAGCCTATTTTCCGGCATTTTAACGATGCTTTGCAACCATTCTAAAACTCTACCAAAGATTAACGTGCTTAGTTGTTTTATGCCAGTTTCAAGCCATATGAAGTGATTCGGGGTATTTCTGGGCCACGAGAATAGGCGCTTTACGAATCTTATTTGGACCATTTCAATCTCTCGTACGTGGAGAAGAGACCAGGTTTCTGAGCCGTAGAGCAGAGTGGCATTCAAGACCGATGTTATCAGTGTTTTTTTAGTTTCCCAGCTGTCACTTTTGCTTTTAATGAGGATATCATATATTTTACTAGCAGCTACGCTTCCTTTGCTATTAAAGTATTTCCTTGCCATGTTAAATTTCCCATTTGCTGCAAACGGAACTCCTAGGTAGACATAAGACTTTACATACTCTAGCCTCTTCGTGCCCCAAGTTAAAGGTTTCAATGCAACCCAATTTGTCGTTCTTCTGAAGGGGATTACTTTTGTTTTGTCTGCATTTAGTGTTAGCTGATTCATCTCAAAGTACTTCTCTAGAGCTCTCAGTTTACGCTGGGCGTCACTCCACGCAACTGCCAGTAGGATTATATCGTCCGCAAAAAGTAACATTATCACCTCTGATCTCGAGCTGATAGGGAGTCCTCTCAGCCCTTGCGCTTTACAGAAGGATATAATATCTGACGTGAACAAGCAAAAAATTAAGGGGCTCAGGCTCTCGCCCTGGAGAACCCCCTGAGTTATTTCAACAGAGTCTGACACCTTTAGGTTTTGCCTAACTCGCAGGTTTGCTTGGTTAAGAGTCGCCGACCTATCATCGCGGTAAACAATTTCGTGATCGTATTTATGAGTGCGATTCCTCTATAATTAAAGGGATCGTCCCTATCGAGCTTTTTGTGTAGCATGACCATTTCGACTTCGGCCCATGCGCTCGGTACTTTCTCGGTTTCTAGGACCCGGTTAAACAAATTTAGTAAGTAATGATCCCACTCCGGAGGAAGATTTTTGAGTATTTCGTTTGGGATACAATCTGGTCCGGGAGCTTTTCCGTTCTTGAGTTTTTTTATACAGTAATGGAGTTCCTCCAGCGCGAATGGAGTATCCATATAAGGGTGCGTTACTGACACAGGTAGCGCGATCAAGGGCTCTCTCCTCGGATACACGTTTTGGAAGAAATCCATCTTTCTTTACGGATTTTATTTTCGCGGGCTTTTACCTGTTTCACACTACTGATTGCATTCCAAAATTGTGCCGAGTTTTTTATGTCCGTTAATGCACTGAAAAGTTTTGTATCTGCGGTTTCTTTCGCTACTTTTATTGCCTGTTTGTATTCTGCCCTCGCGGCCCTCGCGAGATTTGTTTGCTCTATCACCTGTATGCTCGTTATATTTTTATTTATTATCATCGCCAGGCCACCACTCGGCCTGCTCCTACTTTTGTCCCCAGTCGCTGGACTGTAATAATACATAAAATTTGTTAAAAAGACTGCCAGGTCGCCAAAGTCGCTTTTACGCCAGGTTTCCACAAGGCAGATAACATCATGATTTTTTTAAAAACATTTCGCTTCATAATCCAGTGTTTACAGACTTTTTATTCCGCTCAAATTCCAGAATCCAATCTTCAGCGTGGTTCGAGGACTTGACGCATTTTCACCGTTGTCGTTGTTAATTTCTCTTGTTGGCGATGTTGATAACTCCGGGACCTGTCCGGATCCTCCGCTGTTCCATCCTCCGCTCTCAGTCATTCAGCTCGTGTTGAACTATCTGAGTTTGCGGGCCTCTGTGTAACGAAGGCGTCCATAGTTGACTTTTCCAAGAGTTCCGCTTTCCTCTTCTTTCTATTTTTAAGCCCTGCGACTGCCGTTTGAGCGTTGACCGTACCGTATTTTTCCGCTGCTATCACCGTAACTATATCTTGGCCACTCGTTTGCTCCTTCTTCTGGGCTGAGTCTCGTAGCAGCTCGTCGGTATCCATTTCTCTCACTTGTTGAACTGAATATTCCTCCTTTCCAACGACGAGACGTCCATTAATAAATCGGACTCGGGCACCTGCGCTTCTCAATTTCTTGACTACCGGCTGCATTTCCTTCCTAGCTGCCAAGGTTTCCTGATCTTCGTCATGATTTATAAAAATGTTTGTCCCTTTAAGTTTCATTTTAATTTGCATTATTACTCTCTTGATATAGCCTGATGTGAGTCCCATTATAATCGGCCTCGTTTTTCCTTGAACGTGACGGCCCATACGCGCTAAAATATTGATGTCGGCCTCCCGCAGATCGATTTCTAGTTTGCTTTTAAGAAGCTCTCTGACGGAAGCAAACAGCTGTACGGGCTTCGAGCCCTCACTATCCGCGCTTTCATAAAGTCCGAATACAATTAAGTTGTTTCGTTTCATGTAACGCTCCGTTTTACGTTTCTCGTCGGCCACTTGTTTTGTCGAGGCGCCGTTTTGTTCTTCCAGTTCCTTGATTTTGTTTGTATTGCGCTCCAGAGTTAATCCTATATTGTCGATTTTTCTGTTTACTCCGTCGATTATCTCCGTTTTAAATTCTTGCAGCATTTGTCTCATTGCTGCGGCATCCATGTTTATCGTGTTGTTTGTGGCAGCCGCAGCTATCCGTGTCTTTTGTTTGATATGCGCGTCTCAGTCTGTCACTGTTCAACTCCCGTAGCATCGCACGCACACTTTCGTGGGCATACGTACGTACGTGCGCAACTACACTTTGCCTGTGGTCGTCACTCGGACTACCGACGGGTGCCGCTGTAGGTATCGATCCGCGTAGAAAATCAGTCGCTGTTTACTGCGGCGCCCACTCCCGAAGTTTCGCTCCGAGATGTTTGGGGCGGCTATGTCGCGCGTGCGCGACTCTCGTGTGCGCGCGCCTGCTCTGGTGTGAGTGTTGTGTTCTCCGTATTATTTTGACCATAGGTATTCTTTTAATGATTTTCCAAACACTCTTTCATAGCCCGCGCTCTGTAGATGACTATTTATCCCTGTACCGTCAAATCCGAACAGCACGTGGGGCAATCCACTGTTACGGCGGACACGTTGGATGCTTTTGATGTAAACACACATACAGTCACCAGTTCACTCAGGGCACCGATCGAGAGATCACTCGCCGGCTCGGGAATTTCAATTTATCTGACAGTTTCCGACAGAACGACGAATATCCGCGTATTAGTCCCTAATCACCGTGTACATGCACTCGGTCTGGTCCATTTCGCGAGATTCTTTGAAGCTTATAAACTCTCTAAAAATCGATAAAACTGAGAGCAACTAGATAAACACGTCCGGCTGTCACAACGCCATGTTTGATCCCCCCCATTTTTCAGGTATATGAACACGTTACTGCACATTGTCTCTTTTAAATTTTAGTGAAATATCTCCAGATGTATGTAATTCTAAAGGATTTTGAAGTATTTTCAAAAAAACTCCGTGCGCACGATATTCCGAACAATTTTTTAGCTATCGAGCCAAAACGTTCTACATGAATCAGACTGGCGATCCCTAATAGGTTCGATGAGAATCCGTCAAACCGTTTAAATTAGCCAGTCTCGCAACTGCATGACCCAGTTGAATTTTGAGCTTTCAGCAGACTCCCGCACCAGATTCAGAAGTCTTCGAAAGCATATCTTAGGCAGAATCCTATCGCCCATTTTTAGTATTCGCATCACGAATTTCCACGTGAGTTTTAACGTCGTCAGTGCGACTTTATTGCAGCCGAGTTCAAGCCCCAGCGCGCAGTTAGGCGTGTTTCTCGGCAACGTTAAAAGACGTTTGAAAAAATCAGTTTGTGCTATTTCAAAGTTATCCAAGTACCTGAGTCCCCAGGTCGGCACCGCGTACAGTAGCGTCGCTTTGACTACGCTTTCGTAGATCTTTAGAATCCTAGGCCAAAAGTCACATTTTGAACACGCTATAATCGAGATAACTGTGCCGTTTACAAGCTTCGCTTTCGAGATCGCCTCGTTTGCCGCACTCCAACCAAGGGTAGAACTAGAAATAGGTACACCGAGATACGTATATGTATTTGTTATTTCAAGTTTTTCCTTCTCGAACGTAAATTGTAATTTGTCCTTGTTACGTCCAGAAAAAGAATTCGGCACTGAATTGGCTGGAGCGGGAATCGAACCCGCGTCTATACGCTTTCGGGGCGAGTGCTCTTACCACTAAGCTACCCAGCGCCAGCGCGAATGCAATTTCTAGTCGTCAACATATACGAACGTAAGGCCCAGACGTAACACCTCCCCCCGTAATGAATTGGCGAGCTCCCGCGAACTATATGCGTCTCAGAGGTCCGACGGACTTGTCCAACTGTCGGCTCAGCGGTAATTTTTACTTGTTCGCGGGCAGTTCAGAGGTATCACTTTAACCTAAACCGGCGGCGACTCAGAGGTTTTATTACTTGTCGGTCACAGTGGCTCAGAGTTTTGGGACTTGTACGCATTGCAAATCCACCGAAGGAGGGCGCTGCCGTTCGCATCCTACTTCGGACACCAATTTTTTTTTGTTACGTCTGAGAACTCTGAGTGAACAGTAACTTGTGTTAAACGCGCTCAGGGGTGCCTCGTGAAACTTGTTCGCGCCGCGACTCAGAGGCATTTTACTTGTTCCCGGGGGCGACTCAGTGGTATGGGCACATGTCGCGTAACCTCAGAGGTTACTTACTCGTCGCTATGATCGACTTATACGTAATTTATTTATATTATATTTGGGTTCGGTTCCTCGAATAAGATTCAAATCCCGTTCCTCAAATGACAAAGTGGTTTATTTAAAATGCAAAGATGTAACAGAGATAAGTTGGATCAATAAATCGTATATAATATAATGCAAGTGTTTAAGGGGGGTGATTCTAATGTGAGTCGAAAGGCTACGATTTTAGGGTGACCGTTTCGTTCTGAAGGTGGAATAAGACTGGTTAATTAGAGGTAATAACTGGCCGTCGCGAGGCGGCCGAAAGTGCTGAGATCGCGATTCACGCGCGATCATGCGAGAGAGAGAAAGGATATGTTAAGTCAGAGAGGGAAAGGTAGAATCGAATGAAATAATAAAAATGCTGATGGGGAATCGCGTGATATCGGGGATCGCGGTGCGAGGTTCGATGCGCGGCCTTCCGTGGGAAAGTCGCGTACGTGCTCGCGGTCCTTCCGCGAACGGATATGAATCGCTGTAATTTGAGAAGGTATATACGGTTCTTGATTTGGTGATGGGATAATTAAGAAATCGTATGAACGAAAATATCGCGTTTGGCAGGGCAGGACGTAACAGTCCTTATTTTTGTTTCTACCCCCGGCCTGAAAGTTTACAATCTTAGTTTTGTTGGCATTTACGGTGAGTCCGTTCAACTTACAGTACTCTTCGAGGGCCCGCAGGTTCCTGTTCAGATCTGTTTTTGGATATGCGAGCATTATTAAGTCGTCTGCGTACAGTAATATTATAACGTCGTTCTGCCCGTCGACATTCACACTCGAAAGGTTTCTTTTTCTCAAAAAGTGTTTGATGTCAGCTAAAAATAGGATAAATAGTTGGGGACCAAGCGTTTTTCCTTGGAGTACCCCTTCTGTGACCGTATTTTTTTCGGAGAGCTCTCCGTTGACTTTTACTTGGACCGTAGCCCTGTCGGACAGACTTTTTACTATTCGTATAATTTTCGAACTAAGGACTAGTTAGAACAGTTTGTTCCAGAGGTGTACATAAGGAACCGAGTCGAAAGCTCTTTTGAAGTCTATGAAAAGTCCGAGAACTTGCCTGCCCCCAGCCTGAGCTGAAGCTGAATCGCGCTCATCAGAACAAAAACTTGTCAGAACAAAGACTCAGGGGTAACGCCCGCGCTTTCACACCAGTTCTGTATTCTATCTCTAAGCATTTGCGTGAAGAGTTTAGTTATATTATTTATCAGAACAATTCCTCGGTAATTTAACGGTTCTTTTTTGTCCCCCTTTTTGTGTATCATTGTGAGTGACGCGCTTCCCCACGAGATTGGTGTTTCTTCGGTTTCTAGAATTTTATTGAACAGCGCCAACACGTAGTAGGTCCAGTTCCCGTTTCCGATATTGTCGGGTCCCGGTGCTTTTCCGTTTTTTAACTTGGCGACATTTCTCATGAGTTCTTCAAGGCAAAAGCTCGCGTCCAGATACAAGTGTCGCGTGTCATAAAAGATTGTTGTGACGGCAGTTTTTAGCGCGTACACCTCGCTATAGAATGCATTCCAGTCTTCTATTGTGAGCTGCGGGGGGGGGGGGGGGGGGGGGGGGGGTGTTTGCGTATTTTGAACTTTTTCACCGTCTGCCAGAATTCTTTCGGGTTCGTAATATTAGCAAATTTATTCATTAACACTTTGTCGTACGCTCCTTTTTTGTTTTTTGTGAGATTACTGTATTTTTTTTTGCATGCAGTGAAAAGTTATTCTGTTATTGTCATCAAACCCCGAGAGATGATATTCTTTTAGACTTCGCTTTGCGAGAGCTTTCACCTGAAAACACTCATCATCGTGCCACGGATTTTTAGTACTTCGCAATTTGCGTTCTGCGTTTCTCCCTATAATAACGCCCGCGTCTCTGCCAGATTCGAGTATCGCGAGTTTGAGGTTGTCGTTTAACTGTTGAACCGAGCTTTCCTCGGAGTTCATAGCGGTTCTTTCACTGTAACGCATTTTGATCGTGAACTCTACTTTTTTTCGTCAGTCCAGTCAGTGAAAGTATTCGCAGAGTTTTTTGTTTTGTTATTATTTGTTATTTTGTTGTCGAAGTTGATTGTGACTTCCAGTTGCATCGGGAAATGGTCAGAGTTTGTGTCAGTTATATCGACCTTCAGATCTGCTACAAATTCTATCCCGGTGACGTTGACCCATACTAAGTCAATAAAGCTTTTCCCGAGGACGCTCGAGTAAGTATATTTTGCCGGCATATCGCTGATCGTCCTGCCATTTAGGCATATAAAACTATTATTCGTCATAAAATTAAAAATTGAGATTCCGTTCGTTGAAATAAAAAAATTATCCATTGTGTTCCTGTGTCTATACAGATTCGTTTCTTCGATTAAGTCAGAGGGCGCTTAATCCAAGTCTCCTATACGTGCGTTAAAATCTCCGCCGATTATAATTATTGCTTCGGGTAATCTACGGATAAGATTATCTAGCGTGCATTGCAGAGACTCGAGCATGATATCTACGTTTAGATTGGGTTTAAAATATATAATGCCGGTAATGATTTTCATTTTTTGTACAGTCGAACTGACGAAGGTCCACCGTTCAGAAACATCAAGGGTTTCACTTACAATTGTGTTTTGTTCCGTCAGCATCAGTAGTCCTCCGCTACCCCAGCTCCTGGTTTTGTCCTTTACCACGTAGGACGACGTTGACTTGTAGTTCGCCAGCTGAGGTTGAAGGTTCGGCTGTCCATGGCAGCTCCAGGTCTCGCAGATTCCGATGATTTGCGATCCCTTCCAGTTTTTGAGACTTGACAGATTTTTTACACCGCGAACGTTCCAGAAGGTTACTCGAAGACCTGGAGTGCTGGGTCGTTTTTTGACAGTTCATCCTCCTGCTCAGGCTCTTTCTCCGCAGTTTACATCGCGTTGTTTTGAGCTCGTTTTTCCACCGGCACCAGCTTTTTTTGCCGGTCGTCCCAGCGACTCAATACGCCATCTATTTCGGTCTTTTTATGTGCTACTTTAACCGTGCGATTGTTACTTCGTTCCGTTCTAGCGATGTCACGGATTTTCTTTTATATATTTCGTTCTAATAACGTCAGATCGCTGTCCACATAAATGCGTTCGTTTGCCAGCACCCGGCGCTTGTTCTTCATTATTTTAATTTTTTTCTTCAAAGTTAGTGAGTTTCACGTGGATCAGCTTCTTTCCTGCCCCAATTAAATAAGCCTCTTCCACAGCGTCGATTACTTGGAACTCTCTTGCAAGGAACGTGGCGGTTTCCGATTTTACGTCGGCTCCAGACGGGTGTAAACCCTTGATTATTATATTGTTTTGTCTCTATTTTTAGTCTTGTAGCTCTAATTTCCGCGTCATATCAGTGAGTCTAGACAGAGTTTCCTTCGGGATTTGGTTGGCTTGGCCGGTCGGGCTCGCTAGGGAACTGATTTTTTCTTCAAGTATTATAACTCGTTCTTCGAGCTGCGCTTCGGTTCCCATGAGCGACGGCGCGTTTGCTCGATATTCGAGCGCTGTTAGTCTGAAAAAAACTTTAGCCTGCGCTTCGTCTCTAGCCGCCTCCTTTACGATAATGTCGTCCCGGAGATGTTGAATCTCCGTCCGGATTTCCGTTTTGTTTGTTGCTATTTCGGTTCAGAGCACAGTTAATTTTTTTTGATTTTCTTGTCTCAGCGCTTCAAGCGCCTTAAGGATGTCGTTGGATCCTGTATTCGGGTTGTTTTGCGCCATAATAGATACTTCGGTGTTGTTGAGAGTTTCCGCGTTGAGAGTTGAGCTAAAATTGACTGTCGGGCTCTTCGGCAGCGTTCGCTTCGTTAGGTTGCTTCTTTTTGCCGCGGCTTCCTCTATCCACGGATTCTCGAGGTCTTCCTTGGCGATTTGAAAGAACGTACGCTTCCCAGTCGATTTTCCTGCGCTCGCGCACCCGGTCGAGATGCAGAAAAGTGGCTGTTTCTTCGGTCTGCCACGTGAACGCGGTAGCGAAGCTATGACCGTTGTTTTGTTTGCCCTTTCGTTGACAGGTGTCCATACATTAGGCGTATGTGTATCAGCTCCCTCCGCTGTGGTGTTATCGTTTGGCTTTAGTTCAGCTAGATCTTCACAGGTGTCACCTGCGTTCGTTTTCACTATCGGCATTTCGTCCCCTCCACTCGAGGGGCAATCCTAGCCTACAATTTGTTTTCTATTTTTCTTGCCGTGATTTGAAAGCACTTCTTGGCATTCCCCGCACAACCCTGTATTCTTAAAATAAACTTTGTGGCTCTATTTCCCACAGTAAACACTGCGTAATTGGTTTGACGGTGAATTACAGATTTTTGTACGTGCGGTTGACAGCAAGGTGTTTCTCGTCTTACTACCAATATGGCTCCCCAAGAAAAAAATAATTTCCTCATAGTTTCGGGAGAAAAGAAATCAAGAAACAAGATTAGTTCTTTTGTTTTAGCGTGGTGGCAATAATTATCTGTGATTGATTGCGCCTTGACAATCTGCATAAGTTTGAACCTTCTTCGAATCTCTTCTTTTAGTGCCAGTGAAATAAATTCGGACTTTGGAACTGCTAGGTTTAGAGGAGAGAATACAAAAGAAGACAATTGCCCTACGGGGATGAAGAGTGTAGGTGGACGATGCATTGATCCTAGGTACGTTTCAAAGAAATTTTGCAACATTGACAGCGTTAGAAAATCAGGTGTAAACAAAAACTGGAATCGGAGATGGAGACAACATATCGGAATGAATTTCTCTTTTAGGGATTGTCCTCATGGGTGCGGTGGGGGTGGAGCCGTTTCAGCTCCTTGCCCGAAGGGTACGCGGGCGGACCAATATGGAAATTGTCGTCAAGAGTTGTAAGTATCACAAAAAGTTTTTGTCTGCAATACTTCATAAACATGTCAAATCAAAAATTGAAAAAATTATATTTTTTCCCGACTGCGCTAAAAAGAACATATTCCATGCCTGCAACGCACGTCTAAAGTTAGCTATTCTTGACTGGCGGGAGTTAAAGTAGCTGAGCGGGAGTAAAAGTAATGAAGCCGCGAATAACATTAAATAAATAAATAAATAATTCATTCATTCATTTTCTTTTTTGAAAGTTTTTTTTTTAAAACGTTTTTTTTTATTTACTTATTTATAAATAAAAAATGCGCATCAATCGACCGCTCCTGAATCGCGGCCCTGGCTTCTCTTATCGGTAATTTGCGCCGCCAGGATGTTGCAGGCATAAAAATATGGTCGATTTTTAGCCCAGTCGGAAAAAAGTATCGTACGCCACACGGGAGGAGCGTATTTTCAGCTCGTGTGAGTGCTGCCCTCGCTGCGCTCGGGCAAACCTCGCCCTCGGTGAAAATCACGCACATTCCTCCCTTGTAGCATAAGGTACTATTTTATTGTATTATTATTATTAATAATTTTTTTTATTTTATTATTTTTATTGTTGACGAAAAATAACAAACTATACGGAACAACGTAAAATTTAATTTCTGTTACAGGCTTTGATGTTGCTTTGGATCTCGTCAACAAATCGCAGCATGGATAAATATAAAAATACAATCGAGAAAAAAAATAGATATTGACTAATCAATTCCCAAAAAATGTTGTGGTATTTTTCCTCTATTATTTTAACTCCAATCGTCAAATTGAAACGTGCGCTTTGAACTCTATTGTTCCGCCATTGATTTCGGTGAGTAAAGCATCAGTTTTGTAAGATAGTATTAAATATGCATAAATAATGAGACCACAAAATAAAATATACTATGAATTATCCTTAACACGTTTATATGTTATTTATTTTACTTATTTTTTTATTATACATTCTTTTGCGATAACAATCGACGAACAATAGTTTTTTTATTAAATGCTATTGTACATTATTTTTTAAACATCCCAGCAATAAACCAATTAAAAGGACATATTATCCGATCATTACGTATATCAAGAGACGCGGTAGCGTCTCGACGCCAAGTATCAGTAAAAAGTAATAAGTCCCGGCAGCAAGTGTATACCGGTCGAGCGCTACCAAGTAGTTATACGCCAATATTGGGTACCCTCATGTTCCAACGTTTTGTTCTCGTCAATTACTGAATAAGTTGAAAAAATCAATGGCTCTTTTATGATATAAATTGAGTACCAACTTTTCAACGAGCTTTTCAAGATCCCTACTTGGTCACGCGTTCTCGTGATATGATAATGTCGCCCAAAAAATCTTCAACTTTCACTACGTTTTCAGGTTCAAGATGTCCGATGTCCTATGACGTCACGCTACGTCTGTGTTGTGTTACACCGACACAACTTCGGCGTGAGCGGACGCAGCAGCTTCTTCTTGTTCTTCATTTCGTTTTTTGGCTCTGGTGGCAGCACTTATGTAGCCTTACCATACGGCCATTGGCAGCGGGAGTTTTAAGCTGAAACAGATAAATTAGGAAGGTAGCAAATCGACCGGTCGACGAAACTACCTCCCTCATTGAGTTATAGGGAACAGAGGTAAACCGCTGCCGTCCCATCCCCTGAAAAGCGTAGCGCGATGATTTAAAACGAAAGCTTACAATCGTTCAGGAATTTCATTATTGGAGTGATGATGCGTAAAGAAGGTCTAGCGATCAACGATTCGATGTTATACGGAGGGAATATTCCTAGCTTCATGAGTGAACGAGTAAGAGACGGACGAAAGGCGTCGAAGCGCGGGCATGACCAAAAGATATGATTTAAATCCTCCGAGTCGTGTCCGCAAGGACACTCCGGCGATGCAACCATGTTTTTCCTGAATAAGCTTGCAGCTAGATTATAGTGGTTAGAACGCATTCGGCAGAACGTCGTGACAGTTTTACGATCTAATTTGTTTAATTCAGAAAACCACGGATGCGGTGACGTGTTTTGGAAAAGTTGGAAGTATAATGAACCTTTATATTCCGATTCTGTAAGTAAAATGCGATTTGTAGCTAACTTGCAATTTTCTTTTGGAATTCGAAAAAAATCAGTGGTTGGGAGGGTGATGTCGTAGAAATTACCATCTGTGATCGCCTGTTTTGCCAATGTATCGGCACATTCGTTGCCTACTACGCCGGCGTGTCCCTGTACCCAAACGAGAACTATCTCTATTCGAAGATGTTAAGTTTGAAAGAATATCGCGGCAAGCTATAATGGACGGGGAGATGTTATTGCTAGGCGAAGAGAAGAGAATTGCCTCTAGGGAACTAAGGGAGTCGGAGAATATAAATGACCGCGGAATTGATTTTAGTGTTATGAATTCTAGGGCAAGAAGTATCACTAGAGCCTCTGCAGAGAAGACAGATGCGTGCTCGAAAATCCGATATTTGTGAGAAAGAGAGAGATTTAGGTAATGAATGGCAAGACCCGTAGAGTCGCCACCCTCTGTCTTAGATGCGTCCGTAAAAAAAGCTGTTGAATTCGAGAGTTGTTGAGCGAAGAGAGAACGAATCTCGGCGTCGGGATTTGCTGCTGTTTGGATTTTAATACCTGACATTGTGTCGATGATTGATGGAGAAAACGAGAGTTGGGGTTGTAGGTTAAATATTGGTGGGAAGGGAAAGGCGGCAATCAGGTCCTTGAAGCGAGAATATTTCCGGTAAGCATTGACAAGGGGCAAGTCAAGAAGAGATGTGTAGGTGTTGTTCGTATGTATTGTATCGATGAGTGCCGGAATAGAGTCAAGGAGAGGGTGCCAGGAAGAAGAAAAAGCTTTAATCATAAATTTGCTCGATAAGAATTGGAGACGAATGCAGAGGTGCGGCTCTTTGGCTTCGGCTAGAACCACGTTGTTAGGTGTTGAGCCCCGTAAGCCGAGGGCAAATCGAATTGCTTGACGTTGAATAATCTCAATCTTTTGAAAGAGCGATTGATCTCTGATGGGAAGGACTAATGAACCATATTCGATGCAGCTCCTAATGAGCGCTCTATAGATAATCATGAGTGACGACGGGTCAGCACCCCACCAAGTGGAACGCGAGCATTTGATTATATTGATAGTTTTCTTACATTTGGATATAAGATTATTTTTGTGCAACTTCCATGAGAGACGATGATCGAGGTTTAGACCCAGAAATTTGGTTTGCAAACTAGCTGAGATTTGGGAATGGTTGATGTTTAAACTGTACAGCGAGGGATTGTATCGCCTGCGTGAGAAAATTACTAAATTGGACTTCGAGGGCGCTATCGACAGAACTTTGGACTGTAAATAAGCAGAGATGTTATCGAGGCTGATGTAACGAATGGCCGATATCTTCGGTGGAGTGATGGTGGTCGATGATGTGACGGTAGGGCCAGAAATAAATGATAGAAACTATGGTGACCCCGGGATTCGCACCCAGGTTGATCAGGTACTAATTAAGAGCGATAACCACTGCGCTATAGTCACCTATATATTTCTATCATTCGAGTTGTCTACATATATGCAATGCTGGACCGTCACACTGATTTGAAGAGACGAAAGGCAATCTTGAATATTGCTTGCACGCGAGAAGACGACGATGTCGTCAGCGAACTGAAGGCATGAACTATTTGCATGTAGTTGATTTTCGAGGCCGTTGGTGTATAAGATGTAGAGGAGCGGACTAAGGATACATCCCTGCGGAACATGCTTGGAAGAATTAAAAGGACCGAGCGTTTCACCTGCTATCTTAAAGAAAACAGATCTTGAGCTTGTTAAGTTGTATATAAATTTGCAGTAAGTCCAAGGAAACCCCATATCATGAAGGTCGTGAACGAGAATACCCGGGTCTACATTATCGAAGGCGCCGGCAACGTCAAGAAAGACGCATGCTGTGAATTGATTTTCGGCGAAGCCTGTGTGTATTTCTGTAGTGAGTATGGCTAGGTTGTCAGCGCACGAGCGCGATTTCTTAAAGCCAAACTGCGAAGAAGATAGAAGCAAATTGCTTTCGAGCCATTGGATTAGACGAGTGTGGAGAAGTCTTTCCATTAATTTAAAAAAACACGATGCCAGCAAGATCGGACGAAATTTACCCGAGGTAGCTTTAGGTATGAAGAAGACTAGGAACTCTGACCAAGAATGCGGGTAGACTCCGGCTTTGAAGAAACTGTTGAAGGATTGTAAAAGGAGTTTATGAACTGAGAGAGAAAGGTGTAAGATAATGTTCAAATCAATTTTGTCCAGCCCTGGAGCCGCTTTACGCTTATCTAATTTGATCGCATTTTTAAGCTCTGTTATTGAAAAAGGTAGATCTAGTTGAGTGTTTGATAGGAATGCATTCGGAAAGTTCGAAGTAACAGTAAAGTTCGGAGGACAGATTGACGGAATTAAGTCTCGCATTTTTTTGATCGTAGTTGTATTATTTAAGTGATTTGCGGCTTCGCAGAGATTACGGTGACGGAATCTCTTAATTTTTCCCCAGACGGAGCTCGGCGAGGTTCTAAAGTCGATAGTTTTAGTGTAATTGATCCAGGATTCTTTTTTGGCCTTTTTGAAGATTTTTTTGGTAGCCGCATCTAATCTTTTAGCGTTAACGGGGTTCTCTACGTTTGCTTGGCGTCGGTCGGAAGCCCAAGCTCGTTTGCGGGCCGAATGAGCATCCTCGCATGCTTTGTTCCACCAGATGGCAGGTCTGGATTTAAATTTTCGCGGGTGATTGACTATCGTATTGGGACACAAGGTGGAGATAGTCGAGTAAATGCCTTCGAGAATATTGTCGTATTGAATTAGATTTAGAATCTAGAATCTAGAATTTAGAATCTAAGTGCGAATCGAATAGTTCCCAGTCCATTTTTTTAAGCGAAAAGCGATGAGATGAAAACGAGAGGGTTTAGAGAGAAATGCCTAGAGAGATCGAGATAGGATAATGATCGCTGCCCAATGCGTCTAGCCCTACTTCCCAAGAAGCGAGTGGGAGAATCTGTGGAGATACAAAGGAAAGATCAATAGCTGATTTATTTTGATTGGGAGCTGTGATGAGCGTTGGTGAGCCATTGTTTAGGCACGCAAGATCGTAATCGATTACGGTTTCGGACAGAGAGTTTCCTATCGGACAAACTATTGAACTGCCCCAAGCAGTATGGTGACAATTGAAGTCGCCCCCAATAATTATCGGTTGAGCATAAGGAAGAGAATCGAAGAGAAATTGCCAGTCCAAAGAACGCGTATTTACTGACGGATATCTGTACATTGCAATTATTGATAGGTTTCCTATGGAAGTTGAGATCGAAATACCTAGGGTTTCGATTTTTTCTGGACTATGAAAGACGGTGTCAATCATAGTAAAAGCGATATCTTTTTTGAAACAGATAGCTAATCCACCTCCTCTAGAGTTCCCTCCGACGCTGCTCTTTAGAATCGTGTTAAAGCCGTTCAAAGAAAAACTAGAATTGTCGGTGAGTCATGTTTCGCATAATATTAGTACATCGTAGTCGTTTGCACACTGCATTAGGAGACCTATTTTGTTCCTGACGCTGCGGCAATTCCATTGCAAAATATTTATTTTTTTACGCACTGCCATATTGGTAGCTTGATTGAGGGATAAATAGAGCTATTATCGAGTTGAGAGCGGCAGCAATAGGGGAAAGTTTGTCTGCTTGACCTACGGTCGATAGAAGCGGAGTGAGTTGATCGATGATGACCTTTATGATGGTTGGAATGACATTCAAAAATGTCGAAGCACCAGCATCCGGTGGTCTCGTGGAGTGGTTTGGTAACGGTGGGCCCGATGGGTAAGATCCGTTGAGGGCAAAGCCACTTGGAGCTTGAGGAATGCGCCCGTTTGGATTCAGCAATAAGTTGGCGTGTTCATTTCTAGTTGCGTAGTATGTTGCTGAGGCTGGTTGCTGCGAACGGTGTCGAGGCGGCGGCGGGCAAGCTTTGCCCATCTCTGTATCCAACGGAGAGGAGAATTGAGGCGGGGTGGGAGCGACGGTGGAGGCGGGGGCCAGTACTTGACTGTAAGGGAGGTTTGGGATAGGAGTCGACTGAGGAGGGGGGTATGCGGGAGACATCGGCGGTGGGGAACGAGGCAGAGTCGGGAAGTGAGCGTCGGTACGCATGAGCGTCGATCGATGTGGGTTCGAAGTGGTTGGTGTTCCCGTCACTATGGCTCTGGCATCCGCGAACGAGATGCAGCGTTCTGCCGCTACGTCGTTAATGGTCTTTTCTTTTGTGTAGACTGGACAAATTTCTTCGGTTGGTAGATGTTGACCTTGACAGTTCGCGCATTTAGGCGCGGTGTTGGCGTTCGGACAAAGTATGCCCTCGGCGTGTTTTGCTTCACCACAGCGGATACATTTTGCTCGGCTTTTGCACGGATGTTGCACATGTTTGTATAGAAAGCAGTTGAAGCACTGCTTTAAGCTAGTAAAATAAGGCTGCACCGCATGGCGAACTCTGTAAATGTATACGAAATCGGGGCGAGATTGGCCGTCAAACATGACGCGGACCGTTTGCGTAGGAACTAGTTCTGTTTTACCGTCAATAGTGGTTTTGCGATTCTGCCGTTGAACGGCGGCAACGGGATAGTATTGCGAGATTTCGTTAATCAATTTGGCGTCCGTTATGTCGATTGGAACGTGAGAGATGCGGCCGTCCCTCGAGAGGTTGAATGGGTGGATAAACGCTATGAGTTTTCGAGTTTTCAGATCCGGGAGAGAGACAAGTTTATTCGCTGCAGCTGCTGAGTTGAGGAAAGTTGTTGCCTGGTGTTTGCCCGAGCTATACGTGCCGAGAACCTCGTGTTTGAAAATATCGCAGAGCCACTTACCTACGTTCGTAGCATTGAGTCGGGGTTCTGTTTCGGCGTTTTGTATTAGAACTCTAAAAGGTCCTTCGTTCGTAGCGCTGAATCGATGCGTTAAATAATTTTCGTAACTCGTCCATGAATCGCGGCACTTTCCATGGCAGTCTTCCGAGCCGAAAGTGGCCCATAGCATGCCAGTCGCGAACCCGTGGTGAAATGATAAAGTCGCGCATGCGCAGTTCGTATTTTGTTCACTTTCGGCCCTTGGGAGTTTACTTTCGACGTTTTCGCCCCTAGAGACATAACCTCACTTTTCAGTGTTCGTCTCGCTTGACTCCCATTCCAAGTGCCGCAGATTCATGCACTCGTTACGAAAAATATGATGTGCAACGAGGGTCGAATTGGCGATTGCGACTCGTGTGATTGCAGCCCTCGCTTCGCTCGGGCAGCAAACCTCACACTCGTCGCAATCGCCAACTTTCGACCCTTGTTGCACAATATACTAGCGTCGGGACTCCAGGAAAGCCCGGAATCGATGTTGACTTTGGAACGGATGTCTGCGTTGGATATTTGGGTATCGCTACCAGATTTACGCCAGTATTCTGAATCTTGTTATTCTTCGCCTGCTTAGCTTTAGCATCGTCGAGTTTTTCTTCGTTGTTGAGCTGTCTTTTTTTATTGCTGTTCGATGGAGCTTCGCGCCAAGGATATTGGTTCGTGCTTTCAGCGTCGTCGTTTGAAAACATCATGGCATCCTCGTCGTCTACCCCGTCGGAATGCGAGGCCATGCCTCTAACCTCCAAAGGAGTAAGACAGGAAAAAGTCGAGATTGTGAAGAGTTTTTGCGCCAGAGAACGGCGAAAAAAACGAGAAATGGAGGCAGTATACCAGATGAACACCGAAAAAACTGTACTCCGCGACGACTCGACACGGAATCTCTACACCCTGAATGTGTGCACCTAAGCTCTAACGCACCGAATCCCTTGGTACGAACTCTACACGAGGAGACTATACACATTGACTGTCTGTACACTCATAAACTGTACACCTTTCAATATGTCAAATGGACACCGAGGAATTCGACACTCGGCAACTGGACACAAAAAGTCTACACCGTTAAAGTGTGCACCGAACGTCTGAGCACAATTGTGTTCTACACCGAAGTCGCTGTACACCAAGAGACTGAACACCATAACGACTGTACACCTAAATATTGTGTACAAAAATAATGCTTCAGGTTATTCCGTGAAAATGTAGATTCTCATTAGAGGTTATTGAAGCCAAATCATCGAGAAAAGGGAGAGTGGTCTATTGACTCGTCTGCGACTTAATTTTTGTCACTTCATCGATGACGCAGTTATCGCTGAAATTTCGACGACATGTAAAAATTTCAACGGTTGTATACGAATTTCGGAAACGTGGGCGAATTGAACAAATGTTTTATCATCGACGATATTTATTTATTTAATTCGAATATGGTGAACATGGTGAATCGAAAATTGGTTCCTCGTTGATAATAATGTTACAATGGTAGTAATACCCGAACCTTTCTCCTTTACCAACAATAGGTTATGGTATGGTGGTTATTATGGTGGTGATAATAATAAGATAATTTTATGTTAATTTTACTACGAATATGAAACTACGAAAATGCATGCTCTTCCTCTGCACTCGTCTCCCATACTGATTGTATCGAGTTAATAAGAGATTTAATAGCGAAAATTTGTCGCCATCATAATTATTTGAACCCCCGGTATGCCTCTGTTACTACCTATGTTTCCGAGAGCGTAAAACAATAAACTAACGGCAAGTTATATGCGGCTTATATAAGTATAGTGCGGTAGCACCGCCATTTGTTTACGAAGCGTCAGTCTGTCGTGTAACTATAGCTTGATTCCCGAAGCAACTATCAGCAGAGCGGTATCATTTGTTTCATTAGCTGAAGCTTAGATTCAGTGACGCGCTTAATATTGCAAAGAGAAGTACGTAAAAAATAAATATTTTTGAAGCGATTTTCCCGTCGGTTCCAACTAACAACCGAATTACAATCCGAAGAAAATACGCGACTTTAGATCCGAATAATATATCTACTTTTTTAATCCCGGCCGTTCAGCCGAATCAACATCAAAACAATCATCAACAATCCTCTGAAAAGGTAAGAAAAATTATGACTTAAAGTGTATTACAACAATAAAAATGATATTGCCTGCTTGACAGAGCAGATTTTGGAGCTACTATTCATGAAGTTTTTTATTCTTTTACGACAATGGTATGAATATATAGTACAAATATTTTTTTATTACTGTCACTACGTGTTCTGGGAACGGGTCAGTAAATCGATAAAAATTGTTTGCTATCACGCGAATCGCCGAAATTCGAAGCCCCCAAAAGCTAAAGTCCGCAATTAGTATTTCTCTTATTTTTTTTCACTGTACTTTTTGCGGTGACGCCAGACTCGCGGGCGAAAAAGTCCCGCACGCTCGCCGGGCTCCCCCCACCACGTGACACGGGCTGACTGCAGGGCGGGGCTTCGCGCGCCAGAGTCACCGTGTGACGTCACTCATGCTCCGAGCGATAGAGCCAGCGCGGATCGTGACGTCACGCGTAAAGATTGAGGCTTGATTTGAGTTCAAGCATAAATGTTGTTTAAATTTCTCAAAAAAATAAAAATAAAAATGTTTAATTGGTTAAAAAAAACTAAAAAAATGTTTAATCGGTTTAAAAAAAAATAAAAAAATGTTTAATTGGCTCAAAAAATTTAAATTCGTATTTGATTCGTTTCAACAACCGAAATTGACGTTTAATTCGGGTAAAAATCAACCAAAACATAATTCATTGGTTTAAAAAATCCCAATTCTTGTTTAAACTGTTTAAAAACCAACGGCATGTTTAATTCGTTCATGAACTCAAAATTAACGCTTGATTTATTCAAAACTCGAAAATTTGTATTAAATATTTTTTAAATTATAATATTTATAATTTATGTATCATAAATTATAAAATTTTTGGTTTATAACAAAATTTACAAAATTTATTTTTTCCTGACTGCGCTAACAAGACCATATTTCATACCTGCAACGTGGGTTTAACGTCAGGTATTCTTGACCAGCGGGAGTAAAAGTAAAAATAACCGTGAATAAAATAAATAAATAAATAATTTTTTTTTTAGATTTTCCAAATTCATTTATTAATAAATAAATAGAAATTACAAGAGAGGAAAGTGCGTGATTTTCACCAAGTGTGAGGTTTGCTGGCCCGAACGCAGCACTCACTCGAGGTGAAAATCCGCTCCTCCCTTGCAGCATACGATACTTTTTTTCCGACCGTGCTAAAAAACGACCGTATTTTTATGCCTGCAACGGCTTGGCAGCACAAATTAACGATAAGAGGAACCGGGGCCCCGACGCCGGAGCGGTCAATTGATGCGTATTTTTCATTTATCAATAAATAAATTTTAAAAAATAAAATTTCAAACAAAATAAAAAAAAAATTTGGAAAAAAAAATTAATTAACGAATTATATAATTTTATTCGCGGCTTCTTTTACTTCTGCGCCCGCTGAGCTACTTTTACTCCCGCTCAGCTACTTTTACTCCCGCTGAGCTACTTTTACTTCCGCTCAGCTACTGTTGCTCCCGCTGGTTAAGCATAGCTAACTTTAGACCCGCGTTGCAGGCATGAAATATGGTCTTTTTAGCGCAGTCGGGAAAAATAAATATTTTTTTTAACTGACGAAACGTTAATTTATATATTCTAAACAAATTCGGCGAAAACTTTGCATTTTTAAACAAATAAAACGCCACTTTCTGCTTCTTAACTAATCGGAACGCAAATTTTGATTTTTTTAAACAATTGAAAGTGAAGTGCGGTTTTTATAACAGTTCATACGTGAATTTCGATTATTTAAACAATTTAAACGTGAATAGCTATTGTCTGAACAATTGAAACGTGAAGTTCGATTTTTACGACAAATAAAAAGTTAATTTCGAGTTTTATAACAATTTGAATGTGAATTTCTAATGTTTAAACAATTGAAACGCACATTTGGATTTTTTATACAATTAAAACAAAAATTTCGATTTTTTAAATAAATTGAACGCAATTTTCGATTTTTTAAACGACTGGAATCCAAATTTCCATTCTTACAACAATTTAAAAGCCGATTTTAATTTTTGTATCAATTGTATCGAAAATTTCTATTTTTTGAACAAATAAATCTTTTTGTATTATTTTCAAAAAAATTAAACGACAATTTCGATTGTTAAACAATTGATCCGATTTAGTTATTGTACACTCTGAGTAATCGTTATATTATATTCTTTTATTGGTTAATATAGACATTAACTTACGCGAAGCCAACGTGTGGCGTCGTCTTGTGACGTCACGCAAGCGCGAGGCGACTGCGCCGTTTCATGTCTTGTGACGTCACGCAAGCGCGAGGCGACTGCGCCGTCTCATGTCTTGTGACGTCACGCAAGCGCGAGGCGACTGCGCCGTCTCATGTCTTGTGACGTCACGCAAGCGCGAGGCGACTGCGCCGTCTCATGTCTTGTGACGTCACGCAAGCGCGAGGCGACTGCGCCGTCTCATGTCTTGTGACGTCACGCAGTCGAGCGCGTCGAGACATGTTCCGTGACGTCACGCTCACGGAAGGCGAGTGCGGGGTGAGTGAGTGATGGGGGCGTGGCTTACGCGTGCTCGAGCGAATAGGACGAGAGCAGCCGGCGGGATATTTTTGTCCCGCCAGAGTCGTAGAGGGGGTAAAAATGTCCCGCATATGGGACTTCTCCCGCCAGTCTGGCATCACTGCCTTTTTGCAGTATAGTCATCGATTTTTTCGCAAAATTAGAAAAAAAAGATCATGACTTTGTTCAATATATCGATTAACGTATCATAACTAACTTTTCTTTTATTGCAATATTTGATACGAAAAGCTACTTCGAAAACGAATAAACATTTTTGAAATTTAAAAATACATAAAAATGTGCAATCGAAAATTTCGGAGTGTTAAAATTTGTGGTACAAAATTGTAGGGGACCATTGTACTGTTGCATGTTTTTTTTAACCTTATTTTTGTCTTTACTATCGGCTCGTTCTATAAATGACCTCATTTTGCCTGTTACTTTTAATTAATCGAAAAAAATTGATAAAGCGAACAAAATAAAAATTAAGAGTATTGCTGTCTCTTCCGGTTGACGCATGAAACAAAAGTAGAAGACGATTCACAATACAACTTCGGTCGCTTTAAAAATGAAATTTTTTTTGGCCACATTACTTGATAGCAATTAATTCGACAGAGATGGAACGCATCCAAGGCCAACGAACTAATTCAACCGTATATTGGAAGGATAATTACAAATATTATCTTGATAGCCGCTATAAGGGCCAGCTATACAAATATTATCGGTGTCCGTGGCGTAATAACCCTTGTAGCAGCTATGTATTCCTTAATGAATCGGGTAAATACACCGTGATCAATAAACACACACACGGTCCGATTGAGAACGTGTTGGTTGATCATCAATTTATCGAAGAAATTAAACAGTTTGCGCGAGAGACTTTCCTAACGCCAGCGGAAATTGTCGACGAGGTCTCTCAAAGGTTCGTTAAATATGGTATTACAGATCTTTGTTCATCCAATTATACGCACGGAACTCTGTATTGAAACATACAGTCCCATCGACCGCGATCGAATCATACGTTCTGTTATAACTAAACGTACGAGACATTCATCAGATAAAATACTATAATCGGTGTCTATGTTTATTAAACGAATTTTATTTAATATTTATTTAATAAATAAATCATTCATAAAATAATAATAATATTAATGATACATTGTATAATAATAATACATTGAATAATAATAATTAAACAATAAATTTATAATAATAACTAGCGGTTTTCTGTATACATTATACAGAAAAAATGACGATAATACCTTCAAATATACCGGTTGTGCTGAGCGCATTTCGGTCGAATCGATGCGATCCCACATAAATCGAGAGCGACAAAAACGATTCCCACCCGTGCCGCAAACTCTCGGAGATTTAGACGGCGTGCTCCGGAATCATCCTCCACTCGGAGACATCTTCTTAGGAAGTGTCTTCGATGAAAATGGGATAACGGCGACTCTCTTCGCAAGCCAGTTTATGCAGAAATTGTTGAAAAAGTCGAAGGAACTCCATATCGACGCTACGTTCAGAGTATGTGAAAATTTTAACGTTTTTGCTTCCTGATGAAGGAAGCTTCGCTTTCGCGCCAAATCATATTTTCTAGATTTTTTAGTCAGGATGATTAGTAACATCTAAAATATTGCGTGCAATCAAAGTTCACAGCTGATCAGGGCGCGTTTTATTTCTCTTCAAGAATTAATCATCTACCCTCATATCGTTGACATTGTGCAGGTCGTTCCTCGACGTCCGGCAATAGCTCAGCTTTGGATCGTATTTCTGAAAATCAAAGATACAGTGAGTTTTACTCACAATATATAATTTATCAACGTGTGTACACGCTATATATTGCACTTGATTCATGATATAACTGCTTTCATTACAATAAAAACACTGTTTAGGGGTTTCCCGTGGTTTATGCGTTGTGCGAAAACCGCACTACCTCACTATATAATAAATTGTGGGAGCGCATTCTGGAGCTCGCTCCTGAATTAAAAGACACTTTGCGAACGGTCGTCACGGATTTTGAAAAAGCTGCGGTGTCGAGTCTGAGAGCAACGTTCCCTCGCGTGACAATCCGCGGATGTTGGTTTCATTACTGTCGAGTACGATGAAGATATCAACAGTACCGATAATCAATCAGAGTTCATCTATCTATCTATCTATCTATGTATCTATTCAGGCCACATTCCGAAAGTGGAAATCTTTAGGATTAGCTAAGGCTCGGACTCCTAGAGAGATTCTCCATTTATCGTGGGGGTTGCCAATGCTTCCGCCGTACCGGATGGCTGAAGGAATTCAAGTCGTCACGGTTATTAGCGATGAGGAAGCCCATGCCGCCTTTCCAAAAATTACGGACTTCGTTACGTACCTTCGGAGGCAATGGTTGCCATTGGCTCAAATGATGAGCGTAAAAGGATCGCCAATACGTACAAACAACGCCGCGGAGGCTTTTAACCGACGTTCAACGACGAAGCTCGGTGGTGTACACCCTACCTTTTTTACGTTCTTATGTACTATTATTTTTATGATTAAATTGGTAATTTCTTATTACTATAGTGTAATAGTAGGTCAAGTATAGGCATATACGATATCAATAATAACAATTATAGACATATTCGATATAAATATTGCAGATAAACTGCAAAAGGAAATTTATAGTCAGAATGCGAAAGCACAACGCTTGATGGACAGAGTAGGCGGTGGTGCATCGAAAGCGATTCCCCAAGCGTGTCGTCAGTTTGACAAAAATTTGAAAAACGCTGAGGCAATGCTCGAGTGTGGAAGGTATTCTTAAGGGGGCTGAGTCACCTAAAAATTATTTTTTTATTTATTTTTAAAAAATTTTTTTTCTGAATGTATATACGGTGTACTACATACACACAAAATTTTAGATCGAAATTTAAAAAATTACCGAAGTTAGAAGCATTTTAGTAATATTAGAAATATTAGAAATAAATAATGTGTGAAAAAAAAAAAAATGCCGAAATGCAATACAAACAATGCCGGAATACCGCATCTCCGCACGTTTCTTTTTCTTCTAATAAGAAGAACAAGGAACATCGAGAAAGGAACATAAAAAAAACAATCGATGCCGAAACTGCGTTCGGTAGGTAACGATTTACCGACCAAAGGGTCGTTACGTCTAATCGATGCGACTCAGATTATCGCCGCTACCGCGCTTTGTTTTGAGTCTGCGATACACCGGCGTAATGTAGCAGCGATGATTTTTACTTGATTGTGTCAATCGGGTAAAAAATTGCGCTTGTAAACTCCGTGTAATTAGTTAATCGTCAGTGTTTACAGTTTTTCCGAATGAACGGAATATATTCTGTATTTTTGCCCGCAATGGTGCAAAAATGATTTTCACAGTGACAGTGTCGCAACGCGAAAAGTCTCGCAGAATTAACCTCATTTTTAAACGTCACATTTGACGTAAGAGTATTATTTTTTATTTTTTAAACATTTTTTTTGCATTTACGAGATTTGTAAAATAAAAAAAAGAAAAAAAAAATTCTAAGTTTTATGTGATAGAAAAAAAAGTGTACATTTTTGTGACAAAAAAAATATACAAATAATTTTTTTTTATTGTGAATCACCCAAGTTGATTATTTTCATTAATCTGTGAAATTCATTTTTTGACACTTATATTTTTCTTCGCTTGCCGCAGGTTTCAGGGAGAATGGGCCCACCAATTTTGGATTGCGACGGCTCATTTTCTTCGTAACAGTCAGTGTTACGGAACGAGTGCGGGGATTTTTCATACGATCAAAAATGGATTTATCGCAAGTCATTATGTGAGTGGTTACGAGACAAAAAGTGGAAAAAGTGAATTTTTTGGTAGTTTTTAACTCATAGCTTCGCCAGCGAAGCTTCAAAAAAAAATCCCCGCACTCGTTCCGCAATAAACTCTCCAACGAAGAAAATAAGAGGTCGCAAGCAAAGATTGATGTTTTCGTTCAGTCCGAAAGCTGCGGCAAAGGAAAAATGTTTGACCATTGCCCATAACACTGGAATACACCGTAGGTCTCCAAAAAAATTTACAGCGGTAGTCAAACATATATATATTATGGAGGTAAAATTAAATTTTTCATTAAACTTATATATACTGGAAAAAAAATTTTTTACTTTTCGATTTTTTAGGTGACTCAGTCCCCTTAAGAATTACGAAATTGAATTTTTAAACATCGGCAGTTAAATTTTTTTTTTTCGTACCTGTGGGAGAGCAATGGAGGTGCACGTCTTGCATTTGACGAGACATTGGAGACGAGCTTTGCCCTTGGTGATGCATTATGAAACCCCCATATTTCTGGAAAGAATTGAGAGGAATAGGAAAACCTGCAAAAAAAATCTCCTCCCTAATTAAGAAAAAAAAGGCCAATGGCCTACACCGATGTTCTACTAAAGTTCGCTAAAGTTCTAACATGAGTCGCTGTGATTGAAAATGAAAGGGCAATTTCAATTAACAAGAACATTGCCTTACAAAAACTTCATCGCCGGATCAAAAAATGATTATATATATATTTTTTTTTACATGCATCTGTCTTCACTTCTAGGAAAATTACATAGCAAAAACCATTTTTGTAAATAACTTACCGGTTTGCTTGTCGAGAATCTACATTTTGACGGAATAACCTGAAACATTATTTCTGTACACAATATTTAGGTGTACAGTCGTCATGGTGTATAGTCTCTCGGTGTACAGCGACTTCGGTGTAGAACATAATTGGGCTCAGACGTTCGGTTCACACTTTAACGGTGTAGACTTTTTGTGTCCAGTTGTCGCGTTTCGAATTCCTCGGTGTCCATTTGAAATATTGAAAGGTGTACAGTTTATGAGTGCACAGATGTCAATGTGTATAGTCTCCTCGTGTAGAGTTCTCTTCGTACCAAGGTATACGGTGCGTTAGAGCTTACGTGCACACATTCAGGGTGTAGAGATTCCGTGTCGAGTCATCACGGAGTACAGTTTTTTCGGTGTTTATCTGGTATACTGCCGAAATGGAACGGGGAAAAAAGAATGAAACTCCGCTATTAAACTGTATGTTCGCAGGGTTATTAAAGTTGAAATTCCGCTTGATCTCTTGCAAGACGTGTTCCCGTGCACAGATACACAGCCTAATGCGGACGCAGCAGCGAGCCTAGGGTGGGATACTGCGCATGCGCGAAATTATCGATCGCGTTAGCTGGCAAGCACGGCTGGGGATCGTCAGGTGTTTCGTCATACTGCAACGTCGCAGCTGTGAATCGAATATTGTTATTCGATTCGCATCGAATTATTCGAAATTTTCGGATATTCGCACACCCCTAGTTTCTAACATTTTAGATGTATTTTTTTTCTTTCTCATAATACATGGAATCAGTGCGTTATTGTCTCTGTAGAACCGACAAGTATTGGAGACGAGAAGTTCGAGAAATTCGATTTTTTTTTGGTTTTTCAATGAATTTTGTTGATATTTATCGTCGCTTAAAACAATCAAATTTAGCATCATATCATATCATATTTTGTTAAATTTTATTTAAGGGGACTGAGTCACCTAAAAAATCGAAAAGTAAAAAATTTTTTTTCCAGTATATATAAGTTTAATGAAAAATTTAATTTTACCTGCATAATATATATATGTTAGACTACCGCTGTAAAATTTTTTGGAGACCTACGGTGTATTCCAGTGTTATGGGCAATGGTCAAACATTTTTCCTTTGCCGCAGCTTTCGGACTGAACGAAAGCATCAATCTTTGCTTGCGACCTCTTATTTTCTTCGTTAGAGAGTTTATTGCGGAACGAGTGCGGGGATTTTTTTTTTGAAGCTTCGCTGGCGAAGCTATGAGTTAAAAACTACCAAAAAATTCACTTTTTCCACTTTTTGTCTCGTAACCACTCACATAATGGCTTGCGATAAATCCATTTTTGATTGCATGAAAAATCCCCGCACTCGTTCCGTAACACTGACTGTTACGAAGAAAATGAGCCGTCGCAATCCAAAATTGGTGGGCCCATTCTCCCTGAAACCTGCGGCAAGCGAAGAAAAATATAAGTGTCAAAAAATGAATTTCACAGATTAATGAAAATAACCAACTTGGGTGATTCATAATAAAAAAAAATTATTTTTATATTTTTTTTGTCACAAAAATGTACACTTTTTTTTCTATCACATAAAACTTAGAATTTTTTTTTCTTTTTTTTTTTCTTTTTTTTATTTTACAAATCTCGTAAATGCAAAAAAAATGTTTAAAAAATAAAAAAAAATACTCTTACGTCAAATGTGACGTTTAAAAATGAGGTTAATTCTGCGAGACTTTTCGCGTTGCGACACTGTCACTGTGAAAATCATTTTTGCACTATTGCGGGCAAAAATACAGAATATATTCCGTTCATTCGGAAAAACTGTAAACACTGACGATTAACTAATTACACGGAGTTTACAAGCGCAGTTTTTTACCCGATTGACACAATCGAGTAAAAATCATCGCTGCTACATTACGCCGGTGTATCGCAGACTCAAAACAAAGCGCGGTAGCGGCGATAATCTGAGTCGCATCGATTAGACGTAACGACCCTTTGGTCGGTAAATCGTTACCTACCGAACGCAGTTTCGGCATCGATTGTTTTTTTTATGTTCCTTTCTCGATGTTCCTTGTTCTTCTTATTAGAAGAAAAAGAAACGTGCGGAGATGCGGTATTCCGGCATTGTTTGTATTGCATTTCGGCATTTTTTTTTTTCACACATTATTTATTTCTAATATTTCTAATATTACTAAAATGCTTCTAACTTCGGTAATTTTTTAAATTTCGATCTAAAATTTGGTGTGTATGTAGTACACCGTATATACATTCAGAAAATTTTTTTTTTTTAAATAAATAAAAAAATAATTTTTAGGTGACTCAGCCCCCTTAATTACAAACAAGGATAAGTTGCTCGGTCCGGAAAAACCCGTAAAATCGCCAAATTCAGTTTTTTTTTCACTTTGTCGATAAATAATTGTTTAAAATTGTTCTTTAAGAGTACAATTATTTTACGTAAATACGATTTCTACGAGAGGAAAGGATTAGAGACGGCAAATTCGAGAAATTTGAAAAAACGATTATTTTTTTGACGAAAATTCGTGAAATTAGTCTTTGCTTAAAAAAAATCATATCTCGGCAGCGAAAAAAGATATCGACTCGTTTCTTGTCTTGTTTTAAAAAGGAGAAAATACGTCGCCAGAAAAAAAATTGAAGTTTTTTTTATTAACTATAAACGAATAAATCGAGTGAACATAATTGACAAAGATTTCGACTGCGATGAATCTTCGACGTTCGCAGGATAGAAAATTCCTTTTTTCATGATTGCACACTTTTTATCTGCGCAATAAAGCGTAGAATTAATTTCTATTTGGGTAAAATACGAACAAAAATTGAAACGAGATGTCAATTCTTTTTTTTTATCTGAAAATGACCCCGCCACAGAGTACGTGCGCCGCGACGTATGAGCATCTGTGTACCGTCTGCTATGAAATTGTGATCTGCTTTCAAAGTTTGACAGATCGAACAAAACGAAAAATTATATAATCGCGATTTATTTTAGTTCTATCTGGGAAACTTCAATTATTTTGCATATTCGATGAATCTTTTTTGTGAATTAATAACCAATTTTTTCAGTGAACACTTGAAATTTATAATTTTTATTACGAATGTGAATAAAGTATTGTAAAATATTGTGAATGATTTTCGGTGAAAATATATTATTTTCGAAATAAAAACCGCAAACATTTGTAAGTCTGCGTGTGATATTTCGTGTTTTATTTTTCGCAACCGAAGTTTTCTTTAACATGATGAAAAATTGTTTTTTGGCAAATTTAAATAACATAACCTTTGAAGCAAAGCTAGTTGTAACCACTTTTTTTGAAAATTTTTATATTTAAAAGTAGATTTGTCGGAATGACTCAAAATTTTTTGTGCATAGTGCTTTCGATGCAATGAAATATTGCTGCGAAAGAGAAAAGAATTGGTTTCCAGGATTCTTAATTGGAGCACCGTACGGACATCAGATGCGATAAAATCATTTTTTTATGGAAAATTGTGATGAAAAAATAGTTAGCGATGTAGGATTGTCTCCAAATTTGCTGTGCATAGTGCTTTTGATGGAACAAAATGATGTTGCGAAGGAGAAAAAATTAGTTCGTAGAGTTCATTATGATGGAACCGTACGGACATTTGACGGAAGGCAAAGGCAAATTTTGACCAATAATTTTTTAGAAAAAATACTTAAAGGTCTCAGTTTGGTTTTAAAAGTAATGTGCATACTTGTAATAATATGATAAAAAAATCCTGCGAAGGAGAGCAAAATTGGTTCGCACCATCCAAAGTTACAGTGTGGAACAGACGTCCGAGAAGAAAAATTCAGTGAATAAGCCATTTTTATTCAACTGCAGGGTAAACAAAATATTTCCAATCATCGGAGTCACTTCAAATTAATTACACATGAAGTTGGAGATACACCGAACAAAATGGTGAAAAACTAAATTTTTTGGACCATACGCTGCGGAGTAACCCCATCGAAACCTGTGTGAAGAGGCCTCGCAGGTCATTTTAATAGGCACTCTTTGCCTATTGTTATGGTGAGTGTCTAAAAAGGAAGGCAAGGATAGGATAGAAGGAAGAAGGAAGGCAAGGACAGAATAGAAGGACGAAGTAACAACGCGAAGGAGAGTGACTTATACGCAAACCAAAAAATGGGTAAACATCGAACAAAACGAATGTTGTACCCCGAATATCGCAGATATTACCGAAAGTGTATTGTGCAATAATAGAAGTATGCAGGCAACACGTGAGCCGCGATCGTCGAAACCGAACGCCTCGCGAACGCTTGAGCAATCGATGCATCGAACGCGCGACTCTCAATCGCGGTCAAGTAATGCAGCGCGTCAGCAGTTAGCGTAACGAGGAGCCTCCAAATTCTCGAACAGAATCTGGAGCGTCAAATAATAAACAACGGGCATCAAAAAGCGGAGATTGTGGTGACAGGAGGCCGCGAAGCTCGCGGTGTCGAAAAAACGCTTTCGGTATCGGGATTTACAACCCCGGTTGATTCGCAACGAATAAGTCGAATCGCACCGCGCGAGCGGACACGAGTAGTATCGAAGAGTGAGTTATATCGTCAAGTGAAATAGTGAAATGTTCAGTGAGCGATACTGAATTACGAATTGCATACGATTGTTGTGAATTAATCCAAAAGCGATACAAAATTACGAATTGTATTTGATTGTCAAACTGTTCTGTTTTACTTCTCTAATAAATATCATCTTGTTCTACGTTCAGTGATTCTCACTGGAGTTCCCACTCCTAACTGGTTCAATTTATCATTTCTTTTATCATTTTATCACCCTTTTATCATTTCGGGTTAAAATCCCAACCTTCGAGCACGGAGTAATCAACCGGTTTTCGGCGGTACAACACGAATAAAAAACAAAAATGCAGCACAGCGCACATACGCCGTCTCGAAGTCCGCAGAATGAAATGCGAAAATTCGGTTTCGAAGAAACCGGTTTTCGCATCGATTGTAGAAACGGTTCCAGAATCGATAGTACAATTTGTGCCAAAACCGATTTCTCCGAAACCGAATACGGAAGTTGTCGAAGTAATCGACAATGCGGAAACGGTAGACTAGCGGCAAGAACGGGTTATCCACTAGTTTCGACCAACTCCGATTCCACTTAGTCACGTGCAGCTACAGCCTCAACGTACGTTGACCGGGCATCGGGACATTTTGGCGGCATTAGCGACGGTACCAATGCCAAACAAAGAAGGCAAAGAGGATGATATCGAATAATTAATCATACGAAAACCAACAACGACGGCACGCCCGTTTACGCCGAAAGAAAAAAATAGGAACGAACAAAAAAACAATGAATGATTAAACGAACTTACCTAAGTGAAATTCAATCATGATTGTATGAGCGCCTCTTCCGAATAGATCATAAGTGTAGTACCTCTACTTTCTTCAGTGTCATCACAAAGTTTTAAAGCTGGGAAATAAAAATTTCCCTAGACCTCGGGGTCTACGTGCGCTACGTACGCGCGCCTACCTTCATTTTCCAAAGCATTGCCGTAATTTCAATTACGGGTATCTCCCTCGAGATAGATGGGAGGGAGGGACTGATCTATTCGGAAGAGGCGCTCATACAATCATGATTGAACTTCACTTAGGTAAGTTCGTTTAATGATTCATTGTATTTCGCGCCTCATCCTCTAGATCATAAGTGTAGTTGTTTAAAGTAAGTTACGGCCCAAATATCAATGTAACACTTTTTAATATATGAAAATAGTTTACAAAACACTATAATCATCCCTCAAGTTTACTGCGTGTGACTATTCAAGACGGCTTCTCCGGACCCAGCGGGTTTGTCAACTATCTGTCGATCGTAGAACCTCGCGAAAGTTTCGGATTCTTTCGACCAACCGGCCGTCTTCCTTTTTCTCCCAAAAAATTCCTGCCACGATTCGGATTTTACTAAACAATAAATTGTCGAACTGTATGTTTTGCCGAAGGCTAAATAAACTCAAAGTTTTACTACAATTCAATTCTAAGAGATTATTATAAATTTTATGAGATGCCGAGAAATTATACGGTACCCGATTTTGCCCCTGACGATTTGAGACTAGCCCGTTTTGCCCCCCGGGATTTTTTTTACGTACGTCAAAAATCGATCTCACGAATTGAGTTTTTTTGTAAAAAACAATAAATATACAGTATGAGTATCGTCGTAGAGGCATTTTTCGCTTAGCGTCCACATTTTGCCCCGGTCTCCCCTACTAATAAAAACTTTTTTCCGGACGAATAACATACGTTTATTCGTCCGGATACTCTAATTTACAAATAAAAACTTTGTTCCGGACGAATAACATACGTTTATTCGTCCGGATACTCAAATTTACTAATAAAACTTTTTTCCGGACGAATAACATACGTTTATTCGTCCGGATACTCTAATTTATAAATAAAAACATTTTTCCGGATGAATAACATACGTTTATTCGTCCGGATACTCTAATTTACTAATAACAACTTTTTTCCGGACGAATAACATACGTTTATTCGTCCGGATACTTTGATTTGCGAATTCATTTTGTTTATCCGGATGAATAACATACGTTTATTCGTCCGGATACTCTAATTTATAAATAAAAACTTTTTTCCGGACGAATAACATATGTTTATTCGTCCGGATACTTTGATCTACAAATGACATTTTTTTATCCGGACGAATAATATACGTTTATTCGTCCGGTTTCCGGACGAGCAGCCACAGCGTTTTTTTTATCCTTCAAATTACCGATAATGAAAGGATATCAATGGATTTTTATATGGAAACAAAAAACAATTTAAACAAAATGCCGATCGACATATGATTTTTTTGTACCGGTTCATAGCATGTAAATATATTTGTGCTTTTTTTGCTGATAATCTCGTAATAATTCTAGAAACGAACGGCTGTGAATCAGTCCCACCATCAATCATCGCTTGACGAAATATGAAGCGCCTACGATCCGACAAGTTCGATTTCATGGCGAAGAGTTATAAAGAAGAAATCCAATGATTACTTCATCCCAAGCCGTCACAATCATCATCAAGAGATCGGAGGTATAAGTGGGCATATAAATAGTGTCTGTCCGAATAATTGTATCATCAAATGTCTGTATATACGGGGTCAGGTAATATACATACATTTATATCCTTTACACAGATAATATTTCGTCCTTCGGGCTATTCGAGCAGTTTTGTGTCTAACGAAAAGTGATCGACTTTTCAATGTGGTAAATTGAGGTCTCCGAGTCATAATAGAGTCGATACATAATATGTATTCCAATGGCCCTTAAACCTGTAGGCACGATTTTGACGCTCCCATTTTCAAACACACGTGCTGTGTTTACGCACCGAGAGCCGCTATGTAATTTCACTTTCTCCGCGGGCAGGTTATCTGCTCGAACGATCCCGTGGGTTCGTCCCGTTGGGCGTACTACTTATACACAAGCCAACGAATTCTTTCAACTCCCATGCGTATACCGGCACACAGACGTAATCTAAACGTGTTGGTAATCCGAAGGATTACATTGTATCGCTGTTGTTACGTTTTTCGTATAGATTTTCTGGGCATCGTGTAACGATCCTCTTCCGTTTCTATCGTCGGTCCCACGTATAACGGTAATACTTCCTATATTTACTTACGTGTTCTCAGAAAGAAAATAAAAAAGAGGAAAATAAATCGTTGCGACAGAATTCGTAAAGATGCCTGACGTACTCTCGAGCGGATATTTCTTCACGTTAAATAATCTTGACAAATTACAGAGAACGAGCTGTTTGGCGTAATTCGTATTTTTTTCGTTTTTCTGTTTTGACAAACGCGATGAGTCCGACTTGAGCTATTAACTGTTCGAAGCGAAATTTGATTCGGTAATTAATATATAAAAAGCTTTTTTTGCGACCTCTTCTCCATCACGGAAAGAAAAATATTGGAAGGGATTCGTTTACGAGGAATAATCACATTCTTTATTCTACTATTTTTAACTGACGACTTCCGGCAGATGCAAGTGTGAGTTATGCGTATTTATTTCCATAAATTTATTAATCTGTATGATCATCAGAGTATGAAACGTGAATTATTATTCGAAATCCGAAGATATATCTGCATACTAATCCATATACTAACTATCGATTGTTGCTCACCTATTATATTCAAATTTATTTCCCACGAGTCCGGATATGAAAATTAATTTTTGCACTTATCTTTTCTTCTTGCTAATTGTTCGATATTTATGACAGAAAGCCAATCGACAATTGAAAAGATTTTTATTCATCATTTTTACACGAAGAAAATGAACATGTTCGATGCTCAGGGGTCGGGTACGCCCGTGCAATAACGATCGTTAATTAAATCTCCGGTTCAATGTATTGTTTGAGATACGCTCGGATATCCCGATACCCCTGAGAAGACTCTCTCAGTTCGAAATCTCAGAATAGAGAAAGCAAGCTGCGCACAGATGCTTTAGAGGTAATTAACTCGAAAGCATACACATACGAATCGGATAATTCAGGAAGCGATGAATGTGTACGAAACCATCGAAGGTGTTAATTTTATCGAGAGTCACGTGACTCGGAAATCCGCGATCGAAGGAAGCGAGGCTTACAGTCAAGTACCTTGCAGTTTAAGAAATTTCCTATTTTTACCGTCACTGCACAAGAATCTACTGTACAGAATCTTTTCCTTCACAAGTTTCGTGGGATGCCGAACACCAGCTACCTCACAGTAGACACAATTATGCTATTATAAAGTCTCTATTCCCCAGACTCGCGTGGAATCACGTAATTATTACCTGTGCAGAGTGCTGGAGCCGTCGAGACGAGGTAATTCGCATAACGTGTGTATATACCAAAACCCCCGGAATATGATTTCTTTTTTTTTTACTTTTCTTTTTCTTTTTTTTTTTTTTCTAGAAGTTCGTTGCTACCGTCATGAGATAGCATGATGTACAAATACGATGTATTCTTGTACTCGCTTATTAGACGGCATTGTGATACGGAATCCCCGTATCTTTTTTTTTCTCTCCATTACTGTAAATAGACAAGTAATTATATAAGAGAATTGTACGTCACATTGATGAAAGTATTACCCTGTATTTGGACCTTTCAACGCAATCACAAATAATGAATACTCCAGTGGATAATTATCTCCCAAAACTACTTTTTTTTGAAAAAAGTAAAAAACGTACGCCAAGTACATAAAAAATAGTTATTTCCAAAAATCTTCTTAAAAAAAGAGTGAAATCACATGAGCCAAGGTAATAGATATTGTAAATAAAATTTTTTAAAAACTTGGCACATCCTTTTGTTTAAAGCAATTAACTAAATTTATTTGTATTCCAAGGACGTGCCAAGTTTTTAAAAAAATTTTATTTACAATATCTATAACCTTGGCTCATGTGATTTCACTCTTTTTTTAAGAAGATTTTTGGAAATAACTATTTTTTATGTACTTGGCTTACGTTTTTTACTTTTTTAAAAAAAAAGTAGTTTTGGGAGATTTCGCTTATTTTTAAAAGTCGATAAATAATTGCGTTCACTAAACAGCGACGAAGTCGCTTTGTTGATTACTCAGCAATGGAGTCCCTGCGTTAAATCTGCAACGATGAAATTGCTGCATTGATTTTGCAGCGATGAAGCCGCTGTGTCAAATTTGCAGAAATGAAGTCGCTGCGTCAAATTTGCAGAAATGAAGTCGCTGCGTCAAATTTGCAGTGATGAAGACGCTGCGTCAATTTTGTTGTGATGAAGTCGCTGCATAAAATTTGCACCGACGTATTCACTGCGTCAAATTTGCAGCAATGAAGACGCTGCGTCAAATTTGCAGTGATGAAGACGCCGTGTAAATTTTGTTGTGATAAAGTCGCTGCGTAAATTTTGCACCGACGAATTCGCTGCGACAAATTTGCAGCGATGAAGATAACCACTGAAATGTTGCCCGGAACACATTTTAATAAATCAATATAATAATCAATAAATGACTCACTCTCAAATAGATAAATTCGAAATTCACCCGTGAATAATATCCAAAGAAAAAAATTAATTTCGAAATAAAAGTTCGGTTATGTTCGAAGAATTACTAACAAAATTAGAACAAAAAAAATTAGTAATCGGCCTCGATCTCGAAACATTACTGTATCTTTCGATGAACTTCACGGAATATCCACAGATGTTTTGTCGTACACAGAAAACACAGAAAAAAATTAATATTGAGAAATCCGCGACAGCACCCCCGCGAAAACTTTTGAACCGGACCGAGCGTTGTAAACAATCGGTGTAATCGTAGTCGAAAACTCGACGTGTAGTCTGCTGACACACGGACAAGTCGCTCGGGGATTACTACCACATATGCGTCAGCCAACCGCTGTCCAGAATGTTGTTCGCTGTGTGAACGGCTAGTGTAACTCATGTGCGAATAACTTCACAGAGGTTACAAGGAGCAACTTCACGGCGGTAAAACATAACATAACACTGAAACTCTACGAGAAATCTTGAGAAACGAAAAAATGCTTATTATAATATCTTAACATTGGCTGAACGGATTTAATCGCGGTTGGGCTCGTTTGAAAGCTGATATCGAAAATATATAATGGAAGTGTTGTTAAAATTTCGATCCGACGCTTAGTTTTTAAGAACCATTAAAAATACGGCCCACTTCCGGCATTTTGGCGTGGACTTACACGGTAGCGTCTCGACACTGAACATTTTTTTTTTTTAAGTACTTGGCGTCGAGACGCTACCGCGTCTCTTGATTTGATTAATTATAACTGGTAAAAGCTAATAATATCACCGTTTATTTTATAAGTTGGAAGACCTTATAAAAGGAAAAAGAGGGAAATCCCCGAATCGGTATATTACTTCGATGCGTTTATTGTTAATTGTCTGATAAATTATTGCGACAAGTTGAGCGTAAAGTTTGCGAGATCGTGGACAATGTTAGTGCCCTAGAAACCTCGATAATGAAAAGAATTAAAAGAAAACGCGCCGAGGTAGATAGTTTTGGAAATTCATCTTCATTATTATTAACCCTGCTAAACCCCCTGAAACCCTGTTAAACCCTGTTAAACCCTGTTAAACCCCCTGAAACCCTGTTAAACCCTGTTAAACCCTGTTAAACCTTGTTAAACCCCCTGAAACCCCGTTAAACCCTGTTAAACCCTGTTAAACCTTGTTAAACCCTGCTAAACCCCCTGAAACCCTGTTAAACCCTGTTAAACCCTGCTAAACGCCCTGAAACCTTGTTAAACCCTGTTAAACCCTGTTAAACCCCCTTAAACCCACATTTCCTCTTCGTCCTCCACATTCCCTCCACATTTCCTCCACATTTCCTCTTCGTCCTCCCCATTTCCTCCACAATTCCTCTTCGTCCTCCACGTCCTGGCCATCTTCGGCCATCTTCCGCCATCTTCCGTTATCTTCGGCCAACCTCGGCCATCTTCTGCCATCTTCCCACAGTTTCCGCCATCTTCCGCCATCTTCGGCCATCTTCGGCCATCATCCGCTATTTTCCCGCAGTTTCCGCCATCTTCGGCCATCTTCGGCCATCTTCCGACATTTTCCGCCATCTTCCGCCATCTTCGACTATCTTCCGACATTTTCCGCCATCTTCCGCCATCTTCGACCATCTTCGACCATCTACCGACAGTTTCCGCCATCTTCGACCATCTTCGACCATCTACCGACAGTTTCCGCCATCTTCGGCCATCTTCCGCCATTTCCCCACAGTTTCCGCCATCTTCCGCCATCTTCGGCCATCTTCCGCCATCTTCGACCATCTTCCGCCATTTTCGACCATCTTCCGCCATTTTCCCACAGTTTCCGCCATCTTCGGCCATCTTTCGCCTATTGGTTTTAATCAAGCAGATAATTATCGAATAGAAAAGAACAAAGTTTATTTGCGAGAACAGAATCTTTCTTTCGTACAGATCAATCGGAATCTGACAGTTGCTAAGATAAATAAAAATATATACAATTGACAAAATCGATAAATAAATGAATCGTTGTGAGCCGTCGCAATTATTTCAACACTCCCCCTCGACGGCGATGAATACCTCGGATATTATTTCTTCGTTTCATGCCAATTGCGTAGACCAATCTCTTCCCTCAGTTTCTTAAGTTTTACTGCCAAGCGTGGTTTTGTTAACATGTCAGCCAACATATATTCGGTTGGGCAATAATTGAAGAACACCTCTCGTTGCTCTCCTAAGTCTTTGGCGTAAAGAAATTTTGTGGCAATGTGCTTCGTTCGATAACTAAATTTTGAGTTCTGCAATGCCTTAATACAGCTTTGATTGTCTTCTCGGATCTCGATGGGATTTAATTGTTCTTCCTGCATATCTATAAGAAGTCTTTTTATCCATTGTACTTGCTTGCAAGCTTCGGACAGCGCGATCGTTTCTGCTTCCATTGTAGATAAAGCAATGCAAGATTGTTTTCTACAGCTCCATGAGATCGGTGCTCCGTTGAATAAAAATATATATCCACTGTTCGATTTTCGCTGGTACCTATCTTGTGCCCAGTCTGCATCAGCATATCCAATGAGCTTTAGTGAATCCGAATTCAAGTTTGGGCCTAGTTTTAGTTGTAACTCTATGGATCCCTTCAAATAGCGAACTGTCCGTTTAGCTTCGATCCAGTCTTGTGCCGTAGGAGCAGCGGTATGCTGTGCGAGTATACAAACCGTCGCCATTATATCCGGTCTTGAGTTTACTGCAAGATACAGAAGTTCTCCTATTAATCTTTGATATTTCTCGTTATTCTCAAAATTCTCTGTACGCTCCAGTCTCAAATATCCAGGATCCATGGGAATGTTCGAGGGTTTGCACTCTTCCATTCCGAGATCTTTGAGTATTCCCTTGATATATTTGCTCTGATCGATGTAGAAATGCGAATCTTTATCTCTTCGTATCCTTAAACCGAGATATTGCCGTACCAATCCCAGTGTTACAATGCAGAACGACTGTTGTAATGCATTTATTACAGCATCCATTGCTTCGTTAGTATTTGAAGCTACAAGAATAGCATACACATAGACTCTGAGGTATGTATTAGCTTGTTTTTCTTGTTTTATGTACAAACATGGATCTACTTCGCCTTGTTTAAAACCGTGAAGCTGAAGTACGTCATTCAATTTGTCGTTCCATGCTTTTGCTCCTTGTTTTAACCCATATAAACTTTTATTCAGTTTGCAAACTTTATCTTTGTTTCTTACATCTTCATATCCTTTTGGTTGTGTCATATAAATTGTTTCGTTCAGATCACCGTTGAGAAAAGCGGTTTTCGCGTCAAATTGCTGTACTATTAATCTTCTTTTTCCTGCTATAGTAAGAAACGTTCTGATCGTTGTTTGACGTGCTACGGGTGCAAATACCTCATCAAAATCCACGCCGTATTTTTGCGAAAAACCTTGTGCCACTAGACGTGCTTTATATCACCTTCTTCATTTCGTTTAACTTTATATACCCATTTGTTGCCTATCGCTTTTCGATCTTCCGGCAAATTGACGAGTTCCCAGGTATTATTTTTATAAAGCGAATTTAATTCCTAGTCCATAGCTTTTTTCCAATTTTCTCCGTCGGAGCTATCGAGAGCTTCACGAATATTCCTCGGTTCTCAATTATTTCTTCGACAATTTGGCATGCAGAAAATCTCTTTGGAGGAATACCCTTCGTTTCACGAGTTGATCGTCGCACAAGCTGTGGTGGACTTTCTGGATCATTAAATACAATGAGATGATTAATTACATTAATTTCTTGAGGCACATCCGCGTTGATGTCATCAATGTGATTGTGTTCTTCTTGAATATTCGAATGTTCGGTATTTTCTTCTTGTTCTTCGAGTTCTATATCGTCGGAAATCCTTACTGATTCACAATCTGAATTTTCTAGTGAAACTTGTACCTCGTTTCGTATATTTTCGTGTCTTTTGTTCGCTTTAACTGCTAATATTTTTTCTTTTTCTTCGTATACCATTTTAACGTTTCGACTAATCGTAATCTTGTCTGTTTTTGTATCCAATAAACGAAATGCTTTCGATCCTGGTTCATAACCTACGAATGTTAGTTTGTTGGCTTTAACGTCAAGCTTTCGTCTCCTTGCTTTTGGTATAAGTGTATACGCTGTACATCCGAAGATATGTAGATCCTTGACGTGAGGAACCTTGTTCTCTCAGAGTTCATAAGGCGTTTTCTCTGCTCCTTTAGTCGGCAAACGATTTTGTAGATAATTCGCCGTGTTCATCGCTTCTCCCCAATATTTTTCTGGCATATCTGCATCGAAAAGCGTACATCTTACCATCTCTATCAAAGTCCTGTTTTTTCTTTCGGCGATGCCGTTTTGTTGCGGCGAGTATGGTGCAGTAAGCTGCATCTGGATACCTTCGTCTTCCAGCCAGTCAGTTAATTTTTTATTCAGATATTCTCCTCCTCGATCCGATCGTATGACCTTTGGTCGTCGGCCAAACTTATTCTTTACCATTTCGATGTATTTTTTCACAGCATCCGCTGTATCGGACTTGTTCTCGAGTAAATACACATGAGTGAAACGACTGTAGTCGTCAATAATCGTAAGAGCATAACGCTTACCTCTCGGAGTATCAACTTGCATAGGGCCACATATATCCGTGTGTAGAAGATCCAATACAGCCGTTGATGTTGTTTCTGACTTGTTTGGAAATGGCAATCTAACCATTTTTCCTTTGATACAACATTCACAAGTTGATCGTATACCGCAGTCTATAATCGTCAATCCCGTAGCTAATCCATCGTTCAGTTTTGACATCGCATCGGGGTGACGATGACCAAACTTTCGGTGCCACGTATGTTGGCAGTTGTCGGTGTGTGCCTGATTCAATCCTATAGCAACATTTGCTTGATGAAGTTTGTATAACCCCAAAGTTGAGATGCTCTGCGCGATTGGTTGACCGTTCTTCATAATTTCACATCCGTCTTTACGGAATGTACGCTTTCCTCTTCGTCGCTGTCTTTATCTTCGGATATTCTTGCGGCTTTTTCTTTATTCGCCTTTCATCGCTTGTATCCAAAGCAATCCTTCTTTAAATGTCCTGGTTTCTTACAGAAGAAACAAACTGCTTCGTTCTTGCTATATCGAATTTTCATAGCCGTTTCAGTTTCCCCCTCTTCTTTCGAAGATTTTCTTCGCTTGTATTCATCGATTAGCTTCCCTTTTACGAGAATGAGTGTAAGATCGTCTTCAGATCGACTTTCAAGCGCTGTGACTAAACTGCTGTATGAATCGGGCAAACTTCCCAATATAATCGCGATTAACAAACTGTCGACGATTTTCTCACCGAGAGCAGTTAATTTATCTACCAGATTCAAAAGTGCTGTAAGATGCTCTTCCATGTCACCATTTTCTTGTAATCTCAGATTAACAACGTTCTTGAGAAGAAATACTTTACTCGATAGGCTGGATTTCTCGTGATAAGCCTTTAACGCATCCCATGCTGCTTTTGCTGTAATACAATCTCGAACGTGTACGATTTGATTGTCTTCGATTAATAAGCATATCGTTGCACGTGCTTTATTACTTTTCTTCGTCCAATCAGCAGTTAACTGTGCCGGAGGATCCTGTTCTACTATATCCCAAAAATCTGCTTTGATAAGCAGTAGCTGTACTTAATATTTCCATATTTGGTAGTTGTCGTTATTTAGCTTCGCAATTGTAATTCGCGTTGCTTCCGTCATTATTCTTTCTCTACGAATTATTGCAAGACTGGGCCCATAACCTATTGGTTTTAATCAAGCAGATAATTATCGAATAGAAAGGAACAAAGTTTATTTGCGAGAACAGAATATTTCTTTCGTACAGATCAATCGGAATCTGACAGTTGCTAAGATAAATAAAAATATATACAATTGACAAACTCGATAAATAAATGAATCGTTGTGAGTCGTCGCAATTATTTCAACAGAAACCTTGTTAAACCCTGTTAAACCCCCTGAAACCCTGTTAAACCCTGCTAAACCCCCTGAAACCCTGTTAAACTCTGTTAAACCCTGTTAAACCCTGTTAAACCCTGTTAAACCTTGTTAAACCCTGCTAAACCCCCTGAAACTCTGTTAAACCCTGTTAAACCTCGTTAAACCCTGCTAAACCCCCTGAAACTCTGTTAAACCCTGTTAAACCTCGTTAAACCCTGCTAAACCCCCTGAAACCCTGTTAAACCCTGTTGAACCCTGTTAAACCCTGCTAAACCCCCTGAAACCCTGTTAAACTCTGTTAAACCCTGTTAAACCCTGTTAAACATTGTTAAACCCTGTTAAACCTTGTTAAATACTGCTAAACCCTCTGAAACTCTGTTAAACTCTGTTAAACCCTGTTAAACCCTGTTAAACCTTGTTAAATCCTGCTAAACCCTCTGAAACTCTGTTAAATTCTGTTAAACCCTGTTAAACCCTGTTAAACCTTGTTAAACCCCGCTAAAACCCCTGAAACTCTGTTAAACTCTGTTAAACCCTGTTAAATCCTGTTAAACCTTGTTAAACCCCGCTAAACCCCCTGAAACTCTGTTAAACCTCGTTAAACCCTGCTAAACCCCCTGAAACCCTGTTAAACCCTGTTAAACTCTGTTAAACCTTGTTAAACCCTGCTAAACCCCCTGAAACCCTGTTGAACTCTGTTAAACCCTGTTAAACCCTGCTAAACCCCCTGAAACCCTGTTAAACTCTGTTAAACCCTGTTAAACCTTGTTAAACCCTGCTAAACCCCCTGAAACCCTGTTAAACTCTGTTAAACCCTGTTAAACTCTGCTAAACCCCCTGAAACCCTGTTAAACTCTGTTAAACCCTGTTAAACCTTGTTAAACCCTGCTAAACCCCCTGAAACCCTGTTAAACTCTGTTAAACCCTGTTAAACCCTGCTAAACCCCCTGAAACCCTGTTAAACTCTGTTAAACCTTGTTAAATCCTGCTAAACCCTCTGAAACTCTGTTAAACTCTGTTAAACCCTGTTAAACCCTGTTAAACTCTGTTAAACCCTGTTAAACTCTGTTAAACCCTGTTAAACTCTGTTAAACCCTGTTAAACCTTGTTAAATCCTGCTAAACCCTCTGAAACTCTGTTAAACCCTGTTAAACCCTGTTAAACTCTGTTAAACCCTGTTAAACCTCGTTAAACCCTGTTAAACCTCGTTAAACCCTGCTAAACCCTGTTAAACCTTGTTAAACCCTGCTAAACCCCCTGAAACTCTGCTAAACCCCCTGAAACTCTGCTAAACCCCCTGAAACCCTGTTAAACCCTCTTAAACTCCCTTAAACCCCCTTAAACCCCCTTAAACCCCCTTAAACCCACTTAAACCCACATTTCCTCTTCGTCCTCCACATTTCCTCCACATTTCCTCTTCCTCTTCCTCTTCCTCTTCCTCTTCCTCTTCCTCTTCCTCTTCCTCTTCCTCTTCCTCTTCCTCTTCCTCTTCCTCTTCCTCTTCCTCTTCCTCTTCCTCTATAGGGGCATAATCTTTTTGAAATGTTGCAATTCGAAGTAATTTTGGTTGAAAATGAGTTTTTTGATACTCTCACGAACGTATGTGTTTCCGTTTAAAAGTTAGTTTTCCATTTTCGCACTTACGGTATTATTTAAGATATGGGACTAGCATCATGTTATTTATCGGCGTTTACAAGTCATTTACGTCATTTTTCAGGCCCCCTTGATTATGCATTTTAGCAAGTTTAAAGCGTTTTTTCGTTTTGTTTTCAGGTAAACGTACCTTTACATTATTATTTAAGCTATCGGACCATTGCCATGTTATTTGTTTTTGTTCAAAAGTTTTCCATGCCAATTTTCAGACCCCCTTTATTATATGTTTTTTTCGAGTTTTGGCCGTTTTTTTATTTCGTTTCAGGTTAACGTTTTTAAATACCTTTGGCCAAGGTATAGGACCGGTTTCATCTTGTTTATTTTGTCTTAAAAGTCCCGTATGGTCATTTTTAGATCCCCTTTATTGGGCATTTTTCAGGATTTTTTTCCACATTTTTTTACTTTAAAAATTTTACGAAAAAAATGTAATTTCTAGACTAGCTATATCGATTGCAAATCTTCCGAAACGCGTAATTCCACAGTCGTACCGAACCCTTTTTTTTGTCCCTTTTTTTTCGTTTTTTCCCTTTAAAAATTTCGAAAAAAATGTAATTTCTAGACTAGCTATATCGATTGCAAATCTTCCACAACGCGTAATTCCACAGTCGTAACGGACCCTTTTTTTCTCCACTTTTTTTCCGAGTTTTTTTCCCTTAAAAAATTTCGAAACTTAAACGTAATTTTTAGACAAACTACATCGATTGCAAATCTTTCGAAACGCGTAAATCCATTATCGCACCAAACCCGTTTTTTTCTTTCGATTTGCAAAGAACTTAAAACCCTCCCGCCCCTCCCCCAACCCCGCTTTCGTTTTCCCGTTTCGTAGCCTTTCCGTGGCTGTCCATGAATTTCTGTACCATTCCGCGCCATTCTGTGACTTTCCGGTCATTTCTGTGCCTTTCCGTGTATTCCGTATGTCCTCGTGTGTGCCCGTGTTCCCCCGTATATCCCGCATTCCTCTACCCGTTTCGTACCCTTCCCATGCTTCTCCGTGCCATTCCGTGCCTTTCTGTGCTATTTCGTGCCTCGAGGTCGATAACCTCCTGGGGATTGGCTTATCGATATTGATGAGGTTATCGCGATTAATAGACATTTTCGCTGTTTATCTGAATGACAAGATTTTGTCAGGAATATGATAGAATATTTAGGGAAAACGTCTTTCACCGGAATAAATGAAGAGACGTTAATGCAGTACTTGCCGAACTGTTAGACTTGCAGGCTGAGAGTTACGGGAACCGGGAAGTCGGTGAAAACCGGGATGAACTGCTGCCACTTGTACCCCTGACTGTGCCTGACTGTGACATTGTATGACATTCCATTCCATTCCAAGCCTGTCCCTTTTCGTGTATTTCTGTGCCATTTCGTGCCTTTCCATGTATTTCTGTGTCATTCCGTATCTTTCCGTGTATTTTTGTGCTTTTCCGTGCCGTTTTACTCGACAGTTCGTTTAGGGACCTATTAGTGTAACTCGTAGTAATTCGTCGAGATGATTCGATTGACACTAGTTTTAAATTCCTAGTTTGTGTACTTTAGACGTTACAGAGATTTTTTTTATTGATAATAGATTTTTAGAATTATGGGATTACTTTAATTCATTTTATCTCGATGATTTACGTCAGAGTATGGATTAATTAGAATTGTTTTCTTTTTCAATTGTTTTTCCATCCAAAAAATTCCAAAGAAAAATGCCATTTTTTGACTACCTAGATCGATTCCAAAACGTCTGAAAGGTGTAAATACATTGTTGTATGGGGACAATTTTGCTATCGCTCGGACGAGTGATCAAAGCTCTCGTGAATAACGCGTCTCATATACCGTATCGGTAATAACGTTATGTATATAAAATTATGAGGACAGTCCTCAAAACAGACATATGTCCCCGAAATAGTCAATGTTTAGTTGGAAATGTCTTCACAATGTACTGTACGCGTACATATAAGTATATACCTATGTATATATAAATCAATGTTTTGCCTATCGTCTTTGCAGCTCGAGGTGTACGAAGCGGTTATCTGTCCGTTACTCGCCGAAGTTCTCGCCGGATATAACTGTACTGTATTAGCCTATGGGCAGACAGGGTCCGAAAAAACATTCACGATGTAAGGCACGCGTCACCTTCCTTCCTGTCAGTTGGAAAACGTAAGATAGCAATTTATTTAAAATTTTCGTTTGAATTAGCGCTGATGGAGATATTTTTATTTGCGCAGAGCACAGAAATAGGGATGATACTGCGCTTTCTGAGCCATCTCTTCAACGAGCTAAACACGTTAGGTACTAACGCGTATACAGTACGAGTAACATACCTAGAGATATATAATGAAGAGCTCTTTGACCTTCTGTCGCCAATGGACGACACAAAAAAAATTGGGTAACTCTCCCGCTATTGTTTACATTTCCATTTTTCTTTTTCACGCAAAATTTTCGCGAAATGTTTATAAAAATTATAATGAGATTTATTTTTTGTTTGAAAAGTAGCTGCGACAATGTGAAGCATAAGGAAGGTACCAAAAAGTTAGAAGAAACCATTTTGCATGATACAAATGACGTGTATCATATTCTCGAGAAAGGTTCCGCGAAGCGACGAACCGCTGAAACATTGATGAACCTCAACTCTAGTAGATTGCATACCGTTTTGACGATAATTATTGCGGCGAACGAAACCAGTGACGACGGCCAAATATCAGGCAAAATTGGAAAGCTGCATTTGGTAGATTTGGCTGGAAGCGAAAACGTCGGAAGATCCGGTTCCGTTAATCTTCGAATTCGAGATACTGGAAACATCAACCATTCGTTGCTATCGCTCGGACGAGTGATTAAAGCTCTCGTCAATAACGCGCCTCACAAACCGTATCGGTAATAACGTTATGTATTGTGACGTGACAAGCCCATCCCGCCACCTGCACGGGGAGGTAATGGGCAGTGGGTCGGACTTACGACCCATTCTACGCTGCACGTCGAGCCGGTCGTCCAGAACTCAACGAACCAGTAATTAAAAATAAAATCGTAGTTTAAAATCGCCCGCTAATTAATTAATTTCTTATAATAATACTCAAAATGTGCACGCTGCCATTCGATAATTAATTAAGAGTATCGTCGTCAATCATTTGGTAAATTCCGATCAGTGGTATCACCGCCGAATCTCGAGTCGGCGGGTGAAATCTATAATTTTAAAGCTTAAGTCCAAGGGGATTCAATTATCAATTAACTATTATACAACAAGCAAATTTTAATAACCGAATTTGCGGATCGGATGACTGGGGAAACGTGGTACAATGGCCGAGACAACGAGTCGCCCATTTCCCCATGTCTTGGCAGCAAAGGCTGCACCATCCCTTATTAGTTGCTGAATTTCACGGCCCGCGAAGCGGCGCCTCACTAGTGGCGGTGCGGACGGGTAGATGCATCGGGGTGTAGTTAAAGTATCCCAGTGGACCCACCGCGAGGGCGTAGGACGCTTCCCCTTCGCGAGGGAGGTCTCCCTCCGTTGTAATCTTTCGTTCCGGGCTCCTTAGAGGAAGGGGTTTTTGCAACTAATTTTCATTTTAATGCTGTTGTTGTAATTAATAAACCAGAAGGGTTAAGGAATACACCTCCGGTCAAGGGATATGGCGGCTAGATGGTAAAAACACCCTTAAAACAGGGTAAACGGCACGGGAAGGGATCTTGTAGCGAAAAGGGTATCGAAATCCCATATGTTAGAGTGAGAGAACTCCAGCCCGGTAGAGTGAGAGAGATAGCGAAGTCGTGCGTCATTTCTAGGAATAGATTGACGCACGAGTCATAGAACCGTGCCGTCAATCCAGGACAGTATATAAGCGATCGATGAACATCGATCTTCAGTTCTGGATTGACCGCCGTAGCGAGAGGTCCTCCGAGTATTACCGACTCGGTATAGACAGGTGGGCCCGTTATCTCACATACCCCTGTGCAGTAGCCGATCACTGTTTCGCGGATTATCTAGAGTATAGTTAACGTTCTTCAATGCAGTGTTGTTCATTCCGCGTCAATAATTATTTTGTCTTTTGCGAATCGGTTCGCCGCTAGTGACCTACGAGGGTTAATTTAATTAATTATGACAGTAATAATTATCTGTCGGTGCATTAAGTGCTGTGATTGGCTCACCCCTGGTCGATATTTTCGTGTCGGGATTATCTATTAATTTGCTGCTTCAACTATTTCGTGAGTAACTTTTTCTTATTACTATTCGACTGGGAGTCGTATTATTATTGCGTGATTATACAAGTTTCAAGTTTCCTATAAAATTGTTTATAGTTAAGCTGATACCGCAGATTATTTGAAGTTATCTACTGTCGCTGAATGGCTTAAATTCGTTTGTGTTTGACTATTTCTCGCCGCCATTGTCGTTCTACCTTACGACAGATGCCTATCCGGTTATTACTACGAACTCGCGCGTCGAACCGAAATTATCTAGTGTTATCTAACACTGTCAGATTGATTAATTTCAATTGAATTCGATTAATTCTCGCCGCCATTGTCGTCCTACATTACGACATATGCCTACCCGGTCATTACTTCGATCTAGCGCGTCGAATCGAAATTATCTATTGTTATCTAACGCTGTCAAATTGACTAATTTCATTCGAGTTTGATTATTTCTCGCCGTCATTGCCGTTCTACCTTACGACAGTTGCCTACCCGGTTACCGCTACGATTGCGCGCATCATACAAAAATTATCTAATGTTATCTAACATTGTGTCATCGGTTAATTTTATTTGCATTGGATTATTTTTCGTTTTCTGTGGCGTTCTATCTTACGACAGATGCCTTACCCGGTTATTGCCACAATCTCGCGCGTCGAACGGAGATTATCTATTGTTATCTAGCGCTGTAAAATTGATTAATTTCATTTGAACTTGTTTATACGTCGCCGCTGCTGCCGTTCTACTTTACGACGGCGGCATACTCGGTCACTGCTATAATCTCGCGCTTCATACGAGAATTACCGCTATCTAACATCGGCGACTTAATTAACTACACCGGCTTTACCGGATACAGGGATTCTTGATTACCACTTAGCGAGGCGATTTTTCCTAGCGGAATATTTTGTTGTTTGACTTACTTATTCTGTTACCCCCGAATGTCTGTCCGGGGTCTATCTTAACTTTCTTGCAATAAACGTTGTTTAAATTTATTGAGGAATTGCGTTACTACCCTCGTCCACTCCCACTCCACTCCCTCGTCCATTCGGGGTACCCAAATTGAAAGCCGATTTCTGATCGGCGGTACTTAGTACCTGGCGCCCAGGGTGCCCTGAGTATTGAGACTCTATCTCGTCGTGGGTTCGCGGTTCCTATTGCCTTGGCGGTGAGAGCATGTTGGGTGATTGGGGCCAGACTTGTGTACGGGAATTGGAAATTCACGTCACAGTATATAAAATTATGAGGAAAGTCCTCAAAACAGCCAGATGTCACCGAAATAGTCAATGTTTAGTTGGAAATGTCTTCAAAATGTACTGTACGCGTACATATAGGTATATTCCTATGTATTGTAACGCGTTTTTTTTTTGGCGCGTTACAAGAATTGCGTCATCGGTGGATCTGGTCCCGTCGGGCACACGTTGTTCCCACCGACAGAGTCCCCAAGCGATCTCAAGGGTTCGAAATTTAGGCTAGCGAATAAAATTATGAATTTCTTTGTTCTTTTATTTTTGTATTTTTCACGATAATAACGAGGCGAGCTTCATCGACGAGAGATCTACGATTTCGCGCCATTATTTACGAGGCGAATTGAACAGAAGTATCATTTTGGCTAACGGTACCGCTATGAGGTCATCGCATCTTCTCTCATCCTTCAAAAACACAGAAAATCATCGCTCTGGGCGCACCGACAACGGAGAAGTCGTAGCTTAGCGATGTCAGCATCGTTTCAATGATGTCTGCACCCCGGCACCGACGTATACGAAGATTCTTCAAGCGACACGTCGTGCGATAGTTCGAACGGGACGTCAGCGCCGTCTTCGTTCGAATATTAATTTCGCACGAGCGATAGTTCGCGATAATCGTAGGGCGTCGCCAGGTACCGGGATACCGAAAATATTAGCAAAGGGAGGTGAGAGCGAGACCGCGATACGAATTAGCGTAGATCACTCGAGGACTCTCGTCGTATCTTTTGTGGTGCGAAGACGTGTGCTCGAGCGATCGAGATGGCCAAAGGGACGACTCCGCGCGAAAGGGTGTATCACCTCGGTACTCGATAATTCCTTATCGAACATCTGTCTCTCGCCAGTAAGGCTGCCGTCTTTTTCCTCGGACGCGTTATTTTGTATTTTTGTTGTCGATTTATTATTTTCGAGTGTCCGCGCGCACTCTACGCGATGACGGTTCTCGTCCCAGGCAAATTGGAAAAGCTTCTCTCTGGGACGCGTGGGATTCGTCAAGAGGGAAGTTGGCCTGCGATAGTAGGACGGCCCGTCTCGTATTTTCTGGTATTGTTCTTGTTTACTTTATTATTTTGTCATAACTAATTTTGAGCTTTGAGATCGTTTGGTAAAGTAACGTAGCTAGTAGAAATTTAATTTACGCGAGAGACGCATTCGAATAAGTGTGGCGAGCGGTTCACAGGTACTCGAACGTGCGGGAGTTAATCGCATGCGAGCTTCGACGGCTTTGGCTGTTCGATCTCGCGGTGCGAACTCGAAAAATTAAACGAATCACCTGCCCGCTTCGCGCCGAGTGATCACGCGGCATAGTGGGGTTTTAGTCTTTTTCCGACACGTCTTTCGGTGCCGTCGGATTCGAGATGTACGTCGAGCCGCGAATTAGTAGGGACTATTATTTCTGTAATTGTTATTAATTTTTCGTCGAGAAAATTCAAGCCGGCGAACTGAGTAACCGGTGAGAATTTTAGTAGGGAAATTCTTATTGGTGTGTCGAGTCACCCCGGGTACCACCCCGGAGAAAAATTACGTGTGATTTTATATATTCTTGGAATAAATTTATTTATTGGAGTTTTCCTAAATTTTGCTGATTGTTAATTGTTTTAATTGTTCGTGATTGTACCCCTTTTCTAAATCGCCAAGTTAACGAGCCGCCCCTCTGCCCTTGTGAGCTGCAGCTAGTCGGCTGATATCAATTTTCGTTATTTGATAAACTTTGGAAAATCCGATCGCGTCGAGCTCGATGCTCGGCTGGCGCCCGTAAAAATAAGTAAGCGATCGAGACGAATTTTTGTGGCTAGCGGGGTACTGGTTTTGTTTTATTAATTTTTCTTGAAATTTTATTTTATGAGTGTGAGGGTGCCACTCCTTGGAAATTTCGATCACAGTATATATAAATCAATGTTTTGCCTATCGTCTTTGTAGCTCGAGGTGTACGAAGCGGTTATCTGTCCGTTACTCGCCGAAGTTCTCGTCGGATATAACTGTACTGTATTAGCTTATGGGCAGACAGGGTCCGGAAAAACATTCACGATGGAAGGCACGCGCCACCTTCCTTCCTGTCAATGGGAGAGCGTAAGATAGCAATTTATTTAAAATTTTCGTTTGAATTAGCGCCGATGGAGATATTTTAATTTGCGCAGAGCACAGAAATAGGGATGATACCGCGCTTTCTGAGCCATCTCTTCAACGAGCTAAACACGTTAGGTACTAACGCGTATACAGTACGAGTAACATACCTCGAGTTATATAATGAAGAGCTCTTTGACCTTCTCTCGCCAATGGATGAAACAACAAAAATTGGGTAACTCTCCCGTTATTGTTTAAATGTCCATTTTTCTTTTTCACGCAAAATTTTCGCGAAATGTTTATAATAATTATAATGGGATTTATTTTTTGTTTGAAAAGTAGCTGCGACAATGTGAAGCATAAGGAAGGTACCAAAAAGTTAGAAGAAATCATTGTGCATGATACAAATGACGTGTATCACATTCTCGAGAAAGGTTCCGCGAAGCGACGAACCGCCGAAACATAGATGAACTTCAACTCGAGTAGATCGCATACCATTTTAACAATAACTATTGCGGCGAACGAGACCAGCGACGACGGTCAAATATTAGGCAGAAATGGAAAGCTGCATTTGGTAGATTTAGCTGGAAGCGAAAATATAGAAAAGTCCGGTACCGCCCATCTTCGGGTTCGAGACAGTGGAAATATCAACCAGTCGTTGCTATCGCTCGGACGAGTCATCAAAGCTCTCGTAAATAACGCGTCTCATATATCGTATCGGTAATACATTTATTTAATTATTTATTTAATCGTTTGATTTATTTATCTTAATGAGATTAAAAATACATTTGAGATTAGACACGACAGATTAGATACGACAAAATGAGATTAAAAATACATTTTTTTTCTTATTTTTTGTTATTCATTTATTTGTTTTTCAAGTGATTCGAAGCTAACCTGGCTTCTACGAGTGTCTTTGGGTGGCACAAGCAAAACTTCGATAATCGCGACAGTATCGCCCGCGAGTATCAATTACGAAGAGACGATTTCCACGCTGGATTACGCGATCCAAGCCAAAAAAATAACGAACAAACCTGAGGTAAAGAAGCCTCAGAAATCGTTAATGCAAAGTCACCGACTGGATACAGAAGAAATGCATATATTAAAGAAGAATATTCTCGACAAAGAGGTGAGCAATAACAAGATTACGATCGTTAACCGAGCGGCAACAATTTTTATCGAGCGTTCGAAAAATTTCTTATTCGATCGCTGTGTCGTATTGCAGGCACGTTTTATAGAACTACAAAGGACTATAGATGAACGAAGTGCCGAATTAGAACGGACAAAAGCTCGGTTGGCGTTAACAGAAAACGAGTTGGCGGTGACGAAGTCGTTAGTAAAAACGTCGAATAATCTCGCGGAAAATGTATGCGACGAGTGTGAATCATTGAAGAAAATGATCAGTGAGTCGGTAAGTTTGACTCTCTCCTCTGTTCTGTTCGGTTCTGTTGTCGATTGATTGTCAACCGAAACGGTTTCCCGTTGTTGCAGTACGATAACTACAGACAGTGGACAAAAGAAGAAGTGAAGGAGATGAAGTGTATGTCGGATAATCGGAAGACGAATTTATTAAAATCATTGGAACAATTCTCGTCGAATATAAAACAGCTTGTCGACAACAAGAGTATGGAGAGATTGCGTTCGCAGAATTTGAAATTGGCCGACGAGTTAAACGAGCGAAGCGGTATTCTGTTGGCGAATTTCCAGACCGACATAAAGCTCAATTACGATTCACTCAACACTTATAAAAATGTAGTTTCGAATAAGGCACACCATATGCGAAAGAAATTCGTCGCGGACCTGGACTCGTACATATCTTCCATCCACGTAAGTTTCTCATCGGTTACTCTGTATAAAAAACTTACGTTTCGCGATTCCGCGTTGTCTCTATCGGTGCAAATCGACGAAAAATATGAAATCATGTATTGTGTATCGTATTTTTGTGACATTCGCAGATAATTGGAAAAATCATTTCGAAAGTGAGCTCGGATCACGTAAGTAGTAGGTGGTGCACTATGGCGTCCCCCAAGGTTCCAAGAGAATATTGGAACATATAAACTGTATCTACGTATAAGATTGGAAATTTCGGTCACAGTATATATAAATCAATGTTTTGCCTATCGTCTTTGCAGCTCGAGGTGTACGAAGCGGTTATCTGTCCATTACTCGCCGAAGTTCTCGTCGGATATAACTGTACTGTATTAGCTTATGGGCAGACAGGGTCCGGAAAACGGTGGAACGATGGAAGGCACGCGCCACCTTCCTTCCTGTCAATGGGAGAGCGTAAGATAGCAATTTATTTAAAATTTTCGTTTGAATTAGCGCCGATGGAGATATTTTAATATGCGACTGTCAAATTAAAACAGACAAAAGCTCGGTTGGCGTCAACTGAAAACGAGTTGGCGGTGACGAAGTCGTTACTGAAAATATTGTCGAATAATCTTGCGGAAAATGTATGCGACGAGTGTGAATCGTTGAAGAAAATTATCAGTGAGTCGGTAAGTTTGACTCTCTCCTCTGTTCTGTTCGGTTCTGTTGTCGATTGATTGTCAACCGAAACGGTTTCCCGTTATTGCAGTACGAAAACTACAGACAGTGCACAAAAGAAGAAGTGAAGGAGATGAACTATATGTGGCTAATCGGAAGACGAATTTATTAAAATCATTGGAACAATTCTCGTCGGATATAAAACAGCTTGTCGACGACGAGAGTATGGAGAGATTGCGTTTGCAGAATTCGAAATTGGCCGACGAATTAATCAAGCGGAGCGGTATTCTGTTGACGAATATTCAGACAGACATAAAGGTCAATTACGATTCATTGAATACGTATAAAAATTTAGTTTCGAACAAGACACCCCATATGCGAAAGAAATACGTCGCGGACCTGGACTCGATCATATCTTCCATCGACGTAAGTTTCTCATCGGTTACTCTTTAAAAAAACTTACGTTTCGCGATTCCGTGTTACGTTCGGCCGAGACTCGGAAAAATTTCCGAGTTGGAACGTCAACGGGCCTCCTAGCAACAGGACACGAACAACGTCGCGAGATTCGACACGCGCGGGTTATCCGAAACCCTCGCGCTAGTAAATAAAAATTAATACCGCGATACTTCCCCTCTCACCTCGCCGAAGTCGACTTTGTCGCCTACGGAAAGGTAAGACGGGGAGTCAGCGAAACGGTGAAACATCATGCGGGAGAGTTTCAAAAAAACTGTTGTGACAAAAATTGCGAATAAGACGGATTCTCCCCTGACCCTCCGGAGAGCGAATATTTCGCTCAACGGCGGGAACAGCGGATTGAAGAGTTAGTCTTCTTTCGACAATTGTAACGTTCGCTCCGAAGGAAGCTCCGCGCTGGTGCAGAGCAAGAATACCGATCTAAAATCTCGCGTAAAATCAATCGACCGACGACTAAGACCGGTCGAGTTATCGTTTCCGTGAGTACGCGTACGTCTCTCGTGAGTCCCCGTGGACATTGATAGTTGTAGATAAATAAGTGTCGTTTGATAAGTGTATTTTGACAATTTTAGTTCTTCATTGTTATTTTGTTAGAGATAGGATTACCTTAAGAATTGGAATCATTGTACTGTGAGGAGTGTGTGTAGTGTGTGCAGCGTACCGCAGCAGGGAGCGAATTGTAAGTGTATAAGAGGGAGTCATCCCACTCAGATTCCCTTACCCGCACACTTCATCGCGCACATAGCGCGCAAAATTATATTGTTATCTGTATTTCTTTTGGGGTTTTGGGAATTTTCAATAAACTCTTGTTGGCATGCAACAAAAGCACATGTTTCGACTAAACCTTTATTTCGTTTGAAGAGACCGGGCCTGTATGGGACAGAACGGCAACGCCCACGTAAAATAAAAATTCAAACTCTGTCGGTTTCGACAGGGATTTGTTACATAAGCAGACGCTTCTCGTCTTTGCTCGGCACGTAACAAATTGGTGGCAGCGGTGGGATAAGGTTCTGTATTTATTTCTTTAGATCGAAACGCTCTATGTGTGCATGCATGTGTGCTGGGTAGTGGTTGTACGTAAGACCTTTCTCTCTGTTCTCCTTCTCTAAACATTGTTCAATTTAAATAGTATTCGATTCGCGAAACAGAAACCGACGTACAAAGAGTTTTCCATTCAGATAAATTCGCGTGACCAGGAAACCCTTAGGCAATTAACTCGCACGCATAAATGACTATCAATCAGAATTCTGAGTACGGAAATCCGGATTTCGCGGAAAATATCGCGCCTCCAGAGGTCACTGTGGCCGGAAATTTGTAAGGGATCTCTTAATTTAAAGGAATAATCGATACGCGAGATCGAGAGTCGATGAGATCGAAAGCACGCGCGTGCGTATGTGGTGCGAGAGAAACATGCGCACGGTCTCGAAATTTGGAGCTCGCTCCCGATCAAGACCCTGCCTCTTTGCCTCTCACATCTACGCATATCGAACGAGCCTCGTGCGTCTCACGTTCGATTGCCCGGTTTGGCCAGCCGCGGCGAAATCTACCTCATCGTGGAGACAACCACCAGTCGAGAGTATCACCATATATTCCACTGCGAGCCCCAGGGAATATGCAAAGAGCCATCGAACGACGACGAAAGGAAAAAGATACGTATGGTTCATATTATTGTACTGCAAAAAGAATCGTGTCGCAATAACTTCATGTTATTCTGAGCGAAGGTGAAGATCACCCTCGAACTTATGTTGAAATTCGTGATTTTATAAAAGTAATATTTGTGTGTGAGTGCGGATAGTGTGAGAGTCGGAATATTTAATTATGATTTTTAATTTACGAGCGAACTAAGAACAAAGAGGTTTTCAGTGGGAATCGAAGGATGTTATTTGTTATTTTACTGTTACGTCCAGCGTAACGCTCTATTTTTTCCCTTGCCACCACTAATAAAAATCGCCACTCAAACTTTAAGAAAATAGGAAAGGAAGAAAATCGGGTGAAAACCCCGCTCTACCGATATTTATTTTACCTACTGCTAGATCAAAATCAAATTAGCCTAAATTCCAACAAACATTGGGTCCTACCTTAACGAGTCGACACCGACCGATCTAGATAAAACAGATCCGGGCCCCACAAGCGGAGGCCGAGAAAGGCGGTCTCTGGCCCCTCCTCCGAGCACTCTCCTATAGTCCCAAAAAGAAACTAAAAGAAAGTGGGCCCACTAATGGTTACCGTAGGGATCTGCTATTATCCATATCGACTACTGTCGCGTGGATCCTCAACTCAATGAACCTACTTTACCGTAGCTAAAACATTTTGAGAGGGATCTACGGTCAGCCGGTCAGAACTTTCGGTTCCTAGAGATACAGGCGGGTCGACAAATTATCTTCGTTAAAGGTGACAATTTAAAGACGATGTTCTAGTTGAGCCAAACTCCACCAGTTAAAATAAAAGAGAGGGGGCTTTCGATTGTGATCTCAGCAAAGGGAAAAATGATTATTCTTTAATAAAAGCACAAACCCCGACTATTAGTAACAAACATTTAAAAGAATAATAGTTGCTGTTTTTCTACAATCAAAATAAATAACGGCAAATAGAGAAGTGAGGCTGAGAATGGATTTCGTTAAGAAAGATAATAAAAGATACAATAAATATACAGGATTTGCTCTCTTGAACGCCTGTGTTTATTCTTACAGTGTTCATGAAACACGAATCGTTAATTAATAATAAGGAGAGCAATGGCACCGTAAAAGCAAAAAGGGCCTTGCTTCATTGAAACTGTACGAAATAATCTCCGCTCGACAGCCTCTGGTGCAGAGAACCCGGGTAACGAAAAGAGGCCCTCTTTGTTTCAGGTAGAAGAACGGGCCATGCGCTCTCCAACCATAATTGTCATATTTCACATTCGATATTAGACCAGTATAGTTTAACCCTTGAGAAATTCTTGGCAGTAATTAATTTAGATGCCATTTGTCTAAACAAAATAATTACAGGCATAAACTGTAAGGAATTTGCCGAGGAAGTTCTTTCCCGCGACACGCCACTAGGTGAATTTAAACGCGGAAAAGAAATTAAATTAAGAGTAAAATTAAATGTTTTTATTTTCACATTTATACTCGCATAAACCAGAGCAAACGAGTGCAGCTAGTCAAAAGTCGAATAATGAGTTCACGTTAAAACACGGCTCATGGCAAAATTCATTTTTTTTCAAAAGGTTAAATGAGACTCGGGTAGGAAATCACTTTAAGAAGACACCATTTTTTTTTCTTACATAACACCTAAAACTCAGTAGACATAGGAGAGCGTATTTCCATTCGACGATACCGGTTTTCTTTGTCTAGACACCGATGAGATTCGTTTAATAGTCGGATTGGAACACCACTCTTCTGATTTCTTGCATATAAAGTATTTACCTATAAAGCGGCAATGAGACACCAAAAGGCTCTCTGGTAATGACTTCCAGGAAACCGGAAACAAGAAGAGAGGGGACCGATGCCTACGTGATCTCGTCCGCGCCCTTTTTCTTTTCGATACCCCACCCCGTCACCTACGGCGCGGGCCTGATAAACGAAATTATGCCTGAAAGAAGGACTTAAGATCACGGGCCAATCACGTAAGAGATCCGAAGCATCACCTCATCTTCTCGTTACTGTACCAAAATTCTATACGGAATAGATATAAAAAGACACTCCTATAACAAAATCCCCTCTATTTTGTCACCAAGAAAATGGTATAAAAACCCCGGAAATTGTGCGCTCGGGACCATATACCCTATAACCAGATACCAGTTATTTAGATTCTCTCCGTAATACCATTTAAAATCACCGACGTTAGAAATATTCATTTCAAAGTATCGTTTTAAAGAAACCGATTTAGACTATATAAAACGACGAGAAAAAACCACCGAGGTTAATTTTGAAGTTTCGATAAAAATCAGGAACTTCGTACAGTACAATTTTCATTGAACCTTTTATCAATTGTATCACCCAAATAATTTTTTTCGGCATTAAAAACCAGTGTTAATTTTCCTCGTATTTTCGTGAAACATTTTATTCACCTTTTCTACTCATTTACGTACTCAAACCACGAGAACAAAGTCAACAAGCACCTGCAACTCATCGTTTACAACCGTAAGTACATTTCTACCAAATTATTAATCACGCATGATTTTATTTCCGTTCTCGTGACTCAGTAATTTATAAAGTTTCTTCGAGATTTTCCTTTTACTGTACCCCGCGTTCCGATACCTGGCCAGAAGCCGGCAGGTAGCCGCCGTCCCACTGAAGATTTCCGCTCTATCTCTCTCTTTGTCACAAAGACGCCGAAACCACTACTAATTAGTTGACACCCTAAGACACGGATACGACAAGCATTCTTAAGGGCTCCATCCCAAGCAATTTTCCGCAAGGTTAGGCTTTAAAAAGGAGCAACGTTGTTCTCTTTATCGACACCGGGAGTGGTAAAAGTCGGTTCAACACCCTCCTGACCAGCGCGTGCGATAGTAACAAGAGGCAACTGTTACAACGCAAACTAGGATAATTAAAAGAACGCTAGTTTGGTCGTAACAGAATTTTGGGGGCTCGTCCGGGATCATTAGAGTGCTTGTCTGAAAGAATTTATTATAAAAAAAAAGGGGAGATAATTTTATAAAAAAAATATAACTATACACGTTCCTTGCACTTCCTCCTTTCCTACCTAAACCATCACTTGTTCAAACGCCTCTTGGAGGAGTACAAGTTGATGAAGTAACACAATCTAGAATAAGCCATCACTTGTTCAAACGCCTCTTGGAGGAGTACAAGTTGATGAAGTAACACAACCTAGTAATAAGCCATCATTTGTTCAAACGCCTCTTGGAGGAGTACAAGTTGATGAAGTAACACAACCTAGTAATAAGCCATCATTTGTTCAAATGCCTCTTGGAGGAGTACAAATTGATGAAAACACAAACACACGCAAACATTTTCACAAACATACGCAAACATTTCTCCTAAAAACATACACTAATACCTCTCTTGAAAATAACAGTACCAGAACATCTTACCTTGTGTATAAATAAAAAAAAAAAGGGGGGAAAAGAAAAGAATCTATGCCAAAACGAGGGGGCTGGCAACAGCCCTACGTGCATTACTAGAACAGGGAATTAAAAACGAACTTCACGGTAGCCTACAGAAACCCTCGGGCGAAGAAAAACCTGACCCGACACCACTAGAAGATAGATCAACGGGAAAAACGATAGAACTAGATTTTCTGTATTTGACTCCTGATGAGACAATAGTTTGTGAAATTTGGAGGGAACCCCTCGCGGAAAAAACTTTTACCCAGACATCTGAGGATAAACCACAAATAGTTAAAATTGAAAAAGTGCAACTAATAATCGCGCCTATAAAACCATCAGAAACATTTGTTGTCCCCGAGAATTGGTTCCAATAACTTTGAATTCCGGTACATTATTAATTATTCCAGTTATCGAAAAAAAGGGAGAAGAGAAACAATTAATTTTCTACATGGTAGCCAAATCCATTCTGAAGGTTCTGAGAAAATTGATTAGGCATTATTGCCATTTATTCATATCCAACCGCTACCCTAAGGTAAAATTTATCACGAAACACAAAATATCGTTCATTAAAACACGCTCCCATAAGAGTAAGAGCAGACAAATCAGAAAAAAATAAATAAAAGAAAACGATAAAACAACAAATTGCGAGGAAACCAACGTAATAATTCTCCTTCATTCCCTCTCGGAAATCTAAATGAGTTCTACTAACCCCGAAAAAGGAAGCGAACCACTGTCTCGTCCCACCCGTTCAACCCGATCCAACACCACTATCCCTGATCATATAGTGCACACGTACGTAAACGAACGAAGAAGTGGCAGAGGTAACAAATCAGTGCACGCTGCGGAAAACACCGCTCATAAGAAGATATTAGAAATAACCGAACCCCTAAAGGAGGAAGAAGAGGTAGACATTGAGGAAGAGATACAAACCACGAAAGAAGAAATTCCAATACAGATAACGGAAGAAGTAACCAAGGAAAAAGAAACAGACAAGGATACAGCGGATCAAAAATACCTAGAGGAACAATACGAACTATTAAGCGTTAGAGCTCAGGCCCTGACTTTGGCTGACGAAAAATTGAGAACCGAGGGATACGGACTAACCGAGCGGAAGGTCTTTGGAGCGCCCGTTGACCCATCGCGAAGACCTGATACCCCTGTTCCCCATTTCTTCGAAACAACCAACGAATCCGACGACGAGAGCACACAAACTATCATTGACAATTTCTCTGAAAAGGACATAGGGTCAAAAACATACCTATCTTTGTTTGACGAGACGATTTATAAAAGCCTCGCTGAATTTGATACGAGCGAGGAGGAATTTTATACACCAGAAGGCGAACTCATTGTGCCAAGAACCTCTCTCTCACAACTTGACATAGTTAAGCGTAACCTGTATCCTATTATAGGAGAAGGCGCGAATCAACTTAACGAAAAAAATAAAAATACCGGTACCAAGCCGAAAACAAAACTAAATAACCCTGTGGAGCAAAGACAATCTCTTACCGATCTCGACAAAACTATCACGGGTAAAACTGAAACACCCGAAGCAAAGAACACAGGAGGTCACATCAAAGATACTCCACGGGACCCACCTGCACGGACAGAAAGAAAGAACGACATGGCTAATTCCGGATTAAAGGTGTCTCTCAAAGACGCTTTGGGCGTCATCCCTACATATGATGGCATTAATACATCTTTGAATTTGTTTATTCAATGCTGCGAGGAAGCATTGGAAATGCTAGATGCTTCCAGCGAGGAGCAACTAGTTAAGGCAGTCAGAATCAAAATCGTCGGGGAACCACGACGATCCATAGCGCAACAAACATTCGGAAGCATGAAAGAATTACATAAATTCTTAAAATGCATCTACGCACCTGCAAGGAATATATACCAATTGCAGGGAGAACTCGGTTCTATATACCAGCGACCTGAAGAAACTGTAGTAGCATACGCAAACAGAATCCGCGATTTGGGTTTCCAAATTCTGGAAACCTATGATTCCGAAAATAACGAACCCGCGGATAAAGCTTTCAGGGATAATACTGCCGCCAGCCTCCCGCCGTGTTTCATACAAGGGCTAAAACCCGAAATCGAGGCACGAATGACAACCGAAGGAACGATCGACGAGATAGTAAAAAAGGCTGTAAAAATCGAAAAACAATTAATAGCCCGAACCGCGCTGCGAGAAGGTATCAGGAGTTCAGAAAATACAAAGGATGCGAGAGTCGAGGGTAAACGATCTATCCGGGCAATTATCAGCGAGACACCAGAGTGTCAGCTTTGCAGCAAAACAGGACACATAGCTGTGAACTGTCCAGAGAAACCTGGAAACAAGGCAGCAGAGTTAAAGGACTCAGGTAGCCAGGAAAAGGTAATACCTACCTGCCAGAACTGTGACAAAAAGGGGCACGTGGCGAGCAAATGCTTTCAGCTATTCCCTGCGAAGAAAAACAATAATCCTTCGCCTAATACTCCTGCAATCACCGTATGCCAGCATTGTGACAAAAGAGGTCATACCGCAGACCGATGCTACAAATTATTCCCTCCATCGAATCAAGAGAAGTCATCTACCATTTGTCAATTATGTAAAAATCAAGGACACACGGTGCAAGATTTTCATTTGCTGCCGAATCACGCTAAAAAAATAACGAGCAATCAAAATGCTCGTAATAACCCCGTGCCGCAGGGTTTGCAGTTCGCGCAGACTGCCAACATCGTATGTCAAATATGCAAAAAGAATGGGCACGGTGCTTATCTATGCCCGTATCGCCACAATCAAGCTCAATGCGCCGCTTCTCAGCAACAAACTTTCGCAGACACCGTCAAAGGCGATCCAAAAACAACGAGCACTTGTCACTACTGCAAGCAACCCGGTCACTTCATTCGGGAGTGCCCGGCGAAAAAGGCGAACGAATCGTGGTATAATACGTCTCTGGGAAACTCCAACGGTCTCCCGACGACGGGTGCAGCGGGGACCACCCAGATCACGCACCCAATACATGTGATCTCGGTAGCATCAAATCCGCACGAACAGTAAAAATACGCACGATAAAATTACACCGAGAGAGTAGCGTCCCCACGATAGAATTAACAAGTGAAAATTTAACAACATCTATAATAATGATGGTTGACACCGGAGCTGGGCCGAACATCATTAAAAGGGAATTTGTAAATTCAACAACGCCAATCGATAATACCGAAATTTTACAACTGAACGGAATTACCACTATATCAATATACACTCTCGGACGTGTGACGCTCGAAGTTTTCGGACGACTCGCCACGTTTCATGTAGTAGAAAATAATTTCCCCATCAATGAAGGAGGAATACTGGGATCAGAATATTTGGATGGAAACAGAGTGGTAATTGATTACGAAAAACGACGATTAAAAATGCAAGAACTAAAAATTCCTTTCGCTACTCAAGAAACTATAGTAATTCCGGGGCAAACACGAAAACTCTGTTTTGTTCGAATAAGAAACCTGGAAGTCCGCAAGGGATATTTGCCCACCTTAGAAGCTGGGGGGGGAGTCAAAATAGAAACTGGATTAGTGACCAACGAGAATGGAAAAGCGTACATTTACGTAACAAATAATAATCCACATACGATCAAGCAGCAAGTATCAGTGTTAGAATTAATAACGGAACCAGAAACAAGCATAGAAAAAGGAAAAAGGAGTAATAAAAAAGACAGTGGAAGTCCCGCAGACGCTGCGCCCTCGGTGAAATCGGAGCCCGAGGGACCCCTGGTCAATAAACCCAAGGAGAGCAGGATGTATACAGGAAAGACGAACGAAGATACCGCTAATAAAACCAAGGAAATAGAAATAACAGTCGAACCAAATAATGTAACTATTGTGACCGGACAAACGCCGGTGTTTTCTGAAAGGAGTAACAAAGACAATTGTGTATCTAAAGAAATATCGAGTGAATCCATAAATATGTCGTTACACGAATCCACAGGGGTACCAAGTGAGGCCCAGGGATTTCGTGATGATTTCGTTTTAACACCGATGCAAGAGAAGAAAGAAGTTAGAGTTAATTAGGAATATGTAGAAAATAATTCTGTTGTCGCCACGGACTGTGACGTGAGCCCAGGTACTACCAGGAGTCTAAGTATGACCGAAGGAGTTTACAGTGGTCAGATCCAAGAGTCGGAGGTCGACGAAATTTATAGCCGCTTGAGTGAGGCGGAGAGACAAGAAAAGGAAAAAGAATGTAGCACGAATAATCACGAAATTACGAAGCCAAACGCACAAACCCATGAGGAGAATGAAACCAATCTCAAGGAAATGGGAACTTTGTCAACGAATTACGGAGAAGATAGTATGGCCATGCGATATGTGGAATACTCGACGAAGAAGAAACCTTGTAACCAGGGAAGAATATACAATAACGAAACCCTTTCGAAAGACCGTAAAAGCTATACCGTTGTAAATCTCAAACTTGCGGAGACACTACGTTCCATTAGTGCCTCCCGTTGCCTTCAACCCTTCTTGAGAGAAAGTTTCTGTTTTAAGCTCACAATCTCGGATTCAGGGGAACGTTTCGAAAAGATAAAATCTCTCCTTCGGCTGAATGAGTTAAATATAGAAGAGAAAACTAGCATCGAATCTTTATTGAGAAGCAGCGCCCATCTTTATCACTTGCCGGGAGAAGCATTAACATACACGACGATATTGCAACATCGAATTCCCACGACGGATGATCTTCCCATTAATACAAGAGGATATCGTTGGCCGGAATGTACAAAGGACGAAATAGAAAAACAAGTAGACGATATGCTAAAGAATGGAGTGATAATACCATCGACCTCTCCTTACAATTGCCCTGTGTGGGTAGTACCGAAAAAGAACGACTCAAAAGGAAACAAGAAATGGAGGGTGGTATTTGACTATCGGGCCCTTAATGAAAAAACAATTGCCGATGCTTATCCCATCCCTAACATCACCGAGATACTGGACCAATTAGGTGGTGCGAAGTATTTTTCCGTGTTCGACTTAGCATCAGGATTTCATCAAATAGAAGTCAGTCCCCTGGACCGACATAAGACCGCATTTACGACGCCGAGGGGCCATTTCGAGTTCGTACGAATGCCGTTCGGACTTCGGAACGCTCCGCCCACTTTCCAAAGAACTATGGATCTCGCTCTCAGCGGATTACTGGGAAAAGGAATATTCGTATACTTAGATGACATCGTTATTTATTCGCGAGGATTAGAGGAGCATGATACCATCTATAGAGAGTTAATGAAGAGACTTGAGGCAGCAACTTTAAAGCTAAAACCGGATAAATGCGAATTTTTAAAAAGAGAAGTCGCTTATATAGGACATGTCATCGGCAACGACGGCGTTATGCCCGATCCTAGGAAACTCGAGGCAGTTCGCGAATTTCCTCAGCCCAAAAACGTTAAAAATATTCGACAATTCTTAGGACTAACGGGCTATTACCGACGATTTATCGGAAGTTACGCAAAAATATCAAAGCCACTCACTCTGCTTCTTCGGAAAGAAATACCTTTCGAATGGGATAAGGAGGAACAAGGGGCTTTCGAAATTTTAAAGGAGAAATTATGCACAGCACCTGTGTTACGGTACCCAGATTTCACGAAGCCTTTCATTTTAACGACTGATGCCTCCGGGATAGCTATCGGCGGCATCCTTTCTCAGGGGGAAATTAACCATGACCATCCGTGCGCTTATGCTTCCCGTGCGCTGAACAAAACCGAGGAGCGATACGATACCTACGAAAAGGAAGCCCTTGCGATAGTATATTGCATCCTTCATTACCGTCCTTACTTGTACGGACGCAAATTCACCGTCGTAACGGATCATAAACCACTGTTATGGTTCCGCCGGGCCACAGACGGCAACTCGAAAATTTTAAAATGACGTCTGAAACTAGCCGAATATGAATATGATGTGGTATACAAAGCAGGAAAAACAAATGTAAACGCTGACGCTCTCTCTCGGAATCCCGTCTGTGAACCCAGTAATCCCGATGGAATCTTTATAATTCGCACCAACCCCGCGACTAAGACGCGTCATAAACCAGCTCGAGGATTAACTGACGAAGAAATCGCCGAGTATCTAGCTTTAAACAGCGACGAGGACGTAGACGAAACCATAGATCCAGACGATGTTTTATTAGAAGCCGACGAGGAGCCATGGGAACCTCCAGACCACGAGGATATGTGTGAACCTTCGGCAAGCGGCATCCTTGGACCAACCGACGGAGCGCAGGAAGGTTACATGTCAAAGGATAGCGAGGATGATTTTCGCGACGGGGACTACGAGAAAGTCCACTCAGCCGGACCATCAAAAAGTCGTAAAAATCTAAAAGGAAGAAAGGGGCCTACGCCGGGACAGGAAGACCTGGGAACACTTAAAGAAAGCTCCAGCCGATAAGTTAACGAAGAGACCGATACTAGGATAAGCTACAGCAGGATGCACGAAAACGGCGTACCTCCAGCGGCGCCCGAAAATTGTGAGAGTATTGAGAATGACACCGAACCATCAGATAAAGATAGCGATATGGAGGACAATCCTATAAGAAAAAAAGTTGCTCACCAACCGTTGGTCTACAGCGACTCGGAGAATTCCGACGACGAAAACGCCCCTCACCGTACCCGCGACAGCGAATGCAGAGGAACCGAAGGCAATTTAACGAACAACCAAAGTAGACGGGAAAATTCTAAAACTATTCAGCAGTCTCGGGATCTTTTCTACAGTCGTAAAGATAGCATGATGTTTTTCGTAGACACTAGGGGACTACCGATGGATAAGGGGGCGCAATCATTAGTGGACCGAGAAGAAATGCCCAATTTAAGAAAGTTAAAATTACGAGAGGCAAAAGTTTTGTCCAAGAGGAATAATAAATATTTTATTGCCTTGCCTATCCGGGCAGAAATACGGGATGGACCAACACTAATCCTTGAAAACATCGTCGAAAGTTTAAAAAGCTGCCGAAACCTCGCAGAAGAGTTAACCCTACGATCAATTAGTGTGGCAAAATCTTACGCTATTTGCAATGTACGCTGGGAAGTTATTATAATCCAAATTCGTCAATTGTTTCAAGAAACGGATATTAAAATAATAGTCTGCTTAGGGATTATCGAAGAACCAAAAGAAGAAGAGCGAGAGGCAATAATAACGGAAAAATATTGCTCGGCCGTCGGCTGACACCGAGGTGTAAGCAAAACATACAATCGCATTCGACACGATTATTATTGGAAACATCTCAAGCAAGACGTACAGGATTTTATAAAAAGATGCTTAAATTGTCAGCTGAAAAAATTAGTTAGGGTCAAGACAAAACAACCGATGGTAATTACCGACACGCCTCCCACGGCTTTCGAAAAAATTGCAATGGATATCGTGGGACCGCTGCCAAAGACTCATAAACAAAACGAATATATACTCACTATACAGGATCAGTTAACAAAATTCTCGATCGCGGTAGCTCTACCGAACGCCAAGGCAGTAACCATAGCCGAGTCATTTGTCAAGAGATTTATTTGCAACTTCGGTTCTCCACGAGCCGTACTAACTGACCAAGGCACGAACTTTCTGAGCAATTTTATGAAACAAATTTCGAAATTGTTCAAAATCAAGAAAATCAAAACTACCGCGTTTCACCCACAATCAAACGGTTCGTTAGAAAGATCGCATCACGCTCTGGGCGAATATCTCAAGCAATATACAAACCAGGAAAATAACTGGGACGATTGGGTTGAATTAGCTATTTTCAATTACAATACAAACGTTCATGAAAGTACGAGACACACCCCCTATGAAATGGTATTCGGACAAATCGCGAGAACCCCCTCGAGTTTCCCTCTCGATGACCTCGACAAACTCGCGACGTACGACGATTATTTAACGAGACTAGTTACACAAATACATGAGATTCAAAATATAGGAAGAATAAACCTCATAGCGTCCAAGGAAAAAGCCAAGATATATAGAGACCGCCGCATCAACCCAGTTGCGTTCAAGGTTGGCGAACCCGTCTTTCTGCTTAAAGGGCCAAAGCCAGGGAAATTAGGAGATCAATATACAGGACCTTTCGAGATATTGGACATTTTGGAAAAAGGAAATTTGCGCCTCCAACTCAAAGGAAGAACGTGTGTCGTTCACCCTGAACGAGTAAAGAAGTCACACATACCTACACAAAAATGATGGGAACAGGTGACGAGGGGGAGCCGACAGGGCCTTCGGAAAACACGGCTCAGGAACCGAAAAGAAAGCAACCTCAATACCACCGATATCGGCGTGAGTCCGAGAGAGTAAAAAGTTTCGCTCGATGGCCACGTCCCTACCTGAAACCCCAGGCACTCGCTGCCGCCGGATTTTATTACGAAGGATTAGGCGACGATGTCATTTGTTTTGAATGCGGAATAATATTACATGATTGGAAAATCGGCGAGGATCCTCTCAGGGAGCATAAATTAGAATCAACGGAATGCCGTTTTGCACGTGGACTTCCCTGCGGCAATATACGAGTAGGAGAGGATGGAAGGAGAGGAAAGGTCCCCTCGTGGATGCAAAACAATTCGCCCACATGTCAGGAGGATCCACCGGTTGAACACTATGTGCGTTTAACAGCATCCGGAGCAATAATCCTTCCGACTCCACCAACCTTCCCAAACACCCCAGAATTGCCCCCGCCTCCCCTAAGCCCTCCCGGTCCTCCCAATACCCCTGAACTACCGATGGATTGTGGGAAAAGGAGCGAAATTATCCCCGGAAATCAGGAAACAAGTAAAGCTAGAGAAAACAGCAGTTTCTCTCTCTCGGGCCTCGGGCCAGCCGAAGGGAGCCTGCGGTCACCCGACAAGGAAGCTCCGAGCGGACAAAGGACAACGGTAGTGGGAAACAAAGGAGATACTCTGCCAAGCAGTAAGAGGAAGACAAGGAGCACCTCTGGCACGTCCGAATCAACTAGAAGTGGGGAAGAACCAATACAACCAGCAACACACCAGCCATGGAAAATGAGAGCTCCAGTGCCCCCGCACTTTGCGCAAAAATCCGCGACTACCAACGACAAAATCGTACCGCCTGGAGTGACTAAACGAGGCAAAACCCACGCCCGAAGCACCGAGGATTGTCCAAGGATTTTTGGAAAAACCTAGATATAGTCAAATAATCAACATTGAGCCAACAAATCCTTTAGAGCATTCCACATATGAACAACGGCTTAAAACCTATGAAGACTGGCCCATGGCATTGGAACAGACCCCCGAAAGAATGGCCGATGCGGGATTCTTCTATCTCCAGAAGGGAGATCGAGTAAAGTGTTTCTCATGCGGAATCGAGTTACACCGGTGGATTCCCAGCGACGATCCATGGAAGGAACATGCCCGTAGGCACAGGAACTGCTCATACCTGCTGGAGAGAAAAGGACACGAGTATATCAAGGAAGCGCGTAGACAGGGAGACACCGGGCCAACCGTGGCCGAGGTGATGGAGCATTATAGAACGTTTTGCCAGAAGAAAATTAAGCCAAGCACCGCAGAAAAAGCGCCGCTGCATGAGCATGAGAAAAACGTTCTCGTAGACCCAGTGGATTCATTGCACCGGGACTAAGACTAGACGATATCGTTTTCGAAAATCTCTGCCGTTATTGTGGAAGAAATCGGGTGTCGGGAATTTACATTCCCTGTGCACACGCGGTAGCTTGTTACGAGTGCGCCATGGCTTCGAACCAATGCGACCTTTGCCAGGAGGACATAATTAGTGTACGACACATGGTAAGCCTTCCTGATCGCGTTTATAGCGATTATGACAAAGAGATAAGCCCTGCAATGGTACAGGAAGCTCACGATTTAGCTAAAAGCACCATACGAATTCTCCAGGCCCTCTGCAGGGGATAGAAAAGGAGAGCCGGAAAATCACGAATAGGAAGAGAGAAAATAAACCGACAACAAAGAAAAGGAGACAACGAATATAAAAAGAAAAAAATGCATAGTATAAGACAGAAATAATCAACATTACGACTAGATAGATACTGATAACCCCATAGATTAAAATAAGAAGTTTGAAAAAAAAAGGGAGGTGATAGCCGGGTAAAAGTTTTAAGGGGACTGAGTCACCTAAAAAATCGAAAAGTAAAAAATTTTTTTTCCAGTATATATAAGTTTAATGAAAAATTTAATTTTACCTCCATAATATATATATGTTAGACTACCGCTGTAAATTTTTTTGGAGACCTACGGTGTATTCCAGTGTTATGGCCAATGGTCAAACATTTTTCCTTTGCCGCAGCTTTCGGACTGAATGAAAGCATCAATCTTTGCTTGCGACCTCTTATTTTCTTCGTTGGAGAGTTTATTGCGGAACGAGTGCGGGGATTTTTTTTTGAAGCTTCGCTGGCGAAGCTATGAGTTAAAAACTACCAAAAAATTCACTTTTTCCACTTTTTGTCTCGTAACCACTCACATAATGGCTTGCGATAAATCCATTTTTGATCGCATGAAAAATCCCCGCACTCGTTCCGTAACACTGACTGTTACGAAGAAAATGAGCCGTCGCAATCCAAAATTGGTGGGCCCATTCTCCCTGAAACCTGCGGCAAGCGAAGAAAAATATAAGTGTCAAAAAATGAATTTCACAGATTAATGAAAATAACCAACTTGGGTGATTCACAATAAAAAAAAATTATTTTTATATTATTTTGTCACAAAAATGTACACTTTTTTTTCTGTCACATAAAACTTAGAATTTTTTTTTTTATTTTTTTTATTTTACAAATCTCGTAAATGCAAAACAATGTTTAAAAAATAAAAAAAAATACTCTTACGTCAAATGTGACGTTTAAAAATGAGGTTAATTCTGCGAGACTTTTCGCGTTGCGACACTGTCACTGTGAAAATCATTTTTGCACCATTGCGGGCAAAAATACAGAATATATTCCGTTCATTCGGAAAAACTGTAAACACTGACGATTAACTAATTACACGGAGTTTACAAGCGCAGTTTTTTACCCGATTGACACAATCGAGTAAAAATCATCGCTGCTACATTACGCCGGTGTATCGCAGACTCAAAACAAAGCGCGGTAGCGGCGATAATCTGAGTCGCATCGATTAGACGTAACGACCCTTTGGTCGGTAAATCGTTACCTACCGAACGCAGTTTCGGCATCGATTGTTTTTTTTATGTTCCTTTCTCGATGTTCCTTGTTCTTCTTATTAGAAGAAAAAGAAACGTGCGGAGATGCGGTATTCCGGCATTGTTTGTATTGCATTTCGGCATTTTTTTTTTTCACACATTATTTATTTCTAATATTTCTAATATTACTAAAATGCTTCTAACGTCGGTAATTTTTTAAATTTTCATCTAAAATTTGGTGTGTATGTAGTACACCGTATATACATTCAGAAAAAAAATTAAAAAAAAATACATAAAAAAATAATTTTTAGGTGACTCAGCCCCCTTAAGAAAAAAATGATGACATTCTAAACTTTTGGAAAACGGGATACCCCCCAAAAGAAAAGGAAAGAAGCAAACTACTGTACCTGAACAAAATAAGGAAACGGGTGTACGAAAAAAAAGGGAGTAAGCTAAGGAAAGAAACATATAACCCATTTTTTTTTTTTTTTTTAAATGTATTATATAATAATAAAATATAAAAAAAAAAGAGAGGAAGAAAAAGAAGAAAATGTAATAAAAAAAAAAGAGAAGAAAAAAAAAAAATATATATATAAAAAAAATATATATATAGCAAAGTAATAATAATAATAATAATAATAATAAATTCTTTTTTTTTAAGAGAAAAGAGGAAAAAAAAAGGGGTACTAATATTAATAAATAGAGAAAGAGAAGAATAATAAAATTAACATAATAATAACAATAATAATAAAAACCCGCAAAACAGAGAAATCAGTGTAACTGCTCCCACGGAGCATTTATTAGAAAAAAAAAACAAACACAAAATCCCACAATACAAAAACATACAGATTAAAGGGATCATATAAAATATACGCAATAAAAAAAAAGAGAATAATAATCGTAGTAATAATAATAATAATAATAATAATAATAATAATAATAATCATAATAAAATAAATAAAAAGACAAAAAAATCAAGTTAAACTGCCCTTGCAGGGCATTTATTGAAAAAAAACAACGTACAACATATACAATAATAAAACACAATGAAAAAAAAAGGGGGGGGCACGGAAATATACATATGAAATAAATAACCAAGTAGCTAAAAAAAAAAAAAAAAAAAAAAAAAGGAAGAAAAAAATTTATGAAAAAAAAGATAATAAATAACGGAAAACGCAGAAAAAAAAACCCCTCAAATGGAACAAAACGGACAAGACGACAACGATAACCAACGAAGACGAAATGACGACGCAGACGAATAAAGACAAGACGACAACGATAACCAACGAAGACGAAATGACGACGCAGACGAATAAAAACAAGACGACAACGATAACCAACGAAGACGAAATGACGACGCAGACGAATAAAAACAAGACGACAACGATAATCAACGAAGAAGGGAAGGAAGGGCGATGAACAGCCGCCGTCGAAACTCCTAGCCCTGGAACAAAAAAAAAGAGGAAAAAACATATAAGTAAAATTTAAATAGGAACATTTTTTTTTGAAAAAAAAAAAAAAGAAAAAAAACTCACCAATCGGCGTCGGAGATGACCCCTCGATGGCGGGGAGCGATCCCGCCTCCGCAATAGCCCACGGCCCAGATTGGGGAAAATTCTCCCCAACTCCTCCAGTAAGGAAGGCCGCCGTGGCCTCGGGACGACAAGGCCCCCCGGAACCCCCTGGTCGGCTGGTGGAGGACTCGCCGGACTCGGTGGAGGGGCCACATGCAGCAGCCGTTCAAAAACGATGGCCACCTCGGGGGTTTCCGGCTCCCAAGCAACGGGCGGCAAGGGCGACGGCATCCACACCTTACGACTACGCATCTCCGCGTAATAATGCGCGTATCGCGCCCCCTCATCCTCGTAAATGGAGGTCTCCCTCGCCAAAAGAATTGGGGCCTCTAGGTTCCAATCTTCGAAATCCGCCTGGTACGGGCAGATTCCGAAAAGGATTCGAAGGGAGAATCTATCCTCCCTCTCAAATCTCCATCTGAAAAAAAAAACACAAACAAAATTAAAAATAATGAAAAAAAAAGAGGGGTATAAAATAATAAAATAAATACTTACGGGTTAGATGCCCGACGTGTGGCCCGAGTCCTGGCCACCAACTCTTCAAAAGCCTTTCCTCGCAGGCACCTCGTTCCCGCTGCCGGATAAACGGTCCGAAGGACCTCGTCAACCTCGAAAAAGTCGAGCTCCTCGTTAGAGAAGAATTCTCCGTAAAAAACCATTTCGGAAAAGAATTTCGTGGTGTATTCAACCGAAGGAAAGAATAAACTGATGAAGAAACGATAGAACCCCGACCTTTTATATCCAGGCCGAGGGAGTTTACCCCGTGGAAATTTGGAAAAACGGGGATGAACAGCCAATAGGTAACAGGCAAGGAACCAGACGCCACAAAAAGAGAAGGCCCAATTAAAAGGAGGCTGGAAGCGAGAAACCTGTTAAGCAAGTGAGAAAGGATGACCGACCCAACCCTCGTGAAATAGGAATTTTCCCTTGACCATCACGGAAAATATATAATTCCAACTTTAGTTAAATTACACATATATGGAAAACAAATGTAGGGCAACGAAAAGGAAGCAAAACTAGAACAAAAAAAATATTCAAAACAAAAAAAAACAAACACACAAAATGCACGAAATAAGGGTTATTACAATCATTTTTTTTTTATTATTACCAAAAGAAACACAAAGGAAATAAATTTTCCGGAATATGATAATCAACAATTAATTAAAAACACAACGCACAACGCTGAAAAAAAAGGAAAAAAAAATAAATAAAAACAAATTCAAGAAAGAAATGATCCCTCGAAAAGGAAAAAGAAAGAGACAAACCAACAAAGATGCCGATAGAGACACCGTCGCACAACCTGTCGCCCCGCAACGAACCCCTCGAGACGGCTCGGAGGCGCCGCTGTTTCCGTCGAGAAAAGTAGGCGAAGACCAAAGATATCTTCGTACGACAAATCCCAGCTAGAAAAAAGGGGTACCGATAAAAAAAAGAGAAAGCAAACCGCCCGGAAAATTACACGAAAAATCACTTACCTTGCCTCGTTCAACATTCTCCGAAGAAAACGTATACGCCGAACTCCTTTTTGCACTTTTATCGAGATCGTACCCGGTACATGAGGATTACTATCAAGCAACCTCTGCAGTGATGGAGTCATAGGCTCATTCACTCGCGGCATAATTAAATCGCTTCAGAAAGAAAATCGTCCGATGAAAATAATAAAGTCCCTTTCAATACAGACAGAGTCAAGAGAATAAAAGAAATCTCGGAATACACGTGGTTTTTAAACATCTCTACGGGATACGGGAGATCTCGCCCCCCATCCTACCCACGCATTAACTTCATACGGTCCAGGAACCAACGGAGTTATTCTATACTTCACCAATCGGTGCCACGCATTCCGTTTTATTTCCTTTTCTCTGTCGACCCTAAGAGCGTTGCCGCGCCCAAAATTTACATATAAAATCACTGACGTTACAGATGGAAAAGGCGTTACTCGCCCTGGGAATAGCGTTCTTACTTCTGCTATATTCCCCACCCCCGGTGGAAGGAATAATCGGATACGATTGCACGGGCGCCACATTGAATATTACAACCGTGTCACTCCTCGAGATCGGCGAATGCGACATTCCTACACAGGAAGTGAACGAAACCGCTGTCCATATTCAACTATTAAAATTAAACCAATACTCTTCTATACAAGTACACCAATGTAAAGTTGAAATATACCGGGTAATCCGTGATGCGGCATGTGGTCGCACGGAATGGACGTACCCAACGGAGAATATTCGTATATCGATACCGTTTCACGCGATATTTGTTCCGACTTGCATAAAACAGGAAAGATTAAAATCGGGCAAACCGAAATATACGGAGCGATAGATAACGGCACGATAATGCGACCCATTTCAATAGCCGGCACGGTAAATCAAGACGCATCATGCGAGGGGGTATATTACTCGGACCCATATGGAAATTGGGATAAAGTATACGTAAAGGGCGCAGTTAAAATCTCGCTACGTGACTATTCTGCAGACGTCGATGTAGACACCAATAAAATTCATTTAAAATCAGGTATGCGATGTGAGCTTAGCGAGGGTCATTGCGTTGACATCGACGGGGGGCGATCCCTTTTGGGAACCTTTCCCCGAGGACAGCTGTCACTCCAAACGGTATGGTGTGCTTTACGAGGGCCCTGCTAAACGCACAACTGACACCGACACTACATACAAGCAAACAATGTACTCACTAACAGAGGGAGACGTAATCTTTGCATTAACTGCCAAGGGTCAAACAAACTTATGCGGATATACGCTGGTTCGAACGGAACACCCGAAGTTGTTAATTGTAGAAATCCGTAAGGGAGATCCATTCATAAAAAAGGAACCTTTGTCAGTAAACAATCTCGATCTTTTCGCATATGTAAACTCAAAATTTGTATACGTAGAAAAATACATACGCACCCAGATGAAACAAATGTATGTGGATATACTTACTCAAAGATGCAATCTCGAAAGAAGAGTTTTGGAAAACACCATCGGTCTTGCAAAACAATCACCGGACGAATTCGCTTATAATATCATGAAGGGACCAGGCTATATGGCCGCATTATCCGGAGAAGTAGCCCATATAGTAAAATGCATTCCAATAGAGGTAAAAATCAGAGAAACACGGGAGTGTTACACACAGTTACCCGTCGAGGTAGGGAACCACTCCTACCATCTCACACCTCGGACACACATACTCAAGAGAACTGGGACTCAGGTCACTCGCAACACCCTTGTGCCGTCTATGTATCGCGTCGGAGGGGAATGGTATTCGCTCGAACCCCGACCTATTCATGCGACGCCACCAACTGTACTTAAACCTCTTTCTGATCATACATGGACATACCGAAATCCGCAAGCACTCGCCACCAGCGGCATATATACGCAAAAGGATCTAGACGAATTACGAGAACACATAATGTTTGCTGCCGAGCGCCCCGCTATTTTAAACTCCGTAGCGAGAGGTATAGCGGGACAACCCACCATTACTCAGGGAGGAACAATTGCGAATTTAATCGATGAACAAGCGATAAATAAAATAATCGAAAGTTCTTGGGAAAAATCGTGGGGATATTTTTCCACCTTTGGTACGTTTAGCGCAGGGCTAATTGGCATTGTCATGTTGTGTAGAGGAATAAAATTAATAATTGATACTGTAATCCACGGATACGCTTTACACACTGTATACGGTTGGTCTCTATACCTCATTGGAGCCATCTGGGATTCGGTAACGAGCCTATTGCTGCATCTGGGAAAGAAACCTCCCAAGGAGAACGGGGAAGATGGCAATATCAATGAAGAGCCTACCCCTAAATCCCCATTACAACCCAAGCCGCCCAGTTACTATGCTGAAAACGAGAGACCCACGACTACCTTTAACTTAGAACCTTTTCATTTCGGGTTTGACCCGAGAATTCGCGACCTCCAACAGACTCTAAACACCGAGGCACCGAGCCACCATTATCACATACCTGTGACTACACATCAGGGCACTACATTACCGTCGTATTTTAGTCCGGAAACTACAACTTTGCCACGTGGGAAGGGGGGAAGAAGTAATGAACAAGCGGAAGAAGGCGAACATTACAAAACCCCCCGACCTTTCCGCAGTCCACTTAAGATGAGTTTGTTGGAACAGGGAATGGAAACAAAGGAATTAGCGTCATTTTCACCGGTATCGATACCTCCTTTTGCGACAATACCCAGAGCAAAGCCGCGTGAGTGCATTCCACAGGAATCAACGCCCCCGGAACCCACGTATCCGGAAAAGAAAATGCAAGGGTCAGTAATACGGGCGCAGGTAGAATCCTCCCCGGAGCCCGAGGTTACTATTAACAGGGAATCAGCAGCGGGTAATGAAACGGCAACAAGAATATACCCTACCCTCGAGAAAATAAAAAGGATTCCCGTTCACACACCGTGCCCCGAGAGAAGACAGATGTTTCTCTCTCTCGAAAGACGCTCAAACAAGTAAAAGAAACGGAAAGAAAAGGAAGAGAGGAAAAAGATATAATGTATACGCTGTTGCACAATGAGTAATAGGCATGACCTTTTCTAGAAATTATACGCGATAACAAGCAAAATCAATTAATGAGGAAATAACTCAGCATCTTCACACACCGTTATCAAACACTATAGTTTCAATTCGGTATTTCTGCTTAAAGGAGGCTCAAATCCAGAAGGCGTAAGCAACAACCAAAAAAAAAATATATATATATCATCAACGGATTTCCCTCAACGAATCAGAAAGAAGAAGAAAACCACAATCAAAGAAACGAGCAGAAACAAAAGAAATATATATTATATATTTTTCTTATATACGGATTTGTGACACCGCAATGACAGGTCAACAACCAATTGGGCCAAACTATCATCTGGAAGAAACAAGATTGCTCAGTTTTGTACTTTGGCCTAAACCCAACGTATCCCCTGAGGAATTAGCAGCAGCAGGATTTTACTATACTGGACAAGAAGACAAAACTACCTGTTTTGAGTGCAAACTCACTATAGGCGAGTGGGAAGCTGACGACAGACCTATACTAGAACATCAAAGATGGCAAGATAAGTGTCGTTTTGTGCGAAGAATACCCTGTGGTAACGTACCCCTGGGAGTGCACCCTTCCGTTATACCTGCCGCACGCCCACCCAAAGGACCTTATGACACCAAGAGCCCGGAATCACGCAAGGCTAATAACGCTATGGCAGGATTTTCCGAAAAAGGACCTTCTTACCCCACGTATGCGAGTTACAACAAGCGCCTGAGAACTTTCGCAAGTTGGCCAACATCGTCATCACAGTCAAAGGAAAGCCTTGCCTCAGCAGGTTTTTTCTATGCGGGAAAGGAGGATCAAACAATATGTTATTATTGCGGAGGAGGACTGAGCAAGTGGCAGCCTACCGATACGGCTATGGGCCAACACGCGAAATGGTTCTCAAAATGTAAATACCTACGTGCTCAACGGAGATCCGGAATCCAACCCAGTAATAGCCACAATTACGAATTATCAAAGTTGCCAGAGGAATCAGTCGAACTAAAGGAGGCCGAAACTACAGTCAAATGGGCCGCATGTTTAACGAATCTCCGAAAATATACAACAGAGATAAATAAATTCATTGGGGAAGTAGGAAATAAGGAACATAGCAAGGCAGGTAAACATGCACCAACAATGAGCGAGGCAGTAAACAGGGAAAAGCAACAGGAGGCCACGATCCTCGAGGAGGATGAAAGGGATAACGTTGACCCATCAACAGACACGTTGCAACCGCAGAAACCAACTGAACCTAAACATCCGTCCACTCCACAAAATTTAAGTGAACCAAAAATGCTCAACATCGGGACTTTGAGCAAATTGGTCAATAATAACCTATGTCACCGTTGCCGCATGAAGAGCATAGGAACAATGGCTTTGCCCTGTTATCATGCCACCGTTTGCACTGATAGCGCGAAACAAATAAAGCAATGTTACACGTGCGGAACCAACATCGATTACGGAGTGGAATTTTCCATCGACCATGAGTATAGACACGGGCTGACACTTATCGCCCCTCGCACTATCCCAGAGTTGTAAACGAAGAAAAGACGTAAAGGATATAAGTCGAAGAAAAACATAGCGCGTTACCCTTACCTTGAATAAACTATGAACAACCAATATAGTAATAAGAATTACCCCATCATTCCCGTGGACCTTCTGGCGTTTGAGCGCAGGAGGATACACGGGAGGAGCGCGGACACGAGACGGCAGGATGCGGCAACCATTGAAAGAAACAGGACAATGCAGGCTTGGCAACAACGCTGGACAGAAGGAGCTACAGGCAACTGGACGAGACGTCTGATAAAGGACCTGAGACCGTGGCTTGAAAGGGAGTTCGGGGACGTAAACTTTTACGTCACCCAGCTCCTAACAGGGCACGGTTACTTTAGACGGTACCTTTACAGGATGAACAAAGTACAGACGCCGGACTGCAAATACTGCGGACACGAACAGGACGACGCGGAACACACATTCTTCGAATGTGACCGCTGGTCAGCACTTAGACGGAGACTGGAGACGACCGTTGGTCACATCACTGCAGACAATATTGTCGAGGTGATGCTCCACACAACAGAGTGGTGGCAGCTAGTCGCCACCTACACAGAGACGATACTGAGACGAAAAAACGCAGACGGCTGCCTCGAATGACAGAGCAGACGGACTGACGTGAGACGAAACGGATAAACAGAACGAACAGACGTACACAGACAGTTCCCCCAACCAGAAGTAATATTAACATAGTTCCTGGTTGGGGGGGTATCGAAAGGAGAAGGCGGTTTAGTGGGTAGGCTACGGGAGTCCCACATATCCACCAGCTGGGCTGGTGGAATCCGTAACCTGGATTCCGCAACTTCTGTTTTCCTTTACGGTACCCGCAAGGGTACCGTAAAGGAAAAAAAAAAAAAAAAAAAAAAAAAAAAAAAAGAATTACCCCATAACAATAATAATAATAATAATAATAATAATAATAATAATAATAATAATAATAATAATAATAATAATAATAATAATAATAATAATAATAATAATCCCGTGACGGGTTGCCGGTCCCGCATCGGGCGCCTCCCCAGGTGGCGGATAGGGGGACGCCTTCCAGAGATGGATGGTACCGAAAACAATCGGGGCGGACCAAAACCAGGCTACACACACACACACACAGACGCAAACACTAACACAAACAAGCCCGAGTGACATGCCAGTGATGCAAATGTCCGGGGACCCTATAAACGGGGTACCCTGGGGGAACGAATGCTCGGGGTTCCCTATAAACGGGGACTCCCGAAAAGCGAAAGCGCGGGATCCCTATAAACGGGCTCTTCCGGAGTGAATGGACTGGCAAAGCCACTGCAACGGGCACTCAGACCACGCACACGCAACACTAGGTGATGGTGCTGGAACTCTGCCGCCGCTCTCCGCTGCTGGCAGCCCCAACGCGAAGCGCTAGAGGGTACCCCGAGTAAACCAGGCCTGATGCTCCTGGGCCGCTGGATAGTACAGGGGCCCGGGTCCCCTTAGCCGGGTGGACCTAGCTGCCCTATCAACCAGCGAAAAATCCCCATACTGTAGTAGTGCCGGGTGGCGCCCGGAAAGGGCCCTGCAGCAGTAGCGGGGGGGCCTCGGTGAGGCCACTGGTGCCAGCGGAGGGGCAGTCGGCGGAGGAGGCAAAGCGGCGGTGGAGCCCTAGCAACCCACACCCAAACGACACGCTCACACTCATAAAGAAAAGAAGCAGGAGAAAAACAAAATGAAAGGTCAGAAAAATGAAAAACGGTCAAACGCATCAGCGACCACGGGGCTCCCAACCCCACCACGAACGGAACAGAGAACAGACGGGCAGACAGGACAGAAGACTGGACTGGCCCCGCAAGGAATGGAAACCCCACCACCGGGACCATCCACCCTCGTCCAAGACCGAGGGAAACCGGCGAAAAACTCGGAGAGAACTATACTGCGACTTCTGAGACGCGACAGGACGGATAGCGAATCGAGCGCGGGGAGTGCGGCCAGCTTCTCCTCCGCCATCGACAGCGACTATAAAAATGCAGACAGGACAGCACAGATAGGACGAACGGAAAGTACAAACCCGCAGAACACTGCACCGAGACGAGACGAACTAGACGAAACAGAGCTGCTGAAGCTCATACAGAGAACGGCGACAAAAATGGCCGAGGCAGCGGCAATACAAAAAAACATGAACATGACAGTGAAAAACGGTATTAAAACTATCCTCGAGGCTGCAGACGCCGCGCTGAATAAGCGTAGCAACGCGGCCCCGAGGGGGTACCCGACAGATACTGAGACAGAAACGGATACGAAAAGACAAGAAACGCCACGGACGAAACGTAAACGGGAGACGACCGGGTCCACTCCGGAGACCTCACAGAAGAGGGCTCCGAGTGGGGAAACGGCCGCACCCTGGCAAACAATTACAACAAAGAAGAAGAAAAAGACAGAACAGAAAAAGAAAACAAACGAGACGGACACCGACGCCCAGGAAGACAGACGCAAACCAGCCCCCAAACACCGGGGGACGGCTGTACTTGTCAAGCCTGGAGACGACACGACGTACTCAGATATAGTACGAAAAATACGAGCGACGGTCGACCCGACGAAGAGTCACGTGCAGGTGACGACATTAAGGAAGACAAAGACTGGCTTGTGTCTAATAAAGATACAAGCCAACACGAACGGACGCGAAGAATTTCAACGTGCGCTCCAGGAAGCTGTCGGGGACGCAGGGAGCGTCAAGACCACGACCTCCAGGGTTCAACTGGAGATCCTGGACCTGGATTGCGCTACGACGAAAGAAGACGTGATACAGTCACTGAGACGCGAGACAGGACGCGACGCGGATTTCGGCGTCCACATATTCGGCCCGAACCGGGCCGAGCAGTACATGGCGGTGTGCGACCTAGAATCGCACGAAGCCAGGTTGCTGCTCGACCGCGGCCGGATCGGGATCGGATGGGTGCGATGCCGTCTCCGAAAACGGCTGACAGTGACGAAATGTTACAAATGCCTAGGCTACGGACACACGAAGGAGGACTGTAAGAACGAGGATCGGACAAAGTGCTGCAGGAAATGCGGTGAAACGGGACATTACGCGACGGACTGTAAAAACAGACCGGCTTGCCCTCTGTGTACCATGGCGGGACACGGAGACGTCGGACACTTTGCGGGATCCGGGAGATGTGCCGAGTTCCGGGCTGCGCTGGGGGAGTGCAGGAGGCAAGCCAAACAACGGAAAGAATAATTCAGGGAAACCTGAACCGGAGCAGGACAGCAGACATGCTACTGCCCCAGATAGCAGACGAATACGACGCTAATATCCTGATACTGTGCGAACCGTACAGGACACGACCGACGCAGACATGGATAACGAACGAAACGAAGACAGTTGCTATCTGGGTGAGGGGCGCGGCCCGGACCCGGATAACCGATCGGGGCGGTGGGGACGATTACGTCTGGGCCAAGGTGGGCGCCGTCACATATGTCAGCGTCTACCTGACTCCAAACTGCGCCGTGGCGGAATTCGAGAGAAAGGTGGCGCTCCTCGAGGACGGAATCAGGGATCTGTCCGGAGATGTCGTGATCGCGGGGGATTTCAACGCGAGGGCGATCGAGTGGGGCATGACAGAAACGAACAAACGGGGACGACTACTACTGGAGATGGCCGCAAGGCTAGACCTCGTAGTGGTAAATGCGGGGAACGTACCGACATACAGACGACCAGGATACGGGGAATCTATACCGGACGTTACGATAACGTCAGAACGACTGCTGCCGCTGATAAGGGGATGGCGGGTGATCGAGGACTACACGGCCAGTGATCATCAGTACATTGCTTTTGAAGTGGCAGTACAGACGACGACAACGCGAACGAGAGTTCGACAACCCCCGCGGTGGAACACGAACAAACTCGACGTACAAAAGTTTGCGGAGGAACTGGCGGCAGCGCCGGCTCCGAGCACAAACGTTCCCCCGGAGCTGACCGGTCGGCAAAGGGCGGAAAGACTGGCAGACGAGACGGCTAAGCTGACGGAGCGGCTGTGCAACAGCACAATGCCGAAACGACGGAACAGACAAAAGAGACAACCACAGTACTGGTGGACGGACGAGATAGCCGAACTGCGGAAAAGGTGCCTCGCCAATCGAAGACGGGTCACCAGGGCCGGCGGGAGACCTGAAAGGGAATCCCTACAGGAGGCATACAGGACGGAACGAAAAAGACTGACGAACGCTATTAGAGACAGCAAGGCGCGATGCTGGAAGAAGCTCTGCGAGGAGGTGGACCGCGACCCGTGGGGAACCGGTTACAAGATCGTAACCGGTAAACTGGGGGCCCGGGCTCCGCCGGAACTCAAAGACGCGGAAACTACACGACGGATCGTCGACGGACTGTTCCCGACACACCCGATACGCACGGACGTAACGAACGACAATGAAACTTCGGCGGTCCCCGTCTTCACGGCGGAGGAGCTCACCAGAGCAGCCAACGCCGTGAAGACGGGTAAAGCGCCAGGACCCGACGGAGTACCGGGAGAGATCATCCGGCTGATGGCTAGCCAGAGGCCGGAGATACTTCTCGACCTGTACAATACGTGCTTGACGACAGGGACCTTCAGCGACCGCTGGAAGACGGCGAAGCTGGTCCTCATCCCAAAGGGGAAGGGTGACCCCAGTGCGCCGTCGGCCTACCGGCCGCTGAGCTTACTAGACACGACAGGGAAACTGTACGAACGGCTACTCAGACCAAGACTGACGAACGCGATACAGAACGGTGGAGGCCTCTCAGACCAGCAGTTCGGCTTCAGGAAGGGTCGATCAACTATCGGAGCAATCCAGAGGGTGGTCGACTCCTTCCGAGACACAGACAGACACTGCCACGCAGCGCGGCCCATCGTGCTGCTGGCGACACTGGACGTCAGGAACGCCTTCAACTCGGCCAGGTGGGTCGACATCCTGGGGGCGCTCAGAGGCGGCTACAGGATTCCGACGTACCTGCTCCGGGTAGTGGAGGATTACCTGCGAAACCGACGAATTACATACGAAACAACAGAGGGACAGATGACGAGACAAATTACCGCGGGGGTGGCCCAAGGATCCATACTTGGACCGGACTTCTGGAACGGACTCTACGACGGCCTGCTCAGACTGGAGCTTCCGCTCGGCGTACTCCTCGTCGCATACGCCGATGACGTAGCGGCGGTGATCGTCGAGCGCTCTCCAGAACTGGCGCAGTACAAACTGAACCAGACGATGAGACGGGTCGGACGATGGATGACTGAACACGGACTACAACTAGCGACGGAGAAGACAGAACTGCTTTTCCTCACGAGGAAACGCATACAGACGCTACTACCGATGAAGGTTGGGACGGACGACAACGAGACCAGAGGGGACGTCAAGTATCTGGGGGTGACCCTAGATACAAAGATGACCTTCTGGCCTCACATACAAAGGACAGCTCAGAAGGCGGCCGAAAGGATAGCATCCTTAAGCCGCCTGATGGCAAATACGAACGGACCGAGACCGGGGAAACGGAGACTATTAATGTCAACAGCCCACTCGATTCTGCTGTACGGCGCGGAGATCTGGGCAGACTCCCTGAAGACAAAAAAATACTGCCACGCAATGATGGCAGTACAAAGACAGAGCGCGCTGAGGATCGCTTGCTCCTACCGGACCGTCTCTGCACAGGCTGTTCTGGTGATAGCGGGCGTGATTCCCATAGACCTCCTCGCTTTCGAGCGCAGGAGGATCTATGGTAAGAGCGCAGATACAAGACGACAGGACGCGGCATCGACAGAAAGAGACAGGACGCTACAGATGTGGCAACAACGATGGACAGAAGAAACGACAGGAAACTGGACGAGACGACTGATAAAGGACCTGAGACTGTGGCTCCGTCGGGATTTTGGAGACGTAAACTTTTACGTCACTCAATTCCTGACGGGACACGGTTACTTTAGACGGTACCTACATAAAATGAACAGAGTACGAACACCGGACTGTACATACTGTGGACACGAACGAGACGACGCGGAACACACCTTCTTCAGATGTGACCGTTGGACAAGACTGCGACAGGAAACAGAAACGGCGGTCGGAAGCATCACACCGGACAACATCGTCGAGGTGATGCTCCACGGAAACGACCAATGGCAAAACATCGCCACATACATAGAGACAATACTGAGACGTAAAAACGCGGACGGCTGCCTGACATGACAGACCAGACGCGACAAAGAAAACAGAAACAGAATGCACGCACAACATGACAAGACAAACACAGACAGACCCCCCGATCAGAAGTAATATTAACATAGTTCCTGGTCGGGGGAGGACGGAAAGGAGAGGGCGGTTTAGTGGGTAGGCCAATCGGGAGTCCCACATATCCAACAGCTTGGCTGGTGTGAATCCGTAACTAGGATTCCGCAACTCCTTGTAAAAAAAAAAAAAAAAAAAAATTATAATAATAATAATAATAATAATAATAATAAAAACAAAAAAAAACACAAAACAAAGAAAAAGAGAAAAAAAAAATGATAACCATAGAGGATAATCTTATTGCTTAACAAGTTATTAGACTAGGATAAGAAAACAAAGAAAAAAAAACAAACTTTAAATAGATGAAACAAGGATAACCCTAGGAAACTAACATATCAAGTAAGGAAGGAAAAAGGACAGAGGAAGTACGTATCGAACACCAACTACGTTTCGTAATAAACTCCCTAACGCACAAAAATGCAGACTATATGCTGCGAGATTTGCCGCACTCTCAGGGTCATTTCATCAGCTATATGCATGGAAACCCCTAATAAAGGCTTGAATAATGCTTTTCCCCTGTATAAAGAAAAGAGAGGAAGGAGGAGAAATAGACTAACATTAAAAGGAAAATGAAAAAAAAAAACAAAAAAAAAAATTCTAATCATACATCAGCATTAATATTATCAATTATCTGTATGTGTTAGTATCACCAACATGTCTCGATGCACGTGTAGGAATGGAAGGCAATACGATAATTTGGGAATAAGTACAAGGCCCGCCAACTCCGACGAAATTTTTCCCATCGAAGTAGGAAGGAAGAAACCAGTATGCCTTGTCCCCGGAGCCACCAGGCTCTATTGTTATTGGAAGTTGGCAATACGAATTGATATCGCGAAAAAGGACATCATTCTGTACGTCCCAACAGAGTGGAGGGCTTTAACTCCCGACCGATTGGAGGATTGTGTCAATCAACTACGCGATCGACCTTTCGAAGACATCGTACTGGGAAGAGTTCAATATTTCTGGACCATCGATGTACTTCTGCCTGCACGTCAAGACTATCGGACGGTCCCGATCCACGGCAGAAATGGGTGGCCAAATTTCTTCGAGCCTACACCTGTATGGAACAAACCTCGGCTAACCTACGAAACCGAACACCTATCCATCCCGGTGAATCGCAACCCCATTCCGCCCTGTCTGGACATGGAAAACGTGGTATGTTATTGGCGCATGCGATTGCCACGGACAGTACAACCACGACGGTACGTCTGGATACCCCCCGAGTGGAGAAAGCTCACCGACAAGACTCGATCCTTGTGGTCGCGCAGATTAGGCGCTGACCCCGAACAACCTATCGAGCTAGGGGGAACACACTATTATTGGGACCGTGATACCATAATTCCTTACGGCCAGAATCCCCATTCGATAGAATACGTGGGGTACGGGAGATATAAGCATCTTGACAACCAGGGGGAGGATGACACCCCACCTCGTAGGTTAATCATCAGGTTTCCATCACCACCCCCCATTTGTACAGAGCAAGGTGATAAAAAGAGCAGCCGTTTGAAGGATAACATCGCTCAACGGGATCTCCCACTCCCAAGAGAGGGAACGGGACCATTTCCAAACCTAACACAAGGATACCTGGAGCCTTTCGACCGACTAACAGAGAACGTATACATGACTCCTTACTCTCTACTCGAGACCGCGGTATGAGAAAGAGATAGAGAAGGAACGTAAAGAAAAGAAAGGAAACCATCTGAATAAACCTTTAAAAAAAAAAACAAAGAAAAAAACTACCTCATAATATTAAATAAAAAAAAAAGAGAGAGAAAAAAAAAAGGAAAGAAAATCCAGAAATGATATGTATACACATATATATATATATCGAGAAAAAAAAAAGAGAAAGAGAGAGGAAATAATTTTACACACCTATAATAAGGACATCATACGACTAATCATCATTAACAAGCTGTGAGATTATTTCCATCTATAAATCCACAGGAGATGGTCCAATACAAGCTAATCATGACAGTTGACAACTCGTACAAACCCCATAGCAGATCGTACTACTGGAGCCCCATCCCAGGAATCTACGTACCTCCCGAATGGAAAGATGTGCCTATCAGCATCTTAGAAGAATGGATTGAATTGATACCGGAGGAATCGGAAGCAGCAGTCATCGGAGGGACAACTTACGTTTTACAATGGGACCTACTACTACCTCTAGGCCAGGATTCCCATTACATCATGACCGAGGACGACGCACGAGCTAAACAAGCTAACGACGAACTATTATACGCACAGGAAATGATACCGGAGCGGCTTGGCCTTCGAAGGAATCCGTCAGTCCGCGAACAGTTGAACCTCAACCTACTCCCTCTATAACCCCACCCGACCGCGAGGACCATCGTTAAAGTTAAGAACTATATTTATAAGAACACATAATCGTTAAGATAAGGGAAACGGGAGGAAAAATAACGAGTATAATAATTTTTCTTCCTTTCCTCATAAGCGCATAATTATGTATACCTTTGTGAATATAACTTCACGAAATAACGATAAAGGGGAAAAGGAAATGTCTTAATTTACATATATATTCGAAAATAATGATAAAAGAAAAGAAAATAAAAATAAATATACAATAAAAATATAAACACATCTCTAAGGATAAACATAGAGCCAAGGGAAATCAGTCGTAATCCATTAGCATTAGACAAATTCTCAGCTTCACCCCGCGCCGCGGAGGCGATTATTAGGCTTCTCCTAATAATCGTCTTAAGAGGGGGAGGTGTTACGTCCAGCGTAACGCTCTATTTTTTCCCTTGCCACCACTAATAAAAATCGCCACTCAAACTTTAAGAAAATAGGAAAGGAAGAAAATCGGGTGAAAACCCCGCTCTACCGATATTTATTTTACCTACTGTTAGATCAAAATCAAATTAGCCTAAATTCTAACAAACATTGGGTCCTACCTTAACGAGTCGACACCGACCGATCTAGATAAAGCAGATCCGGGCCCCACAAGCGGAGGCCGAGAAAGGCGGTCTCTGGCCCCTCCTCCGAGCACTCTCCTATAGTCCCAAAAAGAAACTAAAAGAAAGTGGGCCCACTAATGGTTACTGTAGGGATCTGCTATTATCCATATCGACTACTGTCGCGTGGATCCTCAACTCAATGAACCTACTTTACCGTAGCTAAAACATTTTGAGAGGGATCTACGGTCAGCCGGTCAGAACTTTCATTTCCTAGAGATACAGGCGGGTCGACAAATTATCTTCGTTAAAGGTGACAATTTAAAGACGATGTTCTAGTTGAGCCAAACTCCACCAGTTAAAATAAAAGAGAGGGGGCTTTCGATTGTGATCTCAGCAAAGGGAAAAATGATTATTCTTTAATAAAAGCACAAACCCCGACTATTAGTAACAAACATTTAAAAGAATAATAGTTGCTGTTTTTCTACAATCAAAATAAATAACGGCTAATAGAGAAGTGAGGCTGAGAATGGATTTCGTTAAGAAAGATAATAAAAGATACAATAAATATACAGGATTTGCTCTCTTGAACGCCTGTGTTTATTCTTACAGTGTTCATGAAACACGAATCGTTAATTAATAATAAGGAGAGCAATGGCACCGTAAAAGCAAAAAGGGCCTTGCTTCATTGAAACTGTACGAAATAATCTCCGCTCGACAGCCTCTGGTGCAGAGAACCCGGGTAACGAAAAGAGGCCCTCTTTGTTTTAGGTAGAAGAACGGGCCATGCGCTCTCCAACCATAATTGTCATATTTCACATTCGATATAAGCCCAGTATAGTTTAACCCTTGAGAAATTCTTGGCAGTAATTAATTTAGATGCCATTTGTCTAAACAAAATAATTACAGGCATAAACTGTAAGGAATTTGCCGAGGAAGTTCTTTCCCGCGACACGCCACTAGGTGAATTTAAACGCGGAAAAGAAATTAAATTAAGAGTAAAATTAAATGTTTTTATTTTCACATTTATACTCGCATAAACCAGAGCAAACGAGTGCAGCTAGTCAAAAGTCGAATAATGAGTTCACGTTAAAACACGGCTCATGGCAAAATTCATTTTTTTTCAAAAGGTTAAATGAGACTCGGGTAGGAAATCACTTTAAGAAGACACCATTTTTTTTTCTTACATAACACCTAAAACTCAGTAGACATAGGAGAGCGTATTTCCATTCGACGATACCGGTTTTCTTTGTCTAGACACCGATGAGATTCGTTTAATAGTCGGATTGGAACACCACTCTTGTGATTTCTTGCATATAAAGTATTTACCTATAAAGCGGCAATGAGACACCAAAAGGCTCTCTGGTAATGACTTCCAGGAAACCGGAAACAAGAAGAGAGGGGACCGATGCCTACGTGATCTCGTCCGCGCCCTTTTTCTTTTCGATACCCCACCCCGTCACCTACGGCGCGGGCCTGATAAACGAAATTATGCCTGAAAGAAGGACTTAAGATCACGGGCCAATCACGTAAGAGATCCGAAGCATTACCTCATCTTCTCGTTACTGTACCAAAATTCTATACGGAATAGATATAAAAAGACACTCCTATAACAAAATCCCCGCTATTTTGTCACCAAGAAAATGGTATAAAAACCCCGGAAATTGTGCGCTCGGGACCATATACCCTATAACCAGATACCAGTTATTTAGATTCTCTCCGTAATACCATTTAAAATCACCGACGTTAGAAATATTCATTTCAAAGTATCGTTTTAAAGAAACCGATTTAGACTATATAAAACGACGAGAAAAAACCACCGAGGTTAATTTTGAAGTTTCGATAAAAATCAGGAACTTCGTACAGTACAATTTTCATTGAACCTTTTATCAATTGTATCACCCAAATAATTTTTTTCGGCATTAAAAACCAGTGTTAATTTTCCTCGTATTTTCGTGAAACATTTTATTCACCTTTTCTACTCATTTACGTACTCAAACCACGAGAACAAAGTCAACAAGCACCTGCAACTCATCGTTTACAACCGTAAGTACATTTCTACCAAATTATTAATCACGCATGATTTTATTTCCGTTCTCGTGACTCAGTAATTTATAAAGTTTCTTCGAGATTTTCCTTTTACTGTACCCCGCGTTCCGACACCTGGCCAGAAGCCGGCAGGTAGCCGCCGTCCCACTGAAGATTTCCGCTCTATCTCTCTATTTGTCACAAAGACGCCGAAACCACTACTAATTAGTTGACACCCTAAGACACAGATACGACAAGCATTCTTAAGGGCTCCATCCCAAGCAATTTTCCGCAAGGTTAGGCTTTAAAAAGGAGCAACGTTGTTCTCTTTATCGACACCGGGAGTGGTAAAGGTCGGTTCAACACCCTCCTGACCAGCGCGTGCGATAGTAACAAGAGGCAACTGTTACAACGCAAACTAGGATAATTAAAAGAACGCTAGTTTGGACGTAACATTACGTTCACAATTTATTTTCTGGCGATATAAAATAATTCTGATAATTGTTAAATAAATTGACTCGTATATGCTCTCAGAAATTTCAAGTCGTTATTGCGGATTATAAAACAAAATAAAGAAGCTAAATGTTTTCAAATTTCACCGCCCCAGAATTCGTAGGGGGGTCCGCGTATCTGCTTGTTCGACCTGAATTTAAAATAAATATAATAAAAAATTCCGCTCTTGGTAACGGAGTAGAAATAGATTCCGAAACCATTGAGGGACTTTCTACGCCCACCGGGGAATACGTACAGACAATAGGAGCAGTGATAATTCACACTCAGCCATCGTCTTTGGTTTTTCACGTAGTAGACGATTTCCCCATTGATCAAGTCGGGATCATCGGGTTCTCGGGGTAGTCTGGTATAATTCCCCTTCGTTCATTTAGCGTGAAAAAAAAAAAATAAAAAAATCGCGAGAGCAGAAATAAATAAAGGGCAAATAATTTATTCATTATGACGGACGCCACGCAAAACGCTGCAAACGTCACTATGGATGCGACGGCCCTCATGACCTCATGTCTGGCATGGTGGAGAATCTATCTTTGCAGAATCGCGTGATGAATATCCCTGTTTTCGATGGAACAGGGGTACCGCTAAAAGATTTCCTACAGGACATTAAAAATTGGTCCACTTTTATCCCTGCCGGCTCGGAACTCGAATACGTTAGCGCAGTTATTTCTCGATTACGCGGCGATGCACGGAATTGTGTCTATGGTCGCACCGTAAACACGATCGACGAGTTAATTACTATACTGGAAGATCGCCTAGCTCGCGGGAAAACGTTCGACTACTATGCGGGAGAAATCGCGCGGGCCCGGATGAAACAGGACGAAACCGTAGGAAAATTTTATGACAGAATCCGGATTCTTGTCAGCGGGGGTCGGAGCGCGTGGAGGAAAGAGTATGAGACGGCCTCTCCGGCAATCGAAAATGATCCCTTGTCAAAAATCGCTCTGCGTTCCTTCATAGATGCATTGCCGACTCATGTGAGTGACATGGTCGACATGCAAGAGCTAAAAACGTTAGACGATGCTTTCACGTTAGCTGAAAGGCTCGCTATCCGCTCTCAACGGAAACGGGCTTCTGCGGGGGAAACGTCGCGAAAATCAGGCGAATCAACCATTTTATTCGCTAGAAGAGACGCGCGGGAATTTAGCTCGCGATCGCCGTCGCCCGCGGCGTTACGAACTCCGCAGAATCCTCCGGGTATCTTGAAGCATAGTACGGGTTATCCTCCGAGAAGTCCAAGCCCAGCACGGGAAGGTAATACCGAAGGATGTGCACAGCGTTACTGTTGCTTACGAGGAACGGGTTGCGCGTGCTGCCCCTGGAATTGAGCCGCAAAACGTGAAGGCGGTATAGGTAACGGGTGCACGCATCGCTACTGCTGCGCAAGAGGCACGGGTTGTGCATGCTGCCCTCGGAATCAATGGGCTCCAAGGCCTGCCCGAGCACAACGAAATGCCTCTCCGGGTGTTACTGCATTACAAAGGACCAACTCGTCTGAGCATTTAAACTCAGTGGGGGCCCGCCCCGGTCAACCGACGGCGGGCCAGGTAGAGTTGTCGAAACCAATATCCTCGGTAAAATTGCTGACCCGCACCGAGTAATTATTTCCCGTGGAAGCAAAGGAGATGAGATCGAATCGCCTGTGGTCAAATTATGCGCTCCAGAACTAATTCACGGTATAGACAATTTTTACTGCGATACTGGTGGCGATCTCAATCTCATAAAGCTATCTTCATTAAATGGTGATGTCGTGGTAGACCCTAACGAACGCACGGAATTCGAGGGTTTAACGAATTCAAAATCTCTGACGTTAGGTACGGTAAAAATTTATTTCCATGATGAGCCAGCGACATTTCATGTCGTTCGCGAGTTCCCCACACAGAGCAATGGAGTACTCGGCAAACCATATATGCGCCAAGAAAAAGCCGAGGTATCCTTTCATCATCAGGCGCTTGTGACGCTCAAAGACCCAATTCAACCAAAACCCTTCTTGCGAATACAGGAGGAATTCAGTAACCATCTCCCTATGGTACGAGGAAAATCGCAGAACGGCGTTTTCCTATTGAGGGCGCGTACTCGAACTTAAGTATCCTTGCCGGTAATCAACAAGAATATAAAAGAGGGATACCTGCCTCGCGTGGAAGTAAGCGAAGGCTTATTTATGGGTGACGCACTCATAACACAGCGGAACGGGGTATGCCATGTGTTGGCCGTCAACACGCGGGACGAGGACGTAGAAATCACCGTGCAGCCAGTTGAGCTAGAGGCCTTCGATTATTGTAGCTCGGAGATTTTCTCAGAGACAGAATCGTCAGACGTCGAGACGCCGCTGACGACGGATCGCGTCACAGCTATTCTAAAGGCCCTCCGTCTCGAACGATACGACTTGGAGCAAAGGCACATATGTCGACTCGTGGAGGAATTCACCGAGCGGTTCAAATTACCGGGCGATAAGCTGCCTTGCACGGACCGCGTAGCTCACCGTATACCTACGACGGATGAGCTCCCGATAAATACTCGCCAGTATCGGTTCCCTATAGTCCATCGGGATGAAGTGGAGGAGCAGGTAAAGAAAAAGCTCGAAAATTATGTTATCGAACCTTCTCAATCACCCTACAATTCACCCGTGTGGATCGTTCCTAAGAAACCGGACTCGCAGGGTCGACCGCGTATGCGCATGGTCATCGACTTCCGAAAATTAAATGAAAAAACGATTTCGGACGCGTATCCTTTGCCCCACATAATCGACATTATCGATCAACTCGGAGAAGCACAATATTTTTCCACGTTTGATCTCGCGAGCGGTTTCCAACAGATTCCGATGGACCCTGATGATCACGCAAAAACGGCTTTCTCCACGCCCAATGGACATTACGAATATGTTCGTATGCCAGAGGGTTTAAAAAATGTGCCAGCAACTTTCCAACGACTTATGGATAACGTACTTCGAGGGCTCCAAGGTACCGAGTTATTCGTGTACTTGGATGGCAATGTGGTATTCGCAAGGACGTTGGAAGAGCACGAAAAAAAGGTGCGACGTCTCATGCAACGTCTCACCGAAGTCAATCTGGTTCTGGAGCCCGATAAGTGCGAGTTCCTAAAAAAGGAAGTCGCTTATCTCGGTCATATAATAGGCCGCGATGGCTTAAGACCGGATCCGAAAAAATTGCTGGCTGTGGAAAGATTTCCCAGACCAAAGAACGCAAAAAATGTCCGGCAATTCCTGGGGTTGACCGGATATTATCGTCGATTCATCCCAGACTTCTGAAAGATCGCGAAACCTTTATCTGATCTGACGAAGAAAAATGTCAAGTTCATTTGGAATAAAGAAGCGCGAAAAAGCTTCCGGTATTTGCGAAAATTACTTTGCCAAGAACCAGTACTACAGTACCCAGAATTCAACCGCCCTTTCATATTGACAACGGATGCTTCCGATGAAGCAGTCGGAGCCGTTCTGAGTCAGGAAAAAGATGGTCAAGATGTACCGGTCGCCTATTATTCAAAAATTCATAGCCCGTCGCAACGAAATTATTCTACCACCGAAAAAGAATGTCTAGCTGTGGTGAAAGCTGTTGATCACTACCAACCGTACCTATACGGACGAAAGTTTAAATTGGTAACCGATCATGAGCCTCTCAAATGGATAGAGTCCATGAACGATCCTGGGAAAAGACTTGTGCGATGGAGACTAAAAATACGTAATTACGATTACGAAGTTGTCTATAAACCCGGACGTTTGAACGCCAATGCGGATGCATTATCGCGTAATCCTGTTAACTCGGATGATAGCGAATCGGGTGGCTCAGACTCCTCTTGCGAGCCAGGTACCCCCGAGTCTGCAAAAGAGTGTAAAAAGGTATTGGGGCCAACACGACCCGTAGGCTCGTCCTCAAGGCCCAGGCTGGTCTCCGACTCATCGCGAGATTATATTCCCCCGTCCGCGAAAGTACAGAAACCAAGCTCCTTAATAAAAAGGGTGCTTCAAAAGGGCATGGCCGCGGAGATCAGCGCAATAGCCTCTCGAACACGATCAAAAACACACGAAGCCCCTATGCCGGACCCCAAGGAAGCGAACTCGAGTTCCGAGAGCTCCGGAATCCCCATACAACGCTTCCATCGTAGTATGCTACGAGCACCACTGCTACCCTCGAAACGTTCGGTAACAAAAGGTGATACGCCAAGTGCGGGGTTATCAGAACCTGATGTCCCGCCGAAGGCCGAGTCAGCCAATGATTCCCCGGCACCCGGGAAAAACGAGGCCGTCCTGTTGCCCGACCCGAAGGAGAATTTCACCGACGAAAGTTCGTCGGAGGTAGAATTGGTTAACACCCCCGAGGTCGACTGTCGATCAACAATGGAAAATGTATCCGCTAACCCAAAGGAAACGAAACTTCCCGTGCTCGATGAACTACAAGAATCTTTCGACAAGTTCGAAAAATCCTTAAGAGAGCTCGAGGAACGATTTCAAACCGGTGAAACTATAGCCAACAACGATGAAGTCACCGATACCGGAACCGATCATTTCTCGGAAGGTGAAACAGTAGATGAGCAGGTCCGAGATATGCTCATTGAATTAGACCATTCCGATGGCACGGATGACTCCGAATTGGCACGACGAATTGAAGTTCTCGCTAAGCGTACGCAGGAAACAACGAAGAGCGAGTTCACAAAAAGGGAAGAGGAGGAGCGCGATAGGAGCGAGAAAGAGAGCAAGAACCTCGCTCGGTCTCTCTCACGCCGAGACTCTCCAATCGCAGCACCTCTGACGAATCGGTTATCCTTGTCGGCGCCGAGCGAGCGACCAGCTGCTCGGTCCACACCGCTTACGTCACGGCAACCATTGCCGCGTGTAGACGAGGAGCACGAGAGGCACAAGCCACGAGCGTTGGAGTCAAATCCGCACGCCGTGTCGTTCCCTCCCCCAGCCGAACCGGTAACGCATGCCCCCTCGAGCCAAATGAACAATTGCCAGGATGACAATCTTATCATCAATGACACTGTAACTCGTGACATGAAACCTCTAACTCCTAAGGATACCGTCCCAGAACCTCCCATAGAAAGAGAAACTGGAAGATCTTTGGGATCCAGACACATGGTAAACGGGGTGCGAGAAAACCTCACCTATTGCCGCGACAATTATGTACACTTCGTCAGCGCCGATGGCAAGCTAACTGCTCCCATTGGAAGGCTACTGACCGATCTGGGAATGATAGATAGATCTGCAATAAAAGCCGAGAGATTAGTCATTGGACAGATCGTCGTCACGCCCAACGGGAAGAATAATATTTTCAGCGTAGTGATCAAAGAGCGCTACTTTGACAAATTAACCATGGAGGCGGTGCAGCAAGGCTTAGAAAATTTAAAAGGCGTGCTGCAACAACAAAATGTGCAGACCGTCCGAATTTCCCGAGCGGGAGATATCACTGATGATCTACCCAGCGGGAAGCTCGTGAACATGATCCATGACCTCTTTGCATCTTCAGCGATTCATGTAACCATATGCTACGGGAAAATCGTTCTCCCGACGCCCGAAGACAGACCCGGAATCATCGCCGAATACCACGAAAGTCTGACGGGAGGCCACAAGGGAGTGACGAAAACGTATAGGAAAATACGCGAGCGTTTTTACTGGCCGTCACTACGGAATGAGGTGCAAAATTACGTTCGTCAGTGTAAAGGGTGTCAAGCATTAAAATTGGTACGCGCAAAGACTCGTGAGCCAATGTTAATCACCGACACCGCCGCCGACGTCTTTGACAAGGTGTCACTAGACACCGTCGGACCGCTCCCTACAACGCCTCACGGCAATAAACATATCCTGACGATGCAAGACAATCTATCGAAATATTGTCTCGCAGAGGTGATACCCGATTTAAAAGCCACCACCATCGCTGAGGCCATGGCGCGTCGTTTGATAAGCCAGTTCGGCGCACCGCGAGCGATACTCACCGACCGCGGGACGTCATTCGTGAGCGGGCTGTTGCAGGAATTAGCAAAAATATTTCAGATCAAACAGCTGACTACGTCAGGGTACCGACCCCAAACGAACGGATCCCTCGAACGCAGTCACATAGTCTTGACTGAATACATAAAGCATTATGCGGACAAATACGACGACTGGGATCGTCTGCTTCCTTTCGCGGAATTTTCCTACAACACGTGTGTGCACGAAGCAACAAACTTTACTCCCCACGAAATAGTATACGGTAAATTGCCGCGATTGCCGAGTCAATTCCCCGTAGATGAGGAGCTCAAAACATATAATTCATTCCTGATCGAATTGATACAACGACAATCCGAAATTCGCGAGATCGCCGGGAATAATTTGATTAGGGCAAAAGAAAAATCAAAACTCCTGTACGATAGGGACATCCGCCCCTTCGAGGGAAGGTAGGTGACCAAGCGTACGACCAAGTGTACAACACGATGAGCCACTCATTTTCATTGTATAACAATCGGAAAATTAAGATATTGCCGTTTTTCTGAAAAGTAGTTTTGAAAATTAAAAAATTCCTCGAAATCCGCGTTTTTAGGTTGTAGGAGGTTCCCTCTTGTCGCTACACAAAATCTATCATCGGATTCGTATTCTGCACGAAAAAATACGTAAAATATGATGTGGAGAAAAGTTTTCTAGCGATTTTAGATGTTGATGAAAAAAAAGGGCTAAAAACGTCCAATTCGACCGGAAAGAGGGCTAAAATCGCGTTTGAAGTTTTGGATTCTTCCCGACCAGGTAACGGCATCAATAAACGCTTCAGCCATTCGCCGGTTACCCTATTTTGTGTATTTGTTCCCGTACAACACGATAAGCCACTCATTTTCATTGTATAACTATCGGAAAATTGAGATATTAGTCCATACGCTAGGGGTCATTCTGTGTCCAAATGAGGTCCATGGAAAATTCCTTTTGTAAACGTTTTCAATTGATGATTGAAAACGAATAAGCTTGGGTACCTCGAAAAATTTTGGTGCAATTGTTTATTATAATTGTTTAAACATAAAAAATGCGGTTTTTTGGCGATCATAACTCGAGGCAACCGTCGATTGGGATAAAATTCACAGAAAACATAGTTCTCAGTACCACCATTCGATTGGCTATTCATTTTTTTATGGACCTCCAATCGTTTAATTATTAAAAATTGTTTAAACAAAAAAAAACTTTTTTTCTGCATTGACTACACGTGAGATTGTTCGAACGCCGTAAAATTCACACATATTATACTTATTAATACTTACCTTCGATTGAACGTCAATTTGACCATAGACCGCCTGCAGATTAATTGTTTATAATTATTTCTAAATAAATAATTTAATAATTGCGGATTAACGACTCGTAGCTTCGCCAATTTGACACAAAATGTACAGATAATATATTAGTCTATCTTCGATTGAACAATCATTTGTCCATCGGCCTCCGGCAGTTTAATTGTTAATAATTATTTAAATGATGAATCAAATTTTTCCTAATTATCGACGTGTGATTACGTTGGATAGCTATAAAATTGACGGACAAAGTCTTTATTGGTATGTATTGTTGGCAAACTACCTCTATTTATTTATTTTGTTTAATTTTGCGAATCGATCGTTTTTAGAAATCAGTGTACGAATCGCGAATTATTAACAATTAAACTGCCGGAGGCCGATGGACAAATGATTGTTCAATCGAAGATAGACTAATATATTATCTGTAAATTTTGTGTCAAGTTGACGAAGCTACGAGTCGTTAATCCGCAATTATTAAATTATTTATTTAGAACTAATTATAAACAATTAATCTGCAGGCGGTCTATAGTCAAATTGACGTTCAATCGAAGGTAAGTATTAATAAGTATCATATGTGTGAATTTTACGGCATTCGAACAATCTCACGTGTAGTCAATGCAGAAAAAACGTTTTTTTTTTTGTTTAAACAATTTTTAATAATTAAACGATTGGAGGTTCATAAACAAATGAATAGCCAATCGAATGGTGGTACTAAGAACTATGTTTTCTGTGAATTTTATCCCAATCGACGGTTGCCTCGAGTTATGATCGCCAAAAAACCGCATTTTTTATGTTTAAACAATTATAATAAACAATTGCACCAAAATTTTTCGAGGTACCCAAGCTTATTCGTTTTCAATCATCAATTGAAAGCGTTTACAAAAGGAATTTTCCATGGACCTCATTTGGACATAGAATGACCCATAGCGTATGCGTACTGACCTCGTAGCGTATGGACTAACATGCTTTTCTATCAATGGCAAGAATTACGTTACTTAATTTATTACTTACTTGTTTATTTTTATTTGATCTTATATATTATTTACGAATTATTATTATAGAAAACGGAAGAAATAACAAAACGCATTGCAGCGTTTATCGCTTTAGATATGATGCCCATATCCTTGGTCGAAGGCGAGGGATTTAAAATGCTGATGGATTATCTTGCGCCTCAGTATACGATGGCCAGCCGAACGGCGATCCGTACCCGGATTCATGACATTTATAAAGCAGCAAAAAGACGAATCTCAGAGAATTTGACGAACTACCAGGCAGTCGCTTTAACAACTGATGCGTGGACTTCGCGTACGGCCACGTCGTTTGTTACTGTAACGGTTCATGCCGTGACATCGGATTGGCAAATGAAAAACCACACGTTTGATTGACTTAACATGTCGGAACGACACACAGCCAACAACTTGCGAGATCACCTCGGTCGTGTTATTTCGGATTGGGAGTTGGAAAAAAAGGTTGTGGCTGTGGCTCACGATAATGCGAGCAATATCACCGCAGCAGTTCGGTCCAGTAGTTTACTTGGAGATAGCGTCCCCTGCTTCGCACACACGCTACAATGTGCAATTAGCGCTGCGCTTAAAGACGAAGATATCAACATTATCATACACAACGCAGCGATTATTGTAGCACATTTTAAGCATTCGACGATCGCTACGACGGGACTCAAACATTACCAACGTCAGCTGAGCCTTCCTCAGCACGTCTTGATACAACGAGTGAAAACTCGTTGGAATTCGAGCTTTTATATGGCACAACGCTTAGTAGAGCAACGACGTGCAATCGAGGCGGTCATCAGCGATGAAAAATTCACAACGAGACATTTAGTCGAAGATCTAACAATGCTGGACCATGAGTGGCAACTTCTCAGAGACATTACCAAAGTTTTGCAATCGTTCGAAGTGGCTACGAGGGTAATGTCCGCACAGACTTATCCCACTTTATCTATCGTTCGACCGCTTGTGCTCAAATTCACGACGAAGTTTTGCAATGTACGCGAGGTTGACAGTCCCTGCATAGCGAGTATGAAGAAGGTACTGCACACCCAATTAACGATACGTTTTCTGGGTCAAGTACAGTTACTGCTTCTTCTCTGGCTTGCGCTCTGGATCCAAGGTAAAATTACACCTTCTCTCGATTTGCTTGCCCAGTCTTTCAATTATTAATTATTAATTAGGAGAGAAATGATGAATTAAGAGTGATATAAACATAAATATCACTTTCAGATATAAATCTATGCCTGGTGAGGATGAGAGGTCTACGGCACTGGTGACGAGGGAAATTGAGGAAATCGTGCGTAACGAAAACAACTCCTCACATTCACGTCCTTCAAAAGACGTGTACGCATCGGAGATGAGCTATTTGTTTGACGATGATGAGATCGTTCTATCTCAACAACTATCGGAAGCGTCGATTTCGCAACACACGGCGGAAAGTGCTGAGCTGACAAAATATTTCAATGAGATCGCTGTTGATCTCATTGAAGATCCTCTCCAATGGTGGAAGTCGCGGCAAAAGAAGTATCCGTTGCTTTCGAGTATCGCCCGAAAGTATTTAGCAATTCCAGCCACGTCCGTATCATCGGAACGAGTTTTTTCAACCGCGGGAAACATTATTAGTGCAAAAAGAAATTGTCTATCTCCAGAAAACGCAAATATGCTCATATTCTTATATCAGAATAGGGATATAGTGAAAGAAATTATAAATGCATGGGAATAATAACGCGACATAAACAAAGAACAGCTTCTATCACAAAAAATAATGCCGAATGGTTTTATTGAGTTTTTTTTAAATTTAAATTGTTATTAATTTTTTTTTGTTATTCGAATGTCCGAAGCCGGCTAAATTACAGTTATTCTTTAGCTGTTTAACTCTTGTAGCCGGATTAGCCGGTTCATCGTCTTAGCCAGCTTCGCCGATTTAGCCGGCTAAGACCGCCAAACTTTACATGCATTAGCCGGATAAGATTTTTTAGCCGGCTAAGACGGCTCGTCTGTACCCTAATTTCAACACTCCCCCTCGACGGCGATGAATACCTCGGATATTATTTCTTCGTTTCATGCCAATTGCGTAGACCAATCTCTTCCCTCAGTTTCTTAAGTTTTACTGCCAAGAGTGGTTTTGTTAAGGGGGCTGAGTCACCTAAAAATTATTTTTTTTTAATTTTTTTTCTGAATGTATATACGGTGTACTACATACACACCAAATTTTAGATCGAAATTTAAAAAATTACCGAAGTTAGAAGCATTTTAGTAATATTAGAAATATTAGAAATAAAAAAAAAAAAAAAATGCCGAAATGCAATACAAACAATGCCGGAATACCGCATCTCCGCACGTTTCTTTTTCTTCTAATAAGAAGAACAAGGAACATCGAGAAAGGAACATAAAAAAAACAATCGATGCCGAAACTGCGTTCGGTAGGTAACGATTTACCGACCAAAGGGTCGTTACGTCTAATCGATGCGACTCAGATTATTGCCGCTACCGCGCTTTATTTTGAGTCTGCGATACACCGGCGTAATGTAGCAGCGATGATTTTTACTCGATTGTGTCAATCGGGTAAAAAACTGCGCTTGTAAACTCGGTGTAATTAGTTAATCGTCAGTGTTTACAGTTTTTCCGAATGAACGGAATATATTCTGTATTTTTGCCCGCAATAGTGCAAAAATGATTTTCACAGTGACAGTGTCGCAACGCGAAAAGTCTCGCAGAATTAACCTCATTTTTAAACGTCACATTTGACGTAAGAGTATTTTTTTTTATTTTTTAAACATTTTTTTTTGCATTTACGAGATTTGTGAAAAAAAAAAGAAAAAAAAAATTCTAAGTTTTATGTGATAGAAAAAAAAGTGTACATTTTTGTGACAAAAAAAATATAAAAATAATTTTTTTTTATTATGAATCACCCAAGTTGGTTATTTTCATTAATCTGTGAAGTTCATTTTTTGACACTTATATTTTTCTTCGCTTGCCGCAGGTTTCAGGGAGAATGGGCCCACCAATTTTGGATTGCGATGGCTCATTTTCTTCGTAACAGTCAGTGTTACGGAAAGAGTGCGGGGATTTTTAATGCAATCAAAAATGGATTTATCGCAAGCCATTATGTGAGTGGTTACGAGACAAAAAGTGGAAAAAGTGAATTTTTTGGTAGGTTTTAACTCATAGCTTCGCCAGCGAAGCTTCAAAAAAAAATCCCCGCACTCGTTCGGCAATAAACTCTCTAACGAAGAAAATAAGAGGTCGCAAGCAAAGATTGATGCTTTCGTTCAGTCCGAAAGCTGCGGCAAAGGAAAAATGTTTGACCATTGCCCATAACACTGGAATACACCGTAGGTCTCCAAAAAATTTTACAGCGGTAGTCTAACATATATATATTATGCAGGTAAAATTACATTTTTCATGAAACTTATATATACTGGAAAAAAAAATTTTTACTTTTCGATTTTTTAGGTGACTCAGTCCCCTTAACATGTCAGCCAACATATATTCGGTTGGGCAATAATTGAAGAACACTTCTCGTTGCTCTCCCAAGTCTTTGGCGTAAATAAATTTTGTGGCAATGTGCTTCGTTCGATTACTAAATTTTGAGTTCTGCAATGCCTTAATACAGCTTTGATTGTCTTCTCGGATCTCGATGGGATTTAATTGTTCTTCCTGCATATCTATAAGAAGTCTTTTTATCCATTGTACTTCCTTGCACGCTTCGGACACGGCGATCGTTTCTGCTTCCATTGTAGATAAAGCAATGCAAGATTGTTTTCTACAGCTCCATGAGATCGGTGCTCCGTTGAATAAAAATATATATCCACTGTTCGATTTTCGCTGGTACCTATCTTGTGCCCAGTCTGCATCAGCATATCCAATGAGCTTTAGTGAATCCGAATTCAAGTTTGGGTCTAGTTTTAGTTATAACTCTATGGATCCCTTCAAATAGCAGTAGGAGCAGCGGTATGCTGTGCGAGTATACAAACCGTCGCCATTATATCCGGTCTTGAGTTTACTGCAAGATACAGAAGTTCTCCTATTAATCTTTGATATTTCTCGTTATTCTCAAAATTCTCTGTACGCTCCAGTCTCAAATATCCAGGATCCATGGGAATGTTCGAGGGTTTGCACTCTTCCATTCCGAGATCTTTGAGTATTCCCTTGATATATTTGCTCTGATCGATGTAGAAATGCGAATCTTTATCTCTTCGTATCCTTAAACCGAGATATTGCCGTACCAATCCCAGTGTTACAATGCAGAACGACTGTTGTAATGCATTTATTACAGCATCGATTGCTTCGTTAGTATTTGAAGCTACAAGAATATCATCCACATAGACTATGAGGTATGTATTAGCTTGTTTTTCTTGTTTTATATACAAACATGGATCTGCTTCGCCTTGTTTAAAACCGTGAAGCTGCAATACTTCATTCAATTTGTCGTTCCATGCTTTTGCTGCTTGTTTTAACCCATATAAACTTTTATTCAGTTTGCAAACTTTATCTTTGTTTCTTACCTCTTCATATCCTTTTGGTTGTGTCATATAAATTGTTTCGTTCAGATCGCCGTTGAGAAAAGCGGTTTTCGCGTCAAATTGCTGTACTATTAAGGGGACTGAGTCACCTAAAAAATCGAAAAGTCAAAAATTTTTTTTCCAGTATATATAAGTTTAATGAAAAATTTAATTTTACCTCCAAAATATATATATGTTAGACTACCGCTGTAAATTTTTTTGGAGACCTACGGTGTATTCCAGTGTTATGGGCAATGGTCAAACATTTTTCCTTTGCCGCAGCTTTCGGACTGAACGAAAGCATCAATCTTTGCTTGCGACCTCTTATTTTCTTCGTTGGAGAGTTTATTGCGGAACGAGTGCGGGGATTTTTTTTTGAAGCTTCGCTGGCGAAGCTATGAGTTAAAAACTACCAAAAAATTCACTTTTTCCACTTTTTGTCTCGTAACCACTCACATAATGACTTGCGATAAATCCATTTTTGATCGCATGAAAAATCCCCGCACTCGTTCCGTAACACTGACTGTTACGAAGAAAATGAGCCGTCGCAATCCAAAATTGGTGGGCCCATTCTCCCTGAAACCTGCGGCAAGCGAAGAAAAATATAAGTGTCAAAAAATGAATTTCACAGATTAATGAAAATAACCAACTTGGGTGATTCACAATAAAAAAAAATTATTTTTATATTTTTCTTGTCACAAAAATGTACACTTTTTTTTCTATCACATAAAACTTAGAATTTTTTTTTTTTTTTTTTTTCTTTTTTTTTATTTTACAAATCTCGTAAATGCAAAAAAAATGTTTAAAAAATAAATAAAAATACTCTTACGTCAAATGTGACGTTTAAAAATGAGGTTAATTCTGCGAGACTTTTCGCGTTGCGACACTGTCACTGTGAAAATCATTTTTGCACCATTGCGGGCAAAAATACAGAATATATTCCGTTCATTCGGAAAAACTGTAAACACTGACGATTAACTAATTACACGGAGTTTACAAGCGCAGTTTTTTACCCGATTGACACAATCAAGTAAAAATCATCGCTGCTACATTACGCCGGTGTATCGCAGACTCAAAACAAAGCGCGGTAGCGGCGATAATCTGAGTCCCATCGATTAGACGTAACGACCCTTTGGTCGGTAAATCGTTACCTACCGAACGCAGTTTCGGCATCGATTGTTTTTTTTATGTTCCTTTCTCGATGTTCCTTGTTCTTCTTATTAGAAGAAAAAGAAACGTGCGGAGATGCGGTATTCCGGCATTGTTTGTATTGCATTTCGGCATTTTTTTTTTTTTCACACATTATTTATTTCTAATATTTCTAATATTACTAAAATGCTTCTAACTTCGGTAATTTTTTAAATTTCGATCTAAAATTTTGTGTGTATGTAGTACACCGTATATGCATTCAGAAAAAAAATTAAAAAAAAATAAATAAAAAAATAATTTTTAGGTGACTCAGCCCCCTTAATCTTCTTTTTCCTGCTATAGTAAGAAACGTTCTGATCGTTGTTTGACGTGCTACGGGTGCAAATACCTCATCAAAATCCACGCCGTATTTTTGCGAAAAACCTTGTGCCACTAGACGTGCTTTATATCTTATAATATCACCTTCTTCATTTCGTTTAACTTTATATACCCATTTGTTTCTCATCGCTTTTCGATCTTCCGGCAAATTGACGAGTTCCCAGGTATTATTTTTATAAAGCGAATTTAATTCCTCCTCCATAGCTTTTTTCCAATGTTCTCCGTCGGAGCTATCGAGAGCTTCACGAATATTCCTCGGTTCAATTATTTCTTCGACAATTTGGCATGCAGAAAATCTCTTTGGAGGAATACCCTTCGTTTCACGAGTTGATCGTCGTACAAGCTGTGGTGGACTTTCTGGATCATTAAATACAATGAGATGATTAATTACATTAATTTCTTGAGGCACATCCGCGTTGATGTCATCAATGTGATTGTGTTCTTCTTGAATATTCGGATGTTCGGTATTTTCTTCTTGTTCTTCGAGTTCTATATCGTCGGAAATCCGTACTGATTCACAATCTGAATTTTCTAGTGAAACTTGTACCTCGTTTCGTATATTTTCGTGTCTTTTGTTCGCTTTATCTGCTAATATTTTTTCTTTTTCTTCGTATACCATTTTAACGTTTGGACTAATCGTCATCTTGTCTATTATTGTATCCAATAAACGAAATGCTTTCGATCTTGGTTCATAACCTACGAATGTTAGTTTGTTGGCTTTAACGTCAAGCTTTCGTCTCCTTGCTTTTGGTATAAGTGTATACGCTGTACATCCGAAGATATGTAGATCCGTGACGTGAGGAACCTTGTTCTCCCAGAGTTCATAAGCCGTTTTCTCTGCTCCTTTAGTCGGCAAACGATTTTGTAGATAATTCGCCGTGCTCATCGCTTCTCCCCAATATTTTTCTGGCATATCTGCATCGAAAAGCATACATCTTACCATCTCTATCAAAGTCCTGTTTTTTCTTTCGGCGATGCCGTTTTGTTGCGGCGAGTATGGTGCAGTAAGCTGCATCTGGATACCTTCTTCTTCCAGCCAGTCAGTTAATTTTTTATTCAGATATTCTCCTCCTCGATCCGATCGTATGACCTTTGGTCGTCGGCCAAACTTATTCTTTACCATTTCGATGTATTTTTTCACAGCATCCGCTGTATCGGACTTGTTCTCGAGTAAATACACATGAGTGAAACGACTGTAGTCGTCAATAATCGTAAGAGCACAACGCTTACCTCTCGGAATATCAACTTGCATAGGGCCACATATATCCGTGTGTAGAAGATCCAATACAGCCGTTGTTGTTGTTTCTGACTTGTTTGGAAATGGCAATCTAACCATTTTTCCTTTGATACTACATTCACAAGTTGATTGTATACCGCAGTCTATAATCGTCAATCCCGTAGCTAATCCATCGTTCAGTTTTGAGATCGCATCGGGGTGACGATGACCAAACTTTCGGTGCCACGTATGTTGGCAGTTGTCGGTGTGTGCCTGATTCAATCCTATAGCAACATTTGCTTGATGAAGTTTGTATAACCCCAAAGTTGAGATGCTCTGCGCGATTGGTTGACCGTTCTTCATAATTTCACATCCGTCTTTACGGAATGTGACTTGCAATACATCCTTGGTTAGTTTTCTCACCGATATTAAACCTTCTTCGAGAGATGAGACGAAAAGAACATGTTCGAGGACGAATGTTGACTGTTTACCGTCTCGTTCGAAACATTCTACGTTTCCTTTTCCTATTCCTTCGATGGGAGCTTTCTTTCCGTTTGCTAATTTAACGCTTCCATCCATCGGCATCATTTGGATAAAGAACTCCTTATTTCCCGTCATATGACTTGTTGCTCCAGAATCAATGTACCAATGTTCAGAGATTACCGATTCTTGCCGCACTGAGAAGCATAAATGTACGCTTTCCTCTTCGTCGCTGTCTTTATCTTCGGATATTCTTGCGGCTTTTTCTTTATTCGCCTTCCATCGCTTGTATCCAAAGCAATCCTTCTTTAAATGTCCCGGTTTCTTACAGAAGAAACAAACTGCTTCGTTCTTGCTATATCGAATTTTCATAGCCGTTTCAGTTTATCCCTCTTCTTTCGAAGATTTTCTTCGCTTGTATTCATCTATTAGCTTCCCTTTTACGAGAGTGAGTGTAAGATCTTCTTCAGATCGACTTTCAAGCGCTGTGACTAAACTGCTGTATGAATCGGGCAAACTTCCCAATATAATTGCGATTAACAAACTGTCGACGATTTTCTCACCGAGAGTAGTTAATTTATCTACCAGATTCAAAAGTGCTGTAAGATGCTCTTCCATGTCACCATTTTCTTGTAATCTCAGATTAACAACGTTCTTGAGAAGAAATACTTTACTCGATAGGCTGGATTTCTCGTGATAAGCCTTTAACGCATCCCATGCTGCTTTTGCTGTCGTACAATCTCGAACGTGTACGATTTGATTGTCTTCGATTAATAAGCATATCGTTGCACGTGCTTTATTACTTTTCTTCGTCCAATCAGCAGTTAACTGTGCCGAAGGATCTCCTGTTCTACTATATCCCAAAAATATTCTTTGATAAGCAGTAGCTGTACTTAATATTTCCATATTTGGTAGTTGTCGTTATTTAGCTTCGCAATTGTAATTCGCGTTGCTTCCGTCATTATTCTTTCTCTACGAATTATTGCAAGACTGGACCCATAACCTATTGGTTTTAATCAAGCAGATAATTATCGAATAGAAAGGAACAAAGTTTATTTGCGAGAACAGAATCTTTCTTTCGTACAGATCAATCGGAATTTGACAGTTGCTAAGATAAATAAAAATATATACAATTGACAAACTCGATAAATAAATGAATCGTTGTGAGTCGTCGCAATTATTTCAACAGAAACCCTGTTAAACCCTGTTAAACCTTGTTAAACCCTGCTACACTCCCTGAAACCCTGCTAAACCCCCTGAAACCCTGTTAAACCCTCTTAAACCCCCTTAAACCCCCTTGAACCCCCTTAAGCCCACCGAAACCCACATTTCCTCTTCGTCGTCGACATTTCGCCCACATTTCCTCGACATTCCCTCTGCATTTCCTCCCCGGTTCCTCTACCTCCACCTCTACCTCTACCTCTACCTCTACCTCAACCTCAACCTCAACCTCTACCTGTACCTCTACCTCTACCTCTACCTCTACCTCTACCTCTACCTCTACCTCTACCTCTACCTCTACCTCTACCTCTACCTCTACCTCTACCTCTACCTCTACCTCTACCTCTACCTCTACCTCTACCTCTACCTCTACCTCTACCTCTACCTCTACCTCTACCTCTACCTCTACCTCTACCTCTACCTCTACCTCTACCTCTACCTCTACCTCTACCTCTACCTCTACCTCTACCTCTACCTCAACCTCTACCTGTACCTCTACCTCTACCTCTACCTCTACCTCTACCTCTACCTCTACCTCTACCTCTTCCTCTACCTCTACCTCTTCCTCTACCTCTTCCTCTTCCTCTTCCTCTTCCTCTTCCTCTTCCTCTTCCTCTTCCTCTTCCTCTTCCTCTTCCTCTTCCTCTTCCTCTTCCTCTTCCTCTTCCTCTTCCTCTTCCTCTTCCTCTTCCTCTTCCTCTTCCTCTTCCTCTTCCTCTTCCTCTTCCTCTTCCTCTTCCTCTTCCTCTTCCTCTTCCTCTTCCTCTTCCTCTTCCTCTTCCTCTTCCTCTTCCTCTTCCTCTTCCTCTTCCTCTTCCTCTTCCTCTTCCTCTTCCTCTTCCTCTTCCTCTTCCTCTTCCTCTTCCTCTTCCTCTTCCTCTTCCTCTTCCTCTTCCTCTTCCTCTTCCTCTTCCTCTTCCTCTTCCTCTTCCTCTTCCTCTTCCTCTTCCTCTTCCTCTTCCTCTTCCTCTTCCTCTTCCTCTTCCTCTTCCTCTTCCTCTTCCTCTTCCTCTTCCTCTTCCTCTTCCTCTTCCTCTTCCTCTTCCTCTTCCTCTTCCTCTTCCTCTTCCTCTTCCTCTTCCTCTTCCTCTTCCTCTTCCTCTTCCTCTTCCTCTTCCTCTTCCTCTTCCTCTTCCTCTTCCTCTTCCTCTTCCTCTTCCTCTTCCTCTTCCTCTTCCTCTTCCTCTTCCTCTTCCTCTTCCTCTTCCTCTTCCTCTTCCTCTTCCTCTTCCTCTTCCTCTTCCTCTTCCTCTTCCTCTTCCTCTTCCTCTTCCTCTTCCTCTTCCTCTTCCTCTTCCTCTTCCTCTTCCTCTTCCTCTTCCTCTTCCTCTTCCTCTTCCTCTTCCTCTTCCTCTTCCTCTTCCTCTTCCTCTTCCTCTTCCTCTTCCTCTTCCTCTTCCTCTTCCTCTTCCTCTTCCTCTTCCTCTTCCTCTTCCTCTTCCTCT